>CM074723.1:186450395-188850395 GCA_037306005.1 Rhinophrynus dorsalis
TATTAGCAGTGTGGAACACACTAATAGTGAGGAAAAGCACCCAACATTGAGTATGTCACTGAGAAACAGATACACTAAGAAGAACTGAAGTAATTCAGGAGCAAACCAACTCTCTAGCATTCAATGGGGTTAACAGTCCAATTTAAATCAGTAAGAATTTTTAGTTGTCCCCTATAACGCAGTTGGTTTGTTCAGGAACACACCAGTCCTTGTCAGTAATCAGCCTGGCTGTTTCTCAGTGACATATGAAGTGTGGGTGCTTTTACTTACTACTAGTGTAAAAGTCCGTGTACATGGGCCATTGCTTTGCAATGCGCTGCGTGTTCCTCTGGCACTCAAAGGGTTAAGAGGCCGGTCCTGCTTTGCGTCCTGTTGCCGACGCAGTCATGCACTGTAGAGACTGCCCAAAAGCACAGAACTCCCAGCATTCCTACACCTCCCAGCATTTTGTGCGTTCGGGCAGTCTCTACTGAGCATGACGGCTTCTGACAAACATCCTAGTGAATTATTATATACGATTTTTATCTCCCACACTCTACTAATACATCTCCAACACCATGTGATTGGCATGTTACGTGTTGTATAACCCACAGATCTTTTAACCCTTTGAGTGTCAAAAGGGTATCCAACACATTGCAAAAGCAATACGTTGGAGACCCTACTGGCACTCAAAGGGTTAATGTATAGTGTTGAGCGAGCACCCCGATGCTCGGGTGCTCGGGTGCTCTGACCGAGCACCCCCTGAGGCTCGAGTGCTCGGCCGAGCACCCGAGCCCCATTGAAATGAATGGGGCGACACCAGGCACCCCCTGCTCTGATGAGGGGAGGGTGCCTGGTCAATGCCCCCTTCATCTCCGCTATGCCCCCTTCATCTCCGAATGCCCCCTTCAGCTCCGCAATGTCCCCCTTCAGCTCCGCTATGCCCCTCTTCCACAATGTGCCCCTTCATCTCCGCTATGCCCCTCTTCCACAATGTGCCCCTTCATCTCCGCTATGCCCCTCTTCCACAATGTCCCCCTTCATCTCCAGAGGAGATGAAGGGGGACATTGTGGAAGAGGGGCATAGCGGAGATGAAGGGGCACATTGTGGAAGAGGGGCATAGCGGAGATGAAGGGGCACATTGTGGAAGACGGGCATAGCGGAGATGAAGGGGGACATTGTGGAAGAGGGGCATAGAGTCTATGCCCCTCTTCCACAATGTCCCCCTTCATCTCCGCAATGCCCCCTTCATCTCCGCAATGCCCCCGTACCTCCAGTCCCTGGTGGTCCAGCGGAGCGTCTTCGGATCTGTGCCTCTTCCGGCACAGATCCCGCCACCCGAACATGGCGGGAGAGCACATGGCGGTACTCGACGAGTACCGCCATGTGCCGAGCAGAGCGATGCTCGAGCCGATCCGAGCATCGGCCCGAGCATGCTCGCTCATCACTATTAATGTAACAAGACTTAAATAATCATTCTGTTTATCAAGAAAAACAGTAAAAGCTAGTAAAAAAAACTCAAGACGTCATCTTACATCATAAGATTACAGTCAACTTCCTTTTTGACACCATATATTCTACAAGCATATAATATATATTTTTTTTAATGCTTATAACTTATTCTTTTCATTGTCAGCTATGTTTTTTTTTTGTTTTGTTTTTACATTTTTATGTTCCTGACAGGGAGCTCACTGAATTTCAGTTTCCACAGAGTTTTTTGTGAAAACAGGAATAGTGATGCAGTGTTGGACTATCCCTGCAGCACTGAGTGCTCTGCATGCTGTAATTGCAGACTTGTCTGCTACAGGGATAGTGCAGTATTGTATCACTAGCCCTTCTTACACAGTCCATGCCAGACAGCTCTCAGGGAGCTCACTGAATTTCTGTTTCCAGTCAGAGACATAAAAGAAAAAAAAAAAAAAAAAAATAGGTGAAGATGAAAAAAATGATAAAAAGTATAGGCAAATTGACTTAAAATATTGTGCTCAAAGAGGTTGTCTGTCACTAATGGACAACAGCTGTCCTCAGCTTGGGTTCTGTGGTGTTCAAAATTTTATTGAACAACTTTAACCCCTAAAGTTCCAAGCAAATCTTAAGTACATAGTTGTATTTTCCCCTCCAGATCTCTTATATTTGTTTTTCTTAATCAGTCCTCAATGGAAGAGGATATCAAGACCCTTTTGTACCCACCCATCCCCAGTATTAATATCGATCAATCATGGTGACCTAATCACACTTACTGCATTTCTTTAGACACTGACTGCTTCCACTGCTTTATTCTACTGCCCACTAGTAGTCACTGATCCCCAAATACAGTATATGACCACCCAGACTGGCGTCAATGACCACTAGTAGTCACAGATCCCTACTTACGCTGGTTGAACCTCCAGCATGGTTCCATTACCCACTGGTAGTCACAGATCCCCACACACAGTATCTGACCACCCAGCCTGGTTCCTATGACCTCTGGTAGTCACAGATCCCCACATGCACTGGATGACTCCCTCAGCCTGTTTCTACTGTTTACTGGTAGTCACAGATCCCCAAATACACTGGATGGCCCCTCAGAATTGTTCTGTTGTCCACTGGTAGTCTCAGGTACCCACATACACTGCCTGAACCCAGTATCCCCATACAGACCGTCTGACTCTTCAACCTGATTCCATTGTCCCATTGCTAACCACAGAACTGTACCAACACTGCCTTATTCCCCAACTTTGTCCTGCTGTTAGCCACAGAACAACATGCCAAGCTTATTCCACTGGTAGAACAAACTTTAGAGAGAGTGTGCCCTGGATTAATACTACTGAATGTCACCACAACTATATAAAGCTATTTTATTCCACTGGTAGCCACAGAGTCACACATACACTGTCTAACACCCATTCCTTGTTCCATTGATAGGCATAGAAACACACATATAGTGAATAGTGACTGATTATGCCTCTGGTCGTCCAGTTTCCCAAATTATATTCTTTGTGTACGTTTCATTCAGTTCTGTAGTTGTTACAACCATTTTAATGTAGGCATATGATGTTTGTAAAATGTATTAAGAATTAGAGATTTCAGCATAGATTTGTGCTTCTGGCACCCACAACAGTATGTCAACTTATATCAATGGGGTGCAATTGTTTTTGGAATCCTGCTATTTTCCTATAGTGCCACCTTCTGGAATGCAAATTATCCCTAGTTTTATATGGGTGAATATCTACATTTCAGAATTTTACATCTTGCTTATCTTTTCTTTATATCTGTAATGATTATTACCATTTTAGCACAGGCAGGTCATTTCAAAAAAGAAAAATGGCAGATGTAGATTAGTGCTCCTGGCACTCCATAGACTATGTCAACCCATACAAATGGAGTACAATTTTTCTAGGGCTAGTAGCAAGTACAGAATCCAGTAGAAAATACAATGGTTTTCATATATGTTATTATCTTTGAATTGGTGGAAATGTAAAAAAAATTTTTCTTATAGTGTCATGTTATGGAAATATTTGAACATACCAGTCTAGGGGTACAAAGGCAAACAAAAACATCATTTGATGTTGGTGAATGTCTAATGTCCAAGAAAAAAAGAAAGAAAATAGGTAGGGGTAATTTTGTGCTTCTGTCATACCAAAGGGTATTATTTGTCTCAGAAGAGCAGCAGTTAATTAATACAATAGGAAATCACATAGTTTTCAGTTTGTTTTAGTATCACGTCTGTTATGCTTTTTATACATTTTCTTTATTTCTATAGTTGCTACTAGAGATGGGCAAGAATTTTCACCTTAAACCAAAATTGGCAAAAAATGGCACTTCCCAGGTAGTGGAAAATTTCCAGTGAAAAGTGCAGTTTTTCCTGCTTTTTTGCCTAGCTTATTTACTTGAAATCAATGGGAAGACTGCATTAACACACAGCACGTAGCAAATTTTATTTTATTTCCCACAGACATGGTATAAAAGGGCCTGAGAGTGCCTGTGTTGGTGGAGTGTGGGGGAAGAGTCAGTTGAACAGGACATTTTTTGGGTGGGTGTTGTTGAATGGGATTGGGGGAAAGTTAATAAAAAAAAAATAATTAAATACAGTTTAAAAAAATAAAAGAAAAAATTGGTAAGTAACGTGACAGAGACAGGAACTCCCATGATGTAAGCTGCGATGGGGGCAGACTGACGGGGCTGAGTATTTTGTAGAGGATGATTTGTGGGCAGGGGGGCAATTGCCCCCTGGGCCAGTCATATGTCTGGGCTGATGGGCCATTCTTTCTATTTGCTACAAATGTAGCTACAGTAGTGACAGCAGAGAGCTTACAATTGAAATGGAGCTACAATCCAAGTAAGTTATATGGTATCACTAGTGTAGCTTTACTTACATTGTAAGCTCTGTAGTTGCACCAGTGTAACCCCATTTCAGTTGTAAGCTCTGTGGTATTGCTTGCCTTACTTCACAACACTAACCCTTTGAGTGACAGAGGGGTATGCCACTCATTGTGAAGTGCCCCACTGGCACTCAAAGGGTTAATGGCAATTTTAAAATTAACAAAAGAGGATGGGCTGGGACAGAGGGCTGGAAAGATAGTAAAATCGGGCCACTTGATTGTAGTTGCCCTCCAGGCCACAAATTGCCAGCCCTCCCCTGTTTGTGGGACTTAGACTTGTTGTTAGAGGCCCAAGTCCTGAGGAAATATTGACTTGTAGGACAGACTTGTTTGGCACAAGCACTGAGGAAACATTGATTTGTAGGACCTAGACTTGTCTTAGGCCCAGACCCCAAGGAAACATTGATTTATAGGACTTATGCTTGTTTGGCACAAGCTGTGAGGAAACATTGATTTGTAGGACTTACCTGGCACAAGCTCTGATAAAACTTTGATTTTTACGCCTTTGGCTTGTCAGTCACAGGCCCTGTGGAATCAGTGAGGATTTTTTACACTCATGATCATTAGAGTCACAATTCCTCAGGAATCAGTGAGGGTTTGTTTGCACTCAGGCTTACTAGAGTCACAAACCCTGAGGAATCAATGATGATTTTTTGCACTCAGGCTTGTTAGAGTCACAAGCCCTGAGGAATCAGTGATGAGTTTTCACACTCAGGATTGTTAGAGTCACAACCCCTCAGGAATCAGTAAGGATTTTTGCACTCAGGCTTGCAAGAGGCGTGTTAGAGTCACAATTGATAGTGACTTGTAGGACTTAGGCTTGCTAAAAACAAACCCCCAAAAATTGTTTTTGCTGGAATCTGTTGTATATTTTAAGAACAAGCCCTGAGGAAAAAAAATATGCCCTACTGGCCTACAGCCAGCAGGTCATGTTATGGTGACCACTGGCCATTGGTAAATGCCATGGTGTCATTGCAGCATTTGTGACTGCAGTTCTTGCTGCTGCTGCTGCTGCTGCTGCTGCTGCTGCTGAATTGTTTAAGCAGCAGGACAGTTTGGCAGCTCCAAGGGAATGGGATCAACAACAGCAGTGAAATGGCTGATGATCATCATGGTTCTACTGTCCACTAGCACCAGTGATATGCCTGAGGCAGTAGCAGAATTACAACTAGCCACCACCACTGTAACCAAACACCATGGCACTTAGGTCCACAATGTCAAATCATCCCACCAGAAAAAGTACTGCTGTGTCAATATGCCCCTTGTCATTTCCACTAAAGACACCTGACAACTAGCTGACTTAATAATATACAATATAATGGTGAATCCTCCCTGTCCCTGTTTAGCATAGTCTGTGGAATGAAATCTCCTCAGATGCCACTTGCTGCTCTGGTTGCGATTATTCTCCACCACATTGCCATGTGTGGTCAGCTCACCACACAGTGTGCAATGGGTAGACACAAATTGCTATATTCTGACATCTACAGAATGGCTATCAGTTGGTGGGGGGGAGGTAACAAATACAGATGTGGATCACGAGAAGATGTTGCTGCTTCTTCCCAGGCCCAGGCCTTAGAGTCAGAAGTTGTTGGCAAGTAAGATGTTTCTCTTGCCATCAAACTTTCTGGCACAGGCTGGGTTTCTCTATTTTTCTACTCTTTGATTTCCACCTTGATTCTTGACACCCTTGGGGACAGACAGGGGGCACAGAAACAGCAGTTCCCAATTTCCTTTGTTGGGGTTTGGCTTTATCATGCTTCACATAAATGTCATGGTGTCTGTATTTCATGCGGGTTATCAGGGCGGTTGTGCCAAGATGCATTCCCTCCTTTTCACTGACATCACAAATTGTGCATAGTGCCATCACTGATGACTACACTGTGCCTGCCCCAAGTGAAAAATAGTCCCACGCCCAGGACCTCAGGGGAGTGGAAGAATGGTCTCTTTCTTCTTCTTCTCTACAATCTACTTCACTGTCTGGAATAGAGGATGATGCTGCTGCTGCCTCAGCACAAGAAATAGAACCAGGAGTATCTCTGGTAAGTGGAACTTGTCCTAGTTCCAAATCACTAGTTTCAGGCCCCATTCCCACATTGGCCACAGTGGTCTGTGGCACACTAGCCTGATCCTCATCAGCCTGCTGCCCTTGCAATTCAGAAGCAGCAGTAATAATAGCAGCAGCAAACTCTGCAAATTCCACAATGTCACCACTGGTAGTGGTGGTGATGCCCGCTTTGGGCTAAAAAGGCCATTAATGCATCTTCCACCCCAGCTGCTCCACCATCACACTCATCACCACCACCAGTACCTCCTTTCTGCTGCTGCTACTCTATGAGA
Organism: Rhinophrynus dorsalis; assembly: GCA_037306005.1. Taxonomy (NCBI): domain Eukaryota; kingdom Metazoa; phylum Chordata; class Amphibia; order Anura; family Rhinophrynidae; genus Rhinophrynus; species Rhinophrynus dorsalis. The sequence goes on from CM074723.1 coordinate 186,457,074, forward strand.
TTCTCACTGGTTGTTAATGATGATGACAAATGTGTGTGTGTCCCCTACTGTCACACTTGCCATCTCTTCTGGAGGTAAAGAAGGCCGACTGGCAGCACCAGCAGCAGGCACAGGCAGCTGATCTGTGCTGATGCTATTACTGCTGCTAGCCCATTCTGCTTTTCTCTGCATCAGGTCACAGAGGCACAATGCTGGAGGAAAGGGAATCCCAGAGTCAGGGTGATGTTATGGGCTCCCTTGATCTCTAGTCTTGCTGCTCGGCTTCACTTCCCCTTCCACCTTAGCCAGAGGATCTACTGGGGCCACGCTAGTCCCACAACCAGCTGCTTCAATACCATCACCTTCACCATCTCCCCTTCCCTCACCCCCAACACTCTAGCTGCTGCGTGGTGGTAGTAGTGGGACTGCTTGGGCATGGCAAGTGTGACAGGATCCCCTGTTGTCACACTTGCCATCATCTCTTCCTCCTTCCACCTCCTGATTATCACAAGGCACACTAGCAACAGTAGCAGCAGGCACAGGTAGCTGACCTGTCCTGCTCACACTGCTACCCACTTCTTCCTGTGCCTCCATTAACACTATTTTCCCTCAGATCCCAAAAGAAGATGTCAGGGGACTGGACATCATTGGGTCTGGGGAATCAGGGCTTCCAGACCCTTCTATGCTGGTGGTGGTGGTCACTTCCTCCTCCTCAGACTCACTGGACACATCACGATCCTTCCAGCACCTCCTTTTTTCAGATAGTTGCTCATCTTGTTAGCCAACAGTCTGAGCCTCTGCTGCCTTAATTTCACTAAATAAATCCACGCAAAACAGCCAAGCATCCTCTCTATCTCTAGCTACTTGTGTTGTGTTTCACTTTATGGAAACGTCATGTTTTTGGAGCAAACAAACAAAGTAAATGTAAGTAAAGGGGCATGAAGTCTGTAGCTATTGAAGGAAATAGCTAAAACGTTTTGTCAGTAGGGGAAAAGGGCAAACATTTTATGGGGTCTGTTTAATGAGGATTTTCTCAAGAAAATGCAGACAATCACACGGTTTTCACATTTTTTTTTTGCGTGAACACAATGGGACCTTTTGCTCACCCCTAGATGTTACTCTCATTTGAGAAAAGTAAGTCATGTTTGAGAAAATGTAAAAAAAATGAGTGATTGTTGTTTGTAATACTGACCAATCACATAAACTTAGTTTATAGTATGTCTTGTAAGCAAGATATCTATCACTGTGCCTGTGATTGCCTTCAGTGTTTTATTGCTGTTCTTATAGGTCACTGGTTTAGTGATGTCATCTCTCCACCTATCTGCTAGGCCTTAAAAGCCTCAGCATGTCCAGTTATCAGTGCCCTTTCAGGGTGTACCTGAGCCTAGTGCTGTGCTGGTCCATTGCTGTTCCTGTATATTACTCCTGCTCCGTCTGACTAACTGTTCCAGCTCTGACTCCTGGCTATGTCTGATTACCTGATCCAGCTCTGACTACTGGCTTCGTCTGACTACCCGATCCAGCTCTGACTACTGGCTTCTTCTGACTACCCGATCCGGCGCTGACCCTTTGCTTCCTCTGGCTACTCTCCCTCTGTTGCGTTCTGGTTATGATTACCAGCCTCGGCTACCCAGACCTAGTTACTGTGATCCTTTCTGCCTGGGCCTACCTTTTACTGCGCTCGCTACCCCTATAGTGGTGCTTGTCAGCCAGTTCGTGTCACTGACCTCCTGTGGTCTGTCCGGTTTGAGTGTTGCCTCACCTAGCCTTCTAGGTGCCGTTTTGCTTTGCCTCTGGTATACCCTAGCGGTAGGGTATAGTTGCGCTATTATTCACCTGCCTGGTGTGACTAAGGAAGTGCCGTGCCTAGTGAAGGGTTGAGGAAGTGTCTTGCACTGTCCTTATACCTGGCCTCGAGAAGGTGGTGGAGTTAGAGTTACTACTGTGTTGCTCCAGGGTTCTGGAGATACTCGCTCCTGTTGCCTGGGTTTACTCTAGTGTTTGGGTACAGACGTGGGTCTATCGCACTTGCCTAGTGAAGGGTGAAGAAAGTGTGTGCACTGTTCTTCCCTGGCCTCGTGAAACTGTGTTATTCATTGCTGCTTCTATTGTGTTTAAAATAAAGTTTATTTTAATTTTATCTGTACTTGTCAAGTGTCATTATTTCCTAGTCACTCTGTGACAGTATCTTGCTTATGTGGCATATATATAAATATTTGTGCATGTATATAGAAGATATGATTGCGAAGGAAGGTTGTCATTTTATACGATTTCTCAGGTTCATGTAATAAATATGTGCCATTTTGAAATATAGTTTATAATAAAATAATGAGTGTCCAGTTTATATACTGCCCAAATGTCCCTCTTAAAGGGATAGTAATACTTCATTTTAACTTTATTTTATTTTGTAGGCATTAAAAAAACATGAAGAATGATATAAGTCTTATCTCTGAAACCTTTATGGTTTAAGAGATATTCACAAACAAAGTATCCCCCCCCGTTCAACCAGATCAGAAGGGAGATGCCCAGGTAGACTGCAGAGAGGGACAATCTTCAATTAAGATAAGGGAAAAAGCTGAAAAACTTGTCAAGGGGGGGGAGGGCTTTCATTGTTTTCATACAAAGAAAATTGTCCCCTTCTGTTATCTGTCCTGTCATACAACCAGACTCACATCTGAGAAGAGGTGGCTTACACTAGGAAAAAGGGGCGGGGAGGGGAACTTTGCTTGTGAATATCTCATAAACCATAAAGGTTTGAGAGATAAGACATATCATTCTTCATGTTTTTTTAATGCCTACAAAATAAAGTTAAAACGAAGTATTACTATCCCTTTAAGGAGGGACAGTCCATCACAGTCCCTTGGGTCCCTGCTTTTAGGTGAACAGACTTTGTTGTTTTTGTGTATATAAGTGTATTTCTGTATTTTGTGAAATCCATGTACTTACAACTGGAGGTTGTTCTGTGAGTTAAAGAAGGCTCTACCTGCTATATGGTTAGTGTATAATAAACTGGCCAGTCACTGTAAGTATTCCTATGTATTAATAAAGATGTGTAATGCTGTCACTTCTGCCTTGATTAGCTGAGAGAAGAGCACAGATGCTGCTTCTCTGCAGTAGATATCTTCTAATTGATTGCATGACTGGCATAATATTACACTATTAGGGATACAGTGATGGATGTTGAAAGCACAAAGTAATTTTCTGAACACTAATGAATAATAATGAGATATTAATTTCCACTTCCAAAGCTTGCTGCAAACTCCAAAGACAAGCAGGTTTTAAAAAGCATTCTACATTTGTTTAACTTGATTCCTGGAACGTATGTCCTATTTATGTACGTAAATAAAAATGTGTGCCATCTTTAAAAAGACAGTTATTATTATTAGTTTTAATTAAATCATTTGTAAAGTGCACACATGTTTTGCAGATAATTAATATGGGTTAACAAGGTGTGGAATACACAAATAATATATTTGATATTGAGGAGAACCATCCCTGTTACACTTTACAATCTAGAGGTAAAGAGTATATGTTTAGAAAACACTATAACGTACACTGATTCATGGAGTTCCCTAATGTATTCAGTAGACACCATTTTACATGAAAATGGTATCCCATTGGTATGCACTGGCCATCATAGTGGTCCTCAAAAGAACCTACTGCACCTACCACATCGTATTTATTTTATTTTTTGAAATGACCTGAAATGGTCATAGCAATGAGAGGTATAAAGAAAACATAGACGAGTCACTGAATTTTTAGCCCTAGGCTACAGTGCACAAACTTTTCCAGAATATGGCTCGCATATATACAAAATGATAGTGAGTGAACAGAAGAAAAATCAGTATCAAATCAATATTTGGTGTGACCACCCTTTGCCTTCAAAACAGCATCAATTCTTCTAAGTACACTTGAACACATTTTTTAAGAACTCAGCAGGTAGCTTGTTCCAAACAGCTTGGAGAACTAAGCATTGTTTTTCTATGGATTTAGGCAGCCTCAGTAGCTTCTCTCTCTTCATGTACAGGAACTTTTTTAGTTTGAAAAAAACCATTTGTCTCCAAATCGCAGGGACCTCGATGGGTTCCAACATCTCCCCCGTATACACAAATGTATTGTTGGCAGTGTGAACGTATCCATATAAAGCATCCTAATTTATTGTTTTATAAGGGATATATCGACAATCTCTTTTTAATCTGGAGGGACAATAGTATGAAATTCACCAATGGATCTCTTCTTTAAACCCTTAACGACCCATGACGTACTGGGACTGTCATGGGTAGATGAGACTCAAGGACCCATGACGGTCTTGGTACATCATGGGTTAAACGCTCCCATAACCGCAGCACGGAGAGATGGGAGGGCACTGGCTGGCTGTAACTAAGCGCTCCGGTACCGGGGCACATAGTAACAGCTAGTAGCAATATTGTTGCAACATGTGATTCGCTTGATTAGCGAATCACATGTTGCAAAAGCTGAATGTAAATACTGTCCCTGTCACATCTCTCTGCCTCCCTCCATCTTACACACTTCTGAGGTAGTGAGAGACAGAGAGACATTGTGTTCCAGAGTTCCAGAGCTGTTCCAGTGTTAAAAAAAAGTTTTAAAAAAAGATTTTAAACCCAAAACTAACCCCTTGATCACTGTCACTGCAGTGATCAATAAAATACATCCCCTCTGTTCACTTTAAAAGTGATACATTGCTGCAGATCAGCTTTTGCTGATCTGTGGTACTTCCCCCATTCCCCTTGTATTTTTTTATTTTTATTTATTTATTGTAAATAAAACTGATTATTTTGTATATTTAGGTAATTTAGGTAGGTAGTTGGGTAGGTTTAGTGTATATGTTTGTTAGTGAAAGGTTTAGGGTTAGAATTAGGTTTAGGAGTAGAGTAGGGGAAAAAAACAAAACAAAAGTTTATTTTATTTAAGTTTGGGTTATAAGCTAGGTAGTTGGTTAGGTAGGTACAGGGAATACTTGGGTTAGGGTAAGGCTTAGGGATAGATTTAGGTTTAGGCGTAGTGTAGGAAAAAACACAAAAAAAAGTTTATTTTATTTAAAAATACAGTTTGTGTTATAAGCTAATTTAGATAGGTAGTTGTTTAGGCAGGTTCAGGGAATACATGGGTTAGGGTAAGGCTTAGGGATAGATTTACATTCAGGAGTAGTGTAGGGAAAAAAAAAATTATCATAGGAATAGTGACCATTTGGGGTTAGAGTTAGGTATAGTATTTACATAGTAATAGTTAAGTAGTGGGTGGGTAGTTATTTAGGAGAAATTAGAAATTTATTTAGTTTAGGGTAGGTGTTCATAATGCAGCGGCATTATAATTTAGAAGAGGCATATGCCTTTTTGGCGTCTGACTCAGAAACCACAGACACTGCGTCAGATTTTGATATAACACAATTTTCAGAGAGTGGGAGCAGCTCTAGTAGTGATGACGCTGGTCCTTCTGTGAAAAAAAGATGCACTGCTCCAAGAGCTGCCCCAGCAACTGCCCCAATAGCTGCCCCAGTAACTGCCAAAACACCTGCCAAAAGACTTTCCCCAAGTGCTGCCCAAAGAAATTCCCCAAGTGCTGCCCGAAGAAATGCCATAAGACCTGCCACTCATCCTGATCAAAATGAATGGGTATCACCAACTAATTTAAACCCACAAATCCCAGAATTCACCGGCAGCCCATGAATTCAAACTTGATGTGGAAAGATTTACCCATGATCAGTTTTTTTATTTGTTTTTGAGGGAAGACGTTTTGGGGGAAATTGTGTCCCAAACCAATTTGTATGCAGCCCAGTATATTGAAAGCCGACCCATCAGCTTTCCTTGTTAAGCAAGAAGTATGGAAGCCCACAGACATAGCAGAATTTAAGCAATTCTGGGCCCTAATAATGGCAATGGGGATAATAAAAAAAGCCAAGTATAAGATCCTACTGGAGCAAAAACCCCATATGGGATGCCCCTATATTCCCCAAGACAATGACCAGGTCCAGATTTGAAGTGATTTTGCACTTCATGCATTTTAGTGATAATACCCTGTGCCTCCCAAAAGAACACCCCTAGTATGACAGACTGTACAAAATTCACCCCTTAATCAGTCATTTACAGAAAAAAATTTGCCCAAATATATACACCTCAAAAACAAATTAGTATAGATGAATCCTTAATGAAGTATAAAGGCAGGTTAGGGTTCAAGCAATACATCCCCTCCGAGCGCTCCAAGTTTGGTGTTAAATTTTATAAATTGTGTGAAAGTGCCACAGGCTATACCCAGGCTTTTCAAATTTATGAGGGCAAGGACAGCCAACTTGATCCTCCTGGTTGCCCCGAATTTATGGGTAAATCATTTATTAAATAAAGGTTATCAGTTATTTGTTGATAACTATTACACCAGCCCCTTTTTATTTGTCTCTTTTTTTGTTTTGACACCGTGGCCTGTTAGGAGCAATTGCAGGGAGTTGCCCAAAAAACATGTAGATACCAAACTAAAAACTGGGACGTCCTTATCTTTGTGCCAACAGTAGCCACTGGCAGTCAAGTTCAAGGACAGAAAAGATGTCCACATGCTGACCACCATGCATGAGGACAGAACTGTGGCAGTCATTGTTCATGGCAGGAGAGGGGTACTGAGAAAGCCAGTCTGCATCAGGGACTATAATAAGAACATGGGGGAGTTGATCTATGTGATCAACTAATGCAGCCATATCTCGCTATGAGAAAGTGTAGGGCATGGTACAAAAAATTTGCTATCTATATGATGTAGACTGTAGTACACAATTCATTTTTACTTTTCAAACCGGCAAATCCCAATCCAAAATGTACTTTTTTACAGTATCAGCTACAACTTATTTCCCTATTTTTGTTTCAAGGTGCGCCAGAAATCATTCCAGCAAGACCTGGGGTAGCACACTTTATTTATAAAATCCCCCCAACTCCCCAAAAGAAGAAACCACAGAAGCGCTGCAGGGTTTGCTACAGCAAGGGAATATGGACAGACACCACCACATACTGTCCTGATTGCCCTTCCAAACCTGGCCTCTGCATTGGTGACTGCTTCAAGCAATACCATTCAGGCACAATGCAGTAGTGCTGTAAAGCTTCTTTTATTATTTGGCCACTTTTTCCTCCTGAAATATCCTGTTTTTCTATTTTTCAAAACACATCCCTCCTTAGATCTTTCACTATCAAAATATAATGGGAAGCAAAGAACCCTATGTTTTTTCCATCTCTGATAATGGAAACACACATGTTCCCTACTGGGCCCAGTAGCTACCCCAAACCCTGACAAACCTATGCATATGGGGCATTGCTGTACTCAGACGATGTCACTCACCACTAATGAAAAACACTTAAAAAAAATCTAGAGCAACACTAAAATATGTGTGAAAAATGGTGTTTCTCTTCCTTACTGCAGGATTTGGGAGGGATTGGTGATCGTGTGGCAGCAAAAAAATGTATAAAATGCAAATAGATTGAAAGCCAGGGTTATCTACTCTTCTACAACATACACTTTTGTGGGTAAAATTAATTGCAGAATTGACAAACAGCCTGAAATGAGACAAGGCTCCAGCTGTAAAAATGGCATGGCTGTAAAAGGAAACATACATGTTCCAACTGGGTCCAGTAACTCCCCCAAACCCGGACAAACCTATGCATATGGGGTATTGTCTTACTCAGAAGAAGGAGCTAAACACTAATCAATGCAGGTTTTAAAATCTGCACCTATCCTGTGCTTGAAATTCACATCAACATTGAAATCTAAGTGTGAAAAATGCTGAATTCTTTATTTATGTCAAGTTTATGAGGGATTGGTGGTAAAATGGCAGTGTACGAAATTTGAAAACACACCTAAAATGAAAACTGGGGCTGTCTACTTTACACAAATATACACTTTTGGTGGGAAATCTTAAAGTGGAGCACTGTTACACAGCCCCAAATGAGACATGGCACCAGTGATGCAAGCTGTGAAAATTCAAATGTGAAACTGGAAACGCGCATGTTCCAATTTGGGCCCCGTAGCTCCCCCAAACCTTGAGAAACCTATGCATATGGAGTATCGCCGTACTCAGAAGAAGAAGCTGAACAGTAAACAATGCATTTTTAAAAATCTTCACCTATCATGTACTTGAAATTCACATCAACATTGAACTCAAAGTGTGAAAAACGCTGATTTTTTCACTTACGTCAAGATTTACAAGGGATTGGTGGTAAAATGGCTGCATAAAAAATTTGAAAACATACATAAATTGAAAGCCTGGGGTGTCTTCTTTCCAAAAATATACACTTTTGGGGGGAAATCTTAAGGCGGAGCACTGGTATACATCTCCAAATGAGACATGGCACCAGTGACGGAAGCTGTGAAAATTCAAAGTGTGAAACTGGAAACGCGCATGTTCCAATTTGGGTCCCATAGCTCCCACAAACCTTGAGAAATCTATGCATATGGGGTATTGCTGTACTCAGAAGAAGAAGCTGAACAGTAAATGATGCATTTTTAAAAATCTTCAGCTATCATGTGCTTGAAATTCACATCAACATTGAAGTCAAAGTGTGAAAAACGCTGATTTTTTTACTTACGTCAAGATTTAAGAGGGATTGGTGGTAAAATGGCTGCGTAAATAAAAATTGAAAACATACATAAAATGAAAGCCTGGAGTGTCTACTTTCCAAAAATATACACTTTTGGGGGGAAATCTTAGCGTGGAGCACTGTTACACAGCCCCAAATGAGACATGGCACCAGTGACGAAAGCTGTGAAAATTGTCAAGCAGTGCGAGATTCTCATATCGCCATTTTTACCCAGGCAACATGGGGAGCTCGTTATAAGGTCGCACTCTCTTTCACATGCGACCTTTTAAAAGTAAACCTAATTTCTGATGGCAGCCCTGATCTCAAAGATACTAAAAGTTCCTAGTGTATTCAGGAGATGCTGCCCTCTAGTATCCCATTGGTATGTGCAAACATATTTTAGTGGATGCCAGCAAAACAAAACTTTAATGTTCATATAGCTCTTACAGTACAAATGTATACCTTAAGCAGGGCTCAAAATTTCCACTCGCCACTAGCCAATGGCAAGTGAAAATTTAGCCCTGGCGATTAGAAATTCAGCCCTGGTGGGTATGTTATGGCTTGCAGTGGCGAGTAACTTTTCAGGTCTGGCTAGTAGCAAAGGACTTCATATTTTAAGCCCTGCCTTAAGTACTAAATTGGGTTGCCCGTGTGATCACCCCATAATAGTACCCTCTATAGTATCTTTTTTTGAAAGAATTGAATTTGGTCTTTTAAACAAGGGCATTTTTGTATCTTGTTAAGCAAAAATGGGACAAGACTGGCTCTTTTAGAACCCCACTAACAAAATGCTATTTTTTTTATTTTTTGTACTGCTAAGTGATTAAAGGGATAGTAATACTTCGTTTTATCTTTATTTTATTTTGTAGGCATTAAAAAAACATGAAGAACGATATAAGTCTTATCTCTCAAACCTTTAAGAGATATTCACAAACAAAGTATCCCCCCCCCCGGTCAGCCAGATCAGAAGGGAGGTGCCCAGGTAGACTGCAGAGAGCGACAATCTTCAATTAAGATAAGGGAAGAAGCTGAAAAACTTGTCAAGGGGGGAAGGGCTTTCATTGTTTTCATACAAAGAAGATTGTCCCCTGCTGTTATATGTCTGGTCTTACAACCAGATTCACATCTGAGAAGAGATGGCTTACACTAGGAAAAAGGGGCGGGAGGGGGAAACTTTGCTTGTGAATATCTCTTAAACCATAAAGGTTTGAGAGATAAGACTTATATCGTTCTTCATGTTTTTTTCATGCCTACAAAATAAAATAAAGATAAAACGAAGTATTACTATCCCTTTAAGAGATTCTGGCATAGGTACCCTAATGGGTACCCTTATCTGAAATAAGAGAATATCTCCTTTCAAATAAATATACTCATGTACCTATGGATGGAGGGAGCTGTGATAGGGGTTCCTTCTGTTATTTATAAATTATCAAATGTATTTTCCTTTGCAGAACATGCTATTATATAATAGGCAGTGGCTGGAGTCCCAGTGATTCTCAACCAGGGTGCCGTGGCACTTTGGCGAGCCGCGAACATCAAATTCGGGTACCCCATGTTTTCTATGAAGACTGAAAAAAATGTGAATATTCTCTTTTAAATGTAGAAATATGGAAAATGTTATACACAACATGTTTATTTTTATTACTAAGATTGCGAGACCTAATAATATCTAGATATTTATGAATTGTACTGTTTATTATGCCCTAGAAAAATCACATTAAACATGTTAGAGGTGCCCTGAAAGTTCCAGATTGCATGTTAGGAGTGCATTGTGAAAAAAAAGGTTGAGAACGCTGGACTCCAGGCCTTATTCGCCCCCATGTTACAGTTGGTTTGCTTCATTTTTTATACCTCTTTTGCTTGATGAATAAGACACATAGGTCTACCTACCCATAGCCCTAGGCAATGCTTTGTGCACGTGCTGGGTCTCTGTGACTAACCTAGGCTGCACCATCAAGATCATAACCTTTGGAAGTAGCGTATTTGATAAATGAGTGAGTTCAAGTAATTTAAAAATATTTAATGATAGCATTTTGGGGAAATTTGTTTGCGCTACTATCCTCACCCAAAACATATATTTCTGCCTAAAAGTATTATCTGTAACCATCTACTTTTAGTAGAAAGTTCTTATCTACAGCACTAGAAACAGAGATGGAGAGATATAGGGATAATGTCCACTGCATACAGAAGGGGCTTCCATCTATCCCCTAATCACATATAACGTGGAATGATTTAGAAAACACAGGCGATGCAGAAAATGACTAACAACTCCCCAAACAGTATAAAGATAACAGTATAATATCAGAATAATTGGGTGTTTTCAAATGTACTGTTAACATTGATATTATCAGACTAATATAAAATGGAAAGGTTTATTTAAAGTAGAACTAACACCTTTAAATAATAATCCCCCACTTACCTTGTTTACACACAGTCCTAATGGATGCTATGAATTTTTAACTTTTCCCTGTGTTCAAGAGATCTTCAGTCAGTCTTTGATGTCATGTCTATGGAGGTGTACATGACAGTTAAAGGACTACAGGACTTCAAAATATGCTCACTGCATGTGATAATTTTAAGCCTTGAAGGAACAGAGGGATGAGAAATGCATTGCTTTGCATGCACTGCATACCCCTCTGGCCCTTAAAGGTTTCAGGTTTTTCCCTTATGCTAACTGAAGGTTGTCCCTCTCTGCAAGCTATCTGGACACCACCTTTCTGTTATGATGTAAGCAGTGTTACATCAGTAAAAGGGGAGGGAGAGGGATACTTTATCATTCAAATACTCTTGAACTACAGCTCTGACAGCATTAAAATAACACTCTCCATGGCCCAAATACTATGAAGATTAATTGGAGCTGCTTTTATTTTGAAACATTACTATCCCTTTAGGTAGGCTCATACACACTGCGTGATTCAGACTGGGAAAACTGTCATGTCAGCCTACATGGACATGATATTCAAGACTGATTGAAGATATTATCTCTTGAAGAAAAGCACAACACAAAAATTCACAGAGTCCATTAGGATACCATGGACATAGTAAGGTAAGTGGAGGTCATTATTTGGAATTGTTAGTTCTCTTCTTCTAGCCATGCAGAACTAATAGTTTATATTTATCTATGTTTGATTTCATGCTTAAATAAGCACTTTTTGTATATCGGCTTAAACTTCATTATATAGCAAAATAATAAGGACAAGAAGACATTTCATTCCCCATGGAATACAGATATGCAGTTATTATTTGTGCAGTACTAAAACTGAAGTCACCAGCACATTAAGTCAAAGGTCACAGATCAAGCATCTTTTTTTATTTCCCACAAGTTCATTATTCAACTAAATTTTGACACAAATTAAAGTACCTAATGCAATGTAATAAAACATTTCCTATGTAATTTCAGGACATGGCATTGCCACACAGTGAGATTGCAAAGGCAGATTGTTTGTAAATCTTCATATTTCATTATAGCAAAGTACACTGAAGCAATTTTCTACAAAGCAACACTTTGTCCTGGCTATTTATATGTATCTTAAAACATATGCTAGGTGGAGCATCCGTGTAGGAGGATCTCACTAACCACAAATTCCGTTCCCAAGCACCCTGCCATCTTTTGTGGTTTTCTTGAGATCAGAAGTAAATCTGGATGTTGAAACTGCCCCCGAAAATGAGTATGGCTAGTTATGTTAACATACCTTTGCAAAAACCAAGGTTAAGGTATAAATGATGATAACAAAGATTTCCTAAAATGTGAACCGGCTTTCTATAAAAATAAAATAATCTTTGTGCAGAAGTCACACTGGTAAAATGTTGCAATTTACCCAAGTGAACCCATTTTGCTCAATCTAAAAACAGTATTTCTGTACACACTGAGGGCTGTAGAAAGAGTATCAATTCTGGAGCAAACCAACTTCACCATGGGGACAAAGGAGAAGCCCCATTAATGTAACTGAGGATGGCAATTTATTGAATGCTACGCATACATTTTGCATTTCAGATGTCTCTAGCATTTAACTGGTTGAACTGGACCTGTCACTTTTAAATCAAAGAATGAATTTAAAAAATAATTAACATTATCTATACTGTTAGCTGAACAAGCCATTTGTTTGTAATGTAAATTGATTTTGAGAAATCACTCTTTATATGTTGGTATCACAGTCTGGCCCTTTATGCTGCTTTGTTTTTTTGCTGAACCAATGTTAATACACATTAATATACAAATCACAATAAAGAGGACAGAGTTACACTTTACTATGTTCCCCTTCTGCCATATGTGAAATAGTGTTATATTAGTGCAATCAAAATGTACAGGCTAAATTATTTCTGGTTTCCATACCCAAGATAACAGCCCAGCAGAACATGGATAATACCCTACTGGTTGATGGCTTGTTAAAACAGACATATATATCCTTCTATTCTTTAGATAATGGAACATGTTTGACAATATGTATGAAAACTTACAAATGATACTGCAAGGTGGGGAGGTCTTGGTGTTGCTCCAAAAGCTCCCAGCTAAGCAAAAAGGAAACAAATTTCATAGAAAAAGAAGTGCACCTTATTGATAAAGCAATCTGTAGCAAAACTTCTGTAATAGGACCTCATATCCAATTGTGTGCTCCTTAAGCACTTCCTAAATTAAATAGATAGTGATATTTCAAAATAAAAGCAGCTCCAATTAATCTTCATAGTACTTGGGCTATAGAGAGTGTTATTTCAATAAGTCAGAATTGTAGTTCAAGAGTAATTGAATGATAAAGTGTCCCCCTCCTGCCCCTTTTACCTAGTGTAAGCCACCTCCCCCTCAGATGTGGAATCTGGTCTTGAGACCAGACAGATCACAGCAAGGGACAATCTTCTTACTGTGAGCATAATGAAAACCCTACCCCTTGACAGGTTTTTCAGGTTTTTTCCTTATGCTAACTGAAGATTGTCCCTTTCTGCGATCCATCCATCTTGCTGCTCTGAGGTGAACAGTGTTACATCAGTAAAAGGGGCGGGAGGGGGATACTTTATCATTCAATTACTCTTGAACTACAACTCCGACAGTATTGAAATAATACTCTCCATGGCCCAAATACTATGAAGATTAATTGAAGCTGCATTTATTTTGAAACATTACTATCACTGCTAACAGTTACTACAGCCAAAAATGACCTTTGCCATGTCAAACACTTTTTGGTAGATTTGGCTTTCAGTGTTGATATAATATGCTAAAACGTACCTATGTTAATTAGTGGACCGTGAGTGACTTAATGCTTATTATTATCACCATTCATAAACAGCCAGTATATTCTGCAGAACTATACCATGGGAGAGAATGTATAAAAACTGCTCAGACTGAGGAATATGCATACAAAACCGCCAACAACCAAAGCAAAAGCTATACGTTTTCCACTAGCCAAGGCTCAAAATCTTACTGAACAACAGAATCAAGTATATCAAATACCTACCTATAACAAAATTCCCTACATCTCAAACCATGCACTAAAATCACAATTATGAATAAGAGAGGTGCACCAGAATCATTATTAAGATGGTAGAGGCTAGGCCCAGTGAAGCATAGTCATGATGGTATAGACATGACTTGTAATGGAGAAACTCACATCAACTAGTACTATACCTACAGTTTATATAAGTACAGACATATACGTCTTGGAGAGTGTTTAGCGCATGAGAGCTTACAATCTATAGGGAGAAGGAGAAAAGAGGAAACAGAAGGTATACTGAGGGGATTTCATTAGTTGGACTTAATGGGCCAACTGCAAAGCTGGTACCGGATGAGTAATTATTCAATTAGGTCTAGTTTTCAAAACAGCATGTTGGTCTGTTGGGTTGAAGAGGTAAAGGTACAAGTAAAGGATGCAAACTGTCAAGTTGTTATAGTTATGGATTGTTAGAGTTAGAGGTATGGACTGTAGACTTTTAAATGTTATAGGTTGAATTTTCAGAAGAAAACCTGAGTAATTTGAGTGGAAATCAACTGTGCAATAGTGGGAAAATATGAATTCTCAAAATTCTTATTGATCTAAATGTAATTTTTAACCCCTTGAATGCCAGAGACGTCTCCAACGTATAGTTTCAAGGGTTCCATTCAAATCAGTAGGGGCTTTTAGTTCTTCAGTATAAAGCAGATAGTCTGCCCCAGAATCACTCCACTTTTCTTCTGAAAATAAGTCTTACATATCATTAACTTATGTCTTGTTTGTTAAATTACTTTGCAGATAATACAAAACTGGTTCACTAATATATAACATTTTCACAGTTCTATTTGAAAATATATTTAGAAAAAACATTTACTGTGATTTAAAGTTTCAAAAAATATTTCACAAAGCATTTTATATAATTATACTGTGGCTATAGCTTTCTTAAGCTTCAAAAAGTAAAAAAAAAGTAAATCTTTGAGAACACGTTTATGTATCATTTTATTTTAAGAACATGCTTTAAAATAGTAATAATTTTTTTAAAGAAAATGGAAGAAAAGGAGCCAGACTTTTAAAGTTAGATGTAGACATTTTCATCTGAATTGGGACATTCTGAAAATACAGAAAAATAAACTATTTCCTCAGATAAAATTGATTAAAGCAAACATTTCTGTCATTTTTTATCTCATTCTCAGCATAATCTTGCTTCTGAAGGTGTGTCATATGTTAAATCAAGAATAGAAAAAAAAATACTACTCAGTAGGGATAGATTAAGTAAGTTGTGGTAAAATGTATGCAAAGTGACTTTTTGTCTCAGCAACAATCCTGTTATCTGCAAAATCCTGAATGAACGCATCTAGTTAAATCAGTTTGCTTGGTGGAAAATCTTCTCAATTAAAAAGTTTTTTTCTCACATGCATTTTCTCTTCAATTGCACTCTGAATTACAATGGAGAACTTATCTCAGACTCTAGAGACCATATGTTCAAAGGGATAACGACAAAAAAATGCTGTTTGAACAAAAAAAATAAGTAATTGTGTGCATGAACGACATATTTTCTGTAGAGTATACGACAAAAAACTAGTAATGTCCGTTGTGTACGACACAACTCTAGAATTGCCAGGCAAAGAGGTGGGGAAAGGGCACGGCTTAACTATTCTCCAGTGTTGTATAGAGGAAAAGAAAATTTGTCATAACTAACGACAAAAAGATTTCTTGAAAAAAGAAAAAATTTGTACGTTAAGAAAAAAGTGGATTGAATGTGAGAATTTTTGTCTTTAGTTAAGATATTTTTGTAGTTAGTTAAGACATTTTTGCCATCAGTTAAGACATTTTTTGTCGTTACATACATTTTTGCCTTTACATACAACAATTTCAGTCAGGACAAATGACATATTTTCAATCACAATCGACACTCTCTGAAAATATTAATGAGCCCAACGACACTGTACTTTGAAAAGTCATTACAAACGACAAAAGCTATTTCACTACTCCTTTGAACATATGGCCCTAAGAGTTAACTAAGTTCTTCAATGTGTTACGCACCCTTGTGACATTTTAAAGGGTTGAAAGCTTGGAGAAACTTTAAAACTTTTCCAGTACCTCAGCCTAGTTCAGGCTCTAAGCAGTGCAATGAAAAAGTAATTAAGAGAAAACGTGTGCCAATTTTCCAGCTCAGGACTTAGAACCAGGAAGCCAGGAAACAATTGTCACTTCCAGCATGCCCAGTAACCATGGCAATGATAAATATAAACAACAGAAATCCAAATTTACAAACCTGCATGGAGGGGCAACGAGGTAAACATCAATGTGACTTTCTAATAGCATTTTAATCACATCAGTGAAAACATTGATTAAATTTATAATTATCTGTACAGCAGCTCTTCTAGTTTTAATGATTTTAACCCTTTGAATGCCAGAGGGATACACAATGCATTGAAAAGCAATATGTTGCATGCCCCTCTGGCACTCAACTTTTTACAAAAAATTAAATAAGTCAGTCATAAATAAAGGAAAAGCTAAACTATTCCTTGTAAATGAATTGCAGCTCATGAGACAAATAAAAATTGAAATAAATGGGTCTGTTAACTCTTTGGAAGCTAGAGGTCTACAAAGGATTGCAAAACTTTGAGATAAAGTGATCTAGAGCAGGCAGAACTACAATTATTTTCATCCCTATCCAGCGGTCTTCCCTTTCCAACAAGGTAGGGCATGAATAGAGTTCCAGGTAATCATGTATACATGTACTGTATGTTAGGAGCTTTGGGAAGTCACCCCCCAGCTCTTAACCCTTTTGCAATGCATTGCATACCCCTCTGGCACTCAAAGGGTTAATATATATTAGGAGCTGAGGGGGTCACCCCTCCCCCCAGCACTTATCATGAGAAGAGTACCCTTTGTTGGAGAGGGGAGAGTCTTCCCTCGCCAACAATCATAAGCATGAAGGGGTTACTACCAGGTGATCACGAGATCACCAGGTATAAATGTATAAATATAATGTATGTTAGGAGCTGGGAGCCCTCTTCTCTCCCTTCTGCTTCTTTGGATACCAAAGTACTCTCATTTGAAATAAGAGATGCTCCTCTTTCAAACAAGGATATGAATGCCTGTCTCATTTTATCTTTTCTGCTAGGCCAATTTGAAATGAATATGATGTACATAAAAAAACAAGAAACTCTGCCCAAATTTATATGTGCTAGGGGTCCATTTTCTCAAGCTGTCAATAGGTACTAACTTCAGTAAGACACTTCTTGGTTTTGAAAGAGTGTAGTACCTCTACAATGGTGAAAAAGGAAAAACAAATATATTTTCCCATATCATCTGAACGTGTTGCAATCATTGTATTGCAGACTGACAAACTTCAAATAAGAAAAGTAATAGGTGGAGATCAGTACTCCAAGCACCCTCTATATATTTTCCTATAGCGCCAACCTCTGCACATGCTATCCTAGGAGTAGAAAGGTAAGTGACCACTAATTTGCTGCAATAGGATGCCTTCTTTCCAAAAAGATATAGAGGTAGATTCACCAAGGGGTGATCTGAATGCAAAACAATCAGAAAGACAAGTGAATGGGATTGGTATTTGTAAAGGTGGAAAGGGCTCACGAAATTAAGAGATATATCTGGGTTGGGGTGCCATTATAAAAAGTGTGTTATACAGGTTGTTGAAGGGATTTTGGAGGTTGAGGTCCTCTAACAGAGAACACATTTGAGGGGGCATATGCCACCAGGACAGAAGCCACAGGAATGGAAGAGGCAATGGACAAATATTGCCTGACAAGAACCTCAGAAATGCATATTCCTCACATCCTAGGCTCCAGAATAATATAGCAATAAACTTGTAAAATGAATATTTCTACACAACTGTGAACAAACAGGTCCGGGTGAACAAACAGGTCCGGGAGGTTCTTTGATTAATATATATTCTATTCCCTAAAAAGCTGTATCAAAAATGTAATATCCCCATATAGTTGTTTCATTAAAGCTGTGTTCAAGTGAGTTCTGGAAGGGCTTATGATTGGGGAAATGTTATGTACAAATTATTTGAAATCAAGCCAATACAAGAAAAAAAAAGCATAGCAGTTGTCTTATAGAAGATTAATTTACATCCCTATTGACTTAACTGGAAAGTTGTATGTTAAATTCACTTGGAATATATAGACTTACAGATGTGACATTTTAAAACAGCTGTAAACAAAGAAGTCCAGATAGGTCTTTGATTAAGTATATACTCCATTCTCTAAAGTAATGTATCAAGAAATTTAATTCAATATATTTGCTGTATAACAGCAATGTGAAAGCAAGTCTTGGACTGTGATTATGTAAATGGTACATATAAATTATTTGAAATTTAGTAAGCTCTGCTTTGCCCTAGATAAATGTAACTTAAAGTGATAGTAATGTTTCACAAAAACAGCAGCTCCAATTAATCTTCTTAGCAATTGAGCCATAGAGAGTGTTATTTCATTACTGTGAGCATTGTAGTTCAAGAGTAATTGATTGATAAAGTTTCCCTCTCCCGCCCCTTTTACCTAGTGTCCATAGACCAGACAGCTCACATCAAGGGTCAATATTCTACTGTGAGAACAATGAAAGCCCTGCCCCCTTGACAGGTTTTTCAGGTTTTTCCCCTTTTCTTAATTGAAGATTGTCCCTCTCTGCAAACTACCTGGGCACTCTCTGCTGCTCTGAGGTGAGCAGTGTTATATCAGTAAAAGGGGTGGGAGGGGGATACCTTATCATTCAATTACTCTTGAACTACAACTCTGACAGTATTGAAATAACACTGTCCAAGGTCCAAATACTATGATGATTAATTAGAGCTGCTTTAATTATGAAACATTACTATCCCTTTAAAGGGATAGCAATGTTTCCAAATAAATGCAGCTCTGATTATTCATTATAGTTTTTGGGCCATGTAGAGCATTATTATCATCATTCTCTATGGTGTGTAGTTCCAGAGTAATTGAATCATAAAGTGTCCCCCTCCTGCCTCTTTTACTTATGTAAAGCTACATAGCAATGTACAATCTGTTAGCATAAGGAAAAACCTGCCATCCTGCTTCAAGGGGGACAGGGTTTTCCTTATGCTCACATCCAGAAGATTTTACCTCGCTGTAAGCTGTCCGGTCAAGGGACCAAATTCCACATCTAAGGGGGGGCAGCTTACAATAGGTAAAAGGGGCAGTAGGGGGAACACTTTATAATTCAATTACTCTGGAACGACACATTGTAGAGAATGATAATACCACTCTACATGGCTCAAAAACTATAAAGAATAATTGGAGCTGCATTTATTTTGAAACATTACTATGCCTTTAAGACTTATAACACTATTGACATAGCTGGAAAATTGTATGTTAAGTCTGTCTGGAATTTATGGACACATAGATGTAACACTTCGACACAGCTGTTAACAAACAAGTCCAAGAAGGACTATGATTAATATATTATCTATGCCCTAAAGTAATGTATCATGAAATATAATACCCAAATATAGTTGCTCCATCACAGATGTGTGAGACAAGTCTTGAAAGGGATTATAACTATGTAAATGGTACATATAAATTATTTGAAATTAAGAGGAAAAAAAAAATCAGACTTAGAGGTAAGCTCTGTTTTGTCTGACAGAAATATAATTTAAGTCTTATATCATTTTTTGATCTACCTAGGAAGATGAGTGTTAAGTCCATCTGGTAACATGAACACATGCATATCAGGTACTTTAAATCCTTGTTGTTATGTACTGTATGCAACCCACTCATCTTCCAGATCCTGGTGAATGCAGATATGGTTTGTGAGTCTGGAATATGGGTATGAGCTCCAATATGAGTCAGAAAGTGAAAAGAAGAAGAAAAGGATAGTCTTGGCATTGTGATAGTACCCACCCCTCAATGACCCCTTCCCACGGAAGAAGACCAGGCTTAGAAGGTAACCGAGAATGGAACCTGTGGAGCAAGGCTGGAGCATGAATATTGCCACTGGATTCCCAGGAACGTTCCTCGGGCCCATAGCCTTTACAGTGCACCAAATATTGCAGATGGCCTCAGACTCTGAGTGACTCAATTATTCTGCACCTCATATTCCTCATGGCCTTCGACTTGTACAGGACCAGGCTAGACTGGCGCAGAAGTGTAGCTATTTCAGATCAACGGTTTGAGTAAGGATACATGAAATAAGCTGTGAATGCACATACCAGCAGGAAGTTCCAGGGCATACAAGACAGGGTTAATTTTGCGAAGAACCCAGTATGGACCTACAAAACGAGGGTCCAGTTTCTTACAAGGCACCTGGAGGTTCAGATCACTGGAGTCGGCAGTCGTTGATGGTCTGCGTGTCTCTTATAGCGCTGTGTGTACCTCTGTAGAGATTTCTGAACTCGTACCCAAATGGAGCGGAGTTGCCCACGATGTTCATCCAGAGCCGGAATGTCTTATGCCTCAAATGACTCAGAAAACAGAGATGGTTGGAAACCATAATTGATCAGAAATGGAGAATTCTGAGAGAAGGAGTTCATGGCACAATTCCTGGCAAACTTGGCCCATGGTAACAAGTTTACCCAGTTATCGTGATGGTCCGAAATGAAATAGCATAGGAACTGTTCCAAACCTTGGTTAGATCTTTCAGTAGCACCGTTTGACTGGGGATGTATCACGGTGCAGTTTCTCTTCATGTCACTCTCGCTTGTGCTCCGCTCCGATTGGTTGAGCCTGTTTGGCTCACCCCTGGTGACCTTTTTATACTAGGCCAGTGGCACCTGTCAGATGCCCTTTCGTGGTGTTCCTGAGCCAGTTTTGCTGTGCTGTGTTCCTGCATTCCTGGTTTCCGGTGTACCGACTTGGCTATCTCTGACTACGATCCTGTGTTCCTGCTCCGTGATTTGACCCAGCCTGGCTGACGTTCCTGCTCGTTTCCTGATATGGCTTGTCTGAGAACCTGCTCCGTGATTTGACCCGGCCTGGCTGACGTTCCTGCTCGTTTCCTGATCCTGCTTGTCTGAGAACCTGCTCCGTGATTCGACCCGGCTTGTTGACGTTCCTGCTCCGTGTCCTGTACCAGTTACTCCGGGCCGGTCTATGTTCCTGCCTCCTCTGTCGCCACGGCGACATTGTGACTGTCCCACTTGCTGTCCTGAGTGGCTGCAGCGGTTGCCCGTGCTGTGCTGGTTCCTGCCTCAGAGTCGCTTCCTGCAGAGCTGTGTTCCTACTTTCGAGCTGTTAACCCGTGCAGAGCTGTGTTCCAGCCATCAAGCTGTTAACCCGTGCAGAGCTGTGTTCCAACTATCGAGCTGTTTACCAGTGCAGAGCTGTGTTCCAACTACCGAGCCGTTAACCCATGCAGAGCTGTGTCCCAGTTCTGAGCCTTCAGTCTATACAGAGAGTTGCTTGTGTGCTGAGCCGTTCCTCTCCTTGCAGTCCGGGGTAGCTCATTACCGCGCCCGGTGGCGCCCGGCTCTGGCTGCTTCTGTGCACGTCTCTGTGGTTACGCCCGTGGAAGCTATTGGTTCAAGCTCTTGCAATTCAGTCACTACCATTACACCCGTAGGGGCTATTGGTTCAAGCTCTTGCAATTCAGTCACTACCATTACGCCCGTGGGGGCTATTGGCTCAAGCTCTTGCAATCTAGTTCCTGCCATTACGCCCATGGGGGCTAGTGGCTCCAGCTCTTGCAATTCAGTTGTCTCCGTTATGCCCGTGGGGGCTATTCGCTCTAGCTCTGGCAGTCTACTGGCTCTGTTCATATGCCCGTGGGGGCTACCATTCTAGTACAGCAGGCTCTGGGTGGCAGGTTCCTCTTTGCTGGACAGTTTCCTCAGTATTACAGACTGTGGGTGTTGAGTATTCTCCACCATTCACCACTTTTAACACCTTGGGCGTGCCAAACAACACAACAGAGAAGGACTGATTATTCTGTTAACCCTTGTATATCAGTACTCAGTGTCTGTCAGTTGCCTGTGCTATTTTCTAACATATTGTATATTGATCATACTATTGCCTTCCTGCTACTACGCAGTGCTGCCTATAGGGGGCGATCTTTGTCATTTATTTTGTTCTTAATAAAATTGCATTTTATTTCACCTGCTGGTCTAAGTGTCTTGAAAACCGTGACAGGATGGTAGGCAGAGGAGAATGAGAGTTGGATACCCATCTGACCACAGAAGGACCTCCAGAAAAGAGACACAAACTGACTCCCTCGATCCGAGACCAGTACCTTGGGCACCCCATGGAGCCGAAACACCTCCTTAGAAAAAACCTCGGCCAACTCCCTGGAAGATGGAAGTCCTTTGAGAGGCACAAAGTGAGTCATTTTGGAAAACCGATCAACGATCATGAAGATGACCGTGTGTCCCTTAGATGCAGGTAACTCGACCATAAAATCGATGGACAAGTGTGACCAAGAGCACTCGCCATTAGGAACTGGTTGAAGCAGCCCCACCGGAAGATGTCTAGGGGTCTTGTTATGAGCACATGTGGAACATGCTGCTACAAATGCTGAGCAGTCTGCCCTTAAACTAGGCCACCAGAAGAGACGAGATATGGACCATATTAATTGGTCACGACCAATATGTCCAGCGGCCTTCGAGGAGTGATATTGTGACGGAACTGTGGCGACTATGGGAGATATTGGTGTGTTAGAGATATGGGATCTCATGTCTTCAGACTATTTCTACCCAAAAGACTAACAACCATAGACTGAGCTTAGCCATAGTTGCTTCCAATACATTGCTAGAGTGCAGAGATAGTGGGGTTTGGGCTTTGCTTCCACTATACTCCAGGTCTGTGCTAAGGAATGTTAATTGATTCCTGCTGTGCTTCCTTGACCAATCAGAGGAGGTTATTGATGAGCCAGTTAAGAATGTATAATTTCAAGTCTTAATCTGCATTCTTATCTTGATAAGGGTGCTGGTGACTGATTGGTCAAGCATAGAAACACTGTCCCAAGTATTCGTTTGCATGCTGATCTTGATAAGAGTCTCCGTAGTGTATATAAGCTATGTGTTTGAGTCAATAAAAGAGAGTTCTTCCCTTCATCAAGTCTCGGCTGATGTTTGGGAATAGGAGATTTGTTATACTATTGGAATGTTACTCTGAGGGAGAAAGGAACTATAACGGAGGTATCCAGCTTATGATACAAGGCGTCACGTTACAGATATGTCTCCAGCAACCTAGTATGGAGAGGCTCGGGGATGAAACATTTACCACTGGGCTTATCTGCTGGTGCAGCAGTTTGAGCGGACAAAATCTCGCCCCCCAAAGGAGAAGTAATACTAGTATGAATGGTGGCTAGGATATGGTCGGAAGGAATGATAGGCACTGAGGACTCTCAACCTCCGGATCTGACTCGAACTGACGTGAAAGAGAGTCTGCTCGAACATTCTTTGTACCAGGAAGATAGGAAACCACATAATCAAATCTGGAAAGAAACAGTGCCCATCTGGTCTGCCGTGGGACAGCCTTTTAGCCTCTGATAGATACGTCAGATTCTTGTGGCCTGTGAGAATCAGGATTGGGGAACTGGTCCCCTCCAGCAGGTAATGCCATTCTCGAAGTGCGAGAATAATAGCCAGGAGTTCCCGATCCCCAATATCATACAGACTCTGCGCCTTAGACAATTTCTTGGAAAAACCCCACATGGAAGTAAGGTTTTCCCAGAGGCCGAGCACTGGGACAGGAGGCCGCCTACTCCTGACTCAGACGCATCAACCTCCAATGTAAAGGGCAGGGTGGGATTGGGGTGGGACAGAATAGGAGCCTTGACAAAGGCAGCTTTCAAATTGTCAAATGCCTGAAGCGCACTGGGAGATAAGTCAGATGGGTTCGCCCCCTTGTGTGTCACGTCAGTGAGTAGCTTATCCACAGTTGAAAAGTTTCTTATAAATTTCCTATAGTAATTTGTGAACCCCAAAAATCTCTGAATGGCTTTTATTCCCACTGGATGAGGCCACTGCAGAACTGCCGTAAGTTTTTGTGGGTCCATATCCAGTTCAGATGAGGAAATCACATTACCAAAGAATGTCATCTGGGACTTGTGGAATTTGCACTTTTCTAATTTACAGAACAACTTATTCTCCCTCAGTCATTGCAAGGCCAATACGACATCAGCTCGATGTGCTTCTAAGATCAGTGAGTGGATAAGAATATAATCCAGATAGACCAGTACACATGTTTGTAGTAGGTCTCTCAGCACATCATTAATGAATTCTTGGAAGACTGCTGGAGCATTTCATAAATCGAATGGCATCACCAAATATTCATAATGAGTTGAATGCAGATTTCCACTCTTGTCCTTCCTTAATTCTTACAAGGTTGTAAGCAGCCCTTAGATCAAGTTTGGTGAACACCGTTGAACCTTTAATTCGATCAAACAATTCCGTAATCAAAGGCATGGGGTATGCATTCTTGACCTTCAGTTTATTCAGACCTCTGAAATCAATACATGGTCTTAGCGCCCCATCCTTCTATTTTATGAAAAAGAATCCTGCACCTGCAGGCAAGGAGGACTTGTGAATAATCCCTCTGGCTATGGCATCAGACACATAATCCTCCATGGCTTTATTCTCCTCTACCGATAGAGGGTATACACGTCCTCTAGGACATATGGCCCCTGGAATTAAATAAATTGTACAGTTGTATGGCCTGTGTGCTGGCAATGTACTAGCCTCTACTTTATTAAATACCTCCCTGAAAGACTGGTACTCTGCAAGTAACTAGGAAGAGGTACAAAGTATTATGGTAGGCTGCTGTAGACAGGATTCAGCACAGTAGTAAGACCAAGACAAGATGTTGCACGTTTGCCAATTTATTCTGGGGTTGTGAGTCTGTAGTCAGAGGGAACTCCAGAATGATTGCATACTGAGTGGAGTTTATAATATGAAATTGTAGGGTCTCCGTGTGGAGCGCCCCTACCCCCAGAGATACAGGACACGTCTCATGTGTCACATGTGACGGTTGTAACGGTTTCCAGTCAATCACTTCAATAGCCAATGGACATGAACGTGGAATTAATGGAATATCGTGCTTGGCTGCAAACTCAGCAACAATGAAGTATCCAGCAGCTCCAGAGTCAACCAAGGCTGGAGCCGTAACTGAAGATGCGGACCAGGATAC
Organism: Rhinophrynus dorsalis; assembly: GCA_037306005.1. Classification (NCBI taxonomy): domain Eukaryota; kingdom Metazoa; phylum Chordata; class Amphibia; order Anura; family Rhinophrynidae; genus Rhinophrynus; species Rhinophrynus dorsalis. The sequence goes on from CM074723.1 coordinate 186,482,145, forward strand.
AATCACCTCAAGGATGGGTCTCCTTTTCAGATGATCCGCGGACTGCGAAACTCCACCCAGGGTCTGTCCCTGACATAACCCTAGGTGCAAGCATTTCCCAGAAGGGTAGGACAGGAACGCAGCAAATGGCCGCTTTACCAAAGTATAGGCAAAGGCCCTCTCTCCTCCGGAAAGCCCTCTCCTGCCCGGAAAGGTGTGTGAATCCCAATTGCGTAGGTTCACCTCTGGCAGGCTCAGAACCAGGAGACATGGGAGGCGAGGGAGGACTGGGTGGGAGAGTAAAGTTAGGTGCCAAACGAGGAGCAGGTCAATGCACACATTCTCTGAGACTGAGCCACAGTCAAATACCGGATCGGGTAGTCAGCCAGTATCAGGTTCAGATCGGATCAGGTAGTCAGAGAGGCCAGGGTCATACATGGATCAGGTAGTCAGACAGAGCCACCGGTCAAATACCAGTGAGGGTTATCAGACAAAGCCAAGGTTTGAGCAGGAGGATACACGGAAGCCAAGCTCGAGTCAAATGAGAGCAAAAGCAAGTAGTAACGCACAGATACACCATGAAAGGGCAACTAAGCCCAGTTCTCAGGCCGTATATATGGCTGCAACAGGAGGCGGGACACAATCGTCCATTTAGCGCCGAAGGATACAAAATATTGAGCGTGACGTCAAAGACGCACCAGCAGCATAGAGGCCAGCAGCGGACGGCAGTGCTTGGCAACGCCACAGCTTGTCAGCCAGAGGAGACAGGGCCAGAAACATAACAGGCAGGCAGTAATCATGAGCACCGTGATAAAAATCTTGTGTATATAATATGCACAATTCTGCCCCTCTTCACCTTATGTGAAGTGGAGGGTGTGTATTATACACAAGGGGAAAAAATAAAAATGATTTTTTTGCCACTGATTCCCTCTCTCCCTGCTTACCCTGATCCTTCTCTCCCCCACAGTAGTCCAATCCAGCAGCCTGACAGGGTCACAGCGGATGGCATGCTTTCATTTGCTGCCATTTCCGGCATTGTCCTGTCAGGACCTCTTCTTTTAAGCCAACGGCAATGACTTGCAAGGACCACAAGGTCCTCACAGGGCCATACCATAGATTCAATGCGCATAGCTACATATCAGCTGCATATTATACACAAGTGTGTATTATAACCGAGATTTTACAGTACATACAGAGGAAGGGCTATATTTTGGCAATGTTTTTAAGGACGAATTGCCTCATTTGAGTGACAGTGTGGATATGGGGGTGAATGTCATGGTAGAGTTGAGTACATAACCAAGACTTGCTCTATTTGTGGCGTGAATGGTAGACTTGTCAGTCATGAGGTTAAGAGCCCTGTTTAACTCAAGTTTGGGGAATTCATACGTATTCCGCATGGTACAGCTGGTTTGTTCCAGAATAACTTTTCTTTTGTGAATAAATATTCACCATTGTATGTATTTTTCCTTTTCAAACTTGAAAATCATTCTACTAGGTAAAACAAAATAAGTAGTCCATGTTGTTGGACATTTATATTATGAAATGCTGTATATATCTCATAATAAGAGAAGATTTTCTAACCTAGAGAACAGATATCCCACTGTCAAAAGCTACTGGTAATTCATATTGGGCCAGAGAGATGTGTGGTCCTTAATGGATTAATGTGGAAGTTCAGAAAATGGGGTGTCTGACGATTAATCCATTAAGGACTGGCCGCGAACTCAAGAGACCAGCACTTGAGGACCAACGTTTTTTGGGGGTTTTTTGGGGGTTTTTTCAATCCGGTTCAGGGCTCCAAGAATGGCATGCAGCCACGAGCCCTGAAATCCATGACGGTCCTGGCATGTCACTGGTCCTTATGGCTCACCAACCCATGACATACCAGGACCATCATGGGTCCATAAGGGGTTAATAAATATTTGTGTATTCATATTTTATAATAAGAAAAAGAAAGAAAGAAAGATATATTATTAACCTCTTGGCTGCTAAGACAATTCCAGTGAATTGCATAGATGTCTCTAGCACCAAAGGGATTCAATCCTGTGAGTGCCAGAGGGGTGCGCTACATATTGATTTGCCTCTGGCACTCTAGAAATGATGTGAAATGAGTCAGCATCCACCCAGAAGTACAAATGGATACGGATTGTATTACCAGAGCCATAGGACTGGATTTAAATGCAAGTGACTTGTATCTATATCCTTATTTCTGTATATGGCAGAAACTGGAGATAAAACAACTGATACATTTATCACTTACAATTGAATTCATCTGTTAATGAAAAATTTATCTCTAGTTCTCAAAACAAAATGTTTGGAAGGAAGTACAATATTGCAATTGCTTCCCATTTCACAGTACATTATGTAATGTAAAGGATATTGCAACCTGAAGCTGTTCAAAAAGTTCATCTGTGGAGTAACACATTCTTCAGTATAGTTTCAGGATGGGGGGACCAATTCCACTTATTGATAATACACTAATACAAGTGGAGACATACAGTCAGACACAAATGTATATAGTAAAATTCGAAGTAACTTTACCAGAGTAAACTAAATGCAGTTATCATTAACAATACTCTAGTACGCTATCTATTCAGGAGTAATACATTTTCAATCTAAAAATCAGTTGTATCTTGTAAACATTCTATCATCTCAGTCAAATGCCTTTGTACACCAAGTTTTTTTAGTGTCCTTGAGGCTCCAGTCACAGTCTGTGTATGTAACAACAGAAATTGATATGTGCAGTGGTGTCACTAGTGCGGTCATATCCAGTAGGAACAACCACGGGATTACTAGCAGATCATTGGCCCTTCAGGGACCCCACCACTAGAGCAAATGGGAACTTAGTACTCCAGGTACCACTTCTGAAACCGGGACAAGTGTAACATGGCTTGACTCTCAGCCAGTCCAGACACTACTTGTATAATTAATAATACTGTGTCATAATGAAGTAATGCAGCAGATTGGGCTCGTTTATATCTCTAGCAATGCAAGGTAGTTCTCTCATTGGTTTTTGTTATTTTTTGTTTGTGTTTTTTCTGTTTCACTCTGAATATGATACAGTATTATTAGATGCTAGAGAAATGCTGGGCACTTAGATATAATATATTGGAACAGAACCTCAGAAATACACAGTTATCTCAGCCCCACTAGGAACTCACCTTTGTTGTGCTTTGTGGGTTCTAATATAATATTACAGACAGACACAAAAGTCTTCTTAACTCAGCTTTTACTTGTATGCAATTTGCAGACAACTCTGAACAACCAGACTAAACTAGTTTTGTCACATGACACCACTGAGCATGAATACACTACTGAGCATGCTCAGCTTCTTAAAGAAACATAGTCATATAACATAAAACTTATATACACGTCATTACACCTTCCCCTCTTAGGAAAATGAAAGTATTCTGTCTGATATAGACATCTCAACATGACTGTATCAGTCTTTCTGGACACTTTCTTTGACTTGCAGACCATCTAACTTTCACGTCAGTATCTGACGCAGCCTCCATGTTGCTATTTGGCACTTCATCAGAGTCTGTGTTAGGACACTTTTGCTCTGGTTCTTTTAGAATGTCTTTTCTATTCCTTTGAAGAATTGCTCCATCCTCTGTTTGAAGCATGTAAGATCTTGGTTGCACTTGTTCAATGATAGTACCCTACTTTGACCAAGTATTGGCCTTGTCTTTGATTCTCACTTTGTTTCCATTTTGCAATTCTGGTAGAAGTTTAGCTCTTCAGTCGAAATGTACTTTCTGTCTCTCTTTCTGATTCACTTTAAACTGCTTAACTTGTTCACCTGCCCCTGTTGTAAGTAGATCTTCCTTCATAGGCAGATTGGAACGCAGACATCTTCCCAAAAGAAGTTGTGCAGACAAGTAACCACATTCAAGCGGTGTACTGCGATATTCTAGCAGCCGTTTGTAGAAGTCACCTCCGCTGTCATCAGCTTTTCTCATTAATTTTTTGACAATTTCAACAGATTTTTCAATCAGCCTGTTGGACTGTGGAAAATGCGGATTAGATGTAGTATGTACGAAGTCCCACTTTTTGGAGAACTTTCTGAAGCTGACATTGGCAAACTGTGGGCCATTATCAGTAAATACTTTGTGAGGTACACCATATCTATAAAAGACTGACTTCATGCATCGAATCACATTCTCAGATGATATTGACCTCAATCCGCATACTCTTGGATACAAGGAATAGTAATCCGTGATGATGACAAAATCTGTGTTGTTACATGTAAACAGATCAACACCGACCTTTTGATATGGCCTATCAGGAACTGTATGTGGCTGCAATGGTTCTCTTGCATTGCCCACCTGGTACTTCAAACAAGTAGAACAGGAGGACACTATGTCAGAAATATCTTGGTTCATTCTTTGCCAAAACATTGCTTCTCTCACCCTTTTCCTGTATTTCTCTATGCTCAAGTGACATTCATGAATCTTTTCCAGCATAAGTTTTCGTAGACTGTGTGGAATCACAATCTTGCTGCCTTTGAAGATAATCCCATCAACCACAGTCAGTTCAGCTCTGCAGTTCCAGTATTCTTGTACTCCAGTTATGCAACTCTGTTTGACATCAGGCCATCCATTTAGAATAGCAAGTTTGATTTTTTCCAGTGTAGCATCTTTTTCTGTCTCTTGACAGATTAGCTGCATCTTTGCATCAGAAATAGGCATAGCTGAGTTAATCATATCTACATAAGCCTGAATTTCTTCAGCTACCTTGTCATTTGGAACAGCTGTTTGATCCACTGCTCTGGATAATGTATCAGCTGTATACATAAGTTTTCCTGATGTCACCTTCAGGGTATAGTTTTGTAATTTGATCATCATTCCCTGTATTCTAAGAGAGCAATCATTAAGAGACTTTGTGAATAATGCTATCAGTGGCTTGTGATCAGTTTCCACATTTACAAGTTATCCTGAAACAAATTGATGAAATCTCTCACATGCAAACGTGATACTGAGAAGTTCTTTCTCTATCTAAGCATATCTTGTCTCAGCACTAGTCATGGAGCGGGAAGCATATGCTACTGGTTGCCAGTTGCTATCATGTTCTTGTAGCAGAACTGCTTCCAGTCCTGTCTGTGATGCATCAGATGATATCTTAATGGGTTTAGCAGGAGCATAGAACTTTAACACCGGTTCATGCGTAAGCACTTTCTTTAAGTGTTGCCACGCTGTTTCTTGCTCATGATTCCAGTCGCATGCATTTTTCTTTTCAAGTAACCATCTCAGAGGAGCTATCTTCTTGGACAGGTTGGGTATGAACTTTTCCATGTAGTTGACCATGCCCATAAGCCTCTGCACATCCATTCTGGTTTGCAGTCTCTGCATGTTTTCAGTTGCAGATATCTTCATGGGATCAGGTCTGACCCCTTCGTTGCTGATGATGTCTCCAACAAACTTTAGTTCTTTTACTCCTAATTGACATTTTTCTTTGTTTAGTTTCAAGTTTGCTTGTCTAGTAGCTTCTAGAACTTGTCTGAGTCGAGAATCATGTTCTTCTTTAGAAGTTCCCCATATGATAATGTCATCCATGGATGTGTCCACACCCTCAATGTTTTCATATATCACGTGAATGGTTTTGTGATACACTTCTGGGGCAGATGCAATGCCAAAAGGTAATCTCAAGAATCTGTATCTGGCATATGGTGTGTTGAATGTACACAATTTTGAGCTTGCTTCATCCAACTTCAATTGCCCAAATCCCGAGGAAGCATCCAATTTACTGAAATATTTAGCATTTGCAAATTGCGACAAGATCTCTTCACTAGTAGGTAATTTAAAATGTTCTCTTTTTATTGCTTTATTTAAATCAAGAGGATCTAGTCAAATCCATAATTTTCCATTTTTCTTATCCTCTATCACCAGAGAATTCACCAACTCAATTGGTTCATCTATTTTTTAATGACTCCCAGGCTTTCCATTCTATCAAGCTCTGCTTTAAGCTGGTCTTGCCGCGCAAATGGTACTTTCCTTCAGGGATGTACTACTGGCGGTACTGTTTTGTCTATCATGATGGTGTGTTCATCTGGTAGACAACCAAGCCCTTTAAATAAATCACTGTCATATTCAGAATTACTTCCTGTTTCAAGAACTAGTACTCTTTTCACCAGGTTCAGTCTCTCATAAGACGATAAGCCTAATATTGCTTGAACATTTTTTGGGACCACAATGAATGAAAGAACATGCACTTCATGTTTATATGACACTTTTACCAGACATTTACCTTTTACTGGTATAGTTGCACCACAGTATCCTGTAACTCTGATATTAGTCTCCTGTAGTATTGGTCTTGGTTTCAACAGATTCAACTCAGTCTCTGATATGACATTAACTTGAGCTCCAGTATCTAACTTAAATGACATTTTAATGTTTGCACCTGCAGTGTGAGGATCCAGTCCTTTTGTGCTTGCTCATTCTGTAGCAGTGTATCTACATAGAATTCCTCCACAGCACTTTCATTTAGTGTGCACTTTACTCTGATTTTCTGTGCTTTTGCAACATCTCGCATAATGTTTTAGTTTACCACATTTACTGTCCATATGCAGGGCATTTCTTTGGTGAATGTTCAGTTCTAAATGTTCTAAATGTTCTAAATCTAATCCCTTTCCTTTTGTGGACTGCATCTATTTTTTCACAATATCTCTCTTCTGCTCACACTTTCTCAGCTGGTCTACAGCACATGTTTCATTAGTGAGCTCTTTGGCCTGTGACTTAACCGTTTCAGCTGCTCTACACAATGCTAAGGCCTTTTCTAGATCCAGGTCTTGCTCCCTAAGCAGCCTCTCTCTCAGCCTGTTATCTGGTATACCACATACTATTCTGTATTTTATCAAGGAATTTGTTAACTCTCCAAACTTACATGTTTTGCTACTGTTTCTGAGCTCTGTCACATATTGATCAATTGATTCTCCAGGCTTCTGCATACAGGTAAAGAATTTATGCCTTTCATATGTAACATTTCTTTTAGGTATGCAATATTCTTCAAACTTATCCATTATTGGCTTTAATTTTAGGTTATCTCCTTCTGGAAACACAAAGTTATTGTACACCTCCAGTGCTTCTTCACCCATTACATGCAGAAACAGGGAAACTTTCATTTTTTCACCTTTTCTGTCAGCATCAATGGCAGAGATATAACTCAAACCTTTTTTTAAATCTCCGTCAATTTTCATCAACATTCCCAGTCAACTAAAGTTTTTGTGGGGTTGAAGGCCTTCCATACTGCCTCTTACCCTGATTCTGCAGGCTTTTTTCTCAGCTCTCAGCAAAAGTAACAGTCTTGCAGCACAGCAAGCTCTGTAGTATTCTCTGTCTTCAACCCAGCACTTCTGACACCATGTTCTGCTTTGTGGGTTCTAATATATATTAAAGACAGACACCCAAGTCTTCTTATCTCATCTTTTACCTGTATGCAATTTGCAGACAACTCTGAACAACCAGTCTAAACCAGTTTTGTTACATGACACCACTGAGCATGAATACACTACTGAGCATGCTCAGCTTCTTAAAGCAACATAGCCATACAACATAAAACCTATACACATATCATTACAACCTTATTACTAAATTCCATCGCTGTGGTGGCTGATCTTTTGTCCCTGCCTTTAGGGCCACCCTTATGCTTTTCTATGACCTTATAACACTACAAAAAATTACACATTAGGTACCGAGGTTTGGAATTCAAATATTGTCAACATGTTGGATTATATTCATTTATCTATGTTTTTTATAAGTGGCTTAAAAGGGTCCAACAAAGCATCCTCTGTTAAGGTATTTAGGGTGAAGTGATTGACACCTTGCCTGAAACTAAGCATGTTTGGTCAATCGTCTTTTGATGTGGTGTGGCAAAAATGTATAAACTTTAAAAAATAACAATTTAATAGTTCAAATTTTTATTAGAAAGTATTGTGAGAAGGGAATCCCTGAATTGGAGAAGGGTTTTGCAACTACCCCCTTGTCTGCGTCACCTGGCCAATGTGGTAGGGATACTGAAAATATCAACATTGTGGTGTCCCTTAGACTCAAACCACCACTGCCCAATGTGGTAGAAGCTGTATTCAGTATAAGGGAGGGATATGCAACACACTTTTCAACATGTTATGACTTTGCTGGAAGTATAAGTATGAAGGGAAGGCAGAGGAAATGGGGAGACGGGGATAGGAGGAAGACAGAGTGGAGATATATAGAAGAGTAACTAATATGGAAGGAACTGAGGCAGTATTGGGGGAAATAGGCTGTCTTTGAAATGAAGGAAATAGACAGTGAGAAGATGGACAGCATATACAGGAAAGGAATATATATGAAGGCAACAGAGACTGGGGCAGAAATAGTGAGTGAGATGGGTTCACAGAGACAATAATGGTTTAGGGGTCAGAGAATGTAAGAGATGTGGGGGACGAGAATGTGGGGCAAACTGGAGGCAGAAACATTGAGGGAAAAAGAGACAGGAGGGGGAGAAACATAGAAACAAGGAGGGTGGAACAGAGATTTGTTTAAATTAATTGGAGAGAGGGAGGAGAGTAAATGTCAGTGGCACAGATGGTGGAAAGGAGACAAAGACAGAAGAGAAAGTCAAAGTGGGTAACAGACAAGGAGTCAGCAACAGACAAAAAGAAGGGTAAAATACATATGGAGAGGGAACAGAAAAGAGTGTTAAAAAAGAGAAAAGCAAGAGACCATCATTAGAATTAACAGATGGAATAGCTGAGGGTAGAGACTAGCCACCATCCAATGAGGAAGCATATCAGGTGATCCAATTAAGATGGAGGCAGAGTACAGAGTGTGTGATGAGTGCTGTGTCACAGTGAGTGATTGGCTGGTGATACATACTTCTGGTAGTGCACCTTGCATTAAATGAAGGGGACCATGCTTCCCTCAGCTCTACTACATTTCATTTAAACTGTTTGTTTACTGGTGTATATGGATGGGCAAAAAGTCCTACTTTGTTCCAGTGGGAAATTTTCCAGAAAACACACAGTTTTCTGGTTTTCCTGAAGGAAATTTTGCCCATAAGATCACAGAAAGAGAGAGAGGAAAAAAAATACATTTACATCAAATATTAAATCATAATGCTGGTTGGCACTATGACCACTACCACCACTGTTGAGAAAAAAGAGAAACTGGATGGACCTTGAGGGTAGAGACTCTGATGAGGATGAGGAAGTCACTTATACTATCAGTGGCATCACCAGTGCTAAAGGGACTGGGAGTCCGCATTCCCCAGACTTAAGGATGCTGAGTCCCCCAACATCATCCCTTGGGATATGGGGCATATTGTGAAGAATGCAGAACTGGGTAGCTGTGTGAGAAGCAAAAGTCAGCCTCCTGTGCCTGCTGCTATTGCTTCCAGTGGGTCTTCTAATGAGGAGGAGGAGATGGCAAGTGGACCTACAGGCAGGGGACCTACAGGCAAAATTATTATCCCGAAGCAGATCCACCACCATCGAGAAGCTAGAGAGCAGCTGGTGTGGAGGAGAGCATGAGGGTGATTTTGGTGGAGAACAAAAAGGAATGAGAGAAAGAAATGCCAGCAGTTTCATTGTGGCATTTGCCGCTGTAATTCCTGCTGCTGAGTCATCAGAGGCAGATTTTCATCTCTCTCAGCAGAATGGTGATAAGATAGCTAGTCTGCCATAGACCACCATGGCCACTATAGTACTAGCTTCTTCATTGAGAGATATGGGACTATGGACTGGTACACTTGACTCCAATAATTCTGGTCCTAGCTAAAGTGATAATGTTGAGGCAGTGGTATCACCTGTCCCAGCCTTTGAAAGTAAATGTGGAAAAGAAGAAGAAGAAGAAGAAGGCCATTCTTCTAATCTCTCTCCTTATTGAAATCATGGGTGTGGGAATTCTTTCCCTTGCGCAGGCACAGTGCAGTGATCAGTGACTTCACTGTACATGATTTGTAACAAGTTTGGGAAAAGGGAAAAATAGGGGACACACCTTGAGACAAAAGCCCCGATTAAGCACATGCATCATGAACACCCTGACATTTATATTCTGCATATAAACGGTAAACCCTCAAAAAAGAAACTGAGATGAGCCTATGTTGCTTTGTCCCCTCTTCCTCCCCAAGGGCACAAAAAAAGTGGGTGAAAATCCCAGAGAAACACAGCATGAGCTTGGAACTTCAACAGAGAGTGTAACACCTGCGTTGTCATCATCTTCTTGTACTAGAGTCAGGTGCGGGAAAATGTAATGATTGTCCCCACTCTAGCAACCACAGTGGCCTCTAAATCCTCCTCTAGTTACCACCATTGTCGATCTGACCTCCCCCACCAGCTGATAGCGCTGATGTGAGGATCTGGATGTTCATGTCCACCCATTGCACTGACCACAAACGGCAATGTAGTGGAGAGTAATCACATGCAGGACATCTGGGAGCATCTGTGGACATACCATCCCACTGAATATGCAGCAGCAGTGGCAAATGCAATAATGTCATAAGTGGTAAGTATTATTCTTTATGCACATCCTGCCTATTATATCTTAATGTTGTAGAGAATAATAACAAGTTGCTTACAGGGTAATAAACAATATAAGAAAAAAGAAAAACAGATTTCCCCGCTGAACTGAGCACTCATGTACTACCCCTCCAGTAAATTTACATAGGTTAATATATGAAGAGGGATTGTTATAAAACATAACAGTCACACAGAATTTCGGGCTAATGGGGTAATTCTACTTTGCGCCTATCTCACACCCCTTGACTCAAGTGACACAGAGAAAACAGCCAGATCAGGAAGGAACTTGTATCACAGCTGTTTTTATATTCTCAGTTGCACAAAATGTTGGGGTATTTGGAGTAATTCTCCTCTGCACCTATCTCACACCTCTTGAATCAAGTTACACAGAAATAACAGCCAGATCAGGAAGGAACTTGTATCACAGCTGAGTTTATATTCTCAGTTGCACAAAATGTTGGGGTATTTGGAGTAATTTTCGTTTGCTCCATTCTCAAACCCCCAGACTCCCCTAGCAAGGGATAACAAACAGATCAAGAAGAAACTTGGATCATGGCTGTCTGTGTCTTCCCAGTCAGGGGTAAATCTCTTTTGTTTTCTTCTCAAACGTATGTGTGTGTTCTGTGGGCGTTTACATGGGATAAATCAGATTTTCAGTACATTTTGTGATTCAGTGCTGGTGAGTTGTATAAGTTGACTTCTACCTGACAATTTCACCAAAAATGTAATGTGTCCTTGTATGAACTGCAAACGCAAAAGAAAAATAGTTTTTTATGGCAGGTTTTTACAACAAGCTACTTGATTTCATAATATGTGAAAATACTTATTATATATGTTATTTTTCCCCCTGTTAATAAAAATATCTCTTTGCACTAGTTTTAACATATCTAATGCATTTTTTTTGTTTTGTTTTTTATAGCAACTAACTGAATTGAGGCCATAGGCTGCAATTTGCATCTTGCATAAGAATCAAATATTGTAAAATCTCAAGGCCAATCAGGATTAATCAGGATTGTAGCTAGTGTAGCAGCATACACATCCTTCCGTCACTGATTGCTCTGACACCAAGCAGAACAGTGAAATGAAAATTTAAATTCTAAACTTTCAGTGGGGATGGAAGTTCAAAGCTCTTTTCCAGCACTTGCTGACATTTTTGCAAGTATGCATGCCATAATCTCATACGGCCTGAATTTTGTCTCTAACTTCAGTTTGCAAATTAGCATCCCCACTGTTTGAGAGATGAAGGGAGCCTATTTTAATAAACTGATATTTCCTGGTTAATTAACACAAATGATGTCTTGTTTTCAAAGTGTTGCTATTTTTGTTTTGTCTCTAAGCATGGGAGATGGATTCTTTTTTCCTCCTACCAATTAGAGATGCTACTTCAAAACAACGTAACCCCTTGGATGCTAGAGATGTGCCAAACTCTTTGCAAAGCAATACATTGGAAACATTTCTATCATACAAAGGATTAAACAGGTTGTGTCAGGGATCACGAGTTGACTTAGTGCAAATGAGTCATATATTGTGCACCATGGAATTAGTATTGCTTGGGATGCAAGAAGAGAGAAATGGCTTCATAACACTTGCCATCTGAAAAAGCACCTTGTCACTGTATAATATGTAAATATGGATTTGCAGTTCAGAGACAACATCAAGATTGTTGTTTTTTTTTTGTTTTTGTTTGTTTTTTTGAGTAAAATCAAAGCAGTAGAGAGATCCAAAGAATGAACATACAAGTCCAAAAATAATTTACAGCGAATATGTTGGCCTCTAAATAGAAATTAGATCTCAATGGGACATCCATATTAAAAGACTAACTCAGTCTGTGGAATTGTGACAGTCATGGGCAAAAGAAGAAGGGATTAAGAAAGAAATAGGGTTCAAAGGCAGAACAAAGCAGGAAGAAAAACAGAGGAGAATAGAGGGTAGAAGAGAAAAGATAAAGATGATAAAGGGTTAAGAGGGAAGAGTGAGTGGCTGCTGTATCTCTCTGGGCAGTGGAGGACCTCGATCAGATAGAAAATGTTGAAGGAAGAAGGTATTGATAGGTGTATGGTTCTTACCCTGAATGAGGAGAGTGATCCTAAGCAACATACATTGGTCTCTCACCCAACTAATCCAGTTATTGAGGGAAGGGAGGATATTATAAGGGCCTTAGCTGCCTGTAACATTGTGTACAAAAGTATTTTTTACACGGGGGAAGAGGTGGTAAAGCAGGTAAAAAAGGAAATGCCAAAGATCTTTTGTCAAGGAAATATCTAAGCATGTCTCTAGACAATCAGACCAAAACATTTTACAGAGGGAGCAAGCCACTTGGCAATACGTGTTGGGAGTATGGCTTGAGGTGGGGGTGACCTTTTGATATTTTGAATCTGACTTGTATTGGCGTTTTTTGAATTTTCAAGTCTTATTACGTTGGCTGGGACACAATTTTGATTGATAAGTATTTATATTTTTGTATTTCATTTCTGTACTTCAAACTATGATAAGTGTTTGATGTGTTCTATGTCTTTATTTTGCATTTGCACTTTAGGTGGCACTGTTTTGCATTTTATATATCAAGATTGTATAATGTGTGTCAATCAGTCAGTAATTACCTATATATTATATTGTATTATATTTTGTGGTCCCCCACCTTTTGTTTTTGTTTGTTTTTTAAGTATGTTTTATAACAATTCCTGAGTACTTTTTTTTGTAATAATAAAGTAATATTTTTTTACCTTAACATCCTGGGTAGTGTGCCTCTTTAATGGATTCTTTGTTCTGGGATTATCTTATGCTAGTAATGTGTTCATGATTATTTTCTTCCAGAGAGCACCTAACTATTGTGTTATTATTGCCCGGGTAGTTTATTACAGCCTGTTGCTTGTCTGTAGTTTGTTGTATATATTAGATTCCAGAAATTAGACTACATTTTCTCATAGCTCCGAGTGAGAAACATTTATTTGTTAGGCAGTTTCTACTTGAAAAAAGCACAACCACTTGCAGTGTTTGAAGAAACTATCAATCGGACCTAGGCCTATAATTCACTAAAATTCAAAGACGGTTAATAATGTTGATGTTCTGTCTAAGCAGTGTGGTAGGCACATCAATAGTATTCACTAAAGTATCTAAGACATCACATCACCAGCACTCCAAAAAAAAATATGCCCATATCGACATCAATCCGACACGTTTACGAATTATCATTCTTCACATCGACAATGGCCTATTTCCATAGGCATAATGAGACACTTTCGTATGCAAGGGGGTGTGTTGATATGTTAATGTGACACATTTAAATTCTGATAGCAGCCCCTGCTGTCAGTGTTCACAGTTGCAACTTCCCCTACCTCAGGTTGTGAAGTTGGGATCCCCCTGTACATTCCTATGCAGTAACAGCCCTCAAGCAATCACAAGAAAGGAGGGCTGTGACCGGTTGTCGGTGTGGAAGGAATTCCTCATTTCACACATCACCAATATTACTACAATTCTTAAGTTGGACAGCATTCTCTCTGCTTCCTTACTTGGCCAGTAGGTGAATAAAGAGAAGGCTTTCAGCACCATGGACAGCATTAAGTGCCATAGGGATGTGCATTGCTCACCCCTGTAGCACACAAAGGGATAAAATAAAAAAATAGTACACCAAGCACTACATAATTATCCCCTAACCTATATATCATATATTACACATGTTGTGCACTTATAGGGGAACAAGTCTAGGGGTTATGCATCTTCTATGGGGATTTGTGGCTACCACTCCCCCCCCCAGCCTTGTTCCCTTGCCCAGTGGTAGCCAGAGAACCCCATATACACTGCTTGACCCCCAGCCTTGTTCTCTTGAGCACTGGTAACCACATATCCCCACGTACACTGTCTGACCCTCTCCAACCTTTTTTCCTTGCCCACTGCTAGTCACAAATCCCATGGCCACTGCCTGGGCAAGTGGAAAAAGGCTGGGGGTGTCAAGCATGACTGGGTGAATGATTCATTCATAAAAGTGCAACGCTACGCTTCTCATGAATGAACCCAGTGACAGGGTTCGCTACAAGCACTTCTACTGGAGCTGGCTTAACAGAGACTCCAGTAGAAAGAAAGGAAGGCAGCAAATGCCTTCCTTGTCTCCTGCATGGATCATCTATCCTACTGGATAGGTGATCTATGCTAGGGGGGATATCAGGAGGGGTTCTGATGACCCCATCGAGGACTGAAATATAAGTATATTGATTATAAAGAGCATATAACCTACATAGGTTATATGTGCTTTATTAAAAATGCAGGCATTGTCAACAGCATGAATCATCTATCCTACTGGATAGATGATTCATGCTAGGGGGTTATCATTAGGGGTCCTGATGCCCCCCTTGAGGTCTGAACTATTTTTTTTTTTTAATAAAATGCAACATAACATTAAGTACATATTTACAGGCAAGTTATGCAGCCGCATACCTTGCCTATTAACCCCTTGAGTACCAGAGTGGTAGCAAATGCATTGTAAAGCAATGCGTTGCTACCTCTCTGGTATTCAGAAGGTTAAGTATGCAATACTTAACAGTGTATGTCAAATAAAGGGCAGTGTCGAAGTGTTTCGAACATATGGACAAGATCATATCACCAAAGCATCGACCTTTAGTGAATATAGGCCCTGAAATTCAAAATTTCAGCCAACACTCTTGCAATCTGAAATTATGGTATGGGCAAAATAATATGTCAAAGAATCTTACAGAGATAAATGTTTCAGAAATGAAGATTTAATACAGTTAACCAACTGGTTTGAATGAAGAACTGAACAGGTTTTTTGTGATTTTTTATTTTTTTTTTTTGCTTTATGGATAAGTCCTATATCATTAAAAATGCCATATTGAAGAATAGGATTATACTAAGTGAAGTAAGAATTTTCTTTATATAGTTAACTAAAAGCCTGTACATATTTTTTTCATTTTTAATGCTTTTGCATGTAAACAGATTATAAGTATATAAAGGGGTTTAACCACAATTGAGATTAGGTTTTTCTTACCACCATCACCAGCCTGCAGGTCTTTGGCACACTTATCTCTACCCCATACCCCCCCGGCCAACTGCCCCCTGTGACCCTGAAGAAGACAAGGCTTAACCCTTGAATGCTAGAGAGACTTTGTGATGTTATGTAGACACCTCTAGAATTAGAGGACTTAAAGGGACACTAATGTCCCATAAAAAATTCTTCTTGTTTTTTAGAGTTAAAAAAAAAAATTATGCTGCACAAATCCCATCTCTCAACCCCTTACTGTCTGAGAGATATTCGCATGTAAAGTTTACCTTTTCCTGATGTCAGCTGTAAAGCTGACAGCAGGAGATTCGTGTGGGCTGACTCGAGGAGACTCTTCAGCAGAGCAGAAATCGCATTATTTAAAAATAACTATTTCATTGGAATGGTCTACAAAGTATGCTTGCAAACCAGGTACACTTTGTAGACCTTTCCAGTGAAGTAATTCTTTTTAAATAACTCTATTTCAGCTCTGCTGCCGAGCCTTTGGCTGGTCCACGGACTGGGAAATCCTGCTGTCAGCACAGCACTGACGTCAGGAGAAGGGGAGGGAGGGGGAACTTTGCATGCAAATATCTCTCAAACCGTAAAGGTTTGAGAGATAGGATTTGTGCAACATCATTTATTTTTTTAACTAAGAAGAATATTTTATGGGACATTGGTGTCCCTTTAAAAAAAAAACCATGTAACTAATTGGGAATTGTAATTTCTCCCATATGGTGCAGTTGGTGTCCTCCAGAATTGCTCATCTTTACCTTCTTGAATAAAGCCCTCCCTAAAACCCTGATTAGCCTGAAATTCATTGGGTGTAGTCTAAATGTGTTCCAATTCCAACAGATCTCTGTTGTAAACCATAATTAAGGGAAGGCGGTTCCAATTATTTGTTAAGAACCTGAGAACAGCAAGTGACTTTCTGATACCGAGAAACATTCCACAGTGACAGATGGTAATGAGCTCTCTCTAATAGTCTTCAGTAGGCTGAGAGATAGTCAGTTAATGAGAGGAAGTTAGCTCTAAAGGGATAGTAACCCTTTATTTAGACTTTACATATTCTGCAAGTGCATAAAATATAAAGTCAGATTGCCTATATTCTTTTATCTTTTTCTTTTCCTTCACCTATTTTTTTTTATACTTTTATGTTACTGACATTGAGCTCCCTGGATCTTTTTGTAGAGAGTTTCATGTCAGGGAATATGAATGACGGTATAGTGATTCACTGTAAAAATGATTGCATACAGAGCAATCAGTGCTGTCCTGCTGTGATAGTAAACTGACCAGAAAAATCTCTAGAAACAGAGATCCATGGAACAAAATATGTAAAAGAATAGGGAAAGATAACATAGGCAATTAGACTTCCCATGTTATGCACTTGAAAAATATGTGAAGTCAGAATAAAGGGTTACAAGTTACCTTCCCTTTAGTGGTTGGTGGAAACAAGTTTGGTTTTTAGAGTCTGAAATTGTTTGACTACGTGCAGTGCCAGGTCAGTCTAGAACCATGCCTCCTTGTTAAACTGTTGGGCTATCAGTCACTAAGATTACATTACAATGTTTAGTACATTTTTTATTTTGCACAGACATTTCTGAGCAAACTAACTGCACCATGGGGGGGGGGACAAATGAAAATTTCATATGTTCTCATTGATTTAAAGTGGACCTGTCACCTTGAATTTATTTTACACATTTGAACACTTCATTCAAGACTGCCTATGTGTCATTTTAATCAAAAGTCCTGCACATGTGCAGTTTGGAGACATTCACACTGTTATTTCTGGGTAAAGTGAAAGTGAAAATCTCTTGGTGTGGCACAGAGCTTCAATATCATAGGCAATATCACTGAAAACCTCCATTCACTGATCATTATCATATGAAATATCACTGAAAGCATTCATCGCTGAAACATGTAATTAGCATATGAAATGTAACTGAAAATGATCATTAGCATATGAAAATTACAAGTACTGCAATTAGCATATATTAGCATATGCTACCTAGTATGACTATCTCCTTAACCGTACAGTTGCTGGTCGTTTGGCTAACATGTTTTTAATGACGTTTTCAAATATGCAAACTTGAATCAAGGTGACAGGCCACTTTAAAAATGTTTTTTAACCTCTTGAATGCTAGAGAGGTGAAACAATGGGTTGGAGGCCTCTCTAGCAGTCCTGGGATTAACAGCATCATTTAAATCAGTGGGAATTTTCATTTCCCCCTTTGGCTAACAGTTCCTTTAGACAACTACTGTCATATTATTGGATCCCAGCTGTTAACATGAAAGAGGCTCCTTGTACCTGAAATTCCACAGTTAAGTATTGTGTGTGAAAAACTTAATGTCCTGTAATCTTGGTTTGTAAAGTCACATCAACATTTCTGGCTTAGTGACAATGTTAAGGACCTGCGATGTGTAATTTACCTGTCTCTTTCTTCCTGCTTCCGCTGTGCCTGAGAGCAGTATCACTATACTCCTTCAGGATCAGAGGCTCATTGTTTGACATTCAGTGAACTTTGTTGTGAGGAATGTATGTTGCCCACTGCATAAAGCAGAAATCATCTACCTCCAAGGTATTACTACACAAAGGGACAGTGCCTCCTAGGACAAAACTAAGATAAGTGCAGCAGCATTGAATAAAGCAGATCTGCATTTTTACATTTATTCTCACATCTTATTCAAACACTTTCACTATTGCTATAGCAGCACAAAGAGCTTACTCTGTTGCCTCCTCTAGGGATGTCAGCTGCTCAAATCCCACTAGAGCTTACAGCTGATTCTGCTCCTTCAAACTTTCTTTACATGTGATCATCAGAGAGTGGTTTAAAGGTAGTGGGGAGAATTTAATTGAATTGACTGGATCCACAGAAAGATAAAAGCAAGTATATAAAAAAACTAACTGTATATTTTAATAATTACATTGCCACATATTAGAGTCACAGTTAACGGTCTCAAAGATGCATTTATTTAGAAATGTATTTTTATTTTAATTAAATAAGTATATTGTTTATCTCCTCTAGATTATCAGCTCTCACAAACAAGGCCATAGCCACATGTTGTTCATTCATTAGTAATTATTGCTTACATATTATATTGTATGCATACTTTTGTGTTTGCTGTACCATTAGTGGACAATTACACTGCAGAGTAACTAAGCCACTCTCTCTGAGTGCATCCTATAGGTTTTATAAGAATAACAGACTAGTAGCAGACTAGGACTATGTAAGACATAATGTATAGTCTGTATTTATACTTTTAGTGATACTCAGAACATTAACCCTGTGGCTGTGACTGGCACAATATTTGTTTTAATCAAACCAATTACAATTTAAATATATATGAAAGAGAACACACTGTAAGCACGCTAGACATGCATGTAAACCATTAGTGGACAATTACACTGCAGAGTAACTAAGCCACTCTCTCTGAGTGTATCCTATAGGTTTTATAAGAATAACAGACTAGTAACAGACTAGGACTATGTAAGACATAATGTATAGTCTGTATTTATACTTTTAGTGATACTCAGGACATTATCCCTGTGGCTGTGACTGGCACAATACTTGTTTTAATCAAACCAATTACAATTTAAATACATATGAAAGAGAACACACTGTAAGCACGCTAGACATGCATGTAAACCAGCTTATAATCAGCATAAAATACATGAGTTCAGACCAGTTATATGAATGCTCCACTGGAGAGCACCAAGAACAATCCAGCAAAAGCACTTATAAGGTAATTTTTGCCCACTCTGTTTGGGAAATGCAGATTATAACCTCCTTTTCAAACAGATATATCCAATATAATCAGCTAGATAAGAAGACATTGCTTCTGTGTTGGACACTTTCCTCCTCCAGCTTTGTTTCTGTTCCTTGGGCCTGAGATCTATATATAAGAAGCTATCACCCAACCAACTCACCATTCACATGGGCCGCTCACTTTACTGCATTAAACCAACCAACATATTCATGTTGACTCAATGATTCACAGAGATTGCATTGTAATTGTTTCATTCTCAGACATTTTTTCTCTCATGTTCAGGTTTTCCTCATTACTAATGGGATTTTGCTACTATCCTTGGCCATATTAATGTATTTTTATTCTAGATAATGTAATCTGGAGAACTTTATCCCAGATCCAGCATTGTGAGAACTTGATCAGAAAGTTTCATTTCTCATATTACCTGTTGTTCATATGACCATGCTATCTTGACTTACTGCATCAGCACTGCTATATTCTTTCATAGAGCCAAAGTCTATTTCTGTTCATAGTGTCTATTACCTGTTCTTCTGTTCGGAATTTGCACCTTATTTCCTAGCATTCCTGAGCTTCCAGTGTCTGTTTCCACAGTCTATTCCTCTTTTTCAGTCTTGTGCTCCAGTTTGTGTTCCATTTACCGATTGCAGCAGTGACCTTTACTTTGTCAGCATCCCAGCTTTTGATCCTGTTAATAAGGTGACTTTAGGAAATCCTTTAGTCCCAAGCTCCTTATCCTCTCCAGCCTGGTTTTGCGTTTTTGCTGCCACCAGCGATTCCTTCACAGTACTAGGTACCAGCCACTATATCTTCCCCGCTACAGTGGCTTATTAGTCATCCTCCTCACTCTAGTATCCAGGTAGGGATGGGCAAAAATGTTCTCCTCAAACTGAAATCAGTGAATAATGGCACTTTCGCTTGGCGAATAATTTCCTGCGAAAAGTGCAGTTTTTCCTCTTTATCCACCCATTGAAATCAATGGGAAGAAAAATATTTCTCCACCACAAAAAAGTTTTCTACAGCCATATAAAAGGGTGTCAGGCTCTCACAGCATGCTATTCTGTGTTTGTGAGAGGAGAGAGCAGTATGTTTTTGAGCTAGAAGAGACAGGCAAATAAAGGAGAATTGACGCCTAGTTTAGGGAGTCATTTAGGTAGGACATTTGTTCTCTGTACTAGGGGAATCTGGGGGCACCCTAGGGAATCAGAAGGGAGGAAGGAGGTTGACCCCCAAATACTCCAAAATCCCATGTGACTGACTGGCAAGACACAGGCAGGGACCTATTTGCTTTCTGATCTTGCTGTTATTGTCTGGGTGGGGAAGTCTGGGGAAAGACGTTGTTGATTTTGTTTTTCAGTTATAATATTTTTGGACAGACTGTGATAAGCCAACAGGGTGGACAACTTTAAAAAAATAAATAAATAAAAAAGAATAAAAAACTAAATATCGTAGGTGACAGTGACAGGCAGCTGACTGGGCTTAGGCAATACATCATACAGCTGCATCAGTTGTGTTGTGTACCATACAGTAAAAAGACACAGTGTAGTTGCCTAATGTCCAGCAAATGCACAAGGGGAAGGGGGAGGGGTGGAGCAGTGCAGGAACATGAGAGTAAAGTAGTAGTTCAAAAACTGACTGCAGCAATGGTTACTGCAGTGTGTGCAATCAATGATAATGATCCCACTACTCTAAGGGAGGATGCAGATTGTCAAGGTCCCAGCAAAACTAGTTCCAGGACCTCCAGTGCCAGTAGAAATAAAGAACCATATAAGAAGAACACTGAAGACAACAGCAAGTCACATTCATGTGTTGATGATGCTGGCAATAGCATAATAGAGGAAGGTGTAGCAGCTGAACCGCCTGCTGCATCAGACAGTGAGGCAACCAAGCACCAAAACACCTGTCCTCAAAATAGTAGCGAATTTTGTTGCAGTAAAAGTAAAGAGAAATTGTTTGAGACCTCTAAAAGCTTAGAGGAATATAAGGGTAGTAGTGGGCAAGAACTGTCAGGTGATGCTGATGCTGCTGAGGATGACCTAATGTTGACTGATGATGATGATGCAGATCTAGAACACATCCCTCAAGCATCCTTCTTTTGTTCAGATACAGATGAAGTTGAGAGTTAGGATGATGATAGGGCTATAAGGTTAGCAGAAAGTCAAAGGCTGTATCTTCCACCACTTTTAAGGAACACTGTGCCTGTCTATAAAGTGTTTGAGAAAGCCATTGGGAAGTCTGGCCCTGGACAAGTACAGATGTCAAAAAGCACATAGTCACCCTATCAGTTATCATCAGCATCATTGCCTCTTCAAAGTCCTAGTCCCACTCAGCCACACACACACCTGTTTTGAGTACCCAGCAACAGCAACACAGATTAACATCCACAGTGCTAGATAGGATGAGTACATCTGGTGCTGCTGCTGTAAGTGCTGCACCTTTGACACCTAGTAGTAGCAGTAGAATTACATCAACATCTAGCTCCACTAGCAGTAGTAGCAGAAACCACACATGACAGACAAAGCCAGGAAAAATATATTAACAGCAGCACAGATGAGGAGATGGAGGATTGATGTGAAGAAGGGTTGCCACCATCTACCCCACTTGGGACCACTGATATGACCGATAAGTAACGTGTGTCAATAGAAGATAGAGTATGACAATGGTAAAAATACATATACATATCATACCATGCCAGTTCTCCACCACCACCACCACAATACACATCTGCCAAATTGTAGGTTGTACTCTATTTTTTTCATTACTTGACATCATCATGATGAATATGTGTCAGTGTCACTTAAGCAGGAAAATATTGCTGTGGGCAAAGGACAAATGCATTCTGTATGCTAACACATTTTTCAAGTCATATGTTGCTGTAGGACTCACAACTGTGACTTTCAGCCACTTATTTCTAAACTACAGCCCTCAGAAGAAGTACTGTTACAGTGGGAAATGTAGTACCTATAGGAAATATAGGTGAAAATGTGTTAACATAGGCGAAAAATGTGTTAAAATTGTGTGCTGAGGATTGTGTAAAATGTATTTTTCTACAAATCTGTAGATAAGATATTAATAGTAATATGCTGTTGTAAAGCAGGAAAAGCTTTTTTTCACAAAGCTAAATAAGTGTAAATCAGAAGAAAACTGACTAAACTGTAGATGACAAATGAATATGCCCATTAACTAAAGTAGGTTTTTTAATCCCTAGAAGGCTAAACATGTCTTCAAATCTTTGCAAAGCAATGTGTTGGAGACCTCTCTAGCATGCAAGGGGTTGGAAAACCCAATTAAACCAATAGGAATTGGGAAATTTGCATTTGTCCCTTATGATGAATTTGGTTTGCACAAGAATTGTTCCTCTTTATCTTCCTGGTTCCCAAGTATATAGGAGCATGTACAGATGGAAGAGGGAATGTGCTAATATGATGTCATGCTATGACATTCACTGGATCAGATTTCTTAGCCCTCTGCCTTCCTAACACCAAGCTACTTAATAACTTTCCTGAATTTTCTTGTTCATGCTAGACAGAGGTGTTCTGGCTTTGCTGGTATTACAGTCTTAACAATGGTGGAGTGTGTGTGTGCCATGATGCACTAAAGTCATGATATACTCTACTGCATACCCAGGTGTTATGGCACAGGAGTTGAAGGTTAGCACCAGCAAAGAATTCCCCCCATTAAATCATGGTTTACTGCTCTGTGGGAGGACGACATGTGAATTCCCCTCTATTGCTGATGAATGATGTAAACTGTTCTTTATTTCAACGTTGTTGCTTGTAACTATCAACATCAGTTTGGCATATTTAATAATAACCACAAAGGAATGAAAATGAAAGCTTTTTATGAGTCTGACAGTTATCATAAGAACAAAAGCGGATGTTACTGTTGTCAGGAAGCAGTTAGCTGACAGATACATTCCGTGTTCAGAAGTGGTGAGAATTTGACTCTGAAAACAGCTCCTGTTGGGTTTCAGACAAGATGCAGTGTCCGGAGGAAGACACCACCCTTCAGGAAGAAACTGAAGAAGATGATGTATTTTCTGAAGGTAAAATCTCTCCAGTATCCTGGTTTGTGTAGGGCAGAAAAAGATAAACTGGATATTTTGCCAATTTAATGTAATTCAGAATTACATGATCATACACGGTAGGCAAAAGGCTTATGGGTGAATGTAAGGATTTGCTTTCATTATCTAAGACTCTGAACCAGATATCATAGTGACAGTTTTGGTTCAACTCAACTCCACCATAAAAGTTCCTACATTTTCTGTTGAGTTAAACAGGCACTTTAACCCACTGAATGCTTGAGAGGTCTCCAGTACATTGTAAAGCAATGCATTAAAGACCTCTCTAGCATTCAAGGTGTTAAAATGCCCATTTATTTGTTCCCTATGATTCCGTTGGTTTTCTCCAGCATTGCTATACTGATATCTTTGGGCATATGGCTCCAAGTGTTTATCATTATTTAACCCCTTGGAGGCTAAATATATCTCTAATGTACATATATTTATAATCCTGTGTTATTTACATATAGTTTAGCTAGAATTCTAGAAATCCCTTATGTCAGTATAATACATGTACTAAATATGATTTTCTGCGTTTGTATCTATATCATTATCTAGCTGTACCCAGAGTGTATTCACATGTAGTAAACCTGTATTTCCACGTTTTCTAGAGATGATCAGGCCTGCCCATCATTGCTAAATTTACTTATAGTTTGTAAAAAAAATTCTGTAAATTGTGAGGTGTCTGTAAAAATAATTGTGTTGTCACTAAAATATGTCAGGTCAAAGAAAGGTGTCAGGAAAACAACGTTTGAACGTTTTTCTTTTTAACCCTTTGAATGCCAAAGGGGTACACAATGCACTGCACACCCCTCTGGTACTCAAAGGGTTAAGTATGCTAGAGAGGTTTCTATTGCAAGCAACTGAAGGATAAATATACCGTTACTGATCTAATAGATCATATGTATTCTTATTCAGGTATCGATCTGATTGTAATTACTAAATAGAAATAGATACTTTGGTCCATAATAATTAAACCAACAGAAAGCACACACCAATATGGTTCAATTCATTCACAATCCACTGGCTAAAATCATCCAAAACACTTTATTGTAGATTAAACAGCCAAGCAAGTGGAGAGACTTGTGGATCAGGCACACAGCAGAGGTGTGTAAACCCAAGGGATTGATCAACACGTTTCACACTCACTGCGCTTACTCATAATCATACAAACAGGGGCGATTCTGGGAAACTAACTGCACCCCGTGAATGCTAACAAGATCTCCAACTCATGGCTTTGCAAGGAATTTAAAGAGCTCAATTTAAATGAAGGGAGATTTGAGAAAATTGTAGTTGTCCCCATGGTGCAGTTGATTTGCCCCAGAATTAATCCACTCAGTCTTTATACATAAGGCCCTTTGTGGTGCTTATTGTAGTGTATGTTATCTCAGAGAGAGAGAGAGATCCGCTATTTCCTTGGGTGTGGTGTGCAGCAGTGACAGGCGTCTGTTCACACTGAAACCACAATGGTTAGTAATTCACCCTGAAGTTTCAGCAGGAAACCTTGTTATTGTGTTCTGTGCTTAATAAACAAATAGAGTAGCAACTACATTGTTTTTATACCGCTAAAAAACTATTTTTTGTGCAAATTTGCATTTTCTAGGATACAAGAGAGGTCTTCAGCACATTGCATCAAAAGGGATCAATTGATATGCACAAGAAATGATCTCCCATTCATTATAAAAGAAAAATTAATGAATCAAGTGTTCAAACCAAATTATAGATGTTGTAGACCTCTGTAGAATTCAAGGTGTTAAAGGGCCATTTAAGTCAATGGGAATTTTAATTTGGTTCCATTGGTGCAACTGGTTTGCTCCATAGGTAATCCAGTCCCTCTTAGTGGCTCCTGTCAGCTAGCAGTGGGCATGAAGTTTCAAGTACGATGCACTGGGACTGTCTGTGCAGCCTGATGAGGCTAAATTTTGAGACTTCACTCTTGCAGTTCAGCCACAGGGTTACTTTTCAGAGATATTCTGCCATGGCTGCCAATGCAAACCCAGCTTCATCAGCAGGTCTCTCTTTAAGGGACTACCTAGGTGATTGCTACCATTTAAAGGTATAGTAATGCTTCACAATTAAAGCAGCTCCAATTAATCTTCATAGTATTTGGGCCATGGAGAGTGTTATTTCAGTACTGTCAGAGGTGTAGTTCAAGAGTAATTGAATGATAAAGTATCCTCACCTCAGAGCACCAAGACTGTCCAGATGGATTGCAGCAAGTGACAATCTTCAGTGATCATAAGGAAAAACCTGTCAAGGAGGGCAGGGTTTTCCTTGTCCCAGGACCAGATTCCACATCTGAGGGGAGGCGGCTTATACTAGGTAAAAGGAGTGGGATACTTTCTCATTCAATTATTCTTGAACTACAACTGACAGTATTGAAATAGTATTCTCCATGGACTAAATACTATGAAGATTAATCAAAGCTGCTTTTTTGTGAAACATTACTATCCCTTTAAGAAACTGGACTGTTCATTATGTACTAAGGTGAGAGACAGATCTCCATTTATCATATAACTCTATGTAGCTTTAGAACTAATGTGTAGTTAGAGACATCTCTCACATTTATGCATACTGTATATAGTATAATACATAGTATGTTCACAAGGAGGAAGAAGAGACACTAGCCCCAGTTTCTAGTCACTTTAGATTCAGGGAAAGACAAGGACCGTAGATTTAAAAAAGAATGGCAGTTGATCTAAATTTAAAGTTTCATTTTTTTATTATTATCTCTTTTTATAGAACAGAATGTGCAAACATGCAACATCATTTTTGAAAATATGGAGGTATTAGTGTCATTCTGTAAGAAAATGACAGAAAAACACATTTTTTGAAAATATATAATGGGGTTATAGATTACATCTGTCCTTAGTTCACTAGGGTTGTTGTACAGGTTCACCAGCTTGAATGGAGTTAGCCTCTAATGCCAGCGACTGCACTAAGGGCTATGCTCTACAGAGTATGATCAGTATATATCAGCAGACAATCTCTGCCAGTGTTATGACTTTAATACCAGCTAAAACCTTACATCTTCCCCCAGGGGAGGGCTGGCCTGGGGGGCAGGGGGGCAATTGCCCCCTGGGCCAGTCATATGTCTGGGCTGGTGGGCCACTCCCGCTTGTTACATCAAATGTAACTACAGTAGTGACACCACAGAGCTTACAACTGACAGGGAGCTACAATCCAAGTAGATCTACAATAGTATCATATTCCATTAGATGGTATCACTAGTGTAGATCTACTTAAATTGTAAGCTCTGTAGTTGCACCAGTGTAACCCCATTTCAGTCGTAAACATTGTGGTATTGCTTGCCTTACTTCACAACACTAACCCTTTGAGTGTCAGAGGGGTACTCCACACATTGCTTTGCAATGCGTGACATACCCCTCTGGCACTAAAAGGGTTAATGGCAATTATAAAATTAACAAAAGTGGGTGGGCTGGGACAGTGGGCTGGAACAATAGTAGAATCGGGCCACTTGATTGTAGTTGCCCTCAAGGCCACAAGTTGCCAGCCCTCCCCTGTCTTCCCCACAGCATTCTCAAGAAAATGGAGTTAAATCACACTATTTCCTCTATGTCTTGTCTAATAAATAATGTTAAACAAGGCATAAAGGAATGGAACTCCCTGAAATGCCCATGGACTGACCCATTGTCCTCTCCTTAGTGCAGGCATAGGTGTTTTGGGCCTAGCTCATTAATTAAGATTAGGCAGACATAAGGACTAAAAATTGATTCCAGCATCTGATTTATCACTAAATCACTGCAGTGCATTTACCACACTGTCACATTCTGAAAAAATATATTGGAGACATCTCTATCATCTTATGGGCAATCAAAGGTTCATCATACATTGTTCCAGCATCAGCTTGATTCAGGCTGAAAATTGATAAGACATGCTTATCTTTATTTACTTATCTTTACAAGCTCTGTAGATCAAAAAGAGAGAAGAGAGGGCGCCTCATAGGGTAATAACATTCATATTATAAAAATCTATATAATACTCTTCATAAAATTTGGTACTCACATATTAAAGGGGATTTCTCACCTTCATATATGTAATGCTCATTAGTTAGAGCATTTATCAAAAAGACTGATAATATTGTTCATTGTTTTTAAAAAAAAACAGTTACATGCGCAAAAATTAAAGCTTAAAAAGTATCCGGCAGCCTACTTCCGGCTTGCCGAACCTTGCCGACCAGAGGCAACTCCCGACCCACTACCCATCATCCTCCCATGATGGAGGCTGTCTGTCACTAAGGTAGAGTGATCGCATTGGCAGAGATCGATATGTAGCCAATGCGATCGCTCCACCTTAGTGACAGACAGGAGGATGATGGGTAGTGGGGTGGGAGCTGCCTCTGGTCGGCAAGGTTCAGCAAGCCGGAAATAGGCTGCCGGACACTTTTTAAACTTTAATTTTTGGCATGTAACTTTTTTTTTTTTTTTTTTAAAACAATGAACAATATTTTCAGTCTTTTTGATAAATGCTCTAACTAATGAGCATTACATATATGTAGGTGAGAGATCCCCTTTAAGCTACTGAGTTAAAGGGATAGTAATACTTCGTTTTATCTTTACTTTATTTTGTAGGCATTAAAAAAAACATGAAGAACGATGTAAGTCTTATATCTCAAACCTTTATGGTTTGAGAGATATTCACAAGCAAAATTTCCCCTCCCACCCTTTTTACCTAGTGTAAGCCATCTCTTCTCAGATGTGGAATGCAGTCCATAGACCAGACAGATAACAGCAGGGGACAATCTTCTTCCTATGAAAACAATGAAAGCCCTGCCCCCCTTGACAAGTTTTTCAGCTTTTTCCCTTATCTTAATTGAAGATTGTCCCTCTCTGCAATGTACCTGGGCACCTCCCTTCTGCTCTGGCTGAACAGTGTTACATCAGTAAATGGGGCAGGAGGGGGATACTTTGTCATTGAATTACTCTTGAACTACAACTCTGACAGAATTGAAATGACACTCTCCAAAGTCCAAATACTATGATGATTAAATGGAGCTGCTTTTATTATGAAACATTACTATCCCTTTAACTCCAAGTAGCATATATGCCTCTGGAGGATATTGCACTGCCTCCACACATATCACACAGACCCTACCTTCTTCCAAATCCCCATTTACTCTTAAACAAAAGAAAAAAAAACCACACCCGCAAAAAAACACATATAGGTAGGGGCACTCTCACTTTACATATCTTAAATCGATAACTCATGTGCAGACTCCTCCGGTTTGTGTTCCTAACACACCAGACAATCGCAATAGGGGAAGTTGCAATCCGCCCCTGATTGGACTCCACGAGTGAAATGTAAGACAGTACACTCGATCTGAAGTTTTAAAAACTTTATCTAATCGAAGCATTTCTGAGCTGCTGCTCTTTCTTCAACATATTCAATAAACTAATACATAATCGCTTTTAAACTCTCTACCCGTCCAATGATGGACCAATAAAAAGAACCGATCTTAACGGACATGCATGAACATAACATAAAATTTCAAATACCCCAATCAGTTCCCTAAACAGACTATATTTACCTTTTGATTTGTTCCACGAAAATTAGGCTTGGTTCCACCTCGGAGCCAGAACTCGATTCGATACTCTCAGCCACCTCATATATGATCAAAGAGTTTATGCCTCAATTTTTATGAACTCTGAAAATATTAACAGTATAAACAACAACAAATCCTCAGCATGTCTGCCAAGCCATCAAGGAGGAGTCATTGTATTCAGGACTTTATTGTGTGTGTGTGTGTGGGTGGGGGTACTCAGCATTAGCACCTCTTTTCTCAAAAAAAAAAAAAAAAAGTACATTATCCTATATCAAGTGTAGTTAATTGCTGGATGTCCAGCTTCTGGGGACTACAACTCCCATCATCCCTAACCAGCAAGCTGGTTGGGAATGTTGGTAGTTGTAGTCCCCAATAGCTGAACTTCCATCAGTTAACTACCTTTGTTCTATGTAGTGCTCTTCTGCAAATAAATAAATGAATATATTATGTAGTACTGTCACTTTTTGAATATACATGTGAAATAAACAGATAGGAAAAAGAAAGAAGAAAGAAAGATTAATTGAAGAAAATAAGATGGGTAGAAGGGGAAGAAGGTGATTTCAGAAAAGCTCTGTTCCAGTTCCGTGGGTATAAACAATGGTCAGGACACTTATTCCAACATATATATATAGGAAGTACACTTCCTAGGGCAGTCTGTTTCATTCTTTTTTTTTTCCTCAAGACACCCCAACATTCATTCTTTAATTTTTGTGGCACCCATAACCTTTTTGTCATTTATCAACAGTATTATGAAGGGTAGACATAAATAATAATAATTAGTTATTCTTAGGTCTAACGATCAGAATAACAAAAACAAGCAAACATGTTGTGCATAGATATTTCCATAAATATACATTTAAAACTCAACAATGATATTTTTGTCAAATGTTTTATAGAAAACAAGGGCCACCCTAAGCAGATGTCCATCGCACACCAAAGTCCCACAGCATCCTGTTGAGAGCCACTTCTCTAGGGCCTTATGTTCAAGAGAAAAGTGGTGTGATTCTGTGTCACAGCAACTGCACCACCACAAACAAATATAAATTGCCAAAATTCCCATTGTTTTAAATGATACTTTAACAGAGAAACATAGAATTTGATGGCAGAAAAGAACCATTCAGCCCATGTAGTCTACCCAGTTTTCCTACTGTAACAACCTCAAACCTTATTTGGTCCTTGGTCCTGTCTTATGTTCAGGATAGCCTTACACCTATCCCATTCATACTTAAATTCCCTCACTATATTAACCTTTACCATTTCTGCTAGTAGGTTACTACCCCCTCTCAGTGAAGTAAAACTTTCTAACATTACATCAACGCCTCTGTCCCTCTAGTTTTATACTATGACCTTTTGTCCTAACAGTTCTACTCCTTTGAAATTTACTTCCCTTCTGTTCTTTGTTGAATCCCTTCAAGTATTTGAATGTTTCCATCATATCCCCTCTCTCTCTTCTCTACTCCAAGCGATATATATATTTAAATACTTTAGTCTATCCTTATATTTTGTATCCTGTAAACCATTCACAATTTTAGGAGCCCTTCTCTCAGTTCTTTCTAGAGTATCTATGTCCTTCTGGAGATGGAGTCTTCCGTACTGTAGGTGAGGTCTAACCAGAGATCTGTAGAGTGGCATGGCCACTTCCCTCTTTCTGCTACTAATGCCTGTACCTCTTGAATGTTAGAACAGTCTCCACCACAGATATCTTAATCTCTCTAGAAGCCATTTAAATCAATCAGAATTTTTATTTATTCCCTATGATTTTTCTTTTGAATACATAGCACCTTGTGCAAGATCCAGGGAACTGGTAGGAGGTGCAGGGTGACCAGCTTTTAAAGGCACACTAAACACAAAAAGAAAAAGCAGGTTTGTATAGGTTTTTATAACTTTACATATCACCTACTTTCAGCTAGCATATGTAAAACCTCATTCATATGTTACATCGGTAAAGTATATTGTAAATGTGCTTTAACACACATTTAGAGAGCATATGTTGAATGTGGTTTAAGCTGTTTGTATTGAGAGAGAAGACAGCAGTCATTTAATTGGTTATGATTTGAACCCCTTGCCCTTGTAAGAAAGGTTATCTTATCTTTGCTCATTCACAGACAATCCTGGACAATCAAAGGAAGCCCTGGAAAAGGCTAGATGTAGAGAATTTTAAAGGGTATATAAGTGCATATAACCCCAGTTCATATTACTGTAGCTATTAGTGTTGCACTAAGAAATGTATTATTAGGGTTGGATCTCCTATTAGGCAGAGTAGTCAGCCACTAACAGCTCCAGATTTTGAGGTGTGCCTCAGCTGTGCTGGCCACTTCTACATTCTGAATTGTGGGCTGGATCATGACAATCCCAATGCTCCACAGTAGGTAGTGGCACTTTCTCCTGATATATGAAAACTGGTTTATTTTGCAAAATATATGCCATTATAGGGAATTTGATTGAACCACTTGGATGTTGGACACCTCTAGCACATGTTGTGTTTGGGTGTTAAAGGCCAAGGGTATTTTCTGTGCCAGTCAATAATGGCATGGATTTGGGGCAGGGTCATGTGAGGGTGTGACCATGGGTGGTGCTAAGGGTTGCTAGGTTGATTGCCTAGAGGCACCAGATATGTAGATACAATCCAGCGTATTATGTTTTCTGAGAATTATACTAATGAGCTTGATGATGAGATATCTACAGATTCCTGGAATGTTCTCACAGTCTGTACTGACAATGACATGCAGCATAAGAGGTTGTCAGAATAACAATTCTCTATGCAAGCATCCAGAACATTGTATTTGTTCTTTATTTCTACTTCTTGCACATTTTTCATTTCCATGTGCCTGTCACCACCAAGTACCCACAGTTCTGTTTCTTAAAGGAGAACTAACTACTCATAATAAGACCCCCCCATAATTACATTACAATGGCCTTAAAATCCTAATGCCTCCTATGAATTTTACAGTTGAACCCCGTAGACGACCTACTGATTGAGGGCACTGGTACAAAACAATTATTGGTCCACCAGTTCACTGCAGACTGCTAACAATCCAGAACATTTTCTATTGCAGAATTTAAAATTGGCCCCAAGGTTGTCAGGGCCCTGTTGCTTTGCACCTGCTGCACCAGCGCTAGTTTAGCCCCTGCTTGCTCCTTTGTTCAAGAGATAACATCTTCAGCCAGTCATGGATCTTATGTCCATGAAGGTGGACATGGAGATTGCTAGAAGGTGGATATGGAGATTGCTAGCAGGACCATAGGACACAAACTCTGTACATTGCACGTGGTAATCTTAACCCCTTGATCACCAGAAGGTTTTGTATCTCATTGTGAAACAATGCCTTGCATTCCCATCTGGTCCACTAGGAGTTAAGCAAGCTCAAGCACTCTGCTTCAGTTTCAAAAATCTCACACCAACTGTCATGTCCACCTCCATGGACATGACATCCAGGACTGACTGAAAATCCATAGGGGACATTAGTATTTTCTGACCATAGCATGGCAAGTGGGAGGTTATTATTAGGGGGTGTTTCTTTGCCTTTAATGTCCATTGTTAAAGTCTGCCCGTATAATTATTGATTTTTGTTATTTATCTTATTGATGGACTATGAATCCCGTGTTCAACTCGCTTCATTAAAATCATATAGCATATTAACCTGTTGCGTGCCAGAGGGGTATGCAACACACTGCAAAGTAATGCATTGCTTGACCCTCTCGATTGTATTGATTATGTCATCAACTGTAATGTTCGTCACCTTTGGTAAGGATATAAGAGTTATTAAGGGGTCAGGAGAAGGGACATTCTAAGTGTACGGAATTACCTGACAGCTACTGTAACTGAGCTCCCTTAGCTGTAAGGTCTGTAGTACTCTTTTCCTTCCCCCTGCAGATCTCCCTGTTCTGCAGGGCTGTGTGATATCAGTACTTCACACAGACCTTCTGTGAGACGAAGCAACAAAGCTATCCTCTCCATTGAAAGCTTGTCTCAGTGAATTTGCCAAAAATAGGGTTCATTGAAAAGGACCAAAGATCTCCTAGACACATTGATGAATTGCTGACATCACCCAGCCCTGTGGATCACAGAGATCTGAAGGGGGAGGGAAGAGAGCATTACAGACTTTTAAGCTATGGAAACTCGATTCCCATGGCTGTCAGGTAATTTCCTACACTTATAAACCCTTTTTTCATTGA
Source organism: Rhinophrynus dorsalis (assembly GCA_037306005.1). NCBI lineage: Eukaryota > Metazoa > Chordata > Amphibia > Anura > Rhinophrynidae > Rhinophrynus > Rhinophrynus dorsalis. The sequence continues at coordinate 186,515,167 of CM074723.1, forward strand.
CCTTTTTTAACTTACCTGCAGTTCCTGTATGTAGTATGTAGGACTACAAGAAAGAAATCAAATGCATAATATTGTATCCCTGTCTATAATGTGAAGGACACTTACCTATGTAAATCATGTAGTTTAACCCTATGAGTACTGGACAGGTATCCAATTCATTGTGTCACGATATGCTGGATACTTCTCTTGCACTCGAAGGGTTAAATAAATTATGAATATTTTTAACCCATTGGATGCTAACGATAGAGCCAAAATATTGCTTCACAATGCATTAGAGACATCTCTAGCAAACAAGGGGTTAAAATTATGAGCAGATATATTTCTGTTCCATTTTATCTGTTCCCACAAATGGCAATTTTCTGATTTTTCTTTTAAATATGACTCATTAAAGAAACCATTTAATTTTCTAGATTGCATCAGTAATGTAAGTGAGAAGATGCACTGTCTTATTATTTTAAGTGATTAATAAATTGCTTTCAGGAGAATTCATACTGCTTTTTGTATTGTTAAGAACACAGCACTCCAGGAATTTTAATAATTATGACTTTCACTTTGTAAAGGGATATTAACGTTTCACAAAAAAAGCAGCTCCAATTAAAGGTACACTAATGTCCCAGAAAAAATATTTTACATTATGTAGTGCATAAAAAGTTGAGTTGAGTGCAAAAAAACGCATGTCTCAAACCACTATGGTTTGAGAGATATCTGCATTCAAAGTTTCATGTTCCCTGCTGTCAGTTGTAAAGCTGTCAGCAGGAGATCCATGTCGGCCGACACAAAGGCTCAGCAGCATAGCCGCAATCTCGTTATTTAAAATGAATGACTGCATTGGGATGGTCTACAAAGTGTGCTTGCAGATATCTCTCAAACCATAGTTGTTTCAGAGATATGTTTTTTTGCATTCAACTCAACTTTTATGCACTACATAATGCAAAATATTTTTTCTGGGACATTACTGTTGCTTCAATCTTCATAGTATTTGGGCCATGGAGAATGTTATTTCAATACTAACCGAGTTGTACTTCAAGAGTAATTGAATGATAAATTATCCCACTCCCGCCCCTTTTACTGATGTAACACTGCTCACCTCAGAGCAGCAAGACTGTCTGGATGAATCGCAGCAAGGGACAATCTTCAGTGAGTATAAGGTAAAACCTGTCATGGGGGGGCAGGAGGCAGGTTTTTTCCTTATGCTCACAGTAAGAAGATTTTCCCTTACTGTGAGCTGTCTGGTCAAGGGACCAGATTCCACATCTATGGGGTGGTGGCTTACACTAAGTAAAAGGAACAGGAGGGCGATACTATCATTCAATGAACTGCAACTCTGACAGTATTGAAATAACACTCTCCATGGCCCAAATACTATAAAGATTAATTGGAGCTGCTTTTCTGTGAAATATTACTATAACTTTAAAGAATGTGGTATTTTGGAGGTTTAGAAGAAAATTATTTTAATTCTTAAAACAAATTATCATAAGAGATGTTATGCTGCTGTATTTATTTTTTCAGCTTGCAAATGTTATTTTGTAGAACATTTTGCACTGGGATGCTCTTGATCTTTAATAATAATTAAGGCAGAGAGCCATAAAATATCACCCCCCTTACTGTGTCTGTTTGATATATTTCCACAGCTGTACACAGAGCCTTGAGAGGGTTACCTACACATTAGCAGTGGTGGGCCAGTTTTCTTGCTTATCACTTAAGTGCAATTCATACCACTGTTACCATAGTTGTGGTAGCAGATAGGTCTTTGTTTAGCAGGTTTCACAGAGGACCTGGAATATGTCAAATATTCATGTGAGCTGACAGAGGCTACACAGGTTATTTCTGGCACTTCCCGCACTGGAAGTTCCTTAAAGAAGAATTAACACCTCCTAATAATCCCTCCCCACCCCCCTATTTACCTCACTTACCAAACAATCCCAATGGTCCCTATGTACTTTGTGACTTTGTTCAAAAGATAACATTTTCAGTCAGTCCTGGATGTTATGTCCCCGGAGGAAGACATGATAGTTGCTGGCAGTTTTTTCAACATTAAAGGGATAGTAATGTTTCATAATAAAAGCAGCTCGAATTAATCATCATAGTATTTGGACTTTGGAGAGTGTTATTTCAATTCTGTCAGAGTTGTAGTTCCAGAGTAATTCAGTGACAAAGTGTCCCCCTCCCTCCCCTTTTACTGATATAACACTGTTCAACCTGAGCAGAAGGGAGGTGCCCAGGTAGACTGCAGAGAGGGACAATCTTCAATTAAGATAAGGGAAAAACCTGAAAAGCTTGTCAAGGGGGGCAGGGATTTCATTGTTTTCATAGGAATAAGAGTGTCCCCTTCTGTTATCTGTCCAGTCTATGGACTGCATTCCACATCTGAGAAGAGATTGTTTACAGTAGGTAAAAGGGGCGGGAGGGGGAAACTTTGCTTGTGAATATCTCATAAACCATAAAGGTTTGAGAGATAAGATATATCATTCTTCATGTTTTTTTAATGCCTACAAAATAAAATAAAGTTAAAACGAAGTATTACTATCCCTTTAAGGTAAGCAAAGTACATGAGCCTGTATAACTCTTTAAGGGCCTGAACCCATTGCAGAATGTTAAGTTACGCACCCATTTTGATCCTCAATATCACTATGCTTTTGAGATCCTGTAGTCCTGCTAGAAACTGTCATGTCCGCCTCCATGGACATGACATCCAGGACTGGTTGCAAACGTTATCTCTTGCACAAAAGCACAGGGTAAAAATTCATAGGGGCCGTTTGCATTTTCTGGAAAACAATAATAGCATTGCGCGATACTTACACTTAATATTCAGTGGAGATAATTTTATAAATAAAAACATGAAAATATAAATAAACATATAGTGTAATATGTAACATAAACGTGATTTGCGTTTTATACATGCCAAATGGCCACTCACATCTGACTCCTCTTGTATACAGAACCTTCAATTAATACAATTACTCCCATGATTTCTTCAACATTGCTTCTCAAATAGAAAGATAATAAAAACACACATGGGACAGATATATTGAAAAAGAGATACACTCACAAATATAACATAAAAAAGCACATATAGATAGAGGGACACTTTTCTCTGCACTCTCCCTAAGTCCAAGATCCTGGTGCGTTCTTCATGAATCTCTTCACAGTTGTTGTCTCTTGGATCTTCCACCGTTCCTCAGTATGATGGGTAGTGCAATCTCAGCAGGTCATCTCTTATTTCAAACACCGGTATCCTACACATATTGGCACACAAGTGACTTCCACTGGGCATTATTAGGATTTTCTGGCTATAATTTGTTAAAGGGATAGTAATGTTTCATAATAAAAGCAGCTGTAATTAATAATCATAGTATTTGTACTTTGGAGAGTGTTATTTCAGTTCTGCCAGAGTTGTAGTTCAAGAGTAATTCAATGACAAAGTATCCCCCTCCCGCCCCTTTTACTGATGTAACACTGTTCAACCAGATCAGAAGGGAGGTGCCCAGGTAGATTGCAGAGAGGGACAATCTCCAATCAAGATAAGGGAAAAACCTGAAAAACTTGTCAAGGGGGGCAGGGCCTTCATTATTCTCATAGGAAGAAGATTGTCCCCTTCTGTTATCTGTCTAGTCTTACAACCAGATTCCACATCTGAAAAGAGATAGCTTACACTAGGTAAAAGGGGCGGGACGGGGGAACTTTGCTTGTGAATATCTCTCAAACCATAAAGGTTTGAGAGATAAAACTTATATCGTTCTTCATGTTTTTTTAATGCCTACAAAATAAAATAAAGACAAAACAAAGTATTACTATCCCTTTAAGTGGAGGTTGTTATTATTAGGCGTTAGTTCTTCTTTAATAGTTATCCCCTATAATCCATAATAAACACAGAACTCCTATTATTCCAGGCAATGGACAAGTTACTATTTTATGGATTGTTCCTTTGGGAATTGCTCACTAAATTACCTTGTGTGCAAAACGCTGGCAAAATCAGGGCAAAGGAAACAGCAAAGAATTCTTGAAAAAAGGCTGATACAATTGTTTCTCGTGTTTAATTACCCCACCCCCATGTGACTTTCTTATTTGATTTTTTTAAAAGTCCCTCTTTATATTAGTATTAAAAAATTGCTAGCAATGCAGAAACGCACAGGGAATGACAACAGCCAATCATGGGGGGAGATATATGAGTCCACCAGAGCAGCTCAGTTCCTGTGCTTGGACGTAGGCACAAGAATCATGTGTTTGTACTATGGGAAATGTACAACAGCATATTATCACTTCTGTGCATGTCAGCCACACTTTCTGCCATTGTTAAGACTTAAATGCATGCAAACCCAAAATGCTTCCCGTATAGTGTGGACAGGAAAATGGATTAATCTTACATCAACTTCTTCTGCAACTTATTAGTACATTATGTTAAATAAAGTGTAGATGAAAGAACACCCCAAAACACACATACACTTACCCACTGCCCTCTCCTTTGTCCAAGTAATATAAAGGATGCAATTTTTGGGTAAATAGCTTAGTAAATTGATGCAGCACAACACATAATGCCCCCTTCCTATTTTAGCTTGGAATTGTATAGAATCTCCCCTTTTATGTTTCCCAGAACGCATTGCCAAAGAAAGCTAAGGACACCAAACCATATGTATTAGTTGTCTGCATGCTGCTAAATACAAGTTCAGCAAATGCTTTACAGAAAGTCAGCGGGTGGCCAGGGTAACATTCACTTTTATTCTGACTACTAACAACAACAAGTGTCTGTTGTACTATTAACTCTTTGTAAGCTGGCGAGGTCTCCAATTCGTTGCGAAGCATTAAATTGGAGACCTCCTTAGCATCCAAGGGATGAAACGATATTGAGGGAAAATTTTCTATTTTTCATTCTCAGCTGTTTTAATTGCAAACAGAAGAAAAGGCTAAACAGGATTTGAACAGAATGTAAATTGCATGCAGATTAATAAGTGAAAAGTTCCACTTATCCCCAAGCTCCCATCTATTAACCCCGACAACCTCCCCTTTCCGGCATATTGTACATTTTGTACTAGGCATAGATACAAGCTGGACAGACATTAGCATAGGACACCACTGGCTCTTTATAGCCTTTTCAACTGCATCATTGGGATTCGGGTGACATTCTCAACTGTGAAACTGAAAATGGCTAACAGTTAATCACTAGGGTAACAGACTTTTCATGTTTACCATTATGGATTGACTTATTTCCTGCTGGGAGGAAACAGTGCAGAAATAGTAAAAGAAAGGAAACCATAATTAAATGTTTGATAAACTTACCAACGTATCAAAATATAATATGGTGTCGTGTTCTAGAATATTTTTTCATTCTTGGCATTAGTAGCATAGTCATCAGGAAAGGCATCATAAAGTTAGATATAATAGCATCTAATAAACTGATAATTGGTAACTACACTGTTTATGCTTTTAAAAGCTTTTATGGTAATGCAATAGTTTGAATTTCAATTGTATATGGCTGAAAACAGCACTGTTAAATAGAGATAAGTAAGCATAATTAGAAAATGTTCTCTCAAACTAGAATGAGATGTGTACTGATGGCAACCATTAGAGGGATTTTAGATGTAAAAGTTCAAAATTGGTCCAAGTTGAGAGAAAAAAGTATCTGTTTTTAGTGACAAAATGGATAGGTGTCTTTGAAGACAGGCAGCATTTGAAAAATAGAAAATCTAGAGGGGTAGGTGGTAGCAGATCCAAAAGACAGAGTATCATTTTGTAGAAGTCTTGAAGAGCTGGTTGTGAGAAACCAGGTGAGTTGTAGAACTAAGTTGTCCATGCTCCGGGGTATTCTGGGCAGAAATCACCAGTAATCTGATTGCTGAGTGATCAGATTGCCAGCATTTCTTCCCCATATAACCACAGTCAACAATTTGGGTAATTGGATCATCCAGCATTCAGATTACCTATGTATGCTCTGGCAATAGACAGATCAATGGCTATTGACAGTTTTTATACCATCCAGATAACCTCAAATGACCAATTAGGTTTACTCTATCTGATCAAGCTTTCCCATACACTAAAACCAAGCTGGGCAAAATATGGCCTGCAGGCTGGATCTGGTCGGTGGGCTGATCTAATGTTGTCCTTGGGTCTGTCTGGATGTATTCTTAGAAAGAGTTGAGCACTCCAGTGTATGATTAAAACTGCTATTTTTAATGAAACATAGTTAAAAACATCAACGTTTCAGTAAACGTTGATGTTTTTAACTATGTTTCATTAAAAATAGCAGTTTTAATCATACACTGGAGTGCTCAACTCTTTCTAAGAATACCACTGATCAATGATTTGGGTTTGGGAGCACCGACTTCATTTAAAAATTTTGAAGTGTGTGCGGGAGTCCATGCAAACCACTCTGTCTGGATGTACAAATACAGCAATGCTGCTATACATAAACAATTACTTCTGGCTTTCTCTGCCAAGTAATAATGATGCATTTATTAAAAACCATGTCTAATACAAATGTATAATTCCAGCAGTGCAGAGTGAGGCAGGACTGAAACATTTGACTGTAATGGAGGCTATTAATCAGAAGCACAAGAAATATATACATACGGTATCCTATTGAAAAGTCACCCTCTATTTGGTGACCATCAAAAAGGCGAGATCATAATGTTGCACGCTTAAAGAGATAGTATGTTTCAAAATAAAAGCAGCTCTAATTAATCATCATAGTATTTGGGCCTTGGAGGGTGTTATTTCAATTCTGTCAGAGTTGTAGTTCAAGAGTAATTGAATGATAAAGTACCCCTCCCTCCCCTTTTACTGATATAACACTGCTCAGCTCAGAGCAGCAGGGAGGTGCCCAGGTAGATTGCAGAGAGGGACAATCTTCATTTAAGATATGGGAAAAAGCTGAAAAACCTGTCAAGGGGGCAGGGTTTTCATTGTTCTCACAGTAAGAAGGTTGTACCTTGCTGTTATCTGTCTGGTCAAGCAACCAGATTCCACATCTGAGGTGAGCAGTGTTACACTAGGTAAAAGGGGTGGAAGGGGGATACTTTATCATTCAACTAGTGTAAAAGCCTGTGTACACAAGCCAAGGTCCGCGTAATGTTAACCCTTTGCGTGCCACAGGGGTACACAACATATTGCTTTAGGTTAAGCAGCCGCTACCTCACAGCTCCCCGCAATGCAGTCTTGCGTCGCCTCACTCCCGCGATGCAATCATGTGCAGTAGAGACTGCCCAAACATGTGCAGTCTCTGCTGCGCATGACTGCTTCTGACAAACATCCTAGCGAATTATTATATAGGATTACTCTTGAACTACAACTCTGACAGTATTGAAATAACACTCTCTATGTCTCAAATACTATGAAGATTAATTGGAGCTGCTGATTTTGTGAAACAATACTATCCCTTTAATGAATGCCCTGCAATGGTCACCAAATAGAGGGCAAAATGGTGACATTCTGATGTCGCACACTTAACCCTTTGGGTGCCACAGAGATATCCAACTCATTGCAACTTTACATCTCCCAAGTTCTACATGGCCGTGCAGGGCGATCCTTAACCCTCTGACTGCTGGGGCGGTATCCAAAGCATTGCATTGCAATATGCTGGATACCTCTCTGGGAAGCAAAGGGTTAAGCATGCAACATCAGAATGTCTCCCTTTTGAGTGCCGCTGGGGTTATCTTGTTGAATACTGAGAGGAGGTTCCAGGCTTCCCAGCAACCCCTTTTGCACCTTTTTTGTCCTATATCAACGTATGGCCTCCAAGGTATCCTATTGAAATGTTGCCCTCTACTTGGCGACCATTGCTGGGTGACCTTAAGTGTGCAACATCAAAATGTTCCCCTTTTGATGCAGGCAACATTATAATCTCACCTTTTGATGGTCGCCAAACAGAGGGCGACATTTCAATAGTAAACCCATCCTATATAATAATTTGCTAGGATGTTTGTCACGATGCAGTCATGCTCAGTAGAGACTGCCTGCATTCGGGCAGTCTCTACTGAGTATGACTGCATCTCGTGAGTGAGGCAACGCAAGAATGCGTCTCGTGGAGCAGTGAGGTAGCGGCCGCTTAACATTACCCGGACCTTGGCCTGTGTACACGGGCTTTTACACTAGTCCTATACTATAATTTGCTAAGTTTGTCAGAAGCTGTCATGAACAGTAGAGACGGCTGCACGCTCTGCAGTCATGTGCAGTACAGACTGCCCGCGCTGCAGCTGATACAGAGTGGGGCACTCCGAATTCAGACCAGAGTCGGTGCTCAGAGAGGACTACAATCTGAATTCTGAGCCGGTAGCTCTTCAGCAGAGCAGAAATAGCGACATCTCAAAACAAATACTTCTTTGGAATGGTCTACAAAGTGTGCCTGGTTTGCAGGCGTACTATGTAGACCGTTCCAATGAAGTATTTGTTTTGAGATCTCGCTATTTTGGCTCTGCTGAAGAGCCACCGGCAGATCTGTGGACCAGATTCTCCTGCTCTAAGACAGAGCATGACGTATCAGAAAGGGGAGGGAGGGGGGATCTTTATAATTGTATATCTCTGAACGAATGGCCTCAAAAGTTTTATTTTTTTAATAGCTACAATATTCCCTTTACTTACTATGAGCCATTGCTATCCCTTTAAAGTTAAGGACAGAAATGTACATGGAAAAAAGTATATAGAACTATATTCAGGAAACTAAAAAGGTGTAATTCTGGAGCCAACCAAATGCACCAAGGGAGACAATTCCTAAAATGCCCACTGATTTAAATGGGTCTTGTAATCCTTTGAATGATAGAGAGGTCTCCGATACATTGCAAATCATTAAAGGGGTTAAAAGATGTATTGAAATCAACAGGCCTTTTCATTTGTTCCCTGTGGTAAGTTGGTCTGCTCATGATCTGTTTCCCTTTAGGTTCCTGAATACAGCCCTGGGATAGGGCCAATATATGAAGTATGATTCAGGCATATATGGGGAAACCAAATCCAGGATCTGCATAGCGGCACTGCATATAGAACTTGGTTATTGTGGCAAAGAGTTCAGAGAAATTACACAGAGAATACTACTTTTCAATTTACATATATACAAGAAGAGGTTTAAATACTAATACAATGAATATTTCTTAATCCAGTCTATTGTGTATGCAGTTGGAAGAGGTACAAACGGCATTAGCATTTTATAGTATAGTATATCACAAACCAACAATCTGAAAGCTCAGTAAATGTATAAAGATGCACCTTCACACAAGTCACACCTTACCTACCTCAGTCAAAGCTGGAATGATGGGCAGTGCATGCCCATATGTATATACCAAAGCCCACATAAACGATTCCAAGAGCATCTTATGATGGTTCCAGGCAGAAATATGTTACTTAAAGGGGCACTAACAAGGGCAAACCAAGAGGAGTTTCCTTTGCCCATAAACTCCAGTTGTACTCTTTTGCCCCCTATTCTCAACCCAATAAGGATACATGTTTGATGTTCACATGCCTATACCAGTAGACATGCAGCTCTCCTGCTGTTGTTGGACTACAACTGTCATAATCATCAGCCAGCTTTCAATGAGCTGAGGATGATGGGAATTGTAGTTCAGCACTAAATGGAGGGTTTAAACTATCCCAACCTAAATATGTGCAGAGATAGCTTTGATTTTTGGATACAGATACAGAAAACCAGTTTTCGATGAGGCCCGTTTTAGTACATACCAAGCCACTTGTGCTTACTTTTCCTGGTGATCCTCTCTCATGGACCTGTGGCAGAGGGGTGTCATAAGGACTTCCCATGTGAGTGCGAGGAATATATTATTGGCTGATGCCCATGTGGGTTGTACAGTCATTGGCGGCTGTGAACAGCATTGTAATCTCCCATACCTCCTGTGTCAATGAAGAAGTTGCAACATGCTGCAATAGGATGTGTTACATGAGGTGAAAATCATCCACATGACCATCACCACTGGGGGCAAGTTGTTTCACAAGGGTGTCTTAACAATGCTACGCTAAAGTGATCTTTGTGAATGAGGATTTATCTTGACATGTTTGTGGACCCTGCTGTTATTGCAAACTTTTTTTTTTAATGTTTAAACCCCTCTCTGATGACCCTAGGTTTGAACCTGTCTAGTACCAAAATATAACTGGTTCTTCAAGATGTTATGTATGTTCAAACAGATAAGAACATTTTAAGAAACATGTCTGGATTGCCATTCATTTCTCCAAAAAGTCTTCATTTTAGAAAAGAAAGGTGATTAGTTAGTTCTTTTCTGTGTTTCCTTTACCTCGTGACTAGAATTCACAACTGTGTTCTGATTGGATCACGAGACCAAGGCCCAAGTGCATCTGTGAATTCCAATCAGTAGCAGAGAAAATGCAGAAGGGAACAAACTCACAGAACTCAACTTCCACCTCTAAAATGAAGACTTTTTGGAGCAATAAAGGCAAAATAGGCAAGTATAAGAACTTTTATATACTTCTTTAATGGTAATATGCACAAAAGAATGGAGCAATTCCATGCAAACCAAATGCAACATAGGGGAAGTTAAAATTAGCACTGTTTTAAATGGGCCTTTTAACTCTTTGAAAGCAATGAGTTGGAGACCTCTCTATCATTCAGGGGATCTCCATTTAAATCTATGGGAATTTGGGGAATTTTAATTGTCCCTTATGATACAGATGCCTTGTTCCAGAGTTGCAGCCGTTCTTCTCTGTTCATTAGCTTTTTGTCACTGCACAGTGTGGTCTAGATACTCTAAGTCTGATCCAGTAGAAGCAGCCTGGATGATTTATTAAAATAGAACTGACACCTTATGACATCTGAAGGAGCATTCAAAAACCTATGATATGTTATGTTATATTATTATTATTAATTTATACAGTGCTAACTAATTCTGCATTGCTGTACAATTATACATTTTGTCTTTAAAATATTTTTTTCTATTTTTGAGATATTTAGTTTTATTTGTTGGTCAGCTTATACAAGTTAGACAGTTCTGGCTGGCACATCTGTGTGCCAGATACTAGCATTCCACACTGATCAGTCTCCCATCTGTCAATCCCTCATGCTCTGGCACCTGAAGGGTTTAAAATGAACTTAGTCTTATCGTGTGTAACTGTAGAGCAGTGCCTTGTGAACCCAGATTTTCCAAGGGCTAAGCTAAAGGAAGAATGAAGAGAATGATGAAGTGACAGTTGGGAGAGAGAACAGCGTGGAATGTTTGTACCTGGCAAATGCTGTTCCAGCCAGTACTAGCTAACTTGCATAAATTGACAAATAAATAAAAGTGAAATATCTCATCAACAGTTATTGTAGGTATAAAATGGATAAAATATCATAGGTAATTTTGAAAGCTCTTTAAAATTAAACTTAATTGTCAGAAGGTGTCTGCTTCCATAGAAACAATGCATATTTGTCCACAGTGGAGTGGTTATATTTGCTCCAGAATTGCTGCTATTTTGCATAATGTATACGGCTCTAAGTATGCTCTTTCATAAGAGTCATTCAGATCAGTGTCCCTTTATCTCTCATCTAACCCAATCATCATCAATGAGTTTGCAACATTTTAGTGAAGCCATAATCATTTTTTTCTGCAAAAAATATATACTCTAATTTTTTTCCAGCTGAGTATAACAAGGGTCCTCCCAGTGCTGGGGGGGGTTCTTTATTCAAAAGGTATTACAGCTCAAGCTCACCAGCTGGTGCTGATCCTCCCATTTATTATGGAGAGCTGTAGTCTATGACTCAAGCTCTTCAACAGACAGCATTATAAAAGATGCATTTTGCACACAAGACCAGTTAGCACTGTTGCAAACAGATTAAAATGTGTTTGAGATAAAATAAACTTTGAATGAATATTATCTCAGCAGTGGAGGTATAACATACTTTTTTCCCATAAAAATGTTACTACTCCTTAAAATCGCAACATTTTTAAAGAGGTACTTTAAATTAAACTTGTAATAATATTTTGCATATATTTGATGTTTATACTAAAGAATTAGCTATCCATCCCTCAAGACCGCTAACAGCACATGGTTTAATGCTATCTCTACCTCAGTACATATTGTCCTTATTAATCTCGATGGGGTTACTTATTAAAATCAGTGGCAATTTGGGGAAGTTTTGTGTCCACTATGATACAGTTGGTTTGTCCCAGAGCTGCATTAACCCTCTTTTAGACATAAGGCCCATAGGGGGAGATTTATAATACTGAAGTTAAGAGAAAAATGGTTGTAATCTGTGCTAAAACTTAAATTCACATTTATAAAATCGACCAAGGTCAGTTTTGAAAGTCATAACGGTTTACAGATTTATAGAACTGACGTTTGACTGAACGAGGAAAAAAAAACAAAAAACGGTGAAGTGAATTTATATAAAAATGTCACAAACTGAGACAATTTTGCAACAGAATTTTTGCCAGAATTTTAATACCAGGTATAATCTGTCCTTAAAAAAGAAAGTGCAGAAATGCATTGATAGTAGAGAGGTTATTATTCATATTTAAAAAGCTGTTGGTCATTTATAACTAGCACCTGACTTTACATGGATTAGAGACATTTTAACCCCTTAAGGACCACAGAGAACTTTTTTTTGTGCAATCCGATTCAGATTCCCCCCGAACGGCGTGCAGCCGCGTAGGGAGCCCTGAAATCCATGACGTGCCAGGACCATCACTGGTCCATTAGCCACTTATGGACCACGGATTTTTTTTTTATTCCTGTTTCCGGGCTCCCAGAACAGCGTGCAGCCGCGTGGGTAGCCTGGAATTCCATGTCGTACGTCCTTGGTCCTTTAGGGACATGCAACCCGTGACGTACATGTATGTCATGGGTCGTTAAGGGGTTAAAGGGATAGTAATACTTCGTTTTAACTTTATTTTATTTTGTAGGCATTAAAAAAACATGAAGAACGATATAAGTCTTATCTCTCAAACCTTTATGGTTTAAGAGATATTCACAAGCAAAGTATCCCACCCCCTGTTCAGTCAGATCAGAAGGGAGGTGCCCAGGTAGACTGCAGAGAGGGACAATCTTCAATTAAGATAAGGGAAAAAGCTGAAAAACTTGTCAAGGGGGGAAGGGCTTTCATTCTTTTTATACAAAGAAGATTGTCCCCTTCTGTTATCTGTCTGGTCTTACAACCAGATTCACATCTGAGAAGAAATTGCTTACACTAGGTAAAAGGGGCGGGAGGGGGAAACTTTGCTTGTGAATATCTCTTAAACCATAAAGGTTTGAGAGATAAGACTTGTATCGTTCTTCGTGTTTTTTTAATGCCTACAAAATAAAATAAAGTTAAAACGAAGTATTACTATCCCTTTAAGGAAGTTTTTCCATGATGGTCCTAGCATGTCATGGGTCCTTAAAGCAGAACTACCACCCAACAAAATCTTTAGCTTAACTAAGTCCCCATCTGGCGACTACCTGCTTAGTAGCGCTAGTCGCCAGATTAATTACCTTATTTAATAGATTTCTGCTCTCTTCCACGGGTGACAGGCAGGACGGAGCGCGGTCATCTTGTCATTGTGACATCCGCGAGCCTGCACTGTCAGTCCCAGCTGAGTCTAGGAGGCGTTGCTAGGAGCCATTTGGCTCTGGCTGGGATTGACAGCTGCTTAGTAGCGCTAGTCGCCAGATGGGGACTTAATTAAAGGAATAGTAATACTTAAAATGTAAAAATAAATATGTTGTAGGGTTTATCCCCCTGAGTAAAACAAGAGTACTCCCACTGCTGAAAGGTGTTTCATTCAAAAGTTATTAATTTACAAAGTTGAATTTTTTAGGTGCAATATCACAGTGGCCTGAAATTGTACAGTGGCGCTGTTGCTACACCATCCTATGGACAGCTCTGGTCCCAGGACCAAAAATCTCCATAGGATGGTGTAGCAACAGCGCCACTGTATAATTTTAGGCCACTGTGATATTGCACCTAAAAAATTCAACTTTGAAAATTAATAACTTTTGAATGAAACACCTTTCAGCAGTGGGAGTACTCTTGTTTTACTCAGGGGGATAAACCCTACAACATTTTTTTTTTACATTTTAAGTATTACTATCCCTTTAAGCTAAAGATTTTGTCGGGTGGTTGTTCCGCTTTAAGGGGTTAACGACTAACATGCAGATGGCTTTAAGAATACTTTTTATAAACCTCCTCTCCTTAGTCACTTAGACTAGTCTACATATGCTCAAGTAGGGGGTATCCTAAAACCCTGATTTGTTCTAGGTGTTTGAGGACCATGACAGAGGAACACTGAGGATGATGTACTAAGAGGAACAAGAGTAATTCCAGCAAACCAACTGCACTATAGATGACAACTTAAAATGACCAAAATATTTTATAATGCTATGGAGATCTCTTTAGTTTTCAAGGGCTCAACATTTTCATTTAGATCAAAAGCTATGTTTTATTTACCCTGTATAGTGCCATTGGTTGGTCACCAAATTGCTCCAGTTCTTCATAGTACATCAGAGTAAATGTGTTTATGTTAGAAGGAAAGGATTCAATCTGGCATACCTCTGGCTTATCTGCTTGATTATCTAAACACTTGTTGATTGCTGTCACTAATCAATCATAACCTAACAGAGCAATTAAGTGAGACAAACAGAAAATGGTTCTCTTTATGGTTGACTTGTCAGTAATTGGAGAACTGATTGACAGACTTGGATGAGATACTATATAACAAATTAGTGATACAGATAGGGTTGCCAGATCATCTCTGTAAAATGCCTGCTGCATTGATACATGGGAACTCGTGCAGCCTAATAATTAACTACTGTAAATCTGTGCAAGGCATTTTTCCATATGTGTCCTCTTTTAAACGGATAATGTGGCGGCCCTAGACGTAGAGAGTTCCTCATATGCAGGCCATGTGCCATGATAAATGGCATTCAAAAGTTACATCTAGATTTTTAAATTTACTTCATGGCTTACAAACAGAGCTTCTATCTACATTAAAAGTTACTGACATTAATTTTATGATTAACAGACATAACTCAAGCTTTATAATGTAGTTCACTGATGCACTGAAAGTGACAGTGAAACTAACATTTTTCAAGAATTAGAGACTGAAGTAAAGAGCTTGTATTTAAAATTTTAAGTGACCTTAAATTTATGTTCTGTGTTCATTGAAGCACACATTTTTCAAATGATAGTAAGACTAGCCCATAGGTCAAATAATCCACTATCAGATACTGAACTGAAACCAACCACATAACTTGGAATTTGGATCTATTTTTACAATTTACTTAGAGGCTTACTCAAAACCGCTTGTTATCTATAACAAAATGACAAAGCAATTTAATTTTAAAAATCAACTAGCATAGCAAAACATATATAGAGAAAGTATTTTACAGCAAAACTGACGGATAACAGTCAAGAGTGAGATTTTACATGATCCACAGAATGTGTGTGCTTCAACCATAGTGAACTTACTACATTAAGCATGGCAGCGTACTCAACATTCCCCTACTACAACATTAGCTGTCTGAGCTAGCATTTGTTTATATATGTGTATGCATGTGTGTGCTTTATATAACACACATATATATATATATATATATATATATATATATATATATATATATATATATACAGGGCTCAAAATTTCCACTCACCACTAGCCAATGGCGAGAAATTCAGCCCTGGTGGGTATGTTTTGGCTTGCAGTGGCGAGTAACTTTTCGGGTCTGGCTAGTAGCAAAGGACTTAAAATTATAAGCCCTGATTATATATACATATATATATATATTTATATATATATATATATATATATATATATATATATCACATTTAATTATTTAATCTGTGATTGAATTTGCATTTGTTAGTGACTGTATAGATTTTATATTTTTATATACTGTATGTATAAAATTTACTGCACTGTGGACCTAACAATCAGATTTGCTATCCAAATTGAAACTGAAGGAAAAGTTTGAAATTGAAAATAAATTGCTGTCTACATATGTTTATCTTATTCTTTCTTTCACAAAACATAAACCATCATCTTTAATCCACACTGGGTGCTATTTCACATATACAGTACATAAACACTAAAGGACATACATAAACATTTAATTACCCAGTGTAGTTCAATATGCATGTATTTTTCAATATAAATATACACCAAGAAAGGATTTGCAAGGTGTCCAGATCTGATTGATGTATAATTATGCTTCATATCCACATTGTATTGGATTCTTGATATCAACCATTTTGAAATGCACATTTTGGGTAACTGCTAGTATTTTTAAAAAGGATGATTTAGTAAGGAACACTGCACATTCCATCCCTAAATGATCTTGGGAGACATTGCTTTAAGTATATAGAAAATATTATAAATATTGGTCACAAAAGGTGTTATCCAATTGTGCCCCTTGTTCTATACCAGCAATGGTTTGATTTCTACCCTAGAATACATAGTAGTCTTCTAACCTTAGGTATTTTGTGGCTAAAAAGTAAAGAAAAAAAGTAGGTTGGCGAGCTGTACACTCATAACCGTGGATTTAAAGGGATAGTAATACTTCGTTTTAACTTTATTTTATTTTGTAGGCATTAAAAAAACATGAAGAACGATATAAGTCTTATCTCTCAATCCTTTATGGTTTATGAGATATTCACAAGCAAAGTTCCACTCCCCGCCCCTTTTACCTAGTGTAAGCCATCTCTTCTCAGATGTGGATCAGGTTGTATGACCAGACAGATAACAGAAGGGGACAAATTTCTTTGTATGAAAACAATGAAAGCCCTTCCCCCCTTGACAAGTTTTTCAGCTTTTTCCCTTATCTTAATTGAAGATTGTCCTTCTCTGCAGTCTACCTGGGCACCTCCCTTCTGATCTGGTTGAACAGGGGGGGGGGATACTTTGTGAATATCTCTTAAACCATAAAGGTTTGAGAGATAAGACTTATATCATTCTTCATGTTTTTTAATGCCTACAAAATAAAATAAAGTTAAAACGAAGTATTACTATCCCTTTAATGCTTAAATGAGGTACTAGATAATTTGCTCCTAATGGATTCTGCATTGCACCATGGAATGAACAATCATATTAAAGCATGTTGTGTGATCCTAACGTTCATGATCTGGAAAGACACAGCATAAGGGACCTTAAATCATGTTATGTCTTGACTGAGATGGGCCTATTTAGCAATTATATAAAACCAACAGAATGGGTGCGATGAGCACCCAAGGCTGTTCTCTCTAAAATCCATTTATAGATTATAACATATTACACTTTGCCAGTCCTGTTTTAACAGATTTCAGCTGCTTTTGTGCATTTTGCCTACTTGATCATTGTTTTAGCTACATTAAATGCACATTGTTGGAGACACAGACAATTAAGGCATGGGAACAGACTGGTGTAACAATGGATAATTGGGAGCTGATGTTGGGGAACAGCCTGGTGTACATGGGCATATGGGGGAACAGACAGTATGGGCTGTATACAGGGGAGAGTGGAGGCTATAGATAGTGTAGGAGAGGGCCAGACAAAACAGAGGAGAAGATGGGTTAAACAGAAAAAGAGGGGAACATGGGGAAAAAGAAACAATGGGGGTGATGAGGGCAACAACATGAATGGGGAGGGATAGACAGGGAAGGAGGTAAAACAGAGGGTGGAAGGGGAAACACCAGTGGATTGTGACCAGGATACAGGGGGCAGACATAATGACACACAGGAAGGGTAAAAAGAAATTCTTGGGTAGGAGGAAAACAGGTGGAGGGAAGTACAAACAGAGGGAAATGGGGCATGAGCAAAGAAAATGGTAAAAGAAAGCATTACAAGTAGAGGTTGGTAGAGTGTGCCATTCCCATCTAAATCAATGAATGGCTTGTTACCAAAATACATATTTGTTTATTTTTATTGTAGTCACACCATGGACAGGAGACTTCTGTACTGAATCTCTTAAGCCATTGTTGCAGACCACTGCTCGCTGCAGAGCCATTCCTAGTGTTGTCTATCCGAAATGATGTTATTGCTATGCAGAAGAAAATCTGACTATACATCATCAGCTAATAACAACCTGCACACATGTTCCTAAAGCCAATGCAATACAAACAAAGCTACATATGTTTTAGGCATGACTGCACTGTATATACAAATACTAAAATTGCTTACTGTTGTTCCTAAATTAAAGTGTGAAGAATGAGCGTTCACTTTCCCTTATTACATTATTAGAAATGTTTAGGTTACTATGTTTGTTTGTTTTCTTCTAGCGAAGTCATTCCCTTGATATCAGAGACGCTGCACCTGCCTGTACCCTCCCTAGGGGCTTGCTAAATAGTCTTCTTGTACCAGTCTATTGTTATTGTGCACACATACACTATATAGTTTTTCTTCCTCAGAGGTTTAAATAAAAAAAAAAACGTATGAGGAGAGAGGCAGAGAACACTGACAAAGGCAAAGGGGGTTATGCATTAAGGTGTGATAAAGAGGTGATAAAGTGGAGATGACATCTGCAGTGGTATCACTTCTCCAATTTATATGTTCTTCTATGGAGCCTATGCACTAAGGTTTCCAAAGTTGGAGAAATCTTAGTGCATTGGCACCACAGATTAACAAAGGAACTGGAGAAGTGATATCACTGGAGAAGTAAATTCAGATTTATCACCTCAATGCATTCTTATCATAGGCTGGTGAGGTACCCGATTCCGTCAGGACTGGAGCAGTTAGCTTCAGACTTTCCCAGGTAGCTCAGCTCATGTGATAGCTGCTAAAGTGAGCCACATAAAAAAGGCAATGTAAATATACATTGGGTGTTATGCACTAAGGTGTAATAAACACCTTAGTGCATAACACCCAATGTATATTTACATTGCCTTTGTTATGTGGCTCACTGTAGCAGCTATCACATGAGCTGAGCTACCTGGGAAAGTCTGAAGCTAACTGCTCCAGTCCTGAAGCAATCGGTTACCTCATCAGCCTATGATAAGAATGCATCTGTAGGACAATATGACCACACACACTATGATATGCATGCATCACTAGGTCAATATTACCACAATGCATTAGAGTCTTACCATTGCACTCTCAGACTTTTGTTATTCAGATAGGAGACAACACTTTGGAAATGCTTCAGCAACTATGTTGTGTGTTTATCCTAGGACAATATTACCAAATGTCAGACATTTCTAATAGTTCAGTGAAAGAAAGATTGGTCCTGAAACAGAACTGATTAGCATGATATGCAGGGAATTAACAAAAAGTGCCACACTGTGCCACCAAAACAGAAAGGTTCATTTCTCTAAAACTTTTCATTTTACAGAAAAATGTCTAGAGAAATAAATAAGCAGATTGTAATTCTCTGTATATCAAACTAAACGTGTCTTAAAGGTCCACTTTAAGAAAAGTGGGGGTTATTATTAAGAGGTGGTGGTGTTGGTGGTGGTGTTGTCTTATCTTGTTCCAAAGAGGATTTGATGAATTCCTGTTCCATTTTCAAACTCTCCATCCAGTCTACTGTCATTTGTCACAACGCTGTTCTCACAGTTATAAATGTATTCTCTGAGGAAATCAGCTATCCTAGAGATTATCATTGCGTCTGTAAGACTCTGCCTAGAAGAGTGGTGCAATAATGTTTTTTTTATTTTTACTCTAAGGCCCCTTTCACAATGGTCTGTTGGTTAACCCTGTGAGTGCCAGAGGGGTACGCAACACATTGCAAAGCAAACCACTCTAGCACTCAAAGGGTTAAATAACCTGTGCTAAAAGATATGCTTGCAATTCTAACCACTCATGAGTACACAATAGTCCAGCAAGTTGCCTCTTTATTATGTTCAGACAAGATTGGAGTAAAGATGTACAAAGACAGATCTGCATGGTGGAGAACTGGCCAGCTGGCCAACCTTTCACATGGGCTAAAGTGGAGAAGGTGAGGAGAAGAACACGGGTGGTGGAAATGTAGCAGGGGGCTGCTACATTTCTATCACCTTTTTGTAAGAGCCCTGATACTATATTAGAGAAAGAAGCACAATTCCCGTCATTGTTCTAGGTTTAATAGAATGAGTAGCATCTCAAGGAAATTAGAGTATTAGGATGAAATTCATCCAGGCATGGGAAAAGTAGTGTATCAGATATGCTGCACTTTGCAGAAATAAATGATGGATACCTTAGGGTATTCATCAATCATCTATCTTATTTTTCTGCCTTTCCTATGCAGAACAGGAAATATAACAAAAATGTCTTAACCCTTTGAGTGCCAGAGGGGTATCCAATGAATGGATATCCCTCTGGGACTCAAAGAGTTAAATTGTTCCATTCCAGAGATACATACACACATATATGTATACAACTCATATTTATGCACATATTCGCCCCCACTGACTGCAAGGAAATTCACCATCTTGAAGCAAACCAATGCACTGGAGATATTTCTAGTATCCTAAGGGTTAACTTGCAAGTTAAGATATGTAATAATTCACTAAATGTGTGTTTGTCAGAAGCCGTCATGTGCAGTAGAGACGGCTGTGCGCGCTGCAGTCATGCGTACTACAGACTGTCTGCGCCACAGCTGATAACGGAGAGGGGCTCTGAATTCAGACCATAGTCTGCTCAGAGAGGACTACAGTCTAAATTCGGAGTGCCCCGGTCCATATCAGCTGCGGAGCGGGCAGTCTCTACTGTGCATGACTGCGCTGCGGCCGTTGCTGGGTGGAACTGTGGATGTTTGTCAAAAGGCGTCATGCTCAGCAGAGACAGAGCACACTGCAGTCATGCGCAGTACAGACTGCTTGAACGAGCCGGGGCTGATACAGAGCGGGGTGCTCCAAATTCGGACCGGAGTCCTCTCTGCGCACCCTCCTGGAACCACTTGGTGAGCAGAGAGGCTCCGGGCACCAGCCGAGGCTGCTGGGTGGCATTGTGGCCCATGTACATGGTCTTTTAAACTAGTATGCAATATTTAACTACAAACGATATGTTTTCTTTGTAAGCTAAATGCCTGGACTGTGTGCTCCCTAAGCCCAGAGGTGGGAAACCTGTTGTTGTCCAGTGTTTGTTGGATCTTCTAACACCCAGAGCAGGCAATTGGCAAGCTAAGGAGGATGGAGTGGTAGCCCAACAACTTCATGGAGAGCCACAAGTTTCTCATCCCTGCTATATGCATTAAAGTGGTAGTAATGTCCAAAAAAAGTTTTTTTGCATATAGAAGAGCTTAAAAAGCTGAGCTATATGCAAAAAAACGTATCTCTTGAACCGCTATGGTTTAAGAGATACAGGCATTTAAAGTTCGCTGTCTCCTACTGACCGCTGTAAAGCTGTCAGCAGGAGATACGTGTCGGTCGACACGCTGGCGCTTGAGAAGTGCCGAGATCTCGTTACCTACACGGAATCCCTTCATTGGAATGGTCTAAAACGTGTGCTTGAACACCAGGCACACGTTTTAGACCATTCCAATGACGGGATTCCTTGTAAGTAACGAGATCGCGGCACTTTTCAAGCGCCACCGTGTCGTCCGACACGTATCTCCTGCTGACAGCTTTACAGCTGTCAGTAGGAGACAGCGAACTTTAAACGCCTGTATCTCTTAAACCATAGCGGTTCGAGAGATACGTTTTTTTGCATATAGCTCAACTTTTTAAGCTTTTCTATATGCAAAAAACTTTTTTTTGGACATTACTAACACTTTAACTACTTGGATTCTAGAGAAATCTTCATTTCAATTCTTTTATGATGTCTTTAGAATAAAAAGGGGTTAAAATTTGCTTTATATGTGCATAGAACAGCTCAAACCAATAAAGCTATTATTGAAACCTAAGAGGACTAACCGCAATATGTAATGTAATTTTATAATCCCTTTGGGAGTGCATCTTCTCCTGAGCAGTGACCTCTTTAACTGGATTCAGATGTGTGGGTTTTGCTGTGGTATACACTAGAGTACAGTAAATGCCTCAAACACCTTACAGAGAGCCCAAGGCCAGATTTGGTGACATTATAAATAAATAACACACATGTAGTGCTCTTGTTGCATTATCATGAGAATACCGGGGGGAGGCGGGTAGTGATGTAATCCTCCACTTCACTCCACTTGAGATATGAATCAGATAATGGGATTAATGTATAACGTGTCAAAAAAGCCCGTTGATTTCACTGGGGATTTAACCCTTTGAATGCTAGTGTCATCATCAAAGCATTGCAAACACATTGCAAAGTAATGCTTTTGCAATGATTTGTAACTAGGGTTGCCACCTTTTCTTCAAAAAAATACCGGCCAAGGCATTCCCTCCATAGGCTTAAGATTGGAAAGAAGCCAATTTTTTACCGGCCTGCCGGTAAAATACCAGCTGGGTGGCAGCCATATTTGTAGATATATCTAGCATTCAGGGGTTTAAAAGCTCCATTTAAATTTAAATCAATTAGAATTGTTATCCCCTTTCTCCCCCAGAAGTACAGTTGGTCTGTTCCAGAATTTCTCCACTTTGTCTTTATACATAAAGCCCAGTAAGTCACCTAGTTGTGTGTGTGTGTGTATTAAAATGATTCTTTGTGCAACATATAATGAGGGCCTGAGACTAAAGCAGAGCTGCTTTCACATGGTGATCCTTAGCTTTGCACTGGTTGCTAGGCACCAGTGTGGAATTTATAGCTTACACAAGTTCCAAACATAGAACTGAATGCATCCAGGGTTTGCAAGGAAGGCCCTACCCTTAAAGCACAAGTGTATTTGACATGCAATTGTAATACTATTTGTCATTATTTGGGAAACCACAAGGAGTGTGAATACTATTTATTTTTATGGTTTGGAAAAAATAAAGTCAATAAGGACACTTTTTTTCTCATCTTACTGTAAAATAGCAAATAAAATTGCATGTAAGGGCCCTTTAACCCTCTAGTAGCCAGTATGATACACAACATGAGAGGGCTGATGGGATAGCAAGCACTTATATAAGAAATATGCATATTGCAGGGTTTACCTGCTGAGTAAACTTAGGGAGAGCTTTCATTCAGAAGTTATTACAGAGCAATCTTCTTTCACCATTGGAGTTTTTCAGTTCTTGTAGTCACTGCATTATATGGGAGTACGATTGGAACTGCAATCTATTGTCAATGAGGCTGATGTACCAAGTAAAGTGGTGAAAAGCAAGTGCACCATAGAGAATACATAAAAAAATCCAAATATCCAAATTTATTTAAATTGACCTTTTATACTTTTGAATGCGAAAAAGGTTTCCAATGCTTTAAAGACCTAGATGAAATTCACAGGTTAAAAGCCCAGTTTAAATCAGTGGGACTTTTAATTTGTTTCTGAAGGTGCAGTTGTTTGCTCCAGAACTGCTCCAGTTATTTTCTTAGTATATTAGCCCCAGTGACTTCCAATTTTTCTTAGTGTATTAGCCCTAGTGACAAGCGCACTCCACAGATTACAGCAATAGTGTCTGCGTTGCTTAAACTCCAACTATCAAAAGTTAGCAGAGTAAAAACTTTGAACTGAAGATCCTGCAAGCAGTAGAGGCACCTTCATTTAACACAGCTTGAAAAGCCATTGCACAGCTCATTTTATGCAATGTCTTGCTACTCATCCACTGACATGTCATGGGTATTTACTACAGCATATAATCACTTTAGTATATACACCCCCTACTATTGTCACACCGCTGCTACAGCATGTACAGGAAAATGTAGTGTACAGTTACTATAGTTTCTTCTAAGACTTTTTAGTACACAATGTTAAAGTGATAAGATCACTTACGATGTAAAACATATATATTGTAGTGTTTATCCTCCTGACTAAAACAAGGGTACTCCCACTGCTAAGAGGTGTTTTATTCAAAGATTATCGCAGCTCAAACTTTAATATTTTAGGTGCAGTATCTGAATGGTCTGAAATTATCCAGTGGTGCTGTTACTTTACCATCCTATGGACAGCTCTGGTCAGTTGACCATAAACCTCCAACAGTGCCACTGGAACATTTCAGGCCATTAAGATACTGCACCTAAAAAAATTCAAGTTTGATCTGCTATAACTTTTGAATACAATACCTCTTAGCAGTGTGAGTGCCCTTGTTTTACTCAGAAGTATAAACACTACTATATATATATATATATATATATATTTTTTTTTTTTTTTTTTTTTTATTATTATTATTTTTTTTTTTTACATCTTAAGTGTTCCTACCCCTTAAATAAGATGCTGCACTGAAACTCACATATACTTCCACACTGCATTCCCTTTGGTGCCAGTGCCATACAGAGGAAAATTAAAGACATAAGTAGCTTAGTAGATTGGCGTTAGGGTGGAGTAACACTAAGAAATCTGTTACACCACCTATTATAGTGTGGAATCATATTAGCACATTCCACCTACTCACCCTTATGGCACTCAAAGAGTTTTAACTCAAATGTCTGCTATTTAGTTACTGACAAGTGTGCATATTTGTAATGCTTGTCATCAGCTGACTAGTATGTGGAAAGTCCGTTTGTGATTTAAGGACCTGACCTGGTAATGTAATCATCCATGACTGCTTTGATGTGAAACCAAAGGGCATTGTTATCCCAGTCTGTGCAAGTGAAATTACGACTTTTCCTATGGCAGTTGTAAAAAAACATAGTAATAATGAATCAGTTTAAAGTTTTATCATTCATTCATATAGTCAGAAAATGGAAACAATCTGAGTACTTTCCAATACATTGGACACTACTCTGGCACTAAAAATAATTAATTAAGCAAAGTTGTCTATTGGTATTGCTCAATTTATTTCTAGGATTTTCCATCAGCAGATTTTTTTTCTGATCCAACTGATACCTTTTTATAGTAGAATTCAATAAAATGAAAACAATGGTGTTTTTCAGGCGGTTCATTGACCTCCAAAAGCAGGTTGTGGACCCCACCTAGGGTGACCACTGGCAAGTCTGACAGCCCTGCATTGTATTATACTAACTTGCAAACATTTTAGTGTGAAGTCTCATTGAAAACATATTATTCTCATTAATATTTATCAGTTGTGGAATTAATGTGAACATCTAGTATAGTTTTTAAAGGGTGACTACGTTTTCTGGATTGCCCAGGACAGTCCCGGATTTTAAATGTGTGTCCCAAGTCCTGAGCAGCCCCCTTCTGGGACAATACAGAGCACAGAGTTCTAAACACTAATAAAAGAACTGCTCATAGCCTACTGTGGCACAAAGTGATTCTTCTGCTGGGCTACAAAAAAATGGCTTCTAGACAGAAGTTTGAACACTAGAGAGAGAACAGCACCTTAATCTTGACATCAAACAGGAGCTGCAGTGCAATTTGTTCTAGTGTAATGCTAGTCTAATGTTTTGGACGTGATGTACAGTATCTTGTAGCCCATCACAGGCATCACTTTCCATCACAGCAATCAGTGGGCAGTTCTCCCTCTAGTGTTTAGAACCAGCGGCGTAACAATAGGGGTCCTGGGTTACTCCAGGGGCCCGGACGCCCCCTGTGACCCCCCCCCCCCCGACACCACAAACCTCTTGGTGCTGAGCTCTCCCGTGTGGGTACTCTAGTAATGCAGAACTTTGGGAGATGACATCATCTTCCAGCGCTCTGCATTACTGATGAGAGAACAATGCGGGAGCTCCAGGTCTTGATAGAAGTCTGTGCTGAAGGAGGCATAGACCTCTACTGTCTAGTGCCACGCTGCTGGACCACCAGGAAGGTAGGGAATGGACATTGGGGGCAATGTGAAGAGGTGGAGAGTTGGGGGCAATGTGGAGAGTTGGGGGCAATGTGCAGAGTTGGGTGCAATGTGGAAAGGAGAACATTGGGGACAATGTGGAGAGTTGGGGACAATATGGAGATACCTAATGGGGCAATGTGGTCGGGGGGCCCATGGCAATTTTTGCACCAGGGCCCGGTGACTTCTATTTACACCTCTGTTTAGAACTCTGTAGTGTGCCAGAGAAAGAGCGGGCTGGGCTATGATGTCCAGTGATGTATAGTGACTCCCCGCATAGCTGCACGATAGCAGAGGACAAGAATGGAAATGTGGCGGCCCTAGTTCGGTGACAAGCAAATGAGGCCTTCCAGCTTCTGCCAGACTATAACTCCCATCATTCCCTGCCAGCTAATGGGAGTTGTAGTCTGGCAGCAGCTGGAGGGCCTCATGGTACCCATAACTGATCTAATTAGTATGCACTTAATTCTAACTTGAAAATACCAAGTATCCTTGTATATAAAATATTTCCATGTATAGGAGGTTTGGAGTATATTCCAGTTTAGTAAAAAAAAATAAATATAAAAACGAATGCAATTGTGCAGCAAAAAACAGCACATTCCTGAATTCCCATTGACTTAAATGTGGCAGAACTTTGCAGTGGTGCTGTCAATACAGCAGTCTATAGACAGCTATCATCAGCTGACCAAAAACCTCCATAAGGATGTTTTAGCAACAGTGCCACTGTAACACTTTAGGTCATGGAGGTACTGCACCTAAAAGTACAGGTTTGATCTGCAATATCCATGTTTCACTTAGCAGGATAAACTATGCAGTATATATACAATATTTTTTCAATATTGTTACTATTCATTTAAGAAAGCTACATAGGGCCTTAGGTAGAAAACATAATTCTGAAGCATACCAACTGCACCATAGGGGACAAATTAATATTTCCCAAATTCTCACTGATTGAAATATGGGATTTAACCCCTTGAATGCTACAGAGGTATTCAATGCATTGCATGGCATTTAAATCAGTGGAAATTTTAATTTCTCCCCAATGCATATGTGTCAACATTTAACCCTTTGAGTGAGGGTGACCAAACCTCACCTTTAACCTGAGACATATATGAAAAATGCATACTGCAGGGTTGTTTTGATTTAACTGCTGTCCTGAAATATGCCCATTTCCTATGTGTTCCCAGTTAAATGTGAGGTCTGGTCAGCCTACTTTGAGTGCAGAGAGTTGTTCAGCACATTGTGTTGCAATGCACTGGATACCTCTCTTGCACTCGAAGGGTTAACATAAATTTCCAGGGACAAAAATAGCAACAGCAGGATCCAGGAATATTGAAATGGATGACGATTCTGGGCTAAATCAGTCTCTGGAGTCATCTGCCTAAAGCCATCTACCTCTGGAATTGCTACTGTGCCCTATGGACACTGTAAAGAAAGCAAAAGAACAGCAATTCTGTTGCAAACCAATTGCACCATTGATTTAAATTGGACTTTTAGCCCCATGAATTCTGTAAAGATCTCCAGTTTATTGCATCTCAGTGCAATGGAGACCTTTCCTGCATTCAAAGGGTTTGAAGATCTAACTTCGATAAACCCTTTCAGTGCCAGAGGAGTACTCAAAGCATTGCTTTGCAATGTGTTCCGTACCCCTCTGACACCAAAAGGGTTAACAGGAATTTGAGGCTTTTGTATGGTACAGATGGTATGCTCCACAATTGCTTATCTTTTACTTTCTGCCTATGGTACAGTTGGTTTGCCCAAGAATCGCCACTTTTAATCTCTACATAATGCCCATCCTATATAATAATTCGCTAGGATGTTTGTCAGAAGCCTTCATGCACAGTAGAGACTGCCCGAACGCACAGAATGCTGGGAGTTCTGTGCTGAGAGCATTCTGTGCTTTCGGGCAGTCTCTACAGTGCATGACTGTGTCGGCAGCAGGACGCAGAGCAGAACCGGCCTCTTAACCCTTTGAGTGCCAGAGGGGTACGCAACGCATTGCAAAGCAATGCGTTGCGTACCCCTCTGGCATTCAAAGGGTTAACATCACCCGGACCATGGCCTGTGTACACAGGCTTTTTCACTAGTAGTATTCTAATTCGTTCTTTCCATAAATTACACATAAATTAGATATAAAAACAGCCTTACGTACAGGATACAATACATACAAGCAAGAGTAAAATATAGACAGAAAGAGTAGACAAGACATTGAAAAAGTGCCCCAATAATTTGGCACGAAAGCCTAATCTCAAAAACTAAAGTAACAAACCTAGAGATTTAAAACAGTGTAATAGTATCTGACATCAGAAAACCTCTTTCACTGCTTTGTTATTTTCTGTGGCTGAGTGGTCAAAAAGTAAAAAAAAAAGAAAAACCTACACATAATATCAAAGCAGCGAAGCGGAGATTGCATGTGAGATAGAGTTACACAGAGCTTCATAATAGTCCTATTTAGTTAAAACAAATAGGAATCTTGTAACAATATATAAATTTGCAGGTACAACATTTATCAGTGAGTTAATTATTTTGCTTATTATTAATGTAACACCTAAAAAGTAGATAATAAAATACAAATATTTTGCACAGAGAAAAAAATCTTGAGAATTTAGAATAATGGGGAAAGTAAAAAAAAAAAGACAAACTAATTCACATGCTAACAAACTATGCAGTCTATTCACTAAGGTCCATTGTGAATTTTGAGTTCCAATTCAACATTAATTACCATTCAGGTCAAAGGCTGGATCATGTTGTCTCATACCAAATAGGCCAGTGGTTCTCAATCTTTTCTTGCTCAGGGCACCCCTAACACGTAATCTAGAACATTCAGGGCACCCCTGACATATTTAATTTACTTTATCAAGGGCATAAAAAGGGTATAATACATAAATATACAGTTATTATCAGATCTTATAATCATAATAACTAAACTAAACATATTGTGCATAATAATTATTATAAATCTTTATGTAAAAGTCCATTATTGTTAGTCTTCATAGAAAACATGGGGCACCCTAAATTGATGTCCATGCCACTGGCTGAGAATCCCTGAAATAGACCTTAGTGCAGGGGGTGGGTAATTTGTGGCTTTCTAGCTGTTGTTGGCTGACAGAGGATAATGGAAGTTGTAGTCCAACAACAACTGACTAGGCAGTTGCCCATCCATGTTATAATAGATCATTCCAATCACACTAAAGATATGTTAAAACATTTTCTTTATGATACAGTGAAAACTGAATCCTTTACATTGTTATTGCTTGTGATTTATGCTTACCTAAAGAGCACAAGAGTTCTTCATTTCTATAGTAAGTATAGAGATCTGTGAACCTTTACTACAGATAGAATTGTTCTTTTATGCAAAACTAGTTTAAAAGCCCATATACACGGGCCAAGGTCCGGTGAGGTAAAGAGGCCGGTCCTGCTCTGCATACTGGCACCGCAGTCCATGCAGTCGTGCACAGTAGAGATTGCCCGAGCGCACAGAATGCTCCCAGCACAGAACTCCCAGCATTGTCTGCGTTCGGGGAGTCTCTACTGCACATGATTGCATCGGACAAACATTCTGGCCTTTTATATTATAGGATAGTACTTTAACATTTTTACAACTGTAGAATTTATTGTAGATTTTATTTGTTTCCTATGGCACAGCTGGCTTGCCCCAGAATTGTTCCAAATCTCCTTAGTACAATATTTTCAAAGGACACATTTTTACTTATCCAGTCTCATGAATGGGTACGTTACTTGTAAAACTACTTCTACATACTTAGGGCTGTTTGTTCAAAACAAAAGGGGAGGAGTTCTGGGGCAAATCCATTTGCACCGTAGGGGTGAACTAAAATTTCACATTGATTTAAATGGGGTTTTAAAGCAATAGTAATTTCTCACTGTAAATTAAGATCCGATTATTCTTATACTTTTTTAATAATGCTCTCTGTACCTTTGTCAATTTTCTTATCAGTGTAGTTTTTTTGTAATTATATTTTAAAGTTTCACCCTCCCAACCCTTTTACAGATGTCACTATTCTTTCTTCACATCAGATAGCTGGTCTGGATGGATTGCGGAGAGGGACAATCTTGTGTCAGCCTAAGGAAAAACCTGCTCTCCTTCGTCAAAGGTGGCCGGGTTTTCCTTATACTTATAGACACAATATTGTCCCTCATTTTCATATGTCCGGTCAAGCAACCTGATTTCAGTTCTGAGGGAAAAAAGAGTGATGTTGGTAAAAGGGGAGTGAGGGGAAAACTATAAAATCAAATTACAAAATTTACACTGATAAGAACATTCCCAAAGGTACAGAGAATTATTAAAAAGTATAAGTATATTCATTTATAGGGATTACTACATGAAGCAATGCGTTGGATATGTCTCTGGCACTCAAAGGGTTAATATTATCATTTAAATCAATGGGAATTTTGTGAATTTTTAGTTCTCCTCTGTAGTGTAAATGGTTTGAAAATACTGCCATCAATTTTTGTAATAAAGCAAGTCTCCATTAATTTTTCTTCTCTCCTATGGGCCATATGTTCAAACAAGTAGCGAAATAGCTTTTGTCTTTTGTAACGACAATTCAACGTACAATGGGCTCATTAATATTTTCAGAGCGTGTCAGTTGTGATCAGAAATATGTCGTTTTGTCATTGAAGTACAATTCCTGACTGAAATTGTCGCATGTAGTGACAAAAATATCTTAAATAACACAAAAATGTCTTAACTAAAGACAAAAATGTTGGTATATAGGTATGGTAATTGACCTTTTGTTGTGTTTCCTTTAATTATTATAGGTTTCTCTCATTCAGAGCTTCTCATTCCCTCCACTTTTTTCTTAATG
Source organism: Rhinophrynus dorsalis (assembly GCA_037306005.1). Taxonomy (NCBI): domain Eukaryota; kingdom Metazoa; phylum Chordata; class Amphibia; order Anura; family Rhinophrynidae; genus Rhinophrynus; species Rhinophrynus dorsalis. Next base: position 186,545,566 of record CM074723.1, read on the forward strand.
TCTTTTGCAATAATTTTTTTTTGCGTTAGTTACGACAAATGTTCTTTTCCTCTATACGACACTGGAGAATAGTTTAGCCACACCCTTGCCCCACGCCTTTGCCTGGCAATTCTGGAATTGTATTGTACACAATGGACATTACTACTTTTTTGCTGTATACTCTATAGAAAATATGTTGTTTGTGCATACAATTACTTATTTTTGTCTTTCATGCTACATTTTTTTTTGTTGTTATCCCTTTGAGCATATGGCCCTATATGTCTATTTGAACACTTAAATAAGTAGGAAAAAAATATCCAAGCTCGTTTAGTAATATGGAGGTATACACTGAGCAGCTGGCCAAATATTAGGAAGTATTAATGTTTGACCAATGTCGTATTGTTGTTGGAGCAAAAATGATTGATACAGCTTCCAAAAAGACTGCACTGCACAGACATGCTGTCAACCTTCCGGAGCTCTCCACTCTGGATCAGCCCGTTCTGCGAGTCCCTACTGCACATGTGCGGTTACGCACACAATGAGTGATGCATTCTAGGACTTTATGTTATAGGATAAATGGGAACTTGTAGATTTGGGCTCCCCGGAGCGGAGCCCTGTTGTGCGGAAGAGAGAAGAGAAATGACGTGATTTGCTTCATAAAAGGGGTGTGGCTTAATCGCAAGAGGGGAGGACAAAGAAAAAAAATAGGCAGAATAGCCTGGGGAAGTAGGAGAATAGGACGGGGAGTGGGAGGAAGGGGGCGGGATGGAGCACACGTGGGCAGAATTTCAACAGAAACTTCCCACATCCGGCCAATTAGACTCTGCCGTGGAGACCCGGTAATACAGTGTTAAATCCGGAGTCTCCAGGGCAAAACCGGAGAGTTCCCAGCTATGTATATTTATGTGTGTGTGTGTGTGTAAGTAGCTTCTTGTTCGCATGCAGCAGATTGGGGGCAGATGTCTGACCACTCCTGTGAGTGGAGAGAGAGAGAGAGAAGGGACCTGTATCTTGGATTACTATTCTTCACCTATGTGTAGCAGGAGCTATTTAACAGAAGATCAATGGCTTCTTGATACATCTTATTGTCTTACAGTGTTTTGTTGGGATATATAATTACTCTAAACTATAAATCAATGAAAAGTACATTTTTCTCTTTGGAACACTACGGACATGAGCTCTGATGTCGCTCTGAGTTTTTTGCGCTTACTGCGCCTGCCTAATTTGTGCCTTGCTTACAAACGCCACAGCAGATTGCACTTCAATAGAGTGAATAATTTATAGGTAGCACTATCACAACAACAGCACAATGGCAGCTTTTATGCCTGTCTAATTATGGAACGAACGAGGGAGCATTATCTGGCATTTTCCACTGAATTAGCAAAACAAGATACACAGGGGAGAAAAAAACTGAGCCATTTAAATTTCAGACATGATCTCAGTATAATTTAATGTGTCCGAAGATCAGGCGGAAAATGGACAGGATGTTTGTTTAAAACCATTGTAAGAGTTTCATGGCTTTAGAAATACATTAGTGTAGAGAAAGCTTGATGCCTGTTGGTGCCACAATGAAATATAGACAACATGCATTCAAATCAACAAAGTCCATTCCACTAATTCCACAATGAGTCGATGTATTCTTATCTCCCCATAAAAGCAAAAGCCTCTCCGAAACAACAATCCTAATATCCAGACTCTGAGTTATATAGTTGTCCCAAAACAGTTCTACTTGGTATGCATTTAATATTCTTTAACATTCACGTTTACAATGGAATTGCAATAATTTATATCAGTTAGAAGGGTGAATATTTAGATTAGTAAAGACTGCTGTAATTAAAGGGATAATAATATCTAAAATGTAAAAAAACAATATGTTGTAGGGTTTATGGTCAGTTGACCATAAATCTCAATAGGATGGTGTAGCAACAGCTCCACTACAATTTCAGGTCACTGTGATACTGCACCTAAAATATTCATGTTTGAGCTGCAATAACTTTTGAATAAAGCACTTTTCAGCAGTGTGAGTTCCCTTGTTTTTCTTAGGGGAGATAAACCCTACAACAGGGCTCAAAATTTCCACTCGCCACTAGCCAATGGCGAGTGAAAATTCATCCCTGGCGAGTAGAAATTCAGCCCTGGTGGGTATGTTATGGCTTGCAGTGGCGAGTAACTTTTCAGGTCTGGCTAGTAGCAAAGGACTTCCAATTTTAAGCCCTGCCCTACAACATATTCTTTTTTACATTTTAGGTATTACTATCCCTTTAAAGAGAAAGTTAAGTAGAATATTTGATTAGCAATCCTATTTGTTTTGCACAGTGTCATTGTACTGTAATATTGTTATCCATTTTTTTATGGGGAGATTACTTCTTTATAAAAAATAATAAAACATAATAAATGTTATGGAGCTAACAGGCAGTTTTCAAGCTGCCCCACGACCTTTCCAAGCAGCCCTATGGGGCAAGAGATAATAGGATCTGAATTATAATATTATTATTACTACATCTAGCTCAAGCATCATATTATTGGTAGTCATTCAATAGATTTAAACTATACAGCATTAATTCAACCTGATGTGAAGACCCATCGTCTAGGTCTTAAATAAAGCAACATCTGCAGCCAATAACATCGTCATCATAACATACGTAATGGTGTTAACTTTAGATCATCTTAATGCTTATTAATCATTTTTAATTCAATAATGTACTCAGAAAAAGACCACCATCATCTCAATTGACCCTAGGGCACTTTAGAGTGACCTGTGATAAAAATATAATATTATGGAAACCCAACACCTGAGGCCTCCTTCACATGAGGTTAAAATTAGCAACGGTTCTGGCCTCTTTAACCTTTTGAGTGCCAAAGGTCTTTCTGATTGCTCTGCAATCTGAACACCCAATGAAACTCATATGGTTAAAAATGTGATCTGAGCGCACCATAACATATGTCTATGCAACAACAACAAAAAAAGTTAATTACATTTCTGACCAGTACTGGGTATGATTACAACACATATGGTATGATAGATATTACATTTCAAGGGAGGAATTTACTCTAAAGACCTTTGTACATTATATTCTAAGCCATTCAAAGTCACTTTCTGTGTATTCCTATTATTTAAGCCTACACCCAAATTATCAAAATGCACTACTGCATTGTGGTCTGTTAACAGTATGTTAGTTTAGGTGATGTAGATAGCTCTAAGAATGAAGCTGAAATTTAAATTTAAGGTGGGTCAAATCTGAGTGGGCACATTGGGGTGAATTTGTGACAACTCCATACTAAATCAGACACTGAAGTTTAATTTAACCCCTTGAGTGCCAGAGATACCTCTCTGGCACTCAGAGGGTTAAGACTCAGAATCTTCAGAACATCAATTTACTAAGCTATGTGCACCAAAAGTCCTATCCTCAATGTTGCTTGTGCCAAGGGTGACATTGGAGTAGTCAACGGATGTTTCAGGGTGGTCCTTTCTTCTATACCTTGTTTAAAGTTATGTACTAACAGAGAGCAGAGAAAATTACATGGGTGTACGCCATTTTCCTGCTCATGCTATGGGGCAGGTATACCAGGAGTGCTGACATTAAAGTCCTACTGATAGTGGAGATAATCCGCTGGTATGTAGTACAGTGATCATACATGCAGTGCATACACTAACGTGCACCCTTTTACGTTAGTATATCATCAGTGGTTCTGCACTGCCGTATTCATACAGTCACATCACTGAGGCGGATGCATAAAGAGGAACTGTATCAATTCTGGAGTAAACCAACTGTACCATACCATACCTCCCTCTTTATGAGGGACAATCCCTCTTTGAGACCCAAATCCCTCTGTCCCTCTTTTCTGCCCTGGTGTCCCTCTTTTTAAGAGCTCAAAATGATTGGAGTATATATATATATGTGTATCACATTGCTCCATAGCAATAAAACTCACATTAATGTTTGTTTAAACTTTGGTATATGTGTTTATAAATTATCCTGTGTAAGTAAAATACTTCGTTTTTGCTCTAAATCATTATTTAGTTACATAAAAGAGGTGTCAGTAGGTCATAAAGTAGCCTAAAAATTCTCATTAATGCCCCACCGACAAGCTACACCCCTAGTAACACCACCTAAAACTAAAGTGTCCTTCTCTGGCCATTTGAAATGTTGGGAGTTATGCCATACATAAAAATTCCATACAAATACAAATTCCCCAAATTCCCATTGACTTTACATAGGGCTTTTAACCACTTGAATGCTACAGCAATGCATTGTGAAACAATGCTTTGGAGACTTTTTTGGCATTCAAGAGGCATTTAAAATGCCCATCTAAGTCAATGGGAATGTTTATTCCCCCTAGAGATGCAGTTTGCCCCAGAATTACAAGTTTTTCTTTGAACATTGATCTGACACACTGGAAGGCATGACCTTCTGAAAATGATTCAAATTAAAGCACATTTTAAGACAAATGTATTGCCTGTAATAATGGTCTCAGATTTCCAGGAAAAGTCCATAGTTATGGGCTTCCTGTCCCAGGATGAGGCTGTCCTAACATGCATCTTATGATTTCATTTAGTACTTTAACCCCTTATCCTCTGTGGACAGCTCTCTAGAGTTTATCAAGTCTTCCAAATATGTAAAAAAATGCTTATTTATCAATATTCTGAGGTAGTTCTGAAGAGAAATGAACAAATGGAATATTCACATAAAGGAGGGCAAATAACTCTTTTTGTCTGCTGCATGGTTTTGTCCCTAACAACAAGGTACAAATTATATTCTTCTGCACAAGTGAATCTCTAGGATCATATTCATATTGTGGGGTTAACAAACTTCATCAGAGGGGACAAGTGAAAATAGCTTACCTCACAAGTGTCCCTCTTTGAGACCCAAATCCCTCTGTCCCTCTTTCCCAACCTGGTGCCCCTCTTTTTAGATCAGACTGTGCTGTGTGTGAGTATATAAGTGTATCACATTGGTCCACAGCAAGAAAACACACGTTAATGTTTGCTTGTACTTCAGTATATGTGTTAATAAGTTAGTCTGTGGAAATCAAATATTTTGGTCTTGTTCTAATTCATTTATGCAGTTACACAAAGAGCTGTTAATAGGTCACGAAATAACCTAAACATTCCCTGTAATGCCCCACCCACCAGCCACCCTTCCTCCCCCCTGCAACACCTCCTAAAACAAAAGTGCCCCTCTTTGTTCATTTGAAATGTTGAGAGGTATGAAATATCCATTGATTTACATGGGATTCTAACAACATGGGGGTTATGCACTAAGGAGTGATAAAGACGTGATAAAGTGGAGATGACTTCTCCAGTTATATCATTTTGTAAGTTCCTATGTTATTCTGTGGAGCCTATGCACTAATATCTCCAAAGCTGGACAAATCTTATTGCATTGGCTCCACAGAATAACATGGGGCTTGGAGAAGTGATATAATTCGAGAGGTCATGTCAGCTTTATCACACCTTAGTGCATCTCCTCCCTTGAATGCTTGCATGCATTGATCTTCAATGTTTTTGTTACCTATGGAGCATTCGTGGGCTAAAAGCCTTATTTAAATCAATGAAAATCTGGGGAATGTTCATCTATCGCCTTTGGTGAAGCTGGTATGCTGTAGAACTGCAACTATAGTTTCCTGCATGTCGCCAAGTCTTTACCCTTTGCTCTTTACCCAAGTCTGTTGTAAGAGTTTGTCTGTTGGTTGTAGGCTACATGGTACTATGGCAGCTACCAGTGAGGTACTGCCACGTGAGTGTCCAGAAGAAAAGTGGTACTAACAATTTTACTGAACTTAGGCTGTTTCCAGAAAGAAATAAAGGAGCAATTTTAGAGCCAACCAACTGAACCACTGGGACAAATAAAAACTTCCCAAATTCCCGTTAATTTAAATGGGGATGTTATCCCTTAGAGAGGTCTTCCATACATTACTAAGGAATACAATACTTTGGAGACCTGTCTAGCATTCCCGGGGTTAAATACCCTATTTAAATCAAGGAAAATGTTAATTTGCCCCCATGATCCTATTGGTTTGACCCAGAATTGTGCAAATTGCTTTTAGTGCATTAACATTGTTGTTTCATGGGCAAGAAATATACCTGTTTGTGTCTCTAACCCTATGGATGTTGGCGATGTCTCTAGTAATCAGGGATCAACCCCTTGAAAACCAGAGGGTGTGCAATGCATTAGTCTGGTCCTCAAGGGATTAATGTGGGATAGGGTGACCACACGTCCTTGAATGCCCGGGACTGTCCCTTATTGTAGGTCTGTGTCCCGCGTCCCAGGTCACCCCATACTAGGACATCAAAGAGTCCCGGAATGGAGCAACAAAGCCGGCACCCGCAGCCTACCTACATAGAGCAGCACGCACCAGTCCAGCCAGCCAATGAGGACCACATAGCAAATACATTTAATTGGCTGGCTGGACTGGTGCATGCGAGACAGCTGGGATGGCGCAAGTATGCTGGAGCTGTGAGTGAGTCTCTGAGGCTCCCGCCAGCGCTGACCATCTTTCTGAGGCTGATACAGTGTAAGAGTTCACACTGGGGAACTCTTACTCTGTGTCAGCCTCAGAAAGATGGTCAGCGCCGGACGGAGCCTCAGCTGTGGGACTCAGAAAGATGGTCAGCGCCGGACGGAGCCTCAGCCGTGGTACTCACTAGGGTGACCACATGTCATAGGGAGAGGGTATGATCCATAAATAATTACCAACACATCATATTGGGGATAACAGACCAAAGCTTTATTTAACTATTTTACTCACATTATTATTGTTCTTATTCAACACAACAATAATTAATCATTAAGCAATAATCATTCATTAACTGACAGTCCTTGGCAATCCGCTTTCCTTGACACCAAGCATGGCCAAATTGTACGGGCTCATGCTACCATTCCCACACTTCAGCACTATAGCTGATTCCACCGTTCTTCAGCACTTACAGCTGATTCCACCATTTTCAGCACTTACAGCTGATTCCACCATTCTTCAGCACTTACAGCTGATTCCACCATTCTTCAGCACTTACAGCTGACTCCAAGTAATTACCCCATTGGCCATCCACTTTATCTTCAATGGGTAACGTGACCTCCCGCGACCTAAGTCCGGGGTAAACTCCCAAAGGGCTTCCACCCGAGGATAAAATCCCCTAACTTTACCACATCAGTTATTGATCTCTGAAAACCATGCAAGGACTATCCGCCAACCACGACACACAGCCATACCACATGAGGGAGGGAGGGAGGGATGCTTCCTCTGTCCTCTCCTCCTCCAAACAACAACTCACTTCCTGTTTCAAACCCTTTCATACCCTTATCCTTTTACTCCTCCCAACCCATGCACTTCCTCCATGAATCAACCCTCCCCCATGACATGCTTCCCCTCCTGTACCCTGCGGTCCCTTCCGGGGAATTTCTTGTCATAGGGAGAGGGTATGATCCATAAATAATTACCAACACATCATATTGGGGATAACAGACCAAAGCTTTATTTAACTATTTTACTCACATTATTATTGTTCTTATTCAACACAACAATAATTAATCATTAAGCAATAATCATTCATTAACTGACAGTCCTTGGCAATCCGCTTTCCTTGATACCAAGCATGGCCAAATTGTACGGGCTCATGCTACCATTCCCACACTTCAGCACTATAGCTGATTCCACCGTTCTTCAGCACTTACAGCTGATTCCACCATTTTCAGCACTTACAGCTGATTCCACCATTCTTCAGCACTTACAGCTGACTCCAAGTAATTACCCCATTGGCCATCCACTTTATCTTCAATGGGTAACGTGACCTCCCGCGACCTAAGTCCGGGGTAAACTCCCAAAGGGCTTCCACCCGAGGATAAAATCCCCTAACTTTACCACATCAGTTATTGATCTCTGAAAACCATGCAAGGACTATCCGCCACAGGGCCCGACTGTCAATACCTTGACCAGTCGGGCCCCCCGCCACCAGGCCCGACTGTCAATAACCTGACCAGTCAGCCCCAACACCCACCAAAACCTGGTCTGTATCCCCTATACCAGAAAAAACCACACACACAGCCCAGTCGGGCACTCCACCCAAGAATCACCATTCCACAAAACAGCACACCACCAAACAAACCGCAACAAACCAGTGAGAACGACCCAGACCATTCAAGCAAACACACACCACACACAGATGACCAACTAAGTCCAGAAGATACCACCCCAAGCCTCAACCAGCGGGCACATACTTGCCAACCACAGGTACGCCACAAGGGGGAGGGGGAGAGAGGAAGCACTAAACAAAGAAACCACAGACATCCTGGACAGAAAGCACACAACAAAAACAGGCATCCCCCACAAAGCAACATGCCATCCCAGTGATTGCGCCGTAAGCCACCGAAAGCAAAAAACACTACTTGCACAACCTACAAATGTAGCATAGTAACAAAACAAACACACATACCCAGTCCACGACATAAATACAGACAGACACAGAACAATGAACCAGTGGAAGAAGATCCCTAACCAAAAAACAGACCCATAAACAAACCACCTCACCCAACTGAAACATCCATTCATAACCGCCCACCCTACAATACCAGAATAAACAGACAAACAGACAACAGAAAACAGCAACATATATAGCAGAAATAACATATAACCCACGCCTAGACAGATATCCACACCTAAACCAACAGTCACAGATATACCCATGCACATATATATATATATATATATATATATATATATATATAAATAGATAGATACCTATATACCCCCATATACATATACAGACAAACATACACACAGGTACCACACAGAAACCCACACACAACGTCAGCACAAAACGGAAAAAACCCCTTCATGCCGAAGAAAAAACACAAACAACAAACACACCCCACAATACCGAACCCCTTTTTTTTTTTTTTTTTGATAGTAACTCTCCCAGTTCAAGCAGAAAAAACACACACACAACCAGCAGGCCACCAACCAACCTCAACCCTACTAGTAAAATACAGATCACAGGAAAATTCAGGATACAGGGACCCAAAAGAAAAAACAATCACTACGTCCCCACAGGACTCGCCAATAGAACCAACCACCTGGCACAGTTACCCAACAAGCATGCCAGCCAAACCATCCACCCGGAGCTAACCTGGCCTCGTGCAGACACCAGTCCGTAACCACTCAGCGCTCCTGCACTATCTAGATAGAATCATAGCACCCTACCTACATGCCCAACCACAAAAAGGGGGGGAACCGAAGCAAACTGGAGTGAGAGAAAGACCACTGGAACACACCGTCAGACCAGCCACATGCCGTGCCGGCACAAAGCTGCCCGATGACCACCTGCTGCAGAGCCGCACAGTGTAATGATGCACAGCAACACCCGAGGAGCCCCCTGCCGTTCATTCTGGAAGAGACTCAGCTCACATCAACCACCGTGAGAAGAACCGGGGCAAGCCACACCGGCCACCTGCCCTTCCGCAGCCCCGCAATGAGCCTGGACCCGAAGCAGCCCAGCCCGATGTACCTGCAGTGCTGGACGCACCCAGGGAGACGAACGCTGCAGCAAAATACCCAGCAATCCCACTGCCACGTAGTCCCATGGCCAGGAACTCGAAATGAAACTGGAACCTCCGACAACCATTGGCCAACTGATTGCCACACCCAACCGACACTCCTTTCCAGGGGACCATCAATACTGGGGCGTCCGAAGCCCCCAGTTACACCACCACCACTGGAACCCTCAGCAGCCACACCAAACCTGATATGACAGGGAGGGCCGATCCCCAGAGCAGATGCACCGGGCAGATGCGACCAACAGAGCCCAGAACCACATCTGTGCAGAAAAGCATACCAACCACACAGCCAAACACACACACATACACACAAACACACACTGACACCTATGCACCCATGACAAGAGTTCCATGCAGGGATTCCCAACCAGGAAGCCATGTCACTCATGTATGCCACTGGCATCACCACCCGGTGCCCCCTCAATTCCACAAACTGTGTTAACATGCAAATACTATTCTAAAAATTATTCCCCGTACTGGAAAGCCGTCCGCATGAAATGGTAGACAACATACTCAAATGGTGAACCTATAAAGAGCTATAAACACATACATGTATATACCTACACACATACACATATACAGAAACATACATATACATATCAATACCTTAGGATCCACCAGTACGAGCTGGACAAATGACCCAGCACACATCCAGTGTGACCCAATACCTATCGCCTGAACAGTGAGTGTGCCCTAAACCATGGAAGATAGGAGAATAATTTTTTTTTTTTTTTTTTTTTTTTAAATTGAAAATGAGGTAACTCGATCGCTGTAACCACATGTGAATGGCGCTCAAGTAAGGCTAAATTTGAGCCCGTCTAAATACATGAACTGTCCCATATATATATATACACATACATACCTATATATACACACACAGACATATATATATACACATACACATCCATACACCTAGTGATGCAAATGCAGATAAGACAAACCATCACCACACCGAACCATCCACATCCACATACAGGTATCCACACCCAGATACCTAGGCATGCATACACATACCCATAGACATACCAGACATATAAACATCCATATAGATACACATAAAATTACACACACTCACATCCATCTATATATACACACATAAAAAACAACACACACTCACAACATAGATACCCAGCAGACAAAACACCGCATCCACAAAAGATATATAGCTGCCCCTACATAACCATAGCACAAACCCACATCCCACCCATGTACATAGGCATCCATATAGACCTCATACCCACAAACATAAGTATACCAGAGACCCACACAACCCTACCCATGTACATAGGCACAGCCATAGAGCCCACTCATACAGAACCACACGCACACCGCCGCCCATTCATACATCCCCCATACAGACATCAATCCATACACACCCCCATAAACATCCACACATACAAACCCATACACAGCCCTCCATACATACCCACAAAATGACATGCACCATTCGCACAACCCCCCCCAGACATCCATACCAACTCCACCAGACATACACTCAGACAGAAACCCACCAGCCAGACACCAAACACCGACATACACCCACCCAGCCACACACGCATAACCACCACAAACCACTACCCGCACCACAAACACAACCCGACACGCATCCAGCCCCATACATCCAAACGCAGCCACACAAACATCCACCAACCAACACATATAACAGCCGAAGCCTTGGGGTAGGAGACCGCCCGAGCGGGAAGAACAAACGGCAGTAAGCCAACCGATGCCTCCCAGAGCCAGTCCCAAAGCCAAGCCAGCATACCTCAGGAAGAGCTGAGGCGGAGCACACTCACTCAACCCCCAGGCATACTACTCCCACCGCTCCCCATCCCGACATACCATCCACATTGCACACCCAGGCCTCCATCTTCAGCCGGTCCAGTAGCGAAGTAGGGGGAGGAAAATCAGGAACAGAGCACCCTTGTGGACAGAGCTGCGTGTCCGGCGCAGAAACCAGCACACGTTGTCCCACTCAGTCTCTCGTGCCCCAGAAGTCCCACGGGAGGAGTAGGCCACACTCGCAGCAGGAGCATCTATCTTCATCCAGGCAGACAGCACCCCAGAGCGGAGCTCGCAGGGGCCGTATCAAAAGCTGGCGCGAGCCCAAAAAACTCCCTTCAGGAGCGAAGCAGAACGGGCAGCTGATGCGAAGAGCTCAAGCCCTGAAGGAAGGGTAAACCTACCCTCCAAAGCCAGCCGTTCATCCCAGCAACTGGCCCCCATGAGCACTCCCGATCCTGCAGGAAAAAACCGCGGAGCTCCAATGGTGGACAGAACAGCACATCCGGATGCAGCTGCATGAGGCCACACCGGGCCTGATGCCCGGTCCGGGCGCCAAGGACAGACCTAGTGAGGAAATGGGGAAGAAAAAACTGCACAAGGAGAGTGGAAGGGAGACAGGGATGAGGGATAAAGAAAGCCAAAAAACAGGACCACAGAGGGGAGGGAGAAAATGAACAAGGGAGGGAAAGACAGCAGAGTAAGAGAAAAAGCAAAGTACAAGGGGACAGCGATCAGCAGCAGACTGGAGCAGGGAGCCCCAAACTGGGCAAAGAGAGTGACCAAAAAACAGCAGGGGAACAGCTGGGGAGAAACAAGGCAGGAAAGCTGGAAATCAGGCAGCAGCGCGCAGCAGAATGCTTCCTCTGTCCTCTCCTCCTCCAAACAACAACTCACTTCCTGTTTCAAACCCTTTCATACCCTTATCCTTTTACTCCTCCCAACCCATGCACTTCCTCCATGAATCAACCCTCCCCCATGACATGCTTCCCCTCCTGTACCCTGCGGTCCCTTCCGGGGAATTTCTTGTCCCGGAATGGCAGATTGGAAATGTGGTCACCCTAATATGGGAATGTGTGTATGCCTTAAATGATAAAATCCAAAGCTCTGAAGAACTCTCTAACATGAAAGGGATGGAAAGCCCCATTAAATCAATTAGCATTTTCATTGTTCTCTTATGTTAATTTTTTCTGAAGAACTGTTTTTTTTTTTGTTTGTTTTTTTAATACAGAACTTAGGCCCACATTTATAGAAAGCAAACTGGAGTTATTGTGGAGTAATTAATTTGCATCATAGGGGCAAATTAAAAACTCTTGTTAAATTGGACTGTTAACCCTTTGAATTCTAGAGACAACTCTAGCATTCAAAGGGTTAAAAAGCTCTGTGTACGTGCATGGGAATTTAGTAAAAAAAGCTCTGTGTAAGTGCATGGGAATGTAGTAATTTTTATTTGCCCCTATGGCGCAGCTTGTTTACTCCAGAATAAATCCAATTTGATATAATAAATATGGGCCTTCGTAGTTCATTATCTTCCCTTATTTTTCCAAAATCATCAGGGATCATGGAAAGTAGCAATAAACTGAACAGAGAAACCACATAGAAACACGCATTCCAGGATTCTAGCTTCACAACAAACACAAATGAAAAGTGTACAGTTGAAATGAAACTGTAACTTTAAATGGCCAACAGCTGTTTTCAAGAGGTTCCCAAACTTCTGTGAGGACAGATGACAGCAGAATCAGGCAGAGATCCAACCCCCTTCTACTTCTTCCCTCCTACCTCCCCCTCTCTCCCTGCTTGCTTGCTCTCCCCCCGTCTGAACACACTAGCTGCTGCTGCTGGTAGTGTGGGCTACACCAGCCACAATCTGAACACAGGCTGCTGACTGATCTCTATTTTGGCACTGAAGCAAAAACTAAGCCCTGGTACACTTGGCATGTTGGAGGCACAATCAGATACAATGATTCTAGACGGGTTGGAATGAAGCTTTGTTAATGAGTTCGAAACTGCAGACCTAAACAGGGGCGTTTGCCATCCGCCAACACCCTGAAGGTAAGAGGATACCCAGTGAGTTGGGCAAAGATAATTTTAGCATGATAAGGCTGTGGAACGATTTGACATGGCTTTGTTTATATAGTGTCAGACGGCCGGGCTAGCTGCTGATATTGGGGATGAATGTTTCTGCTTTATAAAACAGCGATTTACTAAACAGAAGTGGCACGATTATGGGGTAAACCAACTGCTCCATAGGGAATACATACAACTTTCCATGGATCTAAACTGAATTTCCAAACCAATTAATGCTAGAGAGGTCTCCCCGCGGAGGAGACATCTCTAGCAATCAAAAGGTTAAAATAACAATTAAATCAATATTAATTTGGAGAACTTTTATTTGTTCACTATGGTGCCCTTGGTTTGACCCTGCATTGCGCCATTTTATTAGTACATCAGCCTCAGTGAGTGTTCTTTATTGTGGGAAACCTTTGCCTCTTTAGCTACAGGGGACTACAACTCCCATTTAGATGTTGGGGATGATGGGAGTTGTAGTTCTCAAAAGCTGGTGAGCCAGAGGTTTCCTGGTGCTGGTGATTAAAAACAGATCATAATAGCAACTAGAAAATAATAGAGTGAAGTCATTGAAAAAAAATTGCATCAGTCAGTATATTAGTAACAAGAAGATGTGGTAAGATTCACAGGTCTCTGCTTTTTTGGGTGGGATGTAATGACTTATGTAGGAAGTTGTATGTAATTGTGTTATGTGTAACCCCTTGGATGCTAGAACAAACCAGTGTGCTTGAGACCTTTATAGCATCCAAGAGGTTAATATATTGGGCAAATGTCTAAAACTGGCACTCTTTCATTGGCATTAATTGGGTGCAATTTTGATAGTAATTATCAAAAAAAATATTTAAAACATAGTTAAATTGTGCTTTTAAACCATTTATCCCATTGATCTGCTGATTTTCTACAAATTATGGCTGCATTGTATTTGGAGTGAATGTATTTTATATACAATATTTCAAACATTCATAAAACACAAAAAAAAACTTGTATTTGTGAGCATAAGGCTAGCAGTAGACCAAGGCTGGGGAAGATTACAATGCATGTGCAGTTCTGTGGCTTCAAGTGGAACAAGGCTGGAGTATTATACAGTGTGTATGCTGGTCTGTGGCTGCCTGAGGGCATTGGAAGAAGGCTGAGGTGTCAGTGTATGTGTGTGTGTGTGGTTCTGTGACTACCACTGGGACAGTGGAACAAGGCTTGGGTGTCAGGCATTGAATTTGTGTGGCTCTGTGACTACCAGTAGAACAAGGCTGGGGTGTCAGGCATTGTATGTGTAGTTCTGTGACTACCAATAGAACAGGCCTGGGTGTCAGTGGATGTGTGGTTTTGTGGCTACCAATGGGGCAGTGGAAAAAGGCTTGGGTGTCAGGCATTGTAGGTGTGGTCCTGTGAATACACATTGAACAGGGCTGAGGTGTCAGAAAGTGAATGTATGTGTGGTTCTGTGACTAACAGCTGAACAAAGCATGGACATCAGATAATGAATATGTGCCAGAGGGATGTCCAACACATTTTAAAATTATGAGTTGAACATGGTGTTCTGTATTTTTTTTTATAAATATGCTCAGACCTTTTGAGGGGCATTGGGACCTCTCCTGATGCCTCACCTGTTATTGATATCCTACACTAGCGGTTCTCAACCTTTCTAGTGCCGCGACCCTTTGATAAAATTTCCCACGTTGTGGCGACCCCTAACAGTAAAATTATTTTTGTTGCTCCTTCATCGCTGTAATTTTGCTGCTGTTATGAATCGAAATATAAATATCTGATGGTTTTAGGTGACCCCTGGCAAATCGTCATTCGACCCCCTAAGGGGTCCCGACCCACAGGTTGAGAACCACTGTCCTACACGATTGTGTAAGCGCTCAATTCTGGTGACCTGGGAAGCTCCTGCTGTCTTCTTTCTCTCCCTCCATCCGCATTTTCTGAACTTCCAGGTTGAGTTGGAGGACCTTAGGCCCAGTCACATCATTGTGATGATTCAAGTGGGCCTCCATGGTCCTCCCACTAAACATGTAAGTTTGGAGAAAACTGGGAGCTAGGGATGGAAGGCACCAAGTTCCTTCCAGGTCGCCAGTATTGTTCGACTGTTGCATTTGTAATCAATACTAGAGGGAGGGCTGGGAGAAACAGGCGGGTCCTGATGTCACTTCAAGGAGGTCTGATTTTTTTGTTTCTATTTTATGTTAGGGAAATTGCTAGGCAGTGAACTGCATGGGTTTGGTCATGGAAATGAAGGCATCCAGGGATATTTTTGTGGGGACATATATTGTCCATGAACCAAGGCATCAATCCAGGGACAACCGCTGTAAAACGGAAACATCTGGTCAACCTGAGCTATGCTGCAATTAGTTTGCTCCAGAATTGCTCTCTTTGAATATAGCCTTAAATTTGGCATTGGCTCCTCTGATAAAGATATGCTGCCTTATGTATGGAGACATATAGATCAAGTTAGATTTTACTAAATATGAACCAGAAGTGTGACGGTTAGAATACATTTATGAACACACTGGGTACCTTTCTCTGTACCAAGAGTGCCTGTACCTAAGCTTATGTACAAAGCACTTTGCACATCCAAATGTCTGCTTTGGGGCATTGGTGCCTTTGTGATTTCTGCATTAAGAGGTGTTAAATGTTCTCTTGATCTATGACCAGACAAAGGCTACGTGCTAACTGGGTGCAACAAACCATTCATTTTGTTTACTCCTGCTTTGTGGTTGGCATAACTGTACTCCTATATCATGGGTGGGTAATCTGAAGCCCTCCAGCTGCTGAGCAGTACAATTCTCATAATTCCACACCAGTCATTGACTGACAGGGAATGAAGGGAATTGTAGTCCTCAACAGCTGGATGGCCTCTAATTGCTCACCTTCTGCCCTAGAAGGTGTGCTTCTCCAGTATTTACATGCATAAGTACATAAGGCCACCGTTTTGTATTGAGTGCTACAGGATAGAGTCTCTGTGACGTTTAGGGCTGCAACTAACGATTATTTTGATAATCGATTAGTTGGCCGATTATTTTTTCGATTAATCGGATTTAAAAAAAATGCAAATTTTTCATTTTTTTAAATGATTCAATGAACAAACAGTGTTAAAAACAAACAGCAGAATAAAAAACTTTACACATTAACCCCTTAACGACATGTGACGTACTATGACCGTCACTGTCCTTGAAATACTCAAGGACCGATGACGGTCATAGTACGTCACGTACTTTTTACTTACAGCGCTCTACCGGGAGCGCTGTAAGTAAAAATAGGGCCTGAAATTGACCGCTCCAAGATCACTTTTTCACTGGAGCATCTTTCCCCCATACTGACGACATCCGGGGCGGAACCACGTCAAACGCGGAGACGCCGCGTGGTGCATGCTGGGGTTTTCTTCCTCAGTTTGGGCGCCAGTTTTAAACTTACCTCAGAACAGAGGAAGAAAATACTAGCATGCTTGACGCGGCGTCTCTGCATTTGACGTGGTTCTGCCCCAGATGTCATCAGTGCGGGCAGTGGGAAAAGACAGTAGCATCCGGCAGACATTAACCCTTTGAGTGCCAGAGGGGTAAGGAACGCATTGCAAATCAATGTTTCCTTATGCCTCTGGCACTCAAAGGGTTAAGGCACTCATCCTTTCAAAACATACGGCGGCTGGGGGGCTGCTGGGCGGCACAACTAATCGCTGCACAACTAATCGATAATGAGAATCGTTGGCAACGATTCTCATTATCGATTTTTATCGATTTTATCGATTAGTTGTTGCAGCCCTAGTGAAGTTGATGTACTAAGAAATGGAGATATTCTGGGGCAAACTGAATGTACCATAGGGGACAAAAACACATTTTTTAAATGTAAATGTGCCTTTTAACCCTCACTGACAATTATACATATTGTAATTGTACCACAATTTCATTCAATAAGGTTTACTCTGAAAAAAACCCACTTAAATCAATGGGGATTTGGGGAATTTGTATGTGTGTCCTATGGGGCAGTTGGTTTGCTTAATAATTGCCTCATTCACTGCATTTGTAACTTTTGCCATGACATCTATTATTCTCAGTGTATTCATGTGGAAAAAATGCAATTATTATAGAAGCAATTTCTTTATTCTTTGGTAAAGATTAGTACAATGAATGTATTGTGGCCTGTGGTGATGCATTTAACAGAGAAAAACAATAATGCACAAGAGTGTTATGTAGTTGATGTGGGTGAAAAATGACAAGTACATTAGGATTATCAATTATGAATAAACTATTCAAGTCGTGCTATACAACTCAATTGTAACATCTACAAAGAAAATAAGACTTTACTCACCATGAATATAAATGGTTCTGGGAGCTTTGGTCATGAGAGATCACATTCTAAGTGAAGTATAAGGATAAATGATAAGTCTATGGTGGCTGTTGTGTAGAAACCAAACACCTAATTAGACAGGTAGAAAACTGGGTCCTACAAAACAAAACTTTTTTTTAACTAAGGTGAGAAGTAATCAACCCTTATCTGTGAGACTGAACTGTGAGACCTAGGTCTTGCAGTTCAGATTCTTCTCATGGGACCAATGAGGAAGTACAGGAGGAGTCTTTTCAGTTCCCCATTCTGCTCCTTTTGGTCTGCCATGGCTTACTATGCAATCCCGGCTTCATCAGCAGGTCTGCTCCCATGGTAGAAGATTTACAGATAGTATTATATCCGTTATATATATTCCCTTTAAAAGAAGAATAAGACCCCCAATTATAACCTCCACTTACCTACTATGGCCAGAAATTCCCAATGGACAATATGGATTTTGGCCTCGCTCTTTTGTTCAAGAGATAACATCTTCAATCTATGCTGGATGACAAGTCCAGGGAGGTGCGTAGGACTCTGGCTGGCAGGAATACTGAACCCCAACTTGTCCAGTATGCATAGTAATCTTCTGCAGCTCATGCATTCTGACCGCTTCGTTTTGAAAGCAAAAGAAACTAAAAAAAGAAAACAAAAAAATTACCAATGGGATAAGGTTGGGGTCCATGAGATCAACCATCAAGAGTCATGTCCCCTTACTTGAACCGGACACCCAGGACTAACTGAATATATATTATTGTTTGACTCAAGGAGCAAGAGTGAAATTCATAGCATCCATTTGGATTTCCTAGGCATACAAAGGTAAGTGGAATATTATTATTATTAAGAGGTGATAGAATTCCTTTAAGTGCTAAATTTGGTGAAGATTTAAATGCAGGGAGAAGAGTCTGGTAAAACATGGAAGTCAAATCCAGTAAATGGCTGATGCTTGAGGAGATGATTGAAATAAGTCTGTGAGAGAGAAGATCCTGAGCTGATGTATGAAGAGAAATATTATTAATTCTGGGGCAACCCAGTTTCACCATAGGAGGCAAATAAACATGCTGAAAATGTCCATTGACATGGGGGTTTAACCCTTTGAAGGTTAGGAAGCTCCCAAGCTCATTACAAACCTTATTTTCAAGATAAAGTAGAGCAATTCTCAAGTAAGCCAACTGAATCATAGGTGACAAATAGAAACTCCCCAAATCCCTGTTGATTTATAATTGGTCTTTTACTGCTTTGAATGCTAAAAGGTCTCTGCGCATTGAAAGACCTCTAGCATTCAGGGAGTTAACTGCCCCTTTTACTTGAATGTGAAATGTATCTCTGCCCTATGGTACAGTTAATTTGCCCTGAATTACTTCAGTTATTCTTAGTTTATATAGAAAAAGGGGAAGACAGTGACTGAGTGAAGGGATGTTGCCCCATGTATTAGGCGCAGGCCCAGAACCATCCCACCTAATGAAGGCAGGGTATCCACCAAAAATATGGTGTGACTCTGTGAGCCTGCAACAAATAAAAGTGGTGACATCCATTTGCACCATATCCAGTGGGTGTCTTCTTTTTCTATAAAATGTCTGGATTATGAAGCACCCGCATAGCACTTTGAGAGAAGCTGGCTGGTCTTTTGACAGGAAAGTGCCCTTCACTTTTATTCAGGAGTTCTTTTTAGTATACCAGTCTCCTTTTTGTCAAAACAAGAGAATGAGCTCAGTGTTTGACCGATCCCCTCTTGATCCAAAGGGAACGCTATCCCAACTGACATATTTTTATTCTAAACATGTCTGTCTGATTTCTATGTGTCTACATCCTACAAATATTTAACTTAAGTTTCGTAAACTTGTATCTTTGCTAAAAAAAAGGAATATAACATTTTAAAGCAATCCAGTTTATCTTCTAATCCATCCTCTATCAATTGTGAGCTCCATTTCCTCTCTCTCTTCCTGTAAGAAACACTTTCCTTTCCTGTAGACCAATTCCCTTTCCACTAACTGCAATCTCATGCTATATTCACCCAACAGGATATACATTTGTAGCAGTCAGTGTAAGGCCTTCCAATGCACCATGTAATAGTGCATCAGTGTTTCATATTATACAGTATAATTGTCTGATCTTTGCAGTTGCAGACTGACATTGAGCACTATGTTGATGTTTGCTGACTATAAATATTTACAAAAGGGTTTTTCTGCATCAGTGATTTGGAGATTATAGCTTATTTACCATACTTTTCACTTTTATTTTGATTAATCCTTCTGCTTCCAGATAATTTTTCAACTAATGCTCCTCAATGAGTTGAGGACTCATCGGGCACACAAAGGGTTACGATTCTTCTACAGTATATAAAGTTACAGAGTCCAGCTTTTAAAATAAAATCTTATGGTAAAAATGTTCATAGGGGAGGACAAAAAAAAAAAGAAAATCTTTGGAGATAGAGGGATCTTTCGTGCAAAGCAATGCATTACGTACCACTCTGGCACTCAAAGGGTTAAGTGATACACATACATGAACACATATAAAACTGAAAAAAAACATTAGGTGTCAGTAGCAATATTTTAGGAGCTTGGCCTCCACACCCCTGGGAGTTTTCCACTCCTGATTTATGAATATATATATATGGATTGAAAAATTAAAAAAAAATATTGGTAAGATGAGGTCACAGTATAGCTTTGGTACAAAAATATTGAAAAATACCAGAATCCAACCAGTGTTATCCAATGTTCCCTGCCAATGTTTGTATCATTGTAGCTGTCAAGAACTAAGTTTATACTTAGTCTTAAAAGGTCTAGTATCAAGGATATTTAACCTAGATATAATAATGCTGAACTGTGTGTCCTTCCTTGTAGTCCTGTATAAGGCTTATTTCTAGTACCTTCATAGACCCGAAAATGACATAAAAGCTTGGATCAATGTACTATGGGTAAAAAAGCTCTTCAGTTCCATTGTTATTCTGTGGAACCTATTGATCAACGTGAATTACATCTCTTGAACATCAACAAGAGGCTGTGGCTTCTTTCAGCTTAACTCTTTAAGGACCAGAAAGGTGTACATCTCATTGCAGAGAAATGTGTCATTAACGGGTTAATGCACATCACCCCAAATTGTTTACCTTGCAAATTGATGTTCTTTTTCCACTCTAAGGCAAGCAGCCATTCTCATCTTAACCCACTAGATACTACAGACATGTCCAACAACCAAGGCCAACATATATTTTTCTTGCCCAGGAGACAATGAGGCTAAAGTAGAAAGACATTTGGAGCAAACCAACTACACCACAGGGGAAAATGAACATTTCCATTGATTTCATTTGGGTTTTAAAGGGATAGTATTGCTTAAATTTAACTCATTTTAATATTGTAGAGATTAAAAATATGAATAGAATGCTAAAACAAAAGGTCACTAAAACATTGGTTCTCACTGCCTGTGGGACCTCGCTAGCTTTCAAGGGGTTAAAAGACCCATTCAGATAAGTTGGATGATGTTATTAGTTCCATGCTTGTAAGTTGGTTTGTCCCAGAATTGTTTCAGTTCATTTTAGTATATAAATAAAAATGGTGCGTCTTGTTTGTGTTACATCTGTTATGGCATCTAGTAGTAACTGTTAGCTGTTACCTAACTAATATTTTACATAAGGGTAGACTAGAAGTAAATAGTTCCTTTATAATTCTTCATTGATGGTGTGTAGAAAAATAATACAAACCTATTTTAACCCCTTTTTTCCAACCCATTGTGAAACAAGCGGGTTAAGTGTGCAAATCCTAATTTTCCGTGTTTGGATGCTGGCTTATTATCAACCCGGGGAACTATGACCTGGAGACTCTGGTTTTCTCAGTGAATTACTGGGTCTCTGGAATGGAGGGCGTTTCTTTGGGTGAGTGAGAATCCCTGGTATCCCCACTCATTCCCCACCTATTCTACCCACTACCCACCCAGTTCTATTTATTTTCAGGGCAAACTCTGCCTTTTCCCCACCAGTCCTGCCCACTCCAGTTGCTACTCTAATTGCCATGGGCTTTAAAGGGATAGTAATACTTAAATATTACTAAACCCCATATTGTAGCTATGGTAAAAAGATTTGATTTGTCTCCAGGTTCCAAATGCAAAGTTAACCCCCCCCTTCCCCTTTCCCTGAAGTCAGCGTTGTACTGACTGCAGGGGAAGTCGCATTAGTAAAAAAATAATTATTTCACTGAAACGGTCTTCTACGTTTTCTTGCAAACCAAGCACATGTAGAAGACCGTTTCAGTGAAATAATTATTTTTTACTAACATGATCTTGTCTCAGCTGCAGAGCCGCCTGATGCAAATAAGACCGGATATCCCTGCAGTCAGTACAACGATGACTTCAGGGAAGGGGGAGGGAGGGGAAACTTTGCGTACGGTTATCTCTCAAACCATAAAGGTTTGAGAGATGACACTGGGGACAATTAAATTCTTTTTACCATAGCTACAATATGGGGATTAGTAATATTTAAGTTATTACTATCCCTTCAACCCTTTGAATGCCAGAGAGGTAGCCAATACATTGCATTGCAATGCTTTGGCTACCTCTCTGGCACTCAGAGGGTTAAGGTTCCCATGTATAGTTGTTATTAATAATGCGTTTGCATTTTAGGATATACACAATTGCCTGTGAACACTTTAGTTCATAGTGGTGCAAACGCTTTGCCATTGTTAATCCTTTAATGTAAACAAGCGTAAGCAGAAAATTGAGTAAAACTACCCACTGCACCATATATTAATATACTAGTGTAAAATCCCGTGTACACGGGCCATGGAGCAGTGAGGTAACGGCAGTATGCAGAGCAGGTTCGGGTAATGTTAACCCTTTGCGTGCCAGAGGGACACGCAACACATCACTGCTCCACGCGATTGCACCGCCTCACTCACAAACTTTCTGGCCTTTTATTATATAGGATAGTATTAAACGGTGGAAAGGAAAACCTGAAATGCCCCTACAATTCCCCAATGGCCTCTCCTTGACATAAAGTAGAGATATTAATTTCCAGACATAAGTAGATCAGTAAATTGACAATAGGAACAAGCAGCACCAGAAAATTCAGGTCCCTCCTGTGTAGGCAAAGAATCGTATTAATACATCATGATAATGTGCTGGTTATCCATGGGGCTTAACATGTGTATTGAAAATGATACATGAGATTATGATCTATTCATACAGATAATATTGTATGGCATTCTAGAAATACATGCACAACAGGTACATTGTAATATATCACCTACTGGGCATAGCAACTTTGAGGTTGATGTACTAAGAGGAACTAGAATAATTCAGGGGCAAACCAGCTGTATGTATTATTTGCAACAAATAATTATTGCATTTGTTTTAAATTATGCTTTTAACCCCTTGAATTCTAACAAGGTGTCCAAAAGATTGCAAAGCTAGCATACAAAGGGTTAAAAATCTCATTTGATTCAACAGAACTTTGTAGAAGTTTTATTTGTCCTTTATAGTGAAGTGGGTTTGCTGCTGAATTGCTCCAGTTCTTAGTAAATCAGCCTCAGTGAGTATATTGTAGACTTTTACAGACACTGTAACCCACTGGGCACCAAAAGGGTGCACAGCACATTGTAAAGCAGTGTGTTGCACATCTCCCAATGGTTTAACCAAGGCCAACCAATTTTTGAAACACCAGTAGGTACTTCACTGAAATTAGCAAACAGAAACATTTGCAATTATTTACTAAGCCACAAAACCAGCCGTTCAAATGCTTTTGAAGCACTGTATAAAGAAAATACCACATATAATTATTTTATTTACTTACTATGGCATATATTCCATTTCAAGTTATAAGTTTTATCACTGCTTTTATTTCACAGATTCCTATTGAAGTCTACTGGGAAATTTGTAGATGAAACCAGTGATAAAGTTTTCAGCTTAAGTAGAATCCAGGCCTTGACTGCTACAAGTCACAGCCCCATACACAACAAATCCCATAGGCCCAAATCCCACTCAAGAAAAGATACCAGACATCCAACTGGGAAGGAAAAATAGCCACAGCATTCATTAAACTTTTACTTAACATTAACAGTAAGCCCGCTATCTGGCCAATACTGGGAGGTACAAAATAACACAGTTCCCAAGAGTCTCTGCCTCACTCATGACGTTAGCCTGCAAGTGGGGGCCTAACTCCCCAAACCCCTAAGAGAAATGACAGTTCATACAATCCTGGTGTCCCAACCCCCTATACAAAGACACAGTGCTGTGACACCCTAAAAACAGAGAGGGCAGACGGGAGAGTCCCAAATGGTGCCCTGCAAGGCTGTCCACTGCAGCCCCCCTCTCCCCCAGCTCACAGGTCCAAGCCCACCAGTCCCATCATCGAGAAGGCAAAATATGTTGCAAATCGGGATGGGTTTGTACCTGCCGTCTGGGCCTTCCTTCTATAAAGTTCCAGGAAGGGTCTCTTTATTTTATACCTTCAAGTCCCCCAGTGTACCAAGGAGGGATGGGTGTGGGAGCATTCAAATTACACCATTCGGGTCATAAATATCAGTGGGGCTTTATCACTGTTGGTGGGATTAGGAGGTGGAAATACAGGGGTTGTCATTACATGGACAGTGAATTGGGCACAACAGGTATGTTAATGGACAGCAGTTACCAATGAGTTCAGCAAGATGGAGAATCAGCCTCTATTTCTGGACAGTCTAAAAAACGTAGATCCAGAGAGTTCCCAGGTATGCTTAATATAAATAATAATGTATATGAACACAGTAGGCTGTAGTGGCAAGAAGTAGAGCAACTCTGGAGGAAGTAACCTGCACAATACGGGATAGTATAATAGGGCTTTTAACACCTTGGATGCTAGACAGGTCTGTAATGCAGTGCAAAGCAATGCAATGGAAACCTCTTTAGAATTCAAGGGGTTAAATGTCTTATTTTAATCAGTGGTGATTTTTATTTGTTTCTATGATGCTGTTGGTTTGTCTCAGAATTCCTCCAATTCTTATTAGTGCTTTAGCTTCACTGATACTTGAAACATGAATGGGAGGCCCAGAATGAGTGGGGGCAATTCACACAAAGGTACCCATTCATGCTAGGCTTAAATTAAAAAACTTCCATTGACTTTAATGGGATTACGTGCTGCTGAGAGGTGTAAAAAAATGTGCCAAGCTAGGTGCCTAATCCTATAAATAAACCGAACAAAATCTGAAATGTTTAATTTTTTTGTCCTGTTTTCACTCATGTATGAGCAACTCATCACTTAATAAAAATAGTAAGACTTCTACTTACTAGGCATTGGCGGTTGGTCTGTAAAATAATACGGAAGATGAGGTTGAAAAAGTCCATTTCCTGTTCCTGTTTCTAGTTCCAAGTGGGTAAAGAAAACTCCTTCCTGACTCCAAAAGTCAGTCGGATACCTCCCTGGATGAAACCAGTAGCCTTAACCCTTTGAGTGGCAGAAGGGTGCGCAAAGCATATACGAAATAGTAATGTTTCTCCATTAATTAAGCTTCCATCATTCATCAAAGTTTTTCAACTATTCAAATCGTTATTATAAAGCTGTACAATTTTTATATGTTATCCTATATAATAATTCGCTAATGTATGCTTGTCAGAAGCTGTCATGCGCAGTACAGACTGCCAGAGGATAACGAAGTGGGGTGCTCCGAAATCAGACCTTAGTACGCAGAGAGGACTACGGTCTGAATTTGGATCGCCCCGCTCCGTTATCAGCCGCGGTGTGGGCAGTCTCTTCTGTGCATGACTGCACCGCGGCCATTACTGTCTGGCACTGTGGCCCATGTACACGGGTTGTTCAACTGGTTATATTATAAAGTGTCCCACTCCCGCTCCTTTTACATAAGTAATACAATTTCCCATTGCTTTAAATAGGACTTTTGACCCCATGAAGCAATGCGTTTAATACTTCTCTATCAGCCAAAAAAGACCCATTAAATCAGGTGAAATTTTGGGTGGGGATGGGGGTTGCCTCTGTGGTGCAGTTGTTTTTCCTCACAATTTATTCTCATTTTATTTGTACATAATCATTTGAATACAAACATGGAGGGGAGAAACATAGTGCTGATCATTTAGAAGTTTCAGTTAGGGTGCAAATGGTATCTTGGCCTTTTAAAGAAAGAATGCATGTGCAGCCATTGATTATGAATGTGCATGAGTCTATAATATCCCAGAGCGATGAGGTTCTTTTAGCACACTTAGCACAGTCTCACGCACCATATATTACAGTGTTCATTCTTATTGTTTAAGAGGATTATAATACAGTGGGCTTGATTGAATTACGCAAAAGTCATCACTTCATGGGGAAATGTTCAGAAGAAATCAATGATACATTGGCAAAGGCAACAGAAAATTTGTACTATAAATGTATATATTATTTTTCATCATGAGCAGACCTGGATATCCTAGTACACAGAGTAGGCAACCAGCACTGGTGCTAATTGTTAGGGGTATGTCTACTGTACTGGTCCCTCTTACTCGGCTGACTTGTGGTTATGGTCAGCATTATGTACAAATACAATTCTGCTGTAAAACAGGTGCCAGAATTTATTTTCTAGCCCCACACCAGCCTAACACCAATCTACTTATACCATAAATGCTCCCCTAAATGCAGATTGTGTCAACGGGATGAAAGCATGGCAGTCTATGAGGATTTTGGGGCATCCCTTTCCTGTACTGCCTATTTAATGCTATGCACTAAGCAGGGAACTGCGTGCCTTTATTCCATTTCACTGCATATGCTATGGGACATACAAATAAGCTTTCTGGGATTAACCTTTTGAGTGCCAGAGGAATTTTGAATTTGTTCACCTTTGTGCACTGCAGCAATCAGACACTGCAACACATCTCAAAGTGTAGTCTCTGGTGTTGGAGGCTAATGCCAGTGGAGCTGTGCGGGAGTAATTGTACATTCACTCCCGCTGTGCTACACACTCTTTGTTTGTAGTCTCCAGTTTATTTACACCTTTATTGCTTTAGGAGCAGAGTGACGTGCTTCACATTGCTTTGCAGTGCGTTGCACAACCTTATGATCCTCAGTGGGTTCAGTACTGCTGTAATATCCAATTTTCTGCATGAATGGGGGACTGTTGGTCAATGCAGTGCTCCATAGGGATCGCCATCATCATTATCTTCAGCCATTGTAGAGGATGAAGGCCTCCTCAGTAATAAGATTTTGGTCCTGTGCTTTTTGTTGCCGCTGTGTACCAACAAATTTGGTAATTTCATCTACCCATCTTCTCTTTGGTCTTCTTGAGCTTTTGCTATTGAGTGGAATCCATTCCAAAATTCTTTTGGCCCATCTACTATCAAGTCTACCTGCTATGTGGCCTGTCCATTTCCATGTTAGTTGCTTTACTCTTTCAATGATGTCACAGACCTTTGCTTGCTGATGAATCCACACGCATGTTTTTTTTTGGTCTCTTTTTGTTATGTTCAGAATTCAACATTCCATACTTCTCTGTGTAACCTTTTGTATGGTTTGGCATTCAGTGTTTTACTGCCATACATAAGAACTGGGAGGACACATTGTGCAAAAGCAGTTAGCTTGAGGCAATGTGGTAAATTTGTCTTAAAGACAATACTACTAAGTTTTCCAAATGCTTGCCATCCCAATTTTACTTGTCTCTCAATTTCCATCTGTTGACATTTCCTGTCCAAGGTAAACATTCCTGTCCACTTATAGCTCTTGTCCATCTACTGTGATTTTCCTTGTTATGATAAATTTGTTAAACATGACTAGTTTTTTGTTGATATTCATCTTCAGACCAACATTTTTGCTTTCCTGTTGTAGCTCTTCAATGCGTTCTTGCAATTCCTTCAGGACTACTGGCAAAGAGTATGATGTTGTCTGCAAACCTTAAAGGGATAGTAATGTCCCAGAATTTTTTTTTAGCATTTAGTAGTGTTTAAAAACTTGAATGCGAAAAACTGTATCTCTCAAACCGCTGTGGTTTGAGAGCGATATCTGCATTCAAAGTGTGATGTTTGATGTAAACCGACAGCAGGAGATCTGTGTAGGCTGACATGGAGGCTCTGAAGCAGAGCCGGAATTGCGTATTTTAAAAAGAACAACTTCATTGGAATAGCCTACAAAGTGTGCTTGTTTTTTTTGTCCCAATTTAGTAAGTCGAAAATGTATTCTGAACAAGTAGAAAATAGTTTTGGGGAGATTCTGTCTTCTTGTCAGATGCCTTTTTCTATATTGATCTAGACTTTGTCATTGTTGACCTGTATTAACGCAGTTGCATTTTCATATATTGGAAGATATTGATATAAGTTATGTCTATTCTGTGGCTGATCAGGATATCAATTAGTGCTTGCTATTACACTGAGTCAAAGGCCTCTTCGTAGTCACTGAAGGCTATGCATAATGGAAGGTTGTATTCATTATGCCGCTCTATAACTTGTTGCACTGCCTGGATGGTATAGTGTACCCTACTTTTGGTGCAGGAGGCAAATATAGTCAAGTTGATACCTTTATTGGCTAACTAAGCAGTACCAACTCTCACCTGTGTGAATAGAGCATCTGTTTGTGTATTGTTTTGTTTAATATTTGTATTTTTATATATTTATATACTAATAAATTCCCAAAGAGTCCCTCGGGGTTCTTCTATTCATAGGGAGCTGTGATGGGTCTAGTGAGACTCTAATCATTGCTTCCCATACATTGCTGTGATCAGCTATCTCACAGCTTTACCTTTGATCAACTCTCACAGGGAAAACTGATTACAACTGTGTGCTATTATCATGATCTCATAGACTGATTTTGGCCCCCACAGCAATCACACTTCAGTGGGGAGGGCATGACCCTTCTGATTGCTCCCCCATCCCCCTGCTATTGATTACCCAGTGACTAGTATCAGGATATCAAAAACAATGACAGTAAGAAGCCAGTACTTTCAGCTGCATCTCACTATAGCCTGATTTTCCAGGTCATGTGGGAGGCTCAGGGATGCCCGCTATGTCATTAGATATCTCATCGATGAAGTCTGGGTTGCAGGAAGTGGCCCAGGTGGTTATGTTTACTTATTACCTAGCTTTATCCATTGGGCGATCAATAGTGTTTGGGGGGAGGGGCTTCCTAATATCCCAATGAGTTCTGATTTGAAAAAAGAAGTACAGAGATGAAGAAAGCAAGAAAGCCAAAACAGTAGGGTACACAGGCTTGGCACTGGGAACACATGGCCAAGTGCATACATTATATTCTTATGGCACCGAAAAGGTTAAAACTTTTTCTTGCTTTTAAAATCTTTAAAGATTCCTAATTTAAATCTGAAAATTATCCTTCAGTATGTCAGCAGCCTTTGATGGTTACTTTCCAAAGCATTATCCATTTTTGTGATATTTTATGTAATTGATCAGGTTTGTACAGTAATCATAAGCATTAGACAAACATCTACTGATGTTTCAGCACAAGGAAACATTTTACCATTACACATTTCACAGTTTATTTAGTGGTTCATCAGGTTGAATGTGGATGTCCAAGAGACTTGAGCTATCTAATGATAATCATAGCTTGAAACATCAACAAGGTTTGACCTGTGAAAACTTTTATTTCATGAGTTAGTTGCTTCTTGCTAGTGAACAAGTTGTTGTTTTGGAGGGTTTAATATCAAATATAGTTTATTGTTAATGGTTTGGAAAAAATATATCAGCCCAGTCTCTTCCAAATAAAATTAAATGTATACATTTTTGTTCTAGAAGTAATTGTTTCTAAGACATAGGGCGGAATGTATGAAACGTTTGCAAGCTGTGACTGCACTTTTCATGTGCAGCTGGATATTGAGCATATTCTAATGCAGGAAGCCATATACTGAAAGCTTCTTGAATTGGGCATGAAAAATTAGCTTTAATGACAAAAACTACACAGACATATAAGATCGCTGGCAATAGCACTTCCTGCATTAGGTGCATTTACTATTTCACTCAGATTTGTTCATTCTGACTATGCCCACAAAAAAATATGTGCAGCTGTTCGCTAATCTTGATATTTCGTGCACAATTCAACACAATCATGTTGAAACCTATTCATTAACCCCTTAAGGACCGGCTGTGCATGCACACGGTGGTCATTTAAGGACCACGGGGCATTTTTTTTTTATTGAATCCGATTTCGGACTTCCCAAATGGTGTGCAGCTGCGTGGGGAGCCCAGAATTCCATGACAGTCCTGGTACGTCATTGGTCCTTAAAGCAAATCCAGCCATGACGTATCAGGACCGTCAAGGGTCCTTAAGGGGTTAATGGTTTTCACACTGGAAATAGCGATTGTGCATGTTTCCTGCATTCCGCCCATAAAGACCAGCTAAGTATGATCTATTTTTCTTTCAAAACTTATTGTAAGTTGGATATAAACAATTATTTTCAATTAGAGTAAATTCAGAGCTTTTAAAATGACAGTCAACCTCCTTTTCACTTTATATATCTGGCAAGTGTATAAAATAAAATGCCTATGCTTTTTATTATTATTCATCTTTACTTATTTATACTTTTATGAATGTAAAAAACATACATGTGAAAAACCTAGTGATATGATGTAGAAAAGCCTCTCTCTGCAGCATACAGAGCATTCAGTTCTGCAGGGATGGTTATACTGTTGCATTATTCCTGCTTTCACAGTCACTGGCAGAAAGCTCACTGTAAACAGATAATCAGAGGGCTCAATGTCAAGGACATAAACATGGAAAAAAATAGGGGAAGAGGAAAATAAATAAAACAGTATATGCAATTTAACCCTTTGGGAACCCCTCTGGCACTCAGAGGGTTAACTATACATACTATGCACTTGCAAGATATACACTGTCAAAAAGGAGGCAGACTCATTTCAATCCCTTGAGAACCAGTGGTGTGCAGTGCATTGCAATGCATTACACACCATTCTAGTCCTCAAGGGGTTAAAAAACCCTCAGACCTCTTTTTCAAGTTTTAACCCTTTGAGTCCCAGAGTGGTACGGAATGCATTGCAAAGCAATGCATTCCGTACCAGTCTGGCACTCAAAGGGTTAAAGCAACAACAGTGCTAATACTATTTGTGTCTATCTATCTATCTGTCTATCTATCTATCTATCTATCTATCTATCTATCTTCTCTCTCTCTCTCACTCTATCGGCTTTCCTGTTATTACATGGCTGACTAAATATATTTATGTAAAAAAACAGGTTTTATAAAGAGAAGACTGATTTAGTTATAATTACTTTGAATATCCTATAACATAAAGTGATAGAATGCGTCACTCCCTGTGAGCGTAACCGCACATGCGCAGTACAGAATGCTGTTCCAGCAGTCTCTACTGTGCATGTGTGATTTCGCACACAGGGAGCTCCACAGAGCATGAACACGCTGATCCGGAGCGGGGAGCTCCAGACGGCTCACCGCCTCTCTCTGCTCCGGGGCTGCTGGGTGCACTTTAGCCTGTGTATACGGGCTTTTGTACTAGTATATATATAAGTACTTATACTGCACACAATAGTTAACATTTTGAAGTAATGGGATGGAAATGTTGAAGTACTGGTATTAACCCTTTGAATGCCATGTAAGTATCCAACACATTGCTTTTCAATCCCTTGGATACCTCTGGCGCTCAAAGGGTTAATCCACATGTCTATTCTCCAAACACATTAACTTACAATTTTCCAAGTGAGATGTACCAGTATGATAAATCAGTATATAGTGCATTACTCGGACCTATGACCATAAATGTAAGTGCATGAAAATGCAAGTGTCTTTATTTTGCCTGTGGTATTATATTCCCTGCTGACTTCTGAATGTTATCACATGGTTTGCCTTTTTATCTCTTGGCTGCCTTGTTTACTTCCTTTCATAAGACTGAGTATCAAAAGTGCACAAAAAGAATGTATGTCATGATGATTACTTACACAAGCAAGGCTTTGGGCTACGCTTAAGTCAACCAGATCTCTGGGTTAATGCATACTGCGTGGTTGTATTCCAGAGGAAGATGTTCATAAGTGCATTTAACCCTTTGAGTGCCAGAGAGGTATCTAATAATGCATCGGATACCCTTAGTTATGCTTCAGTTGTACATTCAGAGAGGGGGATGTACTAAGATAAAATGGATGAATTATAGGGCGAACCAAATGATCCATAGGAGACAAGTAAAAAAAAATCCCATGATTTAAATTGGGTGATTAACCCAGTTGGAGACCTCTCTAGCATTCAGGGTGTGTTAAGCCCCCAATTAAATCAGTGGGAATGTTGGGAATTTGTATTAACCCCTATGGTTCAGTTAATTTGCTCCATAATTGTTCTAGTTCTTTTTAGTGCATCAGCCTCACTGACTGGTTATCTACTAATGTTATTAGCTACAGATGTGTGTTCAGGAATTGCTGACATTAAAGGGATAGTAATGTTTCACAATAAAAACAGCTCAAATTAATCTTCATAGTATTTGGGCCATGGAGAGTGTTATTTCAGTACTGTCTGAGTTGTAGTTAAAGAGTAATTGAATGATAAAGTATCCTCCTCCTGACCCTTTTACTGATGTAACACTGCTCACCTCCGAGCAGCAAGACTGTCCAGATGGATCTCAGAGAGGGACAATCTTCAGTGAGCGTATGGGAAAAACCTGTCAAGGGGGTAGGGTTTTCCTTACGCTCACAATAAGAAGATTGTCCCTTGCTGCGAAACTGTCTGGGTCAAGTGATCAGATTCCACATCTGGGTAAAAGGGGCAGGAGGGGGATACTTTATCATTCAATTACTCTTGAACTACAACTCTGACAATATTGAAATAAAACTATCCATGGCCCAAAACTATGAAGATTAATTGGAGCTGCTGTTTTTGTTGAACCGGTAAGTATTACAGAGATCCTACCTTTTGGTGCATACCCTTATGTGCAGCCACTCATGTTAGAGAGTAAGGGCAGGGTAGCAACACTGGTGAATTCATACATTTGCACCAGTGTATCTGAGGCTCATGTATTAAGAACTGGAGCAATTCTGGGGCAAACCAACTTCACCATAGGGAACAAATAAAAATTCCCCTTGATTTAAATGAGACTTTCAACCCCATGAATATTAGATGCTATATATTGCATCGGAGGACTCTCTAACATTCAAGGGGTTGAAAGCCATATTGAATCAATAGAAGCAGTTGATTTGCTTTAGAATTGCTGCAGTTGTTCCTTAGTATAGCAGTCTCCCTTTGTTGGAACCAGAAATTTCTCAGGTTTGCCTGTGATCAGTGTTATTCGACTACAACTCCCATCATTCTCAGCCAGCCATTAGCTGATGAGACACGGGTTCCCTACCCACTATAAAAACTTATACATATCTTTCTCTGTCGTCCAATACAGGTTACTGGTAACTTTGGGTAGGTGATCTGCCCCTTTAATTGTAGGCAGGAGCAATTTTAGAATTGTATGCAGGGGGTGGAGTCTATGTTCCCTCCTTGGCTGCAGCTAGCCAAACAACTCCAGAAAGATTTGTTCCATGGTGAAGACAAAGGCAAGAGAACAGTTCTGCGATAGTTATAGAATTTTTTTTTATTTTTCTGTTAGAAATGGAATAACACCATTAGGCTGATTACCATAACTGACAATGCCCTTAGATGTGGCTAGCTCAGTGACCAGGTGTTTTTTGTGGACCTTAAAGGGGAACTACCACCCCGCAAAAACTTAACCTGGATTGATTCTTCATCTGGCGACTAGCTGCTTAGTAGCGCTAGTCGCCAGAAATATTACCCGGTTCTGCAGATTTCGGCCTTTTTCTGACGGTCACTGGAACAGGAAGCACGGACGTCTCGTCACAGTGACATCCGTGCGCCTGCACTGTCAGTCCCTTTTGAGCCGGCCGCAGTGCACATTCCTGGCATAGACAACGTCATGGCGGACTTCCTCAGTCGACACACAGTGGACAGCGGAGAGTGGGAACTGCACCCAGAGGTTTTCACCCTCATTTTTCAGAAGTGGGGTCTTCCTTACATCGACCTGATGGCGACAAGACACAACAGGAAGGTTCCGAGATTCTGCTCCCGGTGGAGGGACCCTCTAGCCCTGGCGGTGGATGCCATGTCCATTCCTTGGTTATTTCCTCTAGCCTGCATCTTTCCTGCCCTCCCAATGTTGCACATGGTGTTACGGAAATTAGGACTGGAACGCTGTCCAGTCATTCTGATTGCTCCATACTGGCCTTGCCAAGCTTGGTTTCCGGAGCTTCTGGATCTGTCAGCGGCAGAACCATTCCGGCTCCCTTGCCTTCCGGATCTTCTTCTACAGGGTTACCTGTGGAAGGAGGATGTTCATCGGCTAACTTTGATGGCTTGGAAATTGAATCCTCAATATTGAAGAAGAAAGGTTTTTCTTCTGGGGTGGTGGCTACTGTGCTCAGTGCCCGCAAACCTGTTTCTTCCAAGATCTACCATTGTGTCTGGTCGACCTTCCTATCTTGGTGTGCTGACAAGGACCTGTCTCAAGAATTTGCCTACGGTCCTGGCCTGTTTGCAGTACGGTGTGGATAAGGGACTTCCTGATGTCAAGGTTTTCTTCCAGGGTGTTGCTCATACTCGTCCTGCCTTCAAGGATCCCGCTCCTCTGTGGGATCTAAACTTGGTTTTGGGCGTTCTTCAGCACCCTCCATTTTAGTCCTTGGCTACCGTTCCTGTACACCTGTTGATGTGGAAAATGTCCTTTCTCCTGGCGATCATGTGCGTTCGCCATGTCGCGGAGTTACATGCGCTGTCCTGTAAACCACCTTTTTTGATGTTTCACAAGGACAAGGCAGTGCTTGGCACTTCTCAGGAGTTTCTTCCAGACCTCTATTGTAACACTTACGAAGGTGGTTTTGGAGATCCACATCAATCAGGAGATTGTGGTGCCTTCTTTCTGCACTGACCCCACCTCTGACAAGGAGAGGGATCTCCTCTTGTTGGATGTGGTACATTGTCTCAAGTTTTATGTACATCTCACTGAGTCTATCAGGCAATCTGTCACGCTGTTCATCATTCCTGAGGGTCCCAGGGCAGGAAGACCTGCATCCAAAGTGACTATTGCTTCTTGGATCAAGTTCACCATTCGTAAGGCTTATGAGCTGAGGAAGAAGCCTGTCCCCTTTCAGGTCACGGTTCATTCTACAAGATCTATTGGGGCTTCTTGGGTTTACAAGAATCAGGCCTCTGCTGATCAGATGTGCAAGGCTGCCACTTGGTCGTCTGTGCACACCTTTTCGAAGCACTGCTGTGTTGATGTGCTGGCATCAGCTGACGCCAGCTTTGGGAGGAAGATCCTTGAGGCAGTCTTTCCTGTCTAGGATCTTCTTAGGTTCTTGGTGCTTCCTTCACTTTGGAGCCCTGTTGACTCTAGTTCCGTGTGCTGTGTAACACTTTGGGGTGTTGTTATCCCTGTTCAGTGTCTGTTGACGCTTCATTGTTTTGTTGGGATATCTCTGATCTGTGGGTTCATATCTGCTCTGGTGACTTTGGGGGCCTTGCGTCTGGTCCTTGCCTTCCTTCCTGCCTCTGGGAAACGTAATGGTTTGACATCCCAAGGTTACCCGTATCCTGTATTGGGCGACAGAGAAAAGAGGATTGTAGTCTTACCTGTTAAATCCTTTTCTCTTAGTCCATACAGGTTACTGGTCTCCCACCCTGTCAAGAGACCATGCTTGGCTCTCCTGTGGCAGACAGTGGGGGTCCTTCAGGGTAATGCTCACAGGAGTCTTCTTTCCCTTCTACTATCTAGTGAATAGTTAGTGTCTCAAATCTTTCTGGAGCTGGTTGGCTACCTGCAGCCAAGGAGGGAAGGAAGGCTTCACCCCCTGCATACAATTCTAGAATTCTTCTTGCCTACAATTAAAGGGGCGGATCG
This sequence comes from Rhinophrynus dorsalis, assembly GCA_037306005.1. Lineage (NCBI taxonomy): Eukaryota > Metazoa > Chordata > Amphibia > Anura > Rhinophrynidae > Rhinophrynus > Rhinophrynus dorsalis. The sequence goes on from CM074723.1 coordinate 186,581,055, forward strand.
CCTACCCAAAGTTACTAAGCCTAAGAGAAAAGGATTTAACAGGTAAGACTAAAATCCTCTTTTGTTGTATCCTGTTAACAAAGTTACTCGTTACAACATTTTTGCTAAGTTTACTGTCACATTTTTTTTCTGGTGTCCTCTATGTTTTCTCAGTCATACAGATTTTTGGCTGGTAACGATGTTTGTGTTAATTACCTTGCAGCAGCTACTGCTGCCCAGTTGGAGTCTGTATCAGCAATTCATGCTCAATTAAGATGTAGAGGATACAAAATACAGCACAATTGTGCTTGGAATAATGCAAGACGCACAAAGTCACTGACGGGTGTGCCGATCTGTGTAATCATTGCATATGTTCCAGTAAAGAAAGAGTGTCTTATACAAAGCAACTGTAGAAAGCATCACTCAATTCACATGCATCATAGGACTATTAGAACTTGTCATGTTGCGTGGAATTGCTTTCACTCTTACATTGCGTAGGCAACAGGCTTCTTTATTCCCAGCTGTTACATAAGCACATTGGTATGGAAAAGCAGTACATTTACTGGAGTCAAGACAATTCTTTTGTTTATTGCACTGAGCAAATATGTTGCCTTTAAAATGTGATTACATGAAGTACTGCAATTTCAAGTTCTGTATTATTTTTCCACCTAAATATAACATGCATAATAGTTTTTTAACTCCTTGGGGGCTAGAGAGGTCTCTGATGCATTGGGAAGCAATGTTTCAAAGACCTTTCAAGCCTCCAAGCAGTTAAGCTCCATTATTTCTATGAGGTAAATGCAGTTATAACATACATTGCATTATACGTTACTTACCTGACTGCTGTATCAGTTGTTTATCTCTGTCATATATGTAATTGGTATACCCATTAGGTCATATTTTGAAGACAATAAGTACATTGGAAAATGGTAAAATGAAGCTCTGTGTAATAATAAGCTGTTAACAAGCTGAATTTGATTTAATCCTTTGAGTGCCGGAGAGGTATCCAAGGTATTGCACTGCACTGCACTGAAAGGGTTTAAATTAAAATAATTTAAAACATGATTTAAATCACTAGTCAGGGAGACATGATTCGAATCAGTTTAAATCACTAGTCAGGAAGTCATGATTCGAATCAATTTATATCACTAGTCAGGGAGACATGATTCAAATCAGTTTAAATCACTTGTCAGGAAGTTATGATTCAAATCAATTTAAATCACTAGTCAGGAAGTCATGATTCGAATCAGTTTAAATCACTAGTCAGGAAATCATGATTCAAATCAGTTTAAATCACTAATCAGGAAGTCATGATTCAAATCAGTTTAAATCACTATTCAGGAAGTCATGATTCAAATCAGTTTAAATCACTAGTCAGGAAGTCATGATTCAAATTAGTTTAAAGGAGCAGTAAACTTTTTTTTATGAAAACACACATTTTACAGAGCTTTTCCTTCTGAATAAAACAAGGTCACTCCCACTGCTGTCAGATGTTTTATTAAAAAAATATAACAGTTTAAATAATCAGGAAGTGAATTTACTATGTTTACTTCCTGATAGTTCTAACTGACAGGAAGTGACAGGCAGTTTCTATCACATTCTATGGAGAACTGTATGTCTCTGACTTTTCTGACTTTCCTCTCCATTAGAATCTAACAGGAAATCTAATTGGAAGTTGACCAATAGAGGGCACTGCTAATGTAAAAAAACATGGGTTTAAACTGTAATAACTCTGGAAATATAAATATCTCGGCAGTGGGAGTACCCTTATTTTACTCAATAGGAAAATCCCTACAATATATATTTTCATAAAAAAAGTTTACTGCTCCTTTAAATCACTATTCAGGAATTCTTAATCATAGTATTCTACATAAAATGTAGACATTTTGGTTGATACAATCAAGCAGAATTATTCCTTTGGAGAAAGTGGCTCTTAATCTCTTTTGATGCATTTCAAACAACAGTACGGTATATCTATTTGCTTTTTCTTGCATTTGAACTCTGTCTGTAGCTGGACAGAGACATTTTACTATTGATTGCTTACCTAAATCGAGGGAGTCATGGATAGACCTCTTTCTATGGCTAATCTCACTCAGACTGATAAGGTTGTATAGAAGTGTGAACTAAATGCAGACATAAAATAAAGATAAGCAAATAAATACAACTGCAAATATTCAAAAGGATATATAGTTATATCTATTTGCTGTTTAAAGGGCTCCTACAAAGGTATGTCATTCTTACACACAGTAATTATACAGATATACCTGGCTGTTGTTTAAATGAGTCCTACACAGGTATGTCATTCTTACACATAGTAATTATACAGATATACCTGACTGCTGTTTAAATGAGTCCTACACAGGTATGTCATTCTTACACATAGTAATTATACAGATATACCTGACTGCTGTTTAAATGAGTCCTACACAGGTATGTCATTCTTAGACATAGTAATTATACAGATATACCTGACTGCTGTTTAAATGAGTCCTACACAGGTATGTCATTCTTACACATAGTAATTATACAGATATACCTGACTGCTGTTTAAATGAGTCCTACACAGGTATGTCATTCTTAGACATAGTAATTATACAGATATACCTGACTGCTGTTTAAATGAGTCCTACACAGGTATGTCATTCTTACACATAGTAATTATACAGATATACCTGACTGCTGTTTGAAGGACTCATTCTTATACATATATACCTTACTGCTGTATGATAGACTCTTAAGTCCATCTGTTACGCACAATAATTATATAGATACCCCTGACTGCTGTATGAAGAACTCTTACACAGGTCAGTCAATCTTACAAACAGTAATTATGTATATATACTTGACTGCTGTATGATGGACTCCTAAATACTTTTGCTACTCACATATCATAATATAAATGCATGAAATAAGCCTACTTTGGTAAGTCCTTCAGTTTTACACAGTAATCATATAGATATACCTGACTGCTATATGAATGACTTCTACTTATGTAAGTCCTTCTGTTAAACAGATTTAGAGAAGCTTATTTGTTAGGTATAATTCCTGGCTGGTTGGCAATGAAAGGACTTGTAGTCTTCAAAATCCAGGGAGCCAAAGTGGGGGCTCTAAACTGAGCACCAAGTACCATAGACTGAGCACTGAGTACCATAGACTGAGCACTGAGTACCATAGACTGGGCACTGAGTACCATAGACTGAGCACCGAGTACCATAGACTGAGCACTGAGTACCATTGCCATACCTGCCAACTGTTCCTGATTTGCAGTGACAGTCCCCAGAAGCCAGCCCCAGGATTCTGGTTTTGTCCCTGGTTTTAAAACTGAACACTAGTAACATGTTGTAGCTGCTACTCAATAAAATGTTAATTAGTTATGACCCTCCCCAAGAATTTTTTTTTTCAATAAGATTTTATGAAGTATTTTGCTGTAGGTAATGTCTGTTTTGCTGCAGAAGTGCTATCGTAAGTCAGGTGTATGAGGTCTTTGCATTGCGCTATATGGTATTATGGACCTCTGATGATTCTCTATAATGTGACTTTTTTAAACATTGGAAGGTGTGCACGGAATACATCGAATTATAACCTACATAAGTGTCTGAAGCAAACTATTAGAATTCATTTACTAAACTTTTTGTAACCCTTTCAGTGCCAGAATGGTATCCAACGCATTACGTTTTTATTTGATCCATATGATGCAGTTTTTTTTCTCATAGAATTTTTCTGCATTTGTCTTTATATAATAAAGAGCTGAGCAAAAAAAGGAGGCTTCCTTTAACCCTTTGAGGACCAGTGTGGCATACACTTTGCAAAGTTGCACCCCCCCCCCCCCCCATCCATAACAGGTTAAAATTAGAGGAAAGGCACAACAAAGACAAAGACTAGAGTTTTTTTTGAGTAAGGGTGTGGAATTCTTTGCCTTGGGAGACTGTGTTGGCAGATACTGTAGACGCTTTCAAAATGTATTGGAAACCTTTTAAACTAAGAACAATACAGCAAATTATGACAATTGGTTGCAATGCAGTGTTTTTTTGTTTGTTTGGTTTTTTTTTTTGCTTTCCTCTGGATCATGAAAACCAGTGATAATAAGGGTGAAGTTTAACTTAATGGGTACATGTCTCAATCTCATCAGCTGTTACTGTGCTACCTATGCATCATGAACAGGAATATATGAAAAGGTTGCTCAGCACAAACTGGGCTTATATATTATTTTACTAAAGTAGTGCCTGCTTGTATATACAGATGCATTAGTACATTTCAGTTTACAACTTCTGTGTCAACAAGCTTTATTGCCATCACTACATCTAGAGAAAGGAAAAGGAAAGCTATTGTGCTGATTTCCTCTGCTTCCAGTTCATGCATAGTTTGTGTCTGAATGTAGAGGGATGGCATGCCCCACCTACACATCCAATAACTTCCCACATCTTGGCACAAACACAGTTCAAAGCAAAAGTTTGTAGTGCAAAAAAAAATATTTGTGTAGGTATTAGACTGATGTAGGCAGCAAAAAAACATTTCCCCTTATAGTGCCTCAATAGCCTGCAGTTATTTTCAAAATATGTTGCCTTTTCTTTGATAGTAAAGCATTGTATTCATTTCTTACTGAACTATTATCTTCCCTTGGGCAAAGCTGTAGCTTTCCAGCTGTTATAGTACAACACCTCCCATGTTCTACAGCCAGCTAATGTGGACTTTTATCACCTTTGTATAACTTTCAGTTTTGAAAAATGATGGACAATACTTGCTATGCACCAATGCGTAAGTCACATAGGCCTAGGGAAACTGTACTGTAGGGGTTTTCAATTGTTGGCCATCCAGCTGTTGGGTACTACAACTCCCATCATCCGTAACTGAAGGTCCAACAATTGACTTCCCCTGCTGTAGTCTCTAGGTCTTCCTTCAGAGTCTGTGAAGCCTTCCTTGGTGGTCGAATAATTGACCTCCCCTGGTGTACTGTCACCAGGCCTTCCTGGGTGGGTCTGTGAAGCCTTCCTTGGTGGTCCAATAATTGACTTTCCCTGGTGTACTGTCACCAGGCCTTCCTGGGTGGGTCTGTGAAGCCTTCCTTGGTGGTCCAATAATTGACTTCCCCTGGTGTACTGTCACCAGGCCTTCCTGGGTGGGTCTGTGAAGCCTTCCTTGGTGGTCCAGTAATTAACTTCCCCTGCTGTACTGTCTCCAGGTCTTCCTGGGAGGGATTGTGAAGACGTCCTTGGTTGTCCAATAATTGACTTCTCCTGCTGTACTGTCTCCAGGCCTTCATGGGCGGGTCTATGTTGCTTTCCTTGGTGGTCAAAAATTGTTTCCTGGGTTTGCCCTGTTTTTCCCTTACTAGTTAAAGCAGATGCAGCAGAACTTCCTTTTTCCTGTGACCAGATGCTAGGCTACTCAAACCCTCTCATGTCTCTTTGTTTCATTATTAATGTTAATATTAAACATGCTGTTCTCATCATTTTAATTAATCATATTTCTCTGCCGTCCAATACAGGTTACTGGTAACTTTGGGTAGGCGATCCGGCCCTTTAAGTAGGCAGGAACAATTCTAGAATTGATTGCAGGGGGTGGAGCCTACCTTCCTTCCTTGACTGCAGCTAGCCAACCAGCTTCAGAAAGAATTGTTCCTTGGTGAAGACACAGGCAAGAGAACAGTTCTGCTATAGTTTTAGAAATTTTTTTTATTTTTCTGTTAGAAATGGAATACCACCATTAGGCGGATTACCATAACTGACAATGCCCTTAGATGTGGCTAGCTCAGTATCCAGGTGCTTTTTGTGGACCTTAAGCACTGGGGGGAAAATCTTGGGTACAGATTCTTTCCTCAGGAGTTGCCCCCCGAGGCTTCTTCTTGATACATGGTAATCTGAAGACAGAAGATCTACAGGAAAGGTGAGCAACCCTTTGAGTGCTGCAGGTCCACATGTCCCACATTGCCCCTCTGCACAGAGTTTTTTTCCTTGGGAGTTCTTATTGCACACTCCTCCACTCATTGGGTCTATCTGTATGTCTGTTGGGTATTTTGGAGCAAGTTTACGTGGTAACTTAACCATTTAGCTACTGGTTTGCATCTTTTGGGGGGTGGTTATCACTTTCCCTACTGGGTTCAGTGTGTTTTTTGGTCTTCTAACTTGTTCTAGTGATGTTTCATGTAATTTTATTTCACTGTTTTAATTTGACAAACTTTGAATTTGCGCGCTTTACCGCATAGACGCCATTGCTCCATTCACTCTTATGGGACTGTACAGTTTGGAACATATCTCTGCAACCGCTCAACGTAGCGACTTCAGAGAGGGCTCATTTTAATTGTCTGACCTTGCCCTATCATCTGGTTACCATTGCAAGTGTGTTGGGGGGCTCAGGGGGCTTCGGGCAGTGTTAAGGTACTTTTTCTGGGAAAACTACATTTCCCATGAGCGCTTGCTTCATGCGCTTGTTTCTGATCAGCTCCCGCCGCGGCAGCCATTTTATGCCTTTTCTGCAATGAGTATCCTATGCAGGGCTTGGACTCTCCTTCTCTCTTCTGCAGATTAACCCTTCACCTTCCAGATAAGTGTATTTTAGTGATTTCTGGGGTGAAATTTTAATTTTTCACACTGTAATTGGGGGATTCATTATACTAAACGTTTTTTGACACTGTGAGAATGTCTAATCCATTGGAGCTTGGGGCCAGGCCTAAGACTAAGGACGCTGGGGTCTCTGTGTCCCCTATTGCGCACTGTTCCTCATGTCATTCATGGTTACCTAGAGAATTCTTAGGTCATTTATGCCCAGCATGTTCTGATGTCCCTGAGTCTCTCCCAGGGACCTTCAGCCATGCAATAGAGCCAGTTTGGGTGCAAAAGTTCAAAGGCCCCCCAGTTACAGGGGGTCTTTCACTCATGGCAGACCATTTCTTCAGTCAGATCTTCCCTACCAAAACCCCAGGGAGTACCTGACATGTCAGATTCCTCTGACGAGGAACTGTTGGTGGATTCAGATGTTGAGGCATGTTCTGCTGTGGGCTCCTCTCAGTTTTTTGGGGACCCCTTTGAGGCTGATCCTGAGCCTTCAGCTGAGGTCCTGATCAGGGCTGTCTTGACCACCCTAAACATTCTCGTAGTTCAGGAGGTTCCTTCAGATCCCTCTGATGTTTTCCAGGAGCCTAAAAAGCCCCTTACTTGTTTTCCACCTAACCCCACTCTTGACCGCCTTGTGGCTGATGAGTGGAAATCTCCGTACAGAAATCCTTCTATTTCCAAGAAGTTTGCTTAGCTTTACCCTTTTTCTGAAGCAGCACTTGCTCAGTGGGTTCATCCCCCCCAAAGTGGATACTCCTGTATCCAGGCTATCTAAGTCTACTGCATTGCCAGTTTCTGATGCATCTGCTCCGAAAGACTGGACTGACAAGAAACTTGAGGTTTCCCTCAAGTCCATTTTTGCCACTGCTGGCACTGCCATGCGTCCAACGTTTGCTGCTGCATGGGTTAAACAGGCCATCGCGGTCTGGACTGAACAACTCACCCTGGCTGTACGTCAGGGTGCTCCTTCTTCGGATATGTTGAGGCTTCTTGGCAACATCTCTGAGGCCCAGCACTCTGTTTCTGTTGCCTTATTTGATGCCATCCGTTTGGTGGCACGGGTTTCTAGCATGTCCGTGGTTGCCAGACGAGCTCTTTGGCTCAAGATCTAGTCTGCTGACACTGCTTCCAAGAAAGCCTTGCCTTCCTTATCCTTTCAGGGTACATCCTTATTTGGGCCAGATCTTAAGGATCTGATTAGTGAGGCCACAGGGGGTAGGAGTACTCATCTGCCACTGGTCCCCAGGAAGAAACCTCCTCTCAAGCGTAACAGGTTTTTTTCGTCCCTTCCAGACACATCCGGCGAGCCAGGCGGTTCCATCAGTTCCACGTGCCTCCTCCAAGCCCAAACAGCAATGGAAGCCCAAGGCCTCCTCCAAGCCTAAGGCTTCCAAGACTTCTTCAGCATGACTCGCCGAACCCGGGTCCCCATTTGGCTGTGGGTGGCCATCTGCGTCACTACCAAAGCGTCTGGGAGCGCACCTGTGGGTTTTACAGATGGTGACGGAAGGGTACAGGATCCCTTTCGTCTCTCTTCCGCCCTTTCATTTTTTTCACCTATCATACGCCCCAGGGCGCAGAGAAACACCATCTGTTCAGTGGCGCTATCCAGGCCCTTCTGGATAAGGATGTTCTGGAGCCTGTTCCAGATCAGGACAGAGATATGGGTTTTTACTCAAACCTCTTTGTGATCTCCAAGAAGGACGGAGGTTGTCGTCCCATTTTTGGATTTGAAAGATCTCAATTCCTTTGTGATCAGGACTCATTATCACCAGGAGTCCCTAAGGACAGTGATTGCTGCTATGTCCCCGGGGGATTCCTTGCTTCTCTGGATCTTCAGGACGCATATCTACACATCGCCATTCATCCAGAGAGCCAGCAGTATCTCAGATTTGCCTGCGAAACAAGGGCACTTTCTGTTTTCAGCTCTTCCCTTTGGTCTGACTACAGCTCCTCAAGTCTTCAACCGTGTCCTGGGACCTTTAGTATCTGTCCTCCACCGGGACAGCATCAGAGTTACTCCACACATGGATGACTTGCTTCTGAAAGCCCCCTCTGCAGAACTTCTTCATCAGCAGGTTCAGGATTGCATTCATGCTCTCACCCATCACGGGTGGATCCTCAACATGGACAAGTCAGATCCTGTCCCATCCCAGCGTCTGGTCTTCCTGGACCTTCTCTTTGACACTCAGCAGAGCATGGTGTTTCTCACGGAGGAAGTGGCTCACTAGATTGCCCAAAGAGTATCTGCTGTTCTGGCTCTCGATCCAGTTCCAGCCAAGAAGCTGTCCTCTCTAGTGGGGAAATTTATCTCCACCATAGAAGCGGTCCCATTTGCCATGGCTCACACCAGGGAACTCCAGAGGTTCGTGATGCAGGTGTGCAAGGGTCAGCCGGACCTTCTGAAGACATCGGTGTCACTTCTTCTTCATGTGGAACGGAGTTTGTCCTGGTGGCTCGACCTCTCCAATCTGCTGAAGGGAAAGTCCTTCCTAGTATCCCTCTGGACCACAGTGATGATGGATGCTAGCCTCTCTGGATGGGGAGTGATCCTGGGTCACCTGAGTGCACAAGATCTGTGGTCTCCGGAGGAATCTCTCCTTCCCATCAACATGTTGGAGCTTTGGGCGATATTTCATGCCCTTCGTCATTGGGCTCCCCAGCTGAAAGAATGACCAGTTTGGGTACAGTCCGACAACGCCACAGCCATGGCGTACATCAACAAGCAGGGCAGAACAAGAAATTTCACCACTTGGTTAGAGGTCAAGGCTATTTTGTCCTGGGCAAAAGAACATATTCCTGCCATATCCGCAGTACACATTCCTGGCATAGGCAACGTCATGGCAGACTTCATCAGTCGACACACGGTGGACAGCGGAGCGTGGAAACTGCACCCAGAGGTGTTCTCCCTCATTGTTCAGAAGTGGGGTCTTCCTTGCATCGATCTGATGGCGACAAGACACAACCGGAAGGTGCCAAGGTTCTGCTCTCTAGGGATCCTCTAGCTCTAGCGGTGGATGCCATGTCCATTCCTTGGTTATTTCCTCTGGCTTACATCTTTCCTTCTCTTCCCATGTTATACAGGGGGTTACGGAAATTGAGACTGGAGTGCTGTCCAGTCATTCTGATTGCTCCCTACTGGCCTTGGCAGGCTTGGTTTCCTGAGCTTCTGGTCAGTGGCAGAGCCATTCTGGCTCCCTTGCCATCTGGATCTTCTTCTACAGGGTTACCTGTAGAAGGAGGATGTTCGTCGTCTATCTTTGACAGCTTGGAACTTGAATCCTCAATACTGAAGAAGAAGGGTTTTTCTTCTAGTGAGGTGGCTACTATGCTTAGTGCTCGCAAACCAGTTTCTTCTAAGGCCTACCATCTTGTTTGGTCTACCTTCCTATCTTGGTGTGCTCTGAGAATTTTGATCTGCCTACGGTCCTGGCCTTCTTGCAGGATGGTGTAGATAAGGGCCTCAGTTTGAGTTCCCTTAAGGTTCAGACTTATGCTCTCTCTGTTTTCTTTCAGAGAAGCATTGCTATTCTTCCTGATGTCAAGGTTTTCTTCCAGGGCGTTGCTCATACTCGTCCTGTCTTGTAGATTCCCGCTCCTCAGTGAGACCTTAATTTGGTCTTGACCGTCCTTCAGCGCCTTCCCTTTGAGTCCTAGGCTACTATTCCTCTACGCTTACTGGTGTGGAAAATGGCTTTTCTCCTGGAGGTCGTGTCTGTTCGCCATGTCACGGAGTTACATGCTCTGTCTTGTAAACCACCCTATTTGGTGTTTCACAAAGACAAGGTGGTGCTTTGCACTTCTAAGGAGTTTCTCCTGAAGGTGGTCTCTGAGTTCCACATTAATCAGGAGATTGTGGTGCCTTCTTTCTGCCCTGACCCTACCTCTGACAAGGAGAGGGATCTCCACTTGATAGATGTGGTGCATTGTCTCAAGTTTTATGTACATCGCACTGAGTCTATTAGACAATCTGACTCGCTGTTCGTCATTCCTGAGGGCCCCAGGGCAGGAAGACCTGCATCCAAAGTGACTATTGCGTAAGGCTTACGAGTTGAGGAAGAAGCCCGTTCCCCTTTGGGTTATGGCTCATTCTACCAGATCTATTGGAGCTGCTTGGGCTTACAAGAGTCAGGCCTCCCCAGATCAGCTGTACAAGGCTGCCACTTGGTCATCTGTTCACATTGTCTGATGCCAGCTTTGGGAGGAAGGTCCTGGAGGCAGTCTTGCCTGTCTAGGATCTACTTCAGTTCTTGGTGCTTCCTTCACTTTTGAGCCCTGTTGACTCTAGTTCCGTGTGCTGTGTAACAGTTTGGGGTGTTGTTATCCCTGTTCAGTGTCCATTGACACTTAAGTTGTTTTGTTTGGCTGTCTCTGATCTGATGGTTCATATCTGCTTTGGTTACTTTGGGGGCCTTGCGCCTGGTCCTTGCCTTACTTCCCGCCTCTGGAAAACTCAATGGTTGGACATCCCAAAGTTACCAGTAACCTGTATTGGACGACAGGGAAAAGAGAATTTTAGTCTTACCTGTTAAATCCTTTTCTCTTAGTACATACAGGTTACTGGTCTCCCACCCTGTCAAGGGACCATGCTTGGCTCTCCTGTGGCAGATTGTGGGGTTCCTTCAGGGTCATGCTCACAGGAGTCTTCTTTCCCTTCCACTGTCTAGTCAATAGTGTCTCAGATCTTTCTGGAGCTGGTTGGCTAGCTGCAGCCAAGGAGGAAAGGTAGGCTTCACTCCCTGCATACAATTCTAGAATTGTTCTTGCTTACTTAAAGGAACAGATCACCTACCCAAAGATACCAGTAACCTGTATGGAGTAAGAGAAAGGGATTTAACAGGTAAGACTAAAATCTTCTTTTATCTTAATAATGTACTTGTTATTCTCAGGGTCAAAATTCTTAGTCCAGTTTTATCTACTTAGTAATTGGCTCCAATTAACTACTACACACATCACTAATCTGGGCTTCATCCAATGCAGAATCTAAAGCTTCAGAATCTGATGCCAAAAGGCATATGCCTCTTTGGCAGTATACATCCTCAGCAGTGTTTATTTAAATTGGGGCCAGTTATACCAGGAAGACAGGGGGAGAAGTGTTGCTCATCTTGTATTGTTTCAACCCTTTGAGTGCCAGAGGGGTACACAACACATTGCAAAGTAATGCGTTGCATGCTCCTCTGGCAATTAACCCTTTGACTGCCAGAGCGGTATGCAACACATTGCTTTGCAATGCGTTGCGTACCACTCTGGCACTCAAAGGGTTAAAGGGTCAGTAATGTCCCATAAGAAATGCTTATAGTTTTGTAGAGGTTAAAAAAATAAACTGCAGTGAGGGAAAAAATTATTTGATCCCCTGCTGATTTTGTACGTTTGCTCACTGACAAAGAAATGATCAGTCTATAACTTTAATGGTAGGTTTTAAGAAAAAAGAAAAGACACCTGTTTTCTTGCTCACCTCGGGTGATATTTTATAATGACAATAGAGAAGACCCTGTAAATAAAGGAACTTTTGAACAGTATGCTACCCCAATCCCAATACTGGAGATTTCAGTACTTAGGTCTATTGCTGGGGATTAATTTAATCATTTTATATGTGTCTTTTAATGAATTGGTATTAAAGGTTAAGTTTTAACCATTTATCTGGTTTAGATGTGTCCATGTCTCTATTATCATTTTAAAATATAACCCGAGGTACCCAAGAAAACAGGTGTCTTTTCTTTTTTCTTAGAACATATTTCACATTTCTGTTGGCACCCACCTATAAATAAGAAATACGTAAGGGGATATCTTAAAACGATAGGGTGCAGAAACTGTTTCCTCTTTAAGTTGCTTAATGGTAGGTTTATTTGAACAGTGAGAGAGAGAATAACAACAAACCAATCCAGAAAAACACATTTCAAAACAGTTATAAATTGATTTGCATTTTACTGATTGAAATAAGTTTTTTACCCAATAATCCTGTTTTCCAAAATGCGCTTATGTCTTTAAACACAAAAGACTGGCACTAATCACCCAAACAGCTTCCTTTCTTCTCAGACTGACATACCTCCCAAAATTTCAAATCGCCAAAGAGGGACACTTTTTTTTAGGGGGTGATGCTGGGGACGTGGCTGGTGCACGTGGCATTACTGTGAAAATGTAGGTTATTTCATGACCTATTGATACCTGTTTGTGCAACTGCATATTTACTGTTTATTTACACAGACTAATGTATAAACACATATACTGAAGTTCATACGAACTACAGGAGTCAGAGCCCATTCCTAAAGGTATGGAGGGTGAAAAGTAATGGGGAAAGGCAAAAGGCCATACAATTAAATGCAATATATTTTTAACTGAACGTTAAGTCTATTCGTGACCTCCTTGAACACTTTCAGTGCCAGAAGTGTATGCAATGCACTGGCACTCAGAGGGTTAACAAAGCAAGGAGCACTGGCTGCATTGATGTCATACAACGCTGCAACACCTGATTTCCCCCAGTAGCAAGCTGTTAGCCAGCTGAGCCAGACCCAGCAGTACTGGCAGTTCTGATGGCTGAAGCTGGCTCAGTCAGACGTGTAAATAAAATCTCAGTGAATTAACTCTCACACTCACTGACCTGCCGCCTCCGTGTCACTTAAGCCAGACACTGACTGTGACTGAGGCATTTTCACCTCAGCGAAGTAACAGCACTGTCATATTTATAGAAAACGTCCGATAGAAGACCTAATCAAGGAAACATGAGATCAAACAATATAACGCGTCACATGATCTCTGGCTGCTTTCCCCGTTTATCCTTCACCACTGTGCTGAATCCAAGAATACCACAGAGAAGTGCCACCTACAACCACTCTGTACAATAGCTATGTCTGTAGACATAATACATTAGGGCAACAGGCCCCCTTATTGAATTAAATGATGGAAACAGACAAATATGGTGTGGCCAACCTTCCAACACCCCCGTCCTCCCATGCAACTCAGGTGGCGCCGCTGTACTCAGTCACTTAACCTTTGAGTGCCAGAGGAGTTTTGCACTCAAAGGGTTAAATTGTACCTGGTCAGGAAGGATGATCATCAGAATGAGACTTGTTGGCTGGACTGTCTGGCAAAGACAGTTCTGGCTCAGAAGCGTTGTGTGCTCTGCTGCTCAGACTGCAAACGAGCACTCAGCACTGTGAAGCAGGACTTGCATAAAAGGCGGACAAGGGAAGAGTCTGCGTGAACACTGCATGCGTGCGCATATATGACGCGCAGCACGCATGAACAGTGAATTAGGCGTCATGCCGCTCATCGCGAAAGTGACCCATGAATAAGTTGTTAAGGCTGCTGGAGCAGAAATGACATTGCTAGGAAGCGGGGCAGGGGCCAGGAAAGTGAGACATAGTTCAAATGTGGCGGGACAGTGGTTTTGGACCCTAAAATTGGGACTGTCCCATGTAAATGGGACATGGGACAGTTGGCTGCTTTGGACTAAGGAAGGAACAAATTGAAAGTGACGTTTTTTGGAAGCGGTGCAGAGCTTGAAGTGCACACAGTTATGTGCCAGCCATTTCAAGCAGCTGAACTGCCAGTCCCTAATGCATACAGAAGCTGGCTTGACTTTTCCTAAAGAAGTCAGGCACCTAATTACTGCTGTCCCATAGCACTCATTTGTCACCATGCACACATGCCGCTACTCACATTTAGGTAACGCAGTCACCTTCCAGCCTAGCTGTGACCTTTTTAAGTCTTAAGCCTAGCAGCCATTTTACTACAGGACATATTCATTTTGAGAACCAGTCACAGCTTAGCAGCACTACCTCAAGGCTTTGTCACTTGTAATTTCATTTTATTTCTATTTTAAGCTTACTGATTGTCCGTTGTAAAACCCAACTTTGCAACAATTGGTGTGGACATGACATTCATGCATCCATGCATAAAATAGAACTGCACATTTAACTCTTTGACTGCCAGAGGTATGCAATGCATGGTGGAGTCGTGTGTTGCCTACCCATCTGACACTCAAAGGATTACGACAGAATTTATTAAGCTAAAAGTGCATTGAGAAGCAGTGTGTTGTAGACCTTTCTAGCATTCAAGAGGTTAAAAAGTCAATTGAACTTAATGGATATTCGGGACATTTTTATTTGTTCCCCTATGGCGTAGTTTGGTTTGCTCCAGAGTTGCACCTCTTTAGCTTATAGAACTGTACCTCAAACTTGGCTGCACTAAGTACCCCCAAAGCAATGCGTTGTGTCCCACCCTGGCACTCAAAGGGTTAAATGACAGTTTTAGAAAGCGATGTGGTTGGTCAGATCTGATAGAAAACAGCTCTTTGTACAGTAACAAGTGAAATACAGATCCCAAGAATAGATTTTTTTTAGGACTTTTTTTTCGCAATAAAACAGGGTGACTGCCACTGCAAGAGATGTTTCATTTAAAAATTATTACAGGGCAAAATTGCCTTTTTTGTGAGAGGATAGGCTCAGTGTGCTTTTTGTAGTATTTATTAGTTATGTCAGAGGTTCTGTCATTGACATAAGCCATCCGTCAAAAGCAGCTGCTACATTGCACAATTAAAGCTGAACTACCACCTCCATTAAAGTCACCCTGCAATACTTAGGCAGGTGGCGACTACCTTACTAATCATTATTTTACCTCTCAAAAGTGCCCAGGAATAGTTAACCTTAGAGGAGCAGTAAACTTTTTTTATGATAAAATATATATTATAGGGATTTTCAAATTGAGTAAAATAATGGTACTCCCACTGCCAAGAGATTCATATTTCCAGAGTTATTACAGTTTAAACCCATGTATTACAGTTTAAACCCTAACAAAAATTACAAATGACCTATACACAGCAAGGGACAAAAGATACTTTAGTATACTAATCCACAAAAACCACCCAAATCTCTGCGCTAAATACAACACGTACAGTACTAAGGCAGAAAAAAATCCAATACAAAAAACCTGACAGGGGTAATAAAGTCCTTATAACCGTCTTCCCTTTCTTGGTGCTGCTTTGTCTTTATTGGTCCTTGGTAGCCGGATCCTCTCACCACATGCAGAAAAATATACAAAAAACAAGCGCACACAAAAAATAAGTGCAGACTGTTTAATTCCTCGTGTCGGACACCTTCACCACGTGAGATATTAGTATCGCCACCTCTTTCACCGTGGGAATCACCTTCAGTGGTGAGTATAATAATTATACACTCACCTTAACCAGAGGCGAACCAGCCTCTTGGTTTAAGAGCCTATACTGGATAACCCCCAGTATGGGTATCAAATCTCTGCCTCTTTTCCTCTGCCCGTCGTCACCTCCTTCAGCGTCTCTCCTCCGTCCACTCCTTCCCCTGCTGGGCTACTCCAACCAAAAGTTAACCTCCAATCAGGGCTCACTGGGACCAAATGGAATATGACTAAAGGGGCTCAGGACTCATGAGACTAATAATAAATCTCTATTTATTAAAAATATATATGTATAGATCCATACACTAAAATAAATATCTGTATACAAAATACCAAGATATACAAATATACTCAAATGATAAAAACGCCCTACGCGTTTCACAGCCTCCCGCTGCTTCTTCAGGGGCACTTTCAATATCAATCATTTGAGTATATTTGTATATCTTGGTATTTTGTATACAGATATTTATTTTAGTGTATGGATCTATACATATATATTTTTAATAAATAGAGATTTATTATTAGTCTCATGAGTCCTGAGCCCCTTTAGTCATATTCCATTTGGTCCCAGTGAGCCCTGATTGGAGGTTAACTTTTGGTTGGAGTAGCCCAGCAGGGGAAGGAGTGGACGGAGGAGAGACGCTGAAGGAGGTGACGACGGGCAGAGGAAAAGAGGCAGAGATTTGATACCCATACTGGGGGTTATCCAGTATAGGCTCTTAAACCAAGAGGCTGGTTCGCCTCTGGTTAAGGTGAGTGTATAATTATTATACTCACCATTGAAGGTGATTCCCACGGTGAAAGAGGTGGCGATACTAATATCTCACGTGGTGAAGGTGTCCGACACGAGGAATTAAACAGTCTGCACTTATTTTTTGTGTGCGCTTGTTTTTTGTATGTTTTTAGTATACTAATCCTACTAGATCTATCTGCTGCTTTTGACACTGTTGACCATGCACTCCTACTGGACACACTGCACACCCTTGGCATTCGTGACACACCTCTTGAATGGATTTCCTCCTATCTCTCTAAACGTACTTTCAGTATTTCTTTTGCTAACACTTTCTTATCTCCCCTCGACCTCTCAGTAGGTGTTCCTCAGGGATCAGTCCTGGGACCACTTCTCTTTTCCCTCTACACCCTCTCACTTGGTGACTTCATCTCATCTCTTGGATTTAATTACCATTTGTATGCGGATGACACCCTAATCTATCTCTCTTTCCCTGACCTCACTCCAGCTGTGCAGTCTCAAGTCACTCAATATCTGTCAGCTGTTTCATCATGGATGGCCCACCGCCACCTTAAACTTAATATGGCTAAGACAGAGCTGGTGGTGTTCCCTCCTAAAACCCATCCACCAACCACCTTCTCCATCACAATAAAAAACTCTTCCATACACTCAGTATCCAAAGCACGCTGTCTTGGGGTCATACTTAATTCTAAATTAACCTTCTCCCCCCCCCATATCCAAGCTGTCACTAGAACATGTCGCTTCTTCCTAAAAAATATTGCAAAAATATTTCTGTTCCTCTGCATATCAATGGCTAAATCACTATCTCAGGCACTCATTCTATCCAGACTTGACTACTGTAACATTCTACTCTCCGGTCTTCCTACTTCTCATCTCTCTCCACTTTAATCTGTTATCGATTCTTGTAATTCAGCCGCAAGAATCACCACATTTGCTCCCAGATACCTTCCATCTCATCTCCTCCTGAAATCCCTCAATTGGCTACTTATCGTATTTCTTACAAGATTCTCCTCCTCTCCTGTAAGTCTCTCTGCTCCTCAGCACCCTCATACATTTCTGTTCTAATCTCCCGCTACACCCCTTCCCGTCCCCTACGGTCTTCTCAAGGGTTCTTCCTGTCCTCTCCCTACACATCTCGAGCCATCTCTCGACTACAAGCTTTCTCACTGGCTGCTCCTCGACTCTGGAGTACCCTCCCCATCACCATTTGCCAATCATCCACACTCATCAGTTTCAAGTATCTCCTCAAAACCCACCTGCTCAGGGAGGCATCTCAGTAGCAATGTCCTCCTCTTGCACACTGACAGTCACAGCAGAATCCTTCTGCACTTCTTTCACCACACCTTGTACCTGCACTTATAATCATCCTCCTACTGTCTCTGTTTGTCATTATGAATTCAACTTAGATTGTAAGCTCCTTGGGGCAGGGTCCTTTTCCCAGTCTAGGATTCCTTTGCTGCACTTTCCCCCACAAATAATGGAATGATTGCACTTAAGCTTAATGCTCTTAACCCTGTTCTGTATTTTTGTATTATATTATTTCAACTTTTGTTAACCCCTTAATGACCCTTGACGGTCATAGTACGTCAAGGGTCAATCTGACTGAATGACCCATGACGTACTATGACCGTCATGGAGTTCTGATCTCCCCCCGTGGTTGCACGCCGTTCGGGGAGTCCGGAACCGGAAAAAGAAAAAATGCTCTGCAGTCCTTAACTCGTGTTGCGGCGCCGATCGACCAGTCTTTAAGGGGTTAAGCACTGTGTACATGTATGGAGCTATATAAATAAAGATACATACATACATACATGCTTTTATACATTAGCAGTGTCCTCTAGTGGTCAAATTCTAATTAGTTTTTCCTGTTACATTCTAATGGAGAAGAAAGTCAAGAAAGTCAGTGATGTACAGTTCTCTATAGAATGTGATAGAAACTGCCTGTCACTTCCTGTCAGTTAGAACTTTCAGTAAGTAAACACAGTAAATTTACTTCATGACTATTTGAATGGTTATAAATTTTTAATAGAACATCTGACAGCAGTGGGAGTGACCTTGTTTGATTCAGCAGGAAAAGACTGACAGCCAGGTTACTGCAGCCTGTGCACCTGCGCCATCGGTCTCTTCCGGAGCCATCCGGGCCAGTGCAATGCCTGTGAAGAGCATGCAAGATGTTCGCGGTGATGCCTGGCTTCTGGTCTCGGAAACTTAAGGATAACTTTATTCATGGACACTTTTGAGAGGTAAAATAATGATTAGTAAGCTAGTCGCCACTTGCCTAAGTATTGCAGGGTGACTTTAGTGGAGGTGGTAGTTCCGCTTTAAATGATAGGCCTTCCCATCCCAATATAAATAATTGCTAAATGTATATAAATTAACCCTTTCAGTGCCAGAGGGGTACGCAACACATTTATACAACGCATTGCTTTGCAATGTGTTGTGTACCCCTCTGGCAGTGAAAGGTTTAAGGGACTTAATCCCAAGGACAAGGTGCAAACCAAGGCAAAAGCTACCCTAATAGTACATGAGTGATTGACCAGTGTGTGTCATCATGCTACTGTAGATAGTATTAAGTGCCTTATGTATAAATGCAAAGTGGAGCAATTCTGCTACAAACTGACTGCACCATGCAGACTAATAAAAATGGCCATTCATTTAAATAGAGTTTTTAACCCCTTGAATGCTAGGGAGATGTCCAAACCTCTACTGGATTCAAGGGGTCAATATCACCATTTAACTCAATGTGAATTTTAATTTTTCTCCATGATGCAATTGGTTAGTCCCAGAATTGCTCCATGTTGCTCTTATATAGAAGGACCCATGTTCCAATGCAATTGTTGGACCCTCACTGGTAAAGGACCTATCCTATATAATAATTCGCTAAATTGTGTGTAACGCCGCGACATGCGCAGTAGACACTGCTGCTCTTGCTGCAGTCATGCGCAGTAGAGACTGCCCGCGCCGCGGCTGATACAGAGCTGGGCACTCAGAAGGAGTGTCCAGCTCTGTATAAGCCGTGGCGCGGGCAGTCTCTACTGCGCGTGACTGCCCTGCGACCGGGTGGCAGTGGGACTGTGGCCTGTGTAACGGGCTGTTCAACTAGTTTGCAAATAAATGACTCACACAAGGGTAACCAGTGTTTGCAGATATAAAGAATAACTCAGTATTAGCCAATAGTAGCTCACGTGGCCCAAAGCCTCTCTGTAGCATGTACAGTACTATTATCCCACTGTTACTGCTCCCCCAAAAAGGCACCTTCAGTTGCTTCTAGCAACTGTAGCCATAGCAACAAAGCTCTCTCTAAACATAATACCCACCACATTAAATTGCTATCATTTCCTGCGTTGTTTGGGGAGATGTAATTTCTTATCTTTAGATATAGTAGAACATGACAAAAACATTCTGCACTACCTATTGGTACTTGCAACAGTTAAAGACAATAATGTAGTTTACACTCTTACATGTACATAAATTGGATTTTTTATTGGTACCCAAGAGGATAAGGATGACGGAATATAGCTGGGACTGACATGTGACTCGCATACTGTTTGACTACACCTGCCATCATCCTCAGACAACCAGCTAAGGACAATGGGAGTTATAGTCCAACAGCAGCCAGAGAGTCACGTCCCCTCCATGATAAACACCGAGATGGCTCACAGCAGCTCTTGAGTTGCACTTAGAACCTTATGCAGAAGGAAAAAGTTGATTACGTCTGGAGCAAATTAACTGTACCATAGGGGACAAATAAAAAAGTGACAAAATCACCACTAATTTAAATGTGAGTTTTTGAATGCTAGAGAGATCGCAGTGCATTGTTTCACAATTACTCAGAGACTTCTCTAGCAAAACTGGCGTTAACAGTGAGTGCCAGAGAAATACCCCACTGGCACTCATTTTAAAATCCCCGTATAAACTAATTGAAAATTGTATCCCCCCCTATGATGTAGTTGGTTTGCTCCTGAATCTTTTGCTTTCTGCATAAACATAATCCTACTACTCACTTATTACATTAATTTCACTGATTGATCTAATGCAAAGAATATATGTTTTGCAGATTTTTATTTTGTTTTTAGATTTTCTAAGTATATTCTGTTGAACCATCAGACTCTATGATGTAAAGGATCCCAATAAATGTCCAAGGTGCCAAATATATTAAAATGTACTTAGTTGTGAAATGAGATATTCACTACTTTTTACTTGTAATATAGTTATACTAGTTGACGAGCCCGTGTACACGGGCCGCAGTGCCACCCAGCAATTGCCGCGGTGCAGTCATGCACAATAGAGACTTCCCGCACTGGTCTGAGTTCGGAGCCCCGCTCCGTTATCAGCCGCAGCGCAGGCAGTCTGTAGTGCGCATGACTGCAGCGCGCGCAGCCGTCTCTTCTGCACATGACGGCTTCTGACACACACATTTAGCAAATTATTATATAGGATGATTAGTGTAATAAAAGTTGTTGTTTTATTGGTTGTGGACACAATCAATTTTTTTTTCATAGTTGTTAACACTGTTTAGTGGGTTATTTGTTCTTAACCCTTTGAGTGCCAGAGGGGTACGCAACACATTGCTTTACAATGCGTTCCATACCCCTCTGGCACTCAGAGGGTTAAGTAGTAACATAGTTGATGTGGCTGATCAATATAATATCTGTTTTGAAACCAACTATCATAATTTTCAGGATTCTCTGGGACAGAAAAGTATCCATTACGTTTTGAAAGAATCAACAGTATCAGCAAACACAGGCTCCAGAGGCAAATACCATACTAGCACAACCTTACTGCCCTTACTATAAAAAATAATCTTCCAATCTTCTCCACCCATTCACTCAGTTTATCCAAATCTTTCTGCAGAAAAAAAAACATCCTACTCTGTGTCCATTTCCTTACACATTTTAGTGTCATCAGCAAAGATTAAGACACTACTTTCAATACCCATGAGCATTAATAAACATATTAGAAAGCACTGGGTCTTCATAAAGTACAGCATTTTTGATACCTCAGACATTTCAAGAGCACTTGAAGAAGAAAGAAGAGACATTGGCCATTTTACATTGTCACAAAAATGGAACACCAAAATCAAGGAACTACCACTATTGCTTAATTATCTAAGGCAAAGTCATACACACACACACACAACCAGGGGCAGATTGTGGTTCAGTACCAGCTCAGGGGATTTTTTTTATTTAACTGGCCCACTAGCTGGTATTTTAATCTATATGCATATAATAAAATTCCTCAAGTGCCAGGGGTGGGTGGGGGGGATACACAGTGCATTGCTCAGCAATGCGCCGTGCACCCCTCTGGCACTCAGAGGGTTAAATACAACTGTTATTCCCCACTCTGTCCTCCTGCTTCAATCTATTACTCCCACACACACACCACTTTGCTAAAGAGGCATAAATGCTTATCTATTAACCCTTTAACCTACTGTATGCAGTAAATTATCAGTTATAAACCTCTTGCATGCCAGAGGTGTACAGTAATGTATTCTGCCATTAACCCATTGAATGTCTCATAGGTGTGCAACGCATTGCGCAGGAATGTGTACCTGAATAACCCCTTTTGTGCTAAAAAGGCATAATTCTTCATTAACTAACACCTTTATTCACCTTTGTGGCATACAAGGGGCCAGTTACTGATTAATTATGCCTCTCTAGCATGCAAGGGGTTAATCAGTGAGGTACTGCACATATGAGGGATCCAATGGGTTAATAACAGAATATTTCTGTAATCCTATCTGGAATGCAAAGGGTTAATAACTGATGATCATACCTGGGAACTCTCCGGTTTTGCCCCGGAGACTCCGGATTTCAGACTGAATTACCGGGTCTCCGGGGCAATGTGTGGATCACCGGGTGGGCAGAGTTTAAATAGAAACTCTGCCCACTTGTGCTCCGTCCCGCCTGGTTCCTCCCACTCCCCGCCCTCTTAGATACATTTTGCAGGGTTTTTTTGTTGTTTTTTTTTTGTCCCGTCCCCCCTCTGTGACTAAGCCCGCCCCTTTTATGACGCGAATCGCGTCATTTTCCTCCCAGGTCGGCACTGACAGGGTTACCCTCCGGGTAGCCCTGTTTCAAAAGTTCCCAGGTATGCTGATGATTTATACTTACCTAAAGCATACAGGGGTTAAAGGGTTAAAAGATGATAAATTAAGTATGTCTATCAATGGGTACAGTTAATGAGGAAGAATCAGTTCATACCATTTTAAACCGCTAGGCATTTGGGACTCAGAAGCTCTGCCTGCTAACCATGCACTGCACAGGACACACACTGCAGGCAGAGCAGGGCCAGCCAAGTCAGCCTTGGGGGCGGGACAGTTACAGAGCACAGAACCCGGTCTCTTCACTGCTGCACCGCTGGGGTGAGTGAGTTGTCCCTCACATCTACAGAGCTGTGGACTGGAGAGGTGAGATCATATGATCTCCCTACTGGCCCATGACTGGGGGGCCCACCGGGGCATGTCTGATCACCCGATAGGACAATCCGCCCCTGCACACAACTCATACGAAGATTTTATTGAAAAATAGACATCCAACGTTTTGAAAGCCCTGAACGTTATGGAGAACTATTAATGGGCAATTAACATTGTGAATTAAAAAAAACATCCTCCTATATAATAATTCGCTAAAACGTGTGTAACGCCGCAGTCATGCACAGTAGAGACTGCTGCACTTGCTAAAGTCATGCGAAGGAGCGTCCAGGTCTGTATCAGACGCGGTGTAGGCAGTCTCTACTATGCATGACTGCCCAGCGACTGGCTGGCAGTTGCACTGTAGCCAGTGTAACGGGCTCTTCAACTAGTATCTATATATTTCAGTTAGTTAATGCACGAACTGTGGAATGTGCTCAAACCTCACAGTTGCAGGTTCTAGTCCTGGCAGAGTCAAATATCTACCAACCCACACTGGGCCAGCATGGCAGGTAGCTGAGGAGACCTTCATCCTTCAGTGGACTGACCGTGGCTATAGCTTTGTATATAATGGATTTATGTGTGTGTGTGTGTGTGTGTGTGTGTGTGTGTGTGTGTGTGTGTGTGTGTGTGTGTGTGTGTGTGTGTGTGTGTGTGTGTGTGTGTGTGTGTGTGTGTGTGTTAACCCTTTGAGTGCCAGAGGGATGGCCCCTTTGGACCTTTGTCACCTATGGATTAATTAGTTTCATTCAGTGTATCAAACTGCCTATGCCTTGTGCTATTTGTTTTTCAGTCTAATAGACAATTTTGATTTAGTAGCTGGTGAATCTCATCTCAGCATAATGTTGTTTTCTGACCTGTCATATAAAGCTGCATAATTAATTACTCATGTCCAGAAAATCACCTCACTCCACCTTCCTAGTCTGCGAGACCCTATCAGTTCCCTCCAAAGGAATTAATGAGGGAGGAATAATCATGCAAATCCTTTCAATATGGAGGCTCCCACTGAGTGGAGGGTTTGGTATGGAAACAGGTCCTCTTATAATCGTCGTTTTTCTAATTAATCACTACAGCTCTTACCTCTGTGCCATAGGAAACATAAAAATGCAACATAATTGTAGTTGGATTGCCCTAGAATTGCTAGTTTCTTTGGGCATATGACCCTATGTGTATTTCTGTTTTATATAGATTATAGAAAAACACTGTGCTATACCATATATTGTTACTGATCATGTGTTTTCTGTCACTTGTTAGATTCTTTGTAGGCAAGCTCCTTCTTAGCATAATACATCTAAAAACAACCTAGGGAAGGAAGGCCAGTGGACGTCTCAACTTTTGTGTTTCTATGGAAACCGGACAATAACAGCACTGGGATAAGTGCAGGCAATCAAGAGAGGAGGAAGTACAGTAGCACAGAGATAAGCAGAGAGCAGGAGGAAGATGAAGATGAAATAAATGAGGGCCGTGAATGATAACAGGTTGTCATTGCTACAAGACAGATGAGAAAATGTAAATTAGTGCAAAGGAAAAAACTAAAGAAAACAACTGGGCTGTTTTTGATTTCATTATTATTAAACAGTAATAGCTAAAACAAAAATATATATGGACTTGCATTCTGTGATAATCCGCATCTTATTTTAACAAGTGGTTAACCCTTTCAGTGCCAGTATGACACTCAAAGTGTTAAAATATTTGAGTGTCAGAGAGGTATCTAAGGCATTGTAAGGTAGTGAACTGGATATGTCTCTGGCACTCAAAGGGTTATCTCTTTCAGAACCGGAGGGTGCACAATGCATTTTTTTCGCAATGGGTGGAACACGCCTCTGGTCTTTGAAGGGTTAACCCTTTGAGCAGCCGGCTGGATTCCTGAGAGTTTCAACGGACACCCCTCTGGCATTCAAATGGTTAAATTAATACTAACATCGCTTTCTAATAACCTCGGTTTTGCTTAGTCTAGCTAGAAAATCCTAATGCGCACTCTGAATTATTCCTATGTGGACTGGGTCTCCTATATTATTCTTTAATTAATGTTAGGTATCACATCCAAGGAGGTAGCCATGATTGCTTTTTCAGGACTCTAGGACACCCAACTCCTCCCACTGACAACTTCCTTCCTTCCTAATAAGCCTTCAGTAGGAGGGGGAAGTCCTTAGATCTTGCAAAAAGAATCCTGCTGCCTCCATTGAAATTATATGCCGTTCTAATTAACCTTTTGAATGCCAGAGAGGTATCCAACGATGCCATTGACACTCGAGTGTTTGAAAGATTAATTTTGGAGAAATCATACCAGATTAAGGTAGGTAGGGGTTACTTATTAAAAGGTGTTAGTGCTCCCTTAAAGGGATAGTAATGTCAGAAAAAAGTATTAATTATATGGTAGATACAATTAAAAGAGAATACTTGCACTTATTCATATCTCTCAAACCGTTATGGTTTGAGAGATATAGGAAAATAAAGTTCTCCGCTCCGTCCCCTTTCTGCTTGACGAGCTGTAAAGCTGTCAGAAGCAGATTCTGGTCACTTGACCAGATGCGGCTCTTCAGCAACGCCGATATAATGATATCTAAAGATAAATACTTAATCGGAATGGTCTACAACGTGTGTTTGCAAACCAGGCACACGTTGTAGACCGTTCCGATGAAGTATTTATTTTTAGGTATCGATATGTCGGCGCTGCTGAAGAGCCGCCATCTGATCCAGGAACCAGAATCTGCTTCTGACAGCTTTACAGCTCGTCAAGCAGAAAGGGGAGGGAGTGGAGAACTTTACTTTCCTATATCTCTCAAACCATAACAGTTTGAGAGATATGAATAAGTGCAAGTACTCTCTTTTAATTGTATCTACCATATAGTTGATACTTTTTTCTGACATTACTATCCCTTTAAGTCCAGCTTTGCTAAAGAGACAGTACTGAGTTAGAACATATAAATATCTATTTGGTGTAACTATATGTTTATTGAAATTTATGGAGGAATTTTGACTTACTCCTCTACTTAAAATACATAGTTTCACAAAAGAGAGAGAAGGTGACCAGTGCTGAAATATTACTGGAATATACAATGTATCATTGAGTAGGAACAAATAAATTGCATTCACGTTTCGATGGTCGGGGATATTGCTGAACCACTTACATAAACTGGAAAGAAAAGCTGGAATACAAACGCTGCTCTCGTTAACCTATATAAACAAAATAAACAGATTTTTTAAAAATATATTACTTTAAAGGGATTGTAATGTTTCAAAATAAAAGCAGCCCCAATTACTCTTCATAGTATATTGGCCTTGGAGAGTATTATTTCAGTATTGTCAGAATTGTAGTCCAAGAGTAATTAAATGATAAAATATCCCCCTCCCGCCCCTTTTACTGATGTAACACTGCTCACCTCAGAGCAGAAAGGTGGTGTCCAGATGGCTTGCAAAGAGGGACAATCTTCAATCAGCATAAGGGAAAACCTGAAAAACCTATCAAGGGGGGCAGGGTTTTCATTGTTCTCACAGTAAGAAGATTGTCCCTTGCTGTGAGCTGTCTGGTCTTAGGACCAGATTCCCCGTCTGAGTGGAGGTGAAAGGGGCTATAGGGGGATATTTTATCATTCAATTACTCTTGAACTACAACTCTGACAGTATTGAAATAACACTCTCCATGGCCCAAATACTCTGAAGATTAATCGGAGCTGCTTTTATTTTGAAACATTACTATCCCTTTAAAATAAATACAGTACTAATAAACCAGGCCCTCTAACACATTTCATGGCGAAAGTGCCACTTTATCAAAGAGATTGGCCTCCTCAAAAGACTTCATAAAATAATAATCTAAATACCATTCCTTCCACTTTAACATCTAATTTGAAGACAGAGAGCATTTGGACATTCTGCTTTGACCATTTCCCTACCTAATTAAACATCAAACATATTTCATCCTCCTCGTATCTGTACTCTTTTCACCCCTACCATTTCCATTGGGAGGATACTCCATGAATTTACCATGTTTTCCATTAAATCATGTTTGAGTGTTCACTCTTACTCTTCCACCCATCAGTTTCAGATCATGTGCCCTCATTGTAGTATTCCTCTTGCTTCTCTCCCAGGGGCAGATTTACTGTTATTCTAGGCCCATTCAGACCCAGCCATAGCCACATGTCTATTTCTTACTTGACTCCAACCCCATCCATTTGTTTCGTGGCACATAAAATAACAACAGCTCTTGTCAGCACAAGTGTATGTAAACAAAACTACAAACTAGTAAATATTCTGTCAAACATATAAACAGAAGATTATATCAATAAATAAACTGGCAACTGAACCAACCACCATAAACCTGTATTGAATGCAGAAGCATTGGGATTGAGATGGCTGGTAGCATGGCTAGTAGTACTTTTCTGCAGCCCATCTCCACCCACAGTCAGGCATCCTTGGCAGCTGCCTACTTAGCAGAATAGAAAATCTGGATTTCTTCCCTCCTGAACTTAATCAGAACCCTTATACAACTATACTTCAGTGACACAACAAAGTATCTGAATAGATGTGCCTTTTAATGAGACACCAGAAGCACTGTAAACTGAATTACACAGAAATATTATTATTATCATAATATAACAGTAATAAACAAATTGACACTAAGCCAAAGTCATGCATGGGGGATTCTAATATCGCCTAAACTGAAATATGTAAGAAGCAGCTAATCTCATATAAGGTTCAGAATGTACCATGATTTGTTAATCTCTGTGGCATTTATTCTTTAAATCTGAATATAAATTGAGTTGGCTCTTGCAGGCTTTGATTAATATGGTGTAGCAGTTGCTACCATGGAAACCTTTTCACTTGGCACACAAAATTCATATTGAAAAAAAAAAAGCAATCGTCGAAACAAACAAGGCTCAAAAGAACACTTTTTCTTGCAAGTTAAATAAATTCTTCCTGTGATTTCCGACTGGTGTAATAAATATTCTATAAATGGCCACTTTATTGTCTCAGAAAGTTGTAATTCTTTCCATGTTCGTCACACAGTGATGGGTTTAGGATTTTGAATACCAGTGTAAGACATAGGGTTACACCTATAGTTAGTCACTATTCATTACTTAAAGTGATAGCAATGTTTCCAAAAAAAGCAGCTCTAATTAATCATCATAGTATTTGGGCCATGGAGAGTGATATTTCAATACTGTCAGAGTTGTAGTTCAAGAGTAATTGAATGATAAAGTATCCCCCTCCCGCCCTTTTTACCCAGTGTAAGCCGCCTCCACTCAGATGTGGAATCTGGTCACTGGACCGGAAAGGTTGCAGCAAGGGACAATCTTCTTACTGTGAGCATAAGGAAAACCCTGACCCCCTCACAGGTTTTTGAGGTTTTTCTTTATGTTCACTGAAGACTGTCCTTCTCTGCAATCCATCCAGAAAATCCAAATCCATGAATTTAGCATTTTGTGTCATTGTTCAAGAGATGACCTCTTTTATCCGTCCTGGGGCTAGATTCTATTACAGGTGCTAATTTTATCTCTGCTTTTATCTCCAGTTTTCCCCATAGACTTCAGCAGGAAGATGTTTGATAAAATGGGTGTTAACATTTAGCACCTGCAATAGAATCTAGCCCCTGGATGTCATGTCTGTGGAAGAGGACATGACAGTTGCTGGCAGTTTTTCAAACTGAAGCAGGCAGAATGTACGAGCCTACTTAACCCTATAAGGACCAGGGGGATGCTCAACACATCGAGAAGCAGCATTCTGTGAAGTAACGCATTGCACGCCCCTGTGGTACTTAACCCTTTGAGTACCAGAGAGGTAGACAACCATAAATCTCTGGCACTCGAAGGGTTAAAAGGTTAAGATTACTGTGTACAGCGGTTGGAGTGTGTGTCCTGTGGCCCTGGTAGCAGCGGTGATCTCTGTCTTCATGGACATGACATCCAGGACTGATTAACCCCTTCGCGACCACGGTCCTGGGAAATAACCTTCCCTTAAGGACCGCTTTGAAGATTCTGAGGTGTTGGAACACGTGACCTGTGACGTGTACTGGCACACAAGTCGCTGGGGACTGAGAGAGACCGCTCCAGACTTGGAGAGGTCAGTCTCACTCCCCATTTATACTTACTGCACTCCCGGAGGAGCGCTGTAAGTAAAATGTTCGTGACATGCTATGACCGTCACCAGTTATTAACGCAAAAAACACGTGACGGTCATAGCACGGCACGCGGTCCTTAAGGTGTTAAAGATATTAACTCTTGAGCCAAGGGCAAAATTCATAGGGGCTACTGGGATTTTCTGACCACAGGAAGGTAAATGAGAGTTATAACTCAGCGCTGCGGAATTAGTTGTCGCTATATAAATAAAGAATAATAATTATAGTAATAATAACTGCGGGGGGGGGGTTCTTCTCCTTTAAAGGAACAAACACGTGGGTCTTTTTCACTAAGCTAAAGAGATGCATCGTAGGGTTGAAAGGAGAAAGCAATGCTTTGGGTACCTCTCTGGCACTCCAAGGGTTAACCCTTTTAGCACTAGAGGGATCTCATAGTCAGTGCTTTGCAATGCAACAGAGACTTTGTGAGCAGTAAAGGGATTAACAGTCACATTTAAAGGAGCAGTAAACTTTTTTAATGAAAACACATTTTATAGAGCATTTCCTGCTGAATAAAACAAGGTCACTCCCATAGCTGTCAGATGTTTTATTCAAAAATGATAGCAGTTTAAATAATCAGGAAGTGAATTTACTGTATTTACTTCATGATAGTTCTAACTGACAGGAAGTGACAGGCAGTTTCTATCACATTCTATGGAGAACTGTATATCTCTGACTTTTCTGACTTTCCTCTCCATTAGAATCTAACAGGAAATCTAATTAGACTTTGACCACTAGAGGGCGCTGCTAATGTAAAAAAACATGGGTTTAAACTGTAATAAATCTGGAAATATAAATCTCTCAGCAGTGGGAGTACCCTTATCTTACTCAATAGGAAAATCCCTACAATATAAATTTTTTCATAAAAAAAGTTTACTGCTCCTTTAAGTCAGTTCAGCTTTTCATTTCTCCCCCTATGGTGCCCTTGGTTTGCTCCAAAATTGCACCTCTTCAGCCTGATGAATAAAGGGAACTAATAAAAATTTCCAAAATACCTATTGATTTAAATAGGGATGTTAACCCCTTGACTGCTAGGAACATCTCTAACACTTTGTGAAGCGATTAATTGATGGCCTCTCCAGCATTCATGGGGTTAATTTAAATGAATTTCTTGAGAAATAGTATTTGTTCTCTGTCGCGCAAATGGTTTGTTCCGCAATTGTTCCACTTTCTCATGTATTTGTGGCCCTGTAGCGTTCAGGAGACTGTATAAAATACATTTAAAAGGAAATTACCAGCTGTAGAGGAAAATAGCCAATCCCTTTGACCCTTGAATGATAGACATGTCCAACTCTTTGTGTTCCCACCATCCAAGGGGTTACATAACATACACTACTAGCCAGCGCTGGATTTACATCTCAGGTGTCCTTAGGGAAGCCCTTAGCCCTGCCCATGGATATACCCCCAGTCCTCACATGACCCCACCCTGGTCCCATCAAATGTTTTCTGCTACAGAAAATACTTTTGGCCTGTAACAAGCAAGGACAAAATACATTTAACTCCTTGGTTGGTACAGAGATCTCCAAAACATTATGAAGGGTTGGCAATCTGTAGCATCCAAGGGGTCTGAGATTATTCTGGCCATACCCACTAATCAGAAAGTGTGTGTGACCAGCACAGCTGAGGCACCCTTTAAAATGTAGAGCTTTAGGTACTACTCTGCCTGTTGGGAAGCCCGGCCCTGCTCATAGCCAGCATTTGTGAAAACATGTTAAAATGTGCAGGTGCCCTATAATCTGATCTTCAGATAGACTTGAAGAGGAAACCAGGCAAGAAAGAATGTGCATCGTGAATGAGACATGATGATATATGTGGCATCTGCAATCGATGGAGTAAATCGTCAGAGGGGAAACTCTTCCCTTTGACTAGTAAAATAGATGTGCAGGATTTATGGGTATGACATTTATGGCAATCTTTTATAAAAAAGTAAGCACATACTGGGTCAATGCATAAAACAGTTCCGTGCAAAAACTGGTGCTGAAATCTATTTTATAGCATTCATCTACCTATCACTAATTTATCCCAAACATTGTTCCTTGAACACGACTTGTACGCCAAGGGGAGGGCAGTGAGGCACTTGTTGGGTCTTGTTTGTGTTGGGTGTCCTTTCCTTTACACATAGTTTAACACTGTAGTAAACAGTGGGAATGGTGTAACTGTATGCCATTTTCCTGCTTATGGTATGGGGCAGGTGTAAGGGGCATTAAAGTCTTAACCCCCTTGAGTGCCAGAGGCGTAGCCAACGCATTGCATTGACTACCTCTCTGGCATGCAAAAGGTTAATGATGCAGTACTGTATCTATCATAACAACAATGAAGCTGCACTGTCAGATTTGTACAGTCACCACAGTGAGGCTGGTGTACTAGTAAGGAGCACTCCTGGAGCAAACCAACTGCATCATATGTAACAAAATAAGAAGGACTGCAAATAAAAATTCCCATTGATTTTAATGGGGTTTTTAACCTCTTGAATACTTGAAAGGTGTCCAACGCATTGCAAAGCAATGTGTTGGAGACCTCTCGATCTTTAAAGGGGTTACAAACTCCTATTATATTATTGTAATTGTGTATTTGTCTTCCATAGTGCAGAACTTCTACAGTTCTTCTTGTTCATCAGCCTCACTGTCTCTTTGAGACATAACTGCCTACACATTCCTGGGAAAGGCAAGCTAACATTCTTCCTCCACTAAAGAGGATGTTTACAGTTACTAGCTTAAGTACAAGCTATTTAAAAGCAAATGGCAACTTTCCCAAATTTAAGGTTAGTTTCCATTGAAAACTGCTGCATTCACAAAACTCTTTACCCAGGGCTGAATTTACTTCCCAGGAGCACTTAGGCAGGGGAACCTAGGTGCCTTTAGTCATGTCCATGGTCGCATGGCCCTCTCCTTATAGAAATCCACCATCTAGCCTAAACTTATGTTCCCTGGAACATGCAATAAAAACACAAAAAGGCTTTTAAACCCTTTGATGCAAGAGGGATCTCCAGCAAATTGCTGCACATTGTTCTAGAGACCACTCTAGCACCCAAGGTGTTAAATAAGCTGACCAGTAGAGGAGTATATAAACTGGGTATATAGTGCAGGGGCATTGTGATTGCATTAGCCATGCCCCAGTGTAATAAAGTGAGTGTGGCAAGCACAGCTGAGGCTTCCACACAGGAGCCCAAAATGGCTGCCTATTCTGTCTACTGGAATCCATAACTAGATGTAGCTAGAAATATAATCAGCACAGTGAGATAAGAGTTATAGGTGTTGATTCATTGTGCCATACTTCGAAGTATATTGTGTGTACAGCATTTTATAAGATACATTTTGGTTCGAATTGGTTACATGTACTGAATAAAAGTGGTACAATTCTGGAGAAGTCCAACGATGCCATGGGGGAGGACATATAAACATTTCCAAAATTCCCATTGATTTTAATGGAAATACAAGAAGGTACTTCATAGAGTGATAAAGTTTGGATCAATATAACTCACAATCCAAATGAACCATAATCAGAAATGTAAAAGCCTACACATCACGTTGACTATAGTTGTAAGGCATGTGGAAGATGTTGTTACTACCTCCACAGAAATCGCTCAATAGAAGATGTCTAGCTGCTCCCCTGGATAAGTCAGTTCTCCTCAAAAACAAGAGAGAACCAGACAGAACAGTCAAACACAAAAAAAAAAAAACACGGGGGAGCTTCAGTAAATATAACATACCTGTCTGCATGACATTGATGTGTATATACCAGGGGTAGTCAACTCTGGTCCTGTAGAGCTACCAACAGTACATATTTTCAGGCTATCCCAGCTGAAGCACTGGAAGAGCAGTTAGTGGCTCAGTGACTTTAAAGGGATAGTAATACTTTATTATTACTATCCACAGGTTGTAGCCCTTAACATTCTGAATTCAACGATACCAGAGGCATCTCTCAAACCTTTATAGTTTGAGAGATATCCGCTTTCAAATTTCCCTCTCCTTCTCTCTCCCCTGACGTCATCATTCTATCTGACAGCAGGGGAATCCGGTCCCGGGATCGGCGGCGGCTCTGCAGCAGTGCTGAGATCTCATTATAGAAACAGAAATCCTTCACTAAAATGGTCTTCTACACGTGCTTGTAAACCAAGCACACGTAGAAGTATTACAATCCCTTTAATTGGCATATCTATTCTAATTCAGGAATATCTTGAAAACATGCACTGTTAATAACTCTTGAGGACAGGGGTGGCTACTCCTGGTATTTACTATCTCATTGCTGACCAGTGATACTTTTCCCTGCTCACCCACTATTGAGCATCAGAGGAAGTGAACTTGCCCCTATTCGAGCTACTGGTTCACTCAGTCCTCTGAACACAGGACACGGAGTATAATCACTTCAGTCTCATTCAGGCAGACACGCTATATGTATTGAAGCTCTCCTGTTTAGGTTTTTGAGTTTGATGTAAATTGCGCTTTTAACTCCTTGAATGCTAGAGAAGTCTCCAGTGCATTGCTTTGCAATGCGTTGGAGACCTCTGTAGCATTCAAGGTGTTAAAAGCCGCATTGAACTAATTTGGTTTTATTTTTTCCTGTGATGCAGCTGGTATGCTCTGGAATTCCACCACGTTTACCTTAGTACATTAAATTTATTGTGCTAGAGTTCAAAACCTTTATGTTCCTCTGTCACGTCACTGTTACAACACAGCATGCATATGTATCCTTCCTTCCCCCACACACATTTTCTCTCTTCCTCTTTCTCTCTCTATCTTTCTCTCTGCTCATGTCACTAACCCTCTCCCTCATCCTTCCTCTCTCTCACTGTCATTTCCTGCCCTGCCCCCTTTATTTGTACAATCTCTTTCTCTCAATTCTCACTTAACTCCTTGCGTGCAAAGTGTGCAATGTACTGCATCCAAGGGGTTAAAAAGAAAGACACAACTAGATGCAGATGTTTTCAAAACACTGGACGTTATGGATGAAGAAACAAAAGAAATGTGACAAGCTCACACTAAGAACATACATTTTAACCCCTTAACTGTGTTGCCGACAACTAAGGACCACAGAGCATTTTTTTTTTCATGATTCCAGTTCCATCACTGGTTCTTAACGCAAATTTACCCATGACAGTCTTGGCACGTCATGGGTCCTTAAGGGGTTATTAGTTTATTCTTGGAGATGTGCCCCTCGTGTAGCTTAGTTACATGATTTTGTACTTTTGTGCCATTACAGAGGGGACATTCTCCATACCTGGGAAGCTTCTTGTCATAAATCCCCAGAGAAACACTGTTGAACTGAGGATGGGAGTGTCCAAATTATGCATTTTGCTTCATATTGTGGGTGGGACTTAATTGGGTAGGAGGGGTTGGTGAGCAGTAGAAAGGAAGAGTCTTCTTTGAGATTGGTGGGAAAGTGGGTGGAATGGAGCAGAGTGGACTTAAAGAAAATTAAAATCCTCTTTTCTCTTACGTCCAATGTGGAACACAGGAACCATGGGATATACCAAAGCATGCTAATTGTGGCATGTGCAGTACCAGTGATGTTTCATATAACAATTACACCTTTCAGTGATATTTCTTATGCTAATTAATGTTTTCAGTGAGGCTTCATAAGCTAATTAAACTCTATGCTGCATCAGGAGACTTTCACTTTCACTTTTTCCTGAAAAATAAAGTGTGAATATTTCATAAACTATATTTCTGGACGTTTGGTTAACATGACACATTGGCAGTTTTTTAACTAACCCTTTGAGTGCCAGAGAGGTATCTAGTGCATTGAATGCCTTTCTGGCACTCAAAGGGTTAATTTTTCAAATATGTAAACAATTCAAGGTGACAGGTCCACTTTAACCTCTTCGCATCCAATGACATGCCCGGACCGTCACAGCTGTCCGACACTTAAGGACCAGTGACAGTCCTGGCACATTATGGAATTCAGGGCTCCAGCCCTGAATCGGTTTGCTAAAAAAAATGCCCCTGGTCCTGTAGTGCCAGCCGAGTGTGCGCACCAGTTGTTAAGGGGTTAAGGAAATATTCATACTTGGTATTGTATGCTAATTATGATACCCATGCAGTTTCATATACGAATTACGTTTCTTCAGTGTGTTTCATATGCTAATGAAGGTTTTCAGCTCTCTTTCATATGCTAATTAAGCCCTGTGCTGCACTGGAAGACTCACTTTTCCCAGAAATAAAAGTGTGAATGTTTCCTAAACTGTTTATCTCCTGGACTTTTCAATACACATAGGCAGTTTTGAATGACGTTTTCAAGTATGTAAAAAAAAATGCAAGTTACAGGTCCTCTTTAAGTTTTTGTTTGTCAGAATCTACAAATGATAGCCATACCTGGGAACTCTCAGGGTTTGACCCAGATCTCAGGGTCTTAGGGTAAAGGGCCAAATTCTCAGGGTGAGAGAGGTCTGTGTCACCTACTATATGAATTTCCCCAATTAAATGTTTCCTTAACCTCTAAACTGGTGCCATTAGTA
Organism: Rhinophrynus dorsalis; assembly: GCA_037306005.1. NCBI lineage: Eukaryota > Metazoa > Chordata > Amphibia > Anura > Rhinophrynidae > Rhinophrynus > Rhinophrynus dorsalis. The sequence continues at coordinate 186,616,464 of CM074723.1, forward strand.
CCAGAACGACAGTGGGAGATGTCCTGCTTGTCTTGTTTGTGTTCAGGCAGTGAGTTATCTAAACTGTAGCATGTTAAAGGTCCCTCGCACACAGACTGGAGCACCTCTGTGTTAGAGCAAGCAGGCACATATCGCATAAAATCTACATTATGGGAAGCTTTAAGGGTTAATATTTCAAAGATCTCAGGGTCAGCTCATCTTGAAAGTTCCCAGGTATGATGATAGCCATGATAGTGTGACAGGCCCCGCAAGATTCAGCATGCCATTGTACATTCATACTTACAAAATACCCTGATGTAAGGAATGCACTAAAACCTCTTCTGTTTTCTCTTGCAGAAGCACCTTTCAGGACCCCAGATATCATGTCTGTTGGCTCCCAGGCAATTCCGCCGGGAGGACCTAATGGGATTCTTAGAAGTCAGTCATTTGCTGGATTTAGTGGTATTCCAGAACGAAGATCTAGGTGAGTACTGGCAGGTTTTGAGCTAGAATCAGAAAATGCACTTAACTCTTTCAGGCCCAGAGGGTTGCACAACTCATTGCAAAGCAATATGTTGTGCAGCCCTCTGGCCCTTAAAGTGTTATGTAATAAATAAGACACTTTCATGCACACTGACGCATTTCACCTTTAACCTTTTGGTTTGCAATGCATTGATCACCCCTGTCTCACTCAAATGGAATGTACATTGTTTGTTGACACATAGGGGCATATGTATCAGCATGTTGCTAAACATTCCCTAATTTCTTCTTTATAAAGTTCTTAACCCCCTAAGGACCGGCCGATCGCCCACCCAGACGGCACTTAAGGGCCACGGATAATTTTTTTCTTTACTGAATCAGATTCAGGGCTTCCCGAATGGTGAGCGGGGAGTCCTCAATTCCATGACAGTCCTGGCACGTCATGGGTCCTTATGGCTCCCAAACCCATAACGTTCCAGGACTGTCAACGGTCCTTAAAGGGATAGTAATACCCAATTTAAAGTTTATTTAGTATTGTAGGCTTTAATAAAATATTAAGAACTATGTAAGTCTTATCTCTCAAACCTTTATGGTTTGAGAGATATTAGCAACTAAAGTTCCCCCCTCCGTGACATCAGTGCTCTAGCTGATAGATTTGGATTCTGGTCTGCTGAACCAGCCGGCGGCTCTTCAGTACAGCCGAGATCACGGTCTTTAAAAAGAGTTACTTCACTGGAATGGTCTACAAAGTGTGCTTTAAAACCAAGCACACTTTGTAGACCATTCCAATGAAGTTTTTTTTTTAAAGATCGCGATCTGTGCTCTGCTGAAGAGCCGCCGGCCGGTCTGCAGACCAGAATCCAAATCTGTCAGCTAGATGGCAGACTTGACTGAAAAAGCCAGTAGGAGGGAAATTTAGTTGCAGATATCTCTCAAACCATAAAGGTTTGAGAGATAAGACTTACATAGTTCTTGATATTTTTTTAAAATCTACAATCCTATGTAAACTTTAAATTAGGTATTACTATCCCTTTAAGGGGTTAATTGTAAATGTATTTCACATTTACTGTTAAGAACCTTATAGGAAACAAATTAGGGAATGAATAACAACATGCATATACTTTTGTCCCTGTGTGTCAACAAACTGTACATTCCTAAGCATTTGAGTGCTATCCATATATATATCAGTGTTCACAAAGACATAAAAACTGTTGACTAGAGACAGTTGAACTGGCAGTTATTAAGCTTTACATCTGTGACAACCTTGTGTGGTACCCTGAACCCTTTGAGTGCCAGAATGGTATGCAAAGCATTGCAAAGCAAGGCTTTGCGTACCCCTCTGGCACTCAAAGGGTTAAAAAAGGAGAGAGAAAAAAAACACACATACAAAAGGTTGCTAAATTTTCTCTAATTACTTGATAAATCATTTGCAAAAAGTCACAGAACTTTCACAAATACAATTTCTAATGCCAATGCACCTTTGCACAAAAAGACCAATTCTAGGGTGAACCTGCTGCAAATAATTCCCGAAGTTCACAGTATTCAAAATGATGCTTTAAAGGGATAGTAATACTTAATACGTAAAAAAGTATATATTGTAGTGTTCATCCCTCTGAGTAAAAAAAAAGGGTATTCTCACTGCTGAAAAGTTTTTTATTCAAAAGTTAGTACAGCTCAAAGTTGAATTTTTTAGGTGCAATATCACAGTGGCCTGAAATTGTACAGTGGCGCTGTTGTTACACCATCCTATGGACAGCTCTGGTCCGTAGACCATAAATCTCCATGGGATGGTGTAGCAACAGAGTCACTGTACAATTTCAGGCTACTGTGATATTGCACCTAAAAAATTCAACTTTGAGCTGTAATAACTTTTGAATAAAACACCTTTTCAGCAGTGGGAGTACTCTTGTTTTACTCAGGGGGATAGACCCTACAACATATTTTTTTTACATTTTAAGTATTACTGTCCCTTTAACTCTCTTAACTCTTTGCAATGTGTTGCATACACCTTTGTTTTTCTTTTTTTTTTTTAATTGTTCCCTATAGTACAATTTGTTTTCCATGGTTATTCCACTTTTGTATTTGTGCAAATAGCCCAAAATGGGGTATATGTAACCTAGGGATGTTATTATCGAAATGCAATGAAACATAAATCAATTCTATGTTATTCTATGGGCCTGATCATATAACAAGGAGTTTAGCTTATACAAGTTGATGAAACAAATCCACAGAATGACATATACTTTCTGTCTGCTTGCTCTCTAATGAAGACAGTCTAATAATGAGACAACTGTTGATATAAACATAAGGAAGATACTTTGTTTTGCTACAGAATAGTGTCATGGAAGCTGTGGTCTCTAAAGTGTTCCCAAATGTAATATTGTATGATTGGTAATATTGATAGAAAACAAAATGAGGGGATCATTATAGCAGAACTAAGTACATTTTTATCTTCGCAAAGGATATACACAACATTTTGGGGGTATTGCTCTGCCTGATTTGGTTATTGGGCATTAAGGTGACATTAACCAAAGCAGTCAAGTATATCCATTTTTCTTTTGGAAGTATGCAGCTGTATCTTCTTCTTGCTCAGTTATGTAGAGTAATATAGGTAGAACTGGAGTGTGATTACAGAGGATTTTGATTAAGGAAGGATGTATATGCCTATGGGGAATTGTGATGGGGTCAGATCTAGCAGCTATAAGCAGCCGAAGCATACCGGTGCAAGGAAAAAAAGACAGAAAGATGATAAAGACAGATGACAGACAACAGAAAGACAGTTGACAGACAACAGAGACAGATGACAGAGACAGATAACAGACAGACTGACCTGACTGTTGTATAAATGAGTTCTGTCTAGCTAGACAGACTGACTGGACTGTATTATGGGTGATTTCTGAGTAGTTAGGGCAATTATCACATTTTACTAACTGCTTCTATGAGAGCTGACTGGAGCCCCAAACTGGCTCCAGCCAGCTGTTTGGGGGGAGGGGGGTAGAAGACTGACCCTATCGGCTAACAGTGGGCTGGAAAGTAGCATGGAAGTATGTTGCTGTCAGGGGCAAACTTCGTAGGTTACTCTCTCAGAGTCTTTGCTAGAGTTTTTGGGGATTGTGCATGTAGCACCACTTGACTAAACTGTGAAACTTCAATGTCGCAATTTAGCCTTTAACTGGACCAGCAAGAGAATCATAGGGTTATTTTTTCAGACACTGTGCTGCCCCGGCTTCACCATTCCACTCTGCTCCCTGGGGTGCAGATCTGCCGAAATAGCACTTTCTGTGTCATCCAATACAGGTTACTGATAACTTTGGGTAGGCGATCCGTCCCTTTAAGTAGGCAGAAACAATTCTAGAAATGACTGCAGGGGGTGAAGCCTACCTTCCCTCCTTGACTGCATCTTACCAACCAGCTCCAGAAAGATTTATTCCTTGGTGAAGATAACACACAGGCAAGAGAACAGTTCTGCTATAGTTTTAGAAACGTTTTTATTTTTCTGTTAGATATGGAATACAACCATTAGGCGGATTACGATAACTGACAATGCCCTTAGATGTGACTAGCTCAGTATCCAGGTGCTTTTTGTGGACCTTAAGCCCTGAGGGGGAAAATCTTGATTCCAAGTACTTCTTACTACATAGTAATCTGAAGATCTGCAGGAAAGGTGAGCAGCCCTTTGAGTGCTGCAGGTCCACTTGTCCCACAGTGCCCCTCCGCACAGGGGTTATTCCTGGACTCCTGCACTCACTGGGTCTTTCTGTTATCTCTGTCAGTGTTTGGAGCAACTTTATTTGGTAAATTAACCCTTTAACTGCTGGTTGGCATCTTTTGGGGTGGTTATTGGTACTTTCCCTACTGGGTTCAGTGTTTTCTGGGTCTTATTACATGTTCTAGTGATGTTTCATGAATTTTTTATTTCTCAGTTCTAACTTTGACAAAATTCAGTTCCAGCGCGCTTTACCACATAGATGCCATTGCTCCATTGACTTCTATGGGACTTTACATTTTGGGACGTATCTCTGCAACCGCTCAACCTAGCGACTTCAGAGATGGCTCATTTTAATTGTCCAACCTTGCTGTATCATCTGGTTCACATTGCAAGTGTGTTGAGGGGCTCAGGGGGCTTTAGGCATTATTCTGAACGTTGTTGACACTGTGAGAATGTCTACTCAGTTGGAGCTTGGCCAGGCCTAAGACTAAGGACGCTGGGGTCTCTGTATTCCCCATTGCGCATTGCTCCTCACGTCATACAGGGTTGCCTAGAGAATTCTCAGGTCCTTTATGACCAGCATGTTCTGATGTCCCTGAGTCTATCCCAGGGACCTTCAGCCATGCATTAGAGCCAGTTTGGGTGCAAGAGTTCAAGGCTGCTACCAGGGACCTCAGGTCTATGTTGCAACTATTTCCATCCCAGTTACAGGGGGTCTTCCATTCCTGGCAGACCCATTCCTCAGTCAGATCTTCCCTGCCCAAAGCGCAAGGAGTACCTAACATTTCAGATTCCTCTGAAGAGGAACTGTTGGTGGATTCAGATGTTGAGGAATGTTCTGCTGTAGGCTCCTCTCAATTTTTTGGGGATCCCTTTGAGGTTGATCCAGAACCCTCGGCTGAGGGCCTGATCAGGGCCGTCTTAAACACGCTAAACTTTCCCCCAGTTCAGGAGGTTTCCTCAGATCCCTCTGATGCATTCCAGGAGCCTATAAAGCCCCATACTTGTTTTCCACCTAACCCCACTCTGGACCACCTAGTGGCTGATGAGTGGAAATCTCCGGACAGAAAGCCTTCTGTCTCCAAGAAGTTTGCTAAGCTTTACCCCTTTTCTGAGGTGGCGCTTGCTCAATGGGTTCATCCCCCTACGGTGGACACTCCTGTCTCAAGGCTATCTAAGTCTACCGCCTTAACCAGTTTCTGATGCGTCCTCCCTGAAGGACTGGACTGACAAGAAGCTTGAGGTTTCCCTCAAGTCCATTTTTGACACTGTTGGTACTGCCATGCTTCCAGCATTCGCTGCGGCATGGGTTGACCGGGCCATTGCACTCTGGAATGAAAAACTCACCCTAGCTGTATGTCGGGTTGATTCATCTTCGGATATGTTGCGGCTGTGTCCCAGCACTATGTTTCTGCTGCCTTATTTGATGCTATCCGTCTGGTGGCAAGGGTTTCCACCATGTCTGTGGTTGCCAGATGAGCTCTTTGGCTCAAGATCTGGTCTGCTGATACCGCTTCTAAGAAAGCCTTACTGTCCTTGCCTCCTTAATTGGGCCAGATCTTAAGGATCTGATCAGTGAGGCCACTGGGGGTAAGAGTACTCATCTGCCGTTGGTCCCCAGGAAGAAATCGCCTACCCAAAGTTACCAGTAACCTGTATGGACTAAGAGAAAAGGATTTAAAAGGTAAGACTTATCCACGTGATTGCTTAACCTAACAACTGAAAGGGCAACTAATGAAAAGTAATTTGTTCTTAACCTTTTGAGTGCCAGAGTTTGGTACGGAATGCATTGCATTGGAGCAATTGTGGAGCAAACCAACTTCATTGTTTTGCAATGCGTTGCGTACCCCTATGGCACTCAAAGGGTTAAGCAATGCGCTTTTAGGAAGTTTTCTTGGTACCCTATGGCTTAGTTGACCCAGAATTGCTCCACTTTTCTTTTGTACATATAGCCATAGCTCTGAGGTAATCAACAAAAATTCCCAAAAGAGTTATGTGTTTACCTAACACCTAAAAATGCAATTTGTTGATATAACTTGAAATATCATGCAATGCGTTGTTTAATCCGATCACATTAAAAGGGTTAAAACTAGTATATGTAAAATTATTTATATGATGAATCCTTAAAATATAATCCTAAACTTGTTTTCTATTGTATGTGTAAACTGACCTATTCATAGAGCATTCATCTAATGCTGTTTGTGCTCTTTGTAATGATAGATATAAGCTAAAGTCAGTGAATGCATTGAGAAAGTGTCCGCTGCTGTTGTATTCAGAATGGTTGTTCACTTATCTTAGCCCATTATAACAATGCTGGGTGATCAGTTCAGACTCACCTATCAAGATTGCTATGGTATTTGGAGCCCTGAAACAGGCAGGAATTACTTTTCAGTCAGAGCATATGTAAGACTAGAATTTAGGCTTCAGGGAACAAAAAATACTTTTTACAGATGATAGCATGGAGTACAGGGTATTTAAACCTATATAACCCCAAATTATTGCTAGGTGTTATGCCTTATCCAGTCAGGCCACAGAACTGTTTCACTCACCTCTCTCTTGTATTCTACTAAGGATCCTCAGGAGAGGTGTGCCTGGCAGCCAGTCAATATTACTGGCTGGAGCCCACTTGGCTACCATTCATTGGAGGTTGATATGAGCATCACTATCTCCATCAGAGCTCATTTGTAAGGTCTGTAGATGCCGACCTTCCTTACAAAATGAAGTAAAGCTGCTACATGCTGTATATTGGTGCATTCCCTGGAGGCAGTAGTGACCCCCTGTGAAAAGAAACATAGCATTTTACCTTTCACCTCTGGAGACATAATTAAAGCAACATTTTTGCTTTGGTATCACTAGTGTGACAGGGGCCTTAGTGTGGAAAAGTTTAATTTCTGTCCAAACTCCTGTGTGACCAGAAGAGCAATGAAGGGTGGTGAACGATCCCAACACATGATCAAGCGGGAGGAACTAAGTCTCATTGATTTAAATGGGCCTTTAACCCCTTAAATCTAGAGAGGTCTCCAATTCATTGTGAAGCAATGCACTGGAGATGTCACTAGCATTCAAGGGTTAGAGGCCAAATTTAAATCAGATTGAATTATGTGAATGTTTACCTCTTCTCTGTGGCACAGCTGTTTTGTCCCAGAATTATTCCAATTTACTCTTAAACATAGAGCCCTAAATGTAACGTTGTACGTCTACCACACTTTGTCTCCTTTCTAGAAGTTCCTAATATCTAGTGATGAAGGGTGTAAGGGTGGAGCTTTGTGATTCATGTCGTATTCACACTTATTACCAAACCACAATAGAACTCTGTTAGACCATTTTATCTTCTCTCTTCACTTTTCCTGTTTCCACATGACATTGCAGTTTATGTAAATATATCATAAATGTAATGTGTTATTATTGTCACTTTTGACTTTCAAGCCTTTCAGTGCCAGAGAGGGCCATCCAGTGGGTTGCTTATTAATGTGGTGGACACCTCCATCTAGTACTCAAAGGGTTAACAAAAATGCATGAAAGACAATTATTCTGTATTATTATATTTTATTTATGGAGTCCCAACACACTATATAGCACAACCAGTGGTTGCAAACTACCAGGAAGGACATAAGACACATCCCACCTATCAAATGGAACGGGGATTTCACCCTTTCCCTGCCACAGTCTACTCTCTGAGCCTAAAATCATTACCTCGGTCTTGCCCAGATTCAACCTCAGCCGGTTTTAACTCCAGCGATGTGGCAACATCAGTCACTGGGCTGCCCTGGAATGATGCATAGATCTGGGTATCATCAGCATACTGATGATACCCCAGCCCATGCTGGCAGACTATATCCACTAACAGCCTCATATTGAACCTATTGAACAATTGGGGTGACCAGATTAAACCAGATACTCCAAATGGGATGAGCCTAGTTTGTGACAAATTGACCCTTGCCTGCAAGCAAGAGCACAACCACTGCAAGGTGTTGCACCCAATACCTGCCAGCCTCCACAGGTGCTGCATCAGTATCCCATGGTCAGTGGTATTAAAGGCAGGGAAGAGATCAAGCAAGACAGGGCCTAATATTTATCCCTCATACATAAAGATCAACATGTCTTCCTCCACACACTTCAAGGCTGACTCAGTCCACGTTGAACCTTGAAGCCCCACTGAGCAGTCCTGAAGTGCTCCAGCTGGAAGAAAACCACCCTCTCAACAACTTCCCAAGAAAAGGAAAGTGAAATAAAGGATAGTATTTGGAAAGATGGACAACACTCAGGCCAGCATGCTTTAGGAGCAGTGTAACCATGGCCGGTGACTACCCTTTCATCAAGATACATGTTGTTCTGTAGTGGATAATTAAGGTCTGTACTTCATCCTTGAATAAGGCTGTCTGGACACAATGGGGATTTCCTGTACCAGTTGTCTGAGGTGGTGTCCACACATTTTTAGACCTTCCTTTCACTATTGTGCTGGGTGATTTTAATATGTGACAGCATGGCAATGGAATTTTGCACTGATGCAAATGAACAGATCCTGTGGAATTGTCACTCTCCATACAAGTACACTGTGACTGGTAAGTGTCTGCACTCCTCTCCCTGGCATTGCTGACACTACGCCAAGTCTAATATGACCACATATTCCTTTATATCAGATGCTTTTATTTAAAAAATCAGACTGGAAGGTTTCACATATTCATGTGCAGTCCTGTAGAATGAAATCTTCATAAGTGTCCTGGATTTAAATGGATATGTGCATACCTCCCAAGTGCCCCTCTTTGAGACCCAAATCCCTCTGCCCCTCTTTCATACCCTGGGGCCCTTCTTTTTAGGAGATCAGACTGTGTGGTGTGTATATAAGTGTATCACATCGCTCCACAGCAATAAAACTCACATGACTGTTTGTTTGTCCCTTTGTGTGCCAGGGGGGTGCCCAACGCATGGCTTTGAAATGCGTTGTATAACCCTCTGCCACTCAGAGGTTTAGAAATTAGTCTGTGTAAATAAAATAATTTGGTCTTTCTCTAAATCATTTTTTTAAATCATTTACTCTGGGAGGCGTAAGTCCCCTTTAATAGGCAGGAACAACTATGAGAATGATTTGCAAGGGGCGGAGCCTCCCCTCTTACTTAAGCCACCTTCTGGCCAGAGCCACTTAGATTGATTTGTTCCTGGTGTGCTTGCACACCAGGTAGAGAACATCTATGCATCTTAGTGTTTTATTATTTTTTTATTCAAATATGGAATACCACCATTAGGAGGGTGACCATGGCTGTGAATTGCCCTCTTTAAAGTGGCTGGTGCAGCTTCCAGGGATTTTCTGTGGACCTTATGCCCTGAAGAGGGGACAGCTTGTGTTAAGCAGCTTCCCTACTGGGGAATTTACCTCTGGTTCTTTCCCACTTCATCATGGTCACCTGAAGACAGAAGTCCTGCAGGAAAGGTGAGTCACCCATTGAGTGCTGAAGGTCCACTTGTCCCCACAGTGTCCCTTTGATGGGCTTGTATTTGGGAGTTTTAATACACTCCAGCACTCATAGGGTGTTTTTATTGCATTATTACTGTTTTATGCAATTTCTGTGGTATTCTCTGGGGTTTGGAGCTTTGGGTATTCATTTATTTATGTTTCTCATGTGTTTCATGCTTGTTTGGGCACTTTTTAATGTTTTCTTAAACTTTATTAAAAATGGTGTTCCGCGCCTTTAAGCGCGGCTTTTTTCCCGCTCAGACGCAAGGGCTCCTTTACTCTCTATGAGAATTCACAGTGTGGGACATATCTCTGGAACCGCTTGTCACAGCAACTTCAGAGAGGGCTCATTTTAATGCTAGGCTCCTGCTCTATCATCCGGAATATGTTTTAATTATGTGGGGTGTTCAGGGGGGCTTCGGGCACTGTTTGGGGTACTTGTAAGGGAAAACTACATTTCCCATGAGCGCTTGGTTCGCGCTCATTTCTGATTGGCTGTCATGACGGCCGCCATTTTGTGGTACTTTTCCTAAGCGAGTACACTACGCAGGGACCAAGCCTTCTCTCTCAACAGATTAACCCTTCGCTGGCCAGATAAGTCCTAATTTAGACATATCTGGGGTGAAACTTTAATCATTTACACTTTTTCTGGGTGATAGTGTTATTAGTGGGGTATATTGACGCTGTGAGCATGTCTACTTCACTGGAGCTAGGGGCTAGACCCAAGTCTAAGGAGGATGGGGGGTCTGCTACCCCCATGGCGTTTTGCTCCTCTTGCCACATTGGGCTGGCTAGCGATAATGTGGGGGATCTATGCCCTAATTGTACTGGTCAAGATAGCAACCCTGGGCTTCCCAGCCACGCTATTGAGCCATCTTGGGTGAGGGAGTTTAAAGCTGCCACTAGGGATCTCAGATCCACGCTTCAACTCTTTCCCTCTCAGATTCAGGGGGCTCTCCAGGTCTGGCAGACCCCCTCTACCATCAGGACCTCCCTGCCTAAGCCACAGGGAGCTCCTGATGTCACTGATTCTTCTGAAGAAGAACTCTTACAGGATTCTGATGCTGAGGAACGTACTGTTATTGAATCTAACAGGTCCATTGGGGACCCCTATGAGTGTGACCCTGAAGTTTCGGCTGAGGGTCTGATCAGAGCGGTTCTGAATACGCTCAACTTTCCTCTGACTCAGGAATCCACTTATGATCCTACTGATGTTTTTCAGAAAAAGCCATCTAAGCCAGTTGTTTGTTTTACAACTAACCCTACTCTTGCCCATCTGGTCTCTGAAGCATGGAAGAATCCTGATAGATCTTCCTCTGTCTCTAAAAAGTTTGCTAAACTTTACCCTTTTCCTGAGGCTGAGCTGGCAAAATGGGTTCATCCTCCCAAGGTGGATGCTCCTGTTTCTAGACTAGCCAAGTCTACCGCTTTGGCTGTCTCTGATGCCTCTGCCCTGCAGGATTGGACGGATAAAAAGCTAGAGCTTTCTCTTAAATCTATTTTTGCCTCCATTGGCACTGCCATGCGCCCAACCTTTGCTGTGGCATGGGTTAATAGAGCCATTGCGGCCTGGACTGAACGACTGACTGAAGCAGTTCGCCAGGATGCGCCAGTATCTGAACAGTTGCAGCTACTTGCTAATATCACTGAAGCTCAGAACTATGTTGCTGACGCTGCTTTTGATGCTGTGCGCATGATGGCGAGGGCCTCCACTTCTTCTGTGGTGGCTAGACGCGCTCTTTGGCTGAAAATTTGGTCTGCTGATACAGCCTCTAAGAAAGCCTTGCTTTCCTTGCCCTTTCAGGGGAATTTGCTTTTTGGGTCTGAACTCAAAGAAATGATCAGTGAGGCTACTGGCGGTAAAAGTACTCTTCTACCCTCAGTCTTTAAGAAAAAGTTTCCAGCCAAACGCAATCGGTCCTTTCGTTCCTTTCAGACTGAGACACGCTCCTCGGCCCAAACGGGTCCTCCCACTACGCGCTCCTCCTCCAAGCCCAAACAGTCCTGGAAGCCCAAAGTTGCCCCCAAGGCCAAGACCTCCAAGACTGCTTCGGCATGACTCGCCGAACCCAGGTCCGCATCCGGCTGTAGGCGGTCGTCTCCGCATCTTTCGCCGGACTTGGGAGGAGTCAGTGGCGGACCCATGGGTTCTTCAGGTGGTGTCAGAGGGATACAGGATCCCTTTCTCTTCCCTTCCTCCTTTTCGGTTCCATTTTACTCGTCCTTCTCAGGAACCCACAAAAAGGCGTCTGTTCGACGACGCTATTCAGGATCTCTTGGACAAAGAGGTCCTGGAGGCGGTTCCTCAAGGGGACACAGGTTCAGGATTTTATTCCAACCTGTTTGTGGTAGCCAAAAAGGACGGAGGAGCTCGTCCCATTTTGGATCTCAAAGATCTCAATGCCTATGTGGTGACTTCCCACTTCCGCCAGGAGTCCCTGCGTTCTGTGATTGCAGCAATGTCTCCAGGGGAGTTTCTTGCCTCCCTGGACCTTCAGGATGCTTATCTTCACATCCCTATTCATCCAGAGAGCAGGCGGTATCTCAGGATTGCCTGCCACAGGGGACACTTTCAGTTTGCAGCGCTCCCCTTTGGGCTGACTTCAGCCCCTCAGGTCTTCCAGAGGGTGTTAGGCTCCTTGATAGCGGTGCTCCATCAGGATGGGATCAGAGTGACCCCCTACATGGACGATCTCCTACTGAAGGCCTCCTCAGCGGAGCTTCTCCGTCAGCAATTACAGATGTGCATGCACACCCTGAACCGTCATGGCTGGATCCTGAATCTGGACAAGTCGGACTTGATTCCATCTCAGAGGCTTCTGTTCCTGGGTCTCCTGTTCGACACTCACCAATGCATGGTGTTTCTTCCAGAGGACGTGGCTCACCAGATAGCCGTCAGAGTGGCTGGGATTCTGGACATGGACGAAATTCCAGTACCGAAGTTGTCGTCTTTAGTGGGGAAGTTCATTTCCACGATCGAAGCAGTTCCATTTGCCATGGCCCACTCCAGGGAACTTCAGAGATTTGTGATCCAGACGTGCAAGAATCATCCAGATCATCAACATCTGTCTGTTTCTCTTCCTCCTCATGTCGAGTTGAGTCTGCACTGGTGGTTAGATCTCTCTCATCTCCTGAAAGGGAGATCCTTTCTAGTTCCTCATTGGACCACAGTCACAACGGATGCCAGTCTTCGGGGCTGGGGTGCAGTCTGGGGTCGCTTCAGTGCTCAGGGGAAATGGGGTCTGGAGGAATCCATGCTCTCCATCAATGTTCTGGAACTTCGAGCTGTCCGGCTTGCCCTGAGGCACTGGGAGTCTCAATTGACCGGTCTTCCGATCAGAGTGGAGTCCGACAACGCCACGGCGGTGGCTTACATCAACAGGCAAGGCGGCACAAGAAGCGGTTCCGCCTGGTGGGAGGTCAAGGATATTTTGTCTTGGGCAGAAGATCACGTGCCTGTCATATCTGCAGTTCATATTCCAGACGTGGACAACGTCATGGCAGACTTCCTCAGTCGTCACACCGTCGACAGCGGAGAATGGGCTCTTCATCCAGAGGTGTTTCACATGCTCACTCAACGGTGGGGGATGCCTGTGGTGGACCTGATGGCTACCAGACACAACAGGAAGGTTCCGGTGTTTTGCTCCCGGTTGAGGGATTCCCTTGCTCTAGCAGTGGATGCCTTGTCGATCCCTTGGGACTTCTCCCTGGCTTACATCTTCCCTCCTCTTCCTCTATTGATCAGAGTTATCCAGAAGTTGAAGAGGGAGCGTTGTCCTGTCATCCTGATCGCTCCAAACTGGCCTCGCCAGTCCTGGTATCCGGAGTTGATGGCCATGTCAGTGACGGATCCGATCCCGCTTCCTGCCCGTCCGGACCTACTTCTTCAGGGGTATCTGTGGAAGGAGGATGTTCACTCTCTCCATTTGATGGCATGGCGGTTGAATCCTCGATTCTAGCAAAGAAAGGATTTTCTCCTTCTGTGGTGTCGACTATGCTCAGTGCTCGTAAGCCTGTGTCTTCCAAGATCTATCATCGCATATGGTCAACTTTTGTGACATGGTGTTCTGATAAGAAGTTGTCCCTTGAATTCCATCTTCCCACTGTCCTGGCTTTCTTGCAGGACGGTGTGGATAAGGGGCTCAGTCTGAGTTCCCTCAAAGTTCAGACTTCTGCCTTGTCTGTGTTTTTCCAGGAAAGGATTGCTATCCTTCCTGATGTGAAAGTTTTCTTCCAAGGTGTGACTCATGTTCGACCTGCCTTCAAGAGTCCTGCTCCCCAGTGGGACCTCAATTTGGTGCTGGGAGTTCTCCAGCGACCACCGTTTGAATCCTTGGCTTCCATTCCATTACGTCTCTTGACTTGGAAGATGGCCTTCCTTTTGGCTGTTGTTTCAGTGCGCCGGGTAGCAGAGTTACAGGCCTTGTCTTGTAAACCTCCTTACCTGGTGTTCCACAAGGATAAGGCTGTGCTTCGCACTACCAAGGAATTCTTACCCAAGGTTGTGTCCGAGTTTCACATCAATCAGGAGATTGTGGTTCCCTCTTTCTGCCCTAATCCTTCATCTGACAAGGAAAGAGATCTCCATCTGTTGGATGTGGTGCGTTGCCTCAAGTTTTATGTTGAAGCCTATAAGTTGAGGAATAAGCATGTCCCCTTCCGGGTGACTGCCCATTCCACCAGATCTATTGGGGCCTCTTGGGCCTATAAGAATCAAGCTTCTGCTGATCAACTGTGCAGAGCGGCCACTTGGTCCTCTGTGCACACTTTTTCTAAGCACTATCGAGTTGATGTACTGGCTTCGGCTGATGCCAGTTTTGGAAGGAAGGTCCTGGAGGCAGTCTTGCCTGTGTAGGTCTTCCGCTCTGTGATCCTTAGTGCTTCCTTACTGTTGAGCCCTGTTGGCTCTGGTTTCGTGTGCTGTGTTAGTTCAGGGATTGTTCCCTTGGTTAGTGTCCGTTGACACTTACAGTTTGGGCTATGTTATTAACTGGGTCATAGCAGTTCTAGTGACTTGGGCCTTGCGCCTGGTCCTTGCCTTACTTCCCGCCTCTGGATCAGCTCAATGTTTGTACATCCCAGAGTACCAGTGACCTGTATTGGACGACAGTGAAAATAGGATTTTAGTCTTACCTGTTAAATCCTTTTCACTTAGTCCATACAGGTCACTGGTCTCCCACCCTGTCAAGGGACCAGTCTTGGCTCTCCTGTGGCATCCAGTGGGAGACCGTTCGGGCATGCTCACAGGAGTCTTTCTTTTTGCTTACCTGAGGTCAGTTTTTAGGGTCTCAAATCAATCTAAGTGGCTCTGGCCAGAAGGTGGCTTAAGTAAGAGGGGAGGCTCCGCCCCTTGCAAATCATTTGCATAGTTGTTCCTGCCTATTAAAGGGGACCTACGCCTCCCAGAGTAGAGTACCAGTGACCTGTATGGACTAAGTGAAAAGGATTTAACAGGTAAGACTAAAATCCTATTATTCAGTTTCACTAAGAAGTGTCAGTAGACCTTGAAATAGCTTAAACCTTCTTGGTTATGCCCCACCTATAAGCCACGCCTCCAGCAGCACCACCTAAAAAGTGTCCCTCTTTGGCTATCTGGAATGTTAAAGGGACAGTAATGTCTTATAAAAACTGTTTATCCTTGTATAGAGCAGAAGAAAATAAGAAGAATGGTGCAAACCCCACTATGGTTTGAGAGATATTTGCGCTGAAAGTTCACCTTTTTTTCCCTTTCTCCGGATGTCAGCTGTAAATTACTTAATTGGAAATGTCTACAAAGTGTACCTGGTTTGCAAGCACACTTTGTAGACATTTCCAGTGAAGTAACTCTTTTGCAATACCATGATTTCTGCTCTGCTGCAGAGCCACCGGCTGGTCCCCGGACCGGAATCTCCTGCTGTCAGCTAGACGCTGACGTCAGGAGAAGGAGAGTGAGGGGCGAATTTCAGTGCAAATATCTCTCGAACCATAGCAGTTAGAGAGATAGGGTTTGCACCATTCTTCTTATTTTCTTCTGCTCTACAAAAATATAAAACATTTTTATGAGACATTACAGTCCCTTTAAGAGGTATGGTATGGTAGATTTGCTTTAGTGCATACTGTTACGGACACTCCACCCATGTTGGGACTGTGACAGGAACAAGTCCTGTACGCCACCCTTAGAACATGCACAGAAAAATGTAAACTTTTTTTGACAATTTCCTTTACACTTTCTTTGTACATGGTGATAACAAGGATAAGAATGCCTCCAAAATGCCCATACACTCCTCCCTGCTGTCCCTTAGATGCAGAAAGGGAATTTTCATTGTAGACAACTCAATAGATATGACTTACGCAGGTAGAGTACCATCAAATTGGTGTTAGTATTTATTTTAGCATGGGCTCATAATAGTACATCCCCCCCAGTGTCAATGAGACAGTTGGACCAAATACCAGCCATGCATAGACAGGTCTTTCACGGATCTCCCATGTATTTTTCTGTGTACCAATAGGACATTTTTGTTTTCTCATTTTGGTATATAACAGTGCACAATCAGCCAACCAGCTAATTTGGATGCTTAGTAAATCAAGTCCCGTAGTTATTACAAATACGTTGCACAGAGGATATAAATAAATACTTGTATACTATGCAACATTAACCCTTTGAGTGCCAGAGAGGTATCCAATGCATTGTGTTGCAATGCATTGGATATCTCTGAGGCACTCAAAGAGTTAATGCATTTTGAAACGTGTGTTTTTTTTTCAACAACATTTTGATTTCAACTGCACCAGAGGGAACACACAAAACTGTCATTGATTTACATGCTGCTATTAAACACATTGATTAAATCATTGGTAATGTAAATTTGTTCCCTTTGATGCAGGGAGCTAGCTGTAGAATTATCACACTTTTATCTTTATATGTATGCTCATAATCCCCTTGGTGTAAGCATCAATGTGTAAACATTATTTTCACCTTTCTTATAACATCTTCCATTTTGGGAGATTGACTGTAAGCACAGTAATCTAATACATGTTCATACATGTAACTTGTCTGTTTCATTTTCTGTTTAAACCCTTGAATGCTAGAGATGTCACTAATCTTTTGCTTTGTAATGAACCGAAGATATACAGTATCTACCATAGTAACCAAAGCTAATAATTTGTCAAAAGTTTCTCATAATCGCATGTGGTATTAATGTGTTTAAAGGGATAGTAATGAGAGAGTGTAATTTCAATACTGTCAGAGTTGTAGTTCAAGAGTAATTGATTGATAAAGTTTCCCTCTTCAGCCTCTTTTACCTAGTGTAAGCCTTCTCCCCTCAGATGTGAAATCTGGTCACTTGACCAGACAGCTCACAGCAAGGGACAATCTTCTTACTGTAAGAACAATGAAAACCCTGCTCCCCCTTGACAGGTTTTTCCTTATGCTCACTGAAGATTGTCCCTCTCTGTGATCCATCCAGACAGTCTTGCTGCTCTGAGGTGAGCAGTGTTACAGCAGTAAAAGGGGCGGGAGGGGGATAATGTATCATTCAATTACTCCTTAACTACAACTCGGATAGTATTGAAATAAAACTCTCCATGGCCCACATACTATGAAGATTAATTGGAGCTGCTTTTATTGTGAAACATTACTATGCTGAATGTGTCACAGGGCTGGATTCAATTGCTGATTATAAATTTAGCAATACTTTTATTTACAAATGTCTACACAGATGTTAACCCTTTGAATAATAAAGGGGGTGTGCAAAGTGAAGCACTGTGATTCGCACCCCTTTGGTACTCAGAGGGTTAATCGGAAATTGCTAAATTAAACCAGTGATTAAAGTAATAGTAATACTTCATTTTAGCTTTATTTAATATTGTAGCCATTAAAAAACATTAAGAACGATATAAGTCTTATCTCTCAAACCTTTATGGTGTGAGAGATATTCGCAAGTTACGTTTCTCCCTCCCTGGCTGTTTCGGTCAAGTCTGCCATCTAGCTGACAGACTTGGAATCCGGTCCACAGACCTGCTGGCGGCTCTTCAGCAGAGCCAAGATTGCAAGATATAAAAATAACTAGTTCCTTGGAACGATCTACAAAGTGTGCTTGCAAACCAGACACACTTTGTAGACCATTCCAATTTAGTAGTTATTTTTATATCTTGTGATCTCGGCTCTGCTGAAGAGCCACCGGCTGATCTGCGGGCCGGATTCCAAATCTGTCAGCTAGAACTCTGACGTCAGTCAGGGGGAACTTAACTTGCGAATATCTCTCAAACCATAAAGGTTTGTGAGATTAGACATATCGTTCTTAATGTTTTTAATGGCTACAATATTAAATAAAGCTAAAATAAAGTATTACTATCACTTTAAATGTATCGCCTGAATTGTATTGTAGACCGGGAGCTCTCAAATCTGTCTTCAGTCACACCCCACATAGTAGTGCAGGTTTTCAGGATCTCCTCACACACACCCAGGCAAGTCAGTCAGGTGTTTAACCCCTTAAGGACCGGGAAATCCGGCCGAAGACGCGACTCAACGACCACGGAGCAAAATTTTTTTTTTGCTCCGTTGCGTTCCGGACACCCAGAACGGCGTGCAGCCGCGGGGGGAGCCCGGAACTCGATGACGGTCATAGTACGTCATCGGTCGTTAAGTGAAATCGACCCTTGACGTACTATGACCGTCAAGGGTCGTTAAGGGGTTAATCATTCTGAAATATATGTCTGTGTTGATGACATTCACTTGACTGTGGGGATATCCTGAAACCAAGCACTTTTGGGGTACAGCTTGAGCATTGTGATTTAGGAAGATTATTAATATATGTGGAACACAATGTCCGTTCTATGTACATCAGGCAGATCTTTATTATTTAATAAACTGCTACATGCTTTGTTGTTTGACCTGTGCTTTTGTTGACCCTTTAATTGCTTTGCAATGCATTTCACTCCCCTCTGGTACTCAAGGAGTTATGTTTTGGAGAGAATGGTATATGTGTGTTTCATGCCTTTAAGGACTATATGTGTCGACAATGCATTGCCCACCCATCTAGTTCTTGTAGGGTTAACAATTTGTTTAATTTTATATACAAATAGTTGGTTAAATGTAATGTGACTAGATCTATGTTTTAATGCAGGAATCTTCTGAAAGAACTCCTACTGCAGGCTTCTTCACATTCCTGTGCAGAACTTTAGAGTAATATTCTCATAAGAGCCCAGCATTAAAATGGAGATCAGGTCATCTCAGTTAAAGGGGAAATATATAGTTAGGGTTGCCAGATCATGGCCTTAAAACCAAACATATGCATGCTGCAGTGATCACTGCTGGGATATTGCAGGGATTCCCATATAGCAGGAATGTCCAAGTTCAGTCGTCAAGGGCCTACATCAGGCCAAGATGTAAGGATTTCCCTGATGAAGCACAGGTGAGTCAGTCACAACGAATGAACCACTGATTAACTCACCTGTGCTTCATCAGGGAAATCCTTACATCCTGACCTGATTGTGGGCCTTCACAACTGAACTTGGACAGCCCTGCCATATAGCATATTTTTTTCATGTCTATTCAGATTTAAAGTGATGATCTGGCAACATTACAATCCTATATAATAATTAGCTAAATGTATGTTTGTCAGAAGCTGTCATGTGCAGTACAGTCCACTGCTCGCGCTGCAGACATGCGCAGTACAGACTGCCTGCGCCACAGTTGATAATAGAGCAGGGCGCACCAAATTCACATTGTAAGGTGCGCAGAGAGGACTACGGTCTGAATTTGGAGCGCCCTGCTCCGTTATCAGACGTGGCACGGGCAATCTCTGCTGTGCATGACTGCACCGCTGCCGTTGCTGGGTGGCACTGTTATTACTGTTACCACAGTCTGGCACAGAGATGACAATAGTAAAATACTATGGGCAATAAGCACAAAACCAAATGTGGATCAGAGTCTCTAATTTAAATAGATATATGGTCACCTTATAGAAAAGGTCTTCGGTGCATTGTTTGGCAATACTCTAGAAACCTCTCTAGCATTCAAGGGATTAGAAAGCCCATTTAACTCAATGTTTTGTGGGGGAGGTGGTTATTTGATTCCTCTGGTGTAGTTGACTTGATTCATATATTTTTATGTAATGGCCTTATATTGAGTGTAAGGTGACTGCATATACCTTTAAATCAGGGACTCTTACAGAAACCCCATTCTGCAGTGCTACACAGGAATCAATGCCAACCTGCAGAGTGTGGTTTTCATAAGCTTTCCTGATTTGAAGGCATTTGTAGTCACCTTTAGTTGAGTACTACCTGTCTTTCTTCTTACCAAACACTCTTTAGAGAGGGGAAAGCAGCTGTCCACCAGAAAGAAAAGAAGATATTTCACCCATTAATACTAAAAACACAGAAGAAAGACAAACCTGTTCTGTATAGTAATTGTTTCAAAGTGAACCTACGTATAGTATATAATGTAATATTACTCAGTACTCCTTTTTCAAGTTGAGGCTTTTGTTTCTCAGTTTGTATGAAATAAGTTAAAACAATGTTGCCACAACATCCTAATTTTAGGCATGTCTGAAGTTATGCCATTTTCCATAGTATAAGGCTATTGTGCCCAGACTTCACCTTTAATGCAGGACGCATACAAAAAACACTTACTGCAGGGCAACACTGGTCCCTGTGCAGTCCTGCAATGTGAATATTTCATGAATATCCTGCTTTAAATGGGTGCTCTGGTCACCATACCTCTGGATTACATGCTGTTTCCTAACCCTTTCAGTTCTAGAGGGGTATCCACCACATTGTGAATGCATTGAATACCCCACTGGCACTCAAAGGATTAATTAAGTCTACAGCTACACCTTTATATTAAGCTTCTAATGAACTGTCCCTAGAGGAACACCTGCAGTTAGTGGGGGATGAACTTCAAAATTTAGGCTGTGGCTGCCTCCCTTAAATACAGTCCATAGCTGTAGACCAGTGGTTCTCAATCCGTGCCCTTAGTGGCTACTAACAGGCCAGGATTTGAGAATTTCCTTTAAGAGCACAGGTGAGTTAATCAATATGACTGAGCCTCTGATCAACACACTTGTGTTCTAGCAGGGAAATTCCTATGTCCTGGCCTGTTAGGGGCCACTGAGGGCATGGGTTGAGATCCTCTGCTGTGGACGGCCCACAAATGGTAGGTCATTGAAGTTAGTTCTTGTGATTCATACACCAATGTCCCTATTTCACACTTAAATTTGTTAGAGCCATTTGTAGAGTAATTCTGGGACAAATTAACTATACAGTAAGGTGCACATAAAATTCCCATTGATTTTTAAGTGGTAGCTTCAACACGTTGTATGCTAAAGAAGTCTTTAACTAATTGTTTCCAGGGCTGTTATAATAATGGGGTATAGTTCTACCAGGGCTCACCACAGTCAAGGAGGAAATACTGACTGCCACATAACACAGTTCTGAACCATCTTGATCTCATGTTTCCCTATGATCTGGGGCACACAATACAGTCTGATCACAGTATAAAGCCAGGTGTGAACACTTGGCATTGTGAAAACTCAGCATTTTGTCAAGTTACAGTACATGTAAGCATTTATCATTGTGTGAACCTATTTGTGAGAACACAACATTCAATGAAGTTAAAGTAAATTCAAGATTATGTGAAGCAGCTGTAAGCTGGAGTATTCACTTTAAGGACCAAGGTAAATCACGTGTAGTTATCTTAACCCCTTGGATGCTAGACAGGTCTTGGAAACGTTTCTAAAATCCAAGGGTATAAAGGTACTACTACTTTCTCAATTGCCCTGGGCCCACCAATGGCTTAAAATGTTCATAACTGCCTTGCAATGCTTTGGAGACCCCAACTGCATTTTAGCATTTAACCCTTTCCAATGTGTTGTGTATGTCTGTGCCATTCAAAGGGTTAAGAGTTCCATTTTGTGGGAAAACTTACACCCCCTATCCATGGAGTTCTTGATTTGCCCTGTAAATGATCTAGTGCATTTCTGTGTATGATTATCCTTCCTAGCAAATAGTTTATCCTCGTTCTAGCACCTTTACAGCATACATTACTACAGTTTACCAATGTTTCTATAATGGTATGAATGCAAGGCTATTGAAATTATTGCAATTGTAAAAGTCTCCTGTGTGAACCACTCCACTGAATCTGGGATCTCTATTCTGCAAACTTGTTGCTGCAACAGTGGCAATGTGAACTAGGCTTTGGTATGTTCATCTAAATGTGGAGACTTAGGGCTGGATTCTGTTACAGGTACTAATTTTATCACTGCTTTTATCTCCAGTTTTCCCCATAGACTTCAATAGGAAAATGTTTGATAAAGCAGGTGTTAACATTTATCTCCTGTAATAGAATCCAGCCCTTAGTCGTTTTTAAAGAACTCTCATGTGTTCAAGAAGGGAAATGCCAAATACACAGCCTGTTAATTGTAATTGAGGGCAGGCTTGGGAATTCGTGCTAAACGGAGCAGGAGCAGCTCACCCTGGTATTCAAGAGCTACCAACAGCAGGATGTCCAGACATCACCTTTAGCTGGGGGGACACATGAAAATGCATACTGTAGGGCTGCTTTGTTTTCAGTTCAGCACCTAAATATGCCTAATTCCTTAAAGGTGAGGTCTGATCATCATAACAAACAGTGCATGTTTTCAGAATATTCCTGCTTGAATACAGGTGAATCAATTAAATTGACTGTGCTGTGGATTGATTCACTTGTACTTAATGTCTCATGAAAGCATGCAGTTTTGGCAGCTAGTGAGGACCAGGTTTGATTATTCCCACTTTGAAGCAATCATTAAGCAGCACAGATTTTTTTTTTTTTGTTATATATTAAAGTTTTCTGGGGAGCGCTTCAATTTTGGTGCACGTTAATGTGAACAGTCCTCCCCCTTAGGCATCCTATATTAATGCAATATACATTGCAAGGTTGGACAGGTTTCTGCGCAACTCTGAAGAATTATTAGTTTATGTTTTTTTACACATGTCCTACATTAAAGAGAAATTCAGGCACTTTATGATGTTTAGAAATGTGAGGGGTGTGTTTCTCCCCCCCATTCCTATTACTAGAAGTTACAGCTCTTGTCTGGACTAGTTTAGCTCTGAAACCAGAAACAGTAGTGTATAGTTATCAATCACCATTCAGATAATGAAACTTTCTTGTCTCATCACCATTGCTTTATTATGTTTGCTTATAACTTTTATTTTGTGACAATTTAATTGGAAGTGTTATTAATTTATGATTACGTTCTGCATCCTCTTCAACCTCTCCATACATTTGTGTCCATGTCTTTTGGCTGGAGTTAAATAGTGTGAGCAGAGCAATGTTTAGGTTTGTAGATGGGGATTGGCCCCTCTTTGTCATGTGATTTTTATATAGCTACACAAAATTAGACTTGCTGAAAAAAAACACAGAACACTGTGTACTGAAGTTACTTGGCAATAAAAGAAAATCTGATTGGGCATGAGACATTTTTACCCCTTGAGTGCTACAGATCTACATTGCGTTGCGATGTACGTGAGGCATCTCTAGAATTCAGAGGGTTAATAGTTCCAGTGGTTAGTGCAGTGAAATATGTATTGTAGGTGTCCTTGTTTTTTTACCTGTTTTTTTTTCTTTCTTTATTTAGATGTAATTCCTTCCTTGGAAACGCTTCAACACCCAAAAAGCCACAAGCAAAACAAAAGAAAATGCATAACCTAGGACACAAGAATAATAGCACGTCCAAAGAGCCACAGCCAGAGAGGGTGGAAGAGGTATATGGTGCTCTAAAGAATGGTCTTGAGTAAGTATTGATACATATACATTCATACTCTCATACCTTATTTGTATCTACATGTATAAACAAAATAAACACAGAGGGTCATATCCCACTGACTCAATCCATATGAACTGAAATTGACCACAGAACCTCCAGCCCCAACCCAAGTGCATTGCTTTGCAGCGTGTGTGAAGATGTCTCCAGCTTCCAACAGATGGAGCATCAAGTAATGGTTCTAAGCCAGATCTATCTTACTGCTTGCCTATATTATAAGATGCCAACCACCAGCAGTCTCACTTAAGAGGATATATCACAAAGAGACAAGGTGCTGTGACTCACCTGTATTTCATGCTCGGGATAGCCATAATTTTACTTGTTTTACTGAGTTGGTCTACTTCTGCTGGGAAGCTGGGATATCCATTTCTGTTTCTGAAAATAAATACTTCCATCATCTTGGACGGGTGAAGGCAATCTTTTGCCTCTCCAGCTGCTGGAGTCAACTCCCCTTTTTCTCAACCAACCAATGACTGGTTGGGGATGATGGCATTTGGAGTCTCCAGCAGCTGGATAGCCACATGTTGCTTACCCCTGATCTAACCCAATAGCAGAACCGTAGAATATTCTTCAGTTTTGAACTTTGAATCACTAATCAGTAGTGTGAATAAGTGGCCGCTGTTCTCTTGACGTTGCCAACCCCCCACTGTTTTTTTTGTTTTTTAGAAAATGAAAAATAAGATAGACATACCCCTTACAGATACAGGAAATTAATTAGCCGGTTTAGATGTTAAAGTGAATAAACTAGCCATATTAACTGGGAATTACAGAACTATTTAATATGGTATACAAACTGGCCTCCATAAAACAGGGTCATGTTTCTGGTGCAGAGAAATTGGTATATTTTTTCTGAAACACACAGCTCAGTGGGGCTGGTCTACTTAGAATATGCAATTAGGAGTGATAAAGTGGAGATATCGTATCTGGGGCGATAAACTGTCCAATTTCTGTTATTCTAGGGAGTCTGTGCACAACATAAGACCTGTTAGTGCACAGGCATCGTATTTCACTCTGGTAAAGTTATCACATTAGTGCATCTCCTCTCAGGAGCAATTCTGGGACAAACTATGTTCACTATAGGGGACGGATAAAATATCCCATTGATGTAAATAGGGGCTTTAACCCCTTGAGTGCCAGGGAGGAATCAAACACATTATCTCCCTGGCATTCAAGGGGTTAGCTCCATGAATGCTGCAGAGGTCTTCACTGATACCTCCTTAAAATATAAGTGTAAAGTTTCATATTCAGTTGAGTAATCTGTTCTATTTGCATTTGGTTGATTTGGTTTATGCTGTTTCAAATAAAAGCATGAAGGTTGTTAACGTATTGAGATTAGTGTCCATTGCTCTTGTATTCAGAAAGGCTGGTCCCTTATCTCATTCCATCACTAGACAATATGGCACTCACTACTCATGTATAAGACCACAATCCGTATTGCTATGTTAATATAATTAGGGAGCCCTGGAAAAGACAGAAATGACCCCAGATAACATATGTAAGCCTAGATTTTAGGCCTCAGAAAACAGATAATTTTTACTGATTCTAACATGAAGTAAAGGGTATATAAGTGTACAGAATATCGAATTTTAGGCATTAGAGTACCTTTAATTTGTCCCCTACATTACATTTGATTTGCTGCAAACCTCCTCAACCCTTCTTAACCCTTTGAGTGCCAGAAGGGTACTCAACACATGTCTTTGCAATGCATTGCGAACCCCTCTGGCAATCAAAGGGTTAATGCATTCAGCCTCAGTGTGGTTTGTATGGCAAGCACAAATACTAAGACACCCCTCAAAATGTGGCACTCTCAGCAGCTGCCCATTCTGTTTATTGGGAACACCAGTCTTGCATGCAATATTACAGCCTAAATCATAGTTGCCTCTGTATAGGTCCATCATGCCAGGGAAACAATATGGTAATGGGAAATGTCCCACAATCTTGTGTCACATGGCAGTAACGCCTGCAGGGGCAACTGCAAAACAATTTCCGGGGGGGGGGGGGCAAAGTCATTATATGACAGCCAGGCCAGCCTGTCCAGCCCCTGTGTTTATATGGAAGAGGCAAGTGGGATTATCTCCCCCTCCCCCGGGCACCCATGAACGCTAGTTACGTACTTAACAGAAATAGTGCCCCTTCTTTGTGATTATTTGTGTGGTGTTTTTCCTACTCACCTCTGTAATTAATTTCGCTTTCTTTTGATAGTGAGTATCTGGAAGTTCACCAAACAGAGCTTGAAAAGCTGACTACCCAGCTAAAGGACATGAGGAGGAACTCAAGACTGGTAAGAGCATAGAACTAGATGACTAGAAATAGAACTGTCATAATGGACGGTGTGCACTTTATTTCGATATGTACAGTATATTTTGCTTTGCATCCCCCCTTTCCTTTTTAACCCCTTAACGACACTTGACGGTCATAGTACGTCATGGGTAAAGCTGACTGAACGACCCATGACTTACTATGACCGTCATGGAATTCCAGGCTCCCCCCGCGGTTGCACACCGTTCAGGGAGTCCAGGATCGGATTCTTTAAAAAAAAAAAAAAATGCTCCGTGGTCCTTTAGTGACTGCCTCGTGCCTGTGCGGCCGGTCGTTAAGGGGTTAATTTCCTGAATGTCTCATAACAATCTGCGGGCCTATGTGTTTATTCCCTTTGAGCACAAGAGTGATAGGCAGTACGTTGTGTTGCATACTCACCCTGGCACTTTGTTAGGAAGGTTAGAAAAGGCATTTGTAGTAATACATTTTGTACACCGTGCTAAATATCAGAAATTATAGCAGATCGGTCAGGACTGGGTGATCCTAATTGCAATCTTGCCATTTGTCATGCAACCCAAATACAGCTTGCTGAAATTCTTACAATCAATGCAGGAAAGTTTCAGCAGAGCAGGTCTGCATGGGGGTCTGAGTGGCCACCATGTAGATCATTCACACAGATGACTGGATTGCTGCATTACTCACCAGAATCCAGTCAAATGCCGACCTGCATAGATTTCAGCTAGTCATGTATTTCCACAGAATTCAGGCCTGGATTCCATTGCCGTTAATAACTTTATCAAGTGTTAACTGAAATGTTTCCATAGACTTCCATGGGAATCAGTTAGATAAAAACAGTGATAACCTATCAATGTAACGTAGTCCTCATTTGAAGAAGAGCAATTCTGGAGTAAACCATTTGTACCATAGTTCCCAGATGAAAATGTATATTGTCTTAAATGTTGATTTTAACAACTTGGATGTTAGAGAGGTCTCCAGTACATTAACTTGCAATGAGCTGGAGACCTCTCTACCATTCAAGTGTTTTAAAGGCCCGTTTATATAATTGGAAAATTTTGTTTGGACCCTGGGATGCAGCTGACTTGCTCTGGAATTGCTTCAAAATGAAATGTAAAGGGATAGTAATGTTTCACAAAAATCCGTTCCAATTAACCTTCATAGTATTTGGTTCATGGAGAGTGTTATTTCAATATTGTCAGAGTTGTAGTTCAATAGAAATTTAATGATAAAAAATCCCCTTCCCGCCCCTTTTACCTAGTATAAGCCACTACTCCTCAGATGTGGAATCTGGTTTCTTGACCGAACAGGTTGCAGCAAGGGACAATCTCCTTACTGTGAACATAAGGAAAACCCTGCTCCCCCTTGAGAGGTTTTTTCAGGTTTTTCCTTATGATCACTGAAGATTGTCCCTCACTGCGATCCACCCTGACAGTCTTGCTGCTCTGAGGTGAGCAGTGTTATATCAGTAAAAGGGGCGGGAGGTGGATACTTTATCATTCAATTACTCTTGAAGTACAACTCTGACGGTACTGAAACACAACTCTCCATGACCCAAATACTATGAAGATTAATTGGAGCTGCTTTTATTGTTAAACATTACTATCCCTTTAAAAAATATGTTTGGGGCTCATAATGGCATTTTTAAGGGACTCTTCCTGGTAGAAAGTGGGATTTGGGATGGGCAACAGTGTGGTAGCAACTACCATAACTGCAAATAAATCTAAATATATCAAAAATTAGTGTTTTAAGTAAGAAATGACCAACATAATAAATATTTGCTTTTGTAACACCAATTTGTTACAGTTCCACTTTTAAAGCCCTTTTTGGCAGCTTAAAAAAAAAAAACTTTTGTCAACCTCTATCAGCAATTGCATACTTCCGTTAAATAAGATATTAAACATGCATATACTCGTGTATGTATGGTTTAATTTTTCCGTTTACAATATATTTACCGTACATTCATTTCTACAAAAAAAAGAAAGAAATGTAAAACTCACCATCATGTAACTTATTTTATTTTGCAGGGAGTTCTTTATGATCTTGACAAGGTAAGCTGATCCATTCAATAATTTGCGTTTGTATAATCCATTGCCATTTCCCCAATATCAAGGTATTTCTAACATCTCAAATTAATTGACATATAAGCACTTTAACATTCTGACTGCCTGAGGGGTTTCAGTTGTTGCTTTGCAATGATTTGGACATCAGTCTGGCACTCTAAAAGTGTAAACTTCTACTGACCAGAACACACAGTGCAGTATTTCTTATAGAGAGAGATGAGGGAGTGATAAAATTGGGAGGGATATAAACATACCTTGGAATTTCCAGTTGATCTGTTCAGCAGGGGGTGACAAAAATTACGCTAATCGCGTCAAAAAGGGGTAGGGCTTGACGCAAGTGGGGGGGCAGGGCTTAAAGGTGTCACACAGAAGGCTGGGGGCGGGAGAAAAAGCAGATGTGGCAGAGTTTCAATAGAAACTCCCCACATCCAGAGGAATCAGCCTCTGCCCAGGAGACCTGGTAAAGCTCTGTCAGAACCGGAGTCTCCGGGGCAAATCCAGAGAGTTCCTAGGTATGGATATAAAGGATCTTAAACATTTTTGAAAGCAAGACACCACTGGATTTGCGGAAGATAATGTATGTCAGAAATTTCAGAGAGGATTTCCATTAATATACATTGTGCACCCCTCTGGCACTCAGAAGGTTAAATAAGAATTGGTTTTAGCCTCTTTATTTCACTTACTTGTGCATAGCCCAGTTCAAGGACAAGCTGTTCCAGGGCTCGTTTCAAATGTTTTCGTTAAAACCAACATTATATAAAAAAAAGGAGATCACGACTTAACCAAGACTGAGTAACGAGAGATTCAAATCTCCATTACCGAAAAAAGCGAAACATTTGGTTCTCAGAGGGGCATATCCAATAAGGTGTGATAGAGGTGACTGATTTGAGAGGATGACTACGGTTTTATAAACTCTCCAAGTCCTATGTTATTCTATATAGCCAATGCATTAAGATCTCTATAGATGGGAAATATAGGTGCGTTGGCTCTTTAGGGTAACATAGGACTTGGAGAGTTTATCACACGGGATGTGATCTCCTCTGTATCACCTCTTTGTCACACTTTAGTTCATGTCCCCCCAGATGTTGAGGACTGGCAGGTGTACTCTCCAGCACCTGGGGAGAGATGCACTAAGGTGTGATATAGAGGAGATAACTTCTCAGTTATAAACTCCCCAGTCCCTATTTCAGCCTATGAAGCCTATGCACTAAGATCTCTGTTTTGAGAAATCTTAGTGCATTGCATCCATAGAATAACATAGTTTATCCCACTGGAGACTATCACCTCTTTATCACATATCTTTCCTAGAGATCAAAAAGGCTGCCTTCCATGTCATAACTGGAATCCTGTCTCAGTTTGCCCTTGCATGTATTGTTTACGTTTTATCAAACCACACGCAGATTCTGCAGCACTTTATTTTTGTGAAAAAACTTTTTGACAATACAAATTTAAATAAGCCAAAATAACATGTAGGGTTGATGAAAACCCTACTTTCTAGAATTTCCAGTGTACACGGCTCAACCCATCTGTCAGCTTGGATATTTGGTAAGGTCAAGGAATTTCTTGGTAGCCAATCATTGTAAGTTTTACATGAGGTGACTTCAGTACAAATGTTTACAATTTTTAGGTAAAATATACTTTAAGAACAAATTGGTATAAATGAGGGACTTCCCTATACCAGTGTAATAAGAAGTAGTTTTGCTTTTGCTTTCAAAAAGTGTAATAATCACAGATGATATATTTATATAAAATAAAATATGACTTGAATTTGTTATTCATCCACATGTCTCCAGACTATCCCTTACTGCTATTCCCTACATGCCTCAAGCCCTCCCCCCTCCCTGCAACTCGCTGCATCCCTCCTGCCCCTCCCCTCAACTACATGCTTCTAGCCTCACCCTTACTCAGCCCCCCATTAGCCAATTAGTAATAAAAAAGAATATTTAAGACCCCTTTCATATTGCTTACATTAACAAAATTTTACTTTTGACCATTTTAATAAAAATATATTGAATCATTACAAATATAACCTCACATTTCATCAGTAGTAATCCTCTAAAATTAAACATTTGAATCTACAGTTGTCCATAGCCAGCGCTGTCCTATTGCTAATAAAATAATCACAAACAAACACATCTGATACCCCAGCCTTGTTGCTCTGTCACAGAACCAAACATACTGTGCAAGACTCCAGCCTGAGTAATGGGGAGAGCGAGAGGCAAGAAATAATCACAAGTAACATGTAGTAACCATTTGATTATCAGGACTGTCTAGTCTGCTGGACTCCCTTCTGAGACTGAAAGGGTTAAACAAGTACTGCAGTTAACCTGAGATTCCTTCTTCCTCCTCCCTAAAACCCTGTGGGATGTACAACACTTTGCACATCTCTCTGGAACGCAAAGGGTTAACACACATGCTACTTTTAACTCAGTGTCTCTCACGCGCCCAAACATCTGACCACGTCACCTTTGTACTGAGCTCCACCTCAGTCACCTCTCACCACAGCTTCAGTTCCATCACCTGAGAGGTAACCTGTGGGGTTGTACAGGTGCTTGGGTGAGTGTGAACAACAGCAAGTGTATTAAGTTAATCTTCTGAGTTCTAGTGGGGTGTGCAAGGTGCTGCCCATTCCTCTGGCACTCAAAAGGTTAATGCAAAAGGAAGGTGTTGTAGCCTAATTGTTGGTTGTCTTCTTTACCCTTGGGTTGGCAAACGTTTCCAGCACAATGGAGTTGTTTTTCACTCAAAGGGTTAATATAACTGAAGCGTAATGGCAGCATATTAATGTTGTTATGAGGCAGAGATGACAGTGAGGGGATCAGTGAATTAATCTCTCCTCTGCTGCTTTTACTTCCTCCCTGACTTATGGAGACATCAAGGCAGTGGAGGAGTGATGTGTTCACTGATCATCTCACTGTTATCTCACACTGACATTCATAGCATGCTGCCATTACGGTTCAGTTATATTAACCCCAATAGTGCCAGAGGAGTGTCCCATATGTATTACTGGATACCCTTCTGGCACTCGTGTATCTCTAACAACCCCCCTTGTTGGTGAGATGGGCACTTGTGGCATTGCCCACTGCAGGGGGGCACTATACATACACAGTCATACACACTTTTTTTACACACACACAAATACATTTGGAATGGGGGGAGAGAAATGGAGAAGGGAGACAGACGGGACGATAAAATAAGACACTGAGGGGGAAAGAGCTTTCCCTTAGTAGTCTTCAGTGTGGAGTTGCTGTGGCAAGTGAATGATTAAGTATGCCACTTCTTCTACATAAACTGTTAAATCTAAAAACTGAAGTGAATTTCAAATTATAACTATTATTAACATAGTCAAAAAATGATTCTAAAGATTCTAATGAACCTTTCCACACAAAATATCGATACGTGTCTGCGTGCTGTAATTGTGTATTAGGATGGGTGCTGGTTTTAGCCTGCCTCCAGGAAGAGACGTACAGTATCCTGCTGATTCGTTTGGGATGAAGTGTATTGTATATGGCATGGTTGAGGAGACCTGCTAAGGTGTGCACTTATTTTTGACAGTCGTCACTGATTTGGTCCTATGCATCAGTTCTTTTGCTATGATCAATTTTTACATTCTAGGTAGGTATACCTAGATAACGTGGGTTAACTAGGTGTTTCCTTGGTATTCTTTTGAAATGTCACCCACTATTGGGTGAACCACCAAACGGCGCATTAAACATGTTGCCGGGTTTAAATGGGCGCACCAACAATATAGCGAATCAGAATGTTGAACAGAAGGCTTGAGTAGCCTGTGTAGCACATAAATTGCATTCCATGAATACACCAACGTAACAATGTCTAACAGGTTGGATACCTCTCAGTCACGTGAAGGGTTAAAATAACATGACGACAGCAGAAAGAATGCCTTGGTTACCATTATTTACCTGCCGTTTCCTTTAGTCCACTTTTAGCATTGATGGACTAGAATATTTGCCTATACAATAGTCAGGCGTTATAGGTCTTTGGTTGTGGATAGATTTTTAGTTCGTAGTTTGATCCCATTTCTATATAATAAATATTTGTGGAATAATAAGGATATTATATATGATTAATATACTGTACTGGTTCCTTAAGCTCTAAGATATTGGTGTTACGTTCATGAGAATTGCCTATACTTGTGCTTCAGAATCTTTCCCAAGTTTTAATATTTTCTGAAATTGGGCTGAATCACACTAATTACATACGTCGCTGCCAGTATGGTTTATGCACTTTAGCTGTGAGTGGTCATAGTTTGCCTGAGTACCAGCCTGTTGAGGTGCACAAATCATTTCAATTGCATATGACATCATCCAATCATATCTAACTTCCAGAGAGCCCTCTTGCATTCAAGGGTTTACAAGCCCTACTGAAATCAATAGGAATGTTTGCTACCCATGTTGCAGTTGTTTTACCCAAGAATTGCTGCACTTTTGTACATACAGTTCCTTGTGTGGCTCTTTGCAGGGCTTCTCCATAGGCTGCAATGCAATTGCCCCTTTCTTGTGGCAATCTCTAGTTATGGGGACAGTCCTTCTTGTGGCTTGCCTTATCTCATGCAGTTTAGTGTGACTTAACCATAAACATTCACATACAAAATACGGCATCATGGGCCTTATTCATCAAGCTAAGGAGGGGAAATTCTCTCGGATGATGGAAGCATCTCCAGCACAATACTAGAATTCAAGGGGTTAAAAGCTCCATTTTGAAAAGTGTTTTTCAGACCTATCCTTGGGTGCCCGTAACAGTCTTTAGAATTTCCCTACTTGAGTACAGGTGAATTAATAAGTGGCTCGGTGACCATTAACTGATCCGTGCACAAGCAGGAAATCCTAAAGACCTGACCCGTTAGGGGGCCCCTGAGGATAGGGCTGGGAACCACTGGTTTGGACATTGAGATCTTGAACAATATTCATCGTTATCGCTCCCCACCACCACATTGGTGCTGTTGGTTTGCTTCAGAATTGTATCGCTTTAGCGTGATGGTCTCTGATGTTTAACCCTATGAGTGCCAGAGGAGTATCCCACTAGAAACTGAAAGCACTTATGATTAGAAACATCAGTTTGGGCATAAATTACCTTTTTAGAAATGAATTATCATCTAAAAAAAAAAAATAGTTCTACTAAGGATTAATTGTACATACACCCTAAATGTATTGGTACTTGTTAACTTCATTACTACTCTAGATGTTTCCAAAGCATTGCAAAGCAATACATGGGAGATCTCTAGTAACAAATGGTTAATACACAATGTTTACGTAGAATGATCTTTGTTACAAATGTGGAAATGCACATTTGCTGATGTATTATATAAAGAGTTGCACTAAACCCCCTGTGTAATCACAGATGCACTTTAATGCTGAATACAACAGGAACGTATTGTACAACTAATCTTACCACCATCAGCGTCGGTCTTCTACTTGCAACACAATGATTAAGAAAGAGAAATTGTGAAACAAATCCTTCCCATTTTCTGTAACACATAATGTATTTGCGGTGAAAATATTTTGTTTGTACAGGGGTGCAGTTGTTACAGGGCTTTGCTTCCAAGGGGAGTTGTTGGCTCTGCTCCATCCTGTTATCCCTTAATATAGGCCCAGTTTTATTTATCTTGGCTGGTGGCCATGGACCTGATTGTATTGGTCTCTGCCAGTCAGTAGGATAATAGTGTTTGTGTGCCCTTTCCTCTTCCTACTTACCTTAACCAGATCCTGTGAAGAGTGGAGCCCAGCCTCCAATTTTGCCCATTCTAATTAAGTCTTTGGGAGAAGTCGTCCATATGGATGCTTTAGAACAGGGGTCGTCAATCGGTGGGCTTTCAGCTACTGGACTACAACTCCTAGCATCCCTAAACAGCCTTCTCATCCAAAACATTGCAACACCACTGCCCCACTGTTTATGCCCTTTCTTGAATAGTAATATGGGGTGAGAGAGGTAGGTGTGTGTGTGTGTGTGTGTCCTGGGTTTTTTAAGCACTGGATGATTTAAAACATTGGATCAGTATCGTGTTTGGTGATAAGATGTACCAGTCTACCTTTGCAGAGGAATCCAGAACTGATATTTTCTGTACTGCAGCCAGGACTGCAATGTGTACAACCAGCAAAACCTGAGGATTATGGAAATGTTCCCAAATGCTGCATTTTGCCCCTTTAAGGCTAGAGGGAACATTGAGCAGGTTATTCAGTTAGGGGGGTGTGGTGGTGGGGTTATTACCTCTTTCTCTGCCTTTGCTCACTCCTTCTTCACCACTACTGAGGTATTTTAGAAAGCCATCTGGCTGCCTTCAAAAGTTAACATGCTATAAACAGAAGAATATTGTAACATAAGCCTAAATAAGAGTACACATTGTGCTGGACTCCATTGCAGTTGTTACATTTGTCACCGGAGATTATTTCATATATTTGTTTGAGACCATAGTGTTTGGAAATCAAACTAGTGATAATTTTGCATTTGTTTTTTGATTGCTAATTTCTATTGAAATGCCTATGCTTAAAAAAAAAAAAAATTGGTATTTTAGAAAAGGTGAGCTAATATATTTGCTAGTGGAACAAAAAACAAAAAAAACATACACCCTGACAGTTGTCATCCTATTATTGGAATTTCAATTACATTTTATTCATTATTTTTTTATATCCAGTTTGGGAAAAAGTTCTTGATCTTGTTGGGAGATATTCACAAACCAATAATATCTTTTTGAAAGTGCAGCGTCAACAAAAAAAACTTTGACTTTGTGGGTTCTGCACAGAGTGTAAACTTCATCAAAAGAGTGTAAACATGCTTAGCACTGGGGATGAAATGGTTTCACATCAAAGTGATTAAATGGTTACAATAATTTATTATCTGTCTTTAAAACTGCTCGCTATGTGCAGTTAAATATTCTCACTCCTGCACTTTAATGTTTTATTATCCATGTTAAACTAATAATTCCACCTCTTATATGGATTTAACTCCTATTATTTTATTTCAGCAAATCAAGACAATCGAAAGGTATATTCGAAGACTGGAGTTTCACATTAGTAAGGTAAATAAGTAATGTCAAATGAAATGACCCATGATTAAAAGGTACCTTTATATATTTTGATCAATACCAGTGTATGAAATGTATACAAATTTGGACTGTGCTTGTCTAGTACTTCTGACACTAGCAACTGAAATGGCTCTAATACAAAACACAATACCTATATAGGTAAGAATAATGCTTCAGCAGATAGTCCTTGCCATTCTCGCCCCATAAAGAGATTCTGGAATGACTGATTTCTCATAATCTTATCCGAGTGCTAATAAATGGTTGATAATGGTGCCTGCAGAAAATGGTGAAATAGATAATGGATACATTTCACAATGAAGAATTATGATTATTGGGTTCATACATGATATTGACTGCTGGCAGTGTGTGAGCTCTAACACAAATCAGCACTTGCATAGATATATGTACAACCATCACAAATAGAGATGTACAATATATCCGCAATGGTGGTTATTTTTTTACATGTTGCTTTATCCCAAAAACCATCTCTAAGAGGGTATACCAATGTGGGGTATCCTCTAAGCTACCAAAAGTTCTTCCAGTGGGGGCAAAAGCTAAATTAATAAACCATATCAAGTCACAGTTCTCAATATAATACAATTTATTAGGGGCAGGAATGAAAGGGAATGACTGAAGGGGAGCACAATTTCCTGCAAAGAATACTTTCAGAAATGCATGCGGGTATAGTCAGATTTGATTTCTGAAAGCATTCCCTGTCTGTAACAGAACCCCTGCAGTGAATGGTTATATCAAATGATGAACTATGGAAATGTTATGGACGTCATACCTCCCGTCAATGTGACACGTTCTAAACCTTGCCAGTATCCGAATGGTGCCTTTACATGGTGGTGGGATAAGGGAGTACATCTACTCTAGAAATGTATGTAAGCATACTGGTGCCGTTCTATTCTAACCCCAAGGATGCTAGAGAGGTCTTGTTGGATATCTCTCTAAGCATCCAAGGTGTTAAGCTCTGTTTAATTCAAATGTCATCTCTGGAAATAAAATCCTATATAATAATTTGCTAGGAGGTTTGTCACGATGCAGTCATGCACAGTAGAGACTGGCTGCATTCGGGCAGTCTTTACTGAGCATAATTACATAGCATGAGTGAGGCAGCGCAAGACTGCATCGCATGGAGCAGTGAGGTAGCAGCCTCTTAAGCCTTTGAGTTCCAGAGGGTCCGCAACGCACTGCAAAGCAATGAGTTGTGTACCCCTCTAGCACTCAAAGGGTTGACATTACCCGGACCTTGGCCCGTGTACACGGGCTTTTACATTAGTAAATAATATTAGGTTCATCAATAAATATTAACATGGCATCTTTATTAGTTATTTTCTTCCAGAGATGACACTTGTACAATCGTATTGATGCTCCGCATCTAGGTGGCGTCATTCCATTAGGATACCTTATCAAACCATTCCTTGCCTGACTGTCTTGCTAGGCAAATTTCCCTGTAGCATTTGCCACTGTTAGAGATGTGGGGGTAGACCACTCTCGCATCTAACACCCATTGCCTTCCCAGGGATGTGGCTGGCACAGATCCAGAAATGGATCATGTGACTTTCTATAATCTATATCCAAGAATAATTCTAGTAAATCCTAAAAAAAAAAAAAAAATACAGAAATTTCAGCAGTATTCAAGAGTACTCATCTAATGTCTTTATAGGGAAAGTTTTGTCAAGTCGATGAACCCTGAGCCTCTCTCAATGTGAGCTATGTTGTGAAGCAATATACTGGACATCCCCCTCTCGCACCTAACCCTTTGAATGCCTGAGGGATATCCAGTGCATTTTCATACCCCTCTGGCCTTAAAGGGTTATTATTTTTATGCACCAAAACCCACATAAAGCTTCTTGTCCAATTTTAAAAAAATATATAGATAAATCAATTTAACCCTTTGAGTGCCAGAGGGGCATGCAACACATTGCAATGTGTTGCTTACCCCTCTGGCATTCAAAAGGTTAAGTTAGGATGTCTGAAGCTCCTCCAAGTCCTCTCTAACACTGAATGGGGTTAAGTCAAAGATTAACACAAAATGCTGCTTTTATTAAATCTATAAAGCATTTGAAAACGTAATGCGTCATGTCATTTAATATGCAGTAAAAGTATCATCTTATCTTCTCACCAGCAGATACCATATAACATAATAGATTGCTAATCAAGTGACTGTACATGCCTTGTGCTCATCCCCTCTGACAACCCCTTAACACCATTTAAAGAGTTCCTATAAATAGATGACATTTTTCTGATAAATGCCAGGGTTTAGACTACAGCTGTCCTATAGCTGTGCATGTTTGGGCCCATACCACATATTCCTACTGCCACCTGTTACTATACATCCTGTTTTGAAGCTGCTCCCTGTTGCTGCAACTGACAAATAGTTCTTATGTACCAGATTCAGGACGTTTTATTCTGGGGAAAACCAATGGCACCACAGGGTAGGGGACAAAAAAAATCCATAATGCCCAATGAGTTCAAATAGGACTTTTAAGTGTGACAGCACAGATAATAGAATATCAAAGTGTGACTTAAAACTACCGATCTTCGTTTGGTTTCCCTAACGGTATTAAGAGAATCGAGCAGATAGTGTCTTGAAAGCCTGCATCCTAGAGCGAATAAAGGTATTATATTTACTGTACCAGGTTCCTGCTATTTCTATGGCTTACAGTGTGCCACTGTAATGTATTTTCTTAAGCATCCCCTTGAACTCTATAAGGACCACGGGGGGGGGGTGTACAACATATATTAAAGCAATGAGTTGCACACCACACTGGTCGTGAAAGTTTCAAAATGGTGGAATATAGGCGCTTTATTCAAAGGACTAATGTAATTTCTGACAATGGATGACTTGGTGCATTTGTTTTCACACAAGTTTTTGTGATCTAAAC
Organism: Rhinophrynus dorsalis; assembly: GCA_037306005.1. NCBI lineage: Eukaryota > Metazoa > Chordata > Amphibia > Anura > Rhinophrynidae > Rhinophrynus > Rhinophrynus dorsalis. Next base: position 186,654,129 of record CM074723.1, read on the forward strand.
ACAGACCAGGTTTAGAGCGGATCTCTGCTTAACTCCTGGGATGTTAGTCTTCTCCAGTGCATTGCGATTCACAGTGTTCCCTCTCAGGCATGGGTCCCACACTGCAGGCAGTACAGAGTTTTCAGAGATTTTGAATTAACCCTTTCAGTGCCAGAGGGGTACGCATTGCTTTGCAATGCGTTGCGTACCCCTCTGGCACTGGAAGGGTTTAAAACACCTGTTTGAAACCAGAAATATCCCTAAAACCTTCAGGGTCTTGGTCTTGGCCCTCTAGGAATTTAGTTGGAGACTGCAATTTTAACCCTCTGGGTGCCAGAGGAGTATCTAACGCATGCATTGGATACCCCTCTGGCACTCAACTGGTTAAGGTGAGCAGCCTAACAATGAAGTAGTTAGAGGATTGTCTATGGAAAATAATTGTGCAGAGCTGCATTGGAATAAAAAGTACCATGTAGTCCATCAGTTTTTAAATGCCTATTTATTTAACTCTCTCATTGTTGGTCTATACACATTAAAGGGAGCACTGATTGGAAGCAGTGGGCTTGAGATGTCTAGCATTTAAAGGGATAGTAATGTCAGGAAAAAACTACATGGTAGATACAATTAAAAGAGAGTACTTGCACTTATTCATAGACCATTCCGATAGAAGTATTGATCTTTAGATATCATTATATCGGCGCTGCTGAAGAGCTGCCGTCTGATCCAGGAACCAGAATCTGCTTCTGACAGCTTTACAGCTCGTTAAGCAGAAAGGGGAGGGACCAGAGAATTTATTTTCCTATTGCTCTCAAACCATAACGGTTTGAGAGATACAATTAAAAGAGATTACTTGCACTTATTTGTATCTACCATATAGTTAATACTTTTTTTTCTGACATTACTATCCCTTTTAACGGTATAAAGCAAAAGAATCCCCTTGCAGTATTATTTTATGTCTTAGTGTGCTCTTTATCAAATACTATTCCATAAAAGTGAAAAGGAACACTGGGGCAAACCAATAACACCATAGAGGACAAATAAACATTCCCATTGATTAAAATTGGTCTTTTAACCCTTTGAATGCTAGAGAGGTCTTAAAGGCATTGCTTGTGCTTGAGGCCTCTTCAGCATTCACAGGATTAATAGCCCAATTTAAATGAGTTGGAGTTTTGGGAAGTGTTATATTTACCCTATTATGTAGTTGGACTGCTCCAGAATTGCTCATTTTTAGCTTCCAGAATGCGGTCTTAACGGCCTTCCTTAGACAGCCAGGACATCAGCTGGGAGTGCTACACTAGTGGCTCATTCAGCTGTTCGGTCACACTGATCAACCCATTGTTGGCATCTCATGATGAATGGTGTGAATACCATCAATCTAGGAATTTGAGAGCAATCTTGGCAGTACTGTCACACCTTCTGGTATAGAATACCACTGCATTCCTATCTTCCTTCTCACATTGGTTTAACCCTGACACATTGAGATCCAGAGGGGCACAAAAAGCATTGCTATGGATCAGAACGGTATGCAACATATTTGAAACGCACCTCTGGACCTAGGATTACAAAACATAATAAAATACATATTCTTTTTTCAGAAAAGCAAAATAGAAGCCTTTAGACAGTTGTTCCAAAACCTGGTCTGGCGGGGCAAGGGAGGATAAAGTTAACCCTTTGAATGCCAGAGGTGTACTCTGTATACCCCTCTGCCACTCAAAGGGTTAAAGGGGAACTTTCACCTTTAAAATACTTTTAGCCATGTGCTTAAAGGGATAGTAAGCAGCTCCAATATCTTCATAGTATTTGGGCCATGGAGAGTGTTATTTCAGTACCGTCAGAGTTGTAGTTCAAGAGTAATTGAATGTTAACGTATACCCCTTCCGCCCTTTTTACTGTTATAACACTGCTCACCTCTGAGCAGCAAGACTGTCTGGATGGATCAGAGAGAGGGACAATCTTCAGTGAGCGTTAGGAAAAACCTGAAGGAGGCAGGGTTTTCCTTATGCTCACAGTAAGAAGATTGTCCCTTGGTGTGAACTGTCCAGTGACCAGATTCCACATCTGAGGCGAGGCGGCTCACACTAGGTAAAAGGGGCGGGAGGAGGATACTTTATCATTCAATTACTCTTGAACTACAACTCTGACCGTATTGAAATAACTCTCTCAATGGCCCAAATACAATGAAGATTAATTGGAGCTGCTTTTATTTTGAAACATTACTATCCCTGTAAGTTATTAAAATAGTATTAGTATTGGTGTGTTGTGTTTGTTTTTTTTTTTTTTTTTTTTTTTCTTCTTTTTACTTACCTACTTCATAAGATGTGCGCACTTCATTCTTGGCACTTCCTCTTTCTGCGGCACACTGAATCTTTGGTACAGTGGCACAGGACTTCCCAGTCCTGTAATTCTCCTCTCACCTCCCTCCCATCTGTCCCTTGGAGCGCGTTCACACTTCCATCTGTCCCAAGGAGTGTGGGGTGCCAAAGATTCAGTGTGCCGCAGAATGCAGATGTGCCAAGAATGAAGTGTGCATAGCTTATGAAGTAGGTAAGTAAAAGGAAAAAAAAAAAAAACACATCAATCCTAATCCTATATAATAATTCTCTAGGGTGTTTGTCAGAAGCCATCATGCGCAGTAGAAACTGCCAGAACGCACAGAATGCTGGGAGCTGTAGGAATGCTGTGAGCATTCTGTGCTTTCCAGCAGTCTCTACAGTGCATGACCGCATCGGCGGCAGGATGCAGAGCAGGTCTGGCCTCTTAACCCTTTGAGTGCCAGAGGGGTACTCAACGCATTGCAAAGCAATGCGTTGCATACCCCTATGGCATTCAAAGGGTTAACATCCCCAGGACCTTGGCCTGTTTACATGGGCTTTTACACTAGTACTATTATAATAACTTAAGCACATGACTAAAAGTCTTTTAGAGGTGAAAGTTCCCCTTTAAATGACTCCATTGAAACCGATTTCTCCAATCCTTATGCTGCTCCATGGGGCCAATGCAATATGGTTTTCCCAGCTTCAAAATGGAGCACTGTATAATAGCGTAGAAATTTGAAAGATTTCTCACTGGATAGCACTTTCCACTTTCTCTTGGTGTGTAAACCCCCCCCCCCCCAACTTAAAGTGGACATTCATACTAAGATACATTTAAATAATTGTAAGTATTATTAAAAACTGTTTACAATATAGCTCTTGGGAAATTAACCTTTGTGGTATTTTTTGTGCTTATTAATCATGCGCTGGGGTAAGTATTATTGCACAACCAGCAATGTTTTGTCCACAAACAAAACAAATAGGCATGATGTACCCCATTGCACCACCAAAATAATAAAGGTTAATTTTATTAAAAATAATTATACAGAAAAATGTGTAGCACAAAATGCAGACAGATTAAAACAAGTTGAACTTGTTTTAGTGTGACAGGTCCACTTTAAGGACTGCTCTGGTTGAACACCAGAAAGTGAATCGTAAGTGAGTGAGCCTCTGATTAAGTACAGGGAATTCCTCTAGGCCTGTTGGTAATCTCCAAGGAGAGGTTTTGTGGAACAGCTGCTGTAGTGTCACCACTTGTCTGTGTTCCCCTGGCCGCATCTCTCTCTCAGCAGTTCTTCCGGTTCTCGGCTCAGTCGGGCCACGTAGTCGGGACGCATGGCAGATGCGCATGCATCCGGTCCAGTGCTCCATTGGTCTGGCTTCTCCTATCACGCACGGCTCCCAGGCGATCCCCCTCTCTGCTCCTATATTTAAACGGGCAACCCCAGGCAAAGCTTGCTCTAGGCTTTGTTCTGGGCTTTGGACTTCGGTCTGCCTCTTCTGCTTTTGTAATTCAATCCTGCTTTTGACCCTTGGCTTCGCTTGACCTCTGTTCCTGGTTTGACCCTTGGCTTCACCTGATCATTCCTATCGCTTACCCCTCTCTGCTCCGTTTCCAGTCTGTCTTGCCAGCCTGGTTTCCAACGGTTCCCGGGTACTCCCATCCTGATTGCACCCCGGCTCAATCGGGGTGGAACAATCTGGTTTCGCTACCAGTACCTATAACCAGCTTCGGCTGCAGCAAGGGACTACCTGGCACTCCGTCACCACTCACAAGCTCCGCACTCCAGCCATGCACACTAGCGTCTGCACCAGAGCCGGTACCATGCAGTTCCCTACCCGCCGTGTGCGTGACATGTAGGAGGAACTGCATTAGAGTCCAAAATAGTGAGTCAGTCCTGAGCACCATGGAAATGCATGTTCTTTGGAAACTATATTCCCATTTATGTCTGTAGCTTTAAAGGAGAGCTAACAACTCTTAATAACCCCACCCTCCAGTTTCCTTACTGTATTCTAAAAATCCCAGTGGTCCTGATAAATATTTTCCATTTCAAGAGAGAACTCCTTTTAATAATTCCTGAATGTCATGTCCATGGAGCCCCTCCTCCAGACTGAAGGCAGTGGAATATATGAGTCAACTTAATCTTGTTAGGGCTAGAGGAATGTGCAACCCATTGTGAGGCAAGGCTTTGCACACACCTCTGGCCCTTTAAGGGAAGATCACCATATGCAGTGAGCAGAGTTTGATGTCCTATTGGCAACTGTAATGTCCTCATTCATGGAAGACATCCTGGACTGACTGTCTCTTGAGCCAAGAAACAAAGAAAGCAATTCATAAAGACCATTAGAACCCACACCCACAATGCAAAATGTATTCATGGTCGGTACAGTCACAGATTCCGGGCATGTGGTTAGTAGATTTATTTAGTTAATAATATAAGCGAGTGTAAGAGAGATCACTGGAGGACTGAGTTTGTGACCATGGTAGGGGCTGTTCCTAGGAGCACGTGGGTCATGCTTGTCAATGGTGCATTTAAAGGGATAGTAATACTTCGTTTTATCTTTATTTTATTTTGTAGGCATTAAAAAAACATGAACAATATAAGTCTTATCTCTCAAACCTTTATGGTTTAAGAGATATTCACAAGCAAAGTATCCCCCCCCGCCCTTCAACCAGATCAGAAGGGAGGTGCCCAGGTAGACTGCAGAGAGGGACAATCTTCAATTAAGATAAGGGAAAAAGCTGAAAAACTTGTCAAGGGGGGGGAAGGGCTTTCATTGTTCTGATAGGAAGAAGATTGTCCCCTGCTGTTTGTCTATGGACTGCATTCCACATCTGAGGAGAGATGGCTTACACTAGGTAAAAGAGGCGGGAGGGGAAACTTTGCTTGTAAATATCTCTCAAACCATAAAGGTTTGAGAGATAAGACTTATATCGTTCTTCATGTTTTTTAATGCCTACAAAATAAAGATAAAACGAAGTATTACTATCCCTTTAAGCACTATAGACTGAATATAAACTGATTGCATTGGAGACATATTTAGCATTCAGGGGGTTAAAAATACCCTTTTAAATGAAAGGGAATTTGTAGTCGCCCTATAGAGTAAATGACTGGCCCCAGAACTCCTCCATATTCTTTTGAACATACTGCCTCACATTCAGGTGACCATTATGAGGAATGAGAAGTTCCTCCCAGTCTGTGTCAATCAAAATAAGGCCAGAGTCACTCCTACTAGCCCTTTGAACGCACCCCTCTGGCATTCAAAGGGTTAAAATTAACCACAACTAACAATTTTCTCATTGTCAGGAATGTTATACAATTCTAAAATAGCCTTACATAATAACAATTCTTTGGGTGCTAAAAACTTTGACAGATTGTAAAGTCTTAACATGTTAAGGACCCATGATGGTCCTGGACTGTCATGGGATAAATGATAGGAGTAAAATAAATCAGCAGCTGGGGGTATTAACCCCTTCACTGCTGTGCTGGAGGCTGGCTATTAACAGGTCAATAAATTTATACACACCGCCAAATGTAATCAATAATAAAAGTGGGAAAAAGGAACATGGGGATTTTCACCCAGTGGGACAGTGCCCACTTAAGACAGCCCATTTTGTAGGTAAGTGAAATCCACCCCAGATTTTCCCGGTCCTTCAGGAGTTAATCGGTATTGATTAAAAAAAAAAGTATGCCAAAAACCCTCCCCACACTGTAGAAGTATGAAAAAAGAGAGACTGTTAACATTTTAGAACATTTAAAGGAACACAAACATTTAAAAATGAACGAGGGTTATATACACTTAAATACTTTGTAACTCACGGGAGGATAAGTGGCAACAAAGCGGGGATAAATTGGAGATTACTTCTTCAGTGATATCACTTCTCCAGTTCCTGTGTTATTCTATGGAGCCTATGCACTAAGATCCCTAAAGCTTAGAGATCTTGGTGCATAGGCTCCATAGAATAATATGGAAATTGTAGAAGTGGCATTACTGGAAAAGTCATCTCCACTTTATCACTTTCTTATCACAGCTTTAGTGCATCTTCCCACTGCTGCATCTGTAAAAATGATCTGTTTCCTGAGGCCTAAACTGTAGTGAGCAGGCGTTCCTGCCTTCTCCAGGCCTCCCATTGTTTTCCAGGACACTCTGTGAATAAGCAGAGATAAGATAACAATACAAAAGCAGTGTGCATTCATAGTCCATTAACTGATTAGCTCTTATCTCTCCATGCAAACAGGACAATTTACACTAGTTAGACAGTTTAGGAATACATTTTAGGTATGTAACTTACCAATCATTTTTATACATGCTACTAGCAGTAAGTAAGTGATATTTAAAGTTATATCAAGTTATTTTGTGTGTGTTAGTGTTCCTTTAAAGCTCCATAATTCAGGAAAACTGTATACCCATATTTACCTTTGTTTTTATTGTAGTGAGCATGATATATTAGGTGTGACGTTTTGGACATTGCAGTCTTTCATACTGCCTGTGATGTTAGTATGCTTATATAATAAAAACAACTTGAATACGAGCATACATTTTTCTTGGATTATTGATTCAACTTCAGGACCTTGTGCACAACAGAAGAGGACATTTACTGTACAAATAAAACTTATTGATTTAAAATCCTGCTTTAATCCCTTGAATGCTAGAGGTTCTCCCACTGATACAAGATTTTATTGTTGTAATTAAAATTTCATTTATGAAGCTGCCACTAGGTGGAGATGTTGCTATAACCTTCTGTGTAAAACTACTGTCATAGCCAGAATGTCTGCAAAGACTGCAAAAGAAAAATGTTTTGTGGGCTGACCTAACTTTTTAACCCTTTGAGTACCAGAATGGTATGCGGTGCATTGCTCTGGCACTCAAAGGGCTAATGCAGAATCTCGCAGCAGTGGGCACACCATTTTTTTCTCAACAGGAAAAGCCCTACACTACAGTTGCTATTCCTTTAACCCGTTTGAGTGCCAAGACAGTACTGCACAAATCTCGGAGGCCTTTCTAGCATACAAGAGGTTAAAGTGAGTTGGTAACTGTGAATATTTAATATTAACAGAATTGTGCTTATTTCCAATTGCTGATCAGCAAGCAAGGGTGGATAAAATCATGAAAATATATATATATAATACAAAAAAATAATTTATTATATATATATAAATTTAAATTTGGAAAAAAAAATTGAGAAAGTATTGAAATGTAATTTTAATTGATACCTTTATAACTCCTATTTAGTAATAGGGATTATAAATTTCATTAGATGTAAGAGAATATTCATGCATTGTTTAACCTTTTGAATGCTATGCAATGCAATGTGTTGGATATCTCTTTGACACTCATATAATTCCCCATCCTCCTGTATTTTAATGATTTGAAAGCAAAAATAATTGATCTAAATGTTTCTCCTTTTGCCTTCTCTTTTGTCTTCTTTCTATAAGGTGGATGAGCTTTATGAGGCTTACTGCATTCAGAGGCGACTCCGAGAGGGGGCATCCAAGATGAAGCAGGCATTTGCCATGTCCCCTTCCAGCAAAGCGGCGAGGGAGAGTCTGTGTGAAATAAACAAGAGTTTCAAAGAGTACACTGAAGTACGTATGGTCATTTCCTGGGTTACTTTCTCCATCTTTGTGGAAATTATTTTACAGAATCTGAATTGCAGGATGGGAATGCAGTTTGACAGCAGGCCTTATACACAAAAGCAAAGTGAAACGGTTCTGGAGCTAACCAAATACACAAATACAAAATCCCATTTATTTAAAAGGGACTTTTTTACAACCTGAATGTCGGAGAGGTTTCCAGTGCATTACAAAGCAATGCATTGGAAGCCTCTCTAAATAGAACTCAAGCGTTTAAAGTCACACTAACTCCTGAAAATGATCTGGGTTATACACACTTTAATATCTCGTATGCCATACTAGCATCTGTAGAAATTCTCGATATATATTTTTTTTGTATCCTGAAGCCTACAATCATATGATCTGTGGGGGCTACCATTTCTGACTTTTCCAGGGCTCCCATCAGCATAAGAATCTTGATAGGGTGTATAAGAATGTATTGTACTGCATTGTCCTTAAATGGACTGAGATAAGGTAATCACAATGGTGGGTGCTAATCTCCGTATATTAACAGTAATCTCTGCACAGACAATAAACCAAAACATGTCTATACAGGATAGTGTGTACACATGCATGGAAAATGCAAGTTTAGGATTAGATTTTAAGGATGTGACATAAAATAACATTTTACAGATGCTTCCTGCAGTAAATGATATTTAATATTGGATAACTGAATTAAATTTTTATGCGTTGTTGTCCCTTTTAAAAGCGCCATTTATTCAGTGGTTTTCTCCCCTAAGGTCTACTTGGTTTCTTGCTCTTTTCTCTTATGCATAAGTCCCACTGGGAACAAAGAGGCTCCCCAGGGTAATACTGTGCATAATGGTGGCATCCATCTCCTAGATCTATGGAACTGTGACCTCCAGTGTAGTTTTGGCAAGTGGAGGATATAAAATGTACCTTCCTGCAGTCTACTTAGAAAGCAGAGTAATCCGCTTCTCCCTTTACACACCACAGTCCCCTAAAATGAATGGTCACCAAAAACAACGTACAATATATAAGTATAACTAAGTTCATATGAACAATTAAGGAGTAATATATATGATGATACAATATATATTGGCTGTAAATTACATATGCACTGAATGGCCAGGGAGCTTCAGGGGATAGCTCCCAACAATGTTCAGGTAACCCTGAGAGGATGGAGGATATTTAACATGGCTTACTGTAGCATGTAAATCTATATTTATTAAAAATAACAAAAATAAATAAAAATTAAAATCAACGCATTTCTAGGCCCCACAGCCTTTCCCTCACATTACTAGGCTGGGTGACAAAAAGGAGAAGACCATCTCCCGAGGGTTTATAATATGAATCTTGCCGTGGAAATATCAAGTGTCCAAAATGGTGGTTTCAGCATGTCACAGTGTAAACCTATGCTACAGTATACACAAATATAAAGGGGATATCCGTAGTCAAGGGAAGAGGTTGGAGCTTGTATTGTTTCCACAAATACTGAAATACCAGAGATTTAGCTGCACCCCATGAATCGGTGAGAGAGGCTTGTTTGGGTGGTGGTACACCTGTGCCTGTGAAATACCCTTAAGAAGGCAAGGCAAGGCTTAGGAGAGGGCTTATTGTTGTTTATACCGGGAACAAGAGCTGAGGATACAACTTACATATACATAGTGTCAGTAACATCCATATGATTATGGTAACCACACTGAGAAAACAGGGTGCCACAATAGAAGTGAGGATCCTGGATACAAGTATTAATCACTGATGTGATTTATAATCCGTTATCGTACTCCATAACTTCTAACTACATCCTTTTTTAACAACTATCTTTCTGTTGCAATTGCTAATGATTGATTCATGGAGTAAATGCAATCTCTCACAGTAATATTTATTAATACTTGACTACAAGATTCAGTTCTAAGAGGAGAGTTATTGATACTGTGTGTTGCATCAATTTGTGCATTTTCTCTGTCGTCAAATACAGGTTACTGGTAACTTTGGGTTGGCGATCCGCCCCTTTAATTAGGTAGGAACAATTCTATATTTGATTGCAGGGGGTAGAGTCTACCTTCCCTCCTTGGCTGCAGCTAGCCAACCAGCTCCAGTAAGATGTGTTCCCTGGTGAAGACACAGGCAAGAGAACAGTTCTGCTATAGTTTTAGAAAATGTTTTTATTTTTCTGTTAGAAATGGAATACCACCATTAGGCAGATTACCATAACTGACAATGCCCTTAGATGTGGCTAGCTCAGTAAACAGGTGCTTTTTGTGGACCTTAAGCCCTGGGGGGATATCTTGGGTGCAAGTTCTTTCCTCGGGAGTTGCCCACCGAGGCTTCTTCCTAATACATGGTACAGGGATTCTGCTGTTCTGGCTCACGATCCAGTTCCAGCCAAGAAGCTGTCTTCTCTAGTGGGGAAATTAATCTCCACCATAGAAGCGGTCCCATTTGCCATGGCTCACACCAGGGAACTCCAGAGGTTTGTGATACAGGTGTGCAAGGGTCAGCTGGACCTTCTGAAGACATCAGTATCCCTTCCTCTTCATGTGGAACTGAGTTTGTAGTGGTGGCTCGACCTCTCCAATCTGATGAAGGGCAAGTTCTTCCTTGTATCCTTCTGGACCACGTGACGACGGATGCCAGCCTCTCTGGCTGGGGAGCGGACCTGGGTCGCCTGAGTGCTCAGGGTCAGTGGTCTCCGGAGGAATCTCTCCTTCCCATCAACGTGTTGGAGCTTCGGGCGATATTTCATGCCCTTCGTCATAGGACACCTAAGCTGGAAGACTGCCCTGTCCGGGTCCAGTCCAACAACACCACGGCCGTGGCTTACATCAACAAGCAGTGCAGAACAAGAAGTCTCGCCACTTGGTTAGAGGTCAAGGCTATTTTGACCTGTGCAGTAGAACACATTCCTGCCATATCCACAGTGCACATTCCTGGCGTAGACATAGTCATGGCGGACTTCCTCAGTCGACACACAGTGGACAGCGGCGAGTGGTAATTGCACCCAGAGGTGTTCACCCTTATCGTTAAGAAGTGGGGTCTTCCTTGCATCGACCTGATGGCGACAAGACACAACCGGAAGGTTCTGCTGTCGCTGGAGGTATCCTCTAGCTATAGCGGTGGTTGCCATGTCCATTCCTTAGTTATTTCCTCTGGTCTACATCTTTCCTCCCCTCCCAATGTTGCACAGGGTGTTACGGAAATTATGAGCATTGTCCAGTTATTCTGATTTCTCCGTATTGGCCTCGTCAGTCTTGGTTTCCGGAGCTTCTGGACCTGTCAGTGGCGGAGCCTTTCCGGCTCCGTTACTGTCTGGATCTTCTTCTACATGGTTACCTGTGGAAGGAGGATGTTCATCGGCTAGCTTTGACTGCTTGGACATTGAATCCTCAACATTGAAGAAGGAAGGGTTTTCTTCTGGTGTGGTGGCTACTATGCTCAGTACCCGCAAACCTGTTTCTTCTAATGCCTACCATCGTGTCTGGTCGACCTTTCTATCTTGGTGTGCTGACAGGGACCTGTCTCAGGAATTTGATCTGCCTAAGGTCCTGGCCTTTTTGCAAGACTGTCTGGACAAGGGCCTCAGTTTGAGTTCCCTTAAGGTTCAGACGTCTGCTCTCTCTGTTTTCTTTCAAAGGTGCATTACCATCCTTCCTGATGTCAAGGTTTTCTTTCAGGGAGTTGCTCATACTCTTCCTATCTTTAAGAATCCCGCTCCTCTGTGGGATCTTAACTTGGTTTTGGGCGTTCTTCAGCGCCCTCCCTTTGAGTCCTTGGCTACTATTCTTCTACGCCTGTTGATGTGGAAATGGCCTTCCTACTGGCAATCGTGTCCATTTACCATGTCACGGAGTTACACCCTCTGTCCTGTAAACAACCTTTTTTGGTGTTTCACAAATACAATGCGGCGTTTTGCACTTCTCAGGAGTTTCTTCCGAAGGTGGTTTCGGAGTTCCACATCAATCAGGAGATTGTGGTGCCTTCTTTCTGCCCTGACCCTACCTCTGACAAGTTTTATGTCCATCGCGCTGAGTCTATCAGGCAATCTGACGCGCTGTTCAATGTTCCTGAGGGTCCCAGGGCAGGAAGACCTGCATCCAAGTGACTATTGTGTCCTGGATCAAGTCCACTATTTGTAAGGCTTATGAGCTCAGGAAGAAGCCTGTTCCCTTTTGGGTCACATCTCATTCTACTAGATCTGTTGGGGCTTCTTGGGCTTACAAGAATCAGGCCTCCGCTGATCATTTGGTCAAGGCTGCCACTTAGTCGTCTGTGCACACCTTTTTGAAGCACTACCGTGTTGATGTGTTGGAATCAGCTAACGCCAGCTTTGGGTGGAAGATCCTGGAGGCAGTCTTGCCTGTCTAGTATCTTCTTCGGTTCTTGGTGCTTCCTTCACTTTGCAGCCCTGTTGGCTCTAGTTCAGTGTGCTGTGTAACAGTTTTGGGGTGTTACCCCTGTTCAGTGTCCGTTGACACTTCATTGTTTTGTTGGGCTATCTCTGATCTGATGGTTCATATCTGCTCTGGTGACTTTGGGAGCCTTGCGCCTGATCCTTGTCTTACTTTCTGCCTCTGGGAAACTCAAAGTTACCAGTAACCTGTACTGGACGACAGAGGAAAGAGGAAATCAGTCTTACCATTTAAATCCTTTTCTTAGTCCATACAGGTTACTGGTCTCCCGCCCTGTCAATGGACCATGCTTGGCTCTCCTGTGGCAGACTGTGGGGGTCCTTTGGGGTCATGCTCACAGGAGTCTTCTTTCCCTTCTACTATCTAGTCAATAGTTAGTGTCTCAAATCTTACTGGAGATGGTTGGCTAGCTGCAGCCAAGGAGGGAAGGTAGCCTCAACTCCCTGCATACAATTCTAGAATTGTTCCTGCCTAATTAAAGGGGCGGATCGCTTACCCAAAGTTAGCAGTAACCTGTATGGACTAAGAGAAAAGGATTTAACAGGTAAGACTAAAATCCTCTTTTCCTTACCACGATACTGACAGAAACATCAAATTTGACGGCAGTTAAGAATAGCTTGGCCTGTCTGGTCCGTCCATTTTTCCTACTGTAAAAACCTCAAAACGTATTTAGTCCTTGGTCTTATCGTATGTTCAGGAGAGCCTTATGCCTATCCCATGCATGCTTAAATTCCATCACTATTAACTTCTACCACTTCTACTGGTAGGCTGTTGCACTTATCTACTACCCTCTCAGTGAAGTAAAATGTTATGTTACATCTAAACCTCTGTCCCTCTAGATTTAGACTATATAGCCTCTTGTCCTAACATTTTTCCTCCTTTGAAATGTACTTTGAATGTTTCAATCATATCCCTTCCCTGTCTTCTGTTCTTCAGTTTATACACATTCAGATCCTTTAGTCTATCCTGATATTTCTTTTCCTCTAAACCATTCATCATTTTAATAGCTCTTCTCTGAATTCTCTCTACAGTATCTGCATCCTTCTGGAGATGGGTTCTCCAGTACTATACACAATACTCTAGGTGAAGTCTAAACAGAGATCTTAAGTGGCATGACCACTTCCCTTTTTCTGCTACTAATGCAACCCAGCACCATGCTTGCAATCCATGGCGCTTTGTTACATTGCCTACCTACCATTAAGTCATCAGAAATAATTACTCTGTCTCTGACAGCACAGTACCCTTAATACTATATTCTGCCTTTGGATTTTTACGTCCCAAGTAAATTAAAGTTTATCAGCTTTAAACTGCAGCTGACACACACTTGTCCGTTTTTTTTCTAATTTACCTAAATAATTTGGCTTATTCCCTCAGGAATGTCTACCCTGTTGCAGATCTTTTTGTATCCTCTGCAAAAAGGCAAAACTTACCCTGAACATCTATTTGTAATATCTCTAATGACAATATTAAAAAGAGTGGGCCCCAGTATAGATCCCTGAGATACCCCACTAGTAACATGACCTTCGTCTGAATATTCTCTATTGATTACAACTCTGTCTCTTGTGACTCAGCCATTGTCTTGTCCATTCAACTATTTTTACATCCAAACCCAAACACTGCAGTTTTTAATTAATCTTCTCTGAGGGACAGTGTCTATTTTTTAGTTACCCTGAAAAAACATTCTGATGTTAATTTGACAAGATCTCCCTGCTGTTTACCCGTGCTGTTTGGGATATTGCAAGCCATTTATATTAGGATATTTAACAATTATTTCCTTTAACGTGGTTACCATTCATTTCCCCACTACCGACATAAGACTTACAGGTCTGTAGTTGCCAGACTCTTCCCTGCTACTTTTTTTGTGAAGCGGTACTACATTTGCTACCTTCCAATCTTCTGGAACTACTTTTGTCAATAGTGACTGAATAATTATGTTAAAGGTTTTGCCAGAACAGTCTTAAGTTTTTAATAACTTTGGGTGTATCTCATCTGGTCCCATCGATTTTATCTGTGTCTACCTTAGTAAGTTGAAGTAGAACTTCTTCCTCTGTAAACATGCATGCTTCCCCTTATTTCTTTTTCTAACAGAGGTCCCTTCACCTTCCTCCTTCCTCCCTTTAATACAACACATTTCAGATAATACCTCTTCTCCTAGACTCCATCTAAAGATCTCCAGTTCACAATAAGCACGTCCTAAGCCTTGCCCCCGTGTATGGGCCTTTCACAGGCACAGGTATGCCACCACTTACACAAACCACTCTCACTAACTCCTGAGGTGCAGCTAAATCACTGTAACTTTGGTATTTATGGGATCAACCAATACAAGCTCAACCTCTTCCACTTGACTCCTTGACCACTTTACTACTAACATCCCCTTCGTGTATGTGTACACATAGCTTTATATGGTGACATGTTGAGGTCACCATTTTAACGTCGCAGTTTTGATGCAGAGGCAAGCAAAAGCACCAGGAAGGGGGCATTGGACATAATGATACTGTTTTGAAAAGAGCAACATTTTTATCCCACCCATTTTGCCTTTTTGATGCAGGCAACATTGTTAACCCTTCGAGCGTCAGATGGGCACACAAAGCATTGCAGAGCAATGCATTGCGTACCCCTCTTGCACTCAAAGGGTTGTCACTCTTTGCATGCCAGTGGGCTGGATAATGCCCTGTATTTCATACCTCACTGCCACTGTGTGGCATCCTAATTGTTAATAGACTTATCCAGTGCATTGCTTCAGTGTGTTGAAGTCTGTGGCATCCAAGGTGTTAATATTAGTGGTTAATACTTTGTGATATAATTGACTAAGGGACTTATCCACCGAGGAGCACATGAGTAATTATGGAGCATACGATCTACACCATTGATTTAAGTATGCTTTTTATTCCCTTGAATGCTATTCAAGGACTTAAAATGTACCTTTTTGTTCCCTGTGGCGCAGTTGATTTGTTCTTCATTTTGTATGAATAAGGCCGTAAGGGATAGATTTATAAAAGAAAACTGGAGTTATTCTGCAGTAAACTAACTGCTCCACAGGGGACAAATAATTCCTAGCAAATTAAATTGGGCTTTTAACCCCATTAATTCTAGAGAGGTCTGAATCAATGCATTGGAGGCCTCTGTCGCATTCAAGGTGTTAAAAGGTTCAGTTCAAGTGCATGGATATTTAAAAAACTTGTTCCCTATGACAGTAATTCCAGTTTGCTGTTATAAACGTGGGCCTTAGTGCTAATGAAACATTTCTTAATTGGTTTTGCAGAACATGTGCACAGTTGAATCGGAGATGGAAAATCTATTAGGGGAATTTTATATCAAGATGAAAGGTAACTTTTTCTTTTTTTTTTTTTTCTCTCCTTTAAAGGGATAGTAATGTTTCATAATAAAAGCAGCTCTAATTAATCATCATAGTATTTGGACTTTGGAGAGTGTTATTTCAATTCTGTCAGAGTTGTAGTTCCAGAGTAATTCAATGACAAAGTGTCCCTCTCCCTCCCCTTTTACTGATGTCACACTGTTCAGCTTGAGCAGAATGGAGGTGCCCAGGTAGACTGCAGAGAGGGACAATCTTCAATTAAGATGAGGGAAAAACCTGAAAAGCTTGTCAAGGGGGGCAGGGATTTCATTGTTTTCATAGGAATAAGAGTGTCCCCTTCTGTTATCTGTCTGGTCTATGGACTGCATTCCACATCTGAGAAGAGATTGTTTACAGTAGGTAAAAGGGGCAGGAGGGGGAAACTTTGCTTGTGAATATCTCATAAACCATAAAGGTTTGAGAGATAAGACTTATATCATTCTTCATGTTTTTTTAATGCCTACAAAATAAAATAAAGTTAAAACAAAGTATTACTATCCATGGGCGGATTGTCCTATCGGGGGATCGGGCATCTCCCGGTGGGCCGCTATATTGGCTCACTTTTAAAAAGTCGCGATCCACTTTGTGCAGACTCTCTCCCCCTCCGGTGCGCGCTGAAAGAACTACAATTTAAATACAAGTGCTGTACAGCGCTGGCCATCTCTCTACCCCTCCGCTCCACTTTGTCTTGAGTGCAGAATTAGGGCACTAAAGGAAGTTAGTGGAGGAGAGAGATGTCCGGCGCTGTACAGCACTTGTAATTTATTTGCAATTCTTTCAGTGCGCACCAGGGGGGGGGGGGGCCCCGGGCCGGTATTCCCTTACAATCCGCCCCTGTTACTATCCCTTTAAATATTTTCACTGTGTAAACTTTCTAACATCAAATTCAGAAGCAAAACAGTCAATGTGGTGTTCCATCGAGCACTGTGTTCTGAAGACTGGCAAGGGAGATGCAGTGGTGTAATTAAACAAGACAGAAGTTGATGCACTAAGCAATGGAGACGTCATGTTTTGCTACAAGGGGTTAAAGGAATTTTTTTTCTCCCCTGTGGTGTGGTTGGTTCACCCTAGAATAAATCCAGTTCCCCTTCATCAGCCTGTACCTGTAAGAATAAGCAGCTTTTATCCCTTTAACTCTTTGAGTGCTAGAGCGTACCCCACTGGCACTCAAAGGGTTAAGGACCAGATTGGTGTGCATAGCAAAACAATTTGTTGTTCACCACTGTTTCTTACAGGGTTCATTTGCTTAACAGTGTCTTATTGTTATGTCTTTAACCCCTTGAGTGCCAGATGGGTATGCAACAAATTGCAGAGCAATGAGTTGCATACCCCTCTGGCATTCAAAGGGTTAATGCAGCAGTCTGGTATGTCTACTGTAGTCAGGTGTTTATACTAGCAATGAAAAAGTTTGAAAACATGTTACGCTTCCCCATCATTGATTTATTCAATATAATGTGATAGTAGATTCAATTATCAATAAGATGCAGTATTAAAGGGGATGTATCACCACTATACAAGTTATCCTGAATAGTTACATTACATATGTGTAAAGGTTTATTAATGGTTTTTTTTTTTTTTAAAGCTCTAGTTGGTGGAATGAAGGAATAAACGCTGCCCTGCACCTATTTCCGCATAGACTGAGGTTACCAGCTCTATAGCAGCAGTCTGTCACACTGCCTCTGCTCCCCTCCCTCTATCCAGCCTTCTCCTCCTTTCTGTCTGTAAGCTGGAGTAATCTCATTGGCAGAAATTGATATCTAGCCAATGAGATCACTCCAGCTTAGAGACAAAAATCCTCAGTCGTCAGATGAGGCTGGATAGAGGGAGGGGAGCAGAGGCAGAGTTACGAACTGTGGTTACAAAGTAGGTAACCGCAGTCTATGCGGAAGTAGGTGCAGGGCAGTATTTATGCCTTCATTTTCGACCAAGTAGAGTTTAATAAAAAGAAATGAATAAACTTTTACACATATATTTGCTATATAATGTAACTATTCAGGCTAACTTTTTTTTTTTTTGTAAATAATCTTATTTTGGTGCATTGTTCTTTTTTGTCATGCGGTAACAACCAAATAACCACAGATGAGGTTTGTGTCTGTGGAAAGTATTACGGCACTACAATTTGCTTTGGAATGAAAGGCCACCTTTTGTGTATTGAGAAATCAGGAGCCTGATACAGTAAAAGTGATACCTTTTTTGGCTGAGTACTCAGCTAATAAAGGTATCTCTCTTATTCTACCAGTCTCTTGTTTGGTTTTGTCTGATTCATTGCTGCCCTCTACTGTAGAGAACATGTAATAATCACGTGCCTGCAGACGGGAAGATTCCATGAAAGCGAGCATTGTTCCACTTGCAAGATATTTCTGTTTCTGCCAAGAGGAAAAATATATTTATAGCAGAGGCCAAAACATGCAAGTGATCTCTGCCCCTCCCTTAATTTCTCGCATTTTACTTTTTATTTTATTGTTTTGTTTTTTTAATACAGTCCTGCTTAGGGACATATATTATAGGTAATTATTTAAGTCCTTCAACTTAGTCCAGTCCATTTGTTGTTGGACTACAAATCCAGTCACCCTTAGAATGCCTTTGGCCTTTATAGTTAATCTGTTGATGACTGCAAATTGTACATGGTTGAGGGAATATTGGCTCTGTGATGGCCATAAGGTTAGAGAGGTCATGGCCCTGATTGACAACCCTAGTCAAAAGTCTATGACAGGGGATTGTGATGCAATACCAGCCCAGGGGATCTTTTTTATTTAACTGGCCCACTAGATGACATTCAATTCTGTATTATTAGAATCTTTTGAGTGCCAGAGGGGTACACAATGCATTGCTCAGCAATGCTTTATGCAGCCCTCTGGCACTCAGAGGGTTAAATACAACTGTAGAAACTCCCAACTCTTTTCCCCTATCTGACCTAGCTTATTACCCCACCACCCTTTCTACCTACAGCCCACTTAGCAATGCATGAGCAGGCAAAACTTCTTGGTCCTAAATAACAGTTTAAACATGCATTAACTTCACTGTATTGCAAACTCGTATTAACCTAACCCACTGTATGCATTGCTAAAGAGGCACAAATGGTTATCTATTGACTTCTTAACCTACTGTATGCTATATGAGTATGCAGTGCGGTTTTGGGTACCAGTTCTTAAAAAGGATATACTAGAACTAAAGAGGGTACAGCAAAGAACAACATAATTAAGGGAATGGAGGACTTGATGTATGAGGAACTACTAGACAAACTTGGTTTATTCACTCTAGAGAACGTGACTAAAAGGAGACCTTATCACATTGTACAAGTATACGAGAGGTCAATACAAGGATCTCTGCTGTGAGCTATTCATTCCAAGGCCTGATCAGGTGACCAGGGGACATCCCTTGAGATTAGAGGAAAGGAGGTTTAGACTTCAACAGAGGAAGGTTTTTTTACAGTAAGGTCTGTTGAATTGTGGAATTCCTTGCCCAAGGAGGTGTTATGGCAGATACAATGGATACATTTCTTTCAAAAGGGAACGTACAGAGTTATACTGTTTTTTAGTAGGCAGATCAGGAAGGTCTGATGAAGACCAACTTATTTGGTAGCAGGAAAGCTATGGAATTCTCAGTCACTGGGGTATGAGGTAAAGGTTTAACTTGATGGACTTGTTTCTTTATTCAACCTAATTTACTATGTTAAGATCACTTTGCACAATGCCAAGTGTCAGCTGGAGTGGTGTAAAGCACACCTGCAGTGGAAAGGTGTTTTGGAGTGATAAATCACGCTTCACTATTTGGCAGTCTGATGGACAAATTTGGGTTTGGCATATGCCAGGAGAACACTGTCTACTGGAATGTATAGTGCCTGCTGTAAAGTTTGGTGGAGGAGGGTTAATGATCTTGGGCTGTTTTTCATGGTTTAGGCTAGGCCACATAGTTTCAGTGAAAGGTAATGTTAATGCTACAGCATACAAAGATATTTTAGACAACTGTATGCTTCCAACTTAATGGCAACAGTTTGGGGAAGGTCCTTTCCTGTTCCAGCATGACTATGCCCCTGTGCACAAAGCAAGGTCCATAAAGACATAGTTTTACAAGTTTGATGTGGAGGAACTTGAGTGGCCTGCAAAGAGCCATGACATTAACCCCACTGGAATTAATTGGAACGCCTATTGCAAGCCAGGCCTTCTCATCCAACATCAGTGTGTGGCCTCACAAACACTCCAAACTCTTGTGGAAAGCTGTCCCAGAAGAATGGAGGCTGTTATAGCTGCAAAGGGGGAAGCCAACTCCATATTAATGTCCATGATTTTGGAATGGGATGTCCAAAAAGCTCATATAGGTACGATGGTCAGTTGGCCACATACTTTTGGTCATATAGTGTATTTTATTTAAATGGCCTACTGTTTTTGTCCTGTAAAGAAAATGCAGTTACAGTGGCCATTCTTATACCCAAGTTAATCACAGAACAAACTAAGCAGATCTGCCCCTTCATTCTGTGCTGAGAACGTTACAAATGCTCATGATGTTCTATAAGGTACAAACAAAAGTACTGTACCTGCTAAAATGTACAATTGGAGAGTGTTATTGTATTAATATAGAAACAGAATTTGACAGCTGATAAGAAGCATTTGATCCATCTAGTCTACCAATTTTTCCTACTGTAAACTAAAAACCTTATTTGGCCTTTTGTCTTATGTTGAGGGTAACATTATGCCTATCCCACTCATGCTTGACCTCTACCACATCTGCTGGTAGGCTATTCCACTGATCTACTACCCTCTTAGTGCAGTATAACTTTCATACAGTACATCTAATCCTATGTTCCTCTAGTTTTAAACTGACCTCTTGTCCTAACATTTCTACTTCTTTGAAATGTACTTTCCTCCTGTGCTTTGTTGAATACCTTTATGTATCTGAATGTTTCTGTCATATCCCCTACCTCTTCTTTCCTCCAAGCCATACATGTTCAGATCATTTAGTCTCTCCTGTTACTTTAAATATATAGTACTAATTGAACAGCCTTTGTACACGGGCCACAGTGCCAGGCAGCAGCGCAGAGAGAGGACTGCGGTCTGAATTCGGAGCGCCCCGCTCCGTTATCAGTCGTGGCGCGGGCAGTCTGTACTGCGCATGACAGCATCTGACAAACATACATTAGCATATTATTATATAGGATGTAAAGACTCAAACTTCATGGAGTTCCACAAATAGATATGATCCTACATACATCATTACTTTGAATTTTTCTAAGTGCGTTGTGATGGGGTTTTTATTATTATTATTATTATTATTATTATTATTTATTATTATAGGCTGTTTTTTTCTGTTTGTAAGTAAGGGATCCAATGTATTTCTTACTTTCATGTCTTCCAGTATGGTTTCTCTTCAGAGTCACAATCCACATTTCATGGTCTTCTTTCCTTTATTAGTTTTATCTAGTTATCATTTCTTATCACACTTCAGCCCTTTAATCCTAAAGTAGCTCTTCACGTGCATTGTAACTAGATGCATTCTAACAAACAGGCCCAATAATTGTCATTGTACAACTGATTTTATATTTGCCTTTAGAGTTTTTTTTAAGTAGTTTATTTCTATCCTGTAACCTAATCTTAGTATGTCAACTGTCTCTGCTAGGAAAACAAGCTTATAATGTATTTTGTCCATTTTCCAAAATACGATTTAATGAATAGTTAATCCAGGGGTAGTCAATTGTTGGACCTCCAGTTGTTGGGGACTACAATCCCATCATCCCCTACAGCCATTGACTGGTTGGGGATGTTGGTAGTTGGAGTCTTCAGCAGCTGAAGGTCCAACAATCGTCTACTCCAGATTTAATCATCTTGACAGTTAAATATGATTTTTGTTGGGTTCTAATTTATGTTCTTGTGTATTCATTGCCTTTTACTCCTAGGCCTAGCTGGATTTGCCCGTCTTTGTCCTGGCGATCAGTATGAGGTTGGTAATTTATCTTCCTTCATAGCATTAGAAGATCTAATGGGATCTATGGAACAATTGTTGCAAAACAAATATTAAGCAACAAGTATCTCTGTGAACATCATCAAAATTATACAGATTTAATTCCATATTTGCTGAACATCTCTTTAGGATGTATATAATTATTTTGTGATAAATGCAATGAGAGTAAAATGTCCATAGACTGCATAACTGTGCCTCCATAAAATGGACAGCCTTTGAATATTACTGCACCCAAAAAATGCAGTTTTGCACTGTGTAATTTTTGAGTGAGGCATGCCCCAGCAGGACTGCTGCAGTGATCAGGTTTTACTGCATTTGATTATATAGAAAATAATTCATAAGAAGCTTGAGGCTCCACAGCCCCAAAATGGCTCCTGTTTTGGGGATAGGCCTGACCGTGTGCAGTAAAGCAACTATGTAGTTCACTGCCACAACCTTTGCTGACTGCATGTGCAGCCTCAATAGACAGTGTGTTAGGCTTTAAAGACCGATGCACAGTGTTTGTGGAGATTGGGCACACAGCCCATCGAGACAGACATGTCAGCCTCTAGTCTCTCTGTTCAGTCTCTTCTCATTGGATCTCTCACTTCAGGCCACCATTCTAATTCCTTAATTGTATAGGACTCAAAATGGCTTCATTGGCAAGTCTGCATATCTGCTGATAGGGCATGTGGTTGGTGCCCTTTAAGTGATTTTTTCCATTGAAACATTACACAATACCATAGCACCACTACAAGTTATAACTAATAGTTAATGTTTCATAAAGCTGATACAGAATGCATGTTACATTTACTATTTACAGTGAAAAAAGGGTGGTATGCCACAATGAGGTATACTGTTCACACAGAGAACATTGGGTGGAGTATATGAAAGGCACATGATTCACTACATGTAACGTTCTATTTAGGGCAGAGGCTGTCATCCTTTGTCTCTCACGCTATGGGGGCTATAACACTCAACATCCTCAATCAGACAATGGCTGGCTGGTTATAATGGGAGTTGTAGTTCCCAACAGCTAGTATGACTGAGGATTAGTCACAGTGAATAATAAAAGGTCTGCCAAAAGAGATCTATTAGATGAAAGAGACACTTTAACGTAGCTTGTACTCTTCCAATGGGCCCCTGATTTACTGTGAGACCCCCAACAACAGCTAAATAGTTAAAGCGACACTACATATTAACACCATATTTCTCAGAAAAATTAATTGTTGCAAAATCTAGCGTATAATACACTAGAAGCAACTAAAACTCATATGTATAGTGACCAGTTCGAAAACAGTCTGTCTTGAAAAGTTGTGATTCAGGGTATAATTATAGAAATGTACATTTTGTAATTGAGGAAAATATGTTAAATTACAATTATATATATATATAACCTTTTCTTTTTTCCTTTTAAGATTTTCATGCGGTACGGACGGCAGAGGTGGAAATTAAAAGGGAAAATAGAAGTTAATGGCAAGCAGAGTTGGGATGGCGAAGAAATGTTCTTTCTTCCTCTGATTAATAGTTTAATTTCAATCAAGGTAAATGTATAATACCATTTTCTCATTCACTATAACACCAGCAGAGGCAAGTACTATTAATCCTTTAGGTGGTAGGTGGTTGACAAACACTGTCTGGCCCTCCATAGTGTTAAATAGGCACCATTTGAATATAAATAACGCCATCTAATAATAGCCATGCACTTCTCTTACTATGGCCAGGAAATCTTTAATGGCCCCTAATGAGTGTTATAATTTTCTTCAAGAGATAATGTCTTAATCAGTCCTGGATGTCATGTTGATGGAGGTGAATATGACAGTTGCTAGGAGGATTTGAGGACACTGCACATAGTAATCTTAACCCTGTAAGGTCCAGAGGGATAAACTCCCCACAGCTGTCATGTCTACCTCCATGGACATGACATCCGGGACTGATTGAAGATGTTTGCTCTTGAACAAAGGCATAAGGGCAGACTTCATTGGGAGTCACTAGGCTTTTCCTACCATTGTAATGTAAGTGGGAGATTATTAATACTAGGGTTACTTCACATTTAATGGCCACATCAGCAAGCAGGAGCAAATGTATGTGTGTACATGTGTGTACATTTTCCCTATAGCAGGAGATTCTACCCAGGCTCCTCTTGGCAAGAGGTATTTCTTTTGGTACCTAGGCGTTGCTATGGCATATGAGGTAGGCAGGTAACTGACATATTACCAGTTTGTAAACATGCATGCAGCCTAATTAGCTGATTAAATATGTATTTGTTTAGCCATGTCTGAGATGTCATTGGCTGTTTTTGCACTGAAGATAAATGGTGCAAGGAATCAAATGTACCTTAATGTCTATGGAGTGGTGGCTTACCATTAAAGGGGAAATACTCATATTGGAGTACATGCACCACATTTATAAACTGGAGTTATTTTAGATTAAACCAACTGCACCAATGGGGTCAAATACATATTCCTAAATTTCAATGCACTTGAGTGCTAGAGAGGTCTCTAATGCATTGTGAAGCAATACACTGGAGATCTCTCTGGCATTCAAGGAGTTAAACGCTCTATTCAAATTGGATTTTAGGGATGTTTATTTGTCCCCTATAGTGCAGTTGGTGTACTCCAAAATGACTCTGGTAGTGTTTATAAATATAGATCTTGGTTCTTAATGTAACTCAAGGAGGGAGATGCACCAAGTGGTGGTAGACAGGTGGTAAAGTGGAGATACCCAGTGATGTCACTTTTCCGTTTTCTATGGAACAGAGAGCTCTTGGTGCATAGGCTCTATAGAATAACATAAGAACTGAAGAAGTGATCTCACTGGTGATGTTATCTCCACTTTCTCACCCCTTTTTCTCCCCCCTGTGCATCTCCCCCCATTAACTTACCAAGGCAGATATCCCCATACATATATTTTTGTAAATTGCCTTCAAATTTCAGTCCTTCAAAGTAAGCAGACTTGCCTATAAAGAAAAAAGTCTAGCAAGAGGAGTGAAGAAGAGTGTTTGATTTACCTGCAGCAACCGGGAGCGCTGTAAGTAAAAATAGGGCCTGAAATTGACCACTCCAAGATCGGAGCAATCTCTATCAGGCCCCATAGTGACGCGCCGATACACGCGACAGGTCACATGTACCGGCACGTCCACGTGGTCCTATGCGGTCCTTATGGGACGGAAACGTCCCAGGATCGCCGGTCGTTAAAGGGTTAGAATACTTTTGAGCATTGTGTGATGAAATGTCAGTGCACCTGTAGCATTCAACAGTTTTGGTGCATTAAATATATATATATATATATATATATATATATATATATATATATATATATATATATATATATATATTAATACATAACTTCTGCTTGAAAGGTTCTTATTCTATATGGTTAGTTTATCAGTGAGATACTGTTGGGGAATTAAAATATGGCTGGGATAGTCATGTCTATTCTGAGAAGTATGTAAGATTGTGTACATTGCTTAGATAGAGAAAGGAGCAGACTGGCTGAGCCATATGATTTCTCCCATTAAAATCTATCTAATATAACACAGTTTATTTTAACTCTTTCTGTGCCAGAGCATAAGGGAGTGGTAGTTGTGAAAGAGTGCAGTACGGGATTTTAGTATTTAGTAGGAAGCTGTGCAAACCCTTACTGTCTATCTTGCATAAATTGACAAATTTAAATATCTCAAACGATTATTCAATTTAAAAAATGGGTAACCTAAATCACAGGTGATATTGAAAGGTCTTTCAAAGGAACAGAAGTTGAAAGAAGGTGTTACTTCCGCTTTAAATAGACAGTGAGGCAGATGTACGAAAAATAAATGAAAGGAGGACTACATAGTAACCAAGAGATATTAGGATTATATAGCCTTCTGCTGCCATATAAGTTAGCTCTTATCAGACCTTCCTATTTTGCCTACTAATACACAGTATAACCCAGTTTGTTCCCTTTTGAAAGAAATGTATCTAATCTTCTCTTAAAAGTATCCATTGCATCTGCCATACCCACGTTCTTGGGCAAGGAATTCCATAATTTAACAGATCTTACTGTAAAAAAAATAATAATTTCCTCTCCTGAAGTTGAAACCTCCTTTCCTCTAATCTCAAGGGGTGTCCCCTGGTCATTTGATCAGGCCTTGGAATGAATATCTCACCAGAGAGATCTTTAATTTGACCTCTCATATACTTGTACATTGTGATAAGAACTCCTCTTAGTCTTCTTTTCTCTAGAGTAAATAAACCAAGTTTGTCTAGTCGTTCCTCATACGTCAAGTCCTCCATTCCCTTAATTCATTTCGTTGTTCTTTGCTGTACTCTCTCCAGTTCTAGAATATGCTTTTTCAGAACTGGTGCCCAAAACTGCTCTGCATATTTGAGGTGAGGTCTTACCAACATTTGTACAATGGCAAAATTATCCACTCTTGCTTCAATACCCCTTTTTATGCAAGACAGGACTTTGTTTGCTTTTGCTACTGCTATTTGACACTTGTCACTGTTTCTAAGTTTGTAGTTTACAAGGATTCCCAGGTCTTTCTCTAGCAACGAGTCAACCCAAATGGTTCTGTTAATTTCATAAGTAGCATTGGGATTTTTTAAAGTTGTAGCAAATGGAATATATAAACATGAACCTCGCCATGTTTGTTCCAAAAATGTTTGTCTCTAACCCTTTAATGTCAAGAGGGGTGTTCAGTGCATCTCAAAGCTATGTGTAGCTTCTGGTCTTCAAAGAGTTGAATGTTGCACATCTTTACATTTATTTATACTTTCTTGTAGGTTACAGAACTGAAAGGAATTGCTACTCACATTCTGGTGGGAAGTGTAACTTGTGAAACAAAGGACTTGTTTGCTGCCAGACCTCAAGCTGTTGCTGTTGACATTAATGACCTTGGCACTGTAAAGCTTAACCTTGAAGTTACATGGTAGTAAGTGACATTAACCTAAATCTTTGACCCTGCAGAGCTTGCTGATCTGTTCAGAATCCTACTGGGTAAAAACAGTAGTGTAATAGGGCAGTGGTTCTCAACCAGGGTACTGTGACAGTTTGGTGTGCGTGGGCACCTTTTCCTAAGACGACATAGACAAAAGCGGGAATGTTGAGTTTTAACTCTTGCACACCAGAGGGTTATCCAACTCTTTGCTTCGCAATGTGTTGGATACCCCTCTGGCACTCAGAGGGTTACATGTATATTTAAGGAAATTGTTAAAGGGATAGTAATGTGTGAACATAAATTCAGCATTGATTATTCTTCGTATTTTTTTGACCATGCAGTGTTATTACAACAATGTACGATCTGTAGTTCAAGAGTAATTGAATTTTAAAGTGTCCTCCTCCCGCTGCTTTTACCTATTGTAAGTTGTCTCACCTCAGATGTGGAATCCGGTCATTGGACCGGTTAAATCTCAGCAAGTGACAGTCTTCTGACTGTGAGCATAATTTTGTAAAGCCCTTAAAGCAGAACTACCACCCCTGAATAAATTTGGCCCAAATAAATACCCATCTGGAGACTAGCTACTCAATAGCTCTGGTCGCCAGAAATATTACCTGGTATTTGAGAATTGTACACTGTTCCCGGACTGACAGGCAGGAAACAGTGCAGACATATTTCCATAGTGACGCCTTCACTGTCAGTCCCTTTTGTAACCAAACTGCTCCTAGCAACGCCTCCTAGGGCAGCCTGGGACTGACAGTGCAGGCACGCAAACGTCACTATGGAAAGATGTCTGCCCTGTTTCCTGCCTGTCAGTCCGGGAACAGTGTACAATTCTGAAACACCAGGTAATATTTCTGGTGACTAGCACTATTGGGCCAAATTTATTCAGGGGTGGTAGTTCTGCTTTAAAAGGGAACCATCACTAGACAGTTATCATAGAAGAAAACCTGAAGGTCTAGCAGTCAGTTGGAGGTAAAACTGAAAAGTAATAGTAATTCCTATTCGTTTAACAGTGGGTAATAAGTAGGATAGGATCCTCCCCTCCATTTCCATATAGTGGATAAGGCATGGAACCTCCTCAGGTTAATGATTGTAAAAATGGTCTCATGGTGTAGTGGGCATCTTGACTACCCCACTACCTTTGTTTTATTGTTATGTGGTCTGTGCCTAGCTATGGCTTTCTAGTAACTAAAGAGAAATTGTATTGCTTTGCAGTCCATTCGATACTGAAGACCTAACCCCCTCCACGGGCAATGTGAACAAAGCATCTGCTGTGCAAAGAAGAGTCTCCATATACAGCCAAGGCACTCCGGAGACTCCCACCTTTAAAGATCATTCCTTCTTTGTAAGTCCTGTACCCCTAATACGTTTTTATCTTGTCTGCTGCTGGACTGCAGCCACTGTAGCCTTATTTTACTCATTTGCTTTACTCCCTGCAATTGCGTCCTTTAATCCATGTGGTATTTGTTATATTTTTTTGTGTTTTACACTGAAGTCTTTTTGTACAGGGGATTATGCATTCTGTGTATGAAGAGATTCTCTGATACGGTCTTTTGTTTGTCTTTCTTTGCACTATATCCCATCATTTTTTTTCCTCTTTTCAAAATGTAACACAAAGCTTTCAGTGCTGTAGTAACCTCTGTACCCTGCATCTTCTAACTTACCGTTTGCTTTTAACCTGTTAAAGAAATGGCTGAACCCTCCACAAGACAGGCTGCGAATGTCAATTATGGATGCGCTTCAGGAGACTTTCTTTGACAAGCTCCGGCGCAGTCGCTCTTTTAGTGACCTACCATCTCTCAGGCTGCGGCCTAGATCAGGGAGATATGTGAGTTAAATGGGATCACCATGTGTGCATCTTGGAGTTCTGCTAGCTGTGTGATTCTTCGTGCATGCGATTACTGACGTGTTGTTCTCTTCTTGCTGTGGTTTCCAAGAATTCATCATCCAATTGGTTGCTGGCAAAACACACATTCTCTTACCTTGCGTTTTGTGCACAACAATATATGTAAAATAACAATACATGCAGTCCTTATGTTTATAGTTTGTTACAGAAAAATGCTCTAGGTCCAAATTATGTAATTCTCTAGAATTATCATGAACCCCAAACTGGATTACTCTTTTTAATCAACTGATGTGTAAATTGTATAGGATAATATTTCTATAGTCTACTACTATTCAAACAAGGATTAAGCATGTCACAGTTACATGTAACTACTATGCAATACTGTACTTTACACAATTCTTGTGTTCCTGTCTTACCATTGCATTGGTATAAATGATTAGGTGTTGTAAGTGAGAACCACTGTAACTGGAGAATATGTAAGTTGAGGACTGCATGTATGTATGTATTTTTCACATATCGAAGTAGCAATAAACATTTATTATGAAAAGAGTTTGTATGGCATTTCTGGATGAGTAAAACGAGTACCACTGTTAGTAGATACTGCTTCCTAATGCTACTGCAGTTTAAAAGTGTTAAAATATTTACAGCTCCACCTGCTGTCCAGATTGTTGTTCTATTGAATTCTATGGAAGAGGTGAGCCTCTGGCTATCTTCATCACATCATGACAGTTTCCTGCATTGTTTTACTCCGCAGGAAAAGCTATGCAGTGAATTTTGTTTTTCATAGTAAAATGTTACCAATTCTTTAATGTCGTTCTACACTTTTTGATTCTGTAGCTATAAAGATTGTATTTGCATACTGAGCAGTGCCAGTAAATCCTTAGATTCCTTATTTAAAGCGGAACTACCACCAGAAGTACCTATCACAATAACAAGATTCTACAGAAATCCTTAATCTTCCGAGACCAGAAGCCAGGTATCAGCACAGACATCTAGTCTGCACGCCTGCACCGTCAGTCCCGGTCTCCCTTCAGAAGCATTGCACTGTCCCAAAAGGCACCGGAATGGACTGATGGCGCAGACGGCACTAACCTGGCCATCAGTCTTGGAAGATTAAGGATTTCTGTAGAATCATGTCGTTGTGAGAGGTAATATAACTATTATTAAGCTAAACGCCACCTGCCTATTTATTGCAGGGAGAGTACTTCTAGGGGTAGTTCCACTTTAACAATTTAGGTGCTTTATTTATTATTTTTTTTTATTGTACTTGGTAGAAAATGTTAGTTTTAATTGTTCCCATGCCTTAAATTCATAATTATTTTTAAAGGATTGAAAACATCTATCATGTATTTCTCATCAGGGCTACCACCTGTCATAAAAAGCAAACTGGAGTTATTGTGAGGTAAACCAAGTGCACCACAGGAGATGCATTCACATTCCTGTTAAATGCTAGAGAGGTCTTCAATGCATTGTACAACAATGCACAGGAGACCTCTGACATTCAGTTGGTTGAAAAGCTCTATTCAAGTGTATGGGAATTTAGGAATTTTTATTTGTGCCCCATGGAGCACTTTGTTTACTCCAGAATAACTCCAGTTTGCTTTTATAAATATTGGTCACTGAGCTTTACTAAAGCTCTCTCCTTGTGTGGGATTGTCTAAAAATGTTTGGCAAGAAATATGAGTGTATACACTTATGTCTTATCTAATGAATTCAGGCTAAGCCTATGGACAATCTTTTGTGGGCAACTGGCTTTCACTTTTCTGAGCATTGGGAAACATGGAAATCTACTTTACTGCTGTAAAATTTTCACCTGTGAAACTGTTTTCATTTTTTTTTTTTTTTTTTTTAAAGAACTATTGGAAAAAATGTTGTGCACAGAGTTAAAAAAGGTCCTCTTTATATATCCATGAGGCAGTGAACATATTGTGTATATACATCCACCTTAGTGTCCAAAGAAATAGAAACCGATTTTGATGGTAGAAAAGAACCATCTTACCCATCTGGTCTGCCCATTTCCCTATATAATAAAAACATGGTGTTTTATACTTCCCAGATATCTGTCTCCAGAAAGGAGAAAAATTGACAAATGTATCACAACAGTTTATGTCAAAAAATCTCTGGTCTTTACGTCAAGACCAGAGAGTGTTAAAAAGTGTTACTTTACTTTCTGGTATTTCTTTACGATGTTATTTAGTCAATTGTTTGCATATCTTTATTTTAGAATAATCATGGTGGCCACAGAATATAACCTTAATAACTGGGAAAATATTTATTCTGTTTCTTACAAAATGCCGCAAATAATGGCAAAACATTTTGCTTGACTATCGGTTTTCTTTTAGTTAATTGCGTTATATTGAAACCTACAGAGTTGTAAGGCAGGTCTTGGGTCTTCAAAAGCCATTCAATGCAAAATTAAAATTGGTCATCAAATTGGACAGCCCTGCTCTATATCTATATAATAGACTTAAGTGTATAATAATGACCCATATGTACTGCTATGTCTACAATGTAGATGGCTGTAAATTCATATTTTCTGTCATTTTAAGGAATTCTTGTCCTTGACATATTAAGAAATGCCTATACAATTTCTTGAAGTAATAAGTATTTCAAATTTAATAAACAACTGTTTAAATTCTATGCACATTTCCAAACAATGGAAACTCTATTACAACATAAGTTCTAATGAATTGTTCCACTTTAAAATTCAGTTCCCTGTGTAAATATGTGTTTGTGTTTTTTTTCCAGTCCAATTTGCAAGATGATGTTTTTGATAATGATGGGCAGTCCATTGAAAAGAGAGCCCTCTCCTTAAGCTTTGATGACTTGCCCAATGGTGCATGTACACTTCCTAGATCAGCTGCCTCCTCTTTGTTGGGCTACTCCAATCCAGAGATCACAGTTACACCACCAGAGCATAACCTCAGTGAATTGTCATCAAAGGACCCAGCACTGGAAAACTTGGGTTCAGCCTGTTCTGCAGACCCAAGCACTCATTCAGAAGACTGTCAGTCCCACACAGAGCATGTTAGTGAAAGTGAGGAAACCTTAGCAGGAGACAAGTCAGATTTCCCTGCTTGCCAAAATCTTACAACCCATGGGTCTAATGATATATTCATGGACTCCAGTGTCTCAGTGTCAATATTACAAGACTCAGATGAGGCTTCTGAGCTGAAGCCTGTCGAGCTGGACAATTGTGAAGGGAACATTACAAAGCAGCTTGTAAAAAGGCTTACCTCAAGTGAAATACCTGCCGTCCCAGAAAGGCTACAGTCTGATTGCTCTGGGGTCAATGAGTCTGAAGCCAGTAGGTCCTATTTAGATGGAAGCTTAGAGGAGTCCTTGCAGGGGCTTCTTCTAGCTCTTGAGCCTTGTAAAGACCAATATACAGAATATCGGGAATTATACCACGAAATTACACACCTAGAAGATGTTTTAAAAGTAAGTGAATGCTTTTAATTTGCATGCTGATTAAAATTTCTTTTGATTTTCTGATGGATTGCTAAATTCCACTGGAGCCTGTATTGACTATAAGACTCTTGTACTGAATAGGGAGTAAAAGCAAACCTAGAATTAAAATGGAATTGTCACTTTGTATCAGATAGGTAATTTTGAAAACAGTTTGACAAGCACCTACGTTTGTTAACAATGTTTTATTAACCCTTTGAGTACCCATTTGGCACTCAAAGGGTTAAGTCCGTAGATTGCGGTATTTAACTTTGTCAGCTTACCACACTGCTCCCCATCCTAACCGCAATTCCAGAACAGACAGTATTAGCTCATTTGCATAAATTGACAGCTAAATAGCTCAAATGATCATATGAATTAAAATATGGCTAACCTGAACATAGCTGATTGTGATATATAAAGTGTCAGTTCCACTTGTGTCAGGGCTGGGCATATGTTCTCAGGGAAAGCTTGGGCAAAAATCCATAGGTGAGGAAACTGAACACAGTAAACTGTAAATGATCTGTTAACATAGTTATTGGATTTTATTGAATTGTGTTAAACGATCTCATTTATTAGCCATGTAAAAGTAAAGCATCACCTGGCAACAAGGCGAAGCATGTTACTGAGGGTAATGTACTAAGAAAGACTGGTGTTTAAATGGCAGGTTTAGTCCCTTGAATGGCAGAGAAGGTCTCCAGTGCATTCTAAAGCAATGCATTGGAGACCTCTCTGGTGGTCAAGGGTTAAAGTCTTCGTTAAATCAGTGGGAATTTCCATATGTCCCTATGGAGTCGTCGGTGTGCCCCAGAGTTTCTCTAGGTTTTCTTAGTACATCAGTCTTCGTGTGTGCCTTTCCCAGATAGACAAGGCACCAGCTATGTACATTGCCCAAGGAGGGAAGAGCCCTTGTTGCTCCACTCATTGTACTGATCACCATTCTGTTCTACTTTGTAGTGTTTAATTCAATGTGAGCCTACATAGGATTTTACTGCTTATTTAGACCCACATGTTAATTATTTTTTCAGTTTGAATAAAGATTAAAGGGGAACTGATGTCTTAATAATAACCACCCATTATGCTTTAAACTTGGTGGTAAAAGTGGTAAAGTATACTATACACAGGGTCACTTTGAATACATCTCTTTGAAGAAGAGCACGTCTTTTCTTTTTGCCTTTCTAATAGGGATTAATGAAAAATCCCTTCATTCCTTTCTGCACTTTATACACAGGCACTAGTTTCACTATTTTATATGTATAGATTATGATGGTTTACCACTGAAGTTTTTTTTTTTTTTTTTTCTCCTGCTAGCCATTCAGCTCTGAAATGTTGGTATTTTTTTCACTGAATTGACCACTAGGGGGCAGATGAATGGTACATAAAGTGCTAAACCACTTTCTTTGAAAAAAAAAATTCACAAGCATCAGGAGCTTGCAAAGGGGTCTAGCAGTGTAGACTTATTGTGCTGTGTGCCCAGTTGCTGAGGGTATTCACTGTCTCGTACTATTTTAGTAATTGATTCAAGACGTGACATTAAAAAAAGTCTTCATGTTATGCTTCCTCTTTAAAACAGTAGTAGCCCTTTATTTGTACATTACATATTCTGCAAGTACATATGTACAGTCAAATTACCTGCACTTTTTATTTCTGTTATTTCATATTCACTTTTTTTTTTTTTTCACTTATCTCCTTATCCCTTTGAGTGCCAGAGGGGTACGCAACGCATTGCTTTGCAATGCGTTGCGTACCCCTCTGGCACTCAAAGGGTTAAGAGAGTGCCTGGATTTGTTTGCAGAGCTCTTTCTGTCACGGACAATGAAGGCAGGTCTAGTGGACACTGGAACATTTCATTACATCTTGCTTTGAGTCTCCGTCGACCAGAAAACTTTCTGGAAACTGGAATCCAAGGAGCTCACTGTCTGGAGCACAAGTGTAAAATTATAATAATAAAAAGACACTTAGGCAGGTTGACTGTGCGTATTATGTACCCGCAGAATATGTAAAGTAAAAAGAAAGGATTACTATTCGTGTGACCTTGTATGGCCGTATCCACAAAAGTCAAAAATGGAGCAATTGGTAAATCAAGTGTGCCATAGGGAACAGCTATACATGCTTTATAGGGCCTGTACACTTTTTTGAGATCTCAAGCATTTAAGAGGTTAAAATCCACATTGAGATTGGTGAGAATTGGTATTTCTATGGTGCATTTGATTGGCTCCAGAAATACTCCATTTGTCTTTTTGCACTTGGGCCTTAAAGGGAAGTAACACCTCCTAATAATAATAACCCCCATATATTTTATATGGACAGACAATCCTGATGGCCATTTTGAACTTTGCTATTATAACTTTGTTCGAGAAATAACATCTTCAGTTAGTCCTGGATGTTATGTACGTGGAGTCAGACATGACAGTTATTAGCAATTTCTTTGATACTGAAGTAGGCAGAGTGCTTGAGCCTACTTTGAGTGCCGGAGGGCTAGGCAATGCGTTGTGTACCCCTCCAGCACTCAAAGGGTTGAAGACCAGAGAGGTGCAGAGTGCATTGCAAATCAATATGTTGCATACCCTTCAGGTCCTTAAAGGGTTAAGATTACCATTTACAGTGGACATAGTTCTTGTCCTGTGGTCCTGCTAGCCACTGTCATGGTCACCTCCTTGATATGACTATTAGAATTCTCTGGCCATAGTAAGGTAAGTGTGTGTGTGTGTGTGTGTGTGTGTGTGTGTGTGTGTGTGTGTGTGTGTGTGTGTGGGGGTATTGTTAGGCGGTGTTACTCCCATTATAACTTCCAGCAACATAATGCTGGTCCACAATGCCAGTCTGGATAACCCATTGAGTGCCAGAGGACCGCAAGGGGTTAAATTTCAATAACGTGACATTAGCACTGAAAGACTCCTCCTTCCTACCTGTGAAATGTGCATTTCACTTCATTTCAGTTGGCAGTAGCACTGCACCGAGCTCTATTTCAATATAAAAGTCTGACAACATCCTGAACGATGGTTCATTTAGAGGGACTCTAATTGTTCCTTATGATAAACCCCACTGATGCAAAATCTTGGTCACAACTATGAATGATTTTGTGACCTATTATGGTTCCTTTGTCCAGGAAAGCTATCATGATTTTGTTGAAAGACTCAAGGGGATAGATTCATTAAAGGGATAGTAATGTTTCATAATAAAAGCATCTCTACTTAATCATACTATTTGGGGCTTGGAGAGTGTTATTTCAATACTGTCAGAGTTGTAGTTCAAGAGTAACTCAATGACAAAGTGTCCTCCTCCCGCCCCTTTTACTGATGTCACACTGCTCACCTCAGAACAGCTGGGAGGTGCCCAGGTAGATTGCAGAGAGGGACAATCTTCAATTAAGATAAGGCAAAAAGCTGAAAAAACTGTCAAGGGGGGCAGGGTTTTCATTGTTCTCACAGTAGAATATTGACCCTTGATGTCAGCCATCTGGTCTATGGACTGGATTCCACATCTGAGGAGTGGGGGCTTACACTACATAAAGTTTCCCCCTCTCACCCCTTTTATCTTTCAATTACTCTTGAACTACAACTCTCAGTGATGAAATAACACTCTATGGCTCAGTTGCTGTGAAAATTCATTGGAGCTGCTGTTTTTGTGAAATATTACTATCACTTTAAGCAATGATAAAGAGGTGATAAAGCGGAGATGACTTCTTCAGTATATCCCTTCTCCAGTTCCTATGTTATTCTATGGAGCCAATGCACTAAGATTTCTTCTACTTTGGAGATCTTACTGCATAGGCTCTATAGAATAACATAGGAACTGGAGAAGTGATAAACTGGGGAAGTCCTCTCCATGTTATCACCTCTTTATCACCGCTTAGTGTATCTCCCCCAAGGACTCGAAAGTCCTCCAACTGAAGTGTTCTTAAAGAAGGATGCAGTGGGTGGAATTCTGGGGTTCTTTACTCCCTTATAAAGAATATCAGTCTCCATAAACATGATAGCCAGTACTAATTTACCCTTTGTGTGCTATAAAGTTATAATTGCTTTGCAATATGTTGGATGCTTCTCTCAATCTAAGGGTTTAAGAATAACATTGGGGAATCAGACCACACAGAATTGATTCATAGTGGTCTTTATTATTTC
Source organism: Rhinophrynus dorsalis (assembly GCA_037306005.1). NCBI lineage: Eukaryota > Metazoa > Chordata > Amphibia > Anura > Rhinophrynidae > Rhinophrynus > Rhinophrynus dorsalis. Next base: position 186,690,035 of record CM074723.1, read on the forward strand.
CTGTACAGATTATGGTATTATTATTAGCAGATGATATGTCAGTGTTTCCAATAAAAATGATATACTCCTTTTTGTTTTTAAGTTATTTTGTGTCTTCGGGTGGGGGATACAGTTTCCATTAAGCACAATGTGGACTCCAGAAGTGAAGTAACTAGTAATTTAAAGGGTTAGTAATGTAAAATAAAAAGTTTTTTTGCATTTAGAAGAGCTTAAAAATTTGAGCTAAATGCAAAAAAAGTACCTCTCAAACAGATATGGTTTGAGAGATACAGACATTTTAAAGTTTGATGTCTCCTGCTGTTTGAGAGAGACATTTTTTTGCATTTAGCTCAACTAAATGCAAAAAACTTTTTTTTGACATTACTAACCCTGTTTTACACTATATACACACATTGCCCATCTATTGTTTTTGCCAATATTACATTCAGCTATGTATTTTTGTTTTAATTACGTTTTTTTTCAACTAAATAAAGAAGAGGATTGAAACTGGAATTTGTAATTTTTGACACTGGGGGGGGGGGTGTATTAAAGGGAGAGTAAAGTTCCACAATAAAAGCTGCTCCAATTAATCTTCATAATATTTGGACCTCGGAGAGTGTTATTTCAGTACTGTCCAAGTTGTAGTTCAAGAGTAATTGAATGATAAAGTATCCCACTCACACCCCTTTTACTGATGTAACACTGCTCACCTCCGAGCAGCAAGACTGTCTGGATGGATCACAGAGAGGGACAATCTTCAGTGAGCATAAGGAAAAACCTGTCAAGGAAAACCTGTCAAGGGGGGCTGGGTTTTCCTTATGCTCACAGTAAGAAAATTGTCTCTTGTTGTGAGCTGTCTGGTCAAGAGATCAGATTCCACATCTGAGGGGAGGTGGCTTAAACTATCCCTCTCCCTCCCCTTTTACCTAGTGTATCATTCAATTATTCTTGAACTACAACTCTGACAGTATTGAAATAACAATCTGCATGGGCAAAGTACTAGGAAGATTAATTGGAGCTGCTTTTTTTGTGAAACTTTACTATCCATAGACATAGAGATGTACAACACATTGCTCTGCAGTGCATTGCACAACCCTGTGACACTCAAAGTGTAATAACACATACAATGCCCGTAACAGCTGAGTCAAATACATACAGATCAGATCAGCTGTTTCATTCCGCAACAGTATATCCGCCAATCATCTGATTCATTCAAACAGTAGACAGCTACACTATCTAAAGGACTCCCTTGCACATGTAAAAGAGGGCAGTTGATGTTTCTGTTCTCCAGTAGAAGCACCAGATTATCCTCTCTGGTTCCATGGTAAGCAATGGGGAGATCCCTTTACAATCTCAGTTTGCTGAAATTGGAACTTTAAATTCTGACAGCATAACAAGCTACTAGCACTTAGGGCATGTGGTCAACACACCCTCAGGAACATTTAATTTAAGCCTCATTTAATATTCAAATTGACCATTATCAAAAGACACTGCAACATCATAAACCTGGAGAATACACCACAGTGTCACCAGCCTGGCCCCTTATCACACCTTAGGGCATCTCTGTCCAGGTGACCTTTATGCCATTTATAGTATGTTTAGAGCACTGTATATTATGTTGGTGCTTTAAAACTAATTTATATTGAAAATAAGTTATATGCCTCAGAACCACTGCTCCCCCTCCTCTAACATTAAGCAACCAACTACAGGCTCCATCCCTTTGCAAAAGGCTTAACAATATTAGATCTATATGCAGAAACCAATAGTAGTAATTCTAGAGCAAAACAGCTGCTCCTGATGGGGAAAGTAAACATTCCTATTCCCAGCAAACTTTATGAAAACTTGTGATAACCCTGTTTTACATTTTTTTCCAATTTAAAAGTTATTACAACTCCAAAAGGGTCAGTACAAGGTCAATTGGTGGGTTCTCTAACCAGAGGGAGTTACCTGACAGGTAAGGGAACAGAGTTCCCATAGAGTACCACTGTCCTATCCCCTCTGTGTTTGCCCTGCAAACCTCCGTGATCTGATCTGAGTGGCTGGGTGAGATCAGCGCTTCACTCAGAGTTTCTGGGAGTAGATGTCTATCCTCTCAACTGTAGATCCTTATTGATGATGAATTTGCTGGCAATCGACTTGAATGCTAGAGCTATGAAGCAGTGCCTCTCTAGCATTCAAAGGGTTTAAAATGGAACTAACACCTTTTGACCAAACCTGGGAACTCTCCGGTTTTGCCCCAGAGCCTCCGGATTTCACAGTGAATTACCAGGTCTCCAGGGCAGTCTCGTAATCTCCGGTTGAGCAGTTTCAGTAGAAAATCTGCCTACTTGGTCTCCATCCCGCCCAGGTTCCTCCCACTCCCTGCCATCTTACCCTCATTCCACATATATTTTGCCTTTTTTGTTTTTTTTGTCCCGCACCCCCTCGTGACTAAACCCCGCCCCTTTTATGACACGAATCGCGTCATTTCATTCCCCGGTCAGCGCTGGTAGAGCTGTCCTCCAGGTAGCCTTGCCTGTCAAGTTCCCAGGTATGCTTATGACAACTTGGGCTCATTTTCTGGAACTGTTGTGTGCCAGATTCTAACATTCTACACTACTCTCCCACACATCTGCCACACACTCTTGCTCTTCCTTCCTACCTCCTACTCAGCTTAATGCGCTCATAAAATTAATCTGTACAGTAAAAAAAAAAAAAGTACAATTTATTTTTAACCCTTTGAGTGCCAGAGATTGAAGGAGTGACCGTTAAGAGGGGGGGGGAGCAATGTAGAAACTTAGTATTTTTCATATGACTGTGCCAGCCAGTACTCTTTAGCTTGCAGAAACTAACAAGTAAATCTAAATATCTCCTAAACCTATTATTTTAAATTAAAAATGGCTATTGTGGATCTAGTTGACTTGAAAGCTTGTTTAAAGGGCATGTATCACCACTATACAAGTTAGCCTAAATAGTTACATTAAATAGCGAATGTGTAAAAGTTTATTAATTTATTTTTTTAAAGCTCTAGTTGGTCGAAAATGAAGGAATAAACACTGCCCTGCACCTACTTCCGCATAGACTGAGGTTACCAGCTCTGTAACAGCAGTCTGTCACTCTGCCTCTGCTCCCCTCCCTCTATCCAGCCTCCTCCGATGATGGAGGCTTTATGCCTGTAAGCTGGAGTGGTCTTGTTGGCTAGATATCGATCTCTGTCAATGAGAGCGCTCCAGCTTACAGGCAGAAAGCCTCAGTCATCGGAGGAGGCTGGATAGAGTGAGGGGAGCAGAGGCAGGGTGACATACTGAGGTTACAGAGCAGGTAACCGCAGTCTATGCAGAAGCAGGTGCAGGGCATTGTTTATTCCTTCATTTTTTTCCTTAACCCAGAATTCTGTTTGTACTTTCTACACAAGAACCACATGCTACATTGGATTTTTTGAATACTAGAGTGGTGTTTAAAGCATTTCAGTTCCGCTTTTGGTATATAAAGGTTTAATTATCAGATATAATTTTCCTCGGTATCTAGAAAGGGTGGATCATTGCCACTCATTTGAGTAAAATCCAATCTCCTTTATAGTCTGGAAGGAATTGGCTTTAATGGTTTTTGTTTTTTTTTTGTCTTCCTCTGCATGATAAGGAAAAGGCTTAACTTGATGGACACATTTTTCTTTTTTTCAACCTCATCAACTATGTTTGTTACATACACTGTTGGCAGAATTAAAAAAAAAATAAAATAAAATAATAATAATCCAGGGGTACGTTTTCCCTGAGCAGTCACAAGGCAGACCATCGCTGGAGTTGCATAATACTGTTCAGTGACACCTGCATTAAACCTCATACAGCAGGCATAAAATTTCACTTCTACAGCAGGATAGGCATTACCCACACCTATAATACTATACAGTGAGGGAAAAAATGATTTGATCCCCTGTTGATTTTGTACGTTTGCCCACTAACAAAGAAATGATCAGTCTATAATTTTAATGGTAGGTTTATTAGAACAGTGAGAGACAGAATAACAACAAAAAAATCCAGAAAAATGCTTTTTAAGACACTCCCAGTGTTCATGTCAGGGCATGTGGAATGTTTGCTGGCATTGGACTACAACTGTCATCATTCTTAGCCAGCAAATGGCTGGCTGAGGATGGTAGGTGTTTAGAATCTAACACCATCTGGCAAGTCGCATGTTGGTCACTGGCTTATTCCTTTAAAAGTATTCAGGAAGCGAGGAAGTAAATAACAGCTCTTCTCAAAGCAGGGCATGTATTTTATGCAAGCTTATGGCAGACTTGCTGACTGGTATTTTATTAATTGCCTCCCCAGTAAACAGAGAAGTTGTAGCATTGTCTTTTTTTTTTTTTATGGGAGCATGAGAACGGGTATGGGGAGAGTGTGCTTGGGAAACTGAGTTACTGCAAACCAGCTCTTTATAGATATGTCGCTGCCCAGGTTTCTCCAGCAGGACGACAGGGAAGATGAAGCAACATGTGGAGTGGGAAGCTCTTCCCTCCAGCAAACTAAAGGTTGCCTCCCCATGCGTCCAGTAATTGGTGGGTGTGGCCTTGTATACTGCACTGTTAAAGTAGCAGCCAAGGGATGACTGTGATTCATCCTCCATTGGACATTTTTCTCCCTCTTTTCTAAAATGAAATAGCCAGTTTGAGTGTAAAATATAAACATTCATGGTCAGAAGCCCTCAGAGAGGGGATATTAATAATTATTCCACAGCCCTTTTCTATTTTACCTTATTCCTTGGCACTTACCGATGAAACATACATAGATCTGTCTGGGGACAGTAAATAATATTACTACTACGGACTGATGCACAGATCTGCTTATGTCATTTACTGTGCTTTGACTGGTTACTTCAAGTGCAAAGAAGAAGGAAAAAAAACTATCACTCGGTGGTTGGTCTTAGTGATTCCCTGGGTGAGTTAGGCTTGTTCTCTCTTTACTTGAGCCTCTAGAGGGCAAGAGATGGGTTTTATTTTTAAACAGGGAAGATTAAGGAGGTGGGAAGGAATAGGAGGTGGGGATGGACCTCACTGTCCCCTGTGGCAGAGATGTCCCTGTTTGGAGATCTGTCTGGTGTTCAAAGCTTTAAGAGACCCATTAAATCAACTGGTAATGTTATTTGTTTCCTGTGGTTTAGTTGGAATGTCCCAGTATTGTTTCCTTTTGCCCCTATATACAAGGCTGACTGGGACTAGGGTTGCTACCCAGCAGTTATTTTAACGGCAGGCTGGTAAAAAAATTGGCTTCTTTCCAATGTTAAGTCTATGGAGGGAATGCATTGGCCGGTATTTTTTTTTTTTTAAGAAAAAGTGGCAACCCTAATTGGGATATATTTATAAAAGGAAACTGGAGCTATTCTGGAGTAAACCAACTGCACAATAGGGGACAAATAAATTCCTAAATCCACATGCATTTGCTTAGAGCTGTTTTAACCCTATGATTGCTAGAGAGGTCTCAATGCATTGCTTCGGATTGTATTAGAGACTTTTCTGGTATTCAAGGGGTTAAAATCCCGATTTACGTTAACAAAGTTAAATGGATCGTTTAACCCCTTGACTGCTTTGTAATGCAATTGAGATGTATCTAGCATTTAAGGGATTAAGTGGTAGATTTAAAGGCAACTGTTAAAGGGATAGTAATACTTCGTTTTAACTTTATTTTATTATGTAGGCATTAAAAAAACATGAAGAATGATATAAGTCTTATCTCTCAAACCTTTTATGGTTTAAGAGATATTCACAAACAAAATACCCCCCCCCCCCCGTTCAGTCAGATCAGAAGGGAGGTGCCCAGGTAGACTGCAGAGAGGGACAATCTTCAATTAAGATAAGGGAAAAAGCTGAAAAACTTGTCAAGGGGGCAGGGCTTTCATTGTTTTCATACAAAGAAAATTGGCCCCTTCTGTTATCTGTCTGGTCATACAACCTGATCCACATCTGAGAAGAGATGGCTTACACTAGGTAAAAGGGGCGGGAGGGGAAACTTTGCTTGTGAATATCTCATAAACCATAAAGGTTTGAGGGATAAGACTTATATCATTCTTCATGTTTTTTTTAATGCCTACAAAATAAAATAAAGTTAAAACGAAGTATTACTATCCCTTTAAGTAAAAAAAGAAAAACGGGTGTTTTAACATGTAGGAAGCCATACAAAGGGCCATGGAATGAACTGCAAATGGCAGTTCATCCAGTATGCCGGCTGCAACACTAACGTGTGTTTTGGCCCATAAAAAAAAAAAAAAAAGCTCCATTTTGCCATTTAAAGCACTGCGTTAGCTTAAAAAACCCGATAAGGGACTCGCTTACCGCACAAAACTTAAGACCCAGTTTTGTTAGCCGTACAGTCCCTTATCAGATCTTTTGCCAGCTAATGCAGCTGTTAACTGGCCAAAAAAACAATGTCCACAGTGGATGTATTGATATGGGGCCCTAAGCCCCACATAAATACATCCAAAGTGCCTAAAACCTGTCCAGAGTTAGCAGGATTAACCCTATGAGTGCCGGTGGGATAGAATTACCCTACCGGCATTAATAGGGTTAACTCGACTAAGTAAAGCAACATTGCATTAATACTTACCATTAATCCTGATGTCCAGCGGAGTCCTCAGCTTGCTGGTCCTTCTGTTCTTTCTTCAATCTTCCGCCTTCTCCCTGTAAAATAAAATAAATGTATTAAAATCAAGCATGAACAAATACATTCCAGAATCCTTTGAGTGGCAGAGGTGTACGCTAAACACTGCAAAGCACTGTCACTCAAATGGTTCAATATTAGTGCTCCATATATGCCTCCATCTAATGGCCCGAAGAATAAATGCCAATGAATAAAAAAGTTCCACATATACATAAATCAATGCGATTCATTAATGCCCAAAATGTAACTTTGCTTTTAACTGTGTGTCTCCGTGGCTTGGAGCGGCCTTGAGGGCGGAGACACAAATATCCCACAATGCTCCTTTTCAACTGTGTACAGGCCGATGCACCTAACACACTGAGGGCATCTAAAGTGAGCCTGCCTTTATGTATGGGCAGGCTCTCCAACTGCCCACAAATGCCCTCAGTGTGTTACGGGCATCGGCCCGTACACAGCTGAAGAGGAGCATCGTGGGACGTTTGTGTCTCCGCCGCTTGGAGCAGCCGCGAGGGTAGCGGTGGCGGAGACACAAAATTAAAAGCTAACTTAAAGGGATAGTAATACTTAAAATGTAAAAAAAAATATGTTGTAGGGTTTATCCCCCTGAGTAAAACAAGAGTACTCCCACTGCTGAGAGGTCTTTCATTCAAAAGTTATTAATTTTCAAAGTTGAATTTTTTAGGTGCAATATCACAGTGGCCTGAAATTGTACAGTGGCGCTGTTGCTACACGATCCTATGGACAACTCTGGTCCCGGGACCATAAATCTCCATAGGAGATTTGAATGAAAGACCTCTCAGCAGTGGGAGTACTCTTGTTTTACTCAGGGGGATAAACCCTACAACATATTTTTTTTTACATTTTAAGTATTACTATCCCTTTAAATTTTGGGCATTAATGAATCACATTGATGTATGTATATGTGGAGCTTTTTATTCATTGGCATTTATTCTTTGGGCCATTACATGGAGGCATATATGGGTATATTTATGGAGTACTAATATTGAACCCTTTGAGTGACAGTGAGGTACGCAACGCATTGCTTTGCAATGCGTTGGGCACACCTCTGCCACTCAAAGGGTTCTGGAATGTATTTGTTCGTGCTTGATTTTAATACATTTATTTTATTTTACAGGGAGGAGACAAGACTGAAGAGAAGGCAGAAGAAAGAAGAGAAGACAGAAGGACAGTGGATGACAGGAAAGTGTAACATGGATCAGTTAACGATCGGGGCTTGGCAGTATGTCAAGCACCGATAGTTAATTGTTTTTCACTGTTCAGTTCCCAGTATCACTGCTTTTAGTGGCATTTTGGGAACTAAACGCACAAAACAGACATTCAGCCACAAGACTGTTTTTGTGGATTAACGTCCTTTGGAGTTCTAGCTGGCAGGGCCTTTAAATACTGCGTTAAACATGTTAGTTTAACAGCCGGTATTGACTTTGGCTCTACCAGCTTTGTTAAAGTCTGGCTTTAAATCTACCCCTAAATGTCCCATTTAAATCCATGGGCAATTTTTTTTAAATTAAATAATTTCTCCCCTGTGGTGCAGTTGGTTTGCTCCAGAATTGCTCCCCTTTTCTGTTGAGCACATGGTCCTCACAGTCACTAGATCTCAAGGTTGGGAAGCGTAACAGCCCTAGACCATAGTATATGTTGTAGCGTTCTATTGCTCATAACTGGAGAGTACAGCTCTCATAGTAAAGGATTGCATCAGGAAAGAACAAGAACATCTGTGCTTGGGTGTTTAATGTCTGTCATTTCAGCTAGCCCTGATTAATCCGTAATATCCCTAAAACATAACTTTGCACCTCTGGAAGCCTTTATTTGTATACATCTAGTGTATTACAGAAATTACAAAGGGGTCTTATTCACCACAAGGTGTAGTCATACCAGGAAACTCTTCATTAGGTCTACGAGACTGTTTTTTGTTTTGTTTTTTTAAAATATATATAACTAGTTTTAAAGCCCGTGTACACGGGCCAACACTGGCATCGCTGCAGTCATGCGCAGTACTGACTGCCCACACCGCTGCTGATACGGAGTCCTCTCTGCGCACCTTTTGGACAGCCATCTCTACTGAGCATGACTGCTTCTGACAAACATCCTTAGCGAATTATAATATAGGATTATTGGGTCTCCTTGGGCAGAGGCTGATTCTCAGGACTCATCAAGTTCCCTTGTAACTCTGCCCACTTCACTGCTGGTGGTTCCAGTTACTATGTCCTGTTTTTTACATTTTATGGGCAAACCCCAACCCCTCCTCACAGTGCCACCCACTTCATTAAGCCATACCCACTGTATGATGAAAATCATATCAATTGGACACTCCTAACACCAGACCTTATAGGATCTCCGTAGGTTTGGAAACAAGCAGGTCCCCAGGTAGTTTGGTGTTCTAGAGCAAACTTCACCACCACAGGGTTGAAATGAAAATCCAGCAAATTCTCATTGAACTAACCCCCTGAGTGCTAGAGGTGTGTGCAACTGGAATTTTAACTGGGACTTTTAACACACTGAATTCTAGAGATATCTCTGACTCACTGGAGACATCTCTATCATTCAAGGGGTTAAAAGCCACATTTAAATCAAATGGAATTGTAATATTCCCCCCCCCCCCCCACTATGGTGTGGTTGGTTTGTTCCAGAATTGTACTTCTCTAGCTAGATGAATAAGGCCCATGATCTTATATTCATTTCAGAGAGGAAAAATGTAAATATAGCTAGAACAACGCAGCCAAAAACAAAATATTATTTAAAGGGATAGTAATGGCTGCTTTTAATGAAGTTTAATATTGTAGATATTAAAAAAAAAAAAAAATTAATTGATAAGTCCGGTCACTCAAACATGTATAGTTTGAGAGATATAAGCTTATAAAGTTCTCCCCTCCTTCCGCCCCTTCACAGACGTCAGAGCTCTAGCTGGCAGCCTGAAATTCAGGTCGTGCGACCCAATGGCGGCTCTTCAGCAGAGCCGAAATAGTGCTATCTAAAAAGAAATAATTCATTGGAATGGTCTACAAAGTGTGCCTGGTTTGCAAGCACACTTTGTAGACCATTCCAGTGAAGTATTTCTTTTTAGATAGCGCTATTTTGGCTCTGCTGATGAGCCGCTGGCCGGTCCTGGGACCTGGATCTCGGGCTGTCAGGCTGATGTCTGTGAAATGTGAGGGGGATGGGGGACTTTATAAACATATATCTCTCATACATGGTTTGAGAGACTGGACTTGTATAAATTCATTCATTTTTTTAATATCTACTATATTAAATTTCCTTAAAAGCGGCCATTACTATCCCTATAAACTGCTATAGTTGGTAAATTCTGAATCGCGCCTTGTGCAATGTTAAATTGAATAGAGTCATGGTAACATATTGCAAGGAAGTGAAATCCTCCTCAGTGGTGTAACAGCATTGTGAGGTACTGGCCTCTTGGTACTGAGTTTGATGATGCTTATGGCCATATACATAATCGAAAAGCAGAACAATTCTGGGGAAACAAACCACACCATAGGGGAGAAATTAAAAAAAAAACAAAAAAAACCCACTGATTTGAATAAGCCTTTTTAACCCTATAAATTCCTAAGACCATTCCAAGGGTTAAATGTCCTAGCTATATTCCTTTTGGTGTATCCCAGAATTGCGCCTCATGTATTTTGTGCATATACTCCTTACTGTCATATTATGCATGCATCACAACATATCACTTGCATATTCTAAATAAATGGAGCTTTACATGAGGAATGCTACTGGCGCATTACAGGAAATTTCACCTCTACAAATGATTGGTTCTAAACTAGCTAACAAAAATACTTACCAAGGTTAGAGTACTTCATACAGCAGACTGGTAGATCACTTAGATCATACTTCTCAATAGATAATGGTAATCAACACTTAATGAGAAAACCCACAAAGATCCCTGCCCGGATTCCTCAGAATAATGTAAGTATATCCTATTGTGAAACTGAATTATCCAGCTATAGAGAACTATTGTATTTAATGAGCCTAGCTAGGTAAGTTCTTCTGTTACATTAAGAGCTGCTTATTTCTATTGTTATAGTTGCCCAATGACATCTCTATGGTACAAATAGCATGAAAAAAATAAGAAAAGCTATGTAAGAGCTTGGTTATCGGCTGCCACTCTCACCCCTGGGAGTTATAAATTTACAGCCCTCAGTGTACATATTCATTCTGACCTTCTTGTCCAACCTCCTACAAGCTTGTTCTTGGTGGCTGCACAAGTGGTTTTGATGATACAGCAATCAATAGGAACCAGGAGCTTCCTCTCTGAAGCTCAAAGCACAAGGGAGAGAAGTACAGGGAGTGCACTTAGAGGGCTATACATTGATCACATTGCTAAGGTGAGAGAAGTAGCAGTCATCTTGTATAACACTGATAATTAACAATGTGTTATATATTCATGTTAGCTGCTCTTTTAAGTTGCCTTTGCCTACTATATGGGAAAAGAGCCTTACATAGACATGAAATCTATAAGAACTACGCAAATAGATCAAATCCTAAATGGATCAAACCTCACCATTTGCTGTGTCTTTCCTATGAAATGTCCCTGGTCTTCACTAGTCCCTTCTACCTTTGCAGTGCAAGCCAGCTGTAAACCGAAGCAGGTCTTCCAGTATAAGTCTAACTGTTGAGAGTGCTTTAGAAAGCTTTGATTTCCTGAACACCTCTGACTTTGATGAGGATGATGTTGATGATGATGATGATGGTGGTATGGTTTGTAATGGTGGAGGTGCAGACTCTGTGTTTTCCTACACTGATATGGAGAAGCCCAGGTAAGTTTAAATAAGAAGTGGTAACCTTAATCAAATCAAATCCTGGTGCACACTTCATTCAAGGAAGAAGAGTCTAAAACTGTCGGTGCTATTGGTCCGTATTGGCAGTGATGGAAATATCCACTCACTATATAATCTATTCCATGATTTGCTTGCAATTTTTTAATGTGTTGAATGCTAGAGAAGTCTCCAACGGTTTGCAGAACAAAGTATTGGAGACCTTTATAGCATCCAAGGAGTTAATGCCTTATCTTATTTTGTACAGTTACCAGTTGGGTAAGACAAGACCAGTTTGCATTCATGCCACTAATTGTATTTTATGACGACACAATCTTCCTTGAAAAATGTTTGGACCTGGGGTAATGATGTCTCTAACCACCTCTGTTTTTCCTTCTCTGTCTTTCCTCTTTAGCCCGTTGAGTCTTTGCAGTGGAATAAACTTGTCAGTAACAATAACACAGGGCCAAATATAAGCAGCATGGTGTAGGTTTTCCTTTTGCATGGGGAATGTGCTGTCTATTTCATTGCCCATTACCTGTTTTATGTGGTTATATTTTTTGTCTTGTGGTCTTTCTTGTTCTATCCTTTGTGCTGCTCTTGACATGTCATCTGTTACTTGTTCATTGTCGATTTGTCACTGTTCATCATCAACACAGTCAATAGTAAAAGAATCGAACACAAGGTTATAGTTACAAATATTATGCAGAACACTAAACACTAGATTTTATTTTAATTTTTTTTTATTTATAAAGAGCTTCACTATTGCAAAACACAGTACATTTTATTATGAGGAAAAACACATATTGTAGGGCTTTTCATATGGAGTACAAGAAAGGTAGCCCTGCTTCTGGCAGTTGATTTGTTCAAAAGTTAGTGCAGTTCACAATCATTCTGTAGCCAGTGGTTCACCTCGCCCATATAAAGCAATATAATAACTGCTTGGACACCAGGTGGTACTGTGGCTAACAGTTTGAGCTGTAATCACTTTGGAACAAACAATCTCCCAGTACCCTTATCTCACTCAGCAGGAAAAGGCCTTCAGTACGTGTTTTTATTTATTTTTTAATAAACATTTACTGCTCCTTTAGTTTGCATATGTACTGTTGCACTAATATGACTCCACCTCCAAGAGAACACATTGTTTGTGAGTTTTACCTTTGCCAGTCTTGTCTCTGCTACCTTTGTGGTTATTGATAGAATGATAATTGCTATATAATACATTTTTAAGTGACTTATTTAGGTCTAGGCCATATAGACTAGCCCTATGGCAGCAGAATTGATAACATTACCACTTTACTTCTTTGTGTCTATTGGTATATCCACTTTCTAAAGAAAATGCACAATTTTAACATTTTGCAACTCCAAGGGCTTATGACAGGGGTTTCGCAACATGAGGTCCACCAACATTTGAGGGCTACAGCCAGGGCCGGACTGGGAATAAAAACCAGCCCTGGAAAAAATTGCTGACCAGCCCCATAGCATTGCGTCATTATACTAGTCCCATAGCATAATGGCATTTTTTTCTTGTTTATAAAAGGGGAAAACACGCATTTTAAAAGACATCTGAATGCCACCAGAACAATAGAGATTTATTTACATATATATATATATATATATATATATATATATATATATATATATATATATATAATATGGTTGACAGTGGCACACACTGAAATTTAAAATAAATCATATAACACTTTATAGTATGGCAGTGCACGTCCCATAAAGGTAAATATAAAAATGTACTCAGCCTAGGGTATCCCCAAAAGCAGTTGGTATCCCCAACAGCTGTTCCTCTCTGCTGTTGGGGATACCCTAGGCTGAGTACATTTATATATATATATATATATATATATATATATATATATATATATAGATATATATATATAGATATATATATATAGATATAGATATATATATATATATATAGATATATATATATATAGATATAGATATACACACCACCTCTTGACTCTCGATTCCCCTCTTTTTCCTCTTTCTCCCACTCTTCATTCCCACCTTTTGCTTCGTTCTCCCCTCTTGACTCTAGCCCCCACCTTTTGCCTTTTTCTCTTCCTTTTGATCCCCCTTTCACCCCTTCCTTGACTCTTGATCCCACATTTTGCCTCGCTCCCCTTCTTGCCTCTTTCTCCCCCTCCTGATCCCCCCTTCTTTTGCCTCTTGGTCCCTCCCTCCTTTTGCCTCTTGATTGCCCCTCATTTCACCTCATGATCCCCCCTCCATTTGCCTCTTTTTTCCCCACTCTTGACCCCCCTCTGCCTCTTTCCTCCTCTTGTCAAGTTGCCTCTCTTTACCCCTCTTGATTTTTCTTTCGCCATTCTCCTCCTCTTGATCCCTCTCTTGCCTTAATCCAGCCTTGACTCTTGTCTTCATCCCCCTTTTGCCTTTTTCTCTCCCTCTTGCCTCTCTCCCCCTTTCCTGATTCACCCCTTTTGCCTCTCTCCCCCTTGTACTTCTCTCTCTCTCCCCCTTTTGCCTCTCTCCCCCATGTACTTCTCTCTCTCCCCCTTTTGCCTCTCTCCCCCATGTACTTCTCTCTCTCTCCCCCTTTTGCCTCTCTCCCCCATGTACTTCTCTCTCTCCCCCTTTTGCCTCTCTCCCCCATGTACTTCTCTCTCTCCCCCTTTTGCCTCTTTCTCCCCCATGTACTTCTCTCTCTCCCCCTTTTGCCTCTTTCTCCCCCATGTACTTCTCTCTCTCCCCCTTTTGCCTCTTTCTCCCCCATGTACTTCTCTCTCTCCCCCTTTTGCCTCTTTCTCCCCCATGTACTTCTCTCTCTCCCCCTTTTGCCTCTTTCTCCCCCATGTACTTCTCTCTCTCTCCCCCTTTTGCCTCTTTCTCCCCCATGTACTTCTCTCTCTCCCCCTTTTGCCTCTTTCTCCCCCATGTACTTCTCTCTCCCCCTTTTGCCTCTTTCTCCCCCATGTACTTCTCTCTCTCCCCCTTTTGCCTCTTTCTCCCCATGTACTTCTCTCTCTCCCCCTTTTGCCTCTTTCTCCCCCATGTACTTCTCTCTCTCCCCCTTTTGCCTCTTTCTCCCCCATGTACTTCTCTCTTTCTCTCTCCCCCATGTACTTCTCTCTTTCTCTCTCCCCCATGTACTTCTCTCTCTCTCCCCCTTTTGCCTCTTTCTCCCCCATGTACTTCTCTCTCTCCCCCTTTTGCCTCTTTCTCCCCCATGTACTTCTCTCTCTCCCCCTTTTGCCTCTTTCTCCCCCATGTACTTCTCTCTTTCTCTCTCCCCCATGTACTTCTCTTTCTCTCTCCCCCATGTACTTCTCTCTCTCTCCCCCTTTTGCCTCTTTCTCCCCATGTACTTCTCTCTCTCTCCCCCTTTTGCCTCTTTCTCCCCATGTACTTCTCTCTCTCTCCCCCTTTTGCCTCTTTCTCCCCCATGTACTTCTCTCTCTCCCCCTTTTGCCTCTTTCTCCCCCATGTACTTCTCTCTCTCTCCCCCTTTTGCCTCTTTCTCCCCCATGTACTTCTCTCTCTCTCCCCCTTTTGCCTCTTTCTCCCCATGTACTTCTCTCTCTCTCCCTTTTGCCTCTTTCACCCCATGTACTTCTCTCTCTCTCCCTTTTGCCTCTTTCACCCCCATGTACTTCACTCTCGCTCCCCCTTGTGCCTCTTTCACCCCCATGTACTTCACTCTACCCCTTGTGCCTCTTTCACCCCCATGTACTTCATTCTACCCCTTGTGCCTCTTTCACCCCCATGTACTTCACTCTCTCCCCTTGTGCCTCTTTCACCCCCATGTACTTCACTCTCTCCCCTTGTGCCTCTTTCACCCCCATGTACTTCTCTCTCCCCTTGTGCCTCTCTCCCCCATGTACTTCTCTCTCCCCTTGTGCCTCTTTCACCCCCATGTACTTCACTCTCTCCCCTTTTGCCTCTCTCCTCCATGTACTTCTCTCTCCCCTTGTGCCTCTCTCCCCCATGTACTTCTCTCTCCCCTTGTGCCTCTCTCCCCCATGTACTTCTCTCTCCCCTTGTGCCTCTCTCCCCCTTGTGCCCCTCTCTCTCTCTCTCCCTTACCTCTTTTTCACTTTCCTGCACTGCCGACATCCGGAGCGCAACCACTCCAAACGCGGAGACGCCGCGTGGAGTGTGCAGGGGTTTTCTTCCTCTGTCTGGGCGCCAGTTTTAATCTGGCCTCAGAACAGAGGAAGAAAATACCTGCACGCTCCACGCGGCGTCTCAGCGTTTGGAGTGGTTGCGCTCCGGATGTCGGCAGTGCAGGAAAGTGAAAAAGAGGTACGGGAGAGAAAGAGAGAAGTACATGGGGGAGAGAGAATAATTATAGAAGAAGCCCTCGGCCGGCCCTTGGGAAGCCCAGTTCTGGCGGCCTACCGGGATTTTTCCCGGTATCCCGGCAGGCCAGTCCGGCCCTGGCTACAGCTACCATCATCACCTGCCACAGGTGGTGGGGTTTAGTCTATAACCGCTTGAGGGCCACCTTCCCAGGCATCTATGCAGTTTGATATTCCTGCTTCTGAGTCTTTAGAAGAAGGGGTGAGGCCTTTGAAAGGGTATGGATAAAGTGAGCGTGTGGCAGTGTGTATGGGGTATGGGTGGGGAGCTGCATGTACTTGATTCGGTCTAGGTCAGAAGGAAGGCATTGATAATAGGAGCATGTCTCTATATAGAACTTTTCAGGCACACATCTCCCTTCCCCACATAGCTGACTATCTAATATTTGGTTCATGAGGCACCAGAAAAAGGAAAGACCAGCCAAAAATCATAACAAAATGACAGAGGAATCCAACAAGCTTCCCTGATTCAGCATCAGTGAGCCTTATGCCAAAACTGAGCAACTAGGACAAACCATCTGCATCATGTGATCAAAGAAAAAAAACAACATTCCCTTTGCTTTGATTGGGTCGTTTAATTTCTTGAATGCTTCTCAGTACATACGTAAAAAAACCAATTTAAAGGGATAGTAATACTTCGTTTTAACTTTATTTTATTTTGTAGGCATTAAAAAAACATGAAGAATGATATAAGTCTTATCTCTCAAACCTTTATGGTTTATGAGATATTCACAAGCAAAGTTCCCCTCCCCGCCCCTTTTTCCTAGTGTAAGCAATCTCTTCTCAGATGTGAGTCTGGTTGTATGACAGTACAGATAACAGAAGGGGACAATTTTCTTTGTATGAAAACAATGAAAGCCCTTCCCCCCTTGACAAGTTTTTCAGCTTTTTCCATTATCTTAATTGAAGATTGTCCCTCTCTGCAGTCTACCTGGGCATCTCCCTTCTGATCTGGTTGAACGGGGGGGGGGGGGATACATTGTTTGTGAATATCTCTTAAACCATAAAGGTTTGAGAGATAAGACTTATATCATTCTTCATGTTTTTTTAATGCCTACAAAATAAAATAAAGTTAAAATGAAGTATTACTATCCCTTTAAGTCAACTGAGATGTTTATTTCTCCCCTATTCTGCAGTTGGTATGCCCCGCGCATTGTTTAGATTTTCTTTTGTGCATAAATCCCTATAGGTGCAATTCTGGAATAAACAACCTGCACCATCGAATAGAAATACAAATTCCCATTGATATTAAATTGGATTTTTAAATCATTAAATGCTAGGGAAGTCTTGAACGCATTGAGAATCAGTATTTTAAAGAACTTTCTAGCAATCAAGGGGTTAAAAGTCCCATTTAAATGTGAATTTTCAATTCTTCCCCATTGAGCAGTTGGTGTGCTCCAGGACTGCACCTCTGTAGCTTATTGAATTATACCTGTAGAGCCTAATGCCCCATAAAAAATAGTTTTGTAGAATATAAAAAAAAAAATTGTGTCACAAATCCTGTCTCTCAAACCTTTTACGATTTGAGAGATATTCGCCTGTAAAGTTCCCCCCTCCTTCCCCTTCTCCTAACGTCAGCGCCCTGCTGACAGCAGGAGATCCCGGTCCGGGGACCAGCTGGCAGCTCTGCAGCAGAGCCGAAATTATTGGAAAAGAATTACTTCATGGGAAAGGTCTACAACGTGTGCCTGGTTTGCAAGCACACTTTTGCAGACCATTCCAATTAAGTAGTTCTTTTTAAATAACCGTTTCGGCTCTGCTGAAGATCCTCCTTGTGTCCGACACGGATCTCCTGCTGTCAGCTTTACAGCTGACATCAGGAGAAAGGAAAGGAGGGGGGAACTTTAAATGTGACTATCTCAATCCATGAAGGTTTGAGAGATGGGATTTACGCCACATAATTTCTTTTTTAAAAACTCTACAAAATAAGAAATTGTTTTTATTGGAACATTACTGTTACTTTAAAGATGAACAATGCTGGGTCATACCAACTGCACTAGAGGTGAGAAATATAAGCTTCCAAAATCTCCATTTTTTTTAAATTTGACTTTTAACCTCTTGAATGCTAGAGGGGTCTCCAAGAC
The DNA here is from genome assembly GCA_037306005.1 of Rhinophrynus dorsalis. Classification (NCBI taxonomy): domain Eukaryota; kingdom Metazoa; phylum Chordata; class Amphibia; order Anura; family Rhinophrynidae; genus Rhinophrynus; species Rhinophrynus dorsalis. The sequence continues at coordinate 186,707,848 of CM074723.1, forward strand.
ATTGGATGTAATTTATAGAAAGTATGAGTCAATTCTATAAATATACTACTGTTAACCTTTTATCAACCAAATAACCAAGCTCATGTTAATATTGATAATTGTTTTTACTTAGGGGTGTGTTAAATTGAAAACCTTGTCCCTGGTTGATTCTAATAACCAAGAACTGTGAATCCCTGTTTTAACCCCCTTAGATCTACAGAGGTCTCCAGGCAGGGCCGGGTGTAGCTCTCAAGCGCCCCCAAGGCAAGGAACCAAAGGTGCCCTTAGCCCTGCCCATGGCCCCAACCCCTCCTAATGTTACCTGTTAAAAAAAAAAAAAAAATACCCTTCACCTGTAGCATTCATATACATTCCTAACCCCTTGGCTGCTAGTTAAGTCTCCAGCACATTGCTTCTCAATGCGCTGGAGACCTCTCTGGAATCTAAGGTGTTAAATAATAGACAGTAACCTACTAAACATAAGCTGTTGTCTGATGCTGGATCATAGGGATTGATCTTGCCACACCCACAAATTAGAATGTGGGTGTGACCAGCACAGCTGAGGTACCCTTCAGGACTTGGAGCTCCAGGCAATTGCTTACTCTGCCTAATGGGAAACTTGGACCTCTCTCCCAATACATTGGAAAGCATTGAGTTGGCATGCTCTCTAGCATACCAGGGGTTAATCATGAGTTTGGTTTAGACTTTTGGTGAAGCCAAAGCCTAGTAACACATTTGGAATGCCTAAACAATGTATTAACCCTCTTGATGCTAGAGAGCTCTTAATATTCCCTTGTAGTGCATATGAGATATCTAGCATCCAAGGAGTTAAATCTTCTAAAGCTAATCTCACAATTTATCTGACACCATTAAAAAAAGAAAAATAGATATTCTTGAAGCCTATTGAGTTGAAAGACATTTAATGTGCTTTTTCTGCTGGGCGTGTCTTCACGACATACCATTACAATACAGTCGTACAGGCTTTGGAGGGAAAACACACACTGTGTAATTTTCTCACGGTCCTACATTACACATCGTTCCCATCAGGCTATTCAAATATTACTAAATGCATATATAACTTTGTACTGTTTCACAGACTGCTATTTACCCCTTCCATATAACACTACCCATAAAGTACATAACTCACTGTAGATTTGTGCAGAGACAGTCTGCTGTGTGAGATTGATTGGTCCATAAAGGCATTTAACATTTTTTATGCCTTCATGACTGTGAATGTTCCAATCAATCTCACACAGATTACAGTTATGTGTGTGTAAGTATGTCTGATTAATAATTGGGTAAACAATTGCTATGCATTTCATGATAAGAAATCCTGGACCTTATGTATAAAAGCAAAGTGGATGGGGCAAACCAACTGCTCTGTAGGGGGAACAAAAACACATTGTCATTGATTTAAAAGGGGATTTTAACCTCTTGAATGCTAAAGAATGCAATGCATTGCAGACCTCTCTCTAACGTTCAAAGGCTTAAAAGATCCATCTAAATCAGGGTATCCTTTTGAAAGGTCGCACACAAAACAGTGTGCGACCTAAAGGCACAATGACCATGTTGCCTTGATTAAAAGGGCGACATGAGAATCTCGTCCTGACTGAAAAGCGCGAGATTATCATGTTGTGCCTTTAAACGTCATTTTCATCAGTTTAGTGCCTGTGTAGAGCTCTGCTAGTTCGATCATTAATAAATTCATCAGGAGTCCACGGGGCAATGTTGCTTATTTTTGGTAAACTACACATGGCTAATCTGATCTTAAAGACATCAGCAGTAGTAATATAGTTTAAATCGTTACTCACGCTTAGCATTGATCTGGGGCATAGGCGCCAACTCAGGACTTAGATTGCTTGTATCTGTAGTCCAGAACTGAGTGCAAATACCAAACATAAGCAAGATTGCCCCCTGTGGACTCCTGATGAATTTATTAACCCTTTGAGTGCAGAGGGGTATGCAATGCATTGCTTTGCACTGGCACTCAAAGGGTTAATGATTGATCTGGCAGAGCTCTAAATGGGCACTAAATTGATGCGGGTTAAAAAGACATTTAAGGGCACAACATGAAAATCTTGTACTTTTCATGTAGGGCGAGATTCTCATGTCGACCTTTTAATCAAGGCGACATGGTCATTGTGCCTTTAGGTCGCATGCTGTTTTGTGTGCGACCTTTCAAGAGTGAACCCTAAATCAGTAGGGATTTTCAAAATGTTAATTTGACCTCTGTGGTGCTGTTGGTTTAGTCCATGATTGCTCCACTTGTCCATTATAGATAAGAGGTTAAACTTTATAAAGTGCACATAGGTCAGGAAGTTTTAATTTTTTAGTAATTACATGCTAAACATGGTAAAAGACAGAATATGTAGGTCAATATAATCATTTTTTAACCAGTTAAAAGCTAGATAAGTCCCCAAATGGGTTGGTTTTATTATCTGTTACTTGGAGTGATATGCACAAAGTCAAAAGTACAGCTATTCTTGCACAAACCAACTGCAAAATCTCAAATGATTTAAACAGGGATTTTACCCCACTTAATACTAGCATTCAGTGGGCTAAACTCCCTGCTTAAATTAATGGGAGTTTATATTTGATCCTGATGGAGAACATGGTTTGCTTCAGAATTGCTCCCCTTTTGTTTTTTTGCACATGACTCTGAACAAGTTAAAGGGTTATTAATGCCCGAAATTAAGTTTATTGTATATGATAGATTTTACAAAAATGTATTTGGAAAAAGCTCTATCTCTCAAACCTTTTATGGTTTGAGAGATATGCACCGCTAAAGTTCTCCTGACAGGAGGCGATACGTGTCGGCCGATAGGAGGAGGCTCTTCAGCAGAGCCTCAGTAGCAATATTGGAAAAGAATTACTTCATTCAAACAGTCTACAAAGTCTGCTTCCAAACCAGGTACACTTTGTAAACCGTTCCAATGAAGTAATTATTTTCCAATATCCCTATTTTGGCTCTGCTGCAGAACAGCCAGCTGGTCCCAGGACCGGGATCTCCTGCTGTTAGCAGAGCGCTGACATCAGGAGAAAGGGGGGGAGGGAAGAACTTTAGTGGCGAATATCTCCCAAACCATAAAGTTTTGAAAGATAGGACTTTCTCCAAATACTGTTCGGGGACCACTATTTCCGATTCAACAACAAAAAAATGCCCTGTGGTCTTTAAAGGGATAGTAATACTTCTTTTTAACTTTATTTTATTTTGTAGGCATTAAAAAAACACGAAGAATGATATGTCTTATCTCTCAAACCTTTATGGTTTATGAGATATTCACAAGCAAAGTTCCCCTCCCCGCCCCTTTTACCTAGTGTAGGCCATCTCTTCTCAGATGTGAGTCTGGTTGTATGACCAGACAGATAACAGAAGGGGACAGTCTTCTTTGTATGAAAACAATGAAAGCCCTTCCCCCCTTGACAAGTTTTTCAGCTTTTTCCCTTATCTTAATTGAAGATTGTCCCTCTCTGCAGTCTACCTGGGCATCTCCCTTCTGATCTGGTTGAACGGGGGGGGGGGGGATACTTTGTTTGTGAATATCTCTTAAACCATAAAGGTTTCAGAGATAAGACTTATATCATTCTTCATGTTTTTTTAATGCCTACAAAATAAAATAAAGTTAAAATGAAGTATTACTATCCCTTTAAGTGCCAGCTGCGCAGCTGGTCCTTAAGGGGTTAAAGGGATAGTAATATTTGGTTTTAAGAAATTCTAATATTGTAGATATTAAAAATAGAAGTACAAAAACCTACCCCCCGTGTCTCAAACCTAGCTGACAGACGGAGATTCTGGTCATTTGACTGGCTGGAGGCTCTTCAGCACTATGTAGAATGAAATTTTTCACTGGAACAGCCTATAAAGTGTACTTGGTTTGCAAGCACGCTTTGTAGACCGTTCCAATGAAGTATTTGTTTCTACAGAGTGCTGTCTCTGCTCTGCTGAAGAGCCGCCGGCCAGTCAAATGACCAGAATATCTGTCTGTCAGAGCGATGATGTCTCTGAAAGGGGCGGGAGGGGGGAACTTTACATGTTTCGATCACTCAAACAATAAAGATTTGAGAGACAGGAGGAAGGTTATTGTACTTCTGTGTTTAATATCTACAATATTCAAATTTCTTATGTAGTGTCACTTTAAAAGGGAAATGAGTGTGCAGAAAAAATGGCAAGAGACTAGTAACACATTATACATAATTATACATAAGTTCCAAATAAATGAACTGTAACCATAATTGTAACACCCACAAAAATCCACCTTAAATACATTCCCGAGATTAAAATGTTAAGTATCCTGTATTCCAAACAGGATATTTAGATGCTTTCTTTACCGGATTCCTAAAATATGATCTTCAGATAGGTTTGTTCATACATGTAGCAATGTATGCTCTGTGTTGCAGTACAGCTGCTTGCTTGCTTGTTCAAGCTTGTGATAAATGATCAGATGTGCTACAGAGCTACCGTTTGCTTACTTGTGGAAGCTTGTAATAAATGATCACATATACTGTAGCGCTACTGTTTGCTTACTTGTGGAAGCTTGTAATAAATTATCACACATACTGTAGCGCTACTGTTTGCTTGTGCAGTCTTTTACCAAAAGATCTTAACTGAGATCAGTACACATTCCCTTTATTATTCAAAAAGGCTGTTACCTTAATTTGGCCAATTTACACCATGATTGCTTGTATGTTGTCATGTAACCGGTTCTTTTAACACCATGCTCCTGTAATCTTTGTTCTAATTGTTCTACACTACAAAGCTGTCTATCTACCCTTATTACTTGTCCTGTGTAATATTGTAATCTGGACCCAATGTTCTGTTAGACAAAGCATTACTAGGGTGTGTAAAATGTGTGTTGCAAGAGTTGTCTTTACATTCTAGTTTATAATCTGATACCATATTTACAATGCCTTGTTATTCTGTTACATTCATTAGAGCCATACTCCACAAGTAACTACCATAATACTAGGCTTTATGGCCCATATTTATAAAAGCACACTGGAGTTATTCTGGAGTAAACAATCTTCACCATAGGGGACAAGTAAAAATGCCTTAACCCCTTAATGACCCATGACGGTCCAGGACCGTCATGGGTTGTATTGCCTTAAGGACCCATGACGGTCCTGGACCGTCATGGGTTAAATGATAGCAGCACTCCTCCGTGCACACTGCTATCATTAATTCCAGGCTGAGACTGAGCGCTCTGGTACCAGAGTGTTCAGTCTCCGCCTCTTTCACTTGTGCCGGGTCATGAGATCTCCCGGCATTGTGAATGAAAGAGGCAGTACTGCCTCTGTGTCTCAACTCTGCCTGTCTGTCCCTTAGGATCAAAGTAAAGGACAGAGAAGCAGAGAGGAGACACCTAGTGGTTAAAAAAAAAATGCATCAACTGGGGGTATTAACCCCTTCACTGCTGTGCTGGAGGCTGGCTGGATGCAGGTAAATTTTTGACCTGCTAAAATCAACTTTTGTTTTTTAAAAAACATATTTATTTTTTTAATTTTTTTTTTAATTTTGTGGGTATGACTGATTGGTCATACCTTTCATTCAGTCTCCATAAAAATTTAATACATTGTGCCCAAATGATCCCAAGAGAGAAAAAAATGGGAGGTTTTTTTTTTACATTTTTTTTTTTACAGTTTTCTTTAACTTTACTAAAGTAAGTGGTGGGCTATCCATATAAGTGTGGTATCAAAAGAGAGTCCTATTTTTGCGTAAAAAAAAACTGTATATAATTTTTCATGGGTAAAATAAAGTACTTAGAGGGAAAACACTGTTGAACAAAGACATAGTCAAAAAGGTCAGAATTGCTTCGGTCCTTAAGTGAAATCCACCTCAGATTTTCCCGGTCCTTAAAGGGTTAATTCACATGCACTTTTTAACATCTTGGATGCCAGAGACATGGCCAATGCACTGTGTAGGGGTTAAAAGCCTGATCTAATTTAATAAGCATTCTCCCCCCCACCATGTTGCAGTTGGTTTACCCCAGAATAACTCCAATTTGCTTTTATAAATATGGTCCTATGGCCTGTATTCAGAGATATTAATTCTGGATTGGCCAGCTGCACCATAAGAGGCAAATATAAATTGATTTAAATTGTTGTTTTAACCCCTTAATTGCCAGATGGGTCTCCAACATATTGCTTCACAAGCCTAATTAAATCAACAGAAATGTTTATTTGCCCCTATAGTGCATTTAGTTTGCCCCAGAATTATTCATAAGGCCCTGTTATCTGAGAAAGTGCTTACAATCCGTTACTGTTTGCTGGACCTCCATCTGTTATGAACTACACCTCTAACATTTCTCAACCAGACAGCAGCTGGCTAAACATGATGGGAGTTGGATTTCCCAACAGCTGGAGGTCTATGGATGGACTACCCCTGCTAGAGATACATAAATGACACCAGAGACATTTAGCAAAATATGGCAGACTCACAGGTCTTGAATGGAGTTGAAGTTTGTGAAAACACAATTAGAATCCACATTATCTCATTGCATTAAACACTAACACTTTTTTTTATTATATAAATGTATATTTTTAGCTATTTAACAGGACATATGTGCAGAATTCGGCCCCTTTCACAAAGGTGATATCAGTGCAGTGATGCTGCATTGGATCTGTTGCCCATGGTGAAAGGCACATGCTGGACTATGGTGTCTTTTCATATGGTAGGCTATTGCCTCGTATGATTGCACTAAAGTCCAGCATGCAATAGCTTCACTGAGTTACCTCAGAAAACCACTAAAGTTGCAGTAAGCAAGGTCTCCATGGTGGCCTGTTGAGCCACTTGTAGGCATTATACATTAGCAGTGTTAAAGGTTGTAATCCTCACTACAAACTCCAGTGAATGGCTGAACCATGTCGGCCACAGCCAGTAATATTGGCTGCCACTCACGTGAGTAAGCCATCAGACATACTGTACCTCCCAAGTGTTTCAGTTGGTAGTAGAGCTACACTGACAACATAACTGTTGCTTCTGTCCCCAGAGGCTTTATAGAAATATGTTCCTTTATCTATGTAGATGATAAACGTGATTAATAGTTGTATTTCATGGATCCCTTTTAATGCTTATGGGGAGTATGTGTAGGTGGAGCTAGTAATAGTTATCAACTGCAATGGAATCCTTTACAAGGTTTGCACACAGTATACCTCTTGTGGAAATTCTGCTATCCACTCCTATCTGTGTTTTGTTTGTGCACTATACATTCCCCTAACCACCGAGAGTCTTTGATCTAATGAATAGCTTTTTAAAAAAACAGATGAAAAGGGAAACTCTAGAGAGAGGAAAATATTGCCATAACATTTATATGCACAGGAAAATGAGTAAATAATGGCTTTTGTGACTGGAGAAGTCCTATTCAAACACTTCTTCAACTCTGTAGGTTTATATAAAGTGCTACTAAGTGCTTAGAATTAAAAAACACACATAGGGAGGCCATTTATGCCAATGTTTTACCACCAGGTTGATTACAATTGGACTTTGAGCTAATGAGTTTAACCCTTTGGCAAATCAATGCATTGTACAGCCCTGTGGTCCTCCAAGGATTTAATGGAGCAGTAAAGTATGTTTTAATGAAAACACTTATATTGTATTTTTTCCTAATGGGTAAAACACATTTACTCCTACTGCTGGGAGATTTTGCATTTAAAAGTAATTACAGCTCAAACCTGTTTTTTTTGTTTTGTTTTGTTTTGTTTTTTTTTGTTTTTTTTTGGTTTTTTTTTAAATTAAACTAAAATTTCCTGTTGTGGACACTAGGTAGTGCTGTGCACATCACTTACTATTGAGATATTTAATCAGTGACTCAAGCTTTTCCACCAAGTGCTTTATAGTTTTAAAAAAAAAAGTGCCTTTTGGACACTTGGGGGAGATGCACTAATGGGCATTGCTATGGCAATGTGTGTCAGGCAATGTGTGGAGAGCACATCGCCTTGGCAATGGAATCTCACATCTCCATATGCCCTAAAAATTAAGTATGCAAGGGTAGGGTGGGAGAATTTAATCATTAGAACTCAGGGTTGTTGCACTGCTGGCATTGTGTAATGGATGCCCTCCATAATACATTGCCAACAGTTCAACAACCCGTAAGTCTGAGTGCATTCTTTCTACTCCCCGGCTTGTTCAGTGGGGGAGCAGAGAGGATTCGTTCAGACTTCAGCACCGCTTCCTTAACTCTTTCAATGCTGTATGGATGTGGATTGAACATCCCTGTAGCACTGAAAGGGTTCCAAAATTAGAGAATGGCAGAGAAGCTATATCTCACAGCTCCTATGCCCTTCTGTACTGACTGAACCATCTAAGTCGGGTATCTGCTGATCAGCTGATTCAGGTAAACACAGGACTTGCAAGGCAGTCAGTTTCATCAGTGTACATTGCGAGTCCAGTGTTTAGAGGAAAAAGAGCAACAGTGCTGAAGAAGTATAATCTAAGTGTAGTACAAAAGTGGACTGAATTATATAAAAATGGAAAAGTATATTGATATATAAAATACCACTGAAAATACAGTACTATTGAAATACAAATCAACAAATGTGATGATAAAAATAGTGGCAAAAAAATAGACAATCATTGTGATTAAAATATACTGATACTGTATATGGCTATATATAATAGATCCCAAAAAAGTCATGAAAATGTGAATCTAAAACCACTTGAAAGAATAGGAATACAGACAAAAAGGCTACTGATCTCCCCTACACAAACTAGAATGGAGTAAAGTACAGTAAATGGATGAAACGGGCATATAACTCTAAAATACACATTTCATATATTTACCGTGTTTGACTTTGTACAATTAGCTGGTTCAATTAGTACAAAAGAGCAAAGAAGCTTTGATGGATAGGATAGATGGATAGGATAGATGGATAGGATAGATGGATAGGATAGATTGATAGGATAGATGGATAGGATAGATGGATAGGATAGATGGATAGGATAGATGGATAGGATAGATGGATAGGATAGATGGATAGGATAGATGGATAGGATAGATGGATAGGATAGATGGATAGGATAGATGGATAGGATAGATGGATAGGATAGATGGATAGGATAGATGGATAGGATAGATGGATAAGATACATGGATAGGATACATGGATAGGATACATGGATGGAGCTTCACTACCATTCTCTCATTTTAGAATCCTTTCATTGCCTATGGCACTGAAATTGTTGAGAGGGCATCTATTGCCTCTGTTCTCAAGAGCAGAGACCTCAATCTGTCCTCTGGCTCCATAGAAAGCTACAGGGGAGGTACAAACATCGCTAGGTTGGCAATGTTAGGGCTGTAAATTCAGACAGCAGAGATGACTATTGGAGATCAATGCATGTGGCAAACAGCCACATTAAATATAAACACACTCCCATTAATATGAAAATGGCTCATTATCCTGAATGTCCATATGCAAATGAACTATTTTCAAGTTAGGGCAAAATGGTAAACCTGTTGGATTCTTGGCAATGTTAGTGGATTGGTATTCATAGGGATATGATGACGAATTTGCCACCCTATTGCCTACCTGTCCCCTAATATAGCTTTTTATTGCATCTCCCCCCATTGATTAAAAAAGAAAAGTTTGCATTGTAATGAAAAAAACAAAATAATCTCCCAGTCATGGGAGTACCCTTGTTTCAATAATAATAAAACAAGTGTACCAAGAAAGGTTTACTGCCCCTTTTAATCATGTTATTTGTTTTTACAGCAAAGGTTACAAATACAACTCTAGCTGAACTGGGTGGACTTTATAAAAAGACACTGGTATTTTGTTTAGCTTGCTTTTCATTCTGCCACACTGGCAGTCACTTAGGTGAGGGACTGATAGAAATCCATGACACATGAGCATGCATGCAAGAAAGCATACGCTGGGACATATTATACCATTCATTCTGCTGTCATGGTGGAGACCAACACATTCTTTTTGCTGCACTCCACTGTTCTTATAAGTGTGTGTGTTAGTTACAGAGTCGGCCATCCAGAGGCCAGAGGACACCTGAGTGAGGCCTTAACTGAGGACACAGGCGTTGGAACCAGTGTCGCTAGTAGTCCCCTGCCACTTACTACAGGAAATGAGAGCCTTGATATCACGCTGGTTAGACATTTGCAGTACTGCTCGGATCTCATCCAGGTATGATGGCAAACAATAGTTCATATCTATGTATCAATAATGTAATATAATAATAAGAAATTCAACTTATTTAGCTCCATGTATGCTATAGACATCTCCAACAAATTAAGAAGCAATGTATTGGAGATGTCTCTAGCATCCAGGGAGTTAAGAGAAGGATTTACCTAGGTAGGTGTGTTTCACACAGGCATGGCGCCCCTAGCCCCGGCTTTGCCCTACCCCTAGTCACACCCCTCACTTAGCCACTCTGTTAACCACACCCATTTTTGAGATTTTTACTTTACACACACACAGCCAGCCCAGATGCCTTTTTAAACGTAATTTATGAAATATATTATTTTACACACACAGCCTGATGCCTTTGAAATGTCATATATAATCATAAATTACATTTAAAAGGCATCTGGGCTGGATGTGTGTGAAGAGAGAGAGAGAGAGATAGATATATATATATATATATATATATATATATATATATATGTGTGTGTCACTGCCATACGTTCTATCCAGACCCAGGCAACACCCAGCTACGTAGACTGCAAATTATAAGTGCAGACTGTGCATAGCTGGTTCAGTCCGTGCTGTCCCCTTAGCCAGCCCAAGCCGTAGCTCACAACGTCCACGTCACATGATGCCTGGTCATGTGATGTCGCTTCCACCCAGCCACAATGATTCAGATGCAACTGGGGAATAGACACGCCGGCCTGCCCCATGCCAGCAAGTGAAGTGCGAGTGAATGACAGGGGGTGGGCTGGCCGGCGCAAGAGGCACCACCAAGTTAAGTCACTCAGTTTACAAAGGGCAGCACCCTTCGTACCCCATCCACATCAGAACAAAAAATAATAATAAAAAAAAGAGAGCGTGACTGGGCCACTGCTGGGCATCCCAGAAAATTGGGTGCCCTAGGCCAGTGCTAGTAGGCCTCTTGATAAATCCGGTCCTGCACACAGGAATATAATGTATTTAGACCTCTATTTGAAATCTACTTTTTAGTTTACACCTCCTCACAATCCGCAGTATACACAAACAGTCTAAACGGTGTACACAAAACCCTATTCACATTGTCTTGGAGAGGCATTCAGCAAAACGTTTAAATTATGAAATGGAATTGACTAGCTGTGGATTACAGCAGAGTTCCAATACTGTATCAAGGATTCCTACCCATGTAAGTTCTCTTGTATCTATAATGCTTAATAACCCAAAAACTAGTTTTTTGCATAATAATTACTAATGCACCATATAGATGTGATTATTCCCCTTTAAGAGCCACTTATTCCTAGAAAGGTAGTTCCCCTTTTTATTTCACTCCTGTAACAACTCAAATTAATATAGTTTATAGGTGAAAGATAACACTTCAAGCTGCAGAAATTGTATTTCTTATTCAATGTCTCTGAATATTTGAAACCATTTGTTTGGTTGTATATATTTTGAATATTTCTTATCTTTTAGAGACACTTAATTTTATAATATAATATTTGAATGACTAGCTGCCATCAAAATCCATATTCGCATTCCTCCTCAACTGAAACTAAATTGACAGTAACTTCATTGGCAATTTTATTTGCTTTCCTCTGTATCAGATTAGTGGAGACTCGAGGAAAGGACTAGATAGACGTGTGTATGTCTCTCTGTCGTCTTCTATATAACTTTATCAGTAAAGGTGTATTTAGAATTGCACATTGAAAGAAACCTGGATACAATATTAGGAGGCCCACAACACTTTTGTTAAAAGAATGCAAGAAGTTTCTGGGTTAGGTCAGGCATTTAGGAGACAGATTCATCTATATTAAAGGGATAGTAACACTTTGTTTTATCTTTATTTTGTAGGCATTAAAAAAAGCCTGAAGAACGATATAAGTCTTATCTATCGAACCTTTATGGCTTGAGAGATATTCACAAGCAAAGTTTCCCCTCCCGCCCCTTTTACGTAGTTTAAGCCATCTCTTCTCAGATGTGGAATCTGGTTGTAAGACCAGACAGATAACAGAAGGGGACAATCTTCTTCCTATGAGAACAATGAAAGCCCTGTCCCCCTTGACAAGTTTTTCGGGTTTTTCCCTTATTTTAATTGAAGATTGTCCCTCTCTGCAGTCTACCTGGGCACCCCCCTTCTGATCTGGCTGAACAGTGTTACATCAGTAAAAGGGGCGGGAGGGGGATACTTTGTCATTGAATTACTTTTGAACTACAATTCTGACAGAATTTAAATAACACTCTCCAAAGTCCAAATATTATGATGATTAATTAGAACTGCTTTTATTATGAAACATTACTATCCCTTTAATAGTTGGATGAAACAGGGGGGTCTCCAGTGCATTGCACTGCAATTCATTTGGAGACTTCTCTAGATACAGTGAGTTAAAATGGGGATAGTTGATCTTTGTACCTTCATCCGTTCATGACTACAACTCCCATCATTGCCAGCCATCTGTTGGCCGATTGGGATGATGGAGTTGTCCCCTGCAACGGCTGTAGTTGCATAGATTCTAGTACTTGTGGTTAAAAGCACATTCACTGCATAAAAAAGCTTATCAGTTAAACAATTTTTTTTTTTTTTTTTTTTTTTTTTTTAATAGCAAATTATGATCTCAAGTCCAGTCCTGTTTGTTCTGAAAGACTTACTGAAGAAGTTACGTAAGCAAAGCCAAGTGGTAAAGCAGCTCTCCGAAATCAGCAGAGAAAACATGGGTAACATGAATTCAGTGCTAGAAGGTAAGAGACTTTACAGCACCTTATGTGCGTATGTAATCACTGACTTGCGGAGATTGTGTTACAGTTGCATGAAGAAGTTGTTCATTGCATTTTATTTATGTGCCATGAGATCTAAGAAAGGATAACTACGGTACATTGACTTAGGTCTTCATTCAGCTTCACATCCACAATTCATTTGAGACCTCCAAAATGCTGCTTTTTTCCTTTACACCTAAAGTTGTGATTTCATGGGCACTACACAAGAGAATCTCAGGAATATACCAAGGTATTTCCATGCTTGATCATTACAAAATAAGTCACCCAGCTGCTCCACTTCAAGCCCTTCACATTGGTATATTCTGTATGATATATTTTGGTCTTAAAGGGATAGTTATACTTTGTTTTATCTTTATTTTATTTAGTAGGCATTAAAAAAAACACGAAGAACGATATAAGTCTTATCTCTGAAACCTTTATGGTTTGAAAGATATTCACAAGCAAAGTTTCCACTCCCGCCCCTTTTACCTAGTGTAAACCATCTCTTCTCAGATGTGGGATCTGGTTGCTAGACCAGACAGATAACAGAAGGTGACCATCTTCTTCCTATGAGAACAATGAAAGCCCTGCCCCCCCTTGACAAGTTTTTCAGGTGTTTCCCTTATCTTAATTGAAGATTGTCCCTCTCTGCAGTCTACCTGGGCACCTCCCTTCTGATCTGGCTGAGTAGTGTTACATCAGTAAAAGGGGAGGGAGGGGGATACTTTGTCATTGAATTACTCCTGAACTACAACTCTGACAGAATTGAAATAATACTCTCCAAAGTCCAAATACTCTGATGATTAATTAGAGCTGCTTTTATTATGAAACATTACTATCCCTTTAAAACTATCTTTATATTGCCAAGAAGTTGGGGTCAATTTCTTCCCCAAAGCATCTGTTTTTTTTATTTAATGTACTTATATGGTGATGTGAGAGAGTAAATCTCCTTAGAAGGCAAACTAGCAAAAACAACATCCCTATATTTATCCAAATATCTGATTAATCAGTAGGGGGTATAATATATATTGTTTTTCCCTTTATTTCTGCAGCTCAGTGTATTTAATGAGTTCTTACATCTGACTTTAGTTCACACTTCACACAATAGACAAGTCTTCAAGTAGCGTGAAAGAGAAATCTTAAGGGTAAATGTCCTACCCATTATTCTTTAGAACAGTGTAATACTTTTCTTTGAAATCCCACTATCCAACCACATACTACAAGTGAGAGAGAGTTACACATTTCAGCAAATCATAAAATAAGGCAAATATTTTTTAACCAGGCATAACAATCGTGCCACCCTTTCACTTCTAAACTGTATCTTTGTAGTTTCTCCCTTTATAATGCTGTTCAGGCCTTTATAGAAGGATTCAGAAGAGGTACAGCTGTGTTGTAGAGATTACCTATATTAAGCATGACTTTAAAGAGAGAGTAACTTTTTTTTTTTAACATTAAATATTCTGCACATGTAGAATGTGTACTAATAAAATAGTATTTTTAAAAGAGTTTTTCTTATCACATTAACCCCACTTTACTTACATCACCGGGACCATTATATTGAGGTGAACCCAGTGCCCGACCATAACAGTGAAGGTAGTGATAGTGGAAGAGAGAGAATAGTTCTCACCCAATTTTCTCAAAAGAGCCCTAAGAGTAAGGACAGAGCAGGACTATGAAGACTCTTGTCTCCACGTACACTCCCAGTGGCTTATCTACATTAATGTACAGGGAGAGTGTAAATGTTATAGACTGGTTTCCTCCTTGCACTTAAATGGAGATGGGCCATTTCATATCTACTGATTGTGGAAGATATGGATAAGAAGCAGTCAAGCTGCAATTCAGCATGGAGAAGGGGTGAGTTTAACCCCTTAAGGGCCAGCAGTCCAGTGAAGTCTCTGTCCCTTAAGGAGCAATTTGATCTTTACCGGCGTGCTGGTACACGTGACTTGTTATGTGTACCAGCTCTGAGTTGGAGCCTGAGAGAGACCGGTTGAGTCTTGGAGCAGTAAATTTCAGACCCCATGTTTACTTACAGCATTCCTGCAGGAGCTCTGTAAGTAAAAACATGTGTCATGCCAGGACGGTCACCAGTCCTTAAGGTAAAAACCGCTTGACGGTTATAGCATGTCATGGTGTCCTTAAGGGGTTAATAAACCCATTGGCACCACATAGCTTCAGGCTTGCAAAACTACATTTTAACAGAGTGCAAAGGTCTGGCAGCACCAGCAGCTCCATAATCTGTTTCCAGATACAGACAGTACCATTAACCTATAAAATGCAAGCACAAAATAGCTCTTAAATTTAACGGTCCAGTACAGGGGTATATATATTGGCTAGGATGTAATTTGGACATTGTTCCTTTGAGTGGTGCACAATGCATTGCTTTGCACGCAAAGGGTTATAACAACACATTCATTAGTGGGGTCTGGTAAATTGTGATTGCTCTGGGACTGCCCGTATTTGACTGCAGTAGGAGTGATCAGCGAGGCTTAGGAATCTATCACAAATTGATACCCTAAGTGGTTGTCTTCTATGATTAATGGGAAATTCAGCCTCAGGCTTGCATATCAATAACTTTCCTACTGGAATACTTGGGAACTCTTCAGATCTGCCCAAGAGACTCTGATTTTTAATGTTCTCTGTCAGGTATTCAAGGAATGAGCCTCTCTCTCCTCCTTCAACATTTCCCATGTAGCCATGCGCACTCCATGCCCTGTACCACCCAGTTAACAACCCACTCTTCCCCCTCCCCACTTTGTGTCAATTGTCCCCTCATTTGTTACTTCTCAGGGACAATGGACTCCGATATTCCCAGGGATGCGCACTGCCTACTTCTAAGCATCCAAATGGCTAATGCGCAAGTAAGTGAAAAATTAGAATGTCTATTGAAGCAATGAGTTGGAGACAACAGTATCATTCAAAGATTTAAAAGCCTCATTTAAATCAGTGGGGTTTGGGAGAATTATATGTCCCCTAGAGTCCAGTTGGTTTGCCACAGAAATAGTCTACTTTGTCCTTATACATAACTCGACTAAACTCATTGCTACATTTTCTGCTTATATTAAAGGGGAGTTTTAGCCTATGAATAAGTGACCCTTAATTTGTTTAACAGAAGGACTTGCCTGGATAGGTGTCCTTTAAACAATGTTCAGGTTTATCTATATACTATTTTTTTTTCTTTTTTGCTTTCCCTTATAGTCAACTGGTAGTTGTTTCAGTTTACAGTCTGTTAAAGACTATTATCCCTTACAAGCCACTCAGGTCTGTTGAAGCCCACTGTTTGTTGTGAAAACAGAATTCATCAGAGATATGCTGTCCACAGAAAGCTGCATATACAATGCCAGAAATATAGATACTACTAGTGTGTGAAACTAGTTTATGACAAATACGTAGGTAAATTAACCTATAAATGAGAAGTAACACCTAATGATACCATACTATGACCAGACACCCCTAATGGCCCATATGAATTTTGCCTTTGATCAAGAGATAACATTGTCTGTCAGTCTTGGATGCCATGTCCATGGAGGCAGACATAACAGTTGCTATCAGGACCGCAGGACAAAACTCTGACGACTGCACAGGTCATCGTAACCTTTTAAAGACCAAAGGGGTGTACAACATATTGCTTGCTCCTTTGGTCCTTAAAGCATTAACCCTCTGGCACTCAAGGGGTAAAGCACTCTGCCTGCTTCATTTTCAAAACAATCTTCTAGCAACTGTCATGTCGGCCTCCATGGACATGACATCCATGATTGATTGAAGAAGTTATCTCTTGAGCAAAGACACAAGGGCAAGATTTATAGAGCTATTAGGATTTTCTAGCCATAGTAAAGTAAGTGTGGTGTTAATATTAGGAGGTGTTGCTTTCCATTTAAACACGCTAGGAGCCACTTTTTCTAGGGTACATTTCCCCTTTAAAACAGTTTTTGTGGCTTCATGTTGTTAAAAAGGTCAGTGTGAGATTTTTTCTGAAGTGCTGTTAATCTGTTTTCCAGAGAGTGGTGTTTACAGAGGTATGTACCCATCACACGTAAGGCGGCCTGCTTAGCGGCAGACTTGTGTTTTAGTGATCTGATTCTTCTGATCATAACCTGGGGCTGTTGCCTACTTTCCATAACTGTTTTCTATCACAGGATTTCCACGCTCAGTTTCTCAAGAATGGTAGCTGCTGATTTGCTTACTAAAAGGGCTTTTGTTCATCTGATCCTACCTAAACTTGTATAGTTGCTAAACAAATATACAGTCATGTGAAATGATTCAGAGCTGTTCAAAACAAAGGTTTTCTCTGCAGTTCTACAATATTAGTAGTCCATGGATAGGGGAGGGAGGAATGGATGCAATTAGTCATCCAGACACCTCAAAATATGCTTTCCAGGGTACAGGCATATGTAATGATGGTATTTTGTTCACAGCAGCATTCTGCAGGGGCTGTTTATTAATAAAATGTTGCCTTCTATTTGGCGACCTTTAAGCAGGAGATAGCAGAATGTCGATCTTTCTATTGAGCCAACATTCTGATATCGCCCTTTTGCTCATGCAACACTTGTAATGTGCCATTTTCATGGTCGTCCAATAGACGGCAACATTTCAATAGGATACTGGCAGAGACTGGATGCATAAGACACTCCAGCTGTTATTAGACTACAATTCCCATCATCCACAGCCAGCAATTGGCAGTATATATATTGGCTGGCTGAGGATGATGGGAGTTGTAGTCCAGCAACAGCTGGAAGGATATGGATTGCCCATCCATATCTTAACCTTTTGAGTGCTAGAGGGATATCCACCGCATTGCTTTGCAATGTGTTGGATACCCCCTCTTGCACTCAACGGGTTAAATGGTCATCCCCTAAATATGAACTTGGTTCATATCCTTTTAAATATCATGTATTCCTAGCCAACATTTTTTTTTTTTAATTATTCCGTAGGTACATAGCACCAGACATATGTAAGTGATGTGCTTTTCCTGTTCACATGTAGTGAGATGTGCATTAGACCCCACTTTATTTATACAAGCTCCTGATAGGTGCTACGTATGTCATTCAGATAAACTGATAAATAGGAAGAAAAACCTTTGTGAACAGAAAAGGGAAGAGTAATTTTCTGTTTTGGGTTTGATTGTTTTTATTAATGTTGTTAATCAAATACAGCTACTAGCTACCCTACCTGAATGGAATTCCCATGATGCAAAGTAGACCTCTGCTTAGGGCTGAAGACTTTTCCAGCTCACTGACGTGTGTCTCCACCTAATCTTATACACGTGTTAGGGTGCAATAAACATCAGTATCTGGCGAAAAATAAAAATTCAACAATCTATGTGTTAAATGTAATTGATGCAACTTAGTAGATATAATTTTACTCATTTATTGAAAGGGGACGTGATGATTTCTGCTAAATTGTATATTTAAAGAACTAACACCTCCTAATAATAACCCCC
Organism: Rhinophrynus dorsalis; assembly: GCA_037306005.1. Taxonomy (NCBI): domain Eukaryota; kingdom Metazoa; phylum Chordata; class Amphibia; order Anura; family Rhinophrynidae; genus Rhinophrynus; species Rhinophrynus dorsalis. Next base: position 186,726,121 of record CM074723.1, read on the forward strand.
CAGATAACTTCCTATGGACAGAAAATCCAAATGACCTATATGGATTGTATCCTCACTCACTGGTTCAATAGAGAACATATTCACTCAGCCCTGGATGTCATGTCCATGGAGGCAGACATGACCGTTGCTAGCAGTTAGTTTTTATTTTCACCAAATTGAAAGGACAGAAATATGTGACAATCCTTGCATGTCACTTGTTAAGGGGTTAAAGTATTTCTGACACTATTTGCAATGCTTCATAAGCACAGCTTAGTTATCAGTTATACAAAAAAATTTGTTTGGGTGCACATATATATAACACAGTTTTCTAAACCACAATAATGTGGCGTGCTATAGGACAGACTATACTGTATAGCAACACAAAGTCAGACAAACATGTATAGTAGATAAGTAACAATATTGGTAAGCAAAATCAAAATGTAACAAAAGAAAGTAATTTATTAACCAAAAATTAAAAAAAAAAATTCTCATACATAGTGACAGTAAAACAGCTCCGCCCCCCAAAGATACAACCTTGTCTTAGAACCATCTCAGCCCCCACCGCCACCCCAGAAATAGGGCCAAGCACGGCTGCTATCATGGGTATCAGTATCAAAAGGCACAGGAAATCTTCAAAGGATTTCCCATAAAATACCAAGTTCATGGAGAAGGTCAGTTATCTCAACCTAATGTGATGACCGGTAATGCAAAAAGTAAAATAAACTGCATAATGCAACAAATATATTATAATTAGATGGTAAACGGCAGTTATAAATGCATGAGCAACCAGACAGTCTTTGAAAATAAAGTTCATGGTGCTGCAAGTAGATGAAAAGAATACCAGCAGTTAATGAGTAACGAGCTATGTAATTGCCCTACCAGCTGAAAGCACAACGGACGTTAGGCCACAGAAAAGGTCTTGTGGCCAAACGTCCATTTTTTGTACAAAGTTCCCAAAACTCCGCTAAACAGCGGTAATAATATGAACATCAAAGGAAAAAAGCTAACTATTGGTGCCTGACATACTGTCAAGCACTGACTGTTAACTTATCTGTGTTACACTTACTGTTCATCCACTGTCCGTCTCCTATCTTTTCTTTTTCATCAATTCTTCTTTATTCTCTTTTCCTTCTTCTCTCTTTTCTTCATCTGTCTTCTGTCTTTTTCTTGTAGCTGTAAAAAAAAAAAAAAAAATTTCCGTAAATGTTCCCTGAAGATAACCCGCACAGCTATACATAGTTTAACCCCTTGAGTGCCAGAGGGGTACACAACGCATGGCAGAGCAATGCGTTGTGTAACTCTCTGGGACTCCAAGGGTTAAAATATGTATAGGTGTGCAAGTAAATACTTAGCAACATGCCCAAAGAGTTACAGAACTTGTGCTCATGTTTGCAGCAAATCCAAAGTTTATTAAAAAAACAATATCTTTGGCCTGTTCTATTTCTCCACCATTGTGTGCAGAGAAATGAAGTTGCAGCATGGCCCCTCTTTTTACCTTACAGGCAGATGCCTTTTCCACAATGGCACAATTTGAACAGAGAATGCCTTTATATACGGGCAATCTCTGTTCCAATTCCCACACAGCCGTTGGCTAGGATGTGTGCTTACCCACCTCCTAGCCAATCGGCTGCAAGCACCTCTGCTCAAAGCTGGACAGTAGATGACCAGGATGCTGAAGACTGCTGGACAGCTGGATTCATGGTAAGTGTTACTTTGCAGGGGATGTTGCGTTGTACCTTGGTTGGGTTAACCCTGAGTGCCAGCAGGGTAATTTTACCCCACTGGCACTCACAGGGTTAATTCTACGAACATTGGACAATTTTTTTAGGTACTTTGGATGTATTGATACGGGAACTTTTTTATTTCATTTTAATTGCTACGTCAGCTGATTAAAGATCCAATAAGGAAAAAAACTGGGTCTTAACCCTTTGAGTGCCAGAGGGGTACACAACGCATTTCAGCTCTAAAGTGAGTCCCTTGTCGAATCTTAATGGCTAATGCAGTCAGTTGAATTGCAACTTTTTATTTTTTATGGGCTAAAACGTCTCTTGCTTTATTGCCCGTCGGGGGGGGGGGGGGCATTTTTACATAGCACGGGTATTTAAAATAGCTTACCATGCTTGAAAAAAAATACACCGGCAGGGTGTTCTTTTTGGCCTAACAGGGACAATTGAATTGAGCCCTAAATCTATGTTGTATCCTTACAGGGTTAATAGAGCATAACGTTAATAAAATCATGCTTGAAATAGGATTATAGCAGATAATTTTACACGTGAACTGCTGCTATTATTTTCATCTACTTGTAGCACTGTGCGCCTTGTGTTCAAAGACTGTCCGCTCACTGATGCATTTGTAACTATTGTTCACTATCTACTTATTATTTACTTGTTGCCATTGTGCGCAGTATTTGACTTTTGAGATTTCTGGTCATCTGATTAACCATTTGAGTGACAGAGGGCTTTGCAATGTGTTGCCTCCCCCTCTGGCATGTAAAGGGTTAGATTGAGATAACCAATCATCTCTGTACACTTGATATCTGTAAAAGTCGATTTTCTGTGCTTTTTGACACTGATAACCAGGGTAAGTGGAGCTGCTGGGGGGGGTTGTGGTTGTATTTAACACACAGTTGTAATTTTATGTGGGTGCAGGGCTGTTTGACTGTCACTATGTATGAGATAGATACATTTTTTACTTTAAAGGGATAGTAATGTTTCATAATAAAAGCAGCTCTAATTAATCATCATAGTATTTGGGCCATGGAGAGTGTTATTTCAATTCTGTCAGAGTTGTAGTTCAAGAGTAACTGAATGATAAAGTATCCCCCTCCCGCCCCTTTGACTGATGTAACACTGCTCAGCTCAGAGCAGCAGGGGGAGGTGCCCAGGTAGATTTCAGAGAGGGACAATCTATTGTTTATCTATTTACAGAATGCCTGGAAGAGGTCAACCTTTTGCCTGTTTTTGTGTCCAAGTCAGCAGTTATCCTTCTGCTCAAACTGTCTGCCAAAACATACATGGCATATCATTCAAGTTTAAGGCCAGGTTACCTTTGAGATAACCATTTATTTTACTGAAGTATAAACTATTTGAAATTATATTACCTATTTCTATGATTTTTTTTCTTCAAGTATGACCCTACCAGTGAAGGACACTAGATGATTTCTTTTGTTTTTCAGTTCTCCCTGGATTTCAAGAGATGCCCTCACTGTTATCCTTATGGGTAAAATGCTGCAGCCCAACTCACACATACCACACTTCTGCTGAAAGAATAATGAAGCAGCTGCATTTAGGTTTTGGCCAAGCAGTTAATGAGGAGTGCCCAGGGCTTGCAGAAACAGGTATGTGTATGACGATACTCATTTCTGCTATAAGAATGGAATTTGCTCAGGACCCTTTAGTCCTTAGAGTTACCAGAGCAGCCCTACTCCTTTGTTTTCAAATTGTGTTGGACACCACTCTGGCAATCAAGGGGTTAAGCAATGGACTCTTTTGCTAGCATGCTAGTAAACGATAACATTCTGTAATCTAGTACTAGATTATTATACAATGTGTGTGTGCAGGAAATGTACTGATAACTACTAAGGCAAACTGAGATGGAGTTTACAGTATCCCAGAATCCCTTGCACGTTATTGTCCCTATCAGATCAGAGAGACACAGAGGTTTAGCACTCCAACAATGAGAAATGTTTGCAGCTGTTGTGGGTAAATTGCAGCTGTCCAGCCTTTGGACTACAACTCCTATAAACCTCAGCTGAGCATTTTTTGCTTTTATTTACAAGTTTTGAATCAATTTGTTTTTATTCCTCTGGCTGATTCTGGAGTTTATAACCATCAGTTTGCTTTAGTAACAATCATCTCTTCTGTTTGTAGAGAATATGCATTATATACATTTCAATGCGTATTCCAGTTTAGAATATGTGTGTGTGTGGATATTGATTCCCAAAATGTAAAACTAAATTCGCTTTCCTAATGTATGTATAGACTGTTCTATGCACTCACTTTTATTTGTGCAGCTTGTAATAAGTGATATTATCTAAGACAGTTAAATTATTGAGATTAGCATCCACCTCTGTCCTGTTCAGAAAGGCTTTACTCTCTGGCATTTTACAAACATTTTTGCACTATCACTTCTAATGCACCTATCAAGATTGCTTATGCTAATGTGGTCCTATGCTTCTGCACAGAACATGAATGGATACCCCTTCATGGGATATTTAAGAGTCAGTTCAGGCCTTCATAACCTGCCAGGTGTTTTTACAGATGCTAGCTTGGAATGCAAGTTCTTTAAGTGGCTAGAACCCCATTTGACTTTTAGATGCTCATTTAAGTTCTCTCAAGTTATAAAATTGTTTTCCTGTATTTAAGTATGTACAACATATAAGGACAACTTGGAGGTGATGCACTAAATCGTGATAAAGAGATGATAGAGATGACTTTTCCAGCGCTCCCAATATAATAGTAATCTTGATAGGTGACTGGGAAGTGATATTGTTTTATTGTCTGTTAATGGGCCTGAGAGAAGATATCCGCCTTTATGAACAGAATAGCAGTAGGTTCTAATCACAGTGTATATATTATCTGAATTAGCTCTGTGTATATATAGGATAGTTTACACATATTCAAAATACAAGTTTAGGTTTAGATTATAGGAAACGAACATAACTAAATAAATGTTACAGGTGCTAGCTGGAAGCACACATATAAAATGATATAACCCAAAGTTATTTTTTTGCTGTTAGTGTAACTTTAACCCCTTCAATGCTAAAAAAATGTCTCCAGTGCATTGCTTCACAATGTTTTGGAGACCTCTTTAGCATTCAAGGGGTCAAACTCTATAAACTAATATATGTCCAATGCCTAAATAGTGTTGACACCTTGTTTATCATCCTTCTTTTAGTATTCCGGATGCTGATAGGTCAGATTCTTGACAACAGAGAGAACATGCTATTGCCCAGTTTGTCTTCAGAAACAATCACAGTTTTCCAGTATTATGATTATTTCAGCAGCCATAATATCACTGAACTTAAAACTTACTTGATTCAACTTGCTAATGAAGGTAAAATCTTTTAATATTTTTTCAATGATTTTTTTTTTCCTAAACGATTATTTGATAACATTAATTGGTATTGGATTTGGAACCTTTTTAACCCTCTAACCAATGCATTGCATACTCCCTGGTCCTTAACCCTTTGAGTGCCAGAGGGGTATCCAACACAATGCGTTGCAATGCATTGGATACCCCTCTGGAACTCAAAGGGTTAAAGGAATATTTACCCTTTATTTTGACTTTACATATTCTGTGTATGATATATAAAGTTAAATCGCATATAATGGTTGTTATTTATTTTTGTTTTTATATTTTTTTTCACTTCTATGTACTTGACAGTGAGCTGCATGGATTTGTTTGCAGAGAGCTTTCTGTCAGGGATAATGAAAGCAGGTCTAGAGATACAATCTGTAAAAGAAGGCCCACAGAGCCCTCAGTGGTGCTGGGGAGTGTAACACTGTATTATATTGTGCTTTGATGGTTTACTGAACAAAAAACTCTGTGGATACCAATTAATTGAAATTATTGTCAGGGACATAAACATGTGGGGAAAAAAAACAGATGAACATAAAAAACTAAATATATGCAATTTGATTGTACATATCATGTACTTGAAGATTTTTTTTTAATGAAAAATAAAAGGGTTACTGTTCCTTTAAAGAAGTGAATTCTTAGTTAACAAATATTTGTTTGCCTGCCTATGTATCTGTAGAATTGTCTGTAATGTAGCTCTGATTACAGCAATATCGCCTTCTCTCTGAAGGCCACTGTCTCCCCGGGGCAGAGATGGGCAACTTGAGGCCCTCCAGCTGTTGTGGACCATTCTCATCTTCCCCAGATGAAATTATGGAAATGGTAGTCCATATTAGCTGGAGGGCCTCAAGTTGCCTAGCCCTACTATGGGGGTATGTGTGTCCTCTTGAAAATACCAGGTTAATGGGTATCCAACTTGAACTGGGGTGCCACGATTGGTATAGAGACTCAGACAGGGATGCCGGAATAATAGCTATAATCCATCCCAGTGGACCCCAACACTTGTTGGTTCCCTTGTCTCAAACCGTACAGATTACTGTTCCCAAATTTACACATTCACAGGTATGTAAGCATACTCGGTACATACATACATACCATTTCTGTTTCCTGCTATGATTACAGCACTGACAGGGACAGAAGGCAGTGGTTTTGATCCTCTTTGGTGCTTTACATGTTAGAGTGTCAGTTTTACTTCTACTTCAGCATACTAGATTTAAAGGTATAGTAATGTTTCAAAATAAAATCAGCTCCAATTAATCGTCATAGTATTTGGGTCATGGTGAGTGTTATTTCAATACTGTCTGAGCTGTAGTTCGAGAGTAATTGAATGATAAAGTATCTCCCTCCCTCCCCTTTTACTGATGTAACACTGCTCACTTCAGAACAGAAAGGGGTGGTGTCCAGATGGCTTGCAGAGAGAGCGAATCTTCAATTTGCATAAGGGAAAAACTTGTCAAGAGGGGTAGAGTTTTCATTGTTCTCACAGTAAGAAGATTGTCCCTTGCTGTGAGCTGTCTGGTCTGTGGACCAGATTGCACATCTGAGGGGAGGTGGCTTACACTAGGTAAAAGGGACAGGAGGTAGAAACATTGTAATTCAATTACTCTTGAACTACAACTCTGACAGTATTGAAATAACACTCTCCATGGCCCAAATACCATGAAGATTAATTGGAGCTGCTTTTATTTTTAAACATTACTATCCCTTTAAACTTGTTCTGTCACATGTTGTGATCACAGATCATATTTAATAAATTAGGTTTAACTTTAATAACCCAGGCTTAATCCTTGAGCACCAGTGAGGTATCCAGTGCATTTCAATGCAATGCGTTAGATACCTTACTGGCATTCAAAAGGTTAAACCTCTTTCTGTGCTAGAAAAAGAAAAACAAAAAAAACAACAATAGCACATTCATAAGAAAAGACTCCTCTTGCCAAGTACCAGAGACTAAGGGTTGTACTTTTTGGCAACTCTGTGAGCCATTTGTAAACACCCTACCCATAACACACAGAACCATATTTAGCATCTGTTCAATACTGCTTGGAAGCTCCTCCGGAACCTAAGAGATTAAATATATTGATTCATGCCATCGTATAATGAAAAATAGGTGCCTAAATGCAAAGTGAAAATCTTATATGTTTTCATACAGCTGGTTCTGATGGCAAACCCCCAAATGGTTTTATCAAGTGGGCAAGATCTCGGTGCTTAGACTCCATAGAAAGTGGAGAAGTTATATCACAGGAGAAGTCATCACCTCTTTATCCCCTTTAGTGCATCTCCCTCTAGATCTGTATTTGTGTCTTTTCTAGGATAAAATGAGAGAGAAATATGTTACACACTTACTGGAACCTATTTGTCTCCCTTTTTGTTCTTGAAAAGACACAAATACAGATCCGGGGGAGATGCACTAATGGGTGATAAAAAGGTGATAAAGTGGAGATGACTTCTGTAGTGATATCACGTCTCCAGTTCCTATGTTATTCTGTGGAGCCTATGCACTAAGATCTCTCCCGCCTGAGAGATATTACTTTATATGCTCCATAGAATAACATATAGGAATTGGACAAGTGATATCACTAAAGAAATCTCCTCTTTATCACCCATTAGTGTATCTCCCCTTGCTGTTTTTGGTTAAATATTGTTAAGAAGTTCTGTTTAGACCTTGTACTTTTGACTTTTAGACATCAAAAAATAACTGTCAGAATGATAATCTATGTGAAAAAAATATTCTCTAATATCTTAATACTAAAAGTCCTACAATGTATTTGTATTTCAGTACTGGATATACTGGAGGACAACTCTCTTTTGATATTTCTACTATTATGCTCTTTTAAAATGAAATAAGTTAGAAAAACGCGTCTGTAAATTTTTACTGTTTTAAAGGGATAGTAATGTCAAATATGAATCTTGTATGCGTTAAAGGGATAGCAATACTTAAAATTTTAAAAAAAATATGTTGTAGGGTTTATCCCCCTGAGTAAAACAAGAGTACTCCCATTGCTGAAAGGTGTTTCATTCAAAAGTTATTAATTTTCAAAGTTGAATTTTTTAGCTGCAATATCACAGTGGCCTGAAATTGTACAGTGGCGCTGTTGGTACACGGTCCTATGGACAGCTCTGGTCCTGGGACCATAAATCTCCATAGAATGGTGTAGCAACAGCGCTACTGTACAATTTCAGGCCACTGTGATATTGCACCTAAAAAATTCAACTTTGAAAATTAATAACTTTTGAATGAAACACCTTTCAGCAGTAGGAGTACTCTTGTTTTACTCAGGGGGATAACCCCTACAACATATTTTTTTTTTTTTAATTTTAAGTATTACTATCCCTTTAAAAATTTAAACTAAATGCATCCAGTGCCATCTCTCAAACCTTTATCACCCATTCTACTGCCACACCATACTTCTGGTATCTGATAGGTCTCCATATCTTTCTCTGTGTTCCACCACTGAGTTTTTGCCATACAGGATTGAATAATTCCAGTATGGGCCAGCCAATGATTGGATTTTGATGATCAGCTTGTGTGGACATCTGCACAGAAACCACATACGTTTCTATGTGAACTCTCATTACTGCAACTCAGGGGCGGACTGACGATACGGGCATTCAGTCACGGACTGAGGGCCCGTGACCGAAGGGGGCCCGCCGCCACTTCCAACGCTGCTCAGCAGCTCTCCAACAACGGCCGCCGGCGCGCCGTTCTAGTAATACAGAGCGCTGGGAGATGACATAATCTCCCAGCCTCTGCATTACTAGAGGCGTGTGGGACTTCGCACAGTATTAAGCCATGCCGCTAGACCACCAGGGACTGGAGGTAGGGGCAGTGTGGAGATGAAGGGGCATGGTGGAAGGGGTGATGTGGAGATGAGGGGGCATTGTGGAAGGAGCATTATGGAGATGAAGGGGGCATTGTGGAAGGGGTATTGTGGAGATGAAGGGGCAATGTGGAGATTTCTGCAGGGTGCCCAGACCTCTTTTTGGACCAGGGGCCCTGGGTCCTGTCAGTCCGCCCCTGCTGCAGCTTCCTGATGACTAGTAGCCTGGAAATTGCATGATGCTGCATCTTGGGTATCTATCGTCCATCACAGACAACCATGTACATGGCTCCATAGGGTGTAATGCACCCTATTTTTGGTCGACAGTACATGTCAATGGTATGACCTCTCTGTGTTCCTGCAATGATGGGAGCAGAGTGTGTTTGAATCTGTACATTTGGGTGCTTTGCATGCTTGGAAATTGGCAGTACAGGAATTGTTCAATTATATCGAGCACAATAACCTGAAAATTGAAGTCATATTCTCATATAAATTATAGCATCTAGAACATGTTTTCCTTTTATTTACTGTAGCCACAACGGTTCAGATGCTGCAGAGATCACCAGATAAATTTTTGCTTCACAAAATGACTGATTTAGCTACAATCAGCCTGCCCCCACGGCAGGAAATTCTTGCAGCACTGACCTTGCTTCTGACAGAAAATGATGGTGATGTGAATCAAGCACTGAGCTTGCTCTCTACAGCTGCATCCAAATCTGACCAATTCAGAGAAAAGGTGAGTAGAAAATTACTGTATTGCAACAATCGATAAACAGTTTGTAAACCACTTTGTGTCACCAGGCGCATGCAAACTAGTTCTATATAAACAAATTATATATACAGTATATAATTATAAATATAATATAATGTGATGCCAAGTCCCGGTCCTTGTGAGCTGATAGGCCAGAGCAGTGGTGGTGTTACCTTTTTAGGAACTGGATAAGGGGCTAAAGCTCCGTGACTACTACTTAAAGATCTGGGTCTTGTTGCCAGCTTAGCCCAGTGGTGATAATCTCCCTACTAGTAATGGTGCAGTTGGGCTATTTATTGTGCTACGAATACATTTTTTTTTTTTTTTTTTTTTTAAACAACTTTTTAGATGGCTGTAAATTCCACTGTATGTGCTGACTTAAATCAGTGACATAATGTAAAGATGTTCCTTCTGAAATACTTTGTTGCTAAGTTATTACTATTTAACTGTCTCTTTTGTGGCTATTTGTTCTACATATTAAACTGTTGGCAACAGTGGCACTTGGTGTCTACACATATGTCGTAATACATTATTTGATATAGGAGAGCCACAAACTACATTTCTCCATAGATTTTTATAATAACGGTTCCACCACTCCATGACCGTCTGAACTCTAATAATGTTTGAATCAATAGTCTCCCAGCAGTGGATACATCCTTGTTTCAATCAACATGAAAAACCTTACCATATGTGGGCTTTTATACTAAAACTATACTGACCATTTAAGGTTATTTACTTGTTCAGTCTGTTTAGGGTATTTCTTTGTACTGTATGTTATAGGCTAGTTGTGTTTTGTTGGAGGAGAACAGTGGAAGGGGTTGTTGGTGAGGTCATGAGAGAAGTGGGTGTGTGGTGGGGCGTAGGGCTTCTACAGCCTTATTCATCAAGCTAAAGAAGTACAACTGCACCCAGGGGAAACCGTTACTACTCCCATTGGTTTAAATGAGGCTTTCAACCAGTTTAATGCTAGAGGTCTTCAGGATATTACAAGGCAATATATTGGAGATATATCTAAAATTCAGAGGTTACAAGAGCCATTGAAATCAGTAGGAATATTATTTTTCCTCTCCGGTGCAGTTGGTTTCCCCTGAATTGCTCCAGTTTGCCTTTAGATACATGCCACATTGTATGTCTCCTGTCTCTCTCTGCCTCCATTCTCTGTTCCATTTTAACCTTAATAATCTTTATTCTTTCTCTGTCTTTCAAAGTGTACACTTCCCTTGCCTACCCCTCTGTTATGTCTCCCTACGTGTCTGCCCAGCACTACTTAATGGTTACACTGACAGTGCATGCATTGATTTGATGTTGCCAGAAAAATCTGCTTGCTGTGAAGCCTGGGAAAGACTGCTTGGCATATATCTACTCTCCAAATAATACCCCTCTGCCACTTACCTTACTCTGGACAGAAAATACTACTGTTCCCTATGAATTTTGACATTGTACCTTTGAGATAACATCTTTATTTGCTAAAAGGACCACAGGACATGAACCCGTGCTCACTATGCATGGCAATCCAGAAGGGTGTGCGACGCATTGCTTTGCAATTAGTTGCACGTGGCCCGGTCCTTAAATAGTTACGTAGGCTCATATACTCGGCCTGCTTCAATTTAAAAAAAATAAAAAAAAAAACTGTTAATAATTGTCATGTCTGCCTTCATGAACATGGCACCCAGGACTATCTTATCTCTCTAACAAACACAATGACAAAATTCATGGGAGTCATTGGGCTTTTACTGCCATTGTAAGGTAAGTGGGGGGGGGATATCCATCCATCTGTCCATCTAAATGTCCATCTATATTTATATTTATCTATCATTTATCTATATATATTTATCTGTCTATATCTATCTATCCATCATATATCTATTTATCTATCCATCATCTATCTATATATCCTATATAATAATTTGCTAAGTTGTGTGTAACGCACGACATGTGCAGTAGACACTGCTGCACGTGCGGCAGTCATGCGCAGTACAGACTGCCCGCGCCACGGCTGATACTGAGCTGGGTGCTCCGAAGGAGCGTCGAGCTCTGTATCAGCAGCGGCGCGGGCAGTCTCTACTGCGCGTGACTGCCCCGCGACCGGCTGCCAGAGGCACTGTGGCCCGTGTAACGGGCTGTTCAACTAGTGTATCTATAACTTAATACAGTGTTCTGTGCACTTCCACAAAATGCTGTGAGCAGGTCCATTGTGCAGGAGAAACAGACTGGATGAGGGAACAGTGATAGTCACATTTATATAAATCAGAGCTGAGACCCAGCTTTGATTGGATACATTTCCAGTAATAGCTCACATTATTATTTGTGTGCTTTTTTCCAGGCTCTGCTGTATTACTGCGAGGCGCTAACTCAGCCTAAGGTCCAGCTACAGAAGGCCGCCTGCATGGCTCTCAGATGCCTGCAGGTGAGTGTGTATAAAGTGGTAGAGAAAATTCACTCCATGCCAGACTGAGGGCAATGTTTTCAAAAGAAAAGAGGAGCTATTCTGGAGAAAACCATCTGCACAATAGAAGAAAAAAACCTTCCCGAAATTCCCCATTAACAGTTTGCGTGCCAGAGGGATGTCCAACGGGCACTCCCTCTGGCACGCAAAGGGTTAATTTAAATGGGCGATATTAACCCCATGAATGCTAGAGAAGTCTTCAAATCATTATGAAATAATGCTTTGTAGACCTCTCTATCTATCAAAGGTCCATTAAAATCAATGGGCATTTGTATTTGTCTACTGTGGTGTGCCCCAGAACCGTTCCACTTTTCTTTTGAACATAGGGCCCTGAGAGTTCTTACTTCCCCCACCCCCTTCTACTTTAGGTAGAGCCGATCAGCTCATATAATTACTCCCAAATCCATTTACTGTGCAGCTGCTGTCAGCAATGAGCGATTAATCCTTTATTCCCCTTCGTGGTTTTGGTCCAGTATTATTCACATTTAAGTGTAATACATTTTGCGTTCCCATACTCTTATCCATTTCCCTATTTTTATTAACTTGTAATTCCTGTGATATACCCATGAATGTCATTCCTGTTATATATGTTTGCTTCCTTTTCAAAAATATCTTATCCTCCCTTGAAAGAAACTGGTACTTTCATTAAATAAAACATTAAAGCCCCTTCCACACAGGAGACGCCAACAATGCTGCTGTTGAAAGACAACATGCTTAACTATGATGCCTTTCACATGGGCCATTAGTGCCTCATACCAAAGCACCAAAGTCCAGCATACTGCACAATAACTATGTTCCCTCAAGAATGTAGTAAAGTTGCAAAAAGCAAGGTCTGCATTTTGGCCTTTGGGGGGCCACCAGGAGACATTACATGGGAAAAGAGCGGGAGGTTCCAATGCTCATTTCAGCCTTCAATGAATGGCTGACCTACGTGGACACCAGCCATTAATATTGGCTGGCGCTCATGTGGACCAGCCATCAGGCATACCATTCCTGCATTCCAATTGGTGGTGAAATGGAAGAGTGAGATGGACAAAGATATATGGAATTGTCACCGTTGGCTACAGTGGTTATGTTGCAAGTGTGAAAGAGGCCTAAGGGAAATGGTGTAATAAGTCACCATTAGTTGGTTTGGACACACTCTATAAAGCAAAGTGACTGGGGGGCTGAATCTCCCCCCACTTGAGACAATACTACCATGCTGCTACTTTAACATCCATTTATGATTGGATGCACAATGATTCTTCCAAACATTGGGCCCATATGGAAAGAGCTGCAATCTCTCTGGCTGAGATGTTTCTACCTTTAGCACATTGCAGCTCTCTGGTGAAGACTCATCCCATTATCACAAATGCTCTCTCAGTTTGGACATTTTGGTATAAGGATAACTTCCTATCTCCTTGCCCCTCGTTATTTCAATCTCATGTGACAGACTTACTTTATATACTCTCCCCTCAAGGGATTTCCCTCAATGGTCAATTCACCCCATCTTTTGCAAAGGAGATTGTATTCTTAATGGGCGGGTTATGCCCTTCTCTTCCTTCAGCTCTAGACTCTCCCTTCCTCAGAGCGACATGTTGAAATTTCTGAGAGAGAGAGATTTTCTAGAGGCAGCCCACACTGAATTGCTACATTTATCAACTAGGTCTCTGAAAAGTATTTTGGTTCGGATATATTCTATCCTCTCTTCTTCAGTCTCCTCTCTTGAGTGGAAGGCTTTCATTTCTGAAGAGGCTTGGGGTCAAATATGGAATTCAGACTTTGTTCCTCCTTTTCAGAACCTACACTGGAAACTCATTATAAATTTCTTTTGCGTTGGTATTATACTCCATCATGACTACATAGTGTTTCTACATCAGTGAGCTTGCTGTGCTGGTGCAGCACACAAATATGCCCTCCCATATTTGGTGGTCCTGTCCCCTTATTACATCTTTTTGGTTGGTCTGTTCTGTTTCATTGTGCTTTGCCTGGGAATTGTCCTAACCAGGGAGCTTTGGCAGATCCTGTTTCTCCTTTGTCTTTATGCTCTTCCTTTAGTGCCGGGTATCCTATTGAAATGTTGCCCTCTATTTGGCCATAATCATAAGGTCGAGATGTTAACTGCATCAAAAGGGCAACATTCTGATGTCTCCCACTTAAGAGTTGCCCTGTACGGCCATGTAAGCGATCTGTGAACATAAGGGTCGCACATATCTGGGAACTTTTATTTTAAAATAAAATAATACAGTTTGCACTATTACCCCCCCCCCCCCGTTAAATAAAATATTAAGTAATGTTATGATATAATTCTCAATATTGTCCTGTGTTAGATACGTATCCGTTATTTTAAAGCAGTTACAGTATCTGAAAGTACATCATCCCGAGGCAAAGAATTCCATAACTTTACTGCTGGTGCTGTAAAAATGTCCTGCCTTTGTTTTAGTCGAAAGAGCCTTTCCTCTAGTCTTAATCGATTACCACATTTTCTTTGCTCAGTTCTATGATAAAATAATTGGAGAGTTCTTTGAATTGACCTTGAATATATCTGTAAATGGTAATCTTATCACCCCTTAGACATCTCTTCACTAATGTAAACAAACCAAATTTGGTTAGTCTCTCTTTATAACTCATGTCCATGGCATGCGGTATAGATCAAATAAAGACACACAAAAACGTGTTTAGATGAAAACCATGCCGCAGCTTTATTAACTTTTAAACATAATAACAACCACCACAACTTCTAGCCTTTGCCAAATTGCTAGGTATAAATCTTATGCCCCACCCCACTGAGCCAAGGCTCAACCCATCTTTTCCTCCATTCCACCACACCCCATTATCTGGTCTGTGCAACTCAATGGGGGGAGGTGACGACAGCCCGCGACCGTGGTCCAGGTGCTTTATATACCAAGGCCGCTGGCCTGACATCCACCTGTTAACAATGCATTCCAAATACCTGATGTACCATTTTTACTATTGTCAGGGGCCCAAAGCACCAAAAGCTGTAACAAATTAACACCACACAACAAAAACCCAAATCAAACAAACCAACCCAAGTACAGGGAGGGAGGGAGCGATGATTATTTCAGTTCAATTTTGCAAAAGGAAGTGACGCTCTAGGTAGCCCACTTATATTGATTCCTATCCCTCACCCCTTTCTCAACAATTAAAGGCACCCATCCAATCCTGATCTACTTTACTGACCCCCCACCACCACCACCACCACAGCCCTGACATGATTATCCTCCTTAGGGCTTAGGGGGAATTCTGATCCTTCAATACCCCTGTACTTTTTCCAGTTCAATTATGTATTTTTTTAAGACCTGGTGCCCAGCACTGTACTCCATATTGTAGATGAGGCCTTACCAAGGATTTATATAGAGGCAGAATTATAGTATATGAGAATAGCCTCCTCATTTGGTTTCAGTATACTAAACTATAATCTGCTCCTTCTGTTCCTTTTTCTCCTTGTTTTCTCACAAATACTACCGCATAATCTAATTTCTTTCTGTATGAAACTGGTCTAGTGTGTGTCTCTTTTGATGGAGTAATTGTGGCTATTGCAAGATGGTGTGAGCTTGTTTTGCTCCATCTCCATTGCCATGTGTGTAGTATTTTCTGCATTGCTTACTCTTCTGGCACTCAAAGGGTTAAAAAAAGTTCTGCTTAATTACCTAAATATAGAAACATCTTCTGCCTACACCATACTTTTAACATCTCTATGTTCCTTACTAACGAATGGATTTATGTTCCATTGGGAGGAGTAGCAGCAATCACAGAGGACCAGTGGAAAGTAGTGTTACTCAAAGCCTACTTAGGCTCCAGAAATGCATTGCCACTAGTAAGGTTACAACCTTTTTTCTTGTCATTATCACGATCATCTGATATCGTAGACAGTCCATATCGATTCTCCCTAGCTACTTATCGTTATGTGTCTTCCATTTCTGCAGTTGTATCGGATGATGAACATTTTCTTTCCTTGTTGTAGCTTGTATTATACTTGTAAAGCCTTAATAAACATTTCTAAAGTAAAAATTAAAATATCTTGCACCACTTACTCATTACTCTTACTCTTGGCTTGTCTGCCAGCATACGACTTAAGTGGAACAAATACTCTTTTCTCCCACTGTTCTCTTTACATAGAGATGCACATATTGTGCAATCCACTTCTTCCTTCCAAAAGATAGCAGTTCTGTTAGTGTGTACGTGATTGGCACTATTTAAATACATGTAATAACTTCATACCATCTGTTAACTGTTCAGATTTATGGAAATCCTCTTAGATGCCAAATCAAAGCCTGGGAATTTGTTAGCTGTTTATTACCTCACCTGGTGTATCTTTTGTCTGTTTTGTACCAGGTGCCTATGGCAAGTATTTACAAGTCTGTTCATAACTACACTTTCCTTTTATAACTGCTTTCCCGATTTACTTTACATTTCTAGTATTCATAAGCCCATCAGTATAGGGTACAAACTGATTTAAAGGGGGCATGTTAACCCTATGAATGCACACTGTGAAACATTCAAGGGATTAGGAATGTTTTATTTGTCCTCTGAGGTGCAGTTGGATTGCTCCAGAATTCATCCAGTTTTTAAAAAAATCAGTCTCACAGTATGTTCATGTGCAAGTTCATATAATCCAGTAGTACTGAGGAACATTATACCAGATTTATGAACAGCAGTGGACCATATGTATAAAGTCAAAAGTGGAGTAATTCAGTGGCAAACCAAGTGCACCATAGGGAAGAAATACATTTCAGAAGCTTTAAACCACTTTTCTGTTTAATTACTTAATTATTGCACCTACTTTATCCTCCCAGACTAAATGTAATCTAAGTACTAAATACACTTGTTTCTATATAAATAAAAATATGCATACACAGTCTCCCAAAAATATGGTGCTTTGCATGCCATGGCACTGTTCATACAATTCTAACATAAGGCTGATTTTCAGCATAGACAAAGGTTGCTGTGACCCCTTAGTAACTAACTCTAGTCACTGATGAGTTGCAGTCCTGAAGGAGTGCATGTTGGACTATGCGAAAATATTTCAATATAAATGGGAGACAAGATGGAATACAAAGAGACTCCCCAATCACTGCGCCTCTTCCCACAGTGTGTACTCAGAAATATGGAAGAAAAAATAATAATAGGGGGAAAACACAATCACATAAACAGCTATATGAATGAGCAATATATAAACAACAAACCCAAATACTTTTCTATCTTGATAATTTCTTTTTTCAATATATTATGCTTTATGAGTCCAATGCCGCACGCTCCTAAGGAGATTGGGTTCCCACTCCAGGCTGAACAGACTAAAAAAGAAAAAGGAACGGCGCAAAAGAGTTCCTCTAAGCGTAATATCTTTATCACAAAGGTTGGTCCTTCACCCAAACACCGTGGAATAAATCATCAGAAAATTACTCACATTTTTCAGAGGCATACAACCTGCCTCCTGGTATCAACACCTTCACTGGCTCACACCCCAGTACAGTGATCTCCTCCACTCAGGGTTATAAGCGCACTCAGTTCCCTTGAAGATTCTTCAGTAGGAGTGATAAGTTTTATATGTGGAATTCGCCACTCAGACAGAGGATATATATAAATCCAATGCTACAGTGGACCCAACCTCATATGCTCTTTTCAAAAGATTCCACTCCTATAGTTCATTAATGGAACTGTTGCTTATTATCTTATAGATAGGCCAGTGATAAATGTGAGTATAATTTTGTATCAATTTATTGCAAAATTAAAAATAAATAAAATAAAAGTAATGTTGATAATACAACAATATGCGCATATATTAATTCAATATTTAAAAAACAAAATTAAAATCAATTAGAATTAAAGAACAAGACTAACAGTTCACTAGCTAACGCGTTTCGTCACCCAATGTAACTTTCCAAAGCTAAGTCAAGAAAAAAAGCATGAATCTATGCATAGACCTTTAAATACCTGTGTATCTCAATAGCCATCCAATTAGATTCTTCTCCAGTAATAATATATATCCCTTCAAACAGCGTGCGTTCCACTATACAGATGTTCCAATGGGACATAGGTCCACAATTCACCCTGTGCGTTCCATCTACTGAACCTCCAAGTGCCCAAAAGGCGCGAAGGACCGGAGCGTTAGTAAACAGGAAATAGATCACCAAAAGAGAGAGTTCCGGTCCCCAGATGTTGCCGAACTGGATGGAAAACATCGAGGTTACTCGGAGACGCACATATACGCTCCACGTGTATCCACACATGGAGCGCACCCGCCGGAACCAACGACACCATGCGCTCCAACCTAAGGCGCATGCCACACGTTCGCTCCAAACGTGCGCTCCACGGTGGAACACCGTCAGCACTGGGTAGACTGTGGACTAAGTAAAAGGTGTAACATTCACCAAGAGTAATATAAACAATTTGCACAATAGTCCAAAGAATATATATATGGTTAAATGACACACACAGGTGGAATATCCCCATTGGCAATAATTAAATACCAATGGATAATATTATGATAAACATACAAAATCTTTGGAATATACAGTCTTTAAAATATACATCACGGTCTATATATTTTTTAATTAGCTCCCAAAGAAAAAATAAAATAAATGTTAATAGGGGAAATGAGACTCCCCAATAGCCATATCTCCAGAACCTTGTATATATTAAGTTTAGATGAATTCTCAAAAAAAAAACAAAAAAAAAAAACAGGGAAATCCTCTATCTTCTTCTTTGAATAAACCAACAAAATAGAAACTAATATATATCCTGTGAAACCTATATATCTCCTACTACAACTAACCCACTAATCCCTTTGCTAAATATAATGAAGATCTAAATCTTCATTTAACCCTTTCTCTCCTAAAGTCCCCAGGGTATAGATCCACATAGCCTCTCGCTTACACAGTTGGCGGAATCTATTATCCTGGGGAGGAATCCATTCTATCCCCATTACTTTTAAGTAATTAGAACCACCTTTTTTACAAGTGCAAAAATGTTGATATAATTTACAACTGTTGTCTCCCTTCAAAAATTTCCTTCTGTGCTCCCCAAAACGAGTGCGAAGTGCCCTAATAGTGCGGCCTACATAGGCCGCACCACAACCACATTCTATTAAATAAACTACATAATAATATATAAATAAAAATATGCATACACAGTCTCCCAAAAATATGGTGCTTTGCATGCCATGGCACTGTTCATACAATTCTAACATAAGGCTGATTTTCAGCATAGACAAAGGTTGCTGTGACCCCTTAGTAACGAACTCTAGTCACTGATGAGTTGCAGTCCTGAAGGAGTGCATGTTGGACTATGCAGCCACCATGCAGGCTGTTTACACAGGTGATGGAATTATATCCTTCTCAACAATCCAATTTGTGGCTGACCCACTGTGGCATCAGCCAGTCAAGTAATGCTGACACCTACTTGGGCCAGTGGTTTACTTTAAAGTGCATTCCTTTTCCTGTGATTGACTCAGAGGAAGCACCATGAAAAGGATAATGCCAACAGGGTGGTGGTGTTGCCACACTGGTACTGCCAGTGCGAACCAAGTCTAAATGTCACCTGTGTATACAAATCTCCAAACACCGCTCAATTTCTGATTACATACAGTAGCATAAAAACATTAGACATAATTCAAGGTCTGTACAAGAGCTTATTAATGCTTTGCTGCATACTGGTGCAAATACTCATGGGATGCCTCCCCCAGAACATGCGCTGGTAACGGAAGATTTATTTCCCTGGCTAATTAGTACCCTCCACTGCCCTTCCCTTGGTGCGAGTAGCACAAAAAGAACATTTTTAGGCATAGATAGTGCAGTACTTAAGCAGGCTCAGCAAATGAAATTCAGTTTCAGCACCTATTTTACAGCAGATCATCTCACAGTGCACCCCAGTATACCTATCCTGTAGAACGTGTTATAACCATTCTATCTATTTTTAAAGAACATGAAAGGGTATCACAATGTAAGCATAAGGTACAGTATTGGAGAGCACAGTTCATGTATCCTCTATGGAGCCAGCAGCATTATTCAGCTAAATGATAAAACCCCAGTTATTGTGTGAGACTGCTGTGCTAGTGAGTTGAAGTCAGTAGCTGTAATGGGCAATCAGTAGCACTGGGGCCTCATGCAGCACTTAGAGGATTCTCTTGTGGCCTCTGTCTGTTCTATGGTGCAGTGAAAAGAGAATATAATTTCCCTCTACCACAACAGAAACCTCTTCTTTCACTTGCCCAACTCCCTCTTTAAAGGGATAGTAATACTTCGTTTTATCTTTTTTATTTTGTAGGCATTAAAAAAACATGAAGAACGATATAAGTCTTATCCTCTCAAACCTTTATGGTTTAAGAGATATTCACAAGCAAAGTATCTTCCCCCCCCCCCCCCCCGTTCGTTCAGCCAGATCAGAAGGGAAGTGACCAGGTAGACTGCAGAGAGGGACAATCTTCAATTAAGATAAGGGAAAAAGCTGAAAAACTTGTCAAGGGGGCAGGGCTTTCATTGTTTTCATACAAAGAAGATTGTCCCCTGCTGTTATCTGTCCAGTCTTACAACCAGATTCACATCTGAGAAGAGATGTCTTACACTAGGAAAAAGGGTAGGGGAGGGGAAACTTTGCTTGTGAATATCTCTTAAACCATAAAGGTTTGAGAGATAAGACTTATATCATTCTTCATGTTTTTATTTTATTTTGTAGGCATTAAAAAGATAAAACTAAGTATTACTATCCCTTTAACTCGCTGGGTGCGAGACAGGTATTGAAATCATTGTAAAGCTCATAGCATCCAAGAGGTTAATCTATTTTCTTTTTTAGAATTTTAAACTAGGTGTAGCCCTTTGGGGACCTGGGGGACACATTGTAGGTACTAAAAGGACCACAAATCTTGATAAAGCAGAAGTGAGTGCTGAGAAACACGTAGTAGTAGTGTAGGTTTACAAAGATTGTTTATATATATATATATATATATATATATATATATATATATATATATATAAACAAACAATTTTATTTTTTTTTTAATTGATTTTATCAAAACATCTAATGAACCCAATTACAAGAAGAATTGCTGTTTGTTGTTCCTGCACCTTATCAAAGATGAAGTACTAATACATCGCTGATACGGAGCAGAGACGTGTGATAAGGCACTATTGCACCCCTTTTCCTTTTGTCTCTATTTTTATATGTCTGTCTTAGTGAGTGGAGTCTTTGGGGAAGCGACCATCCGATTGGAGAGATATACTGGCTGTTAAGGGAGCAGCTTGAAAAGTCTCTGAGCCCATTCAGGTGGTTTGCATATATGTGTATTTCCAGCCATTATATTTGTGAGTTACATTCCACTGGTTATGGTGTGGTGATTACTGATACAGCATTGGAGATATTGCACAAGGAAGCACCTCTTTCTTCTTCGTTTTTTTAGAACTCAATCAGGTTGCCTATCATTGGTCTATAATGGTATCCCATATACTGTATGCTCTAAATAAAATACAATAAATTAAACACCATATCACCTAACCTAGTAATCACAGCTCAGTGAAATATCATATTTTTAAATGGCTATGCATTAATGCTTTCTTTTTCTTGCATTGTAGGCAACAGAGAGCATTAAAATGCTTGTCACACTCTGCCAGTCTGACGATAAGGAAATTAGGAAAATCGCATCAGAAACACTGCTGTCTCTTGGTAAGTCTCTGTAAATAATGAATACACAATAGGCTGTCTTACCTGCTGGTCATACATTGGGAAAATGTGATGGGAGTTGCATTTCCCAACAGCTGAAGGGTCATAGCTTGACTACTCTTGATCTGTGTAAAGAAGGTATAGACAACCTATGACTTTCTATGAGGTGTTGAAATACATAAACCATCATATACTCCATTTGTGGAGGATTCTAACATTTCAAATAGATGGGATTCAATTTACTTTTGCAGCAAAAAACTCACAAACGTGAAATAAAGGTGATACTTTTTAATAGTTAACTGTAGACATAGAAAGCACAAGCTTTCAGGACTCTAAGATCCCATCTTCAGACATGGGTTAACAAATTAATTTGTAGGGGTTTGCTTTCTTGCCTTTTCTGAATACTGTTGCCTCATTTCTATGAGAACTATTATGAGAACGACCCACTTCCCTCAGCTGAGGGTCTCATTAGAGCTGTGTTGGAGATGCTTCAGGTCTCTGACACATCTGATGAGGGGTCTTCTACGGATGTCTTCCTGAGGTGTAAGAAATCTCCTCCGTCCAGGTATTTTACCTCAAAGGCCCAGCAAAGTAAAAACTGACATGTACATACAAGCCACCTATAAGGGAGATTAACCGAATAGTCGGGTGCATAACTGGATGAATAAACCAATGCAACAGAAATGGGGCAATAAGTGTCTAATATGCAGATGTCAGTGCATCAATTGCTAAACCGTAGAACACATGGCCCAGTATGAAAGAAAAATAGAGGCATACACCAGACCTGGCTCTCTCAGCCAGCCCTAGTACTTGACAAATCAACTGAACAGATTTATTTGAAATATAAGAGAGATCTTGGGGAGGACACTGTCCTTTTACGTAACTCTTGTTGTTGTTGTTGCCAGATGTGTTTGTCTATTTCTTATAAGATTTTTTTTTTGTATAAATTGATTACCTATGTATTATTTTCTCTTAAATTACTATTGTTTTGTAATCTAGGAGAAGATGGGCGACTTGCATATGAGAGACTTGAGAAAATTCCCCAGGAATTACCCAGTACAGGAGAACACCGTGGAAATACGGTTGCCACTGCTTTTTAGCTTCAGTAACCAACAAAAACTCTGACAGTATTAAGAACTCTGAATACAGAAGTCAGTGCTGCATCCAGAACAATAGTCCACACTAGAACAGTACCCAAGGATTACTTATCTTCTGCCCACAACAGCTACTGAATTACACAAGATTTTACAGGAAAACTTGGACATTGTCTTTATCAAGGAGATCTACTGCAATAATGTCCATTCTGCAGCATCTCTGGATAGGCATCAGGACCATGTTTTGAGAATGGGTTATAGTATATGGAACAGTTATTTTACTGCTGTATATAGAGACAGACCACTCTGCTAGGCCCTGGATGACTAGGAATTGATGAACCAGAATTCGATATGCTGTTACATTAGACAAGTCCACCCCTCTGTAACATCACAGTCCCTGCAACCAGACGGTATAACCATGTCCCTACTGTGGCACTGAGAAATCAGCATCACCCACTTGGACAGACCAGGGGCAACTACCCCACTTGAAATGTTACTGATGTTACCTTAAGATTTCTCCTATTTTAACTTTTAAGATATTGGAAAAATATGTTGAGGCACCTGGCAATTTAGGGTCCTTAACAGAAAGCAACTGCAGTTTTGGAGTGAACCATCTATATATCGTGGGGGAGGATACAAAATCTCATTGATTCCCAATGCACTGGAGACCTCTTTAACCATTCGGGGGTTAAAAGGCCCATTTGACTCAATGGGAATGTATTTATCTTGCCCCTTATGGTGCCTTTGGTTTGCTCTAAAATTGCTCATCATTTGCTTTCTGAATAAAGACCGTACAAAAGAAGCTATTCTTCTGCATTATTACACACTGGAGATTGTAATGTTTTTAGAAGTTAGAATGCTAATTATTTTCTTTATTATGTAGAAAAGAACTTGTGTCTGTGACATGGAGAATGTCAGGCATAGCGACAAGCTAGGGCTGGATTCCATTGTATGTGGTGTTATTGTTGGTTTTTATCTCGCAGATAATGTGAAGATAAAACTGGTGATACATTTACCACTTGCAAATGGAATCCAGGTCCAGGTTTGTAGACATTTAAAACTATAAATGTGTAGGCCCTTGCCCTTGGAGTGGATGTCATTGAGACATCTTTGGTATCCAAAAGGTTTATTAACAACCAGAATTAAGGATAAAAATCAAACCCACACATTGAGTGTATGCATCAGGGGTGCCAAAAGGTAGATCACGATCTACCAGTGGATAACTAAGTGGATATTGATAGATTGCGAGAAGATTCATGCTGAGTAGTGTTTGCCAAAACCTTCCATCATTGAAGGATTTAATATGGTCATGGTCTTGGTATTTAAAAGTTGTACTGTGGGGAAGAAGTACAAATTCCCATTGATTGTAAATGGTACTGTTAAAAGCCAAATTTAAATCAATGGAAATTTGGAAAATGTATTTGTTCTCTATAGTATATTTGGTTTGCCCCAGGCAAAAAAAAGTTTGTTTTTTTTACAGTATAGTGCAGATAGTTTTGTGCAGTTTTATTTGATATAGACAGAAAATATGTGTACATATGTTGTGCAACACATTTGAATGTGATGGGGAGGGATGATTGATTTGTGCTTTTAAAATGTTGTTAAGATGACTACATAAAAAGTAGATCCCATGTCATTAAAGTCTGCGCACCCCTAGTATATATGATCCTGGGCTTAAGTGAATGGGAGCTACAAAGTGATATATAAAGGTTGTTCATTTTGATCATATGCTCTCTGGAAGAAATCTACTATGGACCATATTCAGGAAGTGATTCTGGAGCAAACCAACTGCACCAAATGGGACAAATACAAATTCCCACTGATATAGAAACCCTTTGACTGCCAGCAGGGTACACAACGCATTGCTTTAGCTGGCACTCAAAGGGTTAAATGGGGCTTGTAACACCTTGATTGCATCAGAGGTCTCCATTGCGATGTGTTAATGACCTCTTTAGCACTCAAGGGGTTAAATGTACCATTTAAATGAAGTACTTTTTAATTCTCTGCTATGGTTTGCCCTAGAATCGCTCCTCTTTGTCTTTGTTGATAGGACTGTACATCACTGGCTGCATTTCCCTGTCCATCCCTCCTCACTGCACACTCACTTCATAATTTCTGGTTTTATCTCCAATTTTTCCAAAGGGTGATATTTACTAAGGACTTATTGGTTAAACCATGTGCACCATAGGGGCAAAATAAAAATTACCATTGATTTAAAGGATCTATTAATGGTTATTATTAAAAACATATTGTAAGGCTTTTGATGATGAACACAAGAGTACTTACACTGCTGACAGTTGCTTTAATCAAAGGTTATTAAAGTTTACACTGTCTCATTGGGTAGGCTGTTACTATTCAGTTCTGAGGAAGACTGCCAGTGACTCTGCTCTCCCACAGAATGTAATAGAATAACTATCTGGACACAGGTGATGTGCCTGAACACCAGGTGGCACTGTCACTAAAAGTTTAATATAAAAAAGTAACTCTAGTAACTTCAGAACAAACCATCTCCCAGTTGTAGGAGTGACCTTGTTATACTCCTGATAGAAAAGCCCTACATTTGATTTTGTAATAAAAGTTACTGCTCCTTTAAACAGGGCTTTGGACCCTTTGAAAACTAGCTAGGGCCTCTCTGCCATTCAAGGCAATAAATTCCCCAAGTCATTGGGAATTGGAAACATAATTATTTGTTCCCTGTGGTGCATTTGATTTGTCCCAGAAGTGGCATATTTGTGGGTGCTATACATGAAGAGGCTTTCTCCACACATTCCATCCTGATGCAGTGAGTAAAATGACTGTTGCCAGGAAACCGAGTCAAGCAGTTTGGAGCAAACACGCTTCTACACAGCATGAAAATCATTTTAACCCTTTTAGTGCCAGAGGAGTACCCCTCTGGCACTCGAAGGGTTAATATATCCTGAAAGAAGAGTCATGGGCAAGATTTTTTTTCTTCCACTATAGTGTAGATAAGGGAAAATTTTACCTTTTAACACCTTAAAGGACCAGAGGTGTGAGCAACGCATTCCAAAGCATACCCCTCTGGCCCTTAAGGGGTTAAGGAACACTAACATTTCCTAATAATAACCACCCACTTATATTGATCTGAACAATAATTCCTGATGGCCAGTATGAATCCGTTCTGAGAGGATTGATTCTTCAAATTTAATTTAGACGTGGGCCTCGATCATATTCACAAAGGCTGACAGGATTCTTTGTTGCAGAACGTATGGTCCCTAAATTGTTCCACTGAGTGTTTCTTAAGAATTCAGTGGGCGGAGCTTGTAGTCCTGCAACTAGAAACAAGTCTGACTCCATGGACATAATATCAAGAACTAATAAAAGGCTTAATTCTGGAGAACCATTCCACACAGAATGTATTCCCAGTAACCATTATTAGGTGTTCATGTTCCATTAGCAAATAATAGCCATATAATACAAGTGGAATTTTGTTTGGTAAAATCCAGTGATGGTTATCACGGGCATTTGAATGTAGCCATTTGTATTCCCACATTTACAGAATAGCTGTATTAAAAAAGTGTTGTATGCATTGCTAACAGTCAATAGCATCCAATACCATAACTTGTTCAGATGCCCTCCTAAGCTCTTTGTTGTTGCTCTTCATTGCACATTGGTGTGTTCTCTTACATATCACACCACATATCCATGTTGGAGTCATTCTGAAAAGCAGTTTGTCCATATGACACACTATAATTATTTATTTTACTTATGCCTTTCCCTTGTACAGGTTGTCAGAATGTGCATGATACTTTTGTAGATAATATTCATATTGATTGTATTTTGTGTATTGAAAGTTAAAATGTTTATTTGCTCCTTCAGAAATGCCATCTCCTCTAATTGACTCATGACCATGGATATTTCTAGATTTGGGCTAGATTAAATTGCAGGTGATATATTTATCACTGTATTTTATCACTTACAATCAAATCTGACAAAAAAAAAATGACACCCTCAATTGTTGGACTTCAGCTAGCAGCCAGCTGAATATGAGGGGAGCAGTAGTAGTCCAACAACTACAAGGTTGTCAATTATCATTTAACCCTTTGAGTGTCAAAGAGGTAAAGCAATGTGTTGGATACCTCTCTGGCATTCAAAGGGGTAAAGGTTCATTTACTCCTTCTAATAATAAACCCTCCCTTACCTTACAGGGATAGTAATGCTTTATATATGTAATAAATATATGGTGCAGTGTTTATCTTGCTGAGTAAAACAAGTTATATTTTATTCAAAATTTATTGCAGCTCAAACTTCCCATTTTGGGTACAGTACGTGCATCGCCTGAAATTTGACAATGATACTGTTGCTACAGCAGTCTATCAACAGATAAGGGGCTAGATTCTATTGTAGGTGCTAAATGTTAACACCCGTTTTATCAAACATTTTCCTATTGAAGTCTATGGGGAAAACTGGAGATAAAAGCAGAGAGAAAATTAGCACCTGCAATAGAATCTAGCCCAAGGTCAGTTGATCATAAACCTCCATAGGCTGCTATAGCAACAGCACCACTGCAAGATTTCAGGCCAGGGAAGTATAATAGGAAGTTTGAGCTTCAGTAACTTTTGAATTAAACATCCCTTGTTTTGCTCAGCAGGATAAACCCTGCAATATAATGGTTTTCAATATTAAGCATTATAGTCTAGGAGAAAAGATCTTAATCATCACTATGAATCAATTCTGCCTGGACTGGTTCTCCAAAATGTATCTTTAATTAGTACCAGGACCATGTAGGCAGATA
The DNA here is from genome assembly GCA_037306005.1 of Rhinophrynus dorsalis. Lineage (NCBI taxonomy): Eukaryota > Metazoa > Chordata > Amphibia > Anura > Rhinophrynidae > Rhinophrynus > Rhinophrynus dorsalis. The sequence goes on from CM074723.1 coordinate 186,753,695, forward strand.
TTAACTAAACTGAGATTTATTATGGAGAGGGGTTTGTAGTCCTTTAAATAATATATCATCCACTTTTCCTAACTCTGAATCTAATATAACAATTTGCACAATGTACCTGTAACCCCTAAGATTAGAAGAAACCGGCACGGTTTGCTAATACCGAAATGAGAAGATCCACTTGTGGTTCTTGATATAAACCTTGGCATGAATGCAAGAGGAGGACACAGTTTTTAAATTAAATGTTTAAACAATTAAAAATGTTTTTCAGGGTTTTTTGGAGGATGTTTTACTCAAAGTGCTATTAGGTATGAGCAAAATTATGATGTATATTTAGTGTTTGTTGAAAACAGACATGTTTGCAAGACCAGAACCGTGTTTTGCAAAACCTGCTTTTTAGCCAATCAGATTGCAGGAATAGCAATCGCATGATGTCCCCGAGGGATGGTGCAGGTTTGCATAACAGCAGTGTCATTCAAATTTGGCTACTCTTCTGGTCACCGCACATCTGAGCAACATATGAGAACTGTGTCTTTCTCGTTTTATAGATTTGTTCCAAATTGATTTGTACAGAACTATTATGTTTACAATAACTTGAATCAATTCACAGCCTAAATCTCTGAAGTTTTTCTTGATTCTAGTGATAATCTCTTCTTATAACTGAGGTTAAACAGTTTGTTTTGGTTTTTTAAAGTATGACTAAAAGTTACATATATTATTTATATTAAAGGCCATGTTGTTACTCTTTAAGGAACAGTGTCTCCTATGTAAAAATGAGAGTTACAGCAACATGGTAAGGGAAGAAAATAAAGCAGATATGTTTTTAATTTTGTTTTCTCAGCTTATTCTCATACAATTATTAGCAAAACGTTTACCAAGCTACTTTGCTCTCAGTTTTTTTACTCGGTTGATGACAGATTCTCAAATCCTTCCCAGCCCATGCTGCTCCTTCAATTTTCTTTCTCTTGACTCACCTTTGAGCATCAGTGTTACGTCTTAAAAACAATAATCACATTGTACCGAGCCCGTGCCTATGGAAGCACACTTGGTAAAAAGCCTAGGCTGCACTGCAATTGTACCGAGCCTGCGACTATGGAAGCACAATTGGTAAAAAGCCCAGGCTGCACTGCAAAGGCCCAAATGGCTCTTATCGGGCATTCTGGGAACACCACCCAGAAGTATGTGGCTCCTAGCCACAAACTCATGGCTTGGGTGTGCAGTCTACATAAACCCTCTCTGTGTAGCTTTCAAACCAGATAGAGAGAGTCTATTGGAACTGGAATTTTGCAGTATAGGATACTAATTTTCACAGAGGGATAATGGGGTCTCTTTACAGAACCTGTTATGCTGCCCCATTGGTCTGCTGCAGCTCACAGTGCAGATCCAGCTTCTATTTCCTGGGTAGCAGATCTGTCCACTATTCAAGTGGTAGTTTCACTGTAAAGGATGAAAGAGATGAGTCCAGCTGAATTTAATAAGTCCAGAGAAAATCATTTATATGAGAAATATAAAAAATAATACTTATGCACTCAGGAATATAGTCCCCAGTGCTGTATTTATATAGAAAAATAGTTAGAATTCACTGCTCGTTTAAGAAAATAACAGCAAAAACTCTTTAGGACACTATTGCTCTGGAACAACAAATTGCAGTGTCAGTTGTCCATTTTATTATTTAATGCAGGGCCAAGATAAAACCTGTGTACAGCCGACTTTTACACTTGCCCTTTAGAACTTTACCAACAAAACACTGTATGACATGATATACAGTTATAAAATAGACAGGTGTTATTACTATATGTTGGGAAGAATGTAGTCCATAACCCTTTCATGACAAGAACATATTGTGCAGAGGATGGTCCACATAGGGAATAGAGTTCAAATTCAAGGTGGGACAGCCAAATCCTGGTTCAGAATAATGACTCTCACTTTAACTCTGGGCAATTGCCAAGTATGACTTAACCATCTGAATGCCAGAAGAGTATCTCTGGATACCCCTCTGGCACTCAAAGAGTTAAATGAACATGAATACTCCCTAATAATAAATCCTCTTAATCTGTGCAGAATCAATTCTGTGTGGACTGTTTCTCCAGCATTAATATGTAATCAGCACTGGATATCATGTATGTAAAGTCAAATCTGATTCCTTTTACATGACTCAAGTCAAAGACCCCAAACTCCTCCCACTAAAGATTCTTTGGAAACCAATGTGAGATGTCTAGAGTCCTAAAACATAATGGACATTAGGATTTTCTGCACAGACAGAGCAAGCTGAATTTATTAGTATGATGGATCAGTGCACTGGGTCTGAATCAGGGTGTCGTAGCACTTTGTTGTGTCCTGGGCACCAGCTTAGTGTGACACAGTTTTGACTTTCTAAAAAATGTGAATATTATGTTTCAGGTGTATATTTATGGAAACAATTATGCAAAATATGCTATTCTTTGTCATTCTGCTTGTGAGACATAAGGATAACTATATCTTTACATATCTTGCCTTCAATTATTCCTTGACAAATGACAGGTGAAATGTTGGGGTGCCCTGAAATTTCCATAATACGTGCTGGGGAGCCTCGAGCAAAAAAAAGATTGAGAGCCACTGGATTAGTGTTTCTTCAAAGCACAAACACCTAAAAATTCAATCTTTTTGTTATCACTTAACCCTTTGAGTGCCAGAGGGAAATCCAATTTGCAAAGCAATGCTTTGGTTACCCCTCTGCATTCAAAGGGTTAACTACGTACTTACAACTAGCATCTGTAAAAACAAATCCTTTAGTTATATCCCTAAATATCCTAAAGTTGCTTTTTAACACTTTGAATGCCAGAGGATTGCACAATACAAGATACCATTTTGTTAATTTTTTGCTGCTTGTAAAGAGAGAAGTACTACTGTTAGTTAATTGTAATTAGTAGCCACTGTTTTTGTATTCAGAAATGCTGATATCTCAGCCCATTGATGGAAAACTCTGCCCAATCACTTCAGAGACACTTATCAAGACTGGTATTGCACCGTGGAAAAGGCAGGACTGTCTTCTTCCTCAGAGCATGTATATATATGTGTGTGTGTGTGTGTGTGTGTGTGTGTGTGTGTGTGTGTGTGTGTATATATATATATATATATATATATATATATATATATATATATGTGTGTATATATATATATATGTGTATATATATATACACGGTATATAACACTAGAGGTTAGGTATCAGACATTTTTTACAGATAATAAATACAGGGTATATGAAGAGGACTTGCTGCCTACACAACTTTTTGTTTCTTTAAAAGTTTCTGCTAAACTGCCTACTGAGTGAGGCTGAGGTAACTGGAGCAAACCATCTATACTGTAGGGGACAAATAACAATTCTCAGTGTTGTGGCAAGCTTGGCATACTATGGCCATATTATATGACTAAACCAACTTAACTATAGGGGACAAATACAAATTCCCCAAACTACCACTGATTTAAAACCCCAGGACTGGAACTTTTTATTTGCCCCCTACTGTTATTGTTCCAGAATTTATTACATCAACCTCTTCATTTTCTCTACATTTTGCACGAAATGTAACCTTACACAAAATATATGTACAGGACCAGACCTCAAGGATTCTGTAAAGTCAACTGTTACCATTGACCCTGTAGCACTGGAGTAATATTATAGGGATGTACAGAATCCTCATGTTAGCGCTACATTCTTTCCTGAATCAGGATTCTGATTCAGCTGAATCTGAGTTATGAATTTCTTTAGGGATAGAATTCCTGTTGGGCAGAGAGTACAACCTCTTAGATGCCAAGTTGTAGGTGTATTCGGCACAATATTCCAATATTTCTGCACAAGAAACCCCGCTCCTGGTTTATTTACCTGCTTCTGTACTCCTATAGCCTTGTTTATAAGCTAATTTAGCCAGTGTATTTACTAGCAAATATGTTCATCCAGTGCCGGCCCAAGACATTGTGCTGCCTGGGTCCAACAATGAAATGCTGCCCCCCAGCCATGCCCACCAAAACACTCCCACATCCATTATTTTAAATCATGATAATAAAACACAAAGCAAATCCAAAAGACCACCTTGTCTGAATGGAACAACTCGATAAGTGAGATTTGCACGATAATGCATGTGACTCCTTCACCTGACAAACCAAACAAATGACCAAAAGGAATGTCATTTTAACTCAGTCACCGAATGGAGACCACCGCAGTCAGTCGCTGCAGAGGGATCTCCCAGAACCAAATTAAAATCCCAAGGGGGTTAGAAGCTCTAAAATTAGGAAATATGAGACACCCCTTGAACAAAAGTCTAAGCATCCAGTAAAAAAAAATAAAAAATACACCACTGGAAAAGAACCAGTAGAGCTAAAATCTGAACTTGAACAATGACCAAATTCTGTGATTAATATTAGACTATGTGCATTTGCTAGCCTTAAGCATAGCTGATTACATCCTCAAAAATCACATGTCACATGAGGTCTCAGGTTGGGAAAGAAAGGCACTGGAAGAAAATAGGAACATGAGGGAAACTAAATTCCTATTCATAGTTTCAGCTCAGTCAGAAGAACGGTAGTCTGACTTTGAGTAAGTCACACAACCAGCCACAGATGCACTACGCGGCCACCGGTACACACATACAGAGCAGTCTGCGTCAAGCCGCCAACGACTCCCAGCTGTCTCACACACACTACTTACACTACATGCTGCACGGTATGCACCTGAGCACCCCAACCAACCAGCCAATGAGGATGGACTAGTCTGTGAGTGAGCAAATATGCTCCTCTTATTGGCTGGTTGCAGGCTGGCAATGGTGAGTGTGGGTTGAATGTGAGGCGCAGGCAGCACACTCTGGTGACTGCGTGAGGTGTCATGACTCAGTGTCAACGTGTAATCAGATCATTATCATGTCTAGACTGGCTATGTATGTGTTACTAATGTAGCAGCCCTCCCAGACGGCTGCTGGCAGTGTGACACTGACTTGTGTACAGGCAGCGCAGCCCTGACAAAACTCTTTGTCCCGGTGTTTGGGGGGTGATGTGGGACACAGACCTGGCGGCTGTGGCTGGCACACAAATTATCATACCTTGGGGAAGTTAGGGGCGGCAAACTGCAGCCCCTGTCAAAGTGCTGCCTGGGTCCATGGCCCCACCGGGACCCATGTTAGAGCCGGCCCTGTGTTCATCTACTGGCCAGTTTATTTAAGAGTTGTTTTGTATATTATGGGCAAAGGGAATTGTCTGAGCCAAGCAACAGTATGTGGGTCCGGGTGCAGGGCCATATGAGTAGTGAAGGTATCACAATGGGAGTGGCTAGAGGAGACCTGGTCTATGAGCTCCTATGATGTACATCAGGCAGGCCCTTCCTCTTTGTATAAAGAATTGTTTAGAGTCTGGGACTACATAAAAGAAACTTCCATTCATTTTGGCAATTGCCTCCCAGAAGAAACACCTAAAAGAGGATATTCTGTTTTCCTAGGATTGGTAGATTTAATACAGGGTAGGCATTCAGCCGAAACGTTTTTAAAAGGATTCAGGGTTTGAATGAATCCTTTTAACAAAGATTCAGTGCATCCCTAATCTGCATCCTTGATATAGGGCAAGAAATGTGTTTTGCTTTTATCTAAAATTTCAGAAAAAGAGTTCTTTGTTTTTTTACAGTAAATAAATAAAGTACCTTTGTGGTATATGCTATCAAACTACTGATAGCACCTAAAGGGACAGTAAAGTTTCGCAAAAACAGCAGCTCCAGTTAATCTTCATAGTATTTGATCCATGGAGAGTGTTATTTCAGTACTGTCAGAGTTGTAATTAACGAGTAATTGAATGATAAATTATCCACCTCCAGCCCCTTTTACCTAGTGTAAGCCACCTCCCCTCAGATGTGGAACCTGGTCACTTGACCAGACAGATCACAGCAAGGGACAGTCTTACTGTGAACATGAGGAAAACCCTGCCTCCTTGACAGGTTTTTCCCTTATGCTCACTGAAGATTGCCCCTCTCTGCGATCCATCCGGACAGTCTTGCTGCTCTGAGGTGAGCAGTGTTACATTAGTAAAAGGGACAGGAGGGGGATACTTTATCATTCAATTACTCTTGAAATACAGTTCTGACAGTATTGAAATAAGTCTCCATATACTATGAAGATTAATTAGAGCTGATTTTATTGTGAAGCATTACTATCGCTTTAAATGTGATGGTTACAATGAATTTCCACTATCAGTACCCTTTCAAGTGCCAGGGGGGTGAGTAATACATTTCAGAACAACGTGTTGCATCCCTTCTCTGGCATTATAAAGATTAATCCTTTAAATACTGGGATGCAATAGAAGGATTACATTTCTGTATGGTAATTCAGTTAATACCATAAGGAGCAGAAGAGGTATGCAATCATTGCTTTCCCCCCCACACTCCTGTCCTTAACCCTTTGAGTGCCAGAGGGGTATGCAACGCATTGCTTTGCAATGCGCTGCGTTCCCCTCTTGCAAGCAAAGCGTTAAGGGGATAACATAGTATGTTGTGAAATGAAAGTGCAATAGATTGCATACACAAATTAAATATAAATATTGTTTTGTATTTTCATGATACTTTTCCATTGATTTCAGGGATTTTCATGTGTTACTGTAGTATAATGTAATTTGTATGTAAATAAATATTTAACTGCATACCTTTCATCATTAGATGAAAGTAAAAGGGAGTCTTGGTACTTCTTATGATAGCACAGTGACCTTGAAGTCAGTTTCCTTTGTCATTATTTCAAAGTAAACAATGAGAACCAGGTTTTCATGCACCTTGACTTGGGAACAAATAGTATCGGCGCTTTTTGATATGGCCTGGAATAATTGAAGAGGTGTTGTTAGTGCTATAGTGTATTGTTATAAAACTGAGGGATATTATGTTAATGTTTTGCTACATAGTATGTACTGTGATGCTAAATAATATATGGCTAAAAATATATATAGGTATATCTTTTTCTGATTTCTGTATATTTGCCATGATTCCTGGCAGAAGTTCACTTACAAGAAAGCTATAGTATATTTATTTGCTAGCATAAATATAAATGCTATTCTTTATGATTACAATATATAGTTGATGTGTTTTTTTTATATATGTATATTTTCTTATTCTTCATGAATTATGTGATGCTTTAAAACCCTTTGAGTGCCAGAGGGGTACGCAACGCATTGCAAAAGCAATGCGTTGCGTACCCCTCTGACACACAAAGGGTTAAGTTTAGCACTTTTGTTGTTCGAGGTGTAAAATGTTGCTAATAAAAGATAATCATACCTTTAGGAATAAGTGAAGCAAATAAATGGTACCATTGGAGAGAAATAAAAAATTCCCAAATTCCCATTGAGTTAAACAGGAGTGCCAGAGAAATACATTGCATACTCCTTTGGCACACAAATGGTTAAGAGTTTTCTAACATCCAAGAGGTTAAAGCAGAACTTACATCAGATTACCATAGCGCCACAAATGATGATTACATTAGGTATATGCACATACCTAGTTTTATTTTCAAGAATAATGGCGGCATTAAACAAGAATAGAACCTTTTATTCAGGCAGGCACCGGCTGGGATCTTGCAGTAGTCGCTCTCTGCGCCTGAGCTGTCAGTCCCTTCCGGTGCCTTTCGGTACAAAGGCATTCAACTCCCAGATCGTGGAGTTGAAGGGGACGGATAGTGTAGACACAGAGATGCGGCTCTGCAAGATGTCTGCGCTGTTCTCCGCTTACTGTCTGCTTAAAAGGTTCTAATTTTTGTTAATGCAGCAATTATTCTTGAAAATAAAACTAGGTATGTGCATATCGCTAATGTAATTATCATTTGCGGCACTATGGTAATGTGATGGAAGTTCTGCTTTAAAAGCCCAGTTTAACCCCTTGAATGCTTAGAAATGTGTTGGAGATCATTCTAGCATTTAAAGGGGATGTTTCACCCCATTACAACTTTGCCTAAATCGTTTCGTTATATATAGAATGGAAATAATGAATATATAATTTATATATAATCTAATAAATAATGAAAAGTGTATACATTTAAAAAAAAATGCTTTTTTGGAGAAATTAAAAGAATAAATGCAGCTCTGTACCTACTTCCGGGCAGATTGTGTTTAACTGATCTGTACCGCAGTCTGACGCTTCTATCCAGCCTCCTCTGATGACGGAGGCTTTCTGTCTGTAACCTGGAGAGCTCTTATTGGCAGAGATCGATTTCTGACCAATGAGAGCGCTCCAGCTTACAGACAGAAAGCCTCTGTCATCGGAGGAGGCTGGATAGAAGCGTCAGACTGCTGTACAGATCAGTTAAACACAGTCTGTAGAGAGCTGCATTTATTCTTTTAATTTCTCCAAACAAGTGTTTTTTTTTGTTGTTTTTTTTTTTTTTTTTTTAAATGTATAAACTTTTCATTATTTATAATATACTAGTATCAAAGCCCGTATACACGGGCTAAAGTGCGCCCAGCGGCCCCGACTACTGCCCCGGAGCAGAGACAGGCGGTGAGCTGCCCGGAGCTCCCCGCTCCAGATCAGCGCGTTCGTCGAGTCTCTGATCCTCAACGGGGGGAGCTCCAGACGGCTCACAGCGAAGCTTCCTGTGTGCAAAATCACACATGCACAGTCTCTACTGCGCATGTGCGGTTACGCTCACAGGGAGTGACGCATTCTATCACTTTATATTATAGGACAACAAAACGATTTAAGCAAAGTTGTAAAGGGGTGAAACATCCCCTTTAAGGGGTTAAAACCATTGTGTGTGGTGGGGTTATATCTATCCGATACAGTGTTTCTCAGCTCCAGTCCTTGGCACACCAACAGGTCATGTTTTCAAGATATCCCTAATTAATCACAGGTGAATCAATCAAAATGACTGAGCCACTAATTACTCACCTGTGGTTAAGCAGGAACAACCTGAAAACCTGCACTGTTGGTGTGCCCCGAGGACTAACGTTGAGAATCACTGGTCTATCCTAAGCTGCAACTGGTTTGCCTCATTACACCACTTACTTTTCAACATAAGGCTGTTTATGCAACCTCCTTGATGATAGCAAGAACGTCAACCTCTAGCATCCAAGGGGTTAACAAGAGAATTTAAAGGAACACTAACTGTCAATAAACCCTCAACTTAATGCTTGTATAAGTCCTAATGGCCACTGAATAACTTCTATGTGGACAACCGCACCATTGTTCCAAAAGGGTCAAGATCTAAACCATGAAATGATAGACCTATGCGTTTGACCTCCATAGTGGTAACCAGTAATATTCAGGACTATTGGCACGATGCAAGAAACATGCGCAATCGCTATTTCCTGTGTGAAAACCACTAGGGAATAGGTTTGCGCATGATTTTGTTGAATTGGGCATGAAAAAATCAAAATTAGCAAACAGCTGCACATATTTTCTTTTTGTGGGCGTGGCCAGAATTAACGAATCTGTGTGAGTGGAATAGCGAATGCGCCTAATGCAGGAAGTGCTATTGCGAATGAATTTATACATCTGTGTAGTGTTGTCATAAAAGGATTTTTTTATGCGCAATTCAATAAGCGTTCGGTATTGAGCTTCCTCAATTAGAACATGCGCAAAATCTATCTGCACACAAAAATGCCTTTAGCAGATGCGAACATTTCTTGCATCGTGCCACATATGACAGCCAACAACATTACAAGTAAGAGTCAGCATGGTGTTATGAAGAATAGATCATGTCAGACTAATTTACTTGCATTCTAAGAAAGTGTAATTGGTAGCTTGGACAAGGTATTGTTGTTGATTTTGCAAAAGCCTTTGATCAGTGGCGTAACTAGTCAGGAAACATTTTTGAGACCCAATACAAAAATATATTCATATGGGCATAACTAGTACCTGTTGGATTCTGGGTTGATGGAGCCCCCTGGTATAACTGCACCCCCTGTAGCTGTGCTAGTACCTTTGACTTGACACTATGTCACACAACAGATTTCTACATGAATTAAAAGACTTCAGCTTGGGAGGTGATATTTGTGCATGAAGAGAGAACTGCAGAATGCAGAGAGTTGTTGTAAATGTAACCTTTTTGAGCTGGTCTAATGTTCTAAGTGGTTAGCCCAAGGGTTCTGTCCTAGGCCTAAGGCTTTTCGATTTCTTTATTAATGATCTTGAAGTGGGCTTTGAAAGTAATGCCTCAATCTTTACTGATAACACTAAACTGTGTAAGTTAATCCATACCGAGAAGGATGTGGTTACTCTGCAACTAGATTTGGATAAACTGTGTGAATTGGCAGAAAAGTGGTAGATGAGGTTTAGTATGGAAAAATATTATGTATGTTTGCAGTAACAAACATTCTAAAGAGGGAGGGGTTTTAGGGTCCAGGAGTCTGGCAACAAAGAATACTATTCACCACCACAGAAACATGATAGCCAGTACTAATTTACTAAATTTAGGACTGATTTATAGCAGCCATTAGGAATTTTGCTCAGATTAAGGGGTGGTTATTAGAAAGTGGTAATGTTCTTTTAACTAAGCAGCAGTTCTTCATCCAGCAGTCTGACATATTTTTCTCTCCTTTGCATTGGAAGCCTGCAACTGAAGGAAAAAGTCACTGCCCATTCTCACTGTACTGCCCTGAACGTGAAATTGAGGGATAGTAATGTCTCTTTAAAATTCTTTGCCAGAGTCTTCTGTATATTAAAAGGAACAGATTGTACTATGCTCAAGTGCATACTTCTTTGTAGTTAAAAGGTTATGAAGCACTAAAGACCCCCTGCCCGCCCCTTTCTGGCTGCCTCCCACAGAATCTGAGATCTGGTCGTGCAACTTGATAGCTGCAGCGAGGGACAAACTTCATTAAGTATAAGAGAAATCTTGCCCCCTTGCTTTCTGAAGTTTGTCCCTCGCCACATCCACCCTTACCAGCCGTCAGCTTTGCATGACATGTCAAAAAGAGGAGGCAGGGGGATCTTATCTCATCATAACTTTTGAACTACAAAGAAGTAAGCACTTAGACATAGAGCAATATGTTCCTTTTAATATACAGAAGACATAAGCAACTAATTTTTAAGACACAATACTATCACTTGAAGCCTCCAACTGTAGCGTTCCAATGCAAATCATAAGTATTTGGACCCTGCATTCAAATGAAAACTTTGAGAGTTCTGGGGCAAACAAAGTGCTCCACAGGGGACAAATACAAATCCTACAAATTCCCATATAATTATACAGAGCTTTTACACCCTTGAATAATATAAAGGTCTCCAACCTCTTTATGAAATGGGGACTTTAACCACTTGAGCTAAACAGAGACTTTGATATGAGGGACACTTTTATTCATGGGGCCCCTCATGTTAAACAGATTAAGAGAGATTAGTGTCTAAACATATGGGTGTCCTTGAAGACAGAAAGAGCACTGTGAAGAAATACATTGCACACCCCTTGGGTCCTCAGTGGTTTAACCCTTTGAGTGCCAGAGGGGTACGCAAATGTGATGCGTTCCCCTCTGGCACTCAAAGGGTTATGTTTTGGGTACAGCATCTACACCTACTGGCAGCGAGAGGGTGAATGTAACATTTTAGAGGCCAGGAATGTTCCCCAACACATTGCAATGCAAAACAGTCAGGACCAATCTGGCCCTCGGATGGTTAAACTGTTAGCAGTGCCTTGTCCATTTACATGAGGTGGTTCTCCTCCTTTTGAACTGGCCTGTGCTGTAATGACATTTTTTGGGGTCCTTGATATTTGTACTGAGCCAGTTTTCCACTGTGTACAAGTTCCAATGAAGATTATTTTTGTAATACATGAACATGGGTTGTACATTAATTCACTCTCAGAGCTGCCTGGCAGAGGATGAAACCAGAGTCAATCCCCACCTGATGTTAGAAAGTTATCCAATTTACTGCAAAACTTCTAATGTGTTATTTCCTAGCATTTAAAGGGAAAGTAATGTTTCATAATAAAAGCAGCTCTAATTAATCATCATAGTATTTGGACTTAAGAGAGTGTTATTTCAATTCTGTCAGAGTTGTAATTCAATCACAAAGTCTCCCCCTCCCGTCCATTTTACTTATGTAACACTGTTCAGCCAGATCAGAAGGGAGGTGCCCAGGTAGACTGCAGAGAGGGACCATCTTCAATTAAGATAAGGGGAAAAAACTGAAAAACTTGTCAAGGATGGCAGGGTTTTCATTGTTTTCATAGAAAGAAGATTGTCCCCTTCTGTTATCTGTCTGGTCTATGGACTGCACTCCACATCTGAGAAGAGATTGCTTACACTAGGTGAAAGGGGCGGGAGGGGAAACTTTGCTTGTGAAAATCTCTCAAACCATAAAGGTTTGAGAAATAATACTTATATTGTTCTTAATGTTTTTTTAATGCCTACAAAATAAAATAAAGATATAACGAAGTATTACTATCCCTGTAAAAGGCTCTTGTATGGACGCTATACTGCCCCTTTAAGATAACACTGATTCCTGCAGTGCTGGAAATTTGTGGAATGTGTCACAAAGTAAATGAAAAGTATGCCTCTGAAATGAAGAGTATCTTTGGGCTATGTTAATACTACTTTACCACACACACACACCAATTTGATAAAAGGCGAATATTGGTTTCTACTGGATTTTTTCAAATATCTTTTATGTACTTTTTATCAATAATACTAGTTTTAAAGCCCATCTGCACGGGCCAACAATGATTGCCCGAATGCGCCTCTTGGTACCAGGAAGGTGAGCAGAGAGGACTCCGGTCTGAATTCAGAGCTCCCCGCTCCATATCAGCCGCGGCGAGTTCGGGCAATCAGTACTGTGCATGACTGCAGTGTGCACAGCTGTCTCTACTGCGCATGACAGCTTCTGACAAACATCCTTAGCGAATTATAATATAGGATAACAAGTCCAACCTTAGACTATTTCACATACTTGAAATGGATGTTGGAGTCTGGAAGAAACATTCTACATGTTGCTGTAAACAGTTCTGTGGGGATTGTTTCCATAACACCACACTGAACAGCCCACAGATTCTTTCTTATAGATAGGTCAGTGGTCCTGGAACTTCTTGTAGCAGTGGAAAATTTTAGTTTGAAATGAAATTCACATAGACGCTATATAGATCTCCAATGCATTGTTCTGCAATTCTCTAGAATCTAAGGGCTTAAAGGGATAGTAATACTTCCAAAAATTTTATTTTATATTGTAGCCATTTAAAAAAAACATTAAAAAAGATGTCTTATCTCTCAAATCTTTATGGTTTGAGAGATATTCACAAGTAAAGTTACCTCTTCAATGACCAAAACAATCAAGTCTGCCATCTAGAGGTCAGATGTGGAATCTGGTCCGCAGACCGTCTGCAGCTCTTTAGCAGAGCCGAGATCGAGAGAGAGAAAAATTACTTTATTGCAACGATCTACAAAGTGTGCTTGCAAACCAGGCACACTTTGTAGACCATTCCAGTTAAGTAATTATTTTGATATCTCTCGATCTCGGTTCTGCTGAAGAGCCACAGCCAGTCTGCTGACCGGATTCCAAATCTGACAGCTAGAAAAGTGACGTCAATGAGGGGGAAACTTTGCTTGTGAATATCTCTCAAACCATAAAGGTTTGAGAGATAACAATTATATCATTCTTTATGTTTTTTAAACGGCTACAATATAAAATAAATTTGTTTTGAAGTATTACTATCACTTTAAACATAGTATCCATAGTAAAAGTAGTTGAATACTGGATGGTGCTGATACATTTTAGATGAATATATTAATCTTAAATTATCAGGGAACAGTTAACAGGTAATTTTTCCTTCTTGTTGGCCCTAGATTATCTTGCATATTAAAATGAAAGGAAATACAAAATTGAGACATTTGATATAGTGCAATCTTCCACACATCCACTAGTAGTCACAGTACCACACATCCAGTGGTAGTACCCCACTTATACCTAGCCCTGTTCCCCTGTCCACCATTACATTTGCTCTGGCGCACCCCTGGGGTTCCATGGAAAACAGTTTGAGAAAACTTGCATGTCTTTATGACCTAAATCAGATACCGGCAGTTACAAACAGTGGTGAGGGACACATGAAACACATTTGGCTATATGTACATAGTGAAAAGTACTACACTTCTGGGGAAAATGTACTGCAGCTTAGGGATCACAAACCTATTCATTTTTTTTTTTTAACCCTGTTATAACTAGAGGACACCAAAGCGTTGAAAAGCATTTGAGGAGGTTACACTTTGTTTTAAAGCAATAAGATTTTTTTACCTGTAGTAAGCTGGTTTGCCTCAGAATTGCTCTACATAGTGTTTAAACCTATAGCACATGATGTTAACCCATTCAATGCCAGAGGGGTACGCAAGCATTGCAGGGCAATGCACTGTGTACCCCTCTGGCTCTGAAAGGGTTAATACACAGTAGTGAGGTGCATCAAGTGAGTAAGAGGCCAGAGTCTGTATGGACCACCCACAAAGCTGGTTACTGAAGAGACTTGAGGAAATTGGAAGAGGGCAGTGTTCACCAAATAAGTGAAGAGGGGAGTGATCAGACCCATTGGCACAGGTCATTTCCTACATTTGGGCTTTGGCTTTCTATGTATGCACATCGGGGTTTGGTGCTAGAGGACGCACGGGCAACATGAATACCTCCAGCTGTTCAGGGCTACAATTCTCATCATGGCTGGAGATGATGGGAATTATAGCCCTGAACACCTGGAGGGCTTCCAGTTGCCCACCACTGTAGTAGAGTGCATGATCTCTGTAGTGCAGGGGTCGCCAACATTTTCTTTAATGGGAGCAAATGTTAATTAAACATACTGAGCTACTCTAATTCATATATTGAAAATATATGAATTTATAACTGTATGTATTAAACCATCTCCATATCTATTCTTACCTGCTCTTCGTTCCTTCCAATAACAAAGTGCTGCACAGGATGCAAGTGATCTTAACAGCTCAAGGTGATACAGTTCTATTACTAGCATGCTTCGATTTTAGTCTCAATATCCCAAGGAGATGTTTCAGTGGAAAACCTATCTATAATAAACCATAACTTTTATTAATTAAGATAAAAATCATATATGAAGCTAGCAAATTATTGGATATACCCCAAATAAAAAACTAAGACGAACACTGTGATCTTTGAATACAGACACTACATTTAATTAGAGAAGAAAGTGGGCTAGTCAGTGCTCAAAGTAAGCCATAGATGAAGGAATACTCTTCATCTTTTTCCACAACAGGCGGAGAATAACAACTGGATATTGTCGGAACCAATAATTTGCTTTATATGATTTTTTTATCTTAATTATTAAAAGTTATATTTTATTATAGACTAGTTTTAAAGCCCATGTTCGTGGGCCAACACTGGCGGCGCTGCAGTCATGCCATTATGGTTTGAGAGATATTCACAAGCAAAGTTTCCCCCTCCCGCCCCTTTTACCTAGTGTAAGCCATCTCTTCTCAGATGTAGGATCTGGTTGCTAGACCAGACAGATAACAGAAGGGGACAATCTTCTTCTTATGAAAACCCTGCTCCCCTTGACAAGTTTTTCAGGTTTTTCCCTTATCTTAATTGAAGATTGTCCCTCTCTGCAGTCTACCTGGGCACCTCCCTTCTGATCTGGCTGAACAGTGTTTCATCAGTAAAAGGGGCGGGAGGGGGATACTTTGTCATTGAATTACTCTTGAACTACAACTCTGACAGAATTGAAATAACACTCTCCAAGGTCCAAATACTATGATGATTAAAGGGATAGTAATACTTAAAATGTAAAAAAAAAAAAATATGTTGTAGGGTTTATCCCCCTGAGTAAAACAAGAGTACTCCCATTGCTGAAAGGTGTTTCATTCAAAAGTTATTAATTTTCAAAGTTGAATTTTTAGGTGCAATATCACAGTTGCCTGAAATTGTAGAGTGGCGCTGTTGCTACACCATCCTATGGAGATTTATGGTCCCGGGACCAGAGCTGTCCATAGGATCGTGTAGCAACAGCGCCACTGTACAATTTCAGGCCACTGTGATATTGCACCTAAAAAATTCAACTTTGAAAATTAATAACATTTGAATGAAACACCTTTCAGCAGTGGGAGTACTCTTGTTTTACTCAGGGGGATAAACCCTACAACATATTTTTTTTTACATTTTAAGTATTACGATCCCTTTAATTAGAGCTGCTTGTATTATGAAACATTAATATCCCTTTAAGGCACTATTACATATTACTGTGCAAGATTAAAGTTATTATAGTTTAATGAATATAAACAGAATGCTGGCAGCTTCATACCTATTTGGACCGAAGATAGCTACTCACTAGTAGTCAAAGAGCTACCAGTAGCTTGTAAGTCACATGTTGAAGATCTCTTCCTAATCAAGTAACCTTCTACTGGTCTCTATACAAATAGACAATGCTTTGCTGTTCTATGTGAGAGAGTAATGATTTGCTGCTATCATGCAATGCTCTGTATGCCTTGTGTTTGCAGAAAAATATAGGTTCCCTAAAGGTCACAAATGTTTACATGGCCAAGCTTCCATTACACTGGGAGGAGTGTTAAGTACAGCTAAGTCCAGTAAACTTATGCCTTGGTATTTACTTTTCACACATACATATTTAACGCAGAAATCTGGGACCAGTTTGACAAAACAATAGTATAAATCAGAATGGGAAAGAAATACAAAAGGGTTGATTACTTCTCCTAGGAAGGTGTGTCTGTCAGTGGGGGTGTATGTGGGAAATGGTGTGATGTACATATACATTTTACACATCTCCACAGGTGCTATTTTTAAGTTATAACTAAACAATGAACATTGAGATTGACATTCTGCTAGGGGCGGAAAGCTCAACAGCTATGTCTATTGATGAATCAACCTTTTGTTTCGTTCATGCTTATGTGTCATTTACTTTTTTTAAGAAAACTGTTCAATGAATTCCAAAGACTGAGCTAAGTTTGCTTTCAATGTTCTGTACTGCTACAGTCTCTTCATTCAAAGAATGAGTCTAAATAGGCTGTAAGTAGCTGTAAGATAAGGGTGAAGCAGACCGATAAGAAGCATAAAGAGTGTTCTGTCAGTCTCCCAAAGTATGTTTTATTAAATAAAACATCACTGGTTCAATCATTGATCTAGAGGATAAAAGAAAGGGGCAGATGCATTAGTACTTCTCTAGAATCCATTTTAAAGTATTTCTGCTAATAAACTGCCTCCTCTGTGTACTCTGAGTTCTGGCTATAAAAAAAGAGAACAGATGAGCTATATCTGAAATACTGATCAGAACTGGCAATACTATTTTTTGTTTCTGTATTTTTGCATTATTTTTGGAGTTTCCTGTAAATGGTGATCTCTAAAGAATCCTTCCTCTAATATCATTGGCATTCTTGTGTCGTATGGGTCTACTGCTGAAAAACACAGAGCAGGGTAACAACGCACAGGGCCGGTGCAAGGATTTTTGCCACCCTAGGCAAAACCTACTTTTGCCACCCCTTGGCTCCACCCCTTGTGTCCCACCCCTTTATACCCTGCCTACTTATACCCCACCTCTTTTCTTGCCCCACCAGCTCCACTTTGCCCCCTATCAGCTCCAACTTGCCCCCCACCAGCTCCACTTTGCCCCACCAGCTCCACTTTGTCCTACCAGCTCCATTTTGTCCCCCACCAGCTCCACTTTGCCCCCTCAGCTCCACTTTGCCCCCTCAGCTCCACTTTGCCCATCTGCTCCAACATGCCCCCCATCTGCTCCATTATGCCCCCTCAGCTCCAACATGCCCCCCCATCACATACCTGTAGATCCTGCGCCGTCTTCTCTTCAGTAATGCAGAGCGCGCCGGGAGATCAAGACTCCCAGCGCGCTCTGCATTAATAAAGAGCGACCGCGATGAGGGAGCAGAGTAGCAACACAGACCTGACCTGACTGTGTTGCGTTCCGGTGTGGTGGGTGCGGGCGCAGCTCTTCTCCGCTGCATGCCCGTGCCCCCAGTACTTGTGCGCCCTAGGCCGGCGCCTACCTCGCCTATAGGTGGCGCCGGCCCTGACAACGCATCTTGCTGCAGTTTTTATTTCAACAGTGTTATCGCAAGTAAATGCAATTTGCATTCATTTAGATGGTATCACTTTGATGCGATTATTATATAACTAGTTGAAGAGCCCATTACACGGGCCACAGTGCCACTACCAGCCGGTCGCGGGGCAGTCATGCACAGTAGAGACTGCCTGAGCCACAGCTGATCTGTATCAGTCACGGTGCGGGCAGTCTCTATTGCGCATGACTGCAGCACGTTTTAGCAAATTATTATATAAGATGTTGAACCTGAAGAAAAGCATTATGGGTGGGAAAAGTAGTACTCCATTTAAAACGAGTCCTAACCTATATATGCTACCATTAAAAACATTTGTATTCAAAATATTCAAGCCTTCTGTATTTTATACATTTTAAAGCAGAACTTGCACCCGCTATAAAGTCACCCTGCAATAATTAAGCAGGTAGCAACTAACTTTATAATATATATGTTACCTCTGAAATGTAGCCGATTATAAAGACGCCAGGCATCAGCAGAGATATCTTGTCTGCACCCCTGCGCTTTCAGTCCCGGTCTCCATTGAGAAGCACTGCAATGTGCCACATGGTAACCGGAAGGGACTGACGGCACAGGCGTGCTGACTGTGATAACCTACCCATCAGTCTCCTACAATAAAGTATTTCTATATAATGGTCTACATTTCAGAGGTAACATATCTATTATAAAGCTAGTTGCTACATGCTTAATTATTGCAGGGCGATTTTATAGCGGGTGAAAATTCTGCTTTAATAAATGTGTTCAAGATTTGTACTCTGTAGTGCCTCCGTCTGTGAATGCTGTATTTCTACACCTGGAAACACGCCAGACACTGAAGGAGATGGGTATATGCTCTCCGTATGTTTATCTGTTAGTCTGGCTGCTACCAGCAGCCTAACCATTTTAATTTTGAGTATCCATTCATTCATTTACATTAATTCATATCTTTGGGACAGTGTTGCCCTATTGGCTGCCTCTTTTTTTTTTGTTTCTTTTGGAGATATAGCTTTGGGGCGAGTGGTGTGAAATAGAGCAGGCGATAATCATATCCAGTGATCCTGCTACTGGGGGCAGTGATTAACCCCAGATGTCCGTTTGCTGGTCTTAACATATGTCATTGACCAATCACTACAATTGTGAGTGCACACCTCTAGGCTGTATGGTGGTGGTCCAAGATCTATAAAACTGATATACACAGGGGTGGCCCTTTGTTTGTCTTCTCTTCTCTTTCTCTCTGCAGTGATAATTTGTAGCACTCTGGCTTCTTTTAGAGTCACAAATCCTGAGGTATCAGTTATAATTGTTGGTACTTAGGCTTGTTTGTGTCACAAGCTCTGAGGAATCGGTTACAATTGTTCACATTCAGGCTTGTTAGTCTCAAGCCCTGAGGAATCCATTATCATTTTTGGCTTGCTGGCTTGTTAACGTCAGAAGCCCTGAGAAAAAAAATATATACTGTATATATGCCCTGCAGGCCTAGTGCCAGCAGGTCATGTTGTGGTGGCAAGTGTCCACTGGCCTTTGGCAAATACCATGGTGTTATTGTGGCATTTGCGACTGCTGTTCGTGCTGCTGCTTTTTAAGCAGCAGGACAATTAGGCAGATCCAAGGGAATGGGATCAACAACAGCAGTGATATGGGTGATGATTATCACAGTTCCACTCGCCACTACCTACAGTGATGTGCCTGTGGCAGTAAAAGCACCACAACTAGCACCCATCACTTCAGGTATATGTGGAGAAAAGAAGCTAGCCAATAATGCTTCTCCTCCTGCCCCTCCTCCAAAATCATGTTGGAATATAAATGTTTCCCTTTAGCAGGAACGAACTATGCCTCTCACCAGCAACGCCAATGTGCACAGTGTGTGTAGGAAATAGGGGAAGGTCTGGGAACAATGGACATATCTGCACTCACATCAAACAACTGAAAGCAAACAGCTTGATGCTTAGGTCCGCTATGTGAAATCATCCCCCCAGAAACCAATTACTACTGCTGTCACTATTGCCCCTTGTCCTCTCTCTGGTAGTGCTATGTGACAACTTGCACTCTTAATAATGATGAACCTTCCCTGCCACCAGCTTAGCATATGCTGCAGGAAGCCACTTGATGCCCTAGTTGCTATTATCCTACACCACATTGCCATGTGTGGTCAGCACACCTCGCACTGTGCAATGGGTGTACATGAACTGCCACATCCTGACATCTACAAAAAGGCTATCAGCTGGTGGGAGAGGTAACGATGAACGAGGTGGATTGCTAGAAGATGTAGCTATATCTTCCCGTTTCTGACCCTAGCATCAGAAGGTGATTGCTAGCCAGTTGTTTCGCTCGCCATTGAACTTTCAGGCTCTGGCTGGGTTTCTCTATTTTTCCTCCGCTTTGACTTACGCCTCACCTCTTGTTGCCTTTGGAGAGAGTCAGGAAGTACAGCAACAGCTGTACATGATTTCTTTGGTGGGGGTTTGACTTTAACATGCTTCACATAAAGGTCATGGTGTGTGTGTTTCATATGTGTTATGAGGGCGGATGTGCCAAGTTGCGCTCCCTCCCTTCCTCTTTTCACAATTTGCACATCACAAATTGTGCACAGTGCCGTTGCTTCATCAGGAACACCACCTGTCTCACTCTTTCTCCACCTGCTGCATCATAGTAGTGGGACTGCTTGGGGATGAAGTGTGACTTAGAGTCCGTTGTTGTCACACTTGCCATCAACTCCTCTCCTTCCTCCTGAGTATCACAACAAAGCACACTGGTAGCAGTAGCAGCAGGCACAGGTAGCTGACCTGTACTGCTACCCACTTCTTCCTGTGCCTGTGACATTATTTTCCCCCTGATGCCAAGAGACAGTGTTGGGCACTGTACAAAATTGGGTCTGGAGAATCAGGGCTTCCAGACCCTTCAATGCTGACGGTGCTCACTTCCTCCTCCTTCTAAGACTCATTGGATGCATCAATATCCTTCCAGACACTCCTTTTGAGGTATCTTTTTCATATGTCGATTCGCATAACGCGGGCCTCAAATGGCCGACCCCTACAGGCCTAGTTAAAGATACCTAAAACTTTACATTTCTAATATCTCCCCCAATTTAGACTCACCAGCTTTCCAGCAAGAACCATCCACAGTGGGTAAGTAAGCAAAGAGCCCAAAGGAATGGTACACCACCAGTCCATTTTATAGGTCCAGTCCACCTTTCCCACTGTTAGCTACATAAAGTATTTTAAGCAAACCATAATTAAGGGCAATACTAACGCCAGGCAAGCCAAAGAAAGGATAAGGCCATACATATGCCTTTCAAATATCCCTTTTTTGTGCATTGATTGTATATATTGTAACTTTAAAGTGAATTTGTGCCATTCTACATATTATTGGTCTGAATGGACTCATACACCATACATTTTTCTCCATCTAAAATTAAATTCTAGTGGGAGCTTTGGGTTCTGCAAAAAATGGGATTAATGTAATCATATGCAGAGCAAGTCAAGGCCATGCAACACTAGGGAAGGGGGTTAACACATCATAGTTGGAGACCCCTCTTTATTGTACTGTTACTAGGATGTCTATTTGACTGAGGGGAGTTATTTTCTTCCCTCAGTTATAATTATAATAAGATTTATTTGAAGATCCTGTTAGGTACAGTATGAGGTTATGCTGATAGGTAATTCCCCCGACAGTGAGAGCTTTTAGGATACAAGTGGATTACTCTGGAAATGCGTTCTACTATGATTGGATGATTAGAAGTTCTGTTTTTTTGGCTCCTGCGTGAATTTCTGGCATATGGAACGCAGTACACTCTTGAGTATTGGAATGCAAAAAGCTTGGTGAACCTCTTATCTCACAATGGGACAGATGGGAACAGAAGTTGACCAGGGATTGGTAAGTTGCGATGGTATAAAAAAAAGTGAGATAATGATTAATATATACCCCTGAGGAAGTTACTGTGTAACGAAACACGTAAGGTGTCTAACGTTGTTGGTATTAAAGGGGATGTATCCTCACAGTGCATGAGCAGGCAGACCTGCTCTGGCGTGTGCACAGATACATAGAGGAACATGTTATTAACCCCTTCCTCACCAGAGAGGTGTACACCAATTTGTTCTACTCTGATTAAACCTCTGAACGTGTACATAGCCATCATTCATCAGTGATTAACCCCTTGCATGCCAGAGAGCTGCACACAACAATCCTCTGACATACAAGGAGTTAATCAGTGATGAACTCTGCTACATAGAAGAACATATGCTCTGTTTTAATGCAATGTATATGCAGTTACATAGAGTAACATGTTATTAAGCCCTTCTTTACCAGAGAGTTGTACACCAACATGTTCTCCTCTGCCTGAATGCTACATAGGCATCATTAATCGGTGATTAACCCCTTGCATGCCAAACAGCTGTGCACAACAACCCTCTGGCATACAAGGGGTTAATCACTACAGAGGCATCATCTGTCTTGTACATTCAGGAGGTGCACAGCAATGTATTGACCAGTCATTAACCCATTTCATTGCCTCACTGGTGAACAACACAGTGTAACCACCCTGTTTACTTCCAGAGGGATACGCAACACATTGCAGAGCAATGAATTGAGCAGCCCCCTGGCACTCAAATGGTTATCCCCTTGTATGCTACATAGGTCAACCCCTTTAACACCAGCCAGGGATATTTATTCATTCAAGTGCTTGCAAGATTTAATTCCTTATTTGACTAAATGGGTATCCGCTCCCTCATGTCCCAAGACAGTACTGAGAGGGGTCCACACAATCAATTATATGGACACAATACCTTTTATATTCAACCCATCCACACACAACTACCACATGCACCTGCTAACAGACATCCATTGGCATAATCCTCTCACCAGATGCCTGTACGGTCCCACCTGGTCTAGCCAAGTACTGCTCCCTCATTATGGACATCTTCCACCACCCCCTAGCACACCCACTCAATACACACCTGACCCATCCACACACAACTACCACCTGCACCTGCTTACAGACATCCACTGGCACAGTCCTTGTCCCCTCATCAGATGCCTATCCACTGCCACCTTTTTCAGCTGGGTATTGCTTAAGGCCTGTCCTTATTATGGGCACCTTTCTCACTAGTACACCCACTCAAAATACACCTGACCCATCCACACAACAACCACCTGCACCTGTCAACACATATCCTATGACATAATCCTTGTCCCCTCCTCAGATGCCTATCCACTGCCACCTTTTTTCAGCTGGGTACTGCTTCAGGCCTGCCCTCATTATGGACACCTTTCTTTCTCTAGCACATCCAATCAAAACACACCTGACCCATCCACGCAACAACCACCTGCACATACCAACAGCTATCCACTGGTGCTCCCTCACGAGATGCCTATCTGTCACCACCTGGTCTAGCCGAGTACTGCTTTAGGCCTGCCCTCATTATGGACACCTTTCTCCCTCCAGCACACCAACTCAAAACACACCTGATACATCCACACAACAACCTCCTGCATCTGCCACCAGCTATCCACTGGTGCAATCCTTGTGCCCTCACCAGATGCCTATCTGCTGCCACCTTTTCCAGCCAGGTACTGCTGCAGGCCTGCCCTCATTATGGACACCTTTCCCACCCAGCACACCCACTCAAAACACACCTGACCCATCCACACAACAACCACCTGCCCCTGCCAACAGATATCCACTGGCACAACCACCAGATGCCTATCCAGTTCCACCTGGTCTGGCCGACTATTGATTAAGGCCTACCCTCATTATGGACATCTTTCTCCCCCAGCACACGCACTCAAAACACGGCTGACCCATACACACACAACAACCCCCTGCACCTGCCAACAGACATCCACTGGCACAATCTTTGTGACCTCATCAGATGCCTATCTGGTCCCACCTCGTCCAGCTGGTTACCACTCCAGGACAGTCCTCATTATGGGCACCTTTCTCCCCTAGCACACCTACTCAAAACACACCTGACCCATCCACACAACAACCACTTGAACCTGCCAACAGATATCCCCTGGCACAATCCTTGTCCCCTCCCCAGATGCCTATCTGATCTTCCCTGGTCCAACCAGGTACTGCTTCAGGCATGCCCTCATTATAGTCGCCTTTCCTCACCTAGCACACCTTCTCGAAACACACCTGACCCATCACACAACAACCACCTGCACCTGCCAACACATATCCACTGGCACAATCCTTGTTCCCTCACCAGATGCCTATCCGCTGCCACCTTTTCCAGCTGGCTACTCCTACAGGCCTACCCTTATTATGGACACCTTTCACTCACTAGCGCACCTATGCAAAACACACCTGACTCATCCACATAACAACTACCTGCACATGCTAACAGATATCCCTTGGTACAATCTTTGTTCCTCACCACATGACTATATGGTCCCACCTGGTCCAACCGGGTACTGCTCCAGGACAGGTCTCATTATGGACACCTTTCCACCACAAGCATCCCCAGTACAAAGACACCTGACCAATACACACACAACAACCATCTGCACTGGCAAACAGATATCCTGTGGCACAATCCTTTTCTCCTCCTCAAATGCTTATCCGGTCCCATCTGGTCCAGCCGAGCACTATGTAATGCCTATTTTTATTATAGATTCTGTTTGTATGGTGGCACATTAACTCAAATATTCAAAACCATTATATATTCATAAACCAGTTAAATAGTAAACAGTTTTTATGAATGCAAATTATTGCAACATTTGATCATTTCATAGTATAAATCTTCTATATCATATTAGTGTTAAATAAATGCAGAGCTCTATCAAGTCTATTAAAGCAATGCATTCTGTACCACTCTGGCACTCAAAGGGTTAATATAAATGTATTAACTTTTGAAAAATTGTATTTAAACTTTTCAATTATAATTTTTTGCAAACTTATTTCGTATTACATTTTCATTAAGTTATCCAATACAATATAAGCAAAATCCATGTATACATATGATCTCTGTATGAATGTAAGTGCTTTTGTAAAAGAAAGTGCCACTTATTCCTAGGGAAAATCTTCCCTGAAACTATTTATAGGGTAAAAGTGGCATTTTCCTTATATCTAATTACATAAAGGAAAAATAATTACAAAAATAAAGGGCCGGTCGTTAAGGGATAATGTAGAAAATATATATTGCAGGGAATAAAGAACTGATAAATATTGACATTTCCGAGATATGTCATCTACAAAAGTTATTGCAGCTCAGACTTTTTTTTCTGTGTAATAACTCCATTGCATGAAATTTCACAGTGGTGCTATATCATTCTGTTGAGGTTTACTGTTTACTAACCACAACTGCGCATAGACTGCTGTAGGAGCAGTGCTGCTGTAAAATGCCAGGCCACGTGGTGCTTCATTTTAAGATGCCGTAACTTTTGACTAAAACATCTTTCACCATTGGAAATTACCTTTGTTGTAATCAGGAGTATAATCCATTCAATACTGTTTTCCTTTCTGTCCTCTCTGCAGCATATTAATATGAATATTAACTCATAAAATTGCAGTTATCATTGGTCCTACCAAGCTGGTGGATGAAGGTATTGTTACCTGCTTCAGGCATTACATTTTTTTATGCAGCCGTCAAGAAGAAAAATTTGATTATGCACACAGTCAACTGATGCAGAGTGCATGTTGGGGGACAGCTTCAGGTCCATATACCCTGATAAGGGTCATATGGGACATGAATGAGGCCTGGTCTGAGCAAGGCAAGTCTTACCTGGGGATTTTTACCTGGCGTTTCTGCATTCCTTCAGTGGAAAGCAGGCTTCTGCAAGATTCAGAGACCCGCTAGTAAGCTTCCTTTATAACTTATAATAGGAAATTCAGTGGTATGCCTACCACAGGGGAAGGCAAGCAGATTGGTCCAGTGTTTTCATTCCCTGGAGGGATATAAGGCAGGATGGCAATAAGCACAGCTTTTTCCCAGCAGATGCCTCAAAGCTCTGCAAGGAGTGCATTTAAAACATGAAAGGAAATTAGATCTTATCGCAGTTTAAAGAATTTCTAAGCTGGATGAATACATCTTTGAAGGAGACCTTTTCCGTTATGCAGGAATCAGCCAGGAAATGAGAGAGAGTGTCAGATCTACATGAAGGTCAATCCACAGTTCCAGAAGAAGAAGACGAAGGAATTCTGATGGAATTTGAATCCGTGGTTTCCTCCATTGAGGATGGAGAATTGATGAAATACTATGGCTCGTTTAGTTTGGTCAAACGAAACAGCCTATGTAAGTCCATGAGAAAGACCCTAGGGCTGACCCAGCAGGATTTTGACATCATGGATGCAGTCTTTGTGGGGCACAAGAAGTCAGCTCCTCTAATTTTGGCACATTATTCCATTCAGGAAACGATCTAGACTGAATGGAGTCGTGGTGACAAGAGATCAGCAATTTCAGGGCGTTTCCTGAGAATGTATATATTTTCAGATGAAGATACTGCTGCATGGATCTCACCAACTAAGGTGGATGCGGCTCAGATTTCCCAAAGAACAACAATCCTCCTTGAGGATGCTATCACCTTTAGAGATGTGATGGATAAAAGAGCAGATAGCTCCTTAAAAACTGCAGTTTGCCACAATAGGTCAAAACCTGAAACTGGCTACAGCATTAGCATGAATCGTACGTACCCTCGGGATCTAGCTATTGAATATTAGATGAAAAAGATATAGTCATAAGTATCCAGATCTAGACTTCTAAGGGAAGTGTCTCCTTTTAAAGAAACTGTAAACGTCTCATGTGCTCGAAAGGTATACCAAACAAAATTTTCAACACTCCTGGAAGAAGAATTAAACTGACTTTACAGGAAAATTCGGGTAAGAACCTCTACAAAACAAGATATGAAGTGGTGATTGAAGAGCTCAAAGAT
The DNA here is from genome assembly GCA_037306005.1 of Rhinophrynus dorsalis. Classification (NCBI taxonomy): domain Eukaryota; kingdom Metazoa; phylum Chordata; class Amphibia; order Anura; family Rhinophrynidae; genus Rhinophrynus; species Rhinophrynus dorsalis. The sequence continues at coordinate 186,780,536 of CM074723.1, forward strand.
TGTCCCTCTCTGCAGTCTACCTGGGCACCTCCCTTCTGATCTGGCTGAGCAGTGTTACATCAGTAAAAGGGGCGGGAGGGGGATACTTTATCATTGAATTACTCTTGAACTATAACTCTGACAGAATTGAAATAACACTCTCCAAAGTCCAAATACTATGATGATTAATTAGAGCTGCTTTTATTATGAAACATTACTATCCCTTTAAAATTCCTTATTTTGTAACTATAAACTGAAAATTTTTATATCTATTCTTTCAATTCTTTATTTATTTTTTTTATTATTTAAATTGATTTGCTGATGAATTTCCTTTACGTTTGTACCCTGTCATATTGTACATCAGGCATCCCTGATTTAAATAGAGTTGAGGTTTGCATATCTAACTATTCTTTTCTGTCGGCTGCATACTCAACAAATCACTCTATGAAGGGCCACAACAATGGCTACAAAGGTCTTAATTTTTTGTAGTGGTCTGTAAAGAGGGATATATGATTAATATGTTATTGCTCTGCTGCAGCTATTCTGATAATGGGCCCATTGTGTAGCATACCTTCAGATCTCTTGTATACAACAATTGATTTTCAGTCTCTCAGACTACATCCACCAATATCCCCTACCAGGCAACAGCTATTTAGGCAAATGATGTCTACAAATGCTCTAGAAGGTGACGTGACAGCAAATCAAGAATAATTATAATGTAATTTAGACAAGCATTGCTGCACTTTTGTAAAAAAATAAGATGTTGCTGGAGGCTGTAGTTTATTTGGTATAGGTTTGCATTTTGTCCTTGGTCCGAATGTTTGAAATTGCAATTTTTGAAGGGATCTTTACAACTCATTCCCTGTTTCTCCCTATATGATATCACAAGAAAGCAGTTACATAATGCATGCAAATATTGTCAAAAATAATTTTCCATAGGTGAACTTACGGAATTCTATGTGCGACTATGTTTATTAAACAGTATCTTATAGTTTCAAAATTACCAAAACATGCTGTCACAGCTGTCTCTATAGGCACAATATGGTTGGAATAAGTTTAATTAAATCCTCCCAACATGAAAACTCCAACTAAAGGAAGGATTGTTAAAGGTGACATTTCTTATTTAACTCTGACATTGTGTGTACGTGCCATGAGTTAGGTAACTATGTTGAATATTCTCTGCTGCTTATCATGTGGAATAGAACCAGAGCTACACATAACGCTAGTTCATTATATTGGGCATTTCAAGGCTCTGTTTACATCAAATTACCTAACCCCTTAACAACTGGCTGTGTGGCGAGCAGCTGGAAGTTAAGGAGCAGTCGGCATTTTCTTTTTTTGGCCGCACTGGATTCAGGGGTCCCCGAGTGGCACGCAGCTGGTCATGGAATTCCGGGACCTCGGAATTCCATGACGTGCCAGGACCATCACTGGTCCTTAAGGGAAGATTACCCATGTTGACAGTGTACGTTACAGGTCCTTAAGGGGTTAAAGATTGCCAAAACACAGTCATAAGATAGACGAAAAAACAAACTGTTTCTTGTATGTCCCTGGTTGATCTGATAGCTGGTCTTATATAAAATGTGTTGCATAATCAATGTTTAATTTACATCAATAAATGCATTACCCTATATCTGTTACCGTATTTAAAACTTTCAGTCAACCAAAGTCTGTATTGACAATAAAGACCATTTTTTATTTTATGTAGTCCAACTTCAATGCACGTTAAAGATAACTTCTTTCTTGTCACCACTAATAGGTTTATCTAAATATATATTTCAATAATTCATAGACGTACCTGATTCTTAAAGTATAACCATTTTGATTTTCTGTCCATATTTTGTCAGATCCTCTTCATGAGTTGGAAAGCATGGGTCTTGATGTTTTAACATAATTTCTGCAAACTGTTTAAGCCAAATTATCAAATCTCCATCGATAATAGGTACATTCCACATTTATTATAATTTTATGACGTGTAATTAGAAATCTAGATACCACAAAATAAGGGACTGTATTCAGGATTACAACACAAAAAATAAAATCAATAGCACGAATCAACATGGTTTTATGAAGAATAGATCATGCCAAACTAATCTTTTCAGCTTTTATGAGGAGGTAAGCAGCAACCTAGACAATGGCAAGGCAGTAGATGTAGTATATCTAGACTTTGCAAAGGCATTTGATACAGTGCCACACAGAAGGCTGGTGTATAAAATAAGTAAATTGGGGTTAGGAGATAACCTTTGCAATTGGATACAAAACTGGCTGAAGGATAGGGAACAGTGTGTGGTTGTAAATGGAAAATTCCCCAGTACAGTTAAAGTGGAGAGTGGAGTACCTCAGGGTTCAGTATTGGGTCCTCTGCTTTTTAACATGTTTATAAATGACCTGGAAATAGATATAGAAAGCAAAATATCAATATTTGCAGATGATACTAAATTATGCAAAGTCATTAATTCAGAACAGGATATTTTCTCTCTACAGAGGGACTTGCATACAATGTAAGATTGGGCAAACATGTGGAATATGAAGTTTAATGTGGGGAAGTGTAAAGTCATACATTTGGGAGGAAACAATCCCAAGGCTACTTATAAACTTAATGGAATAATTTTAGGTGACTCGTTGCTAGAAAAAGACCTGGGTATCCTTGTCAGCTGCAAACTTGGAAACAGTGACCAGTGTGAAACAGCAGTAGCAAAGGCAAACAAAGTCCTGTCTTGCATAAAAAGAGGTATTGAAGCAAGAGTGGATAACATTATTTTGCCATTATACAAATCATTGGTAAGACCTCCCCTTGAGTATGCAGTGCAGTTTTGGGCACCGGTTCTGAAAAAGGATATACTAGAACTAGAGAGGGTACAGCAGAGAGCAACAAAATTAATTAAGGGAATTGAGGACTTGACATATGAGGAACGACTAAACAAACTTGGTTTATTTACTCTAGAAAAAAGACGACTAAGAGCAGACCTTATCACATTGTACAAGTATATGAGATGTCAATACAAGGATCTCTGCGGTGAGCTATTTATTCCAAGGCCTGATCAGGTGACCAGGGGACACCCCTTGAGATTAGAGGAAAGGAGGTTTTTTTACGGTAAGGTCTGTCAAATTGTGGAATTCATTGCCCAGGGAGGTAGTTATGGCAGATACAATGGATACATTTAAGAGAAGATTAGATACATTTCTTTCAAAAGGGAACATACAGAGTTATACTGTTTATCAGTAGGCTGATCAGGAAGGTCTGATAAAGACTAATTTAATTGGTAGCAGGAAAGCTATAAAATTCTCAGTCACTGGGGTATGAGGCGAAGGTTGAACTTGATGGACTTGTGACTTTTTTCAACCTAATTTACTATGTTACTATGTAAAATGAATGTCTTGAATTTCACTTCATACACATAAATAAACATGACGCTATTTATTAAATCCTCTGTTTGTCTATAATATCAAGAATCCATTCCCTGAGTCAATGTGTGATTACTGTTCATGTACAATTTTTCGACTTAACCCCTTAACGACCCATGTCGTGCCAGGTAAATTTCCCTTAAGGACCTATGAACTTCCTGGCATGTCATGGGTTAAATAATAGCAGCGCACCTGTACACGCTGCTATCATTGTGTTCAAGCTGAAACTGAGCACTCCGGCACCAGAGCACTCTGTTTCAGCCTGTGTCTCTTCTGCTGGTGCATGTGATCGATTTAAGTGTGGTATCAAAAGAAAGTCCTACTTGTGCATAAAAAAACCAGTATATAATTTGAGTGGGAAATATAAAGTATTTAGAGGGAAAACACTGTTGAACAAAGACATAGTTAAAAAGGTCAGAATTGCTCCGGTCCTTAAAGGGATAGTAATACTTCATTTTAACTTTATTTTATTTTGTAGGCATTAAAAAAACATGAAGAATGATATAAGTCTTATCTCTGAAACCTTTATGGTTTAAGAGATATTCACAAACAAAGTATCCCCCCCCTGTTCAACCAGATCAGAAGGGAGATGCCCAGGTAGACTGCAGAGAGGGACAATCTTCAATTAAGCTGAAAAACTTGTCAAGGGGGGAAGGGCTTTCATTGTTTTCATACAAAGAAAATTGCCCCCTTCTGTTATCTGTACTGTCATACAACCAGACTCACATCTGAGAAGAGATGGCTTACACTAGGTAAAAGGGGCGGGGAGGGGAACTTTGCTTGTGAATATCTCATAAACCATAAAGGTTTGAGAGATAAGACTTATATCATTCTTCATGTTTTTTTAATGCCTACAAAATAAAATAAAGTTAAAACGAAGTGTTACTATCCCTTTAAGTGAAATCCACCCCAGATTTTCCCGGTCCTTAAGGGGTTAATTTCTTCTTGTGTTTCATTTGTGTTTATTCTGTATAACACATATCTTAATTCTCCTGCACTAGAGCAAGAGACACCATATTATAATAGGTATTGAAGTGACGTTTCTCATTTTATGTTGTTTTCTAAAACAAATATTGACAGTCTATCACTGGTAATATGTTATATCTGTCCCTCATGTTGTAGAACAGTTGAAATATAAATTAATTACATAAGAATGTATACACTCATGTGAAAGGCTTTTCTGTACCCTGCCAATTTAAATGTATCTAAGTGTTTTTTCGTATCCTTAAATTAAGAGAAAAGGTAAGATACTTTTGTGAAATAGAGACAATGAGGATTTAATTTGATACGCTACGGTAAATGGTGTTAAAGGGATAGTAATGTTTCATAATAAAAGCAGCTTTAATTAGTATAGTATCTGGACTTTGGAGAGTGTTATTTCAATTCTGTCAGAGTTGTAGTTCTAGAATAATTCAGTGACAAAGTATTCCCCTCCCACCCCTTTTACTGATGTAACACTGTTCAGCCAGATCAGAAGGGAGTGCCCAGGTAGACTGCAGAGAAGGACAATCTTTAGTTAAGATAAGGGAAAAACCTGAAAAACTTGTCAAGGGAGGCAGGGCTTTCATTGTTCTCATAGGAAGAAGATTGTCCCCTTCTGTTATCTGTCTGGTCTATGGACTGGATTCCACATCTGAGAAGAGATGGCTTACACTTGGTAAAAGGGGCGGGAGGGGAAACTTTGCTTATGAATATCTTTCAAACCATAAAGGTTTGAGAGATAAGACTTATATCGTTCTTCATGTTTTTTTAATGCCTACAAAAAAAATAAAGATAAAACAAAGTATTACTATCCCTTTAAAGGGTTAGTAATGTCTGTTGAAAAGTCTTTTGCCGAGTTTTCGTTATATTAAAATTAACACAATGCGCTATGTGTAAATTCTTATTTTGTGTAGTTCAAAAGCTATGAAGAGATAAAGATCCCCTGCCTGTCCCTTCTGGCCAACTATCTGAATCTCAAACTGGGTCATGCGACTCGACGGCTGCAGCGAGGGACAATCTTCTGTTAGTATAAGTAAAATCCTGCCCCCCTTGACGAAGGAGGGCAGGATTTCCCTTTGCTTACTGAAGACTGTACATCGCTGCAGCCATCTGGACCAGACTGCATCTTCTGGTGACGTGGACGGAAGGGGCAGGCGTGGGAACTTTATCTCTTCATAACTTTTGAACTATACAACAGTAAGAACCTACACATAGCAAATTGTGTTAATTTTAATATAAAGAAGACTAAGCAAAAGATTTATCAATAGACATTACTCACCCTTTAAAGTGAGAAAAGTAGAATTGTGGATAAAGATTGTGATGATGAAAAAAAGGAAAATAATGTATTGTTAAAGCGGAACTACCACCGCTAACAAACTTGCCCCCCAATAATTCCCCATCTGGTGACTAGCTGCTCAGTAGCACAAGTCGCCAGAATTATTACCGCGTTAATGAGAATTATCCATTGCTCCCGGGTTGACAGGCAAGAAGGAGAGCAGACATCTTTCCATAGTGATGTCTGCGTGCCTGCGCTGTCAGTCCCAGCCTGCTCTAGGAGGCATTGCTAGGAGCCATTTGGCTCCAAAAGGGACTGACAGCTCAGGCACTTAGACGTCACTATGGAAAGATGTCTGCGCTCCTTCCTGCCTGTCAGCCCGGGAGCAATGGATAATTCTCGTTAACCCTAGCAACTAGTCATCAGATGGGGAATTAATGGGGGGCAAGTTTGTTCACGGTGGTAGTTCTGCTTTAATCTTGCTTACATTCCATTTTAGACCTTCACAACATTCACTGGCATCTGTCACTTTCTTTTAAAATGTATTGTATACATTACAGCATAATTTACGAATATCAGAAATGTGTTAAGGTTTTCAGTCTTTACTAGAAATTCTGAGTTATATATGACACTTTTATTTATTTTACATTATTAGAATGTTATTAGAAATTACAGAATAAAGTAAATATCCACCTGTTCCAATCATATAGCATTTCTTTAATCAGATGTTTAATTAATTAAGTTTAATTAATTAACCTTTTTAATACATAGGTGTTTCCATATGCTCTACATTTACAATTTTTATTCTAAATTGTATCTCTCACCTTGCACACAGAAACACCACATGACACAGAATAACTTTGATTAGGGTGTGTTTTTGTTTCACATTTCCATCTGGAATCTTGCAATCCCTTTTTCCTTAGGAACTCCCTTTTTAAAGAATGTACACAGTACATACATTTTTGGTTAAACACAATATAATTCTATGGATTTCTATGTATAAAATGTAAGTGCTGCAAACCAAAAAGAAAGAATTATCTAATAAGCACCAAACCTAACCCTAAGAGACATAAGATGGGAATGATATTTATAGGGGATGTCTACAGGACACTGTTAGGTGATATACACCATATGAAAGTTAAAACTTGACTTTTATTAACACACACTTTAAAAACCAGACGAATTTAAAAACAACAAAGATACTCTCTGATTGGCATAAAGTACAGCCAATCACTTGTTATACACTTATAGTCTATGCTGGATCACCAGCTTCCCTTCACCCTTATCCACCACAGTGATCTAAATCAGTGCAGGGAGAGGAGATGAGATACATTTGCCCGCAATCAATTAATGAATACAGACAGTGGCACACTGATGCTGACTAGGCTATCTATGGGCTTTTTATGCCCCATTTGCTAGCTATTCTGATGTGCCATGAAGAGAGAGAACTTTGATGAGATGGAGGAATCTCATAAGTATGTGATCCTTTAGCCCTAACGAGCGTTTTGCCAGCACTTAGCTTTATCAAAGGGAAGCAGATCATCAGTGATGCTACTGGGGGCAAGAGCACCCTTTTACCTCAGATATCCAAACTCCCTACTATGGCGAGGAAACTGTGTGGGCAAACTCTATTGCAGAAGGGTATAGAATAGGGTTCTAGTCCCTTTCTCCTTTCAGATTTTTTCCAGTCCAGGGTTCACCAGGTACTGGAAAAGCTGTGGCATTCAAGGAAGCGGTTCAGTCTCTTCTGGAAAAAATAATTCTTATTCCTTTACCTCCTCAGGAGAGAGGTTCAGGTTTCTATTCAAACCTGTTTGTGGTGTCCAAGAAGGATGGTGGCTGCCATCCCATTCTGGACCTCAATTCATATGTGGAGACTACTAGCTTCAAGATTGAGGATTTACACTCTGTCATCGGAGCTATGTGCCCAGGAGAATGCCTAGCATCTCTGGACCTTGAAAACGTGTACTTGAACATCCCTATTCACTTGGGCAGTCAACACTATCTCCATTTTGCCTTTGGCTTGGAGTACTACCAATTCACCGCTTTACCCTTTGGGCTGACCTCTGCTCCTCAAGTGTTTTCCAGGGTACTAGGGGCTTTTACAGCCTTCATTCACACCCAGGGTATTCAGATGACTGCCTATCTGGATGACTTTCTACTGAAGACTCTGTCAAGGGAGCTCCAGGCCCGGCAGGTCCAGGAATGTGCCCAGATTCTGGTCCACCATGGGTGGATCCTGAACATGTCCAAATCATCCCCAGCTCCTTCCCAGGAGTTGATATTCCTGGTGCTCAGGTTCAATACCCATCAGAGTAAAGTCTTCTTTACAGAGGACAAGTTTCTGTCGGTCATGCAGGATGTGTCCCAAGGTCTGGAATGGCCCTCAGTCCTGGTCTAGGTGTACATGAGGGTTGCGGGCCATATGGTATCTACCTAGAAGAGTGCCCTACTCCCTGGTTCACACCATTGAATTCCAGAGACTCATCATTCGGACATGGTACCAGAATCCGGATCGTCTGGATTGGCAGCTCTACCTCTTCCCGGAATTCAGACAGGATCTGCAGTGGTGGTTGCACAGGAGAAACCTAGAACAGGGGAAGCTGTTTGTGATCTCGCAGTGGACCATGGTCATAAGGGATGCCAGCTGGCGGGGCTGGAGTGCGGTTCTGAGTCAGCTAGGGACCCAGGGCAGGTGGACTTCTGAGGAATCTCTTCATTCCATCAAAGTTCTGGAACTCAGGGAGATCTGGCTCACTCTGTTCTATTGAACCCTCAGCTGAAGGGTCATCCAATAAGAGTCTAATCGGACAACGCTACGGCAGTGGCTTACATCAACATGCAAGGAGGCACTCAAAGCATTCACACTTGGTTCGAGGTCAAGTACGTCCTGGGTTGGGCAGAAGCCCACGATTCAGCCATCTCTGCAGTTCACATTCCAGGGGTAGAAAACTTGGATCTGGGAGAGTGGGAACTCCACCTGGAAGTGTTTACCCTGACAGTGCATTAGTGGGGTTTTCCTCAGATAGACCTGATGGCCACAAGAAACAACAGGAAGGTTCTAGTGTTTTGTTCCCATTGGGTGGACCCACTGGTCTTTGCCATGGACTCAATGGCAATTCCGTGGTGCTTTCACCTTGCTACATATTTCCTACAATTCCTCTCATCACCAGTGTGCTCAGGAATATACGGATGGACTGTCCAATGTTAATCCGGGTTGCTCCTTATTGGACCAAGAGGACATAGTTTGTGGAGCTGGTGTATCTTTCCATTCAGGGTCTGTTATCACTGCCACCCAGACCGGACATCCATCTTTAGAGGTATCTCTGGAAGGAGGACGCGGAGAAGCTGGCTTTGATGGCATTGCTGTTGAAGCCATCATCCTGATGTGAAAGGGACTCTCCCCTGAGTTTGTCTCCACTATGATCCAGTCTAGAAAGCCTATCTTCTCTAAGGCCTACCACAGGGTTTGGTCCATTTCTCATTCTTGGTGTGCAGACAGGGATCTGTCTTCACAGGAGTTTGACTTCCCAGTGGCCCTATCCTTTTTCAGGATACTTGTACAAAGGACTCTGAGTTCCTTGAAGGTTCAGACTCTATGTATTTCCAGAGACGTATCATTATCTTGCCAGATGTCAAGGTGTTCATTCAGGGCGTCGCCCATGCTTTGCCTTCCTACAAGGCTCCCATGCCTCCGTGGGGCCATAATCTGGTTCTGGGTGTCTTGCAACAGCCTCCCTTTGAGTCACTTGCTACCATTCTCTTATATCCGTTGACATGGAAGATGGCTTTTCTTTTGGCTGTGGTCTCTGTCCACACAGTTGCTGAGCTGCAGGAGTTGTCCTGCAAGCCGCCTTCCCTGGAGTTTCCCCAGGACAAGGCTGTTCTTTGAACCTCCCAGGAATTCCTTCCTAAGGTGGTCTCTGAGTTCCACATCAATCAGGAGATTGTTGTGCTTTCATTTTGTCCTGACTCTAAGTCTGACAAGGAGAGAGATTTCCACTTGTTGGGTGTAGTGCTCTTTCTGAAGTTCTATGTGCACTGTATAGAGTCTTTTCCAAGGTCACCATTGCCTCTTGCATTAAGTCTACCATCCATAGATCATACAAACTCAGGGATAAATCTGTTTCCTTCTGTGTTCCAGCACATTCCACCAGGTCTGCTGGGGACTCTTTGCCTACAAGAATCAGGCACTGGCTGAACAGCTGTGCAAGGCTGCATTATCGCTTGGATGTTCTGGCTTTGGCTGAAGCCAATTAAAGCAGGAAGGTTCTTCAGGCAGTGCTACCTAAGGGCCTAACCCTTCCTGTGCCTTACTGTTGTTCAACTGTTTGAGTCTGTTTGGCTCTTGTTCTTGTGTGATGTGCTTACTGTGTTCAGTGTCCATTGACTCTTAGTTATGATTGGGCTGTTCCTAGTTCTGGATAGTCATAGGAAACCCCAGTATTATGGGGACCGGCTCTAGGTACTTTCCATTACTTCCCACTGCTGGGAGCCTACTGTTGGTATATCCTATGGTACTGTATTCCATATTGGAGGAAAGAGAAAATAAGATTTTAGTCTTACCTTCTTAAATAATTTTCTCTTAGTCCATATGGAATACAGGTCTCCCACCCAAAGAAAGGGGAACTCGCTTGGTCTTGACTAGGCTGGACATGGGAGTTCTTCTTGGGTCTTGATCTCATAGGAGTTTACCTCTTCTTCTCTTGCTGTCCTATCTAGTGAGTTTGCTTCATATCAAAACTAGAAAGGCGGGGGCAGGGTTAGCCTGAAGAAGGGGATGGAAGGCTTCACCCTGAAGACCCCGTCTTTGAAATGTTCCACGTTCCAAGGAAGGAAGATCACCTCCCATGGTACCTGTATTCCATATGGGCTAAGATAAAAAGATTGAACAAGTTAAGATTAAAATCTTATTATAGTAAAAATGAGTAGATCATAATTACACAGACATACAATCTTTTTATTAACAAGACCTGGTTTACACAGGACTTTATTGGGTTCTAGTATGGGGGAAAAAATTCATAAACAAAAGGAAAAAGTGGAATATACCTTTTGATGTCTTCACATTTTTATGGACATGCGTCAATGAAACATAACATTACGGGTGCGTTTATGGCTTATGTGCTTGATTACATTACAGCTTATAATTTTAATGATTCAAATTCCATTTAATTTTGCTATAACGTGGTACCATATTAGCGGTAGTAAATGCAGGAGACTGGTAAGAGAACTGAAGTGTCTTGAAAGTTTGCATCTTTGAATCACTTAGCCAATAAAGGTATCAGTTTTACTCTACCTGTCTCCTGATTTAATGCAGTGTATCTCTGTTCCCATAAGTACATACACTAAAACATAATACATAATAATTTAATTATTAATGTGACATGACATGTATGAATTACCCATACACACTGGGATTTTGGTTTGAGCCAACCAGCTAGTGGGACAGACACACACACACACACCAAATCTTGCCATTTTGAAAATTGATTGCCCATGTATCTGTGTGTTGGTCTGTGAGATCAGGTACGGATGACCTGATACCACAGCCCAATTCAAGAACGCTGAAGTTCAGTTTGTTGAGGCCTTACAAATGGCTATCTACTTGGCAGGCCATCAAAATATTCAGGCCACACCAAACAACGAAAAATGCTAATTAGGTGGTTTTGACATTAGTCTCAGCCACACACACGTGCTCAGATTTATGTACATTCTGGTCTACTTCAAAGGATTGGAAGGGGTTGTGCCTTTAGACTCCATGGGCACCTTTGTATAATATTTTTATTTCTTTATTAAGAAGGGACAAAACAAAGTCGAACATATGCCGTCTGACTTCTATTTCTATCTTTTCTATGGCTGCCAAGGTCCCATTATAATAGCAATCTTGCTGGGTGTCTAATAAATGTACTTGGTTTATTGTGTGAACATGGTTAAAAGTTAAAGCATATAGACTTTATGAACGCATTTAATGATCTCATACTAGAAACAGCATTAGCCTTGCACACACAGATGCAAAATGGTGTTTACATAGTCAATCTAAGCATGATTAAAACAATCAAGATTGAGACTGGCTACAAGGAATCTTTTGTTAAAGCAAGAACATGTTAAAGTTGTTAACTGGAAGCACGGGATATGGTAAAGTATGTAACCTAATTCTATTATTTGTTATTATTTGTTTGTTAAAGCATTTAAAAATTTAACAATTTTAAGAAGCCATTAAAGGGATAGTATTGCTTGAAACTAATTTTATTTTATATTGTAGCCCTTAGAAAAACATTATAAATGATATAAGTCTTATCTCCCAAACCTTTATGGTTTGGGAGATATGAGCAAGTAAAATTTCCCCTGGAGTGACGTTACTGCTCAAGCCTTCAGATTTGGAATCCGGTCCCAGGACCGGCAGTGGCTCTTCAGCAGTGCCAGGATCACGATCTTTAAAAATAATTTCTTCATTGGAATAGTCAAGCCAGGCACACTTAGGAGACAGTTCCAAAGAAGTAGTTCTTTATAAAGATCGTGACCTCGGCACTGCTAAAGAGCTGCCTGCTGATCTGTGGACCAGATTCCAAATCTGTTCACTAGATGGCAGACTTGGCTAAAACAGTCAGGAAAAGGGACCTTTACTTTACTTGCTAATAACTCCCAAACCATAAAGATTTGAGAGATAAGACTTATATCATTTTTAATGTTTTTTAAGGTCTACAATATAAAATAAAATTATTTTCAAGCAATACTATCCCTTTAATGACAAAATCCCAACAGTAACTTAAAATAAAAAAGAGAAAAGAAAAGTAGTACCCAATAGTGTAATACAATATGGTCAAATGTAGAATGTATATATAATATATTGAACTTACATTTATGAGTGGTCAGAAGGCTGATATCAATCAATCTGACGTAAAAGCCTGTGGAGAAATTTCATCCGTCTCCACTCTGAAGGCTGGTTATCTGCCAAACAAGACTACAACACATGACTGCATGGCTGCTTCCCAGTGAATATAAAACTTTAATAAATTATCCAGATATGTTTAAAAAAACAACTATCAACTAAAACGCTAACGCATTTCGCAGCAATGAAGCTGATTTCTCAAAGCACAAAAAGCCAACAGACAAGGAATACAGCAGTCAAACACCCTGATAATAACTAAACTACCCTCTGGTTGTGATTGTATACCTTGAAACTCAAATAACCAATCACAACCAGAAACTATAGTGACAACACAATAAATAAACATGATGAATACATATAATACATACATCCCGGAGGTGATCCAAATCAAAGAAGCACAGGAACAAAAAAATAAATGTATATAAATTAATATCAACACACCACAACGTTATCAAAACACTTCCACTTGAACATCGGCATGTGTTTGTTTCAAGGGGAAACAAAAAATAAACAATAGGCTTTCTAGTCTCAAAGTATCTAAAAGGCTCCAAAGCTCTGAATCGGATCACCAGCGTGATGCACATAAACTACATGATAAAGTGTATCGCAAGATAGAAGCACCACTGGACAAATAATAATTGATACAAGAAACTGTATACTGTGTACACAAATTAAAATAACATAAAATGACTTTAAATTGAAATAAAATAAAACAAACTGAAATAACATGAAATGAAAAAGAACAAAATAAAATAAACAATGGACACTCCACTCTATGTGTCACAACATTGCGATCACTCACTAAAACACGCAAAATTATGAACCACTGACAGAGGATTCCAAAAGTCACAGTAGTTAATTGACTTAATAGATATACCATTGTCCACCAACTATTCTTGTGAGTAAGCACTTACAGGTGTTGGTGGTGGCCATTTGATTCCTTATTGATCCTGCACAGGGGCACTTACATTTTCTCTCACCCCCTTCTCTTTTTGCTACATTAATGACAAAATGTATGTTGAATAATTAACAATCTATTTTACTTACTTGCTTCAAGAGTGGTGCTTTTTCATTCCATGACAAATGAATCAATCGTGTGTGCTTTATTTGCTGATGCAAGGTTATGTTTTTTTGCCAGGGTCAACAAACAGGCATGTATGACCAACACATAACAGAATATACACTTATAATGACTTTATTATTGAACAAATATAATTTACCTAACATGCTAGTTAAGTGCTGTTTATTTTACCTATTTGATAAAAGGATATTCACACTCAAATATCCACAAACTATACACCGTGATAGTTTACTTGTTAACTGTACTGGAGAAACTCTGCTTTAACTTAAATAAAGATTTTATTTCCTATCACTAGTTCAATAATACAGATTCTGCAATTAAATTTAACTTTAGCCAAAAAAACAACATATAGACTAATAAACTGCAATTAAATCAAGGCCTACATTTATTTAATATATAATAGGAAATGAATATAAATTTGTAATATTTTATTAAGTAGAATACTATGTTAAATAACATGAAATATAATAACACTAAAGGATCAAAATTCTAATTCAATATAGTCTTAACAGCATATATCAGTAATCTATAATTGTTATTAAGTAAACACCATCAATTTTCCCTAATCATTTCAAATTTAAACAACTACAAATGCAATAATAATGCTTTCCTTAAATCTGACATGTCACCTACATACCTTTTTGTCTCTGTAAAGGTAGCTTTGGAAGTTGAAGATACCTTTTTTTTTCTTGGTTATGCAGTTAATTAAATATTTTTAGAAGGACTTATGATGGCGCCAGACGCATAATCCCTTCGTTCTGTGTCTGACTTGGGGAATCTGCTCCTTTACGCTGTTGGAATATACTTTGTACCCCTCCAAACCTTCCCTGTTTCCCCTATCAGCTACTGGGGATCAACGGATGCGAGGAAGAAGGAGGAAAACCGGCTGCGTTTTGGAGAATATAGCTTACTACCTCAGTGTGCGGCCTCATATCACGCCGGAGCCTTTGGAGCGCTGTCCATTGCCTCTTCGTACATCCACAGAGGAGAATGTACAGATTGCTGCGGGAGCCCAATACTCCCCAATGGAGAACCCACGCAATCTAGTGGTGAACCAGCAATCGGCCATGGAACCCGTTACTCCTCTAACAAAAGGGGATCTTGACAACATGGTGGTCCGCCTGAAAGAGGAGTTTAGAGGCCTCATGTCCGAATTTAGCCAAAGTCTCAAATTGGAACTGAGAAACATTCAGACGATCTTACCCAGTTAGGCCAACGTTTAGCCTACATGGAAGAAGAAAGGGATACTATGTCAGACTATATGAATAATCTGGAACGCATGGTTCTCGAGCAGAAAGATAAAGTACACTTTCTCAATCTAAAGCTCAACGACATCGATAATAGGGGCAGGAGATGCAATGTACGAATTAAAGCGTTCCGGATTCAGTCCCCCTTGCCAAATTGCACCGTGTACTCACAGAGATTTTTTCTTCGCCGATTGAAGACCAAACATTAGGCTCGGTACGCCTAGAACATGCCCATAGGGCGCTGAAGCCTAGAGATGACGCTAAACCTAGGGATGTGGTGGTCTGCTTCCACAGCTTTGCTTTGAAAGATCATATTATGAGAAATAGCAGATCCCACACTGTGCTGAAATGTGCTGGAGCGGAGGTCCAGCTTTATAATGATATCTCTCCCTTCACCTTACAACTCCGGAGAGAGCTCAAACTGCTCACTGATCAACTACGCAACTCTCAGATCAAATATCGATGGGCCTTTTCTTTCGCACTAACTGCCACGCACAATAATAGATCTGCTACCCTAAGATCATCGGACGAGATTGAAGCATTTTGTCTGACACCGTATTCGGATACCTTTGCTGGATGCACCCCCGCTCAGAACTCACCCCAGTGCATCTGCCTCATCGTTTCCCACTTGATTAAGCGATCTGGAGATTTATTGGGATGGGATGCCAGCTGCCGTGTAGCAGGAGCAGCTGTGCAACTCCGCACCCGGCCCAGCCTCACACAGCAGAGGCGGAGCACCTCAGCAGATGACAGTGACATGAGAATTGATGGATGGTAGTGACACTGTGACAGACCCAACGAGTCCTTCTGTCCTCCTAAAGCACCAGGACACGCTCTTAACGATTGATCTGTCCTCCTAAAGCACCCAGGCTCACTTTTTACAATTAGATAGGGATTGCAGGGAAAGGGTCCATTTTCATACAGGCACACCTCCCAACATTTCAGATGGCCAAAGAGGAACACCTGAATTTTAGTGGGTGTTGCTGGGGGCGTGGCTGGTGGGCGGGGCATTGCTGATACTTTTTAGGTTATTTTATGACCTAATGGCAATTCTTTTGTGTAACTGAATAAATTATTTAAAGCAAGACCAAATGATTTTATTTACACAGACTAATTTATAAACCCACACAGTGACGTTTATACAAACATTAATGTGAGTTTTATTTCTGTAGAGTAATGTGATACACTTATATATACACCACACAGTCTGATCTCCTAAACATAGGGACAGCTGGGTGGGAAAGAGGGACAGCCCCTCCTAAAGAGGAACACATAGGAGATATGCATTTCAAACCTCTCTTGCATTCAATGGGTTAAAAATTCCATTTAAATCAATAGAGAATTTTTTTATTTGTCTTTATAAGTTCCCTATTGTGCACTTAGTTTGCACGCGAATTGAGACACTTTTACTTAGTACGTCAGTTTTTAGGAATTTGAAGTAGTAAGACAATTGCTGCTATTCTGGACCAAACCAACTGCACCATAGGGAAGAAATAAAAATCCCTAAAATGTCCATTTAAATTAGTGGGGACTTTAATTTGTTCCATATTGTGCAGTTGGTGTGCATCATAATTCAAAGGGGTTAAAAATCTCTTTTTAAATAAGTTGGATGTTTTGTTTGTTTCCTGGTGCAGTTCATTGTACAATGTAAGGTTGTTGTTGCCCCACCACCCCCCTGTTGTCATGAGATTCGCTTCCCTTAGAGATAATACATATGACCGCCACACTGGCCCTGCGGGAAGCAGCCAGTCCACCTGCAATGCCACAAGACACCGACAATCTGCAAACTTTATAGCCACTCTGTCTCACCACAGCACTGCCACCTCCAAGCAAGACAAGTGAAAGTTACCTCCTCCTTCATAACTGAGATCGGATTGCAGCTCAATTTTTGTGTGCAGCTGCACAGTACAGAGTAAGCTTAACTGAATTCTATCTCAGAAGGTGGCTGCTGGAAGCTGCAGAGAAAGAGAGACAGGGGTCAGATCTGGAGCACTGGCTTGTACTACTCCGTGAATCACAAAACAGGTACCAATATCCACTGATCCCCTGCAGAACAGACTTGCCAGGAGAGTAAGTGGATGGCATGGGGTGCAGCAATGCAGGAAACACATCCCATGCAGTAAAAGATAAGTGAATTTATGGCAGTTAAACTTTTAAGGACCAGAGGTATGTGCAGAGCATTGAGAAGCAATGCTTTGCATACCGTCTGATGCTTAAAGGTTATTTTTTTAATACCTTGTCATTGCAACTTTGATATCACTAAGCATTACTATTTGGTCCCAAAATCATCAGTCTAATTCATGACACTCACCATCACCAAATGAAGTGAAAGCATGAGAACATGACTGTAATCACGCCTCCTCCCACAGCTCTCTTGCTCTTGCCCCAGACATCCGAGAAGACAAGATAAGAGCAGAGTACCTTTAAAATGAATCCATCCCTAGCTGGTGTAGTACCGCTGAGGTTGCAAGGGTGTGACTAAGCAGCTTGCGTGCATGAGTAGTCATGATGTTTTAGTGAACAGGCCCATGTGCACACCTCAGGCTTAGACTGTATGCCTCACGTATCTTAATACCAGGGACAACCCCCGGCATTCTGATATGCAGACGGGCTTCTGTTACACCAGCCAATGATGGCATTGAGGATAGATACACATGCCTAAATAACATAAATGATAGAGCCGATCGAGAGAAGCGGGCTGCAGGGATATTCACTTTGCGTGGTGGGACTGCGGGAGTGAGGCCCAAAATCAGGACAGAGTTGGGAGCTATGTACAGGAGGAGGCAAGTGGAAATTTTGAGCCCTGATTCAATGAATCCACAAACTCACGTAGCAAATCATCTCCACCATTCCACAGGAGGAAAATGTCATTGATGTAGCATTTGAAGAATATTATGTGTTGAGAAAAACGGTTGATTGAAAACACATGTAGTTTATCATAGTAATCCATAAAGAGTGATGCATATGAGGGTGCCATGTTCAAACCCATTTCTGTCCCTTGTAATTGTAGGTAGTATTTATTTTCAAATTTAAAATAGTTTTTCTTCAGAGTTACATCAATTAGTAACATTAAAAATTCCAGTGGGGGCCCCCCATATGTATCATCTCTCTGGATAGCAGCTTGGACAGATTCTTTCCCTAGATCGTGTGGTATACTGGTGTATAGGCTAGAGACATCAAGTATAACTAGCCATGTATTACTGGGTATTGAAGTGGGTAATTGATTAATTAAACTGTGGAGTCTATTTTAGCAATTTCTGGGGTGAAACTTTAATCATACACACTGTAATTGGGTGATTTCTTATACAATAAGGTTATTGACACTGTGAGAATGTCTATACCATTGGAGCTTGGGGCCAAACCTAAGACTAAGGATGCTGGGGTCTCTGGCGCATTGCTCTTCCTGTCATTCAGGGTTACCTAGAGAATTCTCAGGTCATTTATGCCCAGCATGTTCTGATGTCCCTGAGAATATTCCAGGGACCTCCAGCCATGCATTAGAGCCAGTTTGGGTGCAAGAGTTCAAGGCTGCTACTAGGGACCTCAGGTCCACTTTGCAACTCTTTCCATCCCAGTTACAGGGGGTCTTCCATTCTTGGCAGGCCCCCTCCTCTGTCAAGCCTTCCCTGCCCAAACCTCAGGGAGTACCTGACATGTCAGATTCCTCTGAAGAGGAACTCCTGGTGGATTCAGATGTTGAGAAATGTTCTGCTCTGGGCTCCTCTCAGTTTTTTGGGGATCCTTTTGAAGCTGATCCTGAGCCCTCCGCTGAGGGCCTGATCAGGGCTGTCTTGAATACTCTTAAAATTCCCTTAGGTCAAGAGGTTCCTTCTGATCCCCCTGATGTGTTTCAGGAGCCTTAAAAGCCCCTTACTTTCTTTCCACCTAACCCCACTCTTAACCTCCTTGTGTCTGAAGAGTGTAAGTCTCCGGACAGAAAACCTTTTGTCACCAAGAAATTTGCTAAGTTTTATCCCTTTTCCAAGGCAGCGCTTGCTCAGTGGGTTCATCTTCCTAAAGTGGATGCTCCTATCTCCAGGCTATCTAAGTATACTGCCTTGCCAATGGCGAGTGAAAATTCAGCCCTGGCTAGTAGAAATTCAGACCTGGTGGGTATGTTATGGCTTGCAGTGGCGAGTAACTTTTTAGGTCTGGCTAGTAGCAAAGGACTTCCAATTTTAAGCCCTGTATATATGATTTTGGTTCCCTAACACTTGGAGGACTTAACCATGAGCTACAATTGTCCTGTTTCCTCTAATTGGAACCTATGTTCTATAAGATATGTCCAGTTTAAATCTTGTGAATTTTTCTTTGTTCATTTATTATGCATTTTCATTTATTAGGAATTTCCTTGTTTTTTCTTTATTACACCTATCACATGTTGTCCCACTGTAGATATTTTGTGTCCTAGGGGACCACTTGAAATGCTAGATTTAATTTATGGCGTCCATGCACCATACATTTGTAAGTTCTTTGCAGACATTCCAGTAGCTCTTTGGATATACAAATCAGCTTCATTATCTTTTAATTACTCCAATTACTCCACAACATATCTATGGAGGATTTCGCACAGAAAATACTGCACTCCATTATCCACCAATTTATGAGAATTTACCACAGACTTAAAGGGATAGTAATACTTCGTTTTATCTTTATTTTATTTTGTAGGCATTAAAAAAACATGAAAAACTATAAAAGTCTTATCTATCAAACCTTTATGGTTTGAGAGATATTCACAAGCAAAGATTCCCCCTCCCACCCCTTTTACCTAGTGTAAGACATCTCTTCTCAGATGTGGAATCTGGTTGTAAGACCAGACAGATAACAGCAGGGGACAATCTTCTTTCTATGAAAACAATAAAAACCCTGCCCCCCTTGCCAAGTTTTTCAGGTTTTCCCCTTATCTTAATTGAAGATTGTCCCTCTCTGCAGTCTACCTGGGCACCTCCCTTCTGATCTGGCTGAGCAGTGTTACATCAGTAAAATGGACGGGAGGGGGATACTATGTCATTTAATTACTCTTGAACTACAACTCTAACAGAATTGAAATAACACTCTCCAAAGTCCAAATATTATGATGATTAATTAGAGCTGCTTTTATTATGAAACATTACTATCCTTTAAGCCTAACAAATGATCCCTGTCTGTGGGGAGTCCCACAGGAGGTATAATCTACTAGCCAGTATCCATTAATTGTTTCATTGTTTCTTGAGATTACTGTATCATATCACATAATGGTAAGACATATGGGAGTGAAGAGTAAGTAGCCCTATACTACTCAAGAAGTGGATAAGCCATGAAGCTATTCATCCACTATTTGATCTATTTGGAGGAAATGATCATCCATAAGCTACAAAGTTATTTTCATGACATATGTTAAGTGCATGTGGACTCGTGTTTATATGGCAAACTTCACAAGGAGTGCAGAGAAATATATATGAAAGACATGGCATAAAACTAAAGTTATTATGGGATATAATGTTGGATTCAAGCAACATGAAGTGGATAAGCCATGAATCCATACATACACAATTGGATCTATTCAGAGGAGCATGAAGCCATTTTTGTGACATATGGCAAGCGCTGCAAGTTTCATCTAATATTATGTTCCAGTCCAAAATCTCTGTTTGTTTTTTTTATTTAGCGGCATACCCTGAAGTGTTTCTTTGTTACAACATCGGCAGTGCGATATGGTGGAGTCTAGATACTTTCGGCAACATGACTCCATTGCTACATTGACAAATGTGTATGAGATGAGCTTCTTTATTATCTTACACCGGTATCATCAATGCAATCGGCAAATGTAGCGCGATGTGATGGAGTCTAGAGACTTTTGGCAACATGACTTCATCGCTATATTGACAGATATTTATGTGATGAGCTTCTTTACAATTTAATACCGGTATCAGCAAAGCGATGGGATGAATTCTAGACAAATTTTGCAACCACACTATGATTTCTTCATTTGAGCCCATATAACAAAAAAATATATATTTTTAATTTGGCCAGCACTTCATTGACCTCATCTGGGACACAAGTTTTTATATCTCCAGTGGGACATACATTTGATATTGATTTCCTTGCCATCAGTCGGCAGGGAATGATTCCACTGTGGTACTCTGTACTGTTTATTTACATTGGTTACTTAGCAACCACGGAATACCCCATTAAGTCATCCTGCATGAGCCAAGTAGCGCCGGTCTATAAGTGTATAAACACCGTGACGGTCATAGCACGACACCTGGTCCTTAAAGTGGAACTACCACCCAATAAGTATATTGCCCCACATAATTGCACATCTGGCGATTAGCTGCTCTGTAGCACTAGTCGCCAGAATTATTACCTGATTAAAGAGAAATTGCGATTCTTCCAAGACTGACAGCAGGACGGAACGCAGACATCTTGCCATAGTGACACCCGCATGCCTGCGCATGTAATCAGAGCTTGTTGGGGGGCCATTAGGACCAATCCTGATGACCCCCCAACAATCTCTGATAACAAAGTAATGATAAAAGCCCTGTGTGTGCCGCAGAAGGGGGGCTGTATTGGCCCCCACTGTGGCACACACAGGGTTATTTTTTTTATTATTTACTTTTTTTTTATTATAGACCTCATTGAGGGGTATCAGGACCCCCCTGATCCCCCCAATGAGGTCTTACCAAAAAAAAAAAAATCAAAATAAATGTCCCTGTGAGTGCTACAGGGGTCTCCAGCGCATTGCAAAGCAATGCGTTGGACCCTTGTGGCACTCAGAGGGTTAATTTTTTTTTTTATCATTACTTTGTAATCAGAGCTTGTTGGGGGGCCATCAGGACCCCCTGTGGCACACACAGGGTTACATTTTTTTTTATATATATATTTTTTTTAATTATAGATCTCATTGAGGGGCATCAGGACCCCCCCTGATCCCCCCAATGAGGTCTTTGGAAAAAAAAAAATACCCCAAAGGAAGTGACCCTGTGAGTGCCACAGGGGTCTCCAGCACATTGCAAAGCAATGTGCTGGGGACCCCTGCGGCACTCACAGGGTTACTTTTATTATTATTTTTTTTTTTTTTAACTCTTCAGACCTCGTGGGGGACATCTGGACCCCTCCTGGTGTCCCCTCAGTCATTGATCTCCCAGCCAATAGGCTGGGAGATCAATGAGGCGACCGCAGGAGAGCAAAAGCTCTCCTGCCCTTCTCTCCTACCACCGGTAGGAGTGAACAGGACCGGGGAAACTTTCCTAATGTCATCGGTGATCATGTCACCGATGACGTTGGGAGGCTTCCCCCAGTCCCGCCCAGTCCTACCTGGAAGTTCGGGTAGGAGATAGGGGGAAGGAGATCTCCCACCACGATCGTCTGGGAGATCAATAACTGGGGAGGCATGAGGAGTGATCCTCATGCCTCCCCACGAGTGACAGGCATTTTTTTTTTTAAAGGGATAGTAATACTTCGTTTTAACTTTATTTTATTTTGTAGGCATTAAAAAAACATGAAGAATGATATAAGTCTTATCTCTGAAACCTTTATGGTTTAAGAGATATTCACAAACAAAGTATCCCTTCCCTGTTCAACCAGATCAGAAGGGAGATGCCCAGGTAGACTGCAGAGAGGGACAATCTTCAATTAAGATAATGGAAAAAGCTGAAAAACTTGTCAAGGGGGGAAGGGCTTTCATTGTTTTCATACAAAGAAAATTGTCCCCTTCTGTTATCTGTCCTGTCATACAACCAGACTCACATTTGAGAAGAGATGGCTTACACTAGGAAAAAGGGGCGGGGAGGGGAACTTTGCTTGTGAATATCTCATAAACCATAAAGGTTTGAGAGATAAGACTTATATCATTCTTCATGTTTTTTTAATGCCTACAAAATAAAAGAAAGTTAAAGCGAAGTATTACTATCCCTTTAAATGCGGCCACTGCATGCCGGTTATACCGGCTTATGCAGTGACCGCATTTCACTCTTACGGCGTACGAGCGTGGCACAGCAGGTACAGCTGTGTCCACTCGTACGCCGTAAGTAGCTGGCACTCTAGGGGTTAAAAGTACTTAAAAATAAAAACTAAAAAGAATGTTTCCTAATACTGCTTACATGTTGAAACAACTGGTAAAAAAATGTTATGAAGTGAAAGATCCCCTTTAATATTTTTATTATTAATATACTTGTAGAAATGTTTAGGGTTTTCTTGATCTCTTTTGCAGTACTTCTCTCATTTTCAATTTTAGCTAACCTTACTGCTTGTTTGCATATTTCATTATATTCTTTATATTTAAAAGATGCATCTAATCTGTCTGACGTAAGCACTTTAAAAGCCTGCTTATTTCTCATTTCCCTGCAAACCTCATTATTAAGCCACACTGGTCTTAATTTGCTCCTCTTGTGCTTATTCCCCAGTGGTGACTTGTATATTTGTCTAAGAGCATTTTAAACAAATGCAATGGTTCTTGTGCATTTCCGTCTTTTGAAGATTACATACTACTAAATATACATTAATAGTGCTTTTAGCTTTGAAAAATTAGCCTTTTTAAAATGTAATGTTTTGGTTAAACCCTTGCTATTGGGTTTCTCATAACAAATTTCAAAGGATACCATATTGTGGTCACTACTGCCTAAATGTTATTTTACCTGGATACTGTTTATCATATAAAAATTGTTTGAGAGCACTAGGTCAAGCAAGGCCTCTTTCATATTGGCCCCTCTACTAGTTGGGTATCACAGTGCCTGTGATTCCTGTCAGTCTCATCTGTGGCAGATACTGATTTGCTGTGTTGGTTTGGCCCGCCCCCTGGTGACCTTTTTATACCTGGCTAGCACAGCTGTCAGTCGCCCTTTCGTGGTGTTTCTGTGGCAGTTATACTGTTGCTGTGTTCCTGTGTTCCGGATTCCTGTGTCCCGACTCGGCTTGTCTTGACTATTCTCCTGTGTTCCTGCTCGTGTATGACCCGGCCCGTCTGACTACCACCCTTGGATCCTGACCCGGTTTGGCTGACGTTCCTGCTCGTGTATGACCCGGCTTGTATGACTGCCTTCTACGTGCTCCGACCCGGCCTGGCTGACTTCCTGCTCCGAAGACCGACTCCTGCTTTCTACAGTGACCTGTGTTCCAGTTGTCGCCACCGCAACATTTCTATCTGCTGTTCCAGCTTTTGGTGTGACTGCCTTGCCTGGTGTACTCCGATCTGTGCAGTGTATTTTCCGATGCAGAGTTGTGCGTATACGCGCCTCCTTCAGACTGCAGAGCCTTGCTATACCGCTGAAAAGCCTCGAGTAAAAGTGCTAATTAACCCTAGCAGTGCCGCCTGGGTTCCACTCTCTCGCTACTCCTGTAAGAGTCTCTTTCTCGGTGATACTACTGCTGAGTTGGCCGCTCTCCGTCGGCAGCTCCACACATCCTTGCAGAGTATTCACATCCGTTTGGCCGGTTGGGCGCCTAAGACTCTCTCTCTTGTTCATTGAGCGATTCCGCTTTACCGAGTGGTGGCAGGCACAGGCATCAGCATTCGGATTCCGGTAATTACGCCCGTGGGGGCTGTCGGCTCTAGCGTGTGTTATCCCGTAGTACGGTTAAGTCTGAGGAGGCTTGGCAGCTCTCGCATTGAAGGCCGGTTCCAATCACGCCCGTGGGGGCCTTCTGCACTTGCACTAGTTGAAACAGTTCCAGTAGGTATGCCCGAGGGGGCTACGTGGACTCTTGTGCTTCTTCTTACTGAACACCGTGGCGAGGCAGCCCAGTATCCAGCCGGTGATAGTCTTGGTCTCCAGCACAGCCTTATAACACCCTGGGCGTTCCAAACATCCACATCTGAGACGGACTGTTATCAAGGACTTAACCCCTTGGGGGTATACACTATTCTACTGCTGTGTAATTGTACTTATAAGTCATTTGTGCATTTACCATTGTATCTATAAATATTACCACTGGTGTATATCTACCACCACTAGAGGGCGTGTTATTGCCTTATCTTATTTTTAATAAAATTGTGTTCTTATTCACACACTGGTCTGAGAGTCTTAAAAAACCGTGACATTGGGACATAAAATTGTCATTAATCATACTTAAAAAAATTCCTTTTGTTGTGCTGGAATTTCTCCAGGATGTTTCAGGATAGTTGAAATATACCATTATGATTACATTTCCTGATCAAGAAACCCTTTCCGTTTGCAGTAAGTCAGGCTTCCAAACTCCCCAGTATTAGGTGGCTTGTAGCAAATCCCCATAACATTTTTCTACATTCTCACTGGACACATCATTTAGATTTTCCCTTAGACAAGGTTTTTAGGCATGCTTTACATATAGGCATACCCCCTCCCCTTTTATTAACCCATATCCCTCCGAAAAAGTGAATAAACCTCTAGATTGACTGCGAAGTCATATGTATCATCTAACCAGGTTTCAGACACACCATTTAGATTACGCTACTCATACACTGCAATAATTTCTAGTTCCCTCATCTTACCTGCAAGACTGTGAGCATTTACCTGCATACACTGTCTTATTGACATCCTGAAAAATGATATACTTTGTAAAACGTATTTGTCTTTTTTCAGGCTGTAACATTAGCACTTTCTTATTAGATGAACAAGTCCATTCCCCCTCTGCCTCCATGCCACTTCTCTACTCCCTTTTCCTCAATTATTCTATCTTCCACATCCTGTGTTGCATCACCCCCCCATTTCTAGTTTAACCCATTAATGACCCATGACTGTCCAGGACTGTCATGGGTTGTTTTGCCTTAAGGACCCATGACTGTCCTGGACCGTCATGGGTTAAATGATAGCAGCGCTACCGGAGCGTTCAGTCTCAGCCACTTTCACTTGTGCCGGGTCGTGTGATCTCTGAAAGCAGCGATCACATGTACCAGCATTGTGAATGAAAGAGGCAGTACTGCCTCTGTGTCTCAACTCTGCCTGTCTGCCCCTTACAATCAAAGTAAAGGACAAAGAAGCAGATAGGAGATACCTAGTGGTTAAAAAAAATGCAGCAGCTGGGGGCATTAACCCCTTCACTGCTGTGCTGGAGGCTGGCTGGATGCAGGTCAATTTTTGACCTGCTAAAATCAACTTTTGTTTTTAAAAAATACACAATTTTTTTTTTTAATTTTTATTAAGAAACAACAAAAAAAAAAAAAACATGTCCATTACCAAAATTGGAAGTGTGATTGTTGTGGAGCTATGCAATACATTTATACACACCTCCAAATTTAATCAACAAAATAAGTGGGAAAGTAGGGTGTGAAAAAGGGATATGGGGATTTTCTCCGAGTGGGACAATGCCCGCTTAAAACTGCCCATTTTGTAGGTATGACCTTTCATGTCATGCAGTCTCCATAAAAATGTAACGCTTTGTGCCCAAATGAACCCAAGAGGAAAAAAAAAAAAAAAAGTGTGTTTTTTTACATTTTTTTTTTTTACAGTTTTCTTTAATTTTACTACAATAAATGGTGGGCCATCCATATAAGTGTGGTATCAAAAAAAAGCCCTATTTGTGCGTAAAAAAACAGTATATAATTTTCATGGGTAAAATATAGTGCTTAGAGGGAAATCACTGTTGAACAAAGACATAGTCAAAAAGGTCAGAATTGCTCCGGTCCTTAAGTGAAATCGATCTCCGATTTTCCCAGTCTTTAAGGGGTAAAAGACTCCTCCAACTATACTAACTCCTAGCACCCCTTTACGCCAAGGTGAAAGCCAACTCTCCCATAAAGATTGGCCCCAAGGGAAGACCTCCTAGTGCTCTAGGAATCCAAACCCCTCATGCTTACACCAAGTCTTTAGCCACGTATTTAACTCCTTTATCTTGCCTTTCTGATGTAGTGTGGCACAGGTAGTATTCCGGAATACTACCTTAGAGGTCCTTTGCCTAAGCTTTGAACCTAAATTCCTGAAATCCTTAATGGACCTCCATTTTTCCCTGACTGTCATTGGTATCGATATGTACCATGACAGGATATTCATGGCCAGCCCTTCCCAACAATCAATCCAATATGCCAAACTCAAGCACCCTGGAGACAGTAACTGTTCTATTGTTGCAATCCTGGTGACAGATTACCGTCTTCCTAATAATGGAATCCCCTACCATCATCTGTCGAACTCTGTATACCATCAGTGCTAGAGGGGCAGATCTCCCAGCTGTTAGAGCTAACAGTCCGATTAGGAATTAGGTATTAAGTTTAACTACACTCTCATGTGTTTAATAAATAAAAAAAATTCAAACTACAATATGAAAAAACTGTACAGACAGACAAGTTGTCTTTGAAATTCTCTGCATATAACACCCAACACATCTCAGCCAATAGAGCTGCTTCGTCAGGAGCAGTTGTTTGTATCTTGAGGCAAGACTTAGCCTTAAGAGGTGGTGAGTGGGAGGACTGCCCATGGTGAAGGGGACTAGGGTCCATAAAGCACAATGGAGATTGAAGTTTATAGATTCCAAATAAATCTGCACTTAAGATCGATTTTGAGCCTCTCTCCTGCTAATACCTTCCTGACCTAGATTTTCTGAAATCACGAAAACTCTGCCTTCTGGATTTGTATCCAATTGTTCTTGCAGATCATCTAGTTCAGTGGTTTTCAACTCCAGTCTTCGGGACCCACTAACAGGCCAGGACTTAGGGATTTCTCTGCTAAAGCACAGGTGTGGTGATCAGAGGCTCATTCACATTGATTAACTCACCTGTGCTCTAACAAGGAAATCATCAAATCCTGGCCTGTTAGTGGGTCCCGAGGACCGGCGTTGAGAACCACTGATCTAGTTTGTCTCTCTTGTAGAAAGGAGCTTTTCCACCAGTTTGTTTAATAAAATAAAATAAAAAAATTAAAAAGTCTTGTGAAGAGGTTCAAACATTTTGCCTGAAAAGGGAAGAGCTACTAACTTATCCTTTGATGAAGCAGCTACTCCCTCCATGAAAGTAGCCAAAGTGCCCTTCCAGCTGTCACAGACAGGGATGATGCTCTGGCTGCTAACTGGATTATATCCAGGGAGGCATCGCAGGAAAACCTTACTGCTTGAAGTTACTTCCTTGATTAGCTTAGAGCGAGAAACAGGAGTCCATTTTCTCTTCTAGTTGGATTAACCATATACGAATAGTTCTGGTCACACAGGCCAAGGCGGTGGCAGACCAAGTCTTGCCTAATCAGTGGAGACTTAATGCATCTGTCCATAGGGCCCTTGAGTGATGAACCATTTTCCATTGGTATTATTGTTTTTCTGGCTATATGAGCTACTGCCGCATCAATTTTAGGGGAAGAAAACCATGATTTAATATATTCTTCCACAAAGGGGTATATTTTAGAAAATCTTTAAATACCAGTTCTCTTATCTCCCTTTTCCCCACTCTGCTTTAAATAAATCCAAAGTGGACTGGTGTACCAGGAAAGACAGGCCAGACTTTGCGGTTGCCTAAAAAATACTGCAACTATAACACCCAATTCCAGTGGA
Source organism: Rhinophrynus dorsalis (assembly GCA_037306005.1). Taxonomy (NCBI): domain Eukaryota; kingdom Metazoa; phylum Chordata; class Amphibia; order Anura; family Rhinophrynidae; genus Rhinophrynus; species Rhinophrynus dorsalis. The sequence continues at coordinate 186,808,819 of CM074723.1, forward strand.
GAATCAAAAGCCGAATGTTTCTCATTTAAGAGACTCCATATGATCCAGATTCTTCTACAATTCCCCTTCTTCCTCAGAGGAATATCCTAATGCAATATATTGCAAAGTTCCTTCCTCTATCTTCAAGTCTGCCTGACACTCCCTCATCAGGATCTTCCACACAGGCCTGCTTTTCAAGGACAGATACTTTTAATTGAAGGAAAGTTATCTTGCGTGGTTGTTTTTATCCATGATAGCTATGCAGTTTCAGGATTTTCTATTGCTCAGCTGCTTTTTTGAGGCAATTTTGTCAAAGTTTAGAATTATCTGAACTGGGACTCCATCATATGCAGAACAAGCTTTTAATTTTGGAGCTGGTTTATCCTCTTTCGAAAAGGACTCTGAGGGAGGCTTGTCCTTAGAGAATTGCTTAAGTGGGCAGACATGAAGATATATATATATATATATATATATATATATATATATATATATATATATAAAATTTTTTTTTTTTTTTTTTTAATTAGGAAAAAAAGGACTGAAGCTGCCTCTTCCCTTTGCCTAAATCCATAAAGAATAGTTTCCCCTCATAGGACCATAATGTTAAGGAAATACTTTCTTTTATAAAAGTAAAGGAGTTTCGTACCTGCAGTCTAGGTCCATTACGTGCACCCATGGAGTCCTGGAATAGTCACAAACAGGATACATTCCAGCAATTGAATGCAAGGGAGCATGCATGGAAGAGTCCTTCATTTCCAGCCTCGCCTGCAGCTTCTGCACTGAGTGGGAGCAGCAACAGCAAGACAAACCCGGTGCACATCAGAGGAACTCTGCAGCGCTGTACTGGTGCCAGGTAGGGGAAACCCCAAACAATTCTGAATTTACTAAGGCTCACTCCTAACAAGCAGAGCAAGGCTAAAAGCGCTACACCCAGCTTGGTAGGACCAAAAAGACTACCAGATGGGTGAAGAGCATTGCTTTATATCTGCTTTTAATTGGTCCAAACCCCAACAAATGGGCAGAGAATACTCCATTATTCAAGAGACAGGGATAGAACAGAAGAAATCTGCACAATAAAGTTAAATATTTACTCCCCTATGTAATGTCCAGTTTTAAATTTTAAACACTTAATGCAGAGTTGCAGATATACACTACACAAAAACCATACCCATTTAAAAATCAGGTGCAAATATTGCTATCATATGGGCTCATGTTCTTGAGAATGGGCCATGTACCAGAGTTAGTATATGGCAAGGAGTGGCAAACAGAAGCCAGCGCATAAAAGATATATTCTATACACGTGCAATAGTTCTGGCGTACTGCTGACTAGGGTGTCAAAGGGGGCAGGTGGAAGATAATGAATAAGCTAGCCCTGAAAGGGGCTAAGGGGTGGCTGCCACACAACGTGGAAGAGGAAAATGAAGTTTGATGTCATTAGTGGGAGACCAGAGCATGCCATGCTTCTATTTTTTTGGAATTCCAACCCAAGTTCAGCAATGAGAATTCTGACAAGTCTGCATTCACATGCAAATGGTGCAGAAGTACTCCAGTGGACTGGGCAGCACACCTCAAGAAACACCTTCATGTAAGCAGCCCCATATCCAAGCTCAAACACACAAAGACCTAAAACTAAGTGCCGCTTGCTCCTTTCGGCTTGAGTTGTCACTTGACTAGTGAGGTGTGACCTGGATGAAGAGGTAGCCCCCCCCCCAGCCTTTTCTGACACTCCCTGCCCTCTGGAGTAAGGGAGCTCAGCCATGGTTCCTGCTTTACATACTGGACAACTGATTTTTTGTGGGAAAAATATGGATACAAGGGCAGCATCTTTGTTGTTACCTTTAAATGGCAAGCAAGTTACAGTCATAGCACATCACGTACATCGCTCTACCGATATCGCCGTAGAGTAAAGAGGGCCTAAAATTGATCATGCCAAGACCAGAGCGATCTTAGGCCTCAAAATGGCACGTCAGTATGCATAACAGGTCAATGTACCAGCACGTTGGCAAGGATCAAAGTGGTCCTTAAGGGAAGGTAACTTCCCTGGACTGCTGGTCCTTAAGAGTTTAAAAAGTTGAACTAGATGCAAAAACTCCATCTCTCAAACTGCTATTGTTTGAGAGAGTCACTGTAAGTGACATTTCCTGCTGTAAAGCTGACAGACGGAGATCTGTGTCAGCCGACATGAGGAGGCTCTTCAGCAGAGCCACAGTTGCGTTATTTAAAACGAGTTACTTCATTGGAACGATCTAGAAAGTGTGCTTGCAAGCCAGGTACACTTTCTAGACCTTTCCAATGAAGTAATTTTTAAACACTATTGCAGCTCTGCTGCAGAGCCCCCAGGTAGTCCCTAGACAGGATTCCCCTGCAGTCAGCACAGCACTGATGTCAGGGAAAGGGGAGGGAGGGGGAACTGACAGCAAACAGCTCTCAAACCATAATGGTTTGAGAGGTAGGGTTTTCTTGCATATAGTTCAACTTAAGCCCTACAAAATTATAAATATTTCTGGTACATTACTGTACCTTTAATATGTAAGGCAACTGGATTTCTAGCCACATTAACCATAAATGAACAACCCTGATGTTTACCTTAAAATCATGCCCTATGTTGTCCTTATGTGCCATACAGGAAAGGCAGCATTCAGATATGCACCTACAAAAATGGAACATTCAGATGCTAGAGTGACTTTGGAGATATTGAACCAATCCAGATGCAGTAGCTTTAATTCTGCTGACAGGTGACAAGCTCCAGCCTTTAGAAAAGGAAAGGGGGCATGGGGAGATTATCACCTATCATGCCTTTAGTGCACAAGGTGAAGGTTACTTCCAGTAATATTTCTCCAGTTCCTATGTTATTCTATAGAGCCTATGCATTAAGATGCCTTTAGATTTGCCCAAAGGCTCTGTAGAACAAATTAAAATAGTTCATAATTCTTAATGTAGAACAAAAATGTTTGTTTGGTTTAGAATGGTGACTACAGTCTAAGCACATGCACTTGCAAACTGAAGTTTATTGAAGTATGTACAGTCACCTCACATCAAGGTTAACAGTTTAAAAGCCTATTTACAATAACAAGAAATACATAGTATTTGTGGAGACAAGTGACCAGTCTCAAGACGATTCTGCATAGACAGATTGTGTAGCAAGGTGGATTCAGATCCAGCCATAATGGGAAGTGGAAGGATGGCCGTTTGCCAACATTTGTTTTGAGTGTGAAATATCCGGCATCAAGAGTAATGGCAGTTTCCCAGCTGATGAGCAATGGATGGGGGGGGGGGGGGGGGGGGGAAGATATGCTCTAACATGGTCACTTTTAAACAAAGTCTATTATCTACATTCCATGAAGTCTAGACACCTTCATCCTCCATATTTTGATCAGAGGTTAAGCGTGCCTCCTCATCTGCTTCATCTTCAAATCTTGCTTCTTCCAGATCAAGATTCTTTAGATCTTCGAGACTTTCTGGTGCAGTTCCAGTCAACCTCTATAGAAGTGGAAATAAAATAAAGTTTAGAACTAAATGAAAGATTCACATTGTTAAATCCTCACCAAGAGTTACCAATTTGAAATAATCTTATTTTGAACTCTGGGGGAGAGGGGGGGGAAAAAAAAAAAAAAAAAAAAAAAGACCCCACACACACTTAACACATGCTCGCCAGGTAGAATACTGGCCTCAAACCATTTGTTAATATTGCTTTAGCCAATACAACCCACCTGTAACAAGCCGGTGAGAACACCAGATTACCAGAGGGGTATACAGTGCATTGTGACCCTCCGGACCTCAAAAGTAGATTACACTAATATAATGCCCCTGCACCCCATATTGAACTCAAGATCTCCCCTCAATTCAAGTTTACATACTTGAAAACTCAATTATAAATTGAGTGTCATGGTAGCCAAAAGCCCTAGTGTATATAGTTTAGATATTCACACTTACCATATGCCAATTGCAGTACCAGTGACATATGCTGAAGCTTTGTGTGGTACCAGAAAAATCACACTTTTCCCAGAAGAGTGAAAAATACACATTGGCTGGAGTTTAAGACAGGCAGGTTTTAATGAAGTTTAAGTAAACACCAGGTGAAGGTCCAGTTTAAGAGACTGCATAAATAAAGGTGATGGCAGACTGTTCAAAGGGCCAGGTTTTAAAGTGTTAATCACTTGGAAGTGCCCAGTTCAGATCTGCTCCCTAAAAAAGTCCTGCCAGTAGAACACGCTGAGCTATACATGTTTGGATCCTTTAGGATATATAGTTTTTCCTGTAAACCATTCACCATTTTAGTAGCCCTTTTGATTATCTAGATCCTTCTGCAGGGGCTCTCCAGTACTGTACACAATAATCTAGGTGAGGTCTAACCAGAGATCTATAGTGGCATGACTACTCTGCCACTAGCAGTTCATCCAGCACCCTACTTTTTCACTGCTTTATTACAATGCGTGCCAAATTTTAAGTCAACAAAATTACTCTCAAATTCCTTTCCTCTTGACCAGTAGCACCATTAGTGCTATATTCTTCCTTTGGCTTTCTATGTTCCAAATGCATTTTATTAAACTGCAACACATCCATTTTTCTAATTTACCTAAATGATTTGGCTTATTAACCCCAGGAGTTAATATCCTGCTGCAGATGTATGCCTCTTTGCAGATACAAATATCACCTTGAAGATCTTTTGCAGTACCACTAAATAAAGTTAGTGGGCCCCAGAACAAATCCCTACCCCACTAGACACATGACAGAGTGAATATTCTCTATTGAATAAGAGACAGTGTAAAGAACTGTAGCTACCATAAAGCTATCCAGCTGCCTAATGGACAGTTTGATAGACATTAAAGGGATAGTAATACTTTGTTTTCTCTTTATTTTATAGGCATTAAAAAAAAAAAATAAAAAAAAAAAAATCATGATATAAGTTTTATCTCTCAAACATTTATGGTTTAAGAGATATTCACAAGCAAAGTATCCCCCCGTTCAGCCTGATCAGAAGGAAGGTGCCCAGGTAGACTGCAGAGAGGGACATTCAATTAAGATAAGGGAAAAATCTTAAAAAAAAAAAAAAAAAAATTAGTATCTTACCTCAATCAGGTTAGCCATATACTGTACATGTCCTGCTAGCTCCACAAGCTCATCATTCTCTTGCTTCAAGCGTGCAATTTCTCCATCTTTGAGTTCTATTGCTTTGTGTAACTGTGGGAGAGCAATAAGTTAAGAATGAAGTCCAAATTTAGAGGGGGGGGGGGGGGGGGTGAAGAACTGCATTAACAAATGCTAGTTACCTTTTCATTCTCTTGTAAAACCTCATACAATGCTTTCCTCCGCTCTTCTGCCACTTCCTTCCAATAAAGATAAGTAGGATTCTCTATATATAAAAAAATATAAATAAAATAGATGTAAAAATGTTAAAGTACCGTTTAAAAGGCTGACATCTTGATAAGTGTACTCTTGCCATTATGGAGGAATCTAGAATACAGTCCAATACCTGATGTAACAGAACACATTTACCACCAGTATTTGTGTGAATATAAGGAGAGGTTTCTTAAACTGATCTGAAAATGTATCATTGCATTGTTATTCAAGGGCACCCTATATTTGGGATACTGGCTAGATTGGTGAAACATCCAATCTAGTAAGCAAATCGGTGTATGTCTGCCACCTTATTGTTTTATATATGAAAGTGGCAGCCTTGTTAAAGTTTAGAGCTGTGGGAGACAAGTTCTCCCTCCACCTTATGGCACATCTTTCTAAGGGACAGCCTTATGGCAGGTTGCAGGAGAGGTTCAAATTTGCCAGCCACCCATGCAAATATCCTGTCATTTTCAGGACCTAACATTGTGCAGACTCAAACCGGACAGAGAAAAAGTAAATTATGTCCTGTTTGACTGCACATTGATGAGTCCTGAAAACGATAGGGGGAATATCACCATGGAAGCAGGTGGCAACTGTTTCCAGGAGCTTCACACGTCAACAAGGTTGCCTCTTGAAACTATACACAGTAAGGTAGAGGGAGGGATACATCAAATCTAGACAAGTGGCATGAAATTGAGAGCCATTACAGGAAGGCAAGAAAGTGAGGGACAGATGTCTTACATTTCACGATCCCCCCTTCAAAAACCAAACTGCAAGTGTTGGGGGTTGCCTTATATTCAAGCAAATACAGTAATTTTTATAGTATTGGGACTAGAAAGTTACAGATCAGGGGTTACCAGTTTACCTTTCACCATGAGGTCAAAAGCTTCACTTGAGCAGCTTTTATTCTCCCCATGTTCTGGGTCAACAGCAACTTCTACTTTAGCTTTCTTTGATGTCAACTGGTCATTCCACAGTTTTCTTTTTGTAGAATTTTTGGTAGGCTAAGTAAAGAGCAATAAAAAAAGTTAGTCAATATTAACTTTAGAGCAACTGAAAAAACAGTAAATTTGTATTCAGATGAGGTTACAAGTCATGAAGTGTTTCACACTATACCTCTGTATCCCTTCCAACAAGATGTCCAGTTGCTGAAGGCTGAATTACTTTAAGGGTCCTTCTTGGAGCAGTAGTATCACTAGTTTTATTGATCAAGTAGTTCTGAAATAATAAGTTAGGAATAAACATCCGAGCTTTGCAAGAAAGTTTACAGATCAGTTTAATAGCATGCCATGGAGGATCATTTAGCTCTTTGGAGTCACAGGCAAGAGTAAACATTATCTTGGTGAACTGGTCTGCTTGGATACCAGGGACAGTATCAACTGATATAGGCATTATTAGCTCCTAGTATGGAAGTTAGTAAGCATTCTATGGTAAAATATGGTAGGCCTAAATTGATGTCTGAATGGCAAGCTTGCTGCCGCTCCCCCATGGAGGGAGAAAAACACTACAAAAGACAGCATTGCTCTCATTTCCTTTCCATTTACACAAATTGTATGATTTTGCCAGATTGCTCCAGGATTGCAACTGTTCTGCCAAGATACTATCCAAATTTTCATGAATTTGAATTTAAAGCCCAGACAGGCTATTGTTCCGCAAGACTGCCAGTCCATTGTTGAAGTGTAAACAGCACATCCAATTTATCAGTTTGGTTAGCTACAGTGCCACCCATGGGAGAGCAAACAAAAGAGGTAGATATCTTGATAACTGGGTTATTACATTATCGTGAGAAAGTTACTGATTCACAATGTAGTTGACATGACAAGTTCAACTTTCCCACAGTCATGTTTTACAGCAGATTATAATCTTAAATCAAACAGCATGCCAGGGACCGTGGGAACCAACATTAAACCCTTCAAAGTTATGGATTAGTTCACATTCTCATTAAATTGCAACACTTGACACCAGTGTCTCAAATGACAGGTAACAGCACTAAAGTTATATAATAGGAAGATTAGATATTCAGAAGCACAAGTGCTTCAGAAGGAGCCTATTGACTTCCCTTGGTCACTTTAACCATGTAAAGGCTGTAGCCCATTGAAAGCCTCAGTGGAATTAAACAAGTAGGGGTTATAAGAACTAAGCTTTTAATTCAGCATTTTGTTTAGCTGGGTAGATACTGAAATCAACTGTTACCAGCCAATAAAGTATTGATTGAAACATTAACTGCCCTTTTAAATCTTACAAGTCCAAATAGTGTATTAACCCCTTTGAGTCCCAGCTGTCTCCCCAACACATTTCATTACAATAGGCAGTGTACCCACTGGCAGTCAAAAGGTTAAATCCACTCTTGCCAAAATACCACCATGCTGTCTTAAAGTTTAAAGGGATCGTAATGTTTCAAAATAAAAGCAGCTCCAGTTATTATTCATAGTATTTGGGACACGCAGAGTATTATTTCATTACGGTCACAGTTGTAGTTAAAGAGTAATGGAATGATAAAGTATCCCCCTCAACCCCTTCTACTGATTTAATACGGCCCACCACAGAGCAGCAAGGTGGTGTCCAGATGGCTTGCAGAGAGGGACAATCTTCAATTACCATAAGGGGAAAAACCTGTCAAAGGGGCAGGGTTCTCACAATAAGATGGTCCCTTGATGTGAGCCATCTGGTCTCAAGATCAGATTTAACATCTATGGGGAGGTGGCTTACACTAGGTAAAAGGGGCCAGAAGGGGAATACTTTATCATTCAATTACTCTTGAACTACAACTATGACAGTATTGAAATAAGTCCATGGCCCAAATACTATAGACATTAATTGGAGCTTGTTGCTGCGACTGACCACAGTATCAAGGGGCAACTACTTTCAAAATTACTGCCCAGTGGCAATTTGCTGGTCGGGGGCCATCTCTGCTTTGGAGAGATGTGGGCAGCAAGCCACAAAGATGGTCTTACACAATTTATATTTTCCCCATGGGTATAAATATGAATCTGTACAGTTATAGTTCTCCAAGACAGAGGGGATGATAAGATGAGGGAGAAGGAATGGTACTGTATTCAGCTAGGACATACATTCTATACATACAAGCCATTAGGCTAAAACTGACAACATACCTTGATTGATATTGCAGGCCTAGCCAAGTCTGTTCGCTGCTTCATGTTTGCGTTCATTTCTACCCTGCAGTAGAAACAGATAAAGGGAATGAACAATGTTAGTTTTATGCCATCTGTTAGCAGCTTGGCAACAATTGGGACAGTTTACAGAATTCACCCAAAAGTCAAAATAAGTTTAAAGCCTGCGGTTGCCCAAAATTACCAATTACTCAGCAGAGTCACTAGCCAAAGCTGGCAGACTACAGAATAAAGTTAATGAATTTAGATTATGCTAGTTTAACGTTTAAGTTATCTTTGCAGTCTTACCCCTTAGTTTTGGGTAGTGAAAGTTGGTGAAGCTAAAGTGGTTATCCATTTTAATCAGACTTAAGATTGACAGTAGATAAGAGCCAGTTGGTGATCTGCCCGTTCCCTAGCCATCGTAGGACAGTTAGTTTTCATAGATACAGTTTGACCACAATGTTGCAAGAAATTTACTCCCAGCGACATCTTAGAGCTTTATGGTTTGAGATTGATTTACTACTACAATATTGGGGATTAGTAATTTTAAAGTATTACGATCCCTTTAATGATTACATATGTTCACTTAATGAATTTGAACTGTCTGCTGCATTTGTATCAAGGCAAATATTGCAATCTGCTACTTAACATGTAAATGTAACATCTTTAAGAGAATGGTTCCCTTTACATGTTGGGCAAATAGGATTTATCCCCCATGATTAACACAAGGGTAATCCCCTACTGCTGAGAGATATTAAACAATTATAACAGCTTGAACTTTTTTTGTGCAATATCAGTGGCCTGAAAAACTTAGTGGCACTTGTTGCTACACCATCCTATGGAGATCTTTGTTCTACAGGCCAGAGCAGTCCATAGGATGGTGTAACAGTGCCAATGTAAATTCAGTCCACTGATATTGCACAAAAAAAATAAATAAATAAATATAAATAAAAAAATTAAAGTTAGAGCTGTTATGTTTTGATAAAGTTTCAGCGGTGGGCATAACCTTGTTTTATTTAAGGACAAAGCCTACAAGATATTCTTGTACAGCGTAAGTATTACTATCCTTTTAAGCACAACTTCCAGGGGGACACTTATTCTATACAGATAAACCCCTCTGAGAATCAGAGGGTGTGCACAGCTTATTTCAAAGCAATGCACTACTGGTTAAGGAATATATGAAAGAACTGCATAATCTATTTTAAGTGTAAACACCAAGTGGAGAATACACATGCTGCCTCAGACTGAAGGGCTGGTACAAGTCACAGTGCAGAGGAAGCACACATCCCCTACTTGCTGAATGACTAAACAGTGTAAAGCTTTACAGATTTTACATCTTATAACTAGTAGTAAAGATATGGTCAAGAGCTGCCAGGTCATGCTTATTGCACAAAGCACACTTTAACTGCAGTTAACACTAGCTTTAGTCAAACTAAAACGGTGATATTTACAGAGAAGACTGCCATACATGGAAGTGAATGCATGCATTTCACTGGGGATAGTAACCCCATTAAGACAGTCTCCGTCGCATTGCTGAGTGTAAATGCCACAAATACATGGTAATATTGGTTATTTACTCCAGAACAGCACCTACTTGGCTTTGTGAATAATGCATTAAATGCTGATGGAGCACCACTCTTATTTTAATGTTTGTTTGTTTTTACAGCCATTACGTGTCTAAAGGAGGGTCTAGCATAGCTTTGGCAACCCCGCTACAGGGGTATGTAACGCATTGATTCACAATACGTTGCAACCACCACTGACTTAGTGTTAAGACATGCTGCGCCCTACATATTGCCACCGCAGCTACTAATGACCTACCGTCACCCAAAGAACGCCATACAACCACAATGCTACACAACACAATATTTACACAAGGAAGACAACGCACTGACCAATCAGAAGCCAAGGACAAGACTTCATACCGCCTAATCATAGGCTACGCATAGTTGGCCTTACACAACATGACACCATGGGCCATATTTTCAAGAGTGGCGGTGATTTGAGAGCGATTCAGTTACACTAAGGAAGACCAACAAATCCCAGTGAATGCAAATGCTGTTAACCCCTTAACTGGTAGAAAGTCTTCCTCCGGACCTCTTGCATGTAAAGTCCGAAAAACCACACCTAATTCAAAGTCAAATGTAGTTGTTTACTACAGTGAATACATTTGTTTGGCCTCGGAATTTCTCAACTACTTTGAACATACGATCCGCAATGCACAGGATCATCTCTTTCAGAGATTATAAGAGCGCAGACTCAACCTAACCCCTTTACTGCCAGACATTACAAGCCATCATACTGATTACATAAGGGTATGCAGTACAACGAAACGCAATGCAACGCACTCCGGTGCTCAGAAAGTTGGCTAAACACGTAGTCAATTGAGGGTTATCACCAACAGAGCGCCTGACAGGCCGAAGCGCATAAATAAAGAAAAAAAAAATGACCAGATCCCGTAATATGACAAAGTCACAATTATATGAATGAACAGAGAGACAGTAACGCAAAGGAGAATCCTAAGGGCGCGAACAATACTACGCTCACCTGTTTAGCTTCGATACGACCGTCTGTTGTTCCGCTTTACTGTTCTCTTCTTCCCGCGCACCGCCTTTCTTATACTAGGTATCTGCCCCATCACGTGATCCGCTTCCCCTCTCCCCCTTCAGAACAGCCGTAAGCAAAAGCTGCAATACTTTACGTAGTGTGTATTCACTGTATTTACGGACATATGCTTTTTTTCTGACGCTGTGTTCATATATTTTCACAAACAATAAATGAGGGTTGCCAACCCTGGTTAGCAATCAGAGGGGATTAATGCGGTTTCTAACTATTTCACTGCCAAATGTGGTAATCAAACGATACAATAAATTGAAAAAATGTTTTTAACAGTAGTTTAACCCCTTGCGGACCGGTGTGGGCTATGCAACGCATTGCTTTGAAATGTTACCCTTCCGGTCCTCAGGGGTTAACCATTTGAGTGCCAGAAGGGTACGTAATGCATTGCTTTTCAACGCATACTGTACCCCTCTGGTACTCAAGAGTAAGGTGACCAGATTTTTAAAATGAAATCCAGGGACATTTTTTTCTCCACCTCCACACCCTGTCCACCTAACACCCTGTACGCTTTCATACCCTGTCCACACACTGCCCACACTCTGTCCACCCTCACACCCTGTCCACACGCTGCCCGCACTCTGTCCATCCTCACACCCTGCCCACACTCTGGCCACCCTCACACCCTGTCCACACGCTGCCCACACTCTGTCCACCCTCACACCCTGTCCACACACTGCCCACACTCTGTCCACCCTCACACCCTATCCACACACATCCACCCTGCCCTTCTCCGCACACTGTCCACCCTGCCCACCTCCACATTGTCCACCTCCATACTGTCCAGCTCCACATTGTCCACCTGTACATTGCACACATCTTCTGCCTCCACACTGCCCACCTCCACACACTGTCCACATCACTTCCACACACTGTCCACACCACCTCCACACACTGCCCACATTGTCCAACTCCACACACTGCCCACATTGTCCACCTCTACATTGCCCACCTCCACACACTGCCTGCACTGCCCACCTCCACACCCTGTCCTCCTCCATACCACCCAATCTGTGCACCTCCCCACTGCCCACCCCATCCTCCACCACAAACTGCCCATCCTGTCCTCCTACAAACACTGCCCACATTGTCCACCTCCGCACTGCCAACACTGTCCACCTCCACACTGTCCACACCACATTGTCCACCTCCACACTGCCCACCCCATCCTCCTCCACAAACTGTCCACCCTGTCCTCCACACACTTAAAAAAAGTTCAGGGGTAGGGGAGAGACAGTGCAAATGCTATCTCAGTGTAGTAAAATTAGATTTAGTCACAGTATAAATATACACTTTTAAAATAGTAGCAGGTAAATATGGAAAGGATGTCCCAAGTGAACAATACCAATAATATTAAAAGAAATGGAAAAGAGAATTAAACAAATATATATATACTAGTTGAACAGCCCGTTACACGGGCCACAGTGCCTCTGGCAGCCGGTCGCGGGGCAGTCACGCGCAGTAGCGACTGCCCGCGCCACTGCTGATACAGAGCTGGACGCTCCTACTGCGCATGTCGGGCGTTACACACAACTTAGCGAATTATTATATAGGATAAGTCATCAAAAATATACATATATATATATATATATATATATATATATATATATATATATAAAAAGATGTAAATCAATTAATACAATAAAATAAGAAATAAAGAAATGGTATATGATACTTGTCACTGGGCCACAAATTGGACAATCAAAAGGCTCCTAGTTGAACCAGAGAAGTCTGAGTATAACATATATACCCACTGATAAAGTTTAAGTACTCCTGAAACAATACAAAGATCTGTGGCAGCTATAGAGACAGAGTATACAATATGACAATATGTATGTTCTCTTTATCAGTGGGTACATATGTTATACCCAGACTGCTCTGGTTCAACTAGGAGCCTTTTGATTTGTTTCTGTATTTCTTATTTTATTGTATTCATTGATTTACATGTTTTTATATACATGTATATTTTTATGCCTTATATATACTTTTTAACCCTTTGAGTGCCAGAGGGGTACACAACGCATTGCTTTGCAATGCGTTGAGTACCCCTCTGGCACTCAAAGGGTTAATTCTCTTTTCCATTTCTTTTAATATTATTGGTATTGTTCACAATATTAACCACTTTCTCTCTTCTATCAAAATAATTTTTAGTGGGGGCAGTACGCTAGGTTTATATATTTATAGCGTTCAATACACCGCCGGTGCCTTTGTCAAAGAGCTATATTCACTTACTTAACCGCACTTTTTCCAACATGTCCTAAATATCACTGTGCATGGATATATTCACTCTGTGTGGTGCTGTGTAACCCTCCTTCCTCCACACACTGTCTACCTCCATACTGGCCACATTTCTCACCTCCACAATGCCCACAATGCTGCTTGCATTCCTGCACCCCTTGCTCTGAGTGCCGCACCGAGGTCCTACGCACTACAGCCAATGAGAGAGGAGTATCCTGGCAAAACCTCCTCTCTCATTGGCTGCAATTTCAACTTGTTGGGAAGGCACTGGATGGCAGATACAGTGTAGGTAATGCAGCCTGTGCTTTCCTATTGATGCGGCTGCCTTAGTTAGATCCAGGGACAGATCCGGGGACAGATTCTAGCCGGGGACAGTGCCCTCAATCCGGGGACTGTCCCTGGAAACCAGGGACGTCTGGTCACCCTAACTCAGAGGGTTAAAACCCATGGATCCCAGACAGATGTAGTGCTTTGTTTAAACATCAAGTGGATTAAGCCTTTGAGTGACAGAGGAGGGTGCAGTGTAGGCTCTTAAAAATAAACTGTGTCAGACTGAAAATTATGTGTACAATAAAAACCCAGTTCAGAAAATGCACAAAAGCAGTAGCTGGAATTGATCTAGTAGCTGTACGCCCATAACACCAATTTACTATAATCCCTGGGAGAGAAAGTCAAATCATAATGCAATTTGTGCCAAAGGAAGAGTAACTGGGCAGTTTATGGGTGTCGAGTACAGCCACATGGGGACCCCTGAATTCCATTACATACATGTACATGCACTAAAATGGCCCTATCTTTAAGAGATATGAAGGAAACAAATGCAAGTCATACCATTTTTTTTAAGTAAACATTCAACCACATCAAATGAGGAGTGTTTTGCCTTTCTACCCTTAGTCTTGTGTGCACAATTATTTCCATAAATTGGCATATAGGGGAACTTTTTTTTTACATTTTCACCACTTCAAAGATACTAAAATCATTGAAAACTATAGAATTTCCTACTATATTAAGTACTTTCTACCAGCCCAAGAAAATGGTAACCCAAGGGTATGGGTTGACATAGAGTAGGGGTGCCAGAAGCATAAAGCTACACCTGCCAGTTTTCTTTGTGAAATGACCTGCCTGCACTACGGGAAGATCAGTTAGCTGCGTGTAGCAGTATGAAACAGGAAAGTAATGGGGAAACCAGGAAGCCCCGGATGGTTTTGGACAGTAGAAATCGGGCCAAGTCAAAACCGAAAAAGCAGAATCACCTGAGGCAGGAGAGTAGTCAAAATAGGCCAAGGTCAAAACCAGGTTGACTGAAGAAACTGGAGGCAGACGAATAGTCAGGAATGGGTGGAGGTCAAAGTCAGAGTGATCAGGAGCAGCTAAGAAATTGATTAGTCTGGAATGGGCCAAGGTCTAACATCAGGTAATCTGAGGTTAGTTGAGGTAAAAGGGAAGTCAGGAACAAGTCAAGTCTAGTACCAGAAAGGAATTAAGGCTGATAAAACACACACAAAAAGGAAGGCCTGAAAAACTCATGTCTACCTGTCAAGAAGACAGGTAGATAAGTGTGGAGAAGCCAATGAGAGAGGAATGGGTGGAAATGCAGGTGAGCGACTGCAAAGAGCAATCGTGACAGTGCCCCCGTCTTAACGGACAGCCACAGGATGGCCAGGATGAGTGAGATGAAAAGCCCATACCAAGGCAGGAGCATGGACATCCAAAGATACCCAGGATTGCTCTTCAGGGTCATAACCCTTCCAATCTATCAGGGACTGGGTCCGTCCACATACATGGCGAGAGTTCAGAATCCTCCGAACCTCATTTTTCCAGTGATCACCCACTACCATAGGAGTGGGGGTGTTGGATCAGAGAGGGATATTGGTTGAGAACCATAGGTTTTAAAACAGAGACATAAAAGGTGTTAGCAATCTTCATAGAGGAAATGATTCCAAAGAGTAAGTGACTGGAGTGAGCATGGAAAGGACTCAAAAGGGACCACTGTATCACATTCCGGAACATTGGGGAATAGTCACAATAAGGCATGGGACTTAGTGTTCTTGGAACCTGGCTGATAAGTTATCATAAAGTTGAATATAGTAAAGAACCAAACCCATATGGCTTGTTGGGGGTTCAGCCATTTAACCTTTTCTAAGAACTGTAGAGTCTTATGGTTAAGATAGTGAGAGGAATGGAGGTTCCTTCTAGGCGATGTCTCCATTCCTCTAGAGCTAATTTGATAGCCATTAGCTTGGAAATTACCTTGTCCTGCTATAATCTTGTGTGGGGTGAAACAGGAGAGGCTGGCAGATATTCAGCTAGTTGGAATTATTGGTTCAGGAGAAAAATCCTGAGCATTGGGTAATAGTCATAATAAGGCATCTGCCTTAGTGTTCTTGGAACGTGGCTGATAAGTTATCGTAAAGTTGAATCTAGTAAAGAAAAAAGCCCATCTGGCTTGTCTGGGGTTCAGCCATTTGACCTTTTCTGGTTTAGGGCAGTGATGGGAGCTGCAACACTAGAAATGCCATGGATGAATCTTCTATAATAGTTTGCAAAGCCTAGGAAATGTTGAATACCTCATAAGGTGGTGGGTTTTGGACAGGAGATGACAGCAGAAACCTTCTTGGGATTCAAGAATAGGCCACTGGAAGAGACCACATATCCAAGGAAAGAGAGTTGTCTGTTTTTCAAGTTCACTTCGTATAGATGGTTGTCACATAGACATTAAAGGACAGTCTTGATATGGTCCCTATGGCAGTCTAGGGTGGAAGAAGTACAACAAAGGAGAAGAACAGATATTGCAACATATTTATGACATTTTGGAAGACTGCAGGAGCATTGCAGAGTCCAAAAGGAATCAATAGATACTCATTATGCCCATAACGGGTGTTAAAGACAGTGTTCCACTAAGACCAAATTCTCATTAAGTTGTATGCGCCACATAAACCTACTTTGATGAAATAAAGACTGTCTTCCACTAAGACTGAATTCTCACTAAATTGTAAGTACCACGTAAATCTAGTCTGATGAAGTAAGAAGAACCTTGTAACATTTCAAATAGTTCAGGAATCATAGGAAGGGGATAGTTATTATTTATGGTTAACCTGTTCAGTCCCCTGTTGTCTAAGCAGGGTCGCAGGGACACGTCCTTCATACTAACAAACAAAAAACCTGCTCCTGCTGGCGAGGAAGAGGGAGGGGTAAACCCCTTAGCCAAGTTTTCTTCAATATTAAATGAGCAGCACCTGGCTCTCAGGTTGGGACAGCAGGTAAGTCTTCCCCTTAGGGGGCATCGTACCTGGTAGCAAATCAGTTGGAAAGAATGGGAGGCAGGATCTCCATATTACATTGTGAAAATACGTGTACGTTGTCCCAATATTCTCTTGTGACCAGGGCTTTCAAGGTGTCCCCATAGGTTCCAGGCAATACAGTTGAGTTGGCAAGGTGAACTCCAGGCAGTAATCTGTACCACTCCCCAGTCAATCTCCGGATTATAATTATGCAGACAAAGCCATGGTAATCCGAAGAATAATGAGACAACTGGCAATTCAATGAGGTATGACTGGACTCTCTCCTGGTGAAGTAGGCCAGTACTAAGAGTTATGCTGTCTGTTTCCACTGACACAATGCCTATTCCCAAGGACTGACCATCCACTGCTGATACCAGGAGGGGATTAGCCTTTCCCTTAACCAGTATGCAATAGAAGTGAGCAAAGGTAGAGTGCATGAAGGTCCCAGCGGCTCCAGAATCAATGAAGGCCGATGTAGGGACAGATCTCCCTCCTACCACAAGGTGACAGGAACCAGAAGTCAAGTGGAAATGGGTCAGGGAATAGGGGTAGGGCTTGACTAGGTGCCCCTTCGCTCCTCAAGCCTTGACGTTTCCCGGATGAGTCATGCACTATCATAGGAGATGGCCCTTCTGTCCACAATAAATGCACAAACCCAGGGCCTGATTTACATCTCAGGTGCCCCTAGGCAAGTAACTCTAGGTGACCTTAGCTCCACGCACAGTCACACACCTCACTTCTCACATGACCCCGCCCCCCAGTCCCATCCATTATTTCATAACACAGAAATACCCTTAGCCTATAACAAGTCAGAACGAAAAAAGCTTTAACCCTTTGATCCAGATCCCTCTAGCATCCAGTGGGTTAAATAATAATGTAACAGATACCCAAGTCCTTGGGGTGGACTCAGGCCGTCGTTCCAGGTTTCTCCCTCCTGAGGTCAGCTACAAGCAGGCAGCTCCAATGGTTACTCAAGCAGCATTTCTTTCTAGGATGGGGGTCAACAGAAGACCCTTGATACCATCCTGCAACAGAGAGATAGGAGCCAGTTCAAGCTGAAACTGTAACACACTTTATTGCACAAACTTCAACTCTTTTATACATGCGAACCACATCAAGATACAATACTAGACAAAGGACAGTGGCAGATGGTGTAAACATAACACAAAGGGCCAGACATGATTACATTATTTATACAAAGGGACTGAGTAAGGGTAAACACTGTGACAATAGGCTGAGGGACTCGAATACACATCTTTACACAATGGCCAGGGGGTTGAAGCATCTTTGAATATTCTGCTTCAACCCCTGGCCAATCAGGAGCCTGAAATCCGATGGCCAGTCCTGGCCAAGATCATCATTGCTGTCTCAGCCAATCGGAACCAGTGGGCGGGCAGCTAACCGACCAATCCCTGGCCACCTACTTTCCCCATGCAAAGTCAATTGAGGCCCTTTAACCTGGACTGGCCAATCAGGAAGCCGCCTACCCTCCCATGTTAAGTCTATGGGGTTTTTGAATAGTTTGCCCCGCATGGCAGCCAGCCTGCGGACGGGTTATAGTCTGTGGATTTCAGTCTTTTGGAAAAGGTTTATTCTCCATAACTCCACCAGGTTCCATGTACCGGCCAATGCTCGTGAATTCAGTCTTTTGGAGGAGCTGTTCTTCACGTAACCCCTAACCAAACTGCCAGACACTGATCCACGGGCCGCCACAATGACTCTTAGGCGGCGGGCTGCCATAGTTTTTCCAATCGCTGCAAAGTAACGGCCTAGGATCCGTTACAAATAACATGTAAAGGGGTATATAATATATATATATAATGTGGTATATAATATATAATATATATGGTACAGGGACAATGAGTACATTCTGGTCACACCCACAACTCAGAATGTGGGTGTGTCCAGCACAGCTGAGGCTCCCATCAAAATTTGGCATTCCAAGCAGTTGCCTACTCAACCTATTGGGAAATCAAGCCATGACAAACCAAGGGTCCGGCGCCTACTTGTTACGGAGTGACTATGAAATTAACACACTGATAAGTACAGATGAACTTAATATAAACTTTATTAAGTACAATAAAGACAGGTAGTAATGCAACAGACTGGTGGCAACAAACGACAACAGTAATACGGTAATGACATAAGTGGCAGTAGAGGGTAACACCTTCACGAGACCAGGGAGGACTAGTGAACTCACTATCCTCACCCTTCACTAGGCAGATGAGCAACAATGGAAAGGCCCAGGGACTCACACAGGTAGATGGAATTACAGTGTGAGCATACAACACTTATGTCTGGATAGTATACCTTCACGAGACCAGGGAGGAACAGTGACTCACTTTCCTCACCCTTCACTGGCATTCAAAGGGTTAATCGACTGGTAGTGTCCTTAGAGCTAAGAGAGCAGAGTTTCCATAGCTTAGAGCTAACACTTCACATGGCCTTAGGCAAGGTACCAGTTTGGGCCCCATTCCCCTCCTCACTCCATATACCACAAACACACACACACACACACACACACACACACTGCATTGAAGATCTCTCTGGTATCCAACATCCCAGAGTGGTTAAGTTTTGCCAGCAGACCTCTTTGTTTATTATGGAAACATGCCTTATAAGTGTGTATGTCTATTTATACATATACATACACCCACAATCATGCACTGAAGACCAGTCTGGAACCCAACATCCAAGAGTGGTTAAGTGATGCCAACAGACCTCTGTGTTTATTATGGAAACATGCCTTATAAGTGTGTATGTGTGTTTTTACATATACATACACCCACAATCATGCACTGAAGACCAGACTGGGACCCAACATCCAAGAGTGATTAAGTGTTGCCAACAGACCTCTGTGTTTATTATGGAAACATGCCTCATAAGTGTGTATGTGTGTTTTTACATATACATACACCCACAATCATGCACTGAAGACCAGACTGGGACCCAACATCCAAGAGTGATTAAGTGTTGCCAACAGACCTCTGTGTTTATTATGGAAACATGCCTTATAAGTGTGCATGTCTATTTATACATATACATACACCCACAATCATGCACTGAAGACCATTCTGGTCCAAGAATGGTTAAGTGTTGCCAACAAACCTCTTTGTTTATGATGGAATCATGCCTTTTAAGTGTGTATTTATATATATATATATATATATATATATATATATATATATATATATATATATATAAAAAGCATCAACGAATAGGGCAGCACCCGTGGGACTTAAATAGTGTAATATTTATTGTTAATTTGGCAAGAGATAAGGACCTTATTTCTTGCCGAATTATCAATAAATATTACACTATTTAAGTCCCTCGGGTGCTGCCCTATTCTTTGATGCTTTATCTACATTACTTTTTTGGGATTGTGCACCTGGGCATTATTGATTCTATAGAGTGAGTGCTTTCAGACATTGATGTGATATATATATATATATATATATATATATATATATATATATATATATATATATATATATAAAAATAAAAATTGTAAAAAAAATAAAAAACTGTATTACTATAAAATTAAATAAATGTGTGAATATCTAACTTTTCATTATGATTATGGGGAAATAAAGTATTGCACTTAAATATCCAATATGATTCACATTGACATAGCCTCTCAAATCTTTCACCCTCTGATGTATAATTGGTTATTTGTTCAAGTGGTTTGAGTATAGTCCCCTCCATATTTTTACTATGCTCATCCATATAATGTCTGGCCAGGAGGTATTTAAGATCTCCTCCTAAAATGGCTATACCATGCTCTAAAAATCTATCTTTTAATTTTCTTTTCGTTCTACCTATGTATATTTTATTACATTGGCATGTGATACAATATACAATATATATAGAATTACAGTTAACAAATTGATTGATGTACTGTTTTTTATTATTATCATCTTTAAACACCTTAGTTTTATTTGCTATAAAATGACATGTTAGACACTTACTAATTCCACATTTGAAGCTTCCAGTGATTTCTGTAAATAATCTATTTCCCTTCATTATTTAATAACTGTTTTTATTATTATCTGGTTTATGTCTAGTTAACACTTTTTTTACATTTTTATTTTTGGTATAAATTATAGATGGTTTATTGCTTATATGATTCTTCAATATTAGATCAGATAATAAAATGGGCCAATGTTTATTTATAATTGTATTTATATCTTTCAATGATTTATTAAATTTAGTAACAAAAGGAGTACATTTTATTCCCTTTTTTTTAATCTTATCGTTATAAATTTCGTTTTCCATGTCCTGATATAACATATTTTGTCTCTCCAATTTATTTACTTCCATATATGATTTATCTATTATTATTTCTGGATATCTTCTTGTTTTTAATTTATTTTTTAATTGTGTACCTTGTTGTTCAAAATCTTCCTTATTACTACAGTTTCTTTTTAACTTTGTAAACTGCCCTTTTGGTGTGTTGTTTTTCCATGTTTTATGATGATAGCTTGTATAGTGCAGATAATTATTTACCAGCTTGGGCCACCTCACCTTATATAGTAACTCCTCACACCATATACCACACACACACACACACTGCATTGAAAACCTCTCTGGTATCCAACATCCATCCAAGAGTGATTAAGTGTTGCCAGCAGACCTCTGTGTTTATTATGGAAACATGCCTTATAAGTGTGTATGTGTGTTTTTACATATACATACACCCACAATCATGCACTGAAGACCAGACTGGGACCCAACATCCAAGAGTGATTAAGTGTTGTCAACAGACCTCTGTGTTTATTATGGAAACATGCCTTATAAGTGTGCATGTCTATTTATACATATACATACACCCACAATCATGCACTGAAGACCAGTCTGGAACCCAACATCCAAGAGTGGTTAAGTGATGCCAACAGACCTCTGTGTTTATTATGGAAACATGCCTTATAAGTGTGTATGTGTGTTTTTACATATACATACACCCACAATCATGCACTGAAGACCAGACTGGGACCCAACATCCAAGAGTGATTAAGTGTTGCCAACAGACCTCTGTGTTTATTATGGAAACATGCCTTATAAGTGTGCATGTCTATTTATACATATACATACACCCACAATCATGCACTGAAGACCATTCTGGTCCAAGAATGGTTAAGTGTTGCCAACAAACCTCTTTGTTTATGATGGAATCATGCCTTATAAGTGTGTATTTATATATATATATATATATATATATATATATATATAAAAAGCATCAACGAATAGGGCAGCACCCGTGGGACTTAAATAGTGTAATATTTATTGTTAATTTGGCAAGAGATAAGGACCTTATTTCTTGCCGAATTATCAATAAATATTACACTATTTAAGTCCCTCGGGTGCTGCCCTATTCTTTGATGCTTTATCTACATTACTTTTTTGGGATTGTGCACCTGGGCATTATTGATTCTATAGAGTGAGTGCTTTCAGACATTGATGTGATATATATATATATATATATATATAAATAAAAATTGTAAAAAAAATAAAAAACTGTATTACTATAAAATTAAATAAATGTGTGAATATCTAACTTTTCATTATGATTATGGGGAAATAAAGTATTGCACTTAAATATCCAATATGATTCACATTGACATAGCCTCTCAAATCTTTCACCCTCTGATGTATAATTGGTTATTTGTTAAAGTGGTTTGAGTATAGTCCCCTCCATATTTTTACTATGCTCATCCATATAATGTCTGGCCAGGAGGTATTTAAGATCTCCTCCTAAAATGGCTATACCATGCTCTAAAAATCTATCTTTTAATTTTCTTTTCGTTCTACCTATGTATATTTTATTACATTGGCATGTGATACAATATACAATATATATAGAATTACAGTTAACAAATTGATTGATGTACTGTTTTTTATTATTATCATCTTTAAACACCTTAGTTTTATTTGCTATAAAATGACATGTTAGACACTTACTAATTCCACATTTGAAGCTTCCAGTGATTTCTGAAAATAATCTATTTCCCTTCATTATTTAATAACTGTTTTTATTATTATCTGGTTTATGTCTAGTTAACACTTTTTTTACATTTTTATTTTTGGTATAAATTATAGATGGTTTATTGCTTATATGATTCTTCAATATTAGATCAGATAATAAAATGGGCCAATGTTTATTTATAATTGTATTTATATCTTTCAATGATTTATTAAATTTAGTAACAAAAGGAGTACATTTTATTCCCTTTTTTTTAATCTTATCGTTATAAATTTCGTTTTCCTTGTCCTGATATAACATATTTTGTCTCTCCAATTTATTTACTTCCATATATGATTTATCTATTATTATTTCTGGATATCTTCTTGTTTTTAATTTATTTTTTAATTGTGTACCTTGTTGTTCAAAATCTTCCTTATTACTACAGTTTCTTTTTAACTTTGTAAACTGCCCTTTTGGTGTGTTGTTTTTCCATGTTTTATGATGATAGCTTGTATAGTGCAGATAATTATTTACCAGCTTGGGCCACCTCACCTTATATAGTAACTCCTCACACCATATACCACACACACACACACTGCATTGAAAACCTCTCTGGTATCCAACATCCATCCAAGAGTGATTAAGTGTTGCCAGCAGACCTCTGTGTTTATTATGGAAACATGCCTTATAAGTGTGTATGTGTGTTTTTACATATACATACACCCACAATCATGCACTGAAGACCAGACTGGGACCCAACATCCAAGAGTGATTAAGTGTTGTCAACAGACCTCTGTGTTTATTATGGAAACATGCCTTATAAGTGTGCATGTCTATTTATACATATACATACACCCACAATCATGCACTGAAGACCAGTCTGGAACCCAACATCCAAGAGTGGTTAAGTGATGCCAACAGACCTCTGTGTTTATTATGGAAACATGCCTTATAAGTGTGCATGTATGTTTATACATATACATACACCCACAATCATGCACTGAAGACCAGTCTGGAATCCAACATCCAAGAGTGATTAAGTGTTGCCAACAAACCTCTGTGTTTATTATGGAAACATGCCTCATAAGTGTGTATGTATGTTTATACATATACATACACCCACAATCATGCACTGAAGACCAGTCTGGAACCCAACATCCAAGAGTGGTTAAGTGATGCCAACAAACCTCTGTGTTTATTATGCACAATTGTGAAGACCTCTCAGACATCCAACATCCTTTTGCCAACAGCCCACTGTTTTTATTATGAAAACATGCCTTATATGGGTGTGTGTATATGTTTATATATATATATATATATATATATATATATATATACACACACATACACACATTCATGCATGCATGCATATACACATACAATGGGTTAAGTGTAGTCTTTTAATAAAAGTCCATTTTTATTATGAAATATGCCTTATAAGACATAAGATATATACTCACTCACTTTTTTCTCTCTCTCTGTGCCAAAGAGTGAATACCTTTGGAATCCAACATCCAAAGGTTTAATTGTAATCTACTGCTAACACAAACACACACACGGAAGGCTAGTGTTTGTTTTGCTTTCATTTTTGTGTCTTAAAATATTGTCTACTTATTGTAATTCCTGTGATGTCAAAATAAACCTGCACAATTTTTAAGAACTGGGACAGAATAATTTTAAAATATCCTACACTTTACACCTGCCCGGCATTGCCTCTGCAGAGGTCAAGGTTCAGGCGCTGCCTGCCACTGCCACACATGGAAGGGTGAAGAGTAGAACTTTGTGGTCCAACATTCATGGGGTTAAGTGTAATCTATTGCTAGCATGCCTTATAAGTATGCATATATATAGCATCACGTGAGCAGACATTTTTGCCTTAGGCCAAACACACCCAGGGATGACAGTAATTTGGAGTTATGCAAATGTCCTTTATACTGCCAGTCCCATTGACCCAAACATGGGGAATGATTTTGAAAGGAGCAGAAAGGAGGGTGTAGCCCCCCCGGCCACTCCTTTCAAAATCTCTGCAAGGAGATGAAGTGGCTACAATGAACGCACAAATACTCAATACGTACTACACTGTACGCAAAACACTATACACAATAAGCAAAATGCAAAACGCTATACACTATACACAAAACCCTGTATGTAAAATGCTATATACAATGTGTGTAACATGGGACAAATAAAAATTCATTAAATGTTAATTGATGACCCGGCTGGGACTGACAGCGCAGGTGCGCGGACGTCACAATGGCAAGATGTACGCGCTCCGTCCTGCCTGTCGCCCATGGAAGAGAGGAGAAATCTATAAAGTGAGGTCATTATTCTGGTGACTAGCACTACTAAGCAGCTTGTCGCCAGATGGGGACTTAGTGAAGGTAAAGATTGTGTGGGGTGGTAGTTCCCCTTTAAATGGGACTTTAACCTGTTAAATGCTAGAAGAGTGTTCAATACTTTGCTTTGCAGTGCATTGGACACCTCTTTAAAATGTATATATACTATTCTGTAAAGTTTGTATGTCAACATAAATGCACAAGGGATTGTCATATACTCATATTTAGTCAAATAATTACTCCTGAAAGCTATCTGTTCAGAAATAAAATCAAATATAGATTATAGAACTATATGGGATCCTTAATTTCACGTACAATAATGACATAGCTGACACATAGAACCCTCAGTAATCTGTGGACACCACTAATATATTTCTTATTTTTAATTTTATTTGAAAACTGTGTCTCAAGGGCCATATAATGCAAAAAGTCATGTCCCAAGATGTTAACCGCTTTACTCCATAGAACCATACATTAAAAAGATACTGCTGTTAATACTGTGAGATGATTTTAACCCTTGAATTACCGTATAACTATATAACATCATATTTTTGGAAATAAAATTATTTCTTAGCCTAATCAGCTTGTAGATCGACTTAAAATCCCACAACTCAAATATTGATGCAATACTACTATTAATATCCCAGCAAATACAGCAAGTTTTTTTCCATTATTATAACAATTATATCAAGTGGCTGGGATCAAAAATAGATACTATTCAATCATAAATTAGGTTATGTGACTGTACTTCATTAGTACCGTTCAAGTAAGTATCTTATATACCTTTCCAAATACACTCCCACTCGCCATCTTTGTCCTGCACATGACTTTCTCCTCTCCACAGCTCTTATCACATCCTCCCACTCCTGCCTACAGGATTTCTCCCATGCTGCACCCGAGCTCTGGAATTCCCTCCCCCGCCCCATCAGACTCTCCCCTAGCCTTCAGATCTTCAGACGCTCCCTGAAAACTCACCTCTTCAGGGAGGCCTATCAACTTCCTCCATAAACATTATCACCAAGAACCACCCCTTCCCTGGGCCACTGCACTCAATAGCACTTATCTCTCCCACCCACTGACCGTCAGCTCATGTGGCAGGAATCACTTACACCCAATAGCACTTACACCTTCTGTGTCCAACCTACCTTCCTCTAGACTGTAAGCTCTCACGAGCAGGGCCCTCTGATCCTTCAGTTCTTCACATATGATTTACTATTTAATATCCCTGTATGTCTATTCCCTATTGTACAGTGCTGCGGATTAAGTTGGCTCTATATAAATAAAGAATAATAATAATAAAGTGGTATCAATAGTGTAGTTTTATAGAAATTTTAAGCCATGTGGTATCACTAGTTAACTCCATTTCAGTTGTAAGCTTTGTGGTATCACTAGTGTAGCTCCATTTCAATTGAAAGCTCTGTGGCATCACTAGTGTAGCTCCTTTTCAGTTGTAAGCTTTGTGGTATCACTAGTGTAGCTCCATTCCAACTGTAAGCTATGTAGTATAACTAATGTAGCTCCTTTTCAGTTGTAAGCTCTGAGATTTGTGTAGCTGCATTTCAATTGCAAGTTCTGTGATCATTAATATATCTCCATTTCAATTGTAAGCTATGAGGTATTACAGTTAAAGGGATAGTAATACTTCGTTTTAACTTTATTTTATTTTGTAGGCATTAAAAAACATGAAGAAAGATATGTCTTATCTCTCAATCCTTTATGGTTTAAGAGATATTCACAAGTAAAGTTTCCCCTCCCGCTTCTTTTACCTAGTGTAAGCCATCTCTTCTCAGATGTGGAATCCAGTCCATAGACCAGACAGATAACAGCAGGGAACAATCTTTTTACAGTGAAAAAAATGAAAGCCCTGCCCCCCTTGACAAGTTTTTCAGCTTTTTCCCTTATCTTAATTGAAGATTGTCCCTCTGTGCAATCTACCTGGGCACCTCCCTTCTGATCTGGCTGAGCAGTGTTACATCAGTAAAAGGGGCTGGAGGGGGATAATTTGTCATTGAATTACTCTTGAACTATAACTCTGACAGAATTGAAATAACACTCTCCAAAGTCCAAATACTATGATGATTAATTAGAGCTGCTTTTATTATGAAACATTACTATCCCTTTAAAATAGAGCTACAAACATTATACCACAGAGCTTACAGTTGAAATGGAACTACACTGGGATTGTAGCTCCATTTGAATTATAAGCTCTGTGGCATCACTAGTGTAGCTCCATTTCAACTGTAACCTTTTTGGTATCACATCTGTAGCTACATTTCAATTGTAAACTCTGTGGTATTACTTGTATAGCTTTATTTCAACTGTAATATCAAAGAGCTTACACTTGTAATGGAGTTACAGAAGTGATACCACAGACCTTACAATTGTAATGGAGCTACACAAGTGATACCACAAATCTTACAGTTGAAATGTAGCTACACTGGTGATACCACATAGCATACAATCGTAAGGGACTACACTAGTGACAATGTAACCGAAACTTTGATCAGTAGATTTTTCATTGACTTGCCACTATTGAAGTCCTGAGAGGGCTTTTTTACTCTGTTTTTGTACTGTATATATATATATATATATATATATATATATATATATATATATATATATAATATGTGTGTTACTCTGCACTCATATGCCTTTAGCTCAAACTTTCTCACAAGAAATAAAAGCCTGGAGCAGTCTGATTAAGAAATCCTATTGAGATTATCATCTGTCATGATTCTGCAAAGTTACTGCCTTTACCACATAATGGAAATGTGCTACCTATAGACTGCACATAGTTCAAATATGAAAAAATATGTATAGATACAATTGATTGCTGTATGAATGACTTCTACATAAGTAAGTCATTCTTTCTTTTGACCCTTGAGGTTAAATAGTGTTTTCCACACCCCTCTGGTCCTCAATGGATTTAAACCAGTTAAGTTCCACTTATTCCTACAGGTTTAGTTCCCATTTAGTACATGTAATTCACCAGTAAATATGTAGGTATATGATAAAAAACAAAAGCACACTTCAGAATGAGTATGTACATTTTACTTTGCTTTCATTTCTTTCAAAAAAAAGACACCTTACTGTCCTGATATCTTAATTTCTTTCTGCTCATATTTCACAGCACTGCTAGAGCTGGATTTCTCATTAGGTAGAATAGGCAGTTTACCTAGGAAGTCTCATTATAAGAGGTGCCTCAGTAGTGCTGGCCAGGATCACTATATCAAGCTGTGGGAGTGGACAGTACAATCTCAATACCTTTCTATTAGACAGCTGCTTCTGGTATATAAGGACTTGTTTATTTACTGGTTTATACTGTATATTGTTATACTGTCCAGTTTATAAAGTAATATTGCTAGTTTATTAATTTAAATAAACATGTTCTTGTTCTAGTCAGAGATTCTGTATTGTTATGAACACGAAAAGGCAGGGCTGGGCAACCTGCAGTTTTCCAGTTGTAGTTCGACTACCACTCTTTTAATCATCATCTTGGGGATGGGATGATGAGAGGAGTGAGCTGCCTGGTTATGGGCATACCTGGGAACTCTCCGGATTTGCCCCGGAGACTCCGGTTCTGACAGAGCTTTACCGGGTCTCCGGGGCAGAGGCTGATTCCTCCGGATGTGGAGAGTTTCTATTGAAACTCTGCCACATCTGCTTTTTCTCCCGCTGTTCCTCCGTCCCCAGCCTTCTGTGTGACACCTTTAACCCTCTAAGTGCCAGAGTGGTAAGGAATGCATTGCAAAGCAATGCATTCCGTACCACTCTGGCACTCAAAGGGTTAAGTCCCCCCCCCACTCTCTCGTCAAGCCCCGCCCCTTTTTGACGCGATTAGCTTCATTTTTGTCACCCCCTGCTGAACAGAGGACTACCTTCTGGGGTAGCCCTCAACTGTAAGTTCCCAGGTATGGTTATGGGCATGTCTAGGGATACTGAAAGGCCTTGCATAGGGGCACTAGAAACATAAATCCAGCTCTGATCATTGAAGTTATTTCAATCACAAAGTATTGCACTCATGCGTCTAAGAGTCACAGTTTACAATAACTATCTTCCCAGTACAGAACTGTATGGATTGTTCCCCTGGTTCACTTTAGCCCAGCAATGCTATCATTGTGATTATCTTCCAGAATACCGTATTACCAAGCTGTTTTTACATGGGCAGCTAGTGCCAATGTATATAACTGATTACTACAACTTTCTTGAGTTCAACACAAAAATCTGTTAAGTAGCAGCATAGGAGAGCTGCCTGTGTATTCACTGTTGAGATCAAAGGCCAAAGCTTGAGATAAAGGCACTTAAAACAACTTCCTATTAATGGCTGACCAATATGGGTACCAGCTAATTATATATGGCTGAGCCTGTCACCCCTAGATTGACCATTAATTATGCACTGATCATGCCGAGAACTCAGGGCTGCACATTTAATTTACATGGGCAATTATATAAGTTCCAATCACCCTTCAAATTTAAACCTTAGCAATGAAGACTTGTTAAAGATTCACCTGTTACTTCTCAAAACACTAACTCTGGCTTCCCAGTACAAAATGATATTACTAATGGAAGTTTAATAGTGAAAAACTGCTGGTGTGTTGAAGGCCATTCAACTCCTTGGATGCTATGCATTGTGAAGCATCAGGGCCTAGGAAAAGGCATATTACAGCATTTCCTTGCTCCTTTTATGTGCAATGTTCACTACATAGTAAAGAGAAACAAGATTGAGTGCTTGGTGCTGAAAAGACATCTGCACTTCTTTATTAAACCTCCTGTAGAGCTATTGTAAGTAACAGCCCCATCATTTCAGGTGTTTTCTCATACCGTATCTCCTATTCTTATTCAAATGTTACTACATTTCTTTTTCTATGGTCTTCTTGTTTTAAACATTCGAATGTTCTCTTTTACATAATGGATAAACATATAACAATAATCAGTAGCACAAAAGCCAGACATTACATATATTAACAGTACAGTACAAAATATGATGTGATTAAGTAGTATGGGGGGACGTTCCTAGATAAGATCTGTTTCATGTGGATGACAGAACTGTTGAAGCCCCTTGTGACCATTCTGTCAGTGACTGTGTATCTATACAACTTCCAAACAGAGGCCTCCAAACAGACCATCCTTTCTGAAATGTTATTGCATTCCTAAGGAAACACAGTAAAGCTGCTACATGCTGGATTTTGTTACATGTTACTTTTATCCACAGGTGACAGATCCATTGCAGCAACACTACATTGATATAACTTTAGTGACAGTGTCCTAAAACTCCAGATTTAATATAGAAAATGGTAATAGACTATTAGGCTAATATACTAGCAAGAAATGGAGCAATTCTGTGGCAAACCAACTGTACCATACGAGACACATAAAAATTCCCACTGAGGTTAAATGCCCCATTTAAATCAATGGCAATTAGGGTATTTTTCTTTGTCATCTAGGGTGCAGCTGGTTTACTCCAGAATTTCTACAGTACTTCATCATATGTCAGCCTCCTTTATGGCTTTTCTTCAAATAAGGTTTGTTCTAAAATCAGAGCAAGGGCCTGATTTTGTGGACTGCACCTGTCTAACACCCAAGTTCTAAACTTCAAACATTAAAAATGTAAACTTTAATCCAATAGGAGGGCAGTGTGGGAATTGATGGTTTTTTTAGGGTATGCACATTGCACCTTGTTTTATGCCATGTACTAACATAGAACAGGGGAAATAAGAGCACAATTCTTCCTTTTTCTTATGCATTCTATAGGGGTGGTGTTAGGGCTTGGTCATATGTTTTGCACTGGCAGAGTTATGTGGGCTGTTATATACTAAATGCATTGGAACATAAGCATGCAGGGCCAGATTTACAGTACTGTGCAAATGTTTTAGGCAGGTGTAAAAAATACTGTAAAGTAAGAAAGCTTTCAAAAATAGACATGTTAATAGCTTATTTTTATCAATAAACAAAATGCAAAGTGAGTGAACAGAAGAAAATTTTAAATAAAATCAGTATTTGGTGTGACCACCCTTTGCCTTCAAAACAGCATCAATTCTTCTAGGTACACTTGCACACAGTTTGTTAAGGAACTTGGAGGTAGGTTGTTCCAAACATCTTGGCGAACTAACCACAGTTCTTCTATTGATTTAGGCAGCCTCAGTTGCTTCTCTCTCTTCATGTAATACCAGACAGACTAGATGATGTTGAGATCAGGGCTCTGTGGGGGCCATACATCACTCCCAGGACCCCTTGTTCTTTTTTACACAGAAAATAGTTCTTAATTACCTTGGCTGTATGTTTGGGGTCATTGTCATGCTGCAGAATAAATTTGGGGCCAATCAGATGCCTCTTTGATGATATTGCATGATGGATAAGTATCTCCCTGTACTTCTCAGCATTGAGGAGACCATTAATTCTGACCAAAAATATGTATAGATACATTTGACTACTGTATGAAGGACTTCAACATAAGTAAGACATTCTTTCTATTGATCACAGAATATTTCTAATTGCTACAACTTTAATGAGTTCAACACAAAACTCTGTAAAGTAGCAGCATAGGAGTGCTGCAGAACCACCTGAAGATTCAATGTGGAGATCACAAGGCCAAAACTTAAGATAAAGACACTTATAACAACTTCCTATTAATGGCTGAACCACATGGGTACCAGCTAATTATATTTGGCTGTGCCTGTCACCCATGTTGGCTGACCATTCATTATGCACTGATCATCCAGAGAACTCAGGGCTGCACATGTAATTTACATGCACAATTAGAAAATTCTAAGTACCCTTCAAATCTAAATCCTAGTAATGAAGAAAGATTCACTGGTTACTTCTCAAAACACTACCTCTGCCTTCCCAGTACAGATCTTTAGAACAATGCAAGTCCAAAACGATATTACTAACCGAAGTTTATGCTTTGAGTGCCAGAGAGGTACGGGTTAACACATCTTTGATAAAAGTCCATTCTGCCTGAATTCTGGCACTCAAAGGGTTAATAGTGAAAACCTGCTAGTGTATCGGAGGCCATTCAACTCCTTGGATGCTATGCATTGTGAAGCATCAGGGCCTAGGAAAAGGCATATTACAGCTTTTCCTTGCTCCTTTTATGTGCAATGTAAATAAGTTCACTACATAGTAAAGAGAAACAAGATTGAGTGCTTGGTGCTGAAAAGACATCTGCACTTCTTTATTAAACCTCCTGTAGAGCTATTGTAAGTAACAGCCCCATCATTTCAGGTGTTTCCTCATACCTTATCTCCTATTCTAATTCAAATGTTACTACATTTCTGTTTCTTTGGTCTTCTTGTTTTAAACATTTTAATGTTCTCTTTTACATAATGGATAAACATTTAACAATAATCAGTAGCACAAAAGCCAGAGATTACCTATATTAACAGTACAGTACAAAATATGATGTGATTGCAATAATATTGGGGGACGTTCCTAGACAAGGTCTGTTTCATGTGGGTGACAGAACTGTTGCAGCCCCTTGTGACCATTCTGTCACCGTGTATCTTTGCAACCTCCAAATGGAGGCCTCCAAACAGACCTTCCTTTCTGAAACGTTATTATATTCCTAAGGAAACACAGTAAAGCTGCTACATGCTGGATTTTGTTACATGTTACATTTAACCACAGGTGACAGATCCATTGCAGCATCACTACGTTGATATAACTTGAGTGAAAGCATCCTAAAACTTCAGACTTAATATTGAAAATGGTAATAGACACTTAGGCTAATATACTAGCAAGAAATTGAGCAATTCTGGGGCAAACCAACTGTACCATATGAGACACATAAAAATTCCCATTGAGGTTTAATGCCCCATTTAAATCAATGGCAATTAGGGTATTTTTCTTTGTCATCTAGGGTGCAGTTGGTTTACTCCAGAATTTCTACAGTACTTCTTAATATGTCAGCCTCCTTTATGGCTTATGTTCAAATAAAGTTTGTTCTAAAATCAGAGCAAGGGCCTGATTTTGTGGACTGCACCTCCTATCTCCCAAGTTCTAAACTTCAATCATTAAAAATGTACATTTTAATCCAATAGGAGGGCAGTGTGGGAATTCATGTTTTTTTTTGGGGTGTGCACCATGCGCCTTGTTGTATGCCATGTACTATTATAGAACAGGGGAAATAAAAGCACAATTCTTCCTCTTTCTTATGCATTCTATAAGGGTGGTGTTAGGGCTTGCGCATAAATTTTGCACTGGCAGAATTATGTGGGCTGTTATATACTAAAGGCATCTGAACAAAAGCATGCAGGGCCAGATTTACTGTACATCGCAGGTATCCCTAGGCAAGGCACCCCAGGAGCCCTTAGCTCTGCCCATGGCCACACCCCCACTCCTCACATGATCTCTCCCATCAACTGTTTCCTAGCACAGAAAATACCTGTAATCTATAAGAAGCATGGATAAAAAAAAAAAAAAAAATCTTTAACCCTTTGTTTGGAGATCTTCCTAACATTCAAAGGTTTAAATAATTAGCCTATAAAAGGTTAAATAAACTGTTGCAGGGACATTGAGATTTCTCTGGCCACATCCACAAAACAAATTGTGGGTGTTCCCAGCACAGCTGAGATGTCCCTCAAAATTAGGAGCGCTAGACAGTTAATTGCTCTGCCTAGTGAGAAATCCAACCTAGTAAGCAAGGGTGCAGAGGCAGGATGTTCAAGCCTGAATATTGTTGCAGCAGATGAACTATACTAGCGGATTAGTATATTCCTCTCTCTGTGTCTGA
Source organism: Rhinophrynus dorsalis (assembly GCA_037306005.1). Classification (NCBI taxonomy): domain Eukaryota; kingdom Metazoa; phylum Chordata; class Amphibia; order Anura; family Rhinophrynidae; genus Rhinophrynus; species Rhinophrynus dorsalis. The sequence goes on from CM074723.1 coordinate 186,842,415, forward strand.
AACATAGCTCACCACCACTACTAATACGAGATCAAGCACAATTTCCATGTTGATATACACTAGTGAAGTAAATATTGAAGGAGATAAGATGGAAATCAGCCACACTAGCAAATTCCACAGGTGAAATATGCATACAGTTGTGTGAATCTGTTCATCTTCTTTCACCCACATTCTTCCACCATGCCAACCATTCTGCCTCACTCATAAAACTTGCCTTTTGTCTTTGGTCCCTTCACTTCTTTCCTTCTTATGCCCATATCACTCTTGTGTTGATTTCCTGTGAGGGCCCTCCAGAAACTGTGCTGAACAGAACAAAGTACTTGTTTATCTAAGTTTCAAGATAAGTTTAGGGCAACATCAATAACTAAAATTGAATGAGGTTATATCAGGGGTAGACATTTCTGGTCCTCAAGAACTACCAACAGTGTGTTTTTAGAACGGTTTACTTTTAAAAGGTTGCACGCGAAAGAGCGTATGACCTAATGACAGAGTTACCATGTCGCCTGGATAACAATGTCGACATGAGAATCTCGCACTGCATGACAGAGAGAGATTCTCATGTCGGTTATTAAAGGTCGCATCGAATACCAATAAGTTACAGAAGGAGAGCGAACTCCCCTGCAGTAATGTTTAACCCTTTGCGAGCACCGGCTGTAACTGTGAGCATGTCATGAAGAAAATCTTCATGTTGTCCTCAGTTGCACTGCATAAGGAAAAAACACAGGAATATGAGAAACATTGCATGAGCTGAAGGATGTGCTCTATCCCATCCTGTTGCCCTGGCACTTTAACTACCGTGAAATCATGATGTACACACACACAATAAATGGTGGTAGGATGATAGATAGCACTCACAGGATACTTTTTAGGTGAAACAGAAATTGCTTTATTGATTCAATAAAAATAAAGATGCATTAAAATAAAGCTAAATATATCATAACCTTTTGTTTTTAATAAAACAAATTGTTAACATAAATATTGGTGCTTTTTCAAATCTCTTTCAAAATTACCTCTTACAAAGTGACAATTACACTCTTAAAGTGGACCTTTCACTTCAAACTTAAAGGGATAGTAATACTTCGTTTTAACTTTATTTTATTTTGTAGGCATTAAAAAAACATGAAGAATGATATAAGTCTTATCTCTCAAAACTTTATGGTTTAAGAGATATTCACAAAGTATCCCCCCCCTGTTTAACCAGATCAGAAGGGAGGTGCCCAGGAAGACTGCAGAGAGGGACAATCTTCAATTAACATAAGGGAAAAAGCTGAAAAACTTGTCAAGGGGGGAAGGGCTTTCATTGTTTTCATACAAAGAAAATTGTCCCCTTCTGTTATCTGTCTGGTCATACAACCAGACTCACATCTGAGAAAAGATGGCTTAGACTAGGTAAAAGGGGCAGGAGGGGAACTTTGCTTGTGAATATCTCATAAATCATAAAGGTTTGAGAGATAAGACTTATATCATTCTTCATGTTTTTTTAATGCCTACAAAATAAAATAAAGTTAAAACGAAGTATTACTATCCCTTTAATTGCATATAAAAGCTTAAATCTGTCTATATGTTCTGTTTTTGTTTTTAAAACTCTATATTTTGTAAGATAAATAGTTATACATTTTATTGTTAAGTCATTCTGACTTCTTGCCTGCAGCAAGACGTCTCAAGGTTGGCTGTCCCCTTTGACAGAGAATCTCCACCCACCACCTGTGAGCTCAGGTGGTGGAATAAAATATCTGCATGCGCATGGAAAGCCTGACCCAGAGAGAATGGGTAGGCGTATCGGCAAAGACTGACATCGATTAGGAGGAAGAAGGCTATCAGTCTTTTTAAAACTAAGCAAGATGGCCACGGTGTCCCTCCTGGATCCACTGTTAGAAATAGGTATTTTTTTAATATGAGGAAAAATTGTCAAAAGTTGAACTGGGCTTTTTATATATGAAATGCATATTACGGTACGGGGGGGAGGAAAGGTGACAGGTCCATTTTAAAGTACAAATCTGTAATTTGTCTCAGAACTGTGACAACTAAGAGATCAATAAAATGTATGGATATTGATACAAGTTGCGATTCTCTTTGTTTAAATCCTAGGGGGTGGTCTAGCAAGGATTTTAGTGCTTGACCAGATACTCCACTGGGTGGCCTCCTTGACTATTTTTATGTTTATTTCAAGTAGTTTCTATATTGTTCTGAGTCTCTCTCTGATTGTGTCTCAGTTAGTGTGCATTTGTTTTTGTTTGCATAGGTCTGTGTATGTTTATTATTTCACCCCCACCCTGTGTACATTATAAACAGTTTTATCCATTGGCACAACTTTACCCCTTTATTCACTCCCAAAATCTTTTCTGTAGTGATGAATGGATAAGTTAAATAAAATCAGTTACAATAGAAACAAACAATGTTTTGGTTAATCAGTTAATCCACAAATAAAGGAAAACTTAGCATACTTGCAACTCAAGAAATTCAAAGTCCATCTAGACATTGTAGGCTACATTCCTTAAAATTCTTTCACACAGGCAACATAAAAGCAGCAACCCCCTTCTACAGATCAATCTCACTTTCACTCACCTTCTCTCGTGTTCCACAGCTGATCCAGATACAGAAGGGGTATACGTGATGTCCAACCCACATGAGCTCCAGTCAATATTATTGTCCATGCGGGTTGGCCAATCAAGGAGGTTGCAAGGATGCTGCATTGACATACCTGGGAACTTTCAAGATGAGTTGACCCTGAGATCTTTTAAATATTAACCCTTAAAGCTTCCCATAATGTAGATCTTATGCGATATGTGGCTACTTGCTCTAACATAGAGGTGCTCCGGTCCATGTGCGAGGGATCTTTAACATGTAACAGTTTGGATAACTCACTGCCTGAACACTAACAAGACAAGCAGGACATCTCCCACTGTCTTTCTGGTACTAATGGCACCAGTTTAGAGGCTAAGGAAACATTTAATTGGGGAAATTCATATATTAGGTGACACAGACCTCGCTCACCCTGAGAATTTGTCCCTTCACCCTGAGACCCTGAGATTTGGGTCAGAACCCTGAGACTCAGGGTCAAACCCTGAGAGTTCCCAGGTATGTGCATGGATGTTGCAAAGAGCATTGCCATGTCCAACACTGTCACAGCCCCACTGACCACAATGCTGCCCTATCTTGCTGTATCTTTACTGCTTTCCTGAAGGAACACGGTAAAGGTACAGCATGCCAGACTTTGGTGCATTCACGTGAGGCAATAGTCAGCTGTGTGGAAGGCACTATTGCCCAACATTGTACTTTTCCATAATGGATGACATTGAAATCTCAGCTTCCCTACATTGGTGTCACTGATATGAAAGGGGACAAGGTACAAATCTGGAGCAAACCAACTGCATCATAGGAAGGGAATACAGTTTCCCATTGCTTTAAATTGGGATGATAACCCCTTGAATTCTGGAGAGTTCTCTAATGCAATGTTTAACAATTTAAGTCAATGGGAATTTTCAATTCCCTCCTATTGTGCAGTTGGTTTGTTCCACAATTGCAGCTTTTTATCTTGATTAATAAGGCCATGTATTTGTTTTTTTTTTATTTTGTTAGTTTTTTTACAACACAAAGAATTAAATCTTAAAGAACTTTAAGTAAAAACAGAGACATGTTAGTAGAATTTACATTTCAATGCCAAGCACATGATACAGTCACCAAAGTCAGAGAATACACAAACGATTTTCTATACAATCAGTTCACATGTGTAATCAAATTATTTGTCTGTCTCTGTTGAATATTGCTGCCAGGATCCATCATGTTACTCTGTTCAGTATCTGCTGTCGAAGTTTTCTATGATTTACATTGTCTCCCAGTTTCTCCAAGGAACATATTTATCCCCATGAATGTTAGAGACATCTACAATGCATTGTAAAGTCTAGCTTTAGTTCATGCATCTTCACAATAGATGAGGCATCAAAAGAATGGTTCTTTGGAGTCTTCATATGATCATATAGTAAACTGAAATTACTAGCAATAAACTACAACACAGAGTAATTGTGATAATTATATAGATTTACCTGAATGGGTAGGGAAGTCCTTCTGTTTATGGTATTTATTTTTAACACTTTGAGAGCCAGAATTCAGGCAGAATGGACTTTTATCAAAGATGTCTTAACCTGTTGAGTGCCAGAGGGGTACGCAACGCATTGCTCTGGCACTCAAAGGGTTAACAATGCTGTAAAGGTTTGAGCCCCAAACTTCCTCTCCTGTGTCACCATGGGGGATGAAATTACACCTAATAAAGATTCCGTCTATTCTTTCACATCTTCCAGAGCTGGAACCTATATAAGCATTATATGTGTACATAGGATTTCTGTATTATGTCTTTTTATTTTATACTTGTGTGCTGTATGTCATTTTAACCCTTTGAGAGCCAGAGAGGCACGCTTTGCAATGCGTTGCTTAAAGGGTTAAAATATCATACCTCCCAACTGTCCCTCTTTAGGAGCGACAGTCCCTCTTTCAGACCCAAATCCCTCTGTCCCTCTTTTCTACCCTTTTGTCCCTCTATTGAGGAGATCAGAATGAGTAGTGTGTATTACATTAGATATATGTGTTTATAAATTAATCTGTAGAAGTAAAGTACTTTGGTCTTGCTCTAAATAATTTAGTCAGTTACACAAAGAGGAGCCGGTAAGTCATGAAATAGCCTAAAAATTCTCGGTAATGGCCCACCCACCAGCCACACCCCCATAAACACCACAAAAGTGTCCCTCTTTGGCCATTTGAAATGTTGGGAGGTATGACATTGTTTACTTTTCTACTGTGTTGCAACTTATTTCTTCAGAAGTGCTCCAGTACAGTTCTTAGTACATCGGTTTTACTGTTTTTGGGGAGTGGTGTGAAGGGTTCCGGGTTGAGTATTGGAGAGCATGGATAATCAAGTGAGAGTGAATGTCCACAGTTTAAATAAAATGAATGAATGAGGAAGGGTGGGTGAAACTTTCACCCCGAAAATGTATTTTTAAAAAATGCATTTTAGGTATTCACATTTAATATATGAATGCAGATAAGTCTTGATGGGTGAATTATAATATAATAATATAATTATAATCTTCATAGCAATTGAGCCATTGTTATTTCAATACTGTGAGAGTTGTAGTTCAAGAGTAATGGAACGATAATGTTTCCCCCTCCCGCCCTCTACCACTAGGTAGTAAGCCCCCACTCCTCAGATGTGCATACCTGGGAACTCTCCTGTTTTGCCACGGAGACTCCGGATTTCAAACTAAATTACCGGGTTTCCGGGGCAATGTGTGAATCACCGGGTGGGCAGAGTTTAAGTAGAAACTCTGCCCACTTGTGCTCCATCCTGCCCGGTTCCTCCCACTCCCCGCCCTCTTACCTTCATTTTGCAGGGTTTTTTTTGTCCCGCCCCCCCATGACTAAGCCCCGCCCATTTTATGACCATACCTGGGAACTCTCCGGTTTTGCCCCGGAGACTCTGGATTTCAAAGTGAATTACTGGGTCTCCGGGGCAATGTGTGAATCATCGGGTGGGCAGAGTTTAAGTAGAAACTCTGCCCACTTGCGCTCCATCCCGCCCGGTTCCTCCCACTCCCCGCCCTCTTACATCCATTTTGCAGGGGGGTTTTGTGTTTTTTTTTGTACCGCCCCCCGTGACTAAGCCCCGCCCCTTTTATGACGCGATTCGCGTAATTTTCCTCCCTCCGGGTAGCCCTGTTTCAAAAGTTCCCAGGTATGTTTATGACGCAAATCGCGTCATTTTCGGCATTGACAGGGTTTCCCTCTGGGTAGCCCTGCATGAAAAGTTCCCAGGTATGCAGATGTGGAATCCAGTTCATAGACCAGACAGCTCACATCAAGGGTCAATATTCTTACAGTGAGAACAATGAAAACCCTGCCCCCTTGACAGGTTTTTCAGCTTTTTCCCTTATCTTAAATGAAGATTGTCCCTCTCTTCAATCTACCTGGACACTTTCTGCTGCTCTGTGGTGAGCAGTGTTATATCAGTAAAAGGGACGGGAGGGGTTACTTTATGATTCAATTACTATTGAACTACAACTCTGACAGTATTGAAATAACACTCTCCAAGGCCCAAATACTATGAAGATTAATTAGAGCTGCTTTTATTATGAAACATTACTACCCCTTTAAAGAATGGGCAGTTTTTCACTATTATACTCTCATGTAGTTAAGATACCTTAACCTGTGTTTCACTTCTCCTTCCTCCTCTTCTTGTGGTCAATGTCACCTTGTTCTGGAAAACAAAACAAACCTGCGCTGCTCCATACAAGTGATAAAACCCTGCAATGAGCATATATCATAAATTTGCTATAATATTACATATTTTAATAATAATTAGGATTTTAGTCACATAGATTGGCCAATATATATGTTTAAGCTCACTCACCCTGCCAAGGTACCCTATAGTGCACCATGCATTCTTACTTTGTGTATGCTTACACTGACACCTTCTACATAAAGTACTACAGTGCTGATTAACACTTTGAGTGCCAGAGGGGTGCGCAAGGCATAGGGTTGCCACCCAGCCTGTATTTTACCGGCAGGCCGGTAAAAAATTGACTTCTTTCCAATGTTAAGTCTATGGAGGAAATGCCTTGGCCGGTATTTTTCTGAAGAAAAAGTGGCAACCTTAGCAACGCATTGCTCTGCAATGCATTGCGTACCCCTCTGGCACTCAGAGGGCTAAAGAGGGGACAATTTTGCTGCTGCTCACCAATGGGACATGGTACTATCAACTGTCACTGACACACGGCCCTTTGCCTTTTATAATATATGTTTGTACTCTAGCCATTTGCTGTTCTTTGTCTCTAAAGCTGATTTATCAATGGAGAAAAGTCAACAACTCAATAGTCATTTTTTTAAACAATAACTACAGTATATCTTGGTATTATAGAGATTTAGTAGAACAATATGATAAGCAAAGGTTATTTACAGTTAGCATTTGCTTAAAAGTATACAGACTATATACGATAATGACTAATATTAATCCCTGCTTACCTTATTAAGGCCTGAAAATCCTTATGGCCCCTCTGAAATGTTTCCTTGGTCCTTGATTCACGAGAAAACATATTCAGTCAGTATTGGATGCCATGTTATAGAGGTGTACATGATAGTCATACTAGGGAACTCTCAGGGTTTGACCCTGAGACTCAGGGTTTTGACTCAGATCTCAGGGTCTCAGGGTGAAGGGCCAAATTCTCAGGGTGAGAGAGGTCTGTGTCACCTACTATATGAATTTCCCCAATTAAATGTTTCCTTAGCCTCTAAACTGGTGCCATTAGTACCAGAAAGACAGTGGGAGATGTCCTGCTTCTCTTGTTTGTGTTCAGGCAGTGAGTCATCTAAACTGTAGCATGTTAAAGGTCCCTCGCACATGGACTGGAGCACCTCTGTGTTAGAGCAAGCAGGCACATATCGCATAAATTCTACATCATGGGAAGTTTTAAGGGTTAATATTTCAAAGATCTCAGGGTCAGCTCATCTTGAAAGTTCCCAGGTATGATGATAGTTGTTAGAAGAGCCACAGGGCACAAATTCCAGCCACTGCATATGGTAATCTTAACCTTTCAAGGATTAGAAAGGTATGCAATGCATTGTTTCTCCATGCATTGTGCACCCCTCTGGCACTCAAAGAATTAAAGGGTTAAACAGGCTCATGCCCTTTGCTTTCAGATTGAAAAAACTGCTAGTAACTATCATGTCTGCCTCCATGGACTTGACATCCAGGACTGACTGAAGATGTTATCTCTTGAAAAAAAGCACAAGGACAAAGTTTACAGCACTCATTAGTTCTTTTTTTGGCAATAGCAAAGTAAGTGGGAGGTATTATAAGGAGAAATTACTTCTCTTTTAGAATCAACATTGCTGCAGGCCCCAGGAAGATGTGTTTTGTAGTGTGTCCTTGCTCCTCCTATGTGTAAAAGTAAACAGGCTATGTAAATAAGCATTGTACATAATAAAGTGCAACTAAATTAAGAGCTCAATTGTGTAATTCCTCCTGTTTGTTCCTTATTCTTCTTCTCTAACACATTTTCTACTGAGCTATTGTAACTGCCTCATCATTCCAGGCATTTCCCAAGGGCATTGCTTTGAAAAGGGGAAAATACACATGCATTGCATTGAAGACCTCTCTGTGGGGTGTTAAAGGGATAGTAATACTTGCAAATTACTAATCCCCATATTGTAGCTTTGTTATAAAGAAACTTATTGCCCCCAGTGTCATCTCTCAAACCCTTATGGTCTGAGAGATGATAGCGCTCAAAGGTCCCTCCCCCTTCCCTGACTGAACGCTGACTGCAGGGATATCCGGTATTACTTGCATCAACTGGCTCTGCAGCATTGCCGAGATCGCGTTTATAAAAAATAAATCTTTCACTAAAACGGTCATCTACGTATGCTTGTAAACCAAGCACACATAGAAGACCATTTCAGTGAAAGAATTCTTTTTTATAAACGTGATCTCAACTCAGCTGCAGAGCCGTCTGATGCACATAAGACTGTCGTACTACAGTTCCCCTGCAGTCAGCGTTCAGTCAGGGAAGGGTGAGGGAGGAGGGAACTTTGAGTGCTATCATCTCTCAGACCATAAGGGTTTTAGAGATGACACTGGGGGCAATAAGTTTCTTTTTAACAAAGCTACAATATGGGGATTAGTAATTTGCAAGTATCACTATCCCTTTAAGAGGTGTTAAATCAATATCAATCATTTTTGTCCCTGATGGTGCAATTGGTTTTATACAGAATTTTCTTTTGCCCATAAGGTCTTTAGGGCATAATTCAGCAGGCTAAATTAGATCCATTTTGGAGCAAACCAACAGCATTACGGGGAACAAATGAATATTCTCATTTTTCCATCGAGATAAATTGGAATTTTAACCCCTTGAATGCCAGAGATATATCCAATGCATTGAAAAGCAATGCGTTCAAGACCTTGCTAGTATTCAAGTGGTTTAATTTTCCCTATATGATGCAGTTGGTTTGCCCTAGAATTGCACCATTTATATTTGATTAATTAGGCCCTTAGTCTAATTACAATTTTTTTCACATATTGAATCCCTTGGACATGTCTCTAGTATCCAAGATATTATCTCTTTATATAACCAAAACCAGTGGATGTCTCAGAGTTTCACAATGAAATTCTTTGCAAGCCCTGAGGTTCATGTTACATTTACATTTTGATGTCCTTTGTGTGTCTGTTTGTACCATAATAGGGTGTGTGGGAACAGATAGGTTAATGTATAAAAATGGCTATTAAACATAAGGTGTAACAAACTTGTTAGGCGGCACTAATAATGGAACAGTATAACCATACCTGGGAACTTTCGGAATGAGGTGACCCTGAGATTGTACATCCCCTCTAGATGCTTGATTTCCAGTGGCAGACCATAGAGAACACAAAGGGTTAATCTGTGCTGAAAATCCTACAACTACCAATAGTACCCATCAGTGCAGTGTGATTGATTACTGCTGGACACCACTCAACTGAGCCATGCACAGCAGTAACAAGTACCAGTAGCCAACACAACATAACATGCACATTTACTAAGGATTTCTTGGAGGATGACTGGTTTGCTAGTGGTGTCTGCACATGCACGTTAGTTATTTGTGTAAGCAAAGTGCACACAATATAGAAGGTAGGCAGTAGTAGGCTGTGAAATCATATCTAACATAAATATTAATCAGATCTAATGAGTAACATAGTTTTTCTTCAATTATTAATAAGAAAATCAGTTTACATGCACAGAGCCCACAACCTGTAGGACTTTGTGTTAAAAAATAGCCATCTGAGTATTCTGGTCTAAATTTAAGTTTAGGCATCCCAATTTTTTTTAGACTACAATGGTGAAATGATATTGTGCTATTAATTTATTTTTGACCCAAGACCTTTCAGTATTATAAAATGTATCTGGCCCCAGAGGAAAGGGACTTGGGAGTTATTATTTCAGATTATACAAATGTAGGCAAGCAACGTAGTAAAGGAGTGGGAAAAGCAAACAAAGTTTATGCTTGTTTAGGAAGCAGTATTAGCAACAGGAAGAGAGAGAGGTACTAATGTCACTAATCACTCACTGTTGGGTACAGCTCTACATACCATATCTCCAGGGTACAGAGAGGTGCTAATGTCACTATACAGATCAATGGTAAGACCTCAGCTGGAGTACTGTATACAGGTCTGGTGACCAATTCTCCAGAAAAACATCCATAAATTGGTAGCGGTTCAAAGAAGAGCAACCAAAATGTTGCAGGACCTTTGTGACATATGGTACCAGAATAGACCAGTTGGTTCTTTTCTGCTGGAAAAATATATCTCTCTGAGCATAACTGGGACCTTTCAAAATGAGCTGAACCTGAGATCTTTGAAAATGAGAACTCTCATTTCTAGTAAACTTGTCTTCATCTTTAAGATGGAACTGAGCTAAGAGGGACACAGCATTGTGGTTGTTAAAGTCTGGGACCTATGAGGTGCATATAGCCCAAGAGAATGGCAATGTGAGTGTATAGTGATATATGTATGTTTTGATTTGTTTCATTAAAGCACAACACTTAGAATATGTCTTCTTCTGTGTGTCTGTGCTCTTCCTTCCGTATGTAAGATTGAATCGATTTTGGTGGCACAAGACTACTACTTGGATAGCAGCACACTCAGGAGTGAGAGGGAGGACAAAAACCTAAGCCATATCATTAGGATTACATAGTGCATTTAATACATTCATCCATCCTCATTAACAAATTCTTGTTTCCTCATCATCATTGTCATCTCAAATAATCATATGGTATACATTTATTTCCAAGGGACTAATGTTAAGGACTGTTTTCTATGATTTACAGGAATCATGTAAACTAACAAAAAGGGATTAAGTTATTGGGTCTTTGGGACTAGGTTTTTTTTCACCTATTATTAAGATTAAGGATTTTATTTATATTGTTTTTTTAATTTTTTTAATTAACTTTTATTATACATCCTGTATTTATTTTAATTATTTTAAATTGTTGGTATATTATTATCATTAGAGAGCCAAGACAGTACTTGGAGAGGGATCTTACACCTCCCGTGCTCCTTGTATATATATATATATATATATATATATATATATATATATATATATATATATATATATATGTGTGTGTGTGTGTGTGTATATATATATATATATATATATATATATTCCTACAATATGAAGCTGTGACTGTAAAACCACTGTCACCTGTTTTATTTCATGTCAGTGGTTAAAGACTCGAGGTCCTAGTCCCCTGGGAGAAAACCTGCCGATGAAGCTGGGGTTGCATTGTGAGCCCCTGTAGACCAATAAGGGATCAGAAGAGGAGTTTGAAAATAGACCCCTGATCTCCCTAGTTGGGCTTGTGAAAAGATACTGAACTACAGGACTGATGCCTCACAGTGCAATCTTATTGCCCTGCACAACACAGTTCTCATAGACCCTCTGCATCAGGCTTGGAAGCCCAATACAGAGGCTCTATGGACACTATGAATATAACCCTATAAGCTTTTGACTGAAAGCCACATGCTCTTGGGTTGTTTTCCAGACAAATGGGTCAGTTTTCTAACCCCCCAACTACTGTTAGGAGCTGCTGTTGGGCTACACAATGCAGCCCCTAGCTTTATACTAATCTGTTGGTACAGACTTTGTAAAACATACCAAGTGCCATTTAAAGTACACTTGAATTGCTACATCTAGTTCATTCTGGTAGTGGTATTAATGTTAATATGATTGTGACACCTGCTGGTCAATATGCAGCAATGCTGTTCTGTTGTTAGGAATCCAACACTATTGTTTATTTACACTTAAAGGGATAGTAATACTTCGTTTTAACTTTATTTTATTTTGTAGGCATTAAAAAAACATGAAGAATGATATAAGTCTTATCTCTCAAACCTTTATGGTTTATGAGATATTCACAAGCAAAGTTCCCCTCCCCGCCCCTTTTACCTAGTGTAAGCCATCTCTTCTCAGATGTGAGTCTGGTTGTATGACAGGACAGATAACAGAAGGGAACAATTTTCTTTGTATGAAAACAATGAAAGCTTTTTCCGTTATCTTAATTGAAGATTGTCCCTCTCTGCAGTCTACCTGGGCATCTCCCTTCTGATCTGGTTGAACAGGAGGGGATACTTTGTTTGTGAATATCTCTTAAACCATAAAGGTTTCAGAGATAAGACTTATATCATTCTTCATGTTTTTTTAATGCCTACAAAATAAAATAAAGTTAAAACGAAGTATTACTATCCCTTTAGTGGCAACATTTATCACACACTTTGGATGTGTGAAGACTGTCCCACAAGTCTATTAACTCTTTGAGTGCAAGAGGGGTAAGTAACACATTGCTTCGCAATGCTCTGCGTACCCCTCTGGCACTCAAAGGGTTAACCTCTTGACCACTAGACAGGTCTTCAAGGTTCCAGATCAGTGATCTGGAAAACCATGGCAGATGGGCAAACATCAGCATCAGAAGCTTGCCAGAAACTATCCTGCCCATAGGGATCATACCCACTCTGCAATCTATCTTTGCAAAGATCCTGCAACTTCACCAAAGCAAGGTAGAGTGAGAAGCATTGTGATATAGTCTTCTGATTCCACTAAATTCAAATTAAACAGATTATAAAATGGCCTCATCAACTCAGCTCTGTATAATACGAAGGCATTGATTTTCACCTATTCAGCAATTTCTCCACAAGAAGTTTACAGATTAGATTTTAAACTACTGACTCCTTAAATGAACACCACATCTTATGTAGTTGGGGCCATCCCTTTCAATTATCATGGTTTATGAACAACATACCATGACAATCAAGCAAGTACTAGAGCCTTTAGTGAAGCAATATATTTTCCCATAATTCATGTGAGAAGTCCTGAAGACATACTTTTTACACATTTCAGACATGAACAAAAATCTACCTTTGTCTTAGGGAGAGATGTTCAAAAAGTTATCATAATGAAAACATTGTCAGATCATGAGTAAATACGTCACATTTGAAAACGTGTCATGAAGAAAATGATGTAAGAAGATCTTGATGAATATTGCCCTTAAAAATTCTGACTTTAAAAATGTCTTTGATTTTGTCTTTGAAATGAAAGAAACAAAGACATTTTTGTCTTTAAAATGACAAATTTTCAAATACTTTTTTTTACCAGTTAACTATATAGTACTGCTTGTCACTCCTGCTAACAGTACTTTAATTTGCCTTTTGCCACTTTAGACCATTTTTATTTTGTCAGGGGAAAAATGACGTTAATCAGACAAGAAAGTAATGGTTAAAATAATATTTTTTTCTGAAAATACCTTACAATATGACAGTAGATTAAACCATGCCCACTTTTAAGAGGATAGTAATACTTAAAATGTAAAAAAAAATATGTTGTAGGGTTTATCCCCCTGAGTAAAACAAGGGTACTCCCACCGCTGAAAGGTGTTTCATTCAAAAGTTATTAATTTTCAAAGTTGAATTTTTTAGGTGCAATATCACAGTGGCCTGAAATTGTACAGTGGCGCTGTTGCTACACCATCATATGGAGATTTATGGTCCCGGGACCAGAGCTGTCCATAGGATTGTGTAGCAACAGCGCCACTGTACAATTTCAGGCCACTGTGATATTGCACCTAAAAAATTCAACTTTGAAAATTAATAACTTTTGAATGAAACACCTTTCAGCGGTGGGAGTACCCTTGTTTTACTCAGAGGGATAAACCCTACAACATATTTTTTTTTACATTTTAAGTATTACTATCCCTTTAAGACGGCTTTTTTCCTTTAACAGAAATGGCAGAATTGTTTGCAAAAAATAATGTTAACATGTCTGAGAACTGACAGACCATGGAGTAAGAACTTTTTTATTCTGATTACAATTTCAGTTATCACCACTTTCTTGAACATCTCACCCTTAAAGGGACAGTAATGTCCCCACCAAAAATCTCCAGTTTTGTAGACTTAAAAAAAAAATGTTCCAAATCCAATCTCTCAAACCTCTATGGTTTGAGAGATATGGGGATTCAAAGTTCCCCCTCCCTCCCCTTCTCCTGATGTCAGCTGTAAAGCTAACAGCAGGAGAATCAAGTTGTACAACTTGAGGAGGCTCTTCTGCAAAGTCGAGATCACGTTATCTATAAATAATTAATTCATTGGAAAGATCTACAAAGTGTGCCTGGTTTGCAAGCACACTTTGTAGACATTTCCAATGAATTAATTCTTTATAGATAATGCAATCTCGGTTCTGCTGCAGAGCTGCCTGCTGGTCCCCGGACTGGGATCTCCTGCTGTCAGCTAGACGCTGACGTCAGGAGAAAGGGAGGGAGGGGCGAACTTTGAATCCCTATATTTCTCAAACCATAGCGGTTTGAGAGATCGGGTTTGGAGCATTTTTTTTAAAGTCTACAAAACTGGAGATATATTTTTAAAGGAACATTACTGTCCCTTTAATGTGTTATGCACCATGAGTGGTCTTCTAGTTTAAAATACTACATACTCATCATAAGCACTTGCCTGTGCTTAAAGCGGAACTAACACCCTATATAAAGTCGCCCTCCAATAATTAGGCATATGGAGACTAGCTTCTTAATAGTGTTATCTCACACAAGTACCCAGTTATGAAGTAATCCTTATTCTTTGGAGAACGGAAGCCAGGATTGCACTCAGATATCTTGTTTTAGACACGTCTGTGCGCCTGCACTGTCCGTCCCTGTCTCCTCTAGGAGGCACCACATTGTGCCTTAAGGCACCCGGAAGGGACTGACGGCGCAGGCGCACAGATGGCGCTAAACTAACAAGCCTGGTCGTCAGTCTCCAAAGAATAAGGATTACTTCAGAACCGGCTACTTGTGTGAGATAATAGCACTATTAAGATGCTAGTCGCCATATGCCTAATAATTGAGTGGCAACTTTATATAGGGTGGTAGTTTCACTTTACACTTACCATCATCACTCCCATCAATAAATTATAGACACTATTCTCACAAATTAGTTTATAGATACACATAAATATTAATCCAACCAATCAGTGATTACCTTATTTGTTATTACTTTGGATTAAAATTACTGAACATCCTCACATCCTTTAAAGAGGAACTTTCAACTATTAATAAGTCGCCATGCATTCATTAAGCATATGGTGACTACCTTGAAATCCATGTCTTACCTATAAAAAGTGTCACATTCTGAAGAAATCTTTACAGTTTGGAGACTGACGGGCAGGTAAGTGCAGTCTGCACATCTGCGTTGTCAGTCCCATCTGGTTACCATGTGGCATGCTGAAACGCTTTATAGGAGACCGGGACTGATGGCGCAGGCGGGCAGACAAGATGTCTGCGCTGTTACCTGGCTTCCGGTCTCCAAACGGTAAATATTTATTTAGAATGTGGCACTTTTTATAGTTAAGACATGTATTTTCAAGCTAGTCGCCATATGCTTAATGAATGCATGGTGACTTATTAATAGGTGAAAGTTCCGCTTTAAGATTTACACCTATTGAACCTTACTGTATAATTAACTCTATTGGAGTATTGAGTACTGAGTAGATAACATTTATTTGCATTTATTCCTCTTTATTGTGTATGGTCATATATTTCTGAAACAAATAATTTTGCTATCGGATGGGGGATTGGAGACTGGGCCAAGAGGGGAAAAAACAATCTAATAAAAAAGATTTTAGCACTGACTCTTCACAAGCAAAATTAGAATCAACACAATAGTAAAAGGCATATTTTCCAGCTCCCAAGAATATAAACCGGCACTGTGTGTCAATGATTTGCTTTAACCATCCCATCTCCTAAATCATCTAATAAGTTAACTAGATAAATTCAGTTATGTCTCTGACATTTTAAAATTCAGATTACAATAGAATAAGTCTAAATTATTCAAGCTCCATTCACGTAGACACTAAAAGGAATAATAATGTTTCAAAATAAAAGCAGCTTCAATTAATCTTCATAGTATTTGGGCCATGGAGAGTGTTGTTTCAATACTGCCGGAGTTGTAGTTCAAGAGTAATTGAATGATAAAGTATTCCCCTCCCCCCTTTTACTGATGTAACACTGCTCACCTCAGAACAGCAAGGGAAACACCCTTAACATATGTTAAAGCCCTTCAATAAACATGAAAAATGCCCCCAGCGGCATCTTTCAAACCCTTATGGTTTGAGAGATAACTGCTTTCAAAGTTCGCCCCTGGCTGATATCAGCATTCTAGCTGACAGCCTGGGAATCCGGTCCCGGGACTGTCTGCGGCTCTGTATCAGAGCCGAGATTGCATTAATAAAAAAGAAAGAGCCACCGGCTGATCTCAGGAGAGGATTCCCCTGCTCTCAGCTAGAATGCTGACATCAGCCAGGGGCAAACTTTGTAAGTCGTTATCTCTCAAATCATAAGGGTTTGAGAGATGCTGCTGGGGGGATGTTTCATCTTTATTGAAGGGCTTTAACAAAGGGATTAGTCATTTTTAAATAATACTATCCCTTTAATACTTTCCTCACTGTAAATACGTATATAATAATTGTGATTTTAGTAAATAAATATTGTATATTGGTTCTCATCCTTTTGATTGAGCTGAAGCCACAGCGGCCTTCAATCGACTGAAACAAATTTTTATTTTGCCACCTTTATTCTGGTATCCTGATGCGACTAAGCCATTTTTTCATAGAAGTGGTCTATTCTCTCACAAAGGGATGAAAGAACTAACCGCCTGCATACCTGTTCATACTTCTCTAAACAGTTTGCCAGCACAGAGAAGAACAATGATGCAGGAAACCGAAAACTTCTAGCCATCAAAATGTCTCTGGAGGAGTGGCGACATCTTCTGGTTCTAGTTATCATCCAAACTGATCATAAATATTTCCAATTCCTGGAACAAGCTCAACTCTTGAAACAGCGACAAGCCCAGTGTGCATTGTTCTTTACTCCTTTCAACTTCATCATCACATATATTCCTGGATCAAAAAACCCCCGAAGCCAATGTCCTGTTGTGTATCTTCACTTCTAAACCAAAACCACAGCCAGAATCTATTATTTTGGCTAAACATTTTGTTGCCAGCTTCTCCTTGTCCACTCTCCAGTGCATCAAGTCTCTCCAACACCACTATTGTGGATTCATGAGGGGTAAACCACCTCATTTATTATTTGTTCCCAAATGATATTGTCTTCTGTTCTTACATAGTCTCACCAGTCTCCTATCTTTGGTCATCTAGGAGCTCTCAGGAATTCAGAGCATCTCCTGCGTCAATTCTGGTCTCCAAAATTAAAACAAGATGTTGAGTCCATCGTTAAGGCTTTTTAGCCTTAAAGGGGTTCCCCACAGCTCAGACGCTAGCTAATATATTTCTGAAAGAGATCTTCCACCTTCAGTGCAGTGATTCAAGGACTACAGGAAACAGCCCCACTATATCCATCTAAAAGGAAAATATTCCAGGGGCCTGGAGTGTCACTGCTCCTTACCTAAGGTTTTGCCTCCACCAGGCTCCCACTGGTCATCTCTGCTTTAACTACCAGCCTAGCGCTCAGGTCCCTGTTTGATCTTCGCACCAAGTTCCTGAAAGTCGTTGTTAGCTCAAGACCTGTGTTACCTGATCCTGATTTCTGTGTTCTGACCTTGGCTTGCTTCCTGACCTCATTACCAGTCTGCTGATTCCAGCGTTCACCTGTTCCTGGCTACCGATCCTGCTTCAGCATCGTCTATGATTTCAGGCTAATCCTCTGGCTCCAGGTTGCTCAACTGGTTCTGACCTCGCTCTGTTCCTATTCTTCCGACTTCAGCGTCTCCGACTTCCTCAGACCCCCCTGGGGCTAAAAGACACCTGAGGTTTGTCCTCCCTGACGTCACGGGCCTACCCTACCCACTAGTCGCAGTCTTCTTCCAGAATTCACCAACAATCCCGCCTTAGGCCTTCCGATTTGCAGAGGGAGTTGTTGGTCAGTAACCTATGACCACCACCTCAGGGTTTCCAACTTGTCGAGGGCATGATTGTAAATAGTCTACGACTACCCGCCTCTTACCTACCAACTTGTTGAGGGCACTGTTGGTCGGTAACCAACGACCAACCTTCTCCGGAGTTCCGACTTGTCAAGGGTGTAAGTAGTTGAAATCTCCGATCTTCCTGATAAGGACCTCTCTGCTTCTAGTCCACCCGGAAGTCGAAATCCTCAGACCATATCTTCCATCGTGGTGGTCGACTCCCCAGATTCTAGTATCCGTCCCTACTGGGATTCCGCCTTGACTTCTGCCTAGAATCTAGTCCAGCTCTTCAACTGTCTCAAAGTTTATTTCTACCACTTGCTCTGCTCCTGTGCCTGAACATTAACCTCTTGCATTTTGGATCCTTCTTCTGGTTACCTGAGTACCCAGTACCACCAGTCCCCAGCTCCGCTCGGGCTTGACATCTGACTTTGTGCTTGTTACCATCTTCTGCCTGAGTCACTTGTATCCACCAGTGGTCCTCCTGTCAACTGCCCAGGGACCATTTCAGGGCCCTCTAGCCTGTGTGTTCCTCATCACTCAAGGGTACTACTTGAGATTTGACATGGAGTCAGACTATCTTCTTCTGAAGAGTCGCTTCTCGAGGCTCAACTCCAATAAGATCCAGGTCTGACTTCTGATAAAGAAGAAGATTCATAGGATCTCCTGGGCTTTGACGTCTCTCTGGTGGAACTGCTAATCAAGACAGTCAGGCAAGAGCATAAACCACAAGAAACTCCTGAAAGAATGTTTTGCTCATATAAATGAAAGACTGTCATCTTTCTGCTGCATGATGTAGTTTGTGAAGTCATTCTATCAGAATGGAAGACAGGAAGAAGATTCAAACCAATTACTCAAACTGAGAAATTGTATCCCTTTTCTGAGAAAGACTGCCAACTTTGGGATTTTCTACCCAAGGAGGATGCAGCGGTGCCACAGTTGGCCTGGAAAACCACTCTACCTCTGGACAATGCTGCTTCATTTAAGGATCTATTAAAAAGATGCCTAGAAAGTGATTTAAAGCAAATATTTCTGTCACTTGGGTCTGCTTGGAAACCTGTGGTAGCCTTGACTTCTATATCTAGGACTACGAAGATCTGGTTAGATAATGTTGAATGAGCTAGCAACAGAGGAGAACACCATGCAACTTTAGTGGATGTCCTGACTGAGATCAAGTTGGCAATTGAATGATAGATTCTTCCATTGATTTAGTCAAATTGCAGTCCAGAACAATGTACCTTGCTGTAGCCACCAGAAGAGCTCATTGGCTTCGTTTCTGGGATACAGATTATGTTTCTAAATATAATCTTTGCACTTTGCCATTTTCTGCTGGAAAGTTATTTGGTAATGTTTTGAACAACATTATTAAAAAAACTTCCGGAGGCAAGAGTATTTTCCTTTCCCAGGAAAAAAGAAAAAGAAGAATTGATATCAGTGCATCCCAGAAATCTCATAGAGGAAGGATGCCTTTCTTGGAATCCCATTCCTACCATCCAGGAAAAGAAGCTAATAGATCTCAAGCATGGAAGGGAGGTCAATTAGGCCTTTTTCATCCCTATAAGACCACAACACAAGAAGGTTTCAAGGACTCCATTAAATTTTGATGGTGTCCTGGTCCAAGCCTGAGAAGTTGGAGGCAAGACTGAGACTTTTCCAGGACACTTGGATCAAATTAGTCTCAGATCAATGGGTTGTGGAGACTAATCAGGCTATGTTCTGGGGTTCAAAATTGTTCTACATCTGAGTACTTCCAAAACCTCAAGGTATCTAACAGATCGCCAGAAAGCAAGGATTCTTCATGATTTCATTCTTCATCTACTCCAGCAGAAGGCCATTCATCCAGTCCCAAGAGAGAAAGGATGCCAAGGAATATACTGTACAATCTTCTTTGTCCAGAAGTCCTTGGAAGAACCCCATCAGATGTTCAATTTGAAATACCTCAACAAATATCTTGACGTTAGAAAATTCAAAATGGAATCTGTCAACACCATTATCACACAAGTTCTTCCCCAAGATTGGATGGTTTTTCTGGATCTTCAGGATGCCTGTCTGCACCTGTCACCAACAAAACCTATGTTTTGTAATAGATGGAAGACACTACCAGTTCACCTGCCTGCTGTCCGGAATCACTAAGGCTCCAAGAATATTCAAATACACACCAACTGTAGGTGCACTCTTCTGGATTTAATTCAGGTATAGTCAATTCCTTGTGTGTTCTATACTGTTGATAGGGAAGGTTATAGGTGTTGCAGCTTTCACTTGTTGTGTGGTCAGCGCACCTCCTCATGATTACTCCTGAGAAACAAAAACAAAAGAGCACAATCCACCTCTATGTGTAATATTAGTAGTAATGGCAGTATCCCACACTCCTCAGTATTATACTTACAGGAGTGAGAGGCTATATCCTGCCTCTGAGAGTGAGCACATGAACTGGTTTAGCCCCAGTTAAGCCATTCACCAGGATAAAGTCCAATTTCACTCCTTTAATGGGTCACTGTCAGACACTCTATTTTGTACTCTCTCCAGCCACCTCACAGGTCAGTTTAAATGGAGATCCAAGTGACACCTCCTGCAGACTTTGGCACCTTCTGGCACTCTGTGTGATATTAGGTTTAGTCCCCCTTGATTCTAGATCTCCCTTTAAACTGACCTGTGAGGTGGCTGGAGAGAGAGTACAAAATAGAGTGTCTGACAGTGACTCATTAAAGGAGTAAAACTGGACTTCATCCTGGTGGATAGCTTAACTGGGGCTAAACTAGTTCATGTGCTCACTCTCAGAGGCAGGGTATAGCCTCTCACTCCTGTAAGTATAATACTGTGAAGTGGGGGACACTGCCATTACAACTAATATTACACTTAGAGGTGGATTGTGCACAGTGACTTTTGTTTTTGTTTCTCCAAGAATATTCACCAAAACACTGATCCCTTTAGTGGCAGAACTGAGGAGCAGGGGGTACAGAATATTTCACTATCTCAACGACATTCTGATCCTGTCTCAGTCTCCCCAGTTTCTCCTAAAACACAGAGACCTGGCAATCAGTTTCCTCTCACAAGCCGGTTAGTTGATAAACTGGGAGAAGAGCCAACTGTTCCTTCAAAGAGGATGCTGTTTCTAGGAGTCAGTTTAAACACTTATCAAGCCACAGTGTCTCTTCCGTTGGAGAAGGCTCAGAACATCGCTCAGCAGATTGCCATCTTTCTAAAGCAGAGCCAGTGGCCAGCCAGATCCTGTATGAAACTTCAGGGCCTAATGTCCTTTTCAATCCCGGCAATAAAATGGGCCAGATGCAACATTATACCACTACCTTCTAAAACAATGGGACAGTCACCTCGATTTGTTGGCCATTTCTATTCAGATCCCTTCTATGGTTCAGAGAGATCTCTACTGGTGAGAGAATCTATCAAAAGGTCTTCACTTGGGGGACATATCAAAGAAACAAAGAAAAACTGCTGTGGTGTTAGACACTGTCCCTTTAATTCTAGTGTTATGAACACATCACTGCAAAGAGATCATGTCAGCTCAATTTCATCCCAGTATTTGTACTGCATTAAAACCAATAACTTTTATTATTGCATAATCAAAAAACATAAGTGTATATCCCCCACTGTAGTAGTGATTTAATGTTTGGAAAGTTTAAAACTGAGCAACTCTGCTCAAAAGTGCTTTTATTGTAACTTTGGGGTTATGTTAGTAGTGATCGCTAAATAGCCACTCAATTCAGTAAACCCAGTCTTTAAGTATGCAAAATGCAACAATCAACTTACTCAGGGCACATGGCAAGAGGATTTCAGGAAGCTGCCCTCATATGTCCTGGGACTAAGCTGTTCATCAGGCCATTCTTCACTTCTCACCTTCTGGGGGGAAAGACAACCAGTCAAGATGCAGACAGAAAATATATCTTTAGCTTGTTACGTAAAGATGAAGGAGGAACCGGGAGCAGGCTTTTGCTGTAGGAGGTTACACACATTCTAGTTTGGGCACCAATTCATGCAGCTCTCCTTACAGTAGTCCATATTAAAGGCAAACTCAATGTTCAAGTGGATTTCTTGAGCAGAAACTTTGTGGATCCAGGTTCTTGGGTCTTGAATTGGGAGACCTTTGGTTTGATTGTTCAAATATGGGGTCTCCCAACCATAGATTTAATGGCTTCTCCACAGAATCACAAGGTTAGAAGATTCTGCAGCAGAACTTTCTATCCGGAAGAGCAGGGGACGGATGCCATGACACACTCCCAGTCCCAGGAGATGCATAACATATTTCCTCCAAAAAAAAAAATGTCTTAATTTTTTCAATAAAGTCTTTTTGCTGCATTTTCAGTTATGTTGTGGTGTCTTTAATTTGTGCATGTCCCACCCTTCATTTACATACTGCTCTGATATCACCCTTTGGTGAAGGCTGCCATGCCAGACCAGGGAAATTATATCAGCTTACTCTTATTTTTCTTTCCTGGTCAGATGTCATGGCAGCACTCCCCAAAACCTTCTTTCGTTTTTCTTTGTATAGTTCAGGCGAGGCTAGATGCAAAGACTGACAAAAGGAGAGGGGTCAGATTTATGAGCTTGGGAAAGTGTTTCCTGTTCCTTCAGCTGAGAGGGAGATTAATGCCTTTGGTGAGTACTGCCATGACAACTGACCATAAAAGGAAAATAAAGGTAAGCTGATATCATTTTCCCTTTTCTGACCTATTGATATGCCTTTGTTAATTTAAAAATGAGTTAGAACAAGGGCAATGTACTTTATTTTCAAAGAAGCCTAATACAATAATGTGAGCTATATTGCTTGCAACGACTTATCTCTCTCTAGGCACACTTAAAGCGTAACTGTCACCAAACATAACCCCACCACACGATTCAATTACGTATATGCTCAATGTAGCAAAAGTGGCCTGTTTCACCTTCTAAAGAATTTAACTGTAAGTAAAACCATACCCCACATATTCAGCAGGCACAAGGGAGAGAGCACAATTATCTTTCCTGCATTACAGCGCTCTCCCCATAATTTGCCTACCCCTTTTCCTCCATTAGTGTGTCTAAACAGCTGCCTGCAGTCAGCTGCGACATAAAGGAGCAAGCCCGGCCAATGAATACACAGTAAAAAGCAACATCCTGCACTGCAGGCAGCTGTTTAGACACACTACTGGAGGAAAGAGGATAGTGGTGGGCTGTCATATAATGTCACAGGGGAAATGCCAGTGCTGCAGGCAAGTTGAATAGTGGGTTTTAATAAAAAAGGAGAGCAATGACTTTTTTTTTAATACGGCTTTTTATTGTTTTTTTTTCCATCTATTTTCATATGGGAGCAATAAGTACAAAGGTGACAGTTCCCCTTTAACACGCAATCTGGAAATTTCAGGGCACCCCTTACATTTTATAAGTAATTTTCAAAAGCTTAGAGAAGGGAACAATATATATACAGTTATTCTTAGGTCTTATAAATCAGAATGTGAAGACGAAGCTTATTGTGCATAATAATTTCCATAAACTTAAATTAGAAACCAAACTTAAAAATGTTATAAAAAACCTAATGGAAAAAGTAGGGTACCTTGAGCTGGTGCCCTTAACACATTAAAGGGAATATTTATCTCTGCATAACTTTTGAACTACATCAAGGTAAGGACTTAAATATAGCATAAGCTCTTAATTTTAAAATAAAGAAGATTAAGATAAATAATTTTAACTAGACATTACTAACCCTTTAAAGGGACAATAATGTGTAAAATAAAGTGGATTGCCGAGTCTTCATTATTGTAAGCATAACAATTTGCAATATGTTTATTAACTTACTTTGCAGTAGTCTTAAAGATATTCCATGTAAAAGGATCCCTCTCCCACCCGTTCTGGCCTTGTCACGCTCATCTAAGCGTAGTCCAGATGGAGAGCGCCAAGTGACAAACTGTAGTAAGCAGTTCCATGACAAAGGAGGGTAGGGTTTTCCTTAAACTTATGGTCTTAAGTTTGTCCCTCGCTGCTTCCGTACGGTCCCATGACCAGATTGCAGCTCCAAGGGGAGGTGGCCAGTAGGGGTGGGACTGGGATCCTTTTACAAGGTATATCTTTAAAGCTACCACAAAGTAAGTTAATAAACAAAGCACAAATTGTTATGCTTACAATAATGAAGACTCAGTGCTCAACTTTATTTTAGACAAGGGTTAGTAATGCCTAGTTAGAATGATTTCACTGAGTATTCTTTATATTAAATTTAAGAGATTGCGCTATATTTAAGTCCTTACTTTGGTGTAGTTCAAAAGTTATGCAAAGATAAAGATTCCCCCGCCCCTTCTGGACGCCTCCCTCTGAATCTGTAATCGGGTTGCGCGACTTGACGGCTGCAGCAAGGGACAAACATCAGTCAGTAAGTATAAGGGAAATCCTGCCACCCTTGACAAAGGAGGGCAGTATTTCTCTTTGTCTGCTGAGGTGTGTCCATTGCTGCCCCAGTCCTGACCAAACTGCAGCATCTGGCGAGGTGCCAGACATGGGTGGGCGGGGGATCTTTATCTCTGCATAACTTTTGAAATAAAATACCTAAATATATCATAATCTCTTAATTTTAATTTAAAGAAGACTCTGATAGATATTTTAAGTAAACATTACTAACCCTTTAAGGTACCATGGCACCCTGGTTGAGGAGCACCAAGGTAAGAAAGTCTGACAGAGAGAGTTTGGTCTCACAGGGGGACCATACCTCCTAAACAGGGACAGTTTGGTACTCTACTGTTGTCCTATTCCATATTGACTGTACTGATGTTCATAAATACGATCTGCACGTCTCTTCATGGACATCAAATGGTTCTGATACACTCTTATGACCACAGACCGCTAATAACGAAAACACTACATATAATATCATTCAAGAAGAAACCGATCATCAAGATACGTTTAGTACTGAGAACCTGACCTACAACGCCTGCGTGGAATCGCAATAGGCGTCGTAGACGTATTGATGTCACTGCGCGTTTTGTTTGAGACGTCGCACCTCAAGCGGGGCGCTACCATTGAACAAGGGGGGGGGGTGTCAAATATGTATTGTTGGATGCTTTATAAACATTTATAACCTTTGAGCTCTCGCTCGATGGTATGTATAAGTAACATATCACAAAGCATCGCATTGCCTATAAACTAAACAGTAAATTCTGACCGTGAAATGCAATCTATTTACTGTTGCCCTCCCTTTGTGCTGGGTAGCAAGCTCGGGAATATACCAGGCGGGGAGTAGGCAGGAGATGACGCAGCAGCGGCCATATTGCCCCTCTGTGTTCGTGCGAGGTGTTTGTCTACGGTGTCCGGCCACAGCGGACGTTGTAGCCGCCGCCTCTCCTTCGACTAATTGCTTCTATTGCGCTACATATCGGGTTATGATTAGAGGGTTTACTGGTTTTTGTCAGTGTTTGTTCAGAAGTTTTGTTGTTTAGGTCATAGAGGTCTCTGCAGAACCAAGGCCTTAGCCTGATCTTCATCCTACTTTCGCTGATTCCTTTCCTCATCCCATCACAGCGCGGCCCCGGTCCGTACTATGGGTGGGTCGGGGTGGAGCAGGGTGCATAGCCCAGTGAGCAGTGTAACTTTGATGCAGCGGGGTCCGTTGGGGGCCCTGGTCTTCTCTTGACATGGATCCCCCTGTTAATCTTACCCTAACCACAGCCAGCCTACCCTTGCAGAGACAACTGCCCTGGTTCCCCGATACCCTCTCACTGCCTCCCGCAGACATGACAGGCAGCCGACGCGGATAAGGACACCAGAAAAACAGCACACACTAATCCATTCGTAAGCCCTCTACACTGGGTTTCCTATCAACCGGCACTCCTATCTCACGTTGCCCACATAGTTGTCGCTTACTATCGCGACATGACAACTTCAACACCTCATCGTTGACCCCCTACTGGAGGGTCAGAAATATTTGGGTTGTGACAGGGTAGTGGCTAGTGGTGCAGCTCCTGCTGTTAGTGCAGTGTGTCTTCCTCATTGCCTCTGAGAATCATGGTGTCCCTTTCCAGGGGCGACTTGCTGCACTCACACATGGGCCATCTCTCTGCCCAGATCCCCGGAGTAGTGGGGCGACTCAATCTGTGCTGTGACCAATCCCTCCCCACCTATAATACAGATAAATAATATATATTTCCACACTTTAAAGCTGTAGACAGGGGTAAAGGTATTTTTCCTTGGGCAGTTTTGCATCCTTTGAACATATAATGCAGTACTGGGGCAGGCAGAAGTGTTTTATATTTTTCTTTCTGTGAGCAGGGAGACGAGACATGTTTTTGGAGAATGGCCTTTGATTTTATGGTACAGGTTAACAGCAGGGAATATTTATATTTCTCCATCGTTGTGCCCTGGCTCTTTTACTAATGGGTTTTCATTAACACTTTTTTTTTAAATGCCTCATAGTTTCATCAGATAAACACATTGCATATCATGGTGGTACAGCCCTATAAGTTTCTTGACCCTGGTTGTAGGAGAGGTATGTTACACATAGCCTAAATAGTGCTTTGGGTTGTGACCTGTTAGTCACTTGAAGAGGAGGTAACATGGCTTGTTTCTTTTGAACTGGTGTCCTGCAAGCACAAACCAAAATAAAAATACCCACATTTAGTCAGTGACCGGTTTCATTAGCATTCGCACAGCTGTGTTGCAAAAAAATGGGGGACCCGAACTCTCGAAAGAAGCAGGCTCTGAACAGACTGCGCTCTCAGCTAAGGAAGAAGAAAGAGTCTTTAGCTGACCAGTTTGACTTCAAAATGTATATCGCCTTTGTATTCAAAGACAAGGTAACTATAGAAAACAGCACAAACTAATATCGGAACTACAGTGAAAATGTAATTGTTTACTCTCCCCATATTGTATTCAATATACAGGCAACACCAGGCTTGTTTGCTGTTTTAAAATGTGCATGATTCAGTTGCATATTATTTGACTGTTGCATGATCTGTAGCTTGGAAACATTTACACTTCAATATACCTGGCATTTAAAGGGATTGTAAACTTTTTTTTAGACTTTACATATAATGCAAGTGTGTAATATGTAACTTCAAACTGCCTATATTCTTATTTTTACCTATCTTAACATTTATGCCTTTGACAGTGAGGTCATTAAATCTCTGGATCTGAGTTTTCTGTCTTTAAAATGTAGGGATATTTTTACAGTGTTGCATGTCTTGCTGCAGCACTGATCTGTATGTTGTAGTTGCAGGTTTTTCTACCTTGTTTCACTGTCTTTACATTGTTACTGTCTGTGCTTTCACAGTCCCATACAAATTTTTTTTTTTTTAATGAAAGTATTCAGATAGGTCCCTGTAGGGGATGTACGTGTTAACAGGGGAACATTTCTAGGCAGTTTGGCTTTACATATTGTGCATTTGCAGAATATGTAAAGACTAAATAGTTACTGTTCATTTAAATCATTTGCTGACTAAATCAACTAGCACGTGTGTGGAATGGCTTTGCCAATTGCGGCACTTTTTTATTTATTTTCTTAATATATATTATATACACAACCTTTGAGTACCTGAGTGGTACCTATCGTTTTGATATGCATTGGATACCTCTCTGGCACTCAAAGGATTAAATTATATCAAAAGTCAGACCTAGTGGTGGGGCATCGGGACCCCTCCTGATGTCACCCAACTACTGATCTGCTGGGAGATTAGTTGAGGCAAGAGAGCTCCCCTGTTTCCATTCTACCCCAAAGTCCCGGGCAGGAGTGGGCAGAATCAGGAAACACTTGCACACCAATGTGAGAGGCTTTACTTAATTGACTTGAGAGCTCTTCTTGATCCCGCCCACTCCTGCACAGTAATAGAGGTAGGATGGAAGCAGGGAAGCTCTTGCTTCCCTGTGTTGCCACTATTCATCTCCTACCTGCCTCTTCAACCAGTCAATGTTTTCCAGCCACATCCCCTGACAGCGAACCAGAGTCACTTAGATTTTTATATATAGATGATAGCTATTACAACATATATGAAGGATTTACTATTTTACAATGCAATAGTGTTTGCAAAACTAACATTTGTTTTGATAGTAGTGCCGCACTTTATGGCAATTGGCCTCAAACAGATTCAAACCTGTTGCTTGCTGTGTGCTGTTAGAAAAGCCCTCATTGTGTGAGCTCGGCCTAGAGAAATTCATAGCACAGTGTATGGTAATATTGTTTGTACTAGCAAAAGTGCCACACTGTGCAGTCATTTGGGAATTGATTTTACTTAGTTAACTGTCCGACAGTTTGAAAATATTTGAGGTTCTTAAAATTAGTATCTTTCCTCTGACCGTTAGGCAAGTGTGTTCATCCAGAAACAGCTAGAATTATCTACTTATGCAAACCGGTAATTAGTGTATGTAATGACTAGTGTAAAAGCCCGTGTACACAGGCCAAGTTCTGGGTAATGTTAATCCTTTGAGTGCCAGATGGTTATTCAAGGCTTTGCAATGTGTTAAGAGGGCGTTATCTCACTGCTCCACGCGATGCAGTCTTGCATCGCCTCACTCATGCGATGCAATCGCGGGCAGTCTCTACTGTGCATGACTGCATCGTGACAAACATTCTAGAGAATTATTATATAAGATATCCTCCTTATATTCTAAAATCTACTCTCAAAGGTATCCTATTGAAACGCCATTGCCTATATGGGGACCCTCAAATAGGTGACATCAGAATGGTGCTGGTGTCAAAATGGAGAGCGATGGTTTACTAGTAAAACATTCTCAAATGTGCACCAAGGGTCTAAATATGCACCTATTTCAATGTTTGTTTTTCCTTTTAAGCAATACAATCCCTTTTAAAAGGTCAGTTAAGTTATATGGGGGAACATTGTAGGGTGAGTAAGAGTACTGCTGGGAGATGATTTGTAGTTATTACAGCTTAAACAGTTAAAGTGGTGAAGCTGTTACTATTGCTCTTTAGTGTAGACTGTAACTATATACTTGTGTTTCATGGTTTGGCTAGGATTAATGCTTCATGAGTTCAAAGTGGTCGCTAATGCACTGTAAAGCAGTGCTTTCAAGATGCTTAAAGTTTTTTTTCTTGTTACTGCCCATAAAGGGGAACTGCCACATCCCAAGTTACTTTTTACTTGCACACACATTTTGGCATGTGTCACTACTTAAGTGAATTGTTTTTTCTGTTGCGTTTAAGTCTTGTTATAGTCTGCAAATCTCCTTACTGGCTTAATGGTTGTTGAGGAGTTGGGAAGGGGTATGTTTTGGCCTTAAAAGAGCAGAAAACTTTTTTTATGAAAAAAAAAAAAAATATATATATATATATATATAGTAGGGATTTTCCTACTGAGTAAAATAAGGGTACTCCCACTGCCAAGAGATCCATATTTCCAGAGTTATTAGTTTAAACTCATCTAATTTTTTTTTTTTTTTTCCCAAAAAATTTACTGCTCCCTAACTCTCCAAATGATAACTTGAACTAGTAATATTGGCATAAATAAAGTTTAGATCATTCCTTACATTTAGTAATATGTTCTCCACCATTGCCACTGTACAGGTTGGTCTAGTTGAGGAGTAATTCAATTAAAGTTCCCTCTCCCGCTCCTTTTACTAACCTCGCTAATTCATTGCATATCAGCAAGCCGATCTGGATGGATAGCAATGAAGTACAATCTTCTGTCCATATGAGGATAAATCCTGCCCCTTGTCATCAAAGGGAGCAGGGTTTTACTTATACTAATGGAAAGATTGCCTCTCATTGCGATCTGTCTGGTCTGATGACTGGACTTCAGATCTGAGAGAAGATTGACAGCTGTAAAAGGACTAGTGGGGGAACTTCATAATCTAATTACTCAACTAGATTGGTTTGCAGGCACATTTTATAGACCGTTCCAGGGAAGTAGTTATTTTTAGATCTCGCTATTTTAGCTCTGCTGAAGAGCCGCTGGCCGGTCCCAGGACCAGGCTGTCAGCTAG
Source organism: Rhinophrynus dorsalis (assembly GCA_037306005.1). Taxonomy (NCBI): domain Eukaryota; kingdom Metazoa; phylum Chordata; class Amphibia; order Anura; family Rhinophrynidae; genus Rhinophrynus; species Rhinophrynus dorsalis. Next base: position 186,872,290 of record CM074723.1, read on the forward strand.
TTGCTGACGTCTGTGAAAGGGGAGGGAGGGGGAGACTTTAGCAGCGTATATCTCTCAAATGATACATGTTTGAGAGATCAGACTGGCAGCAATTAATTTATTTTTCTAATAGCTCCAATATTAAAACGACTTGAAATAATTCATTACTGTCCCTTTAAGCTTTATGCTGCCACATTACTGTCTTTAACTAGGGCTCCATACAGTATCATGGTAGCACATAGGAAAAGAGGTTGAGGCGCTAATTCATGTGTTTTAGTCAGCAAATTATGTAGCATTAAATTAGGTCTGTGTGTAAGACTCTGCAATCTAATGAGATGTTCCTTTCTTCTAGAAGAAAAAGTCGGCTTTGTTTGAAGTGGCTGACGTGATACCGGTTATGACCAATAATTATGAAGAAAATATTTTGAAAGGCGTGCGGGATTCTAGCTATTCCTTGGAAAGTTCCCTTGAGCTTCTGCAGAAGGATGTTGTTCAGCTTCATGCCCCTCGCTACCAGTCAATGCGCAGGGTAAAAAACTCTCGTTAGAAGTGCATATTTGTCAGGACACTTTTGCTACTGTGTGCTTAGTTATAACATCCATCAGACATGTAAGAATAATGCTCTTCAGTATTTAACATTGGAGGAAGTAATAACTTCACCTCCTGTCTTAACGTTCTGTGACTGAAGAGCATTTACGTTTTTCCAGCCCCTTAGACTGGTTCTTGTAAGATGGAGCACATCAGTTTATTGTAAACAGGTTGTTGGGGTGACTAGCAAGTTGCATAGCAGGTGTTGCGGTTGGGGTTCTTCCTTTTCACCTTATTTTTTTAACCCTCAGAGTACAAGAGGTGTGTGCAATGCATTAAGCACATACCTCTGGCACATGGAGGGTTAACCCTTTGAGTTCCAGAGGGGTACGCAACGCGTTGCTTTGCAATGCGTTGCGTACCCGTCTGGCACTCAAAGGTTTAAACAAAGTCAGGTTACAAAAGCAAGAGATGAAAAGGCAGAATAAGGAATAGTTTACGACTTGTCGCACAATCCTGTTTCTTTATTTGGCGTGATGGTGTGATAGTTTAAAGGGATAGTAATACTTAAGTATTAGAAATCCCTATATTAAAGCCATAGTAAAAAAAAAAAAAAGTATTGCCCCCAGTGTCATCTCTCAAACCTTTATGGTTTGAGATGATCGCTTCTAAACTTGCCCTCACCCTCCCCCTTCCCTGTAGTCAGCATTCTAGCTGACTCAGGGAAATCCGGTCATAGATCATCATGTGGCTCTGCAGCAGAGCCGCGATCGTGTTAACTAAAAAAAAAAAAAAAACTTTCAACCACACGTAGAAGACCATTTCAGTGAGGGTTTTTTTTTTTTTTTTTGTTTTTTTTTTTTTTTTTTGTTAATGCAATCAGGCTGTGCTGGAGAGCCGCCTGAAAGTACGACTCTCTTCCTTTCAGTCAGCTAGAATGCTGACTATGGGGGAGGGAGAGGGCAACTTTAGAAGCGTTCATCTCTCAAACCATAAAGGTTTGAGAGATGACACTGGGGGCAATACGTTTTTTTTGTTTTGTTTTTTTTTACTAGGGCTTTACTATAGGGATTTGTAATACTTAAGTATGACTATCCCTTTAAAGCAATATGGATCCTTTGTTCAAAACAAGACTGGAGCAATTCTGGGACAAACCACCACATCATAGGGGACAAATGAAAATTCACAATGATGTAAATAGGTTTCCATTTGTCCCCTACAGTACGTTTGGCTTGCCCCATAATTGCTGTGGTTGTCTTTTGAACATATATATGGCCCCTAGTCATCACACTAGACCCTCTTATTTTATTTTATCTGCACAGCATTTAGTCTCAAATGATCTGTTTTACAGCCTAAAATGTTGTGATTTGTTTTTACTACAGATTAGTAGATTTAGATATTTATTTAGTAGCTGGGAAGTCTACATATCCACACAGCTTTGATATGACATGGTTGGATAAAGCTGCATAATCATTATCTAGAAAAGCACCTTCTTAGGCTGCTGGAACGTATCCATTTCTTCCAGAGGGGTGGAATACATTGGTAAGGTAGAATAGTCTTGCATATTCAGTGTGGATTCTCCCGCTGAGGGGAGAATGGTGGTTCACCTTGTAGGGGTGGAGAAAAAATATGAAACCTTTACTTTACACTCTATTTACTTTATAATAGGCAACACGTAACATAATGTCTGTTTTAACTTATGTTTATTACGTCTTGACTAGGACGTAATTGGATGCACTCAGGAGATGGACTTTATTCTTTGGCCTCGGAATGATATTGAAAAGATTGTCTGTCTTCTTTTCTCAAGATGGAAGGGATCTGAGGAGCCCTTTAGACCTGTTCAGGTATATTAAAAATGTATGGTTTTATTTTCACTGGCAAAACGGTACATTTCATTTTTACAAATAATTCTCAAATGTTTGTTTTCTGAGGCTTTTATTGAGATGAAACTTACTTGGGTCATTTCCTTAGGGAGGACTGCTTCAATGTATATTTAAAGGGGATCTATCACCCTTAAACAAGCTAGTCTTAAAGGGATAGTAATACCTGAAAATAAGTTTATTTTATATTGTAGCCCTTAAAAAACCATGAAAAATGATATAAGTCTTATCTCCCAAACCTTTATGGTTTGGGAGATATTCAGAAGTAAAGTTTCCCCTGGAGTGATGTCATTGCTCCACCCTTCAGATTTGGAATCCGGTCCCGGGACCGGCCGTGGCTCTCCAGAAGTGCTGAGATCATGATCTTTAAAAAGAATTTCTTAATTGGAATGGTCTACAAAGTGTGCTTTCAAGCCAGGCACACATTGTACACAGTTCCAATGAAGTAGTTCTTTTCAAAGATTGTGATCTCGGCACTGCTAAAGAGCTGCCGGTTGCTCTGTGGACCGAATTCCAAATCTGTCCACTAGATGGCAGACTTGGCTGAAACAGCAAGCAAAAGTGAACTATACTATATTTTACATATGAATATCTCCCAAACCATAAAGGTTTGGGAGATAAGACTTATATCAGCTTTCATGTTTTTTTAAGGGCTACAATATAAAATAAACTTATTTTCAGGTATTACTATCCCTTTAATATGTAGGCTATATAGTGAATGTATTATGTCTTCATTTAATTTTTGCATCGTTATTTGGCTGAAATCTAACGAATAAACACTGCCCTGCACCTACTTAATGACAGACTGCGGTTGCCAGCTCTGTACCGCAGTCTGTCACTCTGCCTTTGCTCCCCTTACTCTATCCAGCCTCCTCCTCCTTCTTGCCTGTAAGCTGGAGCGATCTCATTGGCTAGGGGTGAGAGATCCCCTTTAATATGCCAGGTACCAACTAACGATAAGTTTCCACAGTCTTCGGGGAGTCTCCAGAACAAGTCATCACAGACAATTCGTAAAATGAGTGAAGATGATGAGTTGGAAATGTCCTACAAACGCTAACTGCAAAATATAATCTAGGAATAAACTCACTACAGGTTCTAAAATATTGCCCCAGCATAATATGAATCTTAACCTTTTTAAGGACAAGTGGTGTGCAACGAAATGGGGTGCAATGCAAAGCCCCTCTGGTATATAAAGGGTTCAGATCTGTTTAATTAGTGGGTGGGATAAATTGGAACTAAGAGGCTGACTTCCTAAATACTGGGGTAAACAAACCTGATACAGGAATTTTAGATGTCTTTATCCTTGGTCCACGCAGGTTTGTTGCTTGTTCTTCTAAGCTATGTTAAGTTCACCAAATTGTACCCCATTGCTGTAAAAGGGGGCTGTTCACATGGGAGATGTTCTTGTATCATGCATTCCAAATGCAACTTTCTGATGCTTTCGTGCTCTCAACATAGAAACTTTTTTTTTTTTTCCCTGAGCTTATCTGCACAATGGCCTATGGCCAGCTCATGTGTGTCCTGTAGGCTAGCAGTCATCTGCACTTTATAACCCATGTGTTATGCAATGCAGTCAGAGTTCCAGTGTGAACTGGTCTTAGTGAGGCATGAACATCTTGTTATATTGTTGGGGGCTGAAGCATTTTTTTCATCTTAACATACAAAAGCAGGATTGTTGAAGTTTGGTCCTCAGCATGAAATCCTGGCCTGCTTCTTGGCTTTAAATTTGACACCCCTGCACTAAAGAAATTAAATGCAGACCATTTTGAATGTGCTGGTGTCTATTTGCTATATACACTTGATCTGTCTGCAAGTCTCATGGAGAGCTTCTAGACAAAAGGTAAACCAGTCATTATTTTGGGTTTTGATAATGTTCAGTGCCTTAAAGCTATAGTAATACTTAAAATGTTAAACCCTAAAACATTTTTTTCTTATAATCCCCCTGATTAAAACAAGGGAACACCCACTGCTGAAAGGTATGTTGTTCAAAACTATACAGCTCAAACTTGACATTTTTAGCTGACATTATACAGTTCTGCTGTTGCTGCACCATCCTATGGACAGCTCAGATCATGGTGTAGCAACAAAGCCACTGTACAATTTCAGGCCACTGTGATACTGCGCCTAAAAAAAAAAAAATAAATAAATCATATTTGAGCTGCAATAACTTTAATAAAACACCTTTCAGCAGTGGGAGTATCTTGTTTCACTTGGGGGTATAAACCCTACTATTTAATGCTTTACATATTAAAGGGATAGTAGTACTTTGTTTTATCTTTATTTTATTTTGTAGGCGTTATGGTTTGAGAGATATTCACAAGCAAAGCTTCCCCCTTCCGCCCCTTTTACCTAGTGTAAGCCATGTCTCCTCAGATGTGGAATGCAGTCCATAGACCAGACAGATAACAGCAGGGGACAATCTTCTTCCTATGAGAACAATGAAAACCCTGCCCCCCTTGATAAGTTTTTCCTTCATCTCCGCAGTCTACCTGGGCACCTTCCTTCTGCTCTGGCTGAGCAGTGTTACATCAGTAAAAGGGGGAGGGGATACTTTATCATTGAATTACTCTTGAACTATAACTCTGACAGAATTAAAATAACACTCTCTCCAAAGTCCAAATACTATGATGATTAATTGGAGCTGCTTTTATTATGAAACATTACTATCCCTTTAAGTATTTAATATTGTAGGAATTAAAAAAATAAGCACAACGATTAAGTTTTAGCTCTCAAACCTTTATGGTTTGAGAGATAACTGGCTAAAGTTCCCACCTCTAGGCTGTTTCAGCACTCTATGGGACAGCAGCAGATTCAGGTCATTTGACCGTACGGCAGCTCTCCAGCAGAGCTGAAATTGCGCTATTTAAAAAATACTTTATTGGAACGGTCTACAAAGTGTGCCTATTTTGCAAGCACATTTGTAGAGCATTCCAGTGAAGTATTTCTAAATAGCGCAGTTTCGGCTCTGCTGAAGAGCTGCTGACTGGTCCCGGGACCGGAAACTCCTGCTGTCCACTAGATGGCACTTGTCTTTGTCTGAAACAGCCTATAAGGGGGAACTTTAGCAAGTTATCTCTCAAACCATAAAGGTTTGAGAGAGATAAAACTTACATCGTTGTGCTTATTTTTTTAATGCCTACACTATTAAATACTTAAATTTAAACATTACTATCCCTTTGACTAACTGAAGCAATGTCTTGGATACCTCCCTGTTTCGTAGCATTTGTTCCAGTTGGTTTGCCCCAGAATTGCTCAAGTTTAGTCTATCTGCTTCCTTTATATTTTCACTGCTTTATTTTTTCCTAAAAAAATCAGAGGATATTTATTGTTTCATTTTGTAGAACTTTCAAACATTTTGATAGAAAAAAAACTTCCCAGGCAGTTAATTGTATTTACTAAGTAATGTGTCTGCATAAGTGATTCATACTGGGATGTTGGATATAGTTAAAAGAAGAGTAAACACTGGGGGGAAAATTGCTCAATCAAAATGGCATGATGTACAATTTAATGTTATCAGCTCCATACATCACCTTATCCCTTATGAGATCCTGAATGGTGGGGTGAAGCCTCTTATCTTACAGCTGTCCCTGGTCAAAGTCACCAACCCTCCTCCCTGCTTAAATGTAATACTAGTACACGTCCAGTAGTATTACAAATCTTGGTGGAAAGGAAAATTGTCCTGCTCATACACTACAAGCCCAGCTGTTAATCAAGCGGGATGAGACAAGAGGCTTCACCCGACCCTTCAGAACTTGGTAAAGGATCATGTGAGCTACCTGGCAAGTATGAAGGCTTTTAAACTCCTCGGTGCTTATGGCAACATAACTTCTTGATCAAGTACTTCATTTTTAAATGACATTTACCATTGCTTTAAAAGATAGTTATGTCAGAAGATGGTTGCTCAGAGCAGACCTACTGAGGAAAACAGGCCTGCATTGTGAGCATTAGTAGATCAGCTGGATAGCAGTTACCAGATCAGAAAAGTGACCCACCACCTCCACTGCTAATCTGAAATATTTACTTATCTATTGAAGTGTAGCTGTTCTTTGTGGAATGATTTTGAAAGAGCTTTCAAAATCACTTGTTACTTTTTATTTCAACAAATGGTTCCTGAGAGATTATCTTAATTTATACAAATGAGCTAGTAATAGCCAGCAGGAAGTGACATTTGGCATGTAGGGCAGTTTGGAGTGGTGGTGTCTGAAAGGCATGCTTGCCAGAGAGCTAAATATCACAAACTATTGTGACTAAAACATGTTTAAAGGGATAGTAATGTTTAATAATAAAAGCAGCTCTACTCCATCATCAGTAATTGGGCCATGGAGAGTGTTGTTTCAGTTCTGTCAGACTTGTGAAAATTCAAGAGTAACTGACAAACTATCCCCCTCCTACCCCTTTGACTGATGTAACACTGCTCACCTCAGAACAGCTGGGAGGTGTAGACTGAAGAGAGGGACAATCCTCAGTTAAGATTAGGGAAAAAGCTGAAAAACCTGTGAAGGTGGACAGGGTTTTCATTGTTCTCACAGTAAGAAGATTGTCCCCTGCTGTTATCTGTCTGGTCTTACAACCAGATTCCACATCTGAGGAGTGGGGGCTTACACTAGGTAAAAGGGGCGGGATGAGGAACCTTATTCAATTGCTCTTGAACTACAACTCTCACAGTAATGAAATAGCACCCTCTATGGCTCAAATGCTATGAAGATTAATTGGAGCTGCTGTTTTTGTGAAACATTACTATCCCTTTAACATGCTTTTTAAAGGTCTTTCAAAAATCACACATTCGCTACAGTGACTATTCTACTTTTTACTTGTTGGATATAATATGGAGGTGGGCAACCGGTTCGCATCTGTTTATGGATTGTACCCTATTCTTAGACGTATGCTAATTATGATATCTTGTCTTCAGGCCAAATTTGAATTTCATCATGGTGATTATGAAAAACATCTTATGCATGTACTGAGCCGGAAGGACAAGACTGGAATTGTTCTAAACAATCCTACCCAGTCCATGTTCCTCTTTATCGATAGACAGCACTTGCAGGTAATTGCTTGTCTTCCCCCCCCCCCCCCCCCCCCACACACACACACACACACACACACACACACACACACACACACACACACACACACACACACACACACACACACACACACACACACACACACACACTCTACCCAACCACCACTGTCTTATGCCTTCCTCGCCAATGTTCCTGTCCTCCGTTTCCCTCCTATACCCATCAAGCTGTACTGCTCCAAAGAATAACTGCTGCTGAGGAGCTGCTCCTAGCTGAGCGTGGCTTTGACAGGCAGATTATGTTGTGGTGGAATGGAGGAGTCATACAGTGCATGTGCAATATTTTTGGCTACTGATGGCAAAATGGAACATGGCTTGGGGTGTGGCGTACTAGACACTGAATGTTTGGCTATGAGGGGAATAAGACTGAAGTTTCCACACCTTGTATGCATGTCTCTGTGGTTATGAATGAGACACAGTGTAATGAGTCTGGAGTTTGTGTGGTTCTGTGACTACAAGGCTGAATTGTCAGCCAGCATATGTTTCAGTGACTACCAGTGAACCATGCAAAATCTGTCCCTTGCCTGTGCTCACATGGGTAAAGTTATTTTGCTAGTACAGGTTGTGTATCCCTTATTCGAAATGCTTGGGACTAGAAGTGGTTTGTATATTGGAATATTTGTATATAAATAATGAGATTTTGGAGATGGGACCCAAGTCTAAACATGAAACTCGTTTGCTTTTTTTTTTTTTTTTTTTTTACCTTCTTCATTCGATTCTGGACTCCCCAAACTGCGTGCCTGGATTTCCATGACGGTCCTGGCACGTCATGGGTCCTTAAGGGGTTAAACAGTTGAAGAAAAGTAATTTTATAAGATTTTTAACCCCTTAAGGGCCATTGCCATACCAGGACTGTCGCGGCGGTCTGGCACGTAAGGACCACTGACGGTCCTGGTACGTCATGGAGTTCAGGGCTCCCGGCACGGCTGCACGCTGCTCCGGAATCGCTTTAAAAAAATAAATAAAAAAAAAACGTGGTCTACAAGTGCCGGCCGTGTGCGCCGGTCCTTAAGGGGTTAATAACGGTGCATGAAACAAAGTTTGTGTTCATTGAACCATCAGAATGTGTCATGTCGGTGCTTGGAAAGTTTCAATTAGGGATGCTCAACCTGTACTGTAGGAAACAATTTGAGTATGTTTGGCATAAATATAGCGACCTCCATTTTTTTGTTTCTCTAAACAGAGAAAATATAACTAACTTCCTATCATTAGCTCTTACTCGTATTTAACTTCTTAAGCACCAGATCAGTAAGCAGCATATTGTAAGTAATGCGTTGCACACAACTCTGGTCTTTAAGGGGTTAAGACAGTATGAAATAATATTTAGGACCTCCCTATTTTCGCATTGTTTGTATCTGTTTAGACATGTTGGTCTGGGTCTACTTGGGTTTTCCTATTCCAGCTCTTTAGAAATGGTACAGACAATCTTCTACACCACCCCCCTTGATGCTTGGGTCACGGGTAGTCTACATTTCATGTTTCCTGGGTGGATAATGTTCCAAGCCCAAGTACTTTAAATGTGATCATATTTGAGAGCAAAGTAAATGTGAACTCTTGAAATGCTTTTACACTTATTTTGCATTGTGGCTCTTTATTACATGACTTTGGAGTTAAATTGTAATTAACCCTTAAGGATGCAGCTGGCACTTAACCCTTAGAGTGCCAGAAGGGTACAGAATGCATTGCATAGGTCCTTAAGGGGTTAAAGCTCACCTTCAGTGTTTGCCTGTTTGAGCTGTTTAAATCCTACCTTTTTTACTCTTACAGACTCCTAGAAGTAAAGCCACAATCTTCAAGTTATGCAGCATCTGCCTGTACTTGCCACAGGAACAGCTTACCCATTGGGTAGTTGGCACCATTGAAGATCATCTGCACCCTTATATGCCAGAATAAGTTTGACCAGCCAAACTGGGAAGATCAGACATTAGCAGCAATTTTGTTTTTCTTCTCCGAATTCCAGAAGAATATGGACTCATGCTCAGAACACTTGTATGTTGTGAACCTTCATGCTGGATTTTTTTTTTCCTCTCATTTTTATCAGAACTTTTTGTTTGTTTTTTGTTTTTTGTTTTTTTTAGTTTTTTTTTCTTTTTGTTTTTATTTTGTTCAGCATGGACCTTGTGAAAAGAGAGGATGTTCTGCAACATCTTTGTTTTAGCCTCTTAAAATGTGAAATGACGGGACTATGGCTCACTGAATCAAATGTATCAGAAAGCACAAGGTATTATTTGTTTGGTGGTCTTCCCATTTGCACTGGTCATACCCCTAACATAATGTAGAGTGTTAGACGACAGTATTAAGGGTGAAACATGAATGTAACAGTTTAAAAAAAATGCTTTGCTGCTTTACTATAATATGAAAGCACTATCTGAATCATTTAAATGAAGCAGTCCATAGCTGCTGTAGAATTAAGGCTGACTGTGGACAGATATTTGAAACAAAATCCTGTTTATTCAGCATTTACTTTCATGTCTTAGTTCATTTTGCAGGGCCGCGAGTGTACTGGCACTTTTAAATTTTGATCTCTCCTCCCAGTTGCTGCATAACTAATGGTGCATTCCCTGAGATGGGTACACTGGTTATTATAAACTAGGAGTCTGCAGTAACTATATTAAATGTAAGAAGTCTTCAGATACTTGGCACTGCAGAAACCTTATGTTTCTAGATAGAGGAATTGAGATACAAACCAGCTGGTGTATTGTGCAGATGTTATTTTTTCAAAACAAAGTAATATTCTGTGATTAAGCTGGGAGAAAAATGATTGTTTCTAAAAAATAAGTTATAAAACATTTGCAAACTGTAAAGTTTGAAAAGTGAAAAGTTGGTTCAGATCTCTTTAATTTGTGCAATGAAAATAAGATTGACTACTGTATTGTTTTGAGAAGGCTTTGCTTAAAAGGTTTGAGTACCTTTTTGAATAAACTTGTATAGGCCTGCTCCCTTTGGCTAATACTAGTGCTTAACTGGTTTAAATTTGTATCTAGCTTTTGTTTGAAATTGGATTACATTGGAAATTTAAAATAAATGAGGTGAAATCACTTTTTTTTTTTTCCCCTTTAGTATTAAAACCCAGTGTTTTTGTTTTCCTTCATTGGATTCAGGGGTCCCAGAGTGGAGTGCAGCTGCACGGGGATCCCTGAATTCCAGGACTTGCCAGGACTGGCAAGTTTACCCATGACAGTCCTGGCATGTCATGGGTCCTTAAGTGGTTAAAAAACGAACTCCTAAGAGTAAGTAATTGGAGATATACAGAACAGTTGCTAGAAGGACCACAGGATACAAACTCCTTCCACTGCACTTGGTAATCTTAACCCTTTGCGTGCCAGAGGGGTTGCAATGCATTGCATACCCCTATGGCATTCAAAGGGTTAAGTACCTGAGGGATGTGCAACATAATGCTTCTAAATTTGCTCCCTCCCCCACCAAATCCTAATAGGGGTTAAGTAGGCTGACTCACTTTAACCACTGTCATATCTGCCTCCATTGAAAGGGCACCATAAGGATTTCTGGCCATAGTAAGGAGCTAGGGTTGGTGGTTATCACAAGCTGTTACTTCTCCTTTATAGTATCTGCATCCACTTGAGTAGTGGAAGTCTCCAGCTAACTGCATGTTTGGAGACTTTTGTGATACACCAAATATTAAACCATACATGGGCAAAGTGTCTGAGAAATTTGAGATCCTCTTGGGGGTCTAGTGTGTTCATCCCTTTTTAGTTGAGAAAAAGTACCCTGGCCACCAAACATTTGGCTTATTCGATCTTTGGCATTATAAGTGAGCTTTGCAGCACTGCCTGCCATATATCCCCCACCATCATAGCTGTCATGTATTTCCTCTTCTGATTTTCTAGTGAAAGAAAGCTGGGTAAGGATGAGTAACCGTAGGAAAGCTAAGGCGAAATTGGCTGAGTGGTTTGTGAACCTGCTAAATGTCCGACAACCTCAGTCCTGCTTTCAGTTCCTAGTATAATAAACTGTACCCCCCCCCCCACCACCCATTGTGCACTGCAGACTGAGTAGGGGTCAAAGGGGTTCATGGTAGCACAGGGATGAGATAACATTCTTTCCTCTGTGTCCAATCCACAGCTTACTGTGGGTAATTGGCTCCTTCTCCCAGCTGGTAGGACCAGTCAAAAAATATAAATTCTGTGAGCTCCCTTCCCTGTGCAGTTATTTTGGTCCTACCACGCTGGACGGAGGCGCTTTGCCTCTTTCATCTTAAACTTTGAAAGTACTATGTTTTCTCTCCCATGTGGCCTGCCTAATCGCAACTTACATCTCCTTGCAAAGGAACCTCAGAATCCTGGTGAGGTCGCATGGTTTCCAATGTAGTTGGTCTTGGTTCTGGCCAGAAGCACAGCGCAGTGCTCAGTCCTCCATTCTTGCCATCCAGCTCAGAGCGATTGTTTGCACGTGTGTAGAGCAGCCTTGCAGAAACTGGAAGTTGAGCACTTTTGCATTCCACTGGTGAAATGCATACAGGAAACAGGCTGTTTGATGTACCTGGGACAAAATGTGCATTCAGGATGGTATGCAGGCAAAGTGAGTAACCCCATGTGCTGTTCCATTTGCCTTAAATATATATTTATTGCTTGTTTGATTCATACAAGAATGTGTGTGGTTGCCTTCTGCTTAGTGTGAACTATTGCTTATTGCTGCTATGCCATTTGCACTGTTTACTCCTAATGAATCTTATAGGGAAAAGCCCAAGGCAGACAAGTTGGACTCAAAGACCAAAACCTGTGCAGGGTGTGATCAGGATGTAGCTATGATAGCACAGAGTTTGGCAGGGCCTATTACCTTAGCATGCTGCTGTTAGTATTGTACCTGCTTCGTTCCAGGACTTCCTTAGCTGAAAGAAGACATTGCAGGAAGCAGCACGAAGGCAGCCTAGAACTTCTGACCCAGGGTGCATGATGAAGACAGCTTCACTGATCTTGAATCTGCAGCCTCCTCAGCTGAAGAAGCTGAGATTACCAAATAAGTTGGGAGCTTCATTTTTGATTAGCTGAACCAACTGGTAAGGGCCATGAGAATCTTTGGACCTTTCTGAGGTACAGACAGCTTTGACTTATGGGTACTGCATTGTGGGATATAAGAAATCAAGCCCCCACATACCAGTGTACAGCTGTATACAAGATATTATTACGAGAATGAAAACAATTGGGCAGAATTTGACCACTGCCATTCCCATGGCATCTTTCATACACTATGCCAATGGCTAACCAAACTAGATTAAACTGAGAATTCAGTCTCTAGATCCCATATCTTAAAAGAACTGGGTTCTATCAAAGAGGCTGTTAGCTATTCTTATGATTCGATGATCAAAGCCTGGGAAGCAGACCCTTCTTCTAAATACAGACTGGTCTCTTTGACTTTCTTTGGAACTAAGAGACCTGCCAGAAGAAATTATCAAGAAGGTCATCAAAATCCCCTTTTACCCCAGGAAAGGAGCCGGAGACTCTCCTGCCAAAACCGGTCACTTCAGACATCTGTCTTTTAAGAATTCAGAAGATACAAGCCAAATAGTGGATACGGCAAGAGGAAGTGTGGCGTTCTCCAAAATCAGATTTGGAATTGGTAAAGATTTCCAAAAAATATGGCCGTTCCAACAATAAAGCCAGACCAACCAGGCCTTGACTCTAGTCCATCACAACAGATCGGTTCTGGAATTTCAACCTATCCCTATGATTCTTTGCTTCAGGTCATCTAAATAAAAACAAGGTCTCTGCAGATGAAACAGGCAGTACAGATTCTGCTTCAAACAGGGTACATAGTAATTAGGTTAAATAAAGACACAGGTCCACCAAGTTCAACCTTTGCCTCATACCCTAGTGACATGAGCATTGTATAGCTATTCTGCTATCAATTAGTTGGTAATTTATTGGACCTTCCTGAATTACCTACTAATATTCAGTATAACCCTGTGTGTTCCCTTTTGCAATAAATGTATCCATTGTATCTGCTATAACCACCTCCTTGGACAAGGAATTACACAATTTGACCCTTTGGGTGCTAGAGTGTGTTGCAAAGCAGTGCGTTCTGTGCTGCTCTGGCACTCGGGGTTAACAGACCTTACTGTGAACCCCTACCTCTGCTGAAGTCTAAACCTCCTTTCCTCGAATCTCAAGAACTGTCCCCTGGTCACCTCATCCATGTTTGTCTAGTCATTCCCCATGTGTCAAGTCCTCCATTCCCTTAACAGATAGAGGTCCCACTATATCAGAGATTCAGGTGCTCCATTCCACTCTTTTTATGTTGTCAAACCTAATGGGGAGCTATGCCTCATCCTGGACCTTAAGAAGCTCAACTCTGTACTAAAGGTCCGTCATTTCAAAATGGAAATTGAGTCATCAACTCTAATTCTGATGCATCCGCATGGCTAAGTCACCTGAATAGATCTGTGCGACACATACTGTCATGTCCTGATCTGAGAAACAAACAGGAACTACCTCAGATTCCAGATCTTCGGTCATCCATATTAGTACAGGGAATTCCCATTTGGATTAGCTTAAGCCCCAAGAGTCTCCACAAAGATTATGGTAATGGCAATACTGCGCCATTCATCTGATCAAAGTGGCCCCCTATCTAGACAACATTCTGATTAGTGAGATATATCCCCAATCGGTAACCAGCACAAACATTTGCTGGTACTTTCTCCGCAAACTGCTGGATAGTCAGTTTGGAAAGGAGCACTCTCCCTCCCAACAGCTACGATTCTTGGGGATGCAAGTAACCCTGTCCCTAAATACCCAGCACTGCAGTTTCAACAGAATCATGGCCTTTTTTCAGTGGAAGTTCCACACTGCAATAAAGCTTTTCACGACTACCGGGATGCCTTTCATCAACTTATCAGATCCTACCATAGGCCTAGGTTAATTCACATTTTTAACCCAAGAGAATTATCTCCATTATTACAAAAGAACACACACGCACCTGGCCCATCAGTAAGGAATTGTTGTGGTGGACTCCCCCAGAAAAGCCCTCAAGGGGCCACCCGCTTATTGAGCCAGATGGGCAGATCCTGTGGACAGATGCCGGCAGCGCAGATTGAGGAACAATCTGGAGTCTGCATACTGTACTATTCAGGGAATTTGGACAACTGTCTACACATCAATGTTTTGTAAGTCTCTCAAACATTTCAGGCCAATCTACAAAAGTACAGCTGTCTTGATTAGATCAGACAATATATCAGCAGTACACTACCTTCTACACCAGGGAGCACTACACTCAACATCCATGCATCGGGGATTCTCTATTGGGTAGCAAAGAACCTGCTGACTTGCTCAGCATCCTTCCTGTCAGGTCATCTAAATGTTCAATAATGGAATATATAGCGCTCTATGCAAGTTAGGCAACTGTTAATAGATTTTATCTTCAAAGGCACTTACCTAGCTATTTGTTTGCTGCCGTCTGTTGTAGATCTCACAATTCACAATCCATGTCGTTAATACCAATAGGCAAAAAGAAAAACAAAGACAGTGCAATAGAATATGCCTCTAAGTGTGGTAGTCCAAATGATCTCTTAATGCCCTTCCCCATTGGTGATGTACTCACATGTGAAAGAGGCTATCCTGCGTCTTTGTTAGAAATCCTGCACTGGAGTTTTGAACTTCACTCCAGGCTAGTGATTATTCGCGCTCTGCTGGTCTCTACTGTTAGTATATAGTAATGTTGTTCCTAGTCCTCATCACACATTGATAATACGATGTGTCGACTATACTTGGAACTTTCTATTGGTTTTCATAAACTAACAGATATAATAGAGTATTAAAAAGACCACCCTTGGCATATTATTAAAATACAGGGGTATAAGGGTAAAAGAGAAATTGATAATAAAATATCAACTTATAGACACTGTTAATATATCTGTAACAATGATGAGCGAATCCAAGACCTCATTAGAGAATTTGATTTTAACTTGTGCATTATAACAGATTTTTATTGAAGAAGTCAACACACTGATTATCATTAGTGGAGCTGAATCCTAACGTGGCATAGAAAATCCAGTGTTATGTGGGACAAATGGCGTCCATATCCGATATTTCAGGTGATGTTGTTACAGATAAAATATCAACTTATAGACACTGTTAATATATTATTTCTCTTTTACCCTTATACCCCTGTATTGTAATAATATGCCAAGGGTGGTCTTTTTAATACTCTGTCTGTTGCTAGTTTTTGAAAACCAATAAAAAGTTCCAAGTTAAAAAAAAAAAAAAATAATAATAAAAATATATATATATATATATATATATATATATATATATATATATATATATATAGATATAGATATATATATAGTGTGTGTTACTCCCTTATGGTGCAGCTGTTTTGTTCTAGAGTTACTCAGCTTTACACGAATATAGAAAGAAAACAGGGGCAGCACCCATGGGGGCTTTATGATGGAAAAGCAGGCAACTTATTGAGGTTACCATCTTGAAAAAGGTCCCTGCGCTACAAGTGACCCACACATATAGGGCATCAAAGGCACTACTGATCTTGTCATCCAGCAATCTGAAATCAGACAGCAGGGGCAATGCCTTGTTCAAATAATAATGAGATTCTATAACATATAGACTGGCAAATACAGAAAACAGTACAATACCAGGGGGGTATCTATCTCATTGAAACTGAGAAAGAAGAACCCATTGAATCCTTCTGAGGGCATGGCACAAGCACTGGGCATACCAACGGGGGGGAGGAGAGAGAAGAAGCCAATGTGAACTGTAGACCCAATGTGCAAATTGACACTCACTCTCTCTCTCAATATTAGGTGAACAAAAGTGTAACAAATAAAAAAAAAAAAAAAAAGTGACATTTACTCACCGATATTTTGTTTTCCTCTGTGTCCTTCCACAGCAATGGACTGTGGGTTTAAGCTCCGCCTTCCAGCTGGTAGGACCAAACAAACTATAAATTAGTTGCTCCACCTCGCCTGCTCAGTTATTCCGTTAACCAAGCTGAAAAATATAGAAAGTTAGGAACATCATCATAAAATGAATAACAGTCAGATTAACTATCCGAAATCTGAATTTAGAACAAAGGAACGATACACATACCAATACTCTGAACCTGGGTTGGGTTCTGTGGAAGGACACAGAGGAAAACAAAATATTGGTGAGTAAATTTAACCTTTTCCTCTGTGTCCAATCCACGGCAATGGACTGTGGGATTTACCAAAGCAGTTCCGCAAAGGCCAGGGAGAGAACACTAGTCAGAGACAGGAATGGCAGCTTCAAGCACCTTCCTGCCAAATTTTGCGTCCACTGAGGACAATAAGTCCAATTTATAATGCTTTACAAAGGTGGACACAGATGACCAAGTTGCTGCTTTGCAGATTTCTTCCGGTGAGGCAATGGCTTTTTGTGCCCAAGAGGTAGACACAGATCTAGTAGAGTGAGCTTTTAATCCACTAGGAGGATCTAGCTGTGCAGATTCATATGCGAGTGTAATACACTGTTTAATCCACCTGGCAATAGAAGCTTTGGAAGCTGCTGTTCCCTTAAATTTACCCGTATGGTGAACAAACAATGCTTGCGTCTTTCTGAATGGCTTGGTCCTGAGAAGATAAGTCTTTAAACATCTAACCAAGTCCAATTTATGGATTTCCTGTTCCTTACTATTAGAAGGATTAGCACAAAAGGATGGGAGAATTATTTCCTGACTCAAATGAAAAGTTTAAATTACTTTGTACCTGAACGAAGGTCTAGGGCGCAAAACGACCTTATCCTGATGAAAGACAAGGTAGGGAGAAGAGCATAGTAAAGCCTGTAGTTCACCTACCCTGCGGGCTGAAGTGATTGCAGTGAGTAGAATAGTCTTTAAAGTTAAATGCTTGATAGAGACTCTCTCTAAAGGTTCAAAGTTCTTGTGTGAGCAAAGTTGTTGCAGTACCAAATTCAGATCCCATGGGGGCACTATTTCACAAATCGTCGGTTTAATCTTTGTAATTGCTGACATGAATCTACGTACCACGTATTGATCAGCAAAAGGAAAGGCCAATACTGCAGATAAGGCTGATAACTGAACCTTTAAAGATGCTGGACGGAGACCTTTATCAAACCCCTTCTGAAGAAACTCTAGAATGACAGCTGCATCGATGTTTCCTCTATTCAGGTTCCTGGAAGTACACCATCTATAAAAAGTAGACCATACTCTAATATATCTTAGTTGATGATGAACTGCGTCCAGCCAGGATGGTCTCAATGACTGAGTCCTTGAGGCCCTTGAGTCTTAATGAGCTCCGCTCAGCCGCCATGCCTTCAGCTTCAAGAATGAGGGGTCTGGATGGCAGATAGGTCCCTGTGTCAGCAAGTGAGGGTCCTGTGGAAGACTGATTGGAGGAAGAATCGACATTCTGAGAAGATCTGGATATCATATCTTCCTTGGCCAGTCCGGGGCCACCAATATCACCTCCGCTTTGTCCCTTTTTATCTTCTGTATCACCTCTGTCAGGAGTGGAAGGGGCGGAAAAATGTAGGCCAGGCAAAATCCCCAGTGGAACTGAAGCACATCCTGTCCTATCGAGCTCTGAGATTTCCATCTTGAGAAAAACCTTGGACACTTTGTGTCCTCCCTTGTTGACATTAGATCGAGGGAGGGCTTCCCCAGCTGAGCTTTGATGTCCCGGAATACCTGATCGTTTAGGGCCCATTCCCCTGGGTCCAGATTTTTTCTGCTTAGATAATCTGCCTCCTTGTTTAGATTCCCTGAGATGTAAGTTGCTGAGAGAGCTGCCAGGTGAAGTTCTGACCATCTGAGAATCCGGATGGCTAGATTGTTGAGTTTCCTGCTTCTTGTTCCTCCCTGGTTTAGGAGATATCTTACTGCCACTGTCTTGTCTGATCTTATTAGGATGTGTAAGCCTCTGATCTCTTTTCCTAGAAGTCTCAGGGTCTTCCATATGGCCAGGAGCGCTAAGAAGTTGATGTGTTGGGCCTGCTCCTCTGGTGTCAAAGTTCCCTGTACTGTCTTCCGCCGCCAAAGACCTCCCCAGCCTGTCTTGCTGGCGTCCGTGATGATGATTTCCCATGTTGTGGGTACTAGAGACCTTCCCCCTGAGAGATGGACCTTGTTGCACCACCATTTGAGTTCCATTCTGGTTGAGGGAAGAATGGGAATCCTTAATGAAGGATTGTTTGGAACTTTCCTGAAGAACTGGAAATAATTCAGCTGGGTCGCTCTGCCATGCGACCTGGCCCATGGAAGAATCTGATATGTAGAGGACAGGTTCCCTAAAAGCCTGGAGAATTCTTCCGCTGTCTGCACCTGTTTCCCTAGAAATAAGGATACTCTGTGATGAATTTGATTCTGTCTGTCTTCTGATAGATGAGCTGTGTTCAAGACTGTGTTGAATTTTACCCCCAGAAACTGAGATGGTTGAAACTGGCTTTTTGCTTGATTTATAATCCAACCTAGTTTTGTCAGTAGGTCTCTGCATTTCTTTGTGCCTTCCTCTGATTCCTTTTATGAGTCTGCAATGATCAGGATGTCGTCTGGATAAGGAATAACTCTTTATCTTCAGCTGTCGCAATGCCGCCATGGCTACCACCAGAACCTTTGTAAATACCCGTGGTGCTGAAGCTAGACCGAAGGGTAATACTCTGTACTGATAATGCTTCCTTTCAAAGTGGAATCGAAGAAATTTCCTTAGACATAATCACAAAAGCACAGAACTACAAGCTACTAGATAAGCACTAGCTAATATATATTGGTAATTGCAAAACTAAGCATAAGTTGGACTTACATGGCCCCTGAATTCGGTCGTCCGCTCCTTTAAACACCCTGGACCGCTGAACAGCATTTCCTGCCTTGCGTTCCACCTGTGGAACGCACGCGACGCTTCTTCCTGTTACAGCGGAAGAAAGCGCGCAATCTGATTGGTGCCTCTGATCTGGCGCGACGTGGCCCGAATCATCTTGGAGAGGGAGCGGTGATCAAGCACAGGCAAAGCGGAAGGCTCACATGGTATTACCGAAAGAGCCCCGCATAGCAAAGACAACCCCAGCGTACTGCAAGCCCTACTGACTGAGGACTCAGAGCGCTACCGGTAAGCCTGAAATCTTTGTATGCTGCGTTAACAGGCAGCGTACATGAAACCAGTCAATCTTGATTTTCTCTCTGTTCATCCTACTGAGTGGAGCTGAGGGCACAAGCCCCGTCCTCCAGCTTGGTAGAACCAAAATAACTGAGCAGGAGAGGTGGAGCAACTAATTTATAGTTTGTTTGGTCCTACCAGCTGGAAGGCGGAGCTTAAACCCACAGTCCATTGCCATGGATTGGACACAGAGGAAATAAATAAATTCACACGCAAAATAGACTGCCGATTCGTGGAGTAAAATTGAACGATTCTGGCATAAATGCGGGGAAAAAACATTGCCTTGGACACAGAGGGTGTCTGATATATCACAGCGCTCACCACAGCCCCTGATTGTCCCTAACATGTCAGTCAAAATACAATAAAGAGAAAACTGGGTAGTGTGTGCAATGGCAGGAAAGCTGCAGTCCAGAGGAAACATGGGAGACTCTGGCTGATTTTGGCAATCCCATTTAGCGGCTAAAGTCTAGAAACAGCAAGAGGTTACGGTTCATGAAAATACTGAGTCTCAATGGAAACAAAGTAGATGTTGCAGAACAGGCTAATGTATGTGTGTGGTATCCATTTAAAATGTTGCAGACAAAACAGCCTGCAAGTAAGTGGCGCCTTAAGCATGATGAAAGGGGTGACCTGAAAATATCACCCTGCATCAAAAGCGCAAGATTCTCATGTCACCTCCTTAAACAATACTCCAACATGCATCCATTAGTGCCACCTACACGTATTTATATATTCCTAACACCAGATCACACCATCTCCACTTGTGCTAATTAATTGCTAAACACAATGACAGCCCCTGCAAGTGATGGGAGTTTAAAATCAACATGCTGCCCACCTGAAGATATAATACTGAGCCTTCCTAAGCACATGTAAACAACTTAGATGCCCTGGGATGACTTACCTTAATTGCCCAGATGAGTGTATGTGCAGGCTCTAGCTAGCCGCCCATAGGAACACAGTAGATGCATCTCCATGACAACTGGGGCTGGGCTTTCCAGAGTACACTGATGTTGCTAAGCTAAAGGTGGCTATCCAGAGCCTGCACATACACTTATCTGAGCAATTAAAGGAGCAGTAAACTTTTTTTTTTTATGAAAATATATATACTGTAGGGATTTTTCTACTGAGTAAAATAAGGGTACTCCCACTGCAGAGAGATTTATATTTCCAGAGTTATTACAATTTAAACCCATGTTTTTTTACATTAGCAGTGCCCTCTAGTGGCCAAATTCTAATTAGACTTCCTGTTAGATTCTAATGGAGAGGAAAGTCAGAGACATACAGTTCTCCATAGAATGTGATAGAAACTGCCTGTCACTTCCTGTCAGAACTATCAGGAGGTAAACACAGTAAATTCACTTCCTGGTTATTTGAACTGCTATACATTTTGAATAAAACATCTGACAGCGATGGGAGTGACTTTGTTTTATTCAGCAGGAAATGCTCTATAAAATATGTGTTTTCATAAAAAAAAGTTTACTGCTCCTTTAAGGTGAGACATCCTGGGGCATCTAAGTTGTTTACATGTGATTAGGAAGGCTCAGCATTATATCTTTGGGTGGGCAGCATGTGGCTCTCCAGCAAGGTTTAAGGACGAGACTTGAGAATCTTGCTCTTTTGATGCAGGGCGAGATTCTCATCACAGTGACATGCGTAATTCTCCATTTACTTACACTCTGTTTTACCTATAACATTTTAAAAGTGAACCACCTGCCCTATGCAATAAACTGTATAGGTATTATGGAAGTAAGAGGCCTGCAATACTTTGTTTCCTACAGAAATTGTAAAGGATATCTCCAAGTGAGATAGATGGAATGACAAAAAGCTAGACTAGGAGTATCGTTCTTAAAGAAGGGTAGTAACAATTTGTAAATTATGGCTGTGGAGAAGCATACATTAATAGATTGTTGGAGAAGGTTGTCAAGGGTATTGCAGGTGATATGATACTTATGTGTGGGAAATTCCATTGTGTATAGTGCTTGGCCTGAAGATAGGCAAAGAGATGATTGAAGTAAGAATTTGGTCGCTACATCTACAAAGGGATGTATTGTTTTACACTGTCTGGCCATGCTGGAAATCTAGGTTAGCAAATGGTTGGAAACCAGATTTAGATTTATTATCATAACACTTGCCTTGCCTATTGCCTTAATTGTGTTAAGAAGGGATTAGAAAAAGAATGGAACCAATAGACTCCAAGAGCTCATTAACAGTGAATCATAATGTATATTTAAATAACAAATTCCCAAACCATACCAACTAAATTAGCACTTAGAGCATACAATGTTAACCCTTTGAGTGCAAGAAGGGTATACAACGCATTGCAGAGTAATGTGTTGCGTACCTCTCAAAGGGTTAATATATTTGATAAATTCGTTGTTAACACTTATTTGCTTTCAGTGGGGGATAAAAGTGAATTATCATTATAGTCAATACATACTCCTGGGGTCATTCTGTCAGTTCTGGGGGTACTATCAGCCAAAATAAGTATTGATCATTTTAGTAAGTTAAAATTACAAACTGACTTAGTTAATCAATGTCCAAAGCAAGTGACTATGACAGGAGTTCTGGAAAGGGGTGAGTGCTTTTAATGTAGGAGACTTGTAGAGTAAAAAATTATACCTTTATTGTCTGAGAGACTCTATGATGCAAGTTTTCAAGACAATTAAGTCTATTCTTCTTGTCCGCCCTGAGGATATATGGACTGGCAGTGTTACAAAAATGGACCTTATTCAAAAAAACTAAAAAGGAGCAATTCTGAAACCAACTGTGTCATAGCAGACAAATGAGAATTCCTCAAATTACCATTGTGCTAGAGATATCTCCAATGCATTGTTTCTCAAATGTGTTACAGACCTTAGTATTTACCATGAGTAGTTAAAGGACCCATTTAAACCAACTGAAATTGTCATTTGTTCTCTGTAGTTTCAGTTGGATTGCTCTTATTTGCCATTCTACATAAGGGTCTTAAAGGGATAGTAATACTTTGTTTTAACTTTATTTTATTGGCATTGAAAAAAACATGAAGAATGATATAAGTCTTATCTCTCAAACCTTTATGGTTTAAGAGATATTCACAAGCAAAGTTTCCCCTTCCGCCCCTTTTACCTAGTGTAAGCCATCTCTTCTCAGATGTAGAATGCAGTCCATAGACTGGACAGATAATAGCAGGGGACAATCTTCTTTATATGAAAACAATGACAGCCCTGCCCCCCTTGACAAGCTTTTCTGGTTTTTCCCTTATCTTAATTGAAGATTGTCCCTCTGTGCAGTCTACCTGGGCACCTCCCTTCTGCTCTGGCTGAGCAATGTTACATCAGTAAAAGGGGCGGGAGGGGGACACTTTGTCAGTGAATTACTCTTGAACTACAACTCTGACAGAATTGAAATAACACTCTCCAAAGTTCAATACTATGATGATTAATTAGAGCTGCTTTTACTATGAAACATTACTATCCCTTTAAGGCTGAAAGAAAGGAGTAATTCTGGGGCAAACTAAATACACCATAGTTTACAAAAAAACAAAACGTAAATTGAAATGTAACCTACTAAATGTGAATGCAATACGATGGGAGATAACTACCATTCATTGAGTTAAAGACCCATTTATTTCAACAGGGATTTTTTATCCCCCCCTCCGGTGAAGTTAGTCTGTTCTAATTTTCGTTTCAGCATAAAGGGCCATCTGTCTTCTATCAAAAAAGAGATGATTATCATATCTTGCACTATGACAGGAATGAAATTCCTGGGCAAAAGGGGGTGTGTTCCAGTTCTGAGTTTTTGTTTAACAGCTACTGGCCAAATCCCTCAACTCAGCATGGTTGGCGAGGCCAGCACTGCTGAGTTGCACTCTCAAAATTTGGGAACACAGGTGGCCACCTACTCTGCCTAATGGGAATTCCAGACCTGCTTTGGTGAATATACATTGATGATCTCGTGTGATTTGCTGCATAAGAAGTTCTGAAATTGTTTTTTTTTGACAGCTACATAGCAACAGCTGGAAGAAATCTACAGTTTCTGGCATATTATTTCTGTCATAGAGAGCGACGTCATGATGAACACTATTAACAAGAAGCAAGGAAATAACCTTGAAGCTCATATACTAAGGTGCAACTCAATTACATCATTGGGACAAATAACCCCCCCCCCCCATTTACATCAGTGGATGTTTTTAACACCATCAATGATAGAGAGGTACCCAAAACAAACATTGCAAAAAAGTTGTGTTAGGAGCCTTAGGGGCATATGAGGTATAAATATGACCCCTGACTACATGAAAACATGTCTCTAGACAAAACTATTGATACATTTTAGTAGAAAGAAGTTGTTTTTATCCTGTAACAGGAAAACATGGATAAAATGACCTGCAGAAAACAGTGTTCTGTATATTAAGGAAGACATAACTTTTTATTTCCTTAATACTAATAATAAGGAAGCACCACATTTGGCCTTAGACACCCTTTTCACAGCAATTTGTTGTATATCCCAACAGGAGAGAATGGGTTGTTAATTTAACCCCTTGTTTGCCTGAGAGGGAGACCTATTAAAGAAGGGTTTAAAAGGGAATTATGCCTATAGCAGAAGTGTTTCATAAAGAAACACTAAGCCCCCACAAATTAACTGGAGTTAAATGCACTTAAAGGGATAGTAATACTTCGTTTTATCTCTATTTTATTTTGTAGGCATTAAAAAAAAACATGAAGAACGATATAAGTCTTATTTCTCAAACCTTTATGGTTTGAGAGATATTCACAAGCAAAGTTTCCCCTCCCGCCCCTTTTACCTAGTGTAAGCCATCTCTTCTCAGATGTGGAATCTGGTTGTAAGACTAGACAGATAACAGCAGGGGACAATCTTATTCCAAGGAGAACAATGAAAGCCCTGCCCCTCCTTGACAAGTTTTTCAGGTTTTTCCCTTATCTTAATTGAAGATAAGACTCTGACAGATTTAAATAACACTCTCCAAAGTCCAAATACTATGAAGATTAATTAGAGCTGCTTTTATTATGAAACATTACTATCCCTTTAAATACCATTTACTCCATGCTAGAATTTGTAAAATTTCTCCAGTTGTTTTGGAGGGCTAAAATCGAGTCGGACATATGATATAAGAGAGCAAACATTCCTGCCTTTGCCAGGGCTCCCATTGATAGCCCACGATAATTTGTAAATGGGCGGAGGTAAAATAATACAAGACAAGTGGGCTCTAATCACAATCAACACTGACACCAAATACACAAATTAGGCATATACAACTTTAATCCTTTGAATGCCAGGGGTATGCAATGCATTGCAAAGGGTTACAAATCATAATTACAGCTAGCATATGTAAAAATAAATTATTCATGTTACAACCCTAAAATGTAATACTAAACTTGTTTTTTTAATACATTTGTGAATTGTCCTGTTCAAGTGAGCATTTGTTCAATGTTGTTTATGCTATTTGTATGAAGATGACATCTGAAGTCAGTTAATTGATTGTGATTAACACTCACTGCTCCAGTATTCGGAAAGGTTGGTATCTCATGTCAGCCCATTAACAGATAATTCTGGACTATGAATGGTAGAGAGGAGGCAGGAATGTCTGCTCCCGCAGACTAGATTTCAGACCACAGAAAACAAAGAGAATTATTACAGATGTTACCATGAAGTACAGGGTAATTAAGTGTACATATAACCCCAGATCATTTTAGGTTTTCACATTCCTTTAACTCTGACTGTCAGAGGGGTATGCAATGCATTGCATACCCCTCTGGTCCTCAACAGGTTAATATATGCACTTTGAACAGGACAATTTACATGTGTTAACACCTTAAGGATGCGTGACATGTCAGGACCATCACGCCTGTCCAGACATAGGACCGGTGATGATCCTGGGACGTCATGAAGCCACGCTGTAAATCACATCCATGAAAAAAAAAAAAAACAAAAAAAAAAACACACCCCACGACCGTGCAGACCTTAAGCAGTTAAAAAAGTTTCCAGTTATATTTTAGGGATGTAACATATGAATAATGAATGTTTACATATGCTAGCTATAAGTATGTGATATTTAAACCAATTTCTCTCTGTTTTTTTGGTGTTTGTGTTTTTTTCCCATTGTTTAACAGAAAATCCTGAAGATGATTCCTTTATACAGCAAACATATCTATATACATTTAGCATAGTACCTGCAGTTGCTTATTTTTAGTTCAAACCTTCATAATAAACAATACATTTTTTTCTCTCTGAATGAGATTAGCCATGGTCCTTTACATAATGCAAGCACTCTCAATA
Organism: Rhinophrynus dorsalis; assembly: GCA_037306005.1. Taxonomy (NCBI): domain Eukaryota; kingdom Metazoa; phylum Chordata; class Amphibia; order Anura; family Rhinophrynidae; genus Rhinophrynus; species Rhinophrynus dorsalis. The sequence continues at coordinate 186,898,127 of CM074723.1, forward strand.
GTAATATAACACCGTCCAGCTACAGACTACATCAGAGGTCAAATACAAGACATAATAGATATACCGGACTGCTGTATGAATAACACCTACCTAGAAAAGGAAGTCCTTCTGTTAAATTAAGAGACCCATATTCTAAGGGGTTCCCCTTCAAAACGTTTAACTGATGTGAATTTTAGAAACCAAGGCAATTCTAGGTTAAGTTACTTTACACTTTTATTTTACTTTACAGTATAACTCACAAACTCAATTCAATAGCAATGTAATATTGCCTAGTCTCCCAAAGGCTGATGTACTAATAAGAACTAGAGAACTTATGACCAACCCAGCTGTACTATAGGAAACAAATACAAAAGTCCATTAATTTAAACAGGACTTTTAACCACTGGACTGAAAGAAATATCTCCAATGCATTGCTTTTGCAATGTGATGGAGACCACTCTAGTGGTTAAAGTCCTGTTTAAATAACTGGTAATGTGTAATTGTTCACTATACTGAAGCTGGTTTACTCAAAGATAACTCCAGTTCCTCTTCGTATTTCAGCCTGGCTGTGTCCACAATATGCAATGTAAAATGTTCCACAGTTCAAATGATGTAACATTGAGTGGCAAGGACACACAGCTATATCAGACATACATTAATTTCCTAGATGCTTTGTGTGTCTGCCTTGTGCTACAAGTTTGCCTGTGGTTTTATTAGACACATCTACAGTTGCAAATGCTAAAGTTCTTCCTTGCTTCAAAACTTGTGCAGTGATGATAATCGACTCCCCGATTTTTGCAGCATTCATGTACCTTTAAAAAAAATAATATTTTGGGGAAAAAAAATAAGAAAAAAAATTGTATTAACAGACCATCATTTAAGACTTGGGAAAAAATGTATGATAAAGTTTGAGAAGACTATGAGAAACAAGTCCACACACATGACCTGCATCTATATACAATTTCACAAAACCTGTACTTATGTACCTTTGGACAACAAGAGACCCTGCAGCTGCTGCTGGACTACAACTCCTATCAAGCCCTGCTGGAGATGACTGAAGTAGTAGTCTGGCAGCAGCTGGAGGGCTTCATATTACCCACCTCCTGCCTTAGTACGTTTTATTGCTCAACTCTTCCGTGCACACCACCTAAGCCACTCCTATAGCTGGCGGAAGGGAAAGTTTTTCACATATTTCCTCTGTGCCAAGTTTGTCTATATTTGGTAGATGGCATGCCCCAGAACACCCATATACTTTCACACTGCGACCATGTGATGAAAAGTGGCCATTCAAACATGCAGAGAACACTGCATATGGCAGTTAGCGGGAGCACAATCATTCATTTCACAAAAACCTTTCTGCTTATTTTTGCACAAAAGTGGTTTCATACATCCCTTTTATTTCACATATCTTAGTGTACAAAAAAGTCTATACCAGGGTTCTCCAAACACATTATCTAGACTAGTTTGGCTGTGCACAATCAGTAATATCTTGAAAATCTGTGCTATAAACTAGTAAAGATGATAGTAATTAACATTTGTGCTCGAAGAGGGATAGCCTAAAAGGGAAACAATACTTTTTGTCATGCAAAGCAAGGGTAATGTTATAGATCTTGGCTTGATGTCAAGAACTAGCTAACAGCTCTTAAAGGGATAGTAACACTATGTAAAAAAAAAAAAAAAAAAGGTTAGTGTCCCTTTAAGAATTTGTTTCACATCAATATCTAATAGGTAAGAAATAACATAAAAAACAATTTCCCACTTCTAGGAGTAGCAGCATTTTTAAACTTACAGCCTTAACAGTACAGGCCCACTCCAAAGCTCTTATCCAACCTCCTGCATGTGGGGTGTTTTCATAGCAGTCAGCAGAAATCATCAGCTGCCTTTCTGTAGTTTGCAGCACAAGCCCTACGGATAAGTCCGCCAGGGGGAAGTGGTTCATTAGTGATGCAAGTCATATGTTCATGCATGTGTGGGCTTCTTCCCCTTTCTTATAAGGAAATAATTTGTTTTACTCACTTGGGGCTTAATTAAAAATGGCTCCAGTAGGGTTTTATTTTTTTTTGCCTTCCACTGGATCAATAAAGGTGATATGACATGGACTGGACTTTATGGACACTTATCTTTTCAGCCTCATCAATTATGTTACTATGATTCTGAGGCAACTACTTTAAAACTGCTCCTAATCCCTAGGTCACTTAGGCTGTGCTACCCTAGACAATTTGTTTTCTTGATAAACAGGACATTTGGTCTCAGTAATAGGGGAGTTAGAAGCTGTGATTAATGTATATCCTCTTAGGAAGGAGTACTGTCACATTCACTGTTCTAAAGCAATATCGCATAATTGGAAAAGATTTCAATGAGTGTCAGCCTTCTTTCGCAAGAGATTTTGAATCAGCAGCCTGGCACATGTTTTAACGCACAAGCTGATTCTACATTAACACACGTTTTACTGCACAAATTCTTAATTACACATGACTTCAGTGAATCAAGTGACACTGCTTAGCTTTTACGAGCTAATGTATCTTCCACATATGTAATGCTGCATTTGGATATAATGAACTGTTAATGAATAGACCATTTTTGTATAATCTCACTTGTCCTTCTCTCTTACATTCTTCTTTCCTTGCCATTTGTTGTATTTTACTTTGGCCGATTCACACAGGAGACATTGTTGCAGCGATAGAACATCTTGGAATGGCTACACATTTGTGGTATTTATTTCAAAGTGGTGGCGTTTCCCTGCTATTTCATCACTTCATTTTCTATAGAGAGCCTGGAGAGTGGGAAATCTTGCTACACTGTAGCTCTATAAATGCACCAGCATTTTCAGTTGTTGCAAAAACATTGTGCTATAAATAGTTAATAACTTGTTTATTCAAATATAGAAAAATGAGAATAAAAGTTGGTTTAAAAAAAGTACATGAATATATGTGTATTCATGGATGCTGAATAGTAAATAAACTCTGATTAAGTGCCAAATCAGAGATGGTGCTATTTCTGAGAAGAGGAGGACTTAAAATAAATAAATTCTAAAAATCCAACAAAAATCATCAGCTGTACCAATGAGGACATAAATTCCCTAAATTCTTGCTCAGTTAAATGGGCTTTTAAATCACTTGAATGCTGATTCTCAAACCAGTGGAGACCTCTCCAGCACTGATGGGGTTAAAAGCCACGATGAAATCATTGGGAATGTTTATTTGTCCCCTATGGAACAGTTGGTTTGACCTAATTCTTCTTTTTCCATCAGCCTCACTAAGCTTACAAGTTATAAGGGTTCACTATCAAAATGTTGCAGATTTGTTAGCATGCGCCACAACAGCACATTTAAAATGTTGTATTTAAAGGGATAGTAATACTTCGTTTTAACTTTGTTTTATTTTGTAGGCATTAAAAAAAACATGAAGAACGATATAAGTCTGATCTCTCAAACCTTTATGGTTTGAGAGATATTCACAAGCAAAGTTTCCCCCCTCCCGCCCCTTTTACCTAGTGTAAGCCATCTCTTCTCTGATGTGGAATGCAGTCCATAGACCAGACAGATAACAGCAGGGGACAATCTTCTTCCTATGAGAACAATGAAAACCCTGCCCCTCCTTGACAAGTTTTTCAGGTTTTTCCCTTATCTTAATTGAAGATAAGACTCTGACAGATTTAAATAACACTCTCCAAAGTCCAAATACTATGAAGATTAATTAGAGCTGCTTTTATTATGAAACATTACTATCACTTTAAAATGGGGCCTAACCCTTACCCTAACCCAAATACTAACCTAATTCAAATCCACCCCCTTACCCTAATAATCCTAATCATAACCCAAAATCCCACCTCACCCGAACCATTCTAACACTAACCATAACCCAAAATTCACCCTTCATCCTAACAAATAAGGCAACATTTTAAATGCAACATTTTTAACATGCTATTTTGATGCAAGCAACATTTTAAATGTGCCGCAGTCATGCTAGGCATTTGTTACTCTCTAGTTCAATAGAATACTAGTTATAAGACTCAGGAGTCTTATGGACACATGCACTCACATAATGCATGACCAGGATTTTAATTAAATGTAACCATTTGTTCAACGTAAATAATTCTGGATTATTTAGCACTGCAAATACTAGACAAAAATGTAAACTGCATATATATATGTGTATTTTTAACCTCTTGGATGCCAGATGTCCCCCAAAACATTGCATATCAATTTGGAGACCCCTGTAGCATACAAAGGTTTATGAAACTGATAGGTGAATTTAGATTGTGAGCCCCAATGGGGACAGGAACCAATATGAGTGTAAAGCGCTGCGGAATCTGTGTGCGCTATATAAATAAAGGATTATTATTATTATTATTATTATTATGAGCAGCACCTAGATTTTTAAAATGAAAGACCATATACTCACGTAATATTCATATCTACACTGACGCCTGGAATACCTCTCTCTGTGTTTAAGAGGGCAGCTGTAGAGACCATATCGACTAGGGTAGCAGTCAACCCTCCATGCATTGTACCTAATCTGTTTGTATGCTCTTCTTCAACTTTCATCTCACACACAACCTTCCCAGGACTTGCAGACACAACATCCACCTAAGGAAAAAAGCAAAAGTGAATACTTTTTCAAATACATTCATAGAGCTTTTGCTTAGTGTTTTGTTTTTTTTTCCCCACTCAAGTGTACTGAATCACTTATCCACTCTGAAGCCTTGTGTTTAAAAGAAAACTGGAGTAATTCTGGGGCAAACCAACTGCACAATAGGGGACAAATGATAAAGTCCAGGGTTTTCAATGTATTTAAGTTAAACATTCAGAATATACCAGACAATATAGCAGACACCAATGACAGTCCTGGCACGTCATCAGTCATTAACGGGTTATCATACCAAAGAAAAATTACAATAGATGGACAAGAACTAGAGAAGGTGGACAAGTATGTTTACCTTGGATAGCAAGTGCCAACAGATGGAAACACCATGAAGGAAGCTGAGTGTCGAATCAATTTGTGAAGCAAACTTTTGGAAAACTTAGTAGTACTGTCTTTAAGACAACTTTACCACTCTGCCTCAAGCGAAATGATTTTGACCAATGTGTCCTCCCAGTCCTTACGTATGGCTGTGAAACATGGACACTGAATGCCAAAGCCATACAAAAACATAAGGTTACAAATAGAGGTATGGGTTGGCGGATTCTAAGCATAACAAAAAGAGACCGAAAAATGTGTGCATGGGTTCGTCAGCAAACAAAGGTCTATGACGTAATTGAAAGAGTAAAGTGCCTAAATTTAAAATGGGCAGGCCACACAACAAGATGATAGATGGACCAAAATAATTTTGGAATGGATTCCACTCAATACTGAACATCCAAGGAGGAGACTAGGGGCTGGATTATATTACAGGTGATAATTTTCTCTCTGCTTTTATCTCCAGTTTTCCCCATAGACTTCAATAGGAAAATGTTTGATAAAAGGGGTGTTAACATTTAGCACATGCAACAAAATCTAGCCCTAGATGGGTAGATGAAATTACCAAGTTTGTTGGTACACAGTGGCAACAAAACACAAAGGGCTGAAGTTGTTGAAGGCTTGCTGAGGAAGCCTTCATCCTGCAGTGGATAAACAACTGTTGAAGATGAACCAAAGATAGGGAAGCACTCACACTTAAAAAGTTTTATGCCTAGATGCTATTTCACAAATCTGCTACATACTGTACATTTATCAAGACAACCTTGATAAAAAAAAATAGACAAACAACAACTTACAGCGTTGTCTCACCTTAATGATAAAAAAATAACCCCCTTAAAGGAGACACAAACTTTTGTTATTAAAATACATGGTAGGGCTTTTCTTGTTGAGTAAAAAGATGACATTTTCTTACCGTTATTTCCTTTTTCCTCCGTGTCCCTCCACGGCAATAACATATGGGTCTATCCTTCTCGCTAGCTGGCGTGAACTTTTAACTGGAAATTATTTAAGCTGCACTTCCTCTTCCGTCAGCCATTGCCATAGCTGAAAAATATAAAGCTAGAGGTTACAGGGTGGGTGTGCTGAAGGGGGACATGGAGGTAAAAGGAAATAATGGTACGAAAATGTAATCTTTTTCCTCCGTGTCCCCTTCCATGGCAATAACAATGCATGGGTTCTCCCATAGCAGTATTTATAGGGAGGGCATACTAATCATACACTTAAAAAAAAAAATAAAAAAAATAATAATAATAATTATATACACACACACACTAACACACATAATTAAAAACTGGTTGTGACCATAATAGTAGTCTAATAACATGACTGGGATCATGATTTGGAAAGATCTTACCCCTTATGGTCTTGTGGCTGCCTGGAGAACCTTTCTGCCAAACCTTGCATCTGATGAGGCCTGGACATCCAACTGGTAATGCCTTATGAAAGTAGACATGGAGGACCAGGTTGCCGCTTTGCAGATTTCTTCTGGTGAGACCGATGCTCTTAATGCCCAGGAGGTTGGTACTGCTCTCGTAGAGTGGGCTTTTATCAAAAGAAGCAGATCTTTACCCGTATCCACGGAGGCCATCTTTATGCATTCATCTATCCATCTGGAGACTGATGCCTTTGATGCTGCCATACCTTTGAATTTCCCTTGATGGTGGACAAACAAGTGGTCAGTCTTCTGGAATTCTTTTGTTCTTGCCAAATATATATTTATATTCCTTACTAGATCCAACTTGTGCAATTCCTCTTGTTCAGGACCTACTGGGTTCGGACAGAAAGAAGGAAAACAATTTCCTGATTCATGTGGAATTCTGATACCACCTTACTCTTGAATCTTGCTTTCATTATTAATACTACCTTATCCTAATGGATAATCAAGAATGGAGGTTTAACAGATAAGGCCTGAAGTTCTCCTACTCTTCTGGCTGATGTTATAGCGGTTAAAAACACAACCTCTAAAGGGATAGTAATACTTCGTTTTATCTTTATTTTATTTTGTAGGCATTAAAAAAAAACATGAAGAACGATATAAGCCTTATCTTTCAAACCTTTATGGTTTGAGAGATATTCACAAGCAAAGTTTCCCCTTCCCACCCCTTTTACCTAGTGTAAACAATCTCTTCTCAGATGTGGAATGCAGTCCATAGACCAGACAGATAACAGCAAGGAACAATATTCTTCCTATCAGAACAATGAAAACCCTGCCCCCCTTGACAAGCTTTTCAGCTTTTTCCCTCATCTGATTTGAAGATTGTCCCTCTCTGCAGTCTACCTGGGCACCTCTCTTCTGCTCTGGCTGAGCAGTGTTACATCAGTAAAAGGGGCAGGAGGGGGACACTTTGTCATTGAATTACTCTTGAACTATAACTCTGGTAGTATTGAAATAACCCTCTCCAAAGTCCAAATACTATGACGATTAATTAGAGCTGCTTTTATTAGGAAACATTACTATCCCTTTAAAGTTATATTTTTTTACTGGTACTTTATCTAGTGGTTCAAACCTGGTAGATTTCATGAGTTGGTTAAGAACCAAACTCAAATCCCATGTTGGAATAGTATGCTTTAATCAAAGTCTTGCTTTTTCAATAGCTTTGATGTATCTTTTTACCAGGTGATGTTCTGCATATTGTTTTGACATAATTGCTGAAAACAGCAGATAACTGAACCTTGATTGACACTGGTTTTAATCCTTTTTCACAACCTCTTTGTCAGAATTCTAGAACATGAGCTGAGTCTACAGATGTAAGGGCTGGCTCTGAGAATATGGGACCCAGGCAGCACTTTTGACAGTGGCAGCAATTTGCCGGCACCAGTTTTCGGTATGCAGTACTACAAGCATTCGCTACAATTGCAGTGCACTTGTTTTGCAGGCAACTGCCTTACACGTGGGAGGTATAAGACCAGTCTGAAAACGGTGGCAGTGTGGAACAGGGGTAGTCAGTTTTGGGGCTTCCAGCTAGTTGGAATACAGCTCCCAGGAGTCATTTATTGGATCTCGAGCTGTTGGGAAACAGTTCGCAGTAGCCAATTACTGGACATCTTACTTCTGAGGACTACAGCTTCAAGGTAGGTTTGATCATAATCAGCAGCATCTGATCTAAAGCTATACACATAATAAGCAGGTCTAGAAACTCCTACCACTACTATTGGGGGCAATATCTACAAGAATATCGGAGTAATTAAAAATTCCTAATGATATAACCCTTTGACTGCTAGCGGTAACTGGCACGCAAAGGGTTAAATGGTAGCTTTTAACCCCTTGCATACTCGAGAGGTATCTTTATTTGCTTCCTAAAGTGATATTGATTTACCACAGAATTGTTAATACTTTTCTGTGCATATAAACCTCTGTAATATTGGGCAAAATACATTTGTAGTTAAAATCGGCAGCTGCTGAAGAACCTCTTTAGATGCAGAGTTGCAATTTTTTCTGTGCTTTCTGGGGGTATTTTTATCAAATCTTAACACCTTCCTCTCATTTTTAAGTGCAGTGTTTTTTGTTTTTTTTTGTAGGGGCATTGAAGAGTTCACACCAGAACCATTACCCCCTTGGACGATTAAGAAGTCTCCAACACACTGGTTTGCAAATAATTGGATCAAAGGGTTAAACAGTCCGCTTAATTTGAACTTTGAATAGTTTCACACTAATTGAAACATAAGGGTTATTGAGAAGTTAGTTTTGAAAGAGTATGTGACTTGGGTGCTAGGAAGATTATTGCATAAACCCCTGATCTTTTTTGACTCTCCGGGACTTGCTCTATAATGTTTTCTTGCAGATTTTGAATGGATTTGTCTAGAAAAACTACCTTTTCTTGATTTTGAGGTATTCTTGAGTTCTTGAAGACTTTTTTGTGGTGTTGTTTTATTGGTGTTGTGTTGAATTCTAGCGTGTACCCCATCTCCAGGTTCTGACTTACCCAGTTGTCCAGGTTTGTCTTTGTTTTCCAGTTGGTAAGAAACTGCGTCAGTCGTTCCCCTACTGGTGCTGGAGATAGGACCCGCTCTTCCTCATAGGAATTCTTTTTTTCCTTCATATTTACGGTCTCTCTTTTCTGAGAACTGCTCTGAACCCCTAAGCGGATGACTGTCTTCTTGCGTCATAAGATTTATTCTGCTGTAACCTATTTTCGCAAAAAGGCGGTCTTCTTAATATGAAGGCATTACATGCTGGGGATGATCTACTTCTGAGGTAGAAAGGAGCTTTTACCATCAGATATCTTCTTTGTCAGAATTTCTAACTGTTCCCCTGAACAACATATTACCTGCAAAAGTTAAAGAGACTAGCTTGCTCTTGGATGAATCGGCCCCACCAGGATCTCAACCATAATGCCCTGTGTGCTGCTACTGAGAGTGCAGACGATCTTGCTGATAATTTTATGGCATCCATGGAGGTGTCACATGAAAAGACTACCGCTTCCTTAACCCCTTAGTGACAGCCGCGTTCATACGCGGCTGTCACCTTAACACCCAAGGAACTTTTTTTTTTTTTTAAATCAATCCGGAGTCTCCGAGCGGTGTGCAGCCGCAAGGAGACCCGGACTTCCCAGGTACGTCCTATGTCACTAAGTGACAGTTTCTGCGGGACGTACCTGGTAAGTCATCCATCGTTAAGGGGTTAATCATGGCAACTTCCTTTAATAGCTTTGATCTGGAAACAGAGGATTCTATTTTTTCTTCCAACCCCATCAACCATATTCTCATTGTTCTGGAGACACATGCTAATGCTGTTGCTACTTTGATGTTCTGCCCTAAAAAGGTGAATTGCTTCTTTAACGTACTTTCCATTCTGCAATTCATAGGGTCTTTTAACCCCTTAAGGACCCATGACGGTCCTGGACCGTCATGGAATTCCAGGCTCCCCGCGCGGCTGCACACCGTTCGGGGAGTCCGGAATCGAATTCTGAATTAAAATAAAATAAAAAAAATGCTCAGTGGTCCTTAAGGGACTGCAAAGTACGTGCACAGCTGTTCCTTAAGGGGTTAAGGATGATCAGACTTCCATGGGAATTGTGGTTCTTTTTGAAATCTGAAAGATGGCTGCGTCAATCTTTAGTAGAGACACCCAAGATGCTGTATCTTCTACTTTAAATCGATACATTTTTGGAACCTTTTTGGGAGTGACACCCTTTTGTCCATTCACTTTTTATGATGTCTGATACTGCATGGTGGACCAGGAATTCTGCGCTGGCTTTGTTTTTTCCTAGAAAAGCAGCATCTAATAGCTTCTGTTCTTTTGCTCATCTGAGAGACCCAGGGTCTGCCATAGATGTTTTAGGAAAGGTTCCATTTTATCAGTGTTGAAGGAACCATCTCCTTCCACAATCTCCCCTTCTTCCTCAGAAGAATATGCTGATAGAAGATCCTGAACACTGTCCAAATCTGCTTCTTCCATTCTAGTAGATGTGCACTCATCCGGATCTTCCATGCGTATTCTTTTGCAAGGTACTGCGGACTGCTGCATTGCATTGAAGGTCTCCTGCATGGATGACCTCATCCATGTTAAAAAAAAAATATCTTGAAAAGGGGCTGGTACTTCCTGACCTGCTGCCTTCTTTATGCAATCTTGACATAGCTTGGCACAGTCAGATATATGTAATTTAGCATCACATGCCATACATTTTTTGAATTTCTGGGATGATTTATCCTCCATTGCTCCAGTAGCAGGCTTTTCATTTTCTTTGGAAGAAGAGGAAGCTTTTGGGGTAGACATTTTTGGAAGTAATCTTAAAATATAACTTTTAATAAACAACTTAAAATCCTACATAACATTCTAACAGCAGCATAATCTCCACCATGCAGTTTAAATAGAGGCCATGATTAGGCATGCTTTTCAAGCTGGAACACAGAGGCCTTCAGCAGGAAACAGAAAGCAAGGTTATAAAAGTTAGTCTTACCTTGGCTGTCTTCGTCTGTATCCCTGCTCCGTCTGCTGCTGCTTGGCTGCCCCTGCCTATCATGCTGAGGGGAGGCTCTTTAACAACCTGTTCTCTCACCCGCTGGTTCCTGCAGCGTTTCAGGGTACACTCACCCCGGTCTGAACAGCATCCTGTGGCCCACAAGTATGTATTTAATTATTCCATGCAAGACTGCTCTGTCCCACTTCTCTCCTCTTCGTCAGCTGGCGTAAAAAAGACTGAAGAGGAAGTGCAGCTTAAATAATTTCCAGTTAAAAGTTCATGCCAGCTAGCGGGGAGGACGGACCCACATGTTGTTACTGCCGTGGAAGGGGACATAATGGTACTCCCACAGCTAAGAGATGCATATTTCCAGAGCTATTCCAGATTTTACATTAACTGTGCTCTCTAGTGGTCAGAGTCCAATGTTATTCTGATGTATTCTATTTGAGAGGAAATTCAATGACAAACTGTTCTCTGTAGGATGTGATAGAAAATGATGAGTTACACCATCAATTAGAACTCTCAGGAAGTAAACGTGCTGTAATTCACTTCCTGACAAACTGAACTGACAGAGGTGGGAGTACCCTTGTTTTACTTATTAGAAAAAACTCTAACATATAGTTTTTTTTTACTATATGCTGCATTAAATATCCCACACACACACACCAAACGCCTCAAAAGTACAGGAATTCAGAATGCCAGACCAGCTACTTTTATGACAGTGTCTAGATCAGTGGTTCTCAACTAGAGTGCTGAGGCACTTCGGTGTACTGCAGACACTTACTTAGGGTGCCCCCTTTTTATATAAAGACTGAAAAAAAGTGAATGCAGAGTTTCAAATGTATATTAATAGAAACTGTGACGTACAATAGGTGCAAGACCGAAGAATAACAGTACATTAATTTATTTTCTCCTTCACTGTCCCATTGATAAATTACATAAAATGTTAGGTGTACTCTGAAAATTCCAGGATGCAGATTAAGGGTGCCTTGAGCAGAAACAGAATGAGAACCACTTACCTAGAAACTGTCCATCAGAGGCCAGTTAAGGACATCGTAATAGCCGCTGACGGTCCGTTCTGTGTAGCTCGTCACACAATACATAACACTGTGTGTTAACCCCACACATGCTGTACCCTCTATACACAAAAGAAAATTGAAAGCACATTCTGATGGGCATAAGAGGTTAATTCCCCTCATACACTCATTTATTACATTAGTCATGGGTGTTCGGGGGGGCACTTGCCCCGTCTACAATTACCCCCTCCATATAAACAAAGGGGCTGGATGAGCTGGCGACTTCAAACCCAACCCGAGAAGATGGAGTAGTGAGGCTCAAGCCTCGGTATCCAAAAATCACCGCTAATGGATAAAATCTATCAGCAAGAAGAAGACAACGACGAGCTGGCCTGGGGGTCATATTATGGCTTTGCCCCCTCCCTGGAAAAATTTCTATGGACACCACTGGTCCTATGCAATCACAGTCAGTTCTAGCACATCAATTGGTGCATATATATTAAAGCAGGGGTGTCCACATTTTTTTTTTTTTTTTTCAACCATGGGCCACATGATCAGAACGCTATAAGCATAAAGACTGCATTGTTTTTTTATTGATAAAGATAGTGAATTATAGCCTGTCGATTATTCAAACATATTGATGTATTAATTTATCATGTCAAAGACAATACTAATTTTTAAACATATATTTAACAGACATCTATTCCTGAACTCCTTGTTACTGGCAAGCACGGTATTAGGTCTTAACGGCCTTCTAGTTCATGTGTGCTATAAAAATAGTTTTGAAAAGTCTCAGGTGGTCCGCACGTTGGACGCCCATGTATGAAAGGCTGTTCATTCATAAAACAGAATCTCTTGACATGATCAGGAAAGAATGAGATTGTTATGGGTGCGAAACACATACATGTGGTTGCCTTTCTAACAAATTAAGTTAAGCTTCAGTTTAATCCTTTGAATGCCACAGGAGTATCCAGCATTGATGGTCTGGTCCCTGATCAAAAGAGAAGAGAGGAGCCCCTCAGACTTTGGCAAGAGATGGGAGGGAACGACAACATGCATACCAGCTGTGCTGAGAGAAACACACCGTTTAGAGTAAGCACTTATGTAATACAGGGAGAAAAGTCGAGTTAAAATCTATGTGGCTATTCATAGTTTTACACGTAAATGGGCACCAGAAAACAAATACACATATTTACAGCGCAGAACCAAAAAATTGCATCGACAAGAAAAAATTCTAGTTAAACCCTTAACGACAGGGTTTTTTTTTCCATTATAGCGAATGACTTCCCGGACTTACCAGGTAAGTCGTCTGTCACTAAGGGGTTAAAAAAAGCACATTCCCCATACTCATGCAGAAACGCAAATTCGCCGTTTAGTAAATACCCATCACGGTGTTACATTTTCGCCATTCATAATACCTTATTCAAGACTCGATCAAATCCCGGACCTTTGATTAAAGATTTCAGCATCATCCGCAGATTATTCGCGGTCAGTGAACTCATGGCGCCTTGTGTGTGCTTACACTATACTATTAGACATAAATATCTCATTGGAAGAGATATGAGCATGAAAAGTCACCGAGTGTCTTTATAAACTGCATGCAAAGGTAAGAAGTGAGGCGTGACCTCCCCAGCAGATGTCATTGGTGTCCTGCAGTGGGACAATGACACAGCCAGGGGAGGTCACGCCTCACTTCGTACCTTTGCATGGGAAAGAACTCAGAAGCACATTCGGCCATATTTAAAATGTCTTTGCCCTTTCATATACACACGTTCTAGCTAGCATAATTAATGGTTTCAGCTGAGAAACCGATTACATTGATTGTCATCCATCACGTCGTTCTTTAATTAAACCACCATTCTGTAGGGTTTTTGCTCTACGATGTTAATATCCGCGTTCTACTAAAGAAAAGTATGCGTTCCATTGATTATGCTCTTTTTCCCATTGGTTAAGCAATAACAACCAATGAGGAGTTTCCCAAGCAGGAAGCTGGGCGGTGATTGGTAGCTTCGTACATTCATTCTGTTACCGCTAGTGAGCGCCGTTTGGTGGAGTTTTGCGCTGTGTTGGTACGTAGTGGGTGTGTCTCTGTGTTGTTTGGTGTATGCCCACTGCTTAGGGACCGTGCTATGACATGGAGGGACTAGGAGATTTTCAGCCAGGGGAGGCTGATAGGTCATGTACCAGTGAGAGGACTCAGCAATGTATTGAATTTGCCAACATCACGGGCCGTGACCAAGCCGTAGCTCAGTGCTTTTTGGCTGAGAATGACTGGGATATGGAAGTATGGATCTGCCTAATATGCATTTTATTTTCGCTTCTGTCCAGTAATAGAAAGATGTGATTGTAACCATGCAGAATTGTACTGAACTATATTCTTATATGGGAGCTTTCAAAGTAATGCGACTTTTGAGAACTTAGACGTATGCACTCTTAATATTCCGGTCGTACATTCTAGGCCAGGGGAGGGTAACATGAGGCAGATTACAACTGTCATCATCATTTGCTGCCTGAAAATGATGTGTGGTGTAGTCTGGAAGAAGCTGGAGGGCCTTACGCTGTCCATCCTGTGTGTATCTGCTTGTTGTAAGCCAGAAGGGATCCAGTCTGTCTTTAAGGGGGGTACAGTCATACATACCTGGGAACTCTTAAGGTTTGACCCTGGGGCTTAGGTTTGTAAGCCAAATCGCAGGATGAAGGTTCAAATTCTGAGGGTGAGAGTCCAGTGTTTCCTAATATGTAATGCGAACCAGTTATCTGCTCGTTTCTAAACTGGTGCAATTTTTACCAGGAAGTGAGAGCGAAATCCTACTTGTTGTATTATGTTGAGGCATCTTTGTGGGTTGCCTGAAAACCTTTGTGTGGCTGCATGTATTATAGTAGTGACACTGTCAAGTAATCAGGAGTGTGTGTATGTATGTATATGTGTATATTTATATATAATATATATTAATGTGTGTGTATGATATATGTACTTCACACCGTGTCCACCCTTGCTTTCACGGAATATATCTGTTATTTTGTCCATAGTAGGCTGACCAGATCTCCCCTTTTAACCGGGGACAGATAGGAAATAGCCACATTTCAGTACTTCACAGAAATCAAAACAGTCCTGCAGTATGCATTTTTCCTATGCGTCCCTGGTTAAAGGTGAGGTCTGGTTAGCCTAGTCCACAGTCATCTAAGATTATAGTATTCATCATTATATTATCTATTTTATATTCGTTTCTTTCACAATCCACTAGGGTGTTGGCATCATCATTCAGTGTTATATGTAAGGCTATTGGTTAGCCTGGAGTTGTGGGAGGGCCGGTTGGAGACATTTATACCAACCTCAATCCTTTCCTCGGGACTGCGCAGAGCTCCGACTGAGCTCTGTGTTACTCGTTGATTCTCGTAGACCAAGTCACGTTCACGTCATCACAACGAGACCATGTGTACAGCCACGCACAGATAGATAAGTGCTAAACACGCCCAGGACTCCTAACGGCTCACAGAAAAAACGAAAAACAAAAACGTAGGGCTCACCAGCATCACACCTCATTACCATGCAGTAATACTGCCACGGGTCTCCTCGTTCCGCACATATAAATCTGTAGAATATCACGATGAATGCAGCTACTGAGAGGCATAATCAGATAACTCTTGTTTCGTAAAACGTATACTTTTATTGATGCATATAAAAAACATAAATCCGGATGGACTACAGAGCACAGTGATCCAAAACAGCCAACTACATCAAGACATCTAACGCGTTTCACGCCCCATCGGCTCTTAATCATAGACTAACTGAACATTAGACATGTGGTACATTTAAAATCTCTGGTCCCACTCTGGCTAAAATCCAAATTCAAAACAACATGATGTGTAGCTGATCATGTACACATCAAACTCAATCTCCCACAGCCAAATCCTTAAAAAAGGGAAAAAAAGGCTGAAAGAGAGAGAGAGATATAGACGTGTAATATAATATAACCCTTAGGGATTTTTATTAATCAGTAGGCAAAAACAGTAATATTCAAAACTTTATATCCACCAGATCAAAAAGAGACCACTTAACTAAAAGGGTTTTCTTTATATTTAATAGACCACAATAAGAGGGGAAAAAAGGGAGCCTTAGTCATATATATATATATATATATATATATATATATATATATATATATAATTAAAAAAAAAACTTCAAAAAATATGACTAATATCCCATTCCAAGTTTAACCCAGATGGAACTCTGGTACTCAATTTAAAAATCCAAAAAGCTTCCAGACGATTGATCAACTCCAAGGTGTCCTCACTCTCTCAATACCACTAAACTTAAAGCTCGAGAGTGCACCCCCATGGCGGTCTAGAACATGTCTAGCAATAGCAGACTCCCTTTTTGCCCTCTCAATTTGATGGATATGCTCCCTTATTCTGTGTTTGAGGGGACGAATGGTCCTGCCGACATATTGGACAGAGCACATAGCACAGGTAAATAAATATAGCACATATTCTGAATTGCAGTTAATATAACTCTTCATTTTATATACCTGCCAATCTTTGCTACTATTAAATTCAGTAGATACCTGCGCATATGTACAACATTTACATGTATTGGCACCACATTGAATTTTTTTTATTTATATATATATATATATATATATATCTCCCTTTTTCCCCCTCTTATTGTGGTCTATTAAATATAAAGAAAACCCTTTTAGTTAAGTGGTCTGTTTTTGATCTGGTGGATATAAAGTTTTGAATATTACTGTTTTTGCCTGTTGATTAATAAAAATCGCTAAGGGTTTTATTATATTACACATGTGTATATCTCTCTCTCTTTCAGCCTTTTTTTCCCTTTTTTTAAGGATTTGGCTGTGGGAGATTGAGTTTGATGTGTATATGATCAGGAACACATCATGTTGTTTTGAATTTGGATTTTAGCCAATCAGAGTGGGACCAGAGATTTTAAATGTACCACATGTCTAATGTTCAGTTAGTCTATGGTTAAGCGCCGATGGGGCGTGAAACGCGTTAGATGATGTCTTGATGTAGTTGGCTGTTTTGGATCACCGTGCTCTGTAGTCGATCTGGATTTATGTTTTTTATATGCATCAATAAAAGTATACGTTTTACGAAACAAGAGTTATCTGATTATGCCTCTCAGTAGCTGCATTCATCGTGATATTCTACAGCCACGCACAGTCAAGCACGCGATCACCCCAACTGCTCCTCTTGCAGGCTGGTTTTCCTTCCACAAGCATTGAACTTTAGTGCAGTCAAGACCGGGTTTGATTTCATATATGTCTACTTACTCCTCTGGTTTATACTACAATGTAATCTTGATCGTACAGCTGCTCAGGCATCCGCTACGACAGCCAACACTTGTCTTACTGTAATGTATATATTTTTGTATTTAGTTTCTGACGTTAGAATAATCGCGAGTGAGATAGGTTGTCTAGGCTAGCATACTACTTACCAGTTAAATTTTTTAGTGCCTCCTATTATGTCCAATTATGGATTCTTCCCCTCAATTTCCCCTGGGATTGAGGTGAGGGTAGAGTTAGAATTAGGATAAGCTTAGCGGGATAGGAATTATTTAAGCTGGTCTGGTCTTCGGGGAAGGTCGTATGGTTCAGTAACAGTTTCAGTACTTTGTTATAGTCACTAGTCCTAGGTACAGGTTGACCGTGTAGGTACTGATGTTTTTCAGGTTTAGCATATGGGGCAATCTGTTAATCTTGCATTCTTAGGCTTGTCTAAGACACACGAAGGCGGTCTCCAGCATCAAAGGTAAGGTATTTCAATTTGAAGCTTTCATGTTGCCGTTTAGTGTGTATGAGTAAGTTTACTAACTTATGTTGTCATCCAATATGTAATCTGGATATAGCATGTATTTAGGACAGATCTGGTGTCCCAATCTCAGAGGTGTTAAGATATCAGAAGTTGGGGTGTTAGCTACTTCTGGGATAAGGGCAGGTATGGAGCTCCGTCATTTAGGAAGCTCCTACGTTCAGGTCACTCACGGAGATCTCTGTAGTCATTTTGCTATGATACTTCCCGATTAGGTTTATAGGGTGTTTTTGGTTAAGTTCTTGTAAGTTCTGAACTAGGTATTCTATTAAGGAAGCACATAGGGGTATTTCCCATAGAGATACTGTTTATCATTCAACTTAGTATCTTGTGTATCATTTCAGTCTGCTTATTTCAGACAGGCATACAGCTTTGAGCGTGATCTTTATCCTGTTCAGTAGGTCCCTATTGTTATAGTTAAGTTCTACATCTTGACTTTTGGGGCTAGGGCATCTAGACCAAGCATTACGGGTCTCAATTCTCAGAGGTATCTAGATAATCTGATGTTGGAGATGTAGCTACTTCGGTTACAGGGGCAGGAAGGGAGCTCTGGCATTTATGAAGCTGACTCTACTAAGAGTAGATAGGGCAGGTTTTTATTTTTCTAAAGTCTGTCGGTCCCTGTCTTTTAGGGTAGGAATGGAGGAGTACTCCAGTCCCCTGGGAAATCTCGTGTATTTCCCCTCAGCCCAACGCATAGTTAGCGTACCTCCTCCTGGTCCCTTTTAGGTAGGGCGTCACGAACAGCAAGGTTTTTATTTTGAGATAGATAACACCGCCAGTCACATTCCCGCCTACCGCTTAGGCAATCGCCCCTCGGTCCAAATCATAGGTAGTTCTGGTTGGTGTTTATATTTTAGGGCCTCACCTTCCCCACATATATAGCTCAGTTAGGTGCTTTTGATATATCCTTTTCTCTAGTCAGTTACGCTTTCAGGTGACCGACAGCAAATAAGTAATGTTGGCGGAACTTTTCATTTATTCCTATGTTGATAGTCGCTCACGGAGATCTCTTCATGTTTTTTTTTTTTTTTTTTTCATCATCATTCTTCAAGGTTAGGTTCCTAGGGTTATATTGTTACGTTCTCATATGTTCTTAAACTAGGTAGTCCACAATTAAATCTAATGGGTTTTATCTCACACTGAGATACTGTTTGTCATTAAACTCGGTATCTTGTATATCTTATTCAGTCTCTTCATTTCAGAGACACGCATACAGGCTCGAGCAAGTTACTTTCAGAGGCAGAGTTAGGTTTAGGTCATGTTAAGACTCCTGGTTCGTCTTTTAGGATAGTTAGGGGAAGGCAACAGCTTAGTCCCGTCCCACGTTTCCCTCGGCCCAACTCATAGACAGTGCTTTCTTCCTAGTTTTCTTGATAGGGCTTCACCTGTCACACCCACTCCATAGACATAGGGTCTTAATCTGCTTAAGATTTTGTCACCGCAAGACCAACACCCCTAAGCCTATCGCATAGGCCTCACGCCCATCGGTCCAAACCATAGGTAGCGTCTCGCATCAGCCGCTTGTTACTATAGAGGGACTCACCAGTCACCATATACAAGTTAATTCTTTTCTCTCTTTCACTAGGCAGGGGGTCACGAACCAGCAGCATTATAGGAATATATTAAGTATCATGAATCAGTTTTGTTTACAGGATCATCATATGTAAGAAGATCCCTCACAATGGAACCAGTGGCGTTGCCGGAAGAATTTACATAATCAAATCCGGTAGTGGAACATGCGGGTAAGATACTGCCATGACACCGCTCTATGGCTTTTCAGGGTGTCTGGGGAAGAAGGATTTTATTTGCATTGTGTTCGGGGCTAAGGCAGTCAAATTGTGAGTTAATTTGGCAGAGACGTTGCATTGGTGTCATGGCAAGACAGACTACCACCTTCAGACGTACATGTGTTACATACCTGGCCCTGATGTTGTGACGCGTGCCATTTTTATGAAGCTACGTATGGGAGGTAGTATTTCAAGGTTCTCACAGATTCCACCTACACGTCAACTATTGACTGGGCTAGCTATTCTGTGGTAGGGTGCCACATGGTGTTCTGCCTTTACATCTTTTTGGCCATTTATATACTAGTTGCATATTTTATCTTATTTTGTTAATCCGTCTTGGCAGGTATCAAACATCTTTATCAACACAACTACTACAGTAAAGGAACACTGTCGCACACTCCTACGATTGATCATGTGAGGTATTGTAAGTAGTCTTTCACTTGACACCTTAGATTGTATATTTTTGGAGCAGTTGGGTAGACAGCTCATTACCCTTCGGTTATCAGCCCTCCTTTTTAGTTACATTTGCTCCACCTTTCTTATGGATTCTGTTAGATTTCAGGGGTTACCAGGCGGGGGGTTATCCAGTATCAGGTTATTTCAGTACCCATTCTTTATTCACGATGGATATAGATCTATGGTCATGATCACTGTGGATTCATGGTCCTTTTTGCCCACTCTTAGGCCTACCTTACAGGTCGGAATGGGCAGTAGGCATCCGACATACACCTTATCATCATAGTCTCTCCTAGGCCCGACCACAAATGTAAGGCTATTGGTTAGCCTGGAGTTGTGGGAGGGCAGGTTGGAGACATTTATACCAACCTCAATCCTTTCCTCGGGACTGCGCAGAGCTCCGACTGAGCTCTGTGTTACCCACCCAACCCATACCCCTTTTCTCAGCTCTATCAATTTAATTCTTTTTCTTATACATGTGGGCCCACTCTTAGGCCTACCTTACAGGTCGGAATGGGCAATAGGCATCCGACATACACCTTATCATCATAGTCTCTCCTAGGCCCGACCACAAATACCATCTACACCAGTGTTTCTCAACTCCTGTCCTCAGGACCCACAAACAGGCCAGGATTTGATGATTTCCTTGTTAGAGCACAGGTGAGTTAATCAATGTGAATGAGCCTCTGATCACCACACCTGTGTGCTGTAGCAGAGAAATCCCTAAGTCCTGGCCTGTTAGTGGGTCCTGAGGACAGGAGTTGAAACACTGATCTACACTTAGAAGTCCTGGTGTGCTGTCTTTTTTCTTTTGCATATACCAAGCCTGAGCTATCCCCAGGTCCAGTCACCATCAATGGATTTGATCTCGTAAGATGAAACTCGCTTCTGAATACAGCAAACAACCATATCCCAATAGGGACATTTAAAGACTTGGGGACAAACCTTTGAAAAAACCTTTTCTGAAAACTTTGAACTGAATGACTTAAACCAGAGAACTCTGTGATCACACTGCAAGAAAGGATCATGCCAACCACACCTCACGGTGTGCCCTTGGGAAACTATTAATCATATTTACGGTGGTGTATATTGATTTTACATTTCCCTTATTTAAAAAGACAAATGTGTTTCTGATTCTTAAGCACCTAATTTATTATTGTGTATAATTGGATTGCCCAATAATCGGTGAGCGCTAGTTAATCTCTCTCTTTGCAAAGCAAATATTGGGTAGCAAAGAACTGACACCCTAAGAAATTGTTTGGGCCGGAGATGTGGGTCAAACTTGTAGAGTTCCCATGTTTGATGTATAGTGACTAAAATACAGTCACATGGCTTTGCTCTCAATTGCATGTTTATATTTGATCAGTCATGGATGGCATCATAGGGCAAGTTAATCAAATAATGTCAATCGGTAGCTTGGCATGTAGCACTTCACTGAAATATACTAGTACTTGTAACACATTGGGACAAATATCATACTGTTTTCAGTATTAAAAACCCTCAATAGTATTTAATATATAATTCCTACATTTATAGTGCAATGCAGTTTAATCCAGCTCTCCATATTGTAGGAAACTAATGGATTGTTTCAATGTGATGTGATAAAAGAAACACACAAAAAAATACATTCTAGATCATGAAAAAATCCATCATCAGATATTCAGGATTTTGAGGGGGAAGTATTAAACAGTAAAGACAAAAAGCCACCACAATTGTGCTGTTTTACATAATAATGCACCACAATTTGGGTTACAATGCACATGATTTATTATTATTATTATTATTATTATTTATTTATTTATTTTTTTTCTTTTGTGGAAGTTTGCAAAGTTAACAAATCTTCCTCCGTGTTCTGACTTTTAATATACAAGTGTGACATTTGCTTTTCAATGTATTTTTTTTAATTAAATGGATCATAAGATTTCTACATGAACATCACATTTTGTTAAGGTGGTGATTCAGTTACGAGTTTTTGAGTGTCATAGGGATAAGCAACAGAATACACTCTCCTCTGGCACTCAGGCTCAATATGAATAGTTGTTGCAATTCTATTTCCCCCTTAAAAAATTAGAAAATCCTACTTAAGATGAATTAAAGCTGCCCCCCCCCCCCCCACACACACACACACACATGTGCACACACTGTTTTGGTTGAAGTATCCTTTCATCTGAGAAAATTATCTGCTTAATACTGTAGTCACCCCTGTCTTGTTGTTTCTTTTTCAAGAGAGCAATCAACTCGTACTTTGAGCCTTTGGTGGAGCCTCTTTCACAGGACGCAGGAACAGCTGATGTGCCAGACTTCTGTGTGGAACAGACGATGCCTGTAACATCACCAGATACATGGCAAGTGTATCGTCAGTAACTATATGGATCCCTTGTAATACTTTGTGGTGTTTTTCATCCTGTATTTCATTTTGCAACTATTGCTCCATTTTGTATGTGCTTTAACTTGTTACCTTTTCTTAAGATATTAGTTTGTAATTTTTATAGTTGGTAAGATGCTTACTACAAAAAACAAATATGAAGTGGAACTGTCACCTTAACACAACCTATGCAATTTTATAAGGTGTTTTAAAATTGCCTATATGTTGTATTGGATGTATCTTATTGATTAAAATTGGTTTCAAGCTATCTGCATTTTTCTTTCTGTACTATGAAGTCTCCTGTGACTTCCCCTAGCTCACTTGATCTGCCCACTGTGTGGCCCCTTCCCTTCCATCTCCAACCCAAGTGCAAGCTTCTGTGTCAATGCATGTTTAAAGGGATAGTAATACTTTGTTTTATCTTTATTTTGTTTTGTAGGCATTAAAAAAACATGAAGAAGAACGATGTAAGTCTTATCTCTCAAACCTTTATGGTTTAAGAGATATTCACAAGCAAAGTATCCCCCTCCCCCGTTCAGCCAAATCAGAAGGGAGGTGCCCAGGTAGACTGCAGAGAGGGACAATCTTCAATTAATATAAGGGAAAAAGCTGAAAAACTTGTCAATGGGGGGAAGGGCTTTCATTCTTTTCATACAAAGAAGATAGTCCCCTGCTGTTATCTGTCTGGTCTTACAACCAGATTCCACATCTGAGAAGAGATGTCTTACACTAGGTAAAAGGGGCGGGAGGGGGAAACTTTGCTTGTGAATATCTCTTAAACCGTAAAGGTTTGAGAGATAAGTTATATCATTCTAAATGTTTTTTTAATGCCTACAAAATAAAATAAAGTTAAAACTAAGTATTACTATCCCTTTAATACCTTTAAAGAGTCAGATGAGTTCAGTAAAATCTGAACGCCTTTGGCAATGAAGGCGTTTACTTTACTGGGTTTGTCTTCACAGACAATTTGATAATTAGTGGGAAGCACTGTTTCTCTTACAATGAGATCAGGTATCTCTCTTATGGTAATCAGTACAATGGTAGCTTACTCGCATATAAACGGGTGTACTCTTTAACTTTGTATAAAGTTTCAGTGGGGTATAGGTAGACTTGGCTTTTAATTTTATATTTTTTTCCAAAATTTAGAATTAGAAAAAAAAAATAAGAAATAGAGCACCGGAAAATCCTGTAAGTGTAGTATTTCTGTTCTCAGTAGTTGAAATATCCCTTCAAGTGATCTACTCACATGTAATAGAGGCTTTTCCTGCCTCCCGGTGTAAATCGCTTTTACTGGAATTGCGAGCGTCGCTCCAGGCCAGTGACTTACTCAATGGCTCTGATGTATAGATGTTTATTGTTACAAAAATGGATAAAAAGCCACATATATGATGATAAAATATTCAAACTCTTTCTCTGTATACCAGAGGATGAATGGTATGTTTGATTCTAATATAATGTGAGGAAGCATAATGTTTGTAGGGTGAACTTTTACCTCTTCATATCATGATGTGAGGTGGTAAAAAGTAAATATATCTATAAAATATACAGAACAACATTATTATAAAAAGTTGGCCATACAGTACATATGGCAGAGTAAGGTTCCCGGCACCCAGTGTGGGTGAGGCACAATAAATTAGCCTAAGTGATATTTTCACGAAACACATCAGGCGCTTCGTGGTCTTAAATATGTCTGGTGTATCATTTTTTTACATCGTGAATGATGATTTTAAACGTGGACGAATAAAGTATTTTTTTTATTTGGCTGTGGATGAGCAGTGGATCCGTTGAAGCACCCTCCGGTGTCGTCACAATAAATTGTATCCCACAAACCACCACCAGAAACAGGTTCCAACAACCTCCCTTCAATGTCTATAGACAGAATGATAAAAACACCAATGTATATTAAAAATAAATAAAGAAGTAAAAACAATAAGAAATTATTTCCGTATAAGCTCACAGTTTTTGAGTAATTACTCAATGGCTCAACATGTTTCATGAATGAATAAACTTAATTTCTGCTCCTAAGGAAGTGACATTAAGTTTATGGCGCCAGGAACCTTACTCTGCCATATGTACTGTATGACCAACTTTTTATAATAAAGTTGTGTATATTTTATAGATATATTTATTTACTTTTTACCACCTCACATATCTCATGATATGAAGAGGTAAAAGTTCACCCTACACACATTGTGCTTCCACACATTATATTGGAATCAAACATTCCATTCATCCTCTGCTTTACAGAGGAAGAGTTTGCATGTTTTATCATCATATGTATATGGCTTTTTATCCATTTTTGGAACAACAATAAACATCTATACATCAGAGCCATTGAGTAAGTCACTGGCCTGGAGTGATGCTCGCACTTCCAGTAAAGACTATTTACATCAGGAGGCAGGAAAAGCCTCTATTACATGTGAGTAGATCACTTGAAGGGTGAAGGGATATTTTAACAATTGATAACAGAAATACTACGCTGTGCTGTTTCTTGTTAATTTTTCTATTTTACTATATATATATATATAATATATTATAATATATACACAGTGATGGGGATAGTGATTGGTGATACCCATCTTGAAACAGCAGCAAAAAATATCCAAGTGAATGTTCCTTATGATCTGAGCGCGCAACCATTCTACCATTTTTGCAAAATGTAGAATTGCCTACTTACTTAAAATGTGACAGCTCTATTTTAAACTCTTAATAAATAACATGTGACCAAAGCCAGCATCTGTTCAATGATGCCATTTGATATTTAACGAAAAATTAATTGGTGGGCTATTGGAGGCCCTGGGCCTCAATCGAATCTGAGGCTTTGCTTGCAGCCCTCGGTCTGGTCTCTGGTACAGTGATAAGATAATGTGTCTCTCTCCCACATTACATACACCCTATTTTCACCACCTGAAACACTTGGCCTCTTTCTGCTACCTTAAATCATGCTTTTCAGTATCAATGATTCCAGCTTAACCACCTGGGTGCTAGAGTGGTCTTTATCGCATTGAAAGAAGACCTCTAGTATCCATGGGGATAATCTGATTTGTAAACCATAATGTGTGGCTATATTGGTTATCTTGAGGGCCACATATGTGGCCTCTAGGGGTGAATATAGTTCATTGATTAAAGGGATAGTAATACTTCGTTTTAACTTTATTTTATTTTGTAGGCATTACAAAAACATGAAGAATGATATAAGTCTTATCTCTCAAACCTTTATGGTTTAAGAGATATTCACAAACAAAGTATCCCTTCCCTTTTCAACCAGATTAGAAGGGAGGTGCCCAGGTAGACTGCAGAGAGGGACAATCTTCAATTAAGATAAGGGGAAACGCTGAAAAACTTGTCAAGGGGGGAAGGGCTTTCATTGTTTTAATACAAAGACTGTCCCCTTCTGTTATCTGTCTGGTCATACAACCAGATTCACATCTGAGAAGAGATGGCTTACACTAGGTAAAAGGGGCAGGAGGGGAAACTTTGCTTGTGAATATGTCATAAACCATAAAGGTTTGAGAGATAAGACTTATATCATTCTTCATGTTTTTTTAATGCCTACAAAATAAAATAAAGTTAAAACGAAGTATTACTATCCCTTTAAGTTACAAAATGTTCTAATCTTTTTCTTGTTTATGAAGCTCTGTTATGATTTATTCTGTCATTTCTATTCCACCTGGAAATGAAACATTCTCATTACCAAAATTGTCTTTGTTTTAGTGGAGGTGTTGGTCAGTAATAGACAGTGGAGTGTGGTAATAAATGAGACAATAAAGACTGGAGCAAAATAAGTTTGGTGCCTCTGCATAGAGGGAAACAATCATGGGGAAAAAAAAGTCCATCTGAACCTGTAAGTGTAGTGTAAAATCTAGGGCCAGAGCTCCCATGAGACAGAATATACAACAGCCTAGAGCTTCAAAGTGGGAACTTTCACCTCCTCATAGTTTATTTTCCTTGATTCCTCTATTGGCGATGAGAGTTAATATGTACATTTATTTATTTTAATTTAAAGACTTGCCATATAATGTAATTTGGATTTAAGTGCAGTTGCACTTGTGGTACAACCTCCCTCCTTAGGTTTTCAATCCCTCCCATAGCCATGCATCATCACTTTCCAGCCAACAATGAAGTGTTCTCTGAAGGGGGGTGCTGGCAAACAAACACCACGTCATAAATATGGCAGCACTCTCCTTGTACATCCCTGGAAAGAACATCGCTGCCAAATTGTTAGTTGGTAATATTGCATTATGTTTTATTAAATACAATTTGTCTGAGTGATAGAGCAATTTGTGGGGCGGAGGGGGATTGTTTTAGGTGGAAGTTCCACTTTAAAGGGTGCCTCAACTGTGCTGGCCCCTCACACATTATGAATTGTGGGTGTTGGCCGAACAGTACCGTTGCTTGTTGTTTATGGTGGCCAATTTTTAAAGTTTACATACCTATTTACTGTCCATTATTTAAACCCTTAAGGACCATGGGTTTTATACACTGAAGGACCAGCACCATTTTTTTTCTCTTGAACCTAATTGTCTGTATACGGTTATGTAGGATAACGAACTTCCTTTGTTTGTATAGTCTGTTTTCCACTGGTCCCGTCTTCAGTTCTGCTCAGCTCTTTGACTGAATATAAACAGTAGAAACCACTACTACAGTACAAACACTTTTTGGTCCATTCATCAATGGATGTTGATCGATCAGTATCACATTCATTCTAGCAAAAAGGCTTCCTAGTTTAAAGTAGATGTATTACCTTGATTTTTTTTTTTTTTTCTTTACATATTTGAAAACGTCATTCAAAACTGCCTGTGCCATGTTAACCAAAATTCCAGCAAGATGTGTATTTTTGGAGATATTCATACTAATTTCTGGGAAAAGTGAAAATATTGTGGTACAACACCGCTTTCGTAGCATATGACATATCATTGAAACTGCTTCATTAGCATATGAAACCTCATAGGTACCACAGTTAGCATGTGGTGAAAAGTATGAATATTTCCTTGATGTAACATTTGCTGGATTTTTGGCTAAAATGACAGTCCTTTTTAATGCAGTTTTCAAATATGCAATCTTTAATGAAGGTGAAAATTCCACTTTAATGAACCAACAGCTAATGGACTATCTGCTGTTATCCAAGTGATTTTGTTACAAACTAGGAGCCAAGACTGGTGCTGATAGTAGACAGTTCTATTTAAATAAATCTGTTCTATATGGTTAACATTGGGTGGACTAGTAACTTTGAGAGAGAGAGAGAGAGAGAGAGAGAGAGAGAGAGAGAGAGCGCGCTATAGATATACACTGTAACTTTTTAATTTAAAACATTTGGAATTCAGCCTAAATTGATTCCATGTCTATCTAACGTGTTTTGCTTATTTATCTGTCTAGTATCGATCTTACCTGTGATGACTTGGTAATTATCAAACCAAGCCCTTCTACCAACAACCCCACTACAGTGAAAGAAGACGAGAGCCGCTTTTCCTTTATAACTTGGAATATAGATGGACTTGATGAATCAAATCTTCCAGAACGAGCTCGAAGTGTGTGCTCTTATTTGGCCCTGTAAGTATAAATCACTGTTTTACCGTGTTTTGAAGTAATGGCAATAAATTCTCATATTCCATTTAATAAGTGATCAAAAGCTCCAGCACTGTCTCACAAAGCTCTTCCGATAAAAGTGTGTAAAGCAGTATTACACTTGGAGACAAATTTATCAAAGCAAAAGTTAATAAACATTGGAGCCCAACATTTGTTAAAAAATAGAATTGTTAATGGGGCTTCTTCATAAAATACATGTGGGAGAATTGTTTTGCTTCTGGTGTACAGCATTTTTGTCCTAATAACTATAGTAACACATCTGATGCTTTAAACCGGTCTCAAATATCTCATTGAAAAATCGTGACCAGCCCTTCATTGTACCTCCGACTGTAGTTTGGATCCTCCAAGGTTTCATAAATGAATCTAAATATCCCAAATAGGTGTTCCAAAGACAGGCTGTACAAATATGCTGTTAAACACATATGCAATCTAAATGAATAATACAGCAGTACAACAATAAAAAGATATATACATATAAAATCAATTGATTTCTATACACTAGTGACATCATATGCAGTTCCTATTCTCTATATTATATATTGTGAGTTACAAAATGCTGCTTAACTACTTACTGGGGTTTATCTCACATTACACCTCCTATTTCAGAATGACAAATCTATATTAAGACCCCTTAAATATATGCAACTCCCTGTTAATTTGCTTCTTATGGGAACGGGGTGTGAGGAGGTCATCTCCCCTTATCAAGCTTCTGATTCTAGATTAATGACCAATTCATACAAAA
Organism: Rhinophrynus dorsalis; assembly: GCA_037306005.1. Taxonomy (NCBI): domain Eukaryota; kingdom Metazoa; phylum Chordata; class Amphibia; order Anura; family Rhinophrynidae; genus Rhinophrynus; species Rhinophrynus dorsalis. Next base: position 186,926,754 of record CM074723.1, read on the forward strand.
AAAGATAACAAAAAATTGGAGGGGTGGCTCCCTGTCAATACCAAATATGTAACAAAAATAATTAAAAAAAAAAAAAAAAAAAAAGATTAACATAGAAGTGAAATTCATAGCTATAAATACATTTATAATTTAATTTACCCACATGTTTTAGGAATTATAAACATTAAATTGTGAGTAACCACTTTAACCTTTTGTGTCTGTGGATATGTTATGTACAGTATACGAACTGGCTATGCTGCAGGCCAATGTATCCCTTGCTATTGGATATGCCCCCAGTTTGTGGGTTTTCTAGATTAATTTATAGCACAATATTTGGTAATATTGGCCCAGAACATAAACCTATTAACCTAAAGTCTCACACTGTTCCACCAACAGATAATGGATCTGTAGTCAAAAACTATTTATATTACAAATCTAAGAAGAAAACAATCCTGTGCTAATCAATACAGATTACCTGAATGTGTTTTTATATTTCCGTTCTGCTCTCCTAGTTACTCTATGTACATGCATATTTGGATGCGGCCTAGACAAGGATGTGCAGTGTCAGAGGGTCTGTATTACTGCTGTTAACAACAGAAAACCTGAGATTGCCCATGTTTCCCATGCTATGCTCTGTGCTACAAAGCTAGAGGTTACTGATGGTTATAATGCATATTTTTCAGTTCACTGGCAGAAGCTTCCATTTGGATCAGTTCTCATTGTCATAATCTTACGCAATGACTGTTTTTGGTGAGAAGCCAGAGCACCTGTTTTTGAACACACGCGACTTTGATTTTGTGTGTTTATGCAGTTTGTTTGCAACGGTATTTACCCTGTGCATGTTATCTTAAGGCTTAGATTTTTCCTGTCACATTTCTTTGCATTTTATGGCCTGGTGGATATACTTCTAAATGTTTGTTATGGGTCTCTGCACTCAGACTTGCATTCTGCTTTGCTTAGATTACTTCAGTTGGTTGTTACTGGCTGACACATCTGTCTTGTGTTTGGATGGGATGTGCAGTGTGGTGGTTGGGCATTGGGGGTGGTTGTTGTATTTGTAATGCTTTCTGCTGTTTATCTCTAATTCTTATTTCCTTTCTGTATTATTTTCATGGAAGAGGAAGATTTCTTGGTTTATGTATGTGTGGGGAGTGTCTTGACCCGTGCTTGCTCACAGGATGTTTATTACATAGTACAGCGAGATGATAGTAGGAAAGTAATTTTCTGGAATGTTCGAGCTTTGAAGTGTAAACTTAAACGATCACTGATGCTTACCTTTCTCAAACAGTATTCACCTTGCATGATACTTTTTACAGGAAACAAACTTGACAGGGACAAACAAATCTCTTAAACCATGGGTTGCTAAAGCGTATCTCTTCATATTCTCTAGTTACTTGGTGGCTATGTCCTTGAATTTGAAACAGCTCTTGTCCACATGGACTGTAATTATAGTTGGTGCCCTGTTGAGTAACCCATTGATGATTGTTAATGTTTATGTTCCTCATCCTTTGATATAACCCTGTTATATAGCATTATGTTGAAGGTGGGTGAGCATAGGTTGATTACCCTTCTTTTTATGAGAGTCTTTAGTTCATTGCTTGATATTGATGTTTGATTGCAATATAGCAAATATGGAGAGCAGCTGTCTTCCTGGGCTCATGTCTGTCTGGTTCATGGAACTGTGGTGATGGTAGAATCCCAGTGCCAGTCAATCTTCTTGTTGATCTATTACCTGTAGGTCCCTATCCAGAAATGATTTTTGAATTTGCCTCTTCTGATTTCACTCTTACTGTATGTTAAACAATTGGCACATATTCCCCAGGGTTTGTCTGACCACGCTCCATTGCAAGAAAATCTTCTGTACCATTCTCCTATTATATATTTGAATAACAAGATATTCTTCCTATTATTGGCCAGACTAGAGGCTTCTACCCTTAATATTTGCCCATATCGTAGACTGTGCAGGGGACGTCCACAGGGATCTTGGGGCTATTAATGATCTTTTCCTTCATTACTTGGTTTCAATCTTGAATATCATACTCTGTTTTAGATTTTCAAAGCTACATTTTGCAGGTTAGTTTTTCCTGTTCTCCCATACACAAACCAGCACTTCCTTGAGTTGCAGGAGATGTTTGATGTCATGTCATCCTTCCCTCAGTAGAAGGCGTCTGAGCTGGATGGTGTGCCTTCGTAGTGGTATTGGAGTTTTGAGGGAATTGGTCATCCTCTTTGTAAAACTTATTTGTCTGCCTTTGAGCAGGTAAGTCTCCAGGACTCTTTTTGAAGAAACATTTATTGTTGTTGTTCCTAAACCAGGGAAGAATTTAAGTTTGTGTGATTTGATATAAACCTGTCTCCCTGATGAATATGGATACAAAGATTTTAGCTCCGCTTCTGTCTACTAGACTATTTGGACTCGTTCTTGACATAATCTATCAAAATTGGACGGGCCTTATGTACCTCTGCCTTGCATATATATTAATAGTAGACTCCTTCATACTATCTTGCAGATTTCCCATGATAACATTGGCTCTAGAGCAGAGGTTCTCAACGTGTGGCCACTAACAGGTCAGAAATTAGGAATTTCCCTGCTAGAACACAAGTGTGTTGATCAGAGGCTCAGTCATATTGATTAACTCACCTGTGCTCTTCAAATTAAATTCTCAAATCCTGGCCTGTTAGTAGCCACTGAGGGCAGGGGTTGAGAACCACTGCTCTAGAGTGTTGGCGTCCTTGGACATGGCTCATGCTTTTGACTGAGTGGCCATATCTGACAGGTTTTGTCATCATTTGGTATAGGCTTAAACTTTATTAAATGGATTAAGCTGTTACATATTTCCCTGAGGCCTAAGGTCCATGCTAATAATGTAGTATCCATATCTTTTGCGTTACTGATGTACTAGACAGGGTTGTCTCCTGTCACGGGCATTCTTTGCTCTGGCTATTGAACCAGTGTATATATTGGTGAGGTCCTTTTATTCAAATCCAGGTCCTGAAATGTGGTGAGTTGTAAGAGCATATTTCATTGTATGGAACAAGATAAAGGAGAAAAAAGCACCAAATAGTGTAATATATTCACACTTAATGGCCAAAAATCTGCAAGATATCTAAGCACATTAGCTATTGGTCAGATCTTTATTTTCAAAGTTGTCTGACAATTAGTCATTAGGAGAGAGATAACATGTCTTCGTTCAGGCAGCTGATGGTTTCACCAAGTCACTTCTTGGATCTTCAAATTGAACAAGGATTTATTAAAAATTGTGCAGAAAGCTTAAACGCTAAAATACCTCCAAACCATGACAAATGCATTGCTGTGGAATTAATAAACTCCCAGAATTGGTAGGAAGGATTTACAAAGCCTAGTACACTGTGGAAGCCTAGCATTCCCTAATCTTTATATGTACTACCTGGCCTCTCTGCTCATTTTTGTATCTTGGTGGCTTCACTCTACCTTCGACAATCCTGTGGTGGTGTGCATCTGTGGGTTCTTCTGAAGCTCTTTTTCTCATGCAATATTCAGGAGTGTCTGGGGGGTGCTCTTGTTACTGCTGTGTAATTTTGTGGGGGATATGGTCTGTGTTCTCAGTTCCCTCACTCTGAAGTGGTCCCTTGATTTCCCCGATGTGGAACAGTCTTCAGTTGTCAGAATTTTTTGCTTTGCAAGACTTTCAGATATGGGCACACAGGTCTTGAATGTATTTGTCTTATTGTGGCTAGCCCTGCACTTAAGACTTTTGAAACTCTAAACGAACAGGTCTCCTCAATACATTATTATTTATTTATTTATTTTAAATATCTCCATTTGTGTCTCGCTGATCACCCATTCTAGTACTCAACCTGTTGACTTTACTCCCTCTTGGCAGGAGAATTTTATTTATTTATTTATTTATTTTTAAGATCCCCATCCCTCAAGAAATTGTCCTACATTGTTGGCAACTGTGCCCAACCCTTTGACCCATGCATACTCCAAGTGGGCGCCTCATATTCCATGTCTACAGCTAAGGACTGGGAGGAAGTGACCAATGATTTTGTCACCCTGGTCACTGGTTCACGTGACCGATATACAATTGAAATTTTATAAATGTATTCATAGTGTATTGTGCTCCTACGAGATTGTGTATGATGGGCAGACTCCCAAATCTTTTTATACCAAATGTGAAGTTGATCCGGGCACTTGTTTGAACAGGGGAGAAATTCTGTGGTTGTGTGGCTAGTGCATCACCATGGCGATATACTATATGGACTAAGAATTTAGTATGCAAGGGGAGTGGGGATTTATTCATTAGTATGCAGGGTTATCATAATGTTGGTGGTGTGTAAAGGATGCCCTCCCTTAGGTTTTGCTAGCATTACTATAACCCTGAAGTCTGAGCACATCCTCTGTTTCACCATTTGCCCAGTGGAAGAGCAGAAAGCATCCACTCAGATTTTAGCAGCAGAAACAGCATCACTCCTTAACCCTTTCCGTGCCATAGGGATGTACATTTTACAGCCCCCACTGAAAGTAAAAGGGTTACAACACTGAAATCCTGTACCCACTGAAAAAGCTGTTATAGTACTAATAAATATTCCAATCAATAATCTGATAATTATGGAGCAGTATAAAGTAAAATCTAATACTTGTAACAAAATGCAGCTCCAGTTCTTCTTTGTACTATTTGTCCCACGTAGCGCTGTATTTCAATACCATCAGGCTTGTAGTTCAACTGCAATTGAATGAGAAAGATCCATCTCCTGCCCCTTCTAGCCTCCTCCCATCAGCTGTGGAATCTGGTCCTGTTACTGGACGGATTGCAGTGAAGGACAATCTTCATGCAGTAAGTATAAGGAAAACCCTGCCCCACCTTGACGAAGGAGTGCAGGATTTTCCTTATGTTTAGTGAAGATTGCCCCTCGCTGCGCTCCATCTGGATCTGCTTGGAGAGGCGGGGGAAAGGGGTGGCAGGGGGGAACCTTTCTCATTCAACTGTGGTTGAACTCCAAGCCTGATAGTATTGAAATACAGTACGACCGGGACATAGAGTATAAAGAAGTATCAGCGCTGCCTTTAATAATAAATGCCTCACTGGCTGTCACCTTGCCTTTCCTGACAAAGGTGGGAGAGAAGAACGCCAACCTGAGTTGGAGATCTACGGAATGGTGATCATCTGATAGTCTGCTTGAGATCCACAGCACTTAAGGGGGGGAACAATCAAGAAAATTTTATAGTAAGGGTACATATGTATCATAAACTCCTTCTGGATATTATGCATCCACTCTTCTGTATGTGGGAGCCAAAGGTGTTCTGACAAACTGATCATATAGGTGTATAGTCATCCCATTCTGGAACTTGTAGTCTGCTTATTACTATCTCTACTTTTTTTGTTTATTATTATACTGTGTTGCAGTTTATATGAAACTTGATATTTTCACATATTCAGACTATTGATCAGAATATATTAGTACTGTAACAGCTGTTTCATTGGGTATAAGATTTCAGTGTTGTAACCCTTTCGCTGCCACAGGGGTGTGTGAAAGGCTGCTATTGGAGCTTAGTGTATGTGGTGATGTGCCACAATAAATATAAACACACCCACATGAATGACTGACAGTGGCTCATTAAACTTCCTTTTCAGTATACAAATGAGCCATATACTAGGCCCTGCAATATTGTAAAACAGGTCGAAGGGATGGTGGATTCATGACAATATTGGTGTATTTACAGGGATATGATGGAGAAGACACCTTAGTGCATAATGTCGATATTAGTGATGACATAATGACATAAGATCACCAAACTGGCCCCTTAACTAACATCAGTGCATCTCCACCCAGGTGAACTGAAAGTCAACTGTATCTACAGCAGAGAGCACTGTTGATGTAAATAAAAATATACATAAACTATTAACATGGGAGTAACCTTGTTTTACTTCGCAGGAAAAGCCCTACAATATGTGTGTTCATAATTTTGTTTCATGGTGTCTCCTTGATGAAAGAGAGACTGAAACTGGCTGCTCTGGTCCGTTTTAGACTCTTGTAATAATCACAGTCGGCCCGCAGGAGTGCTGCAGTCAAAACAGTCATGACTTGCTAGGACCATCACCGCTCCTTAACAACATGGATACTCGTGATGGTCCTAGGATGTCACTGGACCTTAAGGAGTTAATAAGGGAAATCTGTTTGTCATCTATTGTCTTGCTTTTCAAACATTTTTTTTTTTAAACAACCAGATAAACTTGTCTGCTTTACTTGTATTATTCCAGGTACAGTCCAGATGTAGTATTTTTGCAAGAGGTTATTCCACCATACTATGAATACCTAAAGAAGAGAGCTGTCAGCTACACAATAATTACAGGTATATTCCTTTAACTAATCATTTCAATGCTTCTTATCCTGTTCAACTGCATAAAATTACTCCCTATACAATTATGAGAGGGTATGTGCTGAAGTGAGTGTTCCAAATCTGTGGTGTTATAGTGAGCCTTATTGTTAACCCTTTGAGTGCCAGAGGGGTGCACAAAGCATTGCCTTGCTTTGAGTATCCCTCTGGCACTCAAAGGGTTAAAGAATATGGCCTTTCCAGCCTTAAGAGGCTCTGCGGAATAGTTTGCCATATCGCACAATGCAGTGCATGATCTCATTTAACCATTTTTGAATGGCAGATATGGGTACTCAAGTCATTGAGAAGCAATGCATTGTGCATCACTCAAGGGGTGAAGCCTTAACAATTGTTTTTTTTTTTTTTTGTTTTGTTTTTTTTATGGGACCAAATAAAGCATTTCTCTGTCATCCTATGAGGGAGGCAGAGACCATGGGTTTAATCCTTTTATAAGACTAGGACACTTAAAGAAGTCTCGAGGAAGCAACCTTTCTCATTTCAAACTGTCAGTTAGCTCTGCCCCTTCCTTAGTTTTAAATGTGTCCTTCTAGGACTGTCACTCTCTTAACTGGTTTACCTGTGTCTCTCCACCCCTCTTCTCCTATTAATCATGGCCCACATTGTTCTCTAGTTTCATTGCTTGTTCTTCGAGCATTCTGTGTTGAGAGAGTTCCTGAGTTTAGTGTTCTCTTCCTGTTATCAACCAGACTTTTATTTGATCTCACTTCTCATCTGATCCCCCTAGTACCTTGCTAATCTGCTACCATTGTTTGAACCGGCCTGTGTTTAGGCTTCACTCCTCTTTACTCCATGTCTTGGATTGGCTTTCCTGGTTTCAGCCTTTGCTTGACTTGACTCTGCTACCACCTCATCCTTCAGAAGTGGTGCAGTGTTCTCGTGTTTCCGTGCTTTAAATGTTGGATGTGCAACCTCCAAGGCCTCTCATCCAGCTCTGTGGATTCACCAGAAAATCCTCACATTTGCCAAGCTATACAGCTTCACCAAAGGTTTCTCCCATTCGCCAGAGGGTGTACATCTGCCAAGCTCCACAGGTTTGCCAGAGAACCCTCCCATTTGCCAGAGTTTGCACAAACTCAAAGCTCTGCAGGTTTGCCAGAGATTCCTCATATTCTCAAGAGTGTGCGCGTCCGTTAAGCACTACAGGTTTGCCAGACATTCTTCATGTTACCCAGAGTGTGATCATCTTCCAAGCTTTGCTAGTTCTCCAGCTGATCCATCAATTTTTTTTAGGAGAGTTCATCTTCGCCAGGATCCAGGGACATATACCTCATAAAGGTTCATGTTCTCCACCTAACCTCGTTACGGTCTGCAGATCCTGCTTTCTCATTCATGTTTCACTTCACTGTACTTTCTCTGTACAGAATTATGCAGTACTTTTATGTTCCTATACTGGTACTGGCCCAGACTCAACTGAGGGCAGTCCTCTGGCATTCATGCTGCAGCAAGAGCTCACCAGAGACTGTCCACTCTCGCCAGCTTGGCTCCCCCCCCCCCCCCCCCACTCGTCACTGGCAAAGCTTCTATTTGCTGCACAGGGCATTCTCAGGAGGAACCTGACAGGGACAAAGGGCATAGTCTATCAATTCATTTGGTACTATTTGATATGTCACATTGAATGGTTTTTATTTAGAACTGCCTATCTATATATATAAAAGAAGACTTTGTGCCTGCCAAAACACACCCAGGGGTGGTATTAAGGAGGAGTTACTGTTCCCATTGGGTGATTCAATCATGCAGGGAGTTGGCCCGCCCCCACTATGCAGCCCGCCCACCACTATCAAAGTCAGAAAAAAACAATATGGCCGCCACTTGCTCCTACACCACAGACAAACACACATGCCCCACTCACACAGCACCACACAAACACACACATGTCCCACTCACACACACAGACCACCACACACACATGCCCCACTCACACAGCACCACACACACACATGCCCCACTCACACAGCACCAAGCAGACATGCCCCCACTCACACACACAACACCACATACACACACAAAGCCAGAAATACATATGGCTGACACACACACACAGTCACTCACCCTGACTCCCAGAGGCCTCAGCAGGACCTGTAGTGCAGCACCAGAGGAACAAAATTGCACTCAAAGGGTTAAGGTAGGTCCTCATTGCTCAATTATTTCTTCACTGTCATCATTTGCCATGCAAGACTCAGGACAGACAGCCATCAGATTCACACTTAACCCACTGACTGCCACAGGGTTGTGTATCAAGTTTTACCCCTCAGGGAGTGTGTTCAAACTCCTCACACTGTAAACTTGCATTTCTCTCCCACTTCTCCCCCTTCCCCAGCCTATTACTAACACTTTTCCATATTTATGTTAAGCCCCGCCCCCTACTCGCAATTAAGCCCCGCCCCCTTTTAACCCAGATTGCCCCATTGCTCTCACCACATCAGCACCACATGAGGGACTCCACAAGTAAAAATTCCCAGGTATAACACATACATGCCTCACTCACACACCACCAAACACCCATACACACACACAAAGCCAGAAAGAAAGATGGCTGACACACAGTCACTCACCTTGACTCCCAGTGGCCTCAGCAGGACCTGTAGTAAAGCCTCTGAACGGTGCTGCATCAGCAGGGGAACAAAATGGCACTCAAAGGGTTAAGGTAGGCCCTCATTGCTGAATTACTTCTTCACTGTCATCATTTGCCATGCAAGACACAGGACAGACAGCCATCAGATTCACACTTAACCCACTGACTGCCACAGGGTTCTGTATCAAGTTTTACCCCTCATGGAGTGTGTTCAAACCCCTCACACTGTAAACTTGCATTTCCCTCCCACTTCTCCTCCTTCCCCAGCCTTTTACTAACACTTTTTCACATTTATGTTAAGCCCCGCCCCCTACTCGCGATTAAGCCCCACCCACTTTTAACCCAGATTGCCCCATTTGTCTCTCCACATCAGCACCACATCAGTCCCCTCTAGGGACTTCACAAGTCAGTGTTCCCAGGTATGAACACACTTCCCACTGCTATTTAACTCTGACATGCCTCTCTATACCTTAACCCTTTGAGTGCCAGAGGGGTACACAACTCATGAGCACATGTGTTTCTGCTCATATATGTTGCGTGTCTGTGTGTGTACATCTCTGTTACATATGTGTGTCCATGTGTGCATCTCCAGTGTGTCTGTGTGTGTGCATGTCTTTTGCATGTCTCTGCCGCTCACTGTGTGTATGTGCATACCTCCCAACATTTCACAGGGCCAAAGAGGGACACGTTAGTTTTAGGTAATATTATTGGGGGTGTGGCTGGTGGGCGGGGCATTAGTAAGAATTTTTAGGTTATTTCATGACCTATTACTGGCTATTTATGTAACTGAATAAATGATTTAGTTCAAGACCAAAGTATTTTATTTGCACAGACTAATGTATAAACACATATACTGAAGTTTATTGCTTTATTGCTGTAGAGCAAAGTAATACACACCACACAGTCAGGGCTGGTGCAAGGATTTTTGCCACCCTAGGCAAAACCTAATTTTGCCGCCCATTTCGCTCCGCCCCTTGTGTCCCACCCCTTTATACCCTGCCTACTTATACCCAACCTCTTTTCATGATTGTCCTCTCTCTGCCCCCTGAGCCACTCTGCCCCTGTTCTGGAGATGCCTGTAAGAGATGCCCCCCACCAGCTCCAACTTGCCCCTTATCAGCTTCACTTTGGCCCACCAGCTCCACTTTGCCCCTATCAACTCCAACTTGCCCCCATCAGCTCCAACGTGCCCCCACCAGCTCCATTTTGCCCCCTCAGCTTCACTTTACCCCCTCAGCTCCAACTTACCCCCATCAGCTCCACTTTGCCCCCCATCCTCTCCAACTTACCCCCATCAGCTCCACTTTGCCCCCCATCCGCTCCAACTTGCCCCCATCCGCTCCAACTTGCCCCCACCAGCTCCACTATGCCCTCTCAGCTCCAACTTTCCACTATCAGCTCCACTATGCCCCCATCCGCTCCAACTTGCCCCCATCCGCTCCAACTTGCCCCCCATCCGCTCCAACTTGCCCCCCCATCCGCTCCAACTTGCCCCCCCATCCGCTCCAACTTGCCCCCCCATCCACTCCAACTTGCCCCACCAGCTCCACTTGCCCCCCCTCAGCTCCAACTTGCCCCCCCTCAGCTCCACTTTGACCCTCATCAGCTCAAACTTGCCCCCATCATCTCCAACTTGCCCCCACCAGCTCCACTATGCCCCCTCAGCTCCAGCTTTCCCCTAACAGCTCCAACTTGCCCCCTCAGCTCCACTATGCCCCCTCAGCTCCAACTTGCCCCCCATCACATACCTGTATCTCCCGCGCAGTCTTCTCTTCAGTAATGCAGAGCGCGGCGGGAGATCATGACTCCCAGCGCGCTCTGCATTACTAAAGATCCGACCAGATGAGGGAGCGCTGTAGCAACACAGACCTGACTGTGTTGTGGTTCCTGGCGTGGTGTGTGGGCGCAGCTCTTCTCCGCTGCATGCCCGCGCCCCCAGTACGTGTGCGCCCTAGGCCGGCGTCTACCTCGCCTATAGGTGGAGCCGGCCCTGCACACAGTCTGACCTCCTAAAAAGAGGGACAACAGGGTGGGAAAGAGGGACAGAGGAATTTGGCCCTCAAAGAGGGACTGTCCCTCCTAAAGAGGGACACTTGGGATGTATGGTATGTGTCTGCCTGTATGCTGCATATGTCTGTGTTTATCAGTGTGTCTGCATTTCAAACACGTGCGCCCAATGGTCATAACATGACGGGCAACGCCGTCCCATGTTGCTAGTGTATTATATTAGCCAAAAGTCCATGAAATTTATAATTTGGGAGTTATTCACTTATTTCTGGTGAAAGTCATTACAGCAGGGAGTTTAATTAGCTGAAACATCACTGAAAAGATCGTTAGCATATGAAATTCCACTAAAATAGTGCACACGTGTGTGTGTGTGTGTGTGTGTGTATATATATATATAATATAATATAATATTGTATGTGTGTGTGTATATATAGATATATAATATCAAGCAAAAAAACAGATGCACTTTCAGGATGTAAATTCAAAAGGTTATGTTGTAATCTCCATCATAAAACAAAAATAAAAATGTGCTTAAACTAGTGACGTTTCGGTTCACTGTCTGGGACCTTCCTCAAGCCAAACAAATATACAAATGAATACGTTATTTATAGTGGTCGCCACAAGACCAAAATAATTAATTGTAGAAATGCTAAACCACCCACTGTGGCGATGCAGAGCGCACCGGAAGTGATGTGTCAAAATAAACGCACACACGAGAGGATGAAACAGTAGGACCCGAAGAATGTTGAAAAGATACAGTGGATTCGGTATGAGGGTCATGTACCCTTGGGGGGGGGGTAATTCACTAATTAATGGATCTGTTAGAATTACAGGGATGTGACCTGGTATTAATCATTGAGTGCTAGAGGGGTGTGCAACCCCTCTGGCACTCAAAAGGGTATTATGTAGATGGGCCAGCACTCAAAGGGGGTTTCACCCCTTCACAACTTTGCTTAAATCGTTTCGTTATATATTACAAATAATGAAAAGTGTAAACATTTATTTATTTTAAAAAAGCTTGCTTGGGAGAAATTTAAAGAATAAATGCAGCTCTGTACCCACGTCCAGGCAGACTGTGTTTAACGGATCTGTACCGTAGTTTGATGCGTCTATCCAGCCTCCGTCATTGTCTGTCTGTAAGCTGGAGTGCTCTCATTGACAGATGATGGCGTATTTCCGATGGGGATGGCTGGCCACGCACCTTCAACTAATATTGCTGTCGGTCGCGTTACTGTGACCCGAGATTAACTCCTCGCTCTCCACTACCTCTCCTGACTTCTCCGGGACTTATGATGGCCGATATCATGCACTTACCGTCCAAGGCTGATTAACAAGCTTTTTTGGATGAGATCTGATCAGTGCTGCAAGAGGAATTTGTGCAATTAAATTGTGCAACAGGAGTCGTGCCTCACGGCAGAGGAACGGATGGAGGATGCCTTGCCACCACAGCCTGGGAATCTACAAAGGCTTATGTGCGCACAACTTGCTGAGGCAGACTACCCTGTCGAGTGTCAAGAAAAGATTGTCGATGTAAGACAGGTTGGCGATCTTTGTGCCTACATTCTATGTGACATTACCACTAAGCAAACTCTGAAGATCGACCCAAAATTGGTCTCTGGTGACAGTGAGGGGCTATCGCGAGGCCTGCTTTCATTGTTTACCACTGTTGCTTGTGAAGTGTCTGGCTTTGAGACCTCCCCTTGGGACCCAGTAATTCATGTCCTGTTTAAGATGAAACTCCCTCAGGATTACATTTTGTTGCGCTTCTGTTCCAGCTCATAGGGTAGAAAAAGAACCAGAAGGGGCGCAATACCAAACTCTAAAAAAAAAGAACGGTCCCCAATAAATGGAGCTAATACAGTATGTAGAGCACCCGGTTGGATACACTTGCAACCGGTATAGCAAGCAGGGATTTAATATCCGCCCTGCTACGGATGTACTGATCTCTGGATAAAAGACTGGAACCAATAGATATCTTGTATAAAGTTTACTATTTAAATATAATTCCATATTATGTGGTATTAAGCATAATAATAGACTAATTTGAGCCCAAACTTCGCTACTGACGAAGAAGCGGCGCTTTGAAACGCGTTTAGCTTTGGGGCTTATTTATTTTAATTAGTGGGACTGTTGGATGCTCGTCTGGCAGAGCTTACCTGCTTACTTTGATTTGTTAATTATCCATCCCTGTGGACTGTAAGTTTCTCTATAGAGGACCTTGGTCACTGCAACTTGCCTGAGATGGCTCGGCACACATCAGGATAGAGACTGACTGTCCCATGGTCATAAGTGTGGTCCCCCTTGGGCCCGGGGGGACTAGCCATGCTTTACTACTACTCCCTATGATATATAGGAATGTTTTGGTACATTTATGGAGGATTATTTTGTGGGACAGAAGAGCTACTAAGTATTTTTGCGTTGTCCTACCTGCTCGGGGGACTGTTGTGTAATGTTTATTATGTATGTTCAGCTTCCCTCCTCAGATAACTCCCTGAGGGTTCCTTCTCATATTATATTAGTTGTTACTGTTATGGCTTCTTTTATATTCATAGTCACTCTGGTTAGGGTCACAACTCTATTTATCTCATTCTGAGTCCTTGACTCTCTATCTTCCCCCCCCCATGTCCTCTTTGAGGTTCCTACGTGGTATTCTGGCAGGGTGAGGGGTATTTTACCCTATCACTTTGTCCACGTATAATCTTTCTACTTTCAGGCTCTGTATTTTCTTATGCTCTTTTATTGTCGTCTTGCTTGTCTCACCCTCTACACTTGCTCTTTTCTTTCCTTTTCTCGTTCTCTTCCCTAATGCTCTATATTAAAGAGATGCTCTTGGCATCCTTTGAGTACCTCTAGAGATTTTTCCTCAGCTTCTCCTTTTCTAAGCTCATATGTTTAGATATCTTACAAAGGTATTATGGAGAAATGTAGAAGAGGTTTGCTAATGTTCCTGTTTACAGTTTATATATTTGCCTTTCAGTGATTATATGATGCAATATACTCCTTCTCCTCACTGTTCTGCTCATATAGACTGCCTTTGATAGGATACTCATTTTATATCTGTAGTACTTAGTCTTTTACGCTTTGTTTGAGTGAAATGCCATTTCTTGTATGTAGTAACCTCTGTTGGTATTGACTCATGTTTTGTATAACAAGTGTTAGTCTCAATAAAACCTTTGGAAAATGGGGGTGGGGGGGGGTAATGCATGCTGAGACATTTTAGCAGTGCCTGATATCACAGCCATGTAAGTGCACAGTGGGCCAGGAAATAAAGCATCCCTTATGGCCTGCTGATCAGGTTGATCTGAATGGAGGCTGAAGAATAAAGAACAATGCCAGCAGCCATTTCTGGTGCACCATATGGCCTGGTGTTGGAAATCATCCCACGGGGTGATGAATTGGTCACTGTGCAAAGTACTTGTGCAGGGGCAGAGTTGTAACACCTAACATAATGGAACCACATACGTGGCAAGTTGGATCCAAAGTGAATGGAAGACTTCTTTCTTTTTGTGTTCTGCAAGTGCTGAGAGAGATGCAACCAGAGTCTGAGGCAACTGATCTCTCTGCAACACTGCATAACTCCAGATCTGTTTCATATGATTATTCAGATAAGTTTTCTATTTGTTTATTCTATGGTACACATCATGTCAGGCCACAGAGTCCATTAGGCAAATGTACGCAGGCAAGTTCTTCTTCCCATACTAACAATATTGTAAGAGATAAAATTAGTCTTCCAATCTTTGCGTTCTGGTGCAACTTCCCACTTGCTCTAAGGGGCAGTCTTAGATACAAAGATGGGAAGTCCTTAAAGGGATAGTAATGTTTCATAATAAAAGCAGCTCTAATTAATCTTCATAGTATTTGGGCCATGGAGAGTGTTATTTCAATTCTGTCAGAGTTGTAGTTCAGGAGTAATTGAATGATAAAGTATCCCCCTCCCACCCCTTTTACTGATGTAACAGTAGTATATGTTGACATGATTAGTTAAGTTTGTTCATCTGGATACTTTCGAACTGGGATTTTTTGTTTTACCAGGGAAGTTTATTTTCTTATTCTTAAAGTAGATTGAGGCAGAGTTGGGCTGTCCCCATGATCCCTTTGTTCCCCATAGAACAACAGAGGAAAGAGCATTGTTGGGGTACTTTACAGATAAATTCATTTCTCTTAATGCCCATGGAAGACACATTGCATCCCACACAGTAAAATCTCTCCGGCAGTGGCGCCCTGCGTTTTTTAAAGGGATACTAATGTTTCACAAAAGCAGCTCCAATTAATCTCCATAGTATTTGAGCCATGGAGAGTGTTCTTTCAATACTGTCAGAGCTGTAGTTCAAGAGTAATTGAATGATAAAGTATCCCCCTCTGATTTACATTATAGTAGCCTTTTGGCTTTGTATTGCTAAATTAAAAGCTAAAGGTGTGGCGCTAACCAACAGTTAAAGCGATCGTAATGTCAGGAAAAAAGTATTCACTATATGGTAGATACAAATAAGTGGAAGTAATCTTTTAGTTTTATCTCTCAAACAGTTTGAGAGGTATATGAAAATAGTTTTCTGCTCCCTCCCCTTTCTCATATGTTAGCTGTATAGCTGACGGCATGAGATCCTGGTTCCTGGACCAGACGGCAGCTCTTCAGTAGTGCCAACATAGCAATACCTAAAAATAAATACTTAATTTGAACGGTCTACAATGTGTGCTTGGTTTGCAAGCACACATTGTAGACCATTCTGATGAAGTTATTGGAGGTGCTGCTGAAGAGCCGCGTCTAGTCAGTCGACCAGAATCTGCTTCTGACAGCTTTACAGCTCGTCAAGCTGAAAGGTGAGCGGAGAACTTTATTTTCGAGATGCGAATAAGCGCAAGTAATCTTAGCCCTATTGTCTCTATCTCCCATGGACTCATAGAGAACATGCAACCAATCAACAGATAAACATGAGGCAGCTTCTTAAGAATACTGCACTTGCCAGCAGAATAGATTGGAAAAGCCCCGTTAGATTTTTTTTTTTTTTTTTTTTCTCTCCCCTCAGTCACTTTAGTCCTCAGCGTCTGAGAGGTGCCCAGTGCATTGCTTTGTAATTCTTTGGATACTTTTCTGGCATTCAAAGGGTTGATTAATTCATTTGTGTGCCCCAAAGAGAGAGAGCATACACACACTCATACTAATGTTGCAGCCCTTCTTGGAGGAAGTTGTAGTGTATGCGACCTTCAACTGTATTTGAGTTTGACATGCCTGTTGTATCTCATCGCCAGCTAGTGGAGCTGGCCTTATTACTGGCCAGTATATGAGCAGCAAGCCAAAAATGATGTGAGAGGCTCTGAGCACGAACAAAAGCACAATGGCCTGTTCTCCGGCTAGTCACCGCTCAAGAGCATCACATTTTAGCTCTAGTGCCATTACAGAGGAGAAATTTCCACATACATATTAGACTAATCCCGCCCATAAGGGCGGTCCAGTACCAAAATGATGGGCAAGTCCCCTCTGCACGGAAAAACCAGCTAACCCCAGACGTACCTTTCAGCCTTATATTATAAAGGGTAATCCAGACATGGACCCCTTGCTCTCAATGCCTAGGGAAGGCAGCTGCACCTCACTGATGAGGCCCAAATAAGGCCGAAACGTACGTCTGGGGTTAGCTGGTTTTTCCGTGCAGGGGGACTTGCCCATCATTTTGGTACTGGACCTCCATTATGGGCAGGATTAGTCTAATATGTATGTAGAAATTTCTCCTCTGTAATGGCACTAGAGAGCGAAAATGTGATGCTCTTGAGTGGTGACTAGCCGGAGAACAGGCCATTGTGCTTTTGTTCAGCTCCACCATATATGCGGGAAGCTGCCTAGTTCACCCAACCACAAAAGACAGGTGTTTGGGGTATTTTTATTTTAATCTTGTGAAGCTGCTGTGGTACCTGATAAGGTCCTATGATTGTTCCTGTATACCAATAATGAGGAAGCTCCTCTGAAGAGTGGTGCATACTGCATGCCCTACTCTCTCCTCTAGGGATCACCCTAACACTTCCTCTTATGTAAGAGAGCTATCCAGGGGTAGATGTGAGTTGACATTCTTCATCAAGCCATATATGCACAATATCTGGCCCCATGAAAGTGTTCAGAATGATTCTTTCACACTCAGATGGGCCAATATCTTGACCAACACAGCAATCTCCTACTTCTCTCCTGCATGAAGGTGTATTTGATTTCTTCCAGGTCCAGAGCTATATCGCTACTGGACCAAGGTTTGCATATTGTGTATTCTTGTGCCAGTCCTTATGTCCTTGTGCTTAGCAGCTAACAAAACCGTAGGGATATGAAAGGTTCAAGTAAAGACCAGTAGCTGAGGCAGAGTAATAACAGGAAACCAGCAATCCATCACTTAATGGCTGGCCCAGCAGTGAGGATATATCTTATGGGAAGGAGGTGGGAGCAGGAATTGGCCAGTCTGGTGGTTTAATAGTAGAGTTTTGACTTATGTGAATCTAGAGTGGGGTGGGGAGGAGCATGAAAATTTAAATAGGGGTAGTGGGAGAGAAGGTTGGGAGGAAATTATGAAAACCTTTTTAGGTCCTGCCAAAAGTGGCCCTGGCATCTGGAACTACCTGTGACACGTGTCATCCTCAACTGCAGTGGCCTACCACTGCACGTTCGGTTGTGGGGGAAGGGGGGCTTCTCTGGAAGATTGCATCCATCCACTTCCCTGTACAATGACGTTGGGTACATGGTGGCGGACAAGCCAGGCAACAGTGTCACTCACTGGCTAGGAAGAGGGTCCATCTAATATTTGTTGGTAATGGAAGATTTGTGGCACAAACCAACTGGGCACTATAAGGACACACAAAAACACTGTAATGCCTATTGATTTTAAATGGGTCTTTTCACCCTTTGAATGCAACGGATCTCCAGCTCGATGCTTCACAATACATTGGAGTCCTTTCTTGCATTCAAGTTAAAAACACCTTTCTGTGAGATGTTTTGGGGCAAGTTTCTGTGGTAACTTAACCCTTTTGTTGTTGTTTATCACATTTTTGGGGGTTTGGACACTTTCCCTACTGGGAATAGTGTTTTTTTGGTTTTTTTTGGGGCGTAATGTTTTTATTAGAGTGACTTTTGTGTTTTATGTGTTGGTATTCACCTCCTTTAACGTTATGTTCTGTGCCTTTAAGGCACGCGTTTACAGCATAAATGCCATTGGACCATTCATTTCTACGGGACTATACAGTTTGGACATATCTCTGCAACCGCTCCACGTAGCATGGTCAGAGATGGCCCATTGGGTTGATTTTCCCTTGCTCTGTCATCCGGTCAGTGTTCTGGGGATGTTGGGGGCTTTAACCCCTTAAGGACCGGGAAATCCGGCCGAAGATGCAACTCAACGACCACAGAGCAAAATTTTTTTTTTGCTCCGTTGCGTTCCGGGCACCCCGAACGGTGTGCAGCCACGGGGGGAGCCCGGAACTCGATGACGGTCATAGTACGTCATCGGTCGTTAAGTCAAATCGACCCTTGACGTACTATGACCGTCAAGGGTCGTTAAGGGGTTAAGAGGCTTTGGGCACTGTTAGGGGTACTCTGTCTGCGGAACCTCGTTTCCCATGAGCACCCACTTCGCTCGCTTGTTTCTGATTGGCTCCTTTCGCGGCACCCATTTTTTGTATTTGTAGATAGAGTATCCTATGCAGGATTTGGACTCTCCTCTGCAGCTTAACCCTTTGCTTACCAGATAAGTCTTAATTTAGTGTTACTAGGGTGCATTAATTATCATACATGCTTTATTGTGGCTGTTTTGATACTTTGACCATTTTGACTCTGTGAGAATGTCTACTCCGTTAGACCTTGGGGCTAAACGTAAGACTAAGGATACTGGGGTGTCTGTGTCCCCCATTGCTCCTCATGTCAATCAGGGTTACCTAGATAATACTCAGGACATGTTTGCCCAGCATGCGCTGCTGCCCCTGAATCCCTTGCTGGGTCCTCCAGCCTTGCACTAGAGCCAATATAGATGCAAGAGTTTAAGGCTACTACCAGGGACCTCCGGTCCACCTTACAGCTACTTCCATCCACTTTACAGGGGGTCTTCACTTCATTGCAGACCCCCGTCCCCATCAGATCTTCCCTGCCTAAACCGCTGGGTGTACCCGATGTGTCTGATTCCTCTGAGGAGGAATTATTGGTGGACTCTGATGACTGTTCAGCTGTTCCTTCATCTCCATTTTTTTTTTTTTTTTTTTAAGGGGACCCCTTCGAGGCAGACCCCATTCCCTCAGCTGAGGGCCTGATCAGGGCTGTGTTGCCCACCCTGAACATTCCCTTAGTGCAGGAGGCATCTTCTGACCCCTCTGATGTTTTCCAGGAGCCTGTTAGGCCCCATGCCTGCTTTCCACCTAATCCCACCCTTGACCACTTGGTGTCAGAGGAGTGGAAATTTCTAGACAAGAAACCTGTGTCTAAAAAGTTTGCTAAATGTTATCCGTTTTCTGAAACGGACCTTACTCAGTGAGTTCATTCCCCCTAAAGTGGATGCTCCAGTGTCCAGGCTTTCTAAATCAACTGCCTTGCCAGTGGCTGACTCTTGTACTCTAAAAGACCGGACTGAGAAGAAGCTTGTGACTTCTCTCAAGGCTATTTTTGTGACTGCGGGCTCTGCCCTTCACCCTGCCTTTGCTGCTGCATGAGTAAATAGGGCTGTGGCTATTTGGATTGAACAGCTCAATTCTGCTGTCCGTCATCCAAGCCTAAGCAGCAATGGATAGCCAAGTCCTCCACGAAGCCCAAGGCTTCCAAACCTTCTGCATGACTCACCGAACCCGGGTCCCCACCTGCAGGTAGGTGGCTGCCTATGCCACTACCTCTCAGCTTGGCAGGCCTCTGAGGAGGACCCATGGGTTTTACAGGTGGTGGCCTCGGGATACAGGATTCCCTTCACTTCCCTTCCTCCTCCAAGGACCATCTTGGATCTGAAGGACCTCAACTCCTTTGTGGTCAGGTCCCAATACTGCCAGGAGTCTCTGCGCACAGTGATGGCTACCATGTCTCCTGGGGGATTTCTGGCCTCTCTATATCTTCAAGATGCCTATCTGCACATCAACATTCATCGGCAGTATCTCTGCTTTGTCTGAGACTGAGGGCATTTCCAGTTCTTTGCCCTCCCCTTTGGCCTGACCATGGCTCCGCAAGTCTTCAACAGAGTCCTGGGAGCCTTGATCACTGTCCTACATCAGAACGGCATCAGAGTGACTCCATATATGGATGACCTCCTCCTGAAGGCCTCTCCTCCAGATTTCCTTCACCAGCAGATGCAGGACTGCATTCATGCTCTCTCCCATGATGGGTGGATCATCAACTTGGACAAGTCAGACCTTGTTCCTTCTCAGAAGGTCTTTCTGGGCCTCCTCTTCGACACTCAGAGGGGGATGGTCTTTCTGACAGACGAAGTGTCTCATCAGCATTGAAGGTCCAAGCTATCCTGTCTCAGGATCCAGTCCCAGCCAATAAGTTGTCCTCCTTGGTGGGGAAGTTCATTTCCACCATAGAAGCAGTCCCATTTGCCATGGCTCACACCAGGGAACTTCAGAGGTTTTTGATCATGGCCTACAAGGGCCGTCCAGATCTACTGGAAAGATCCCTGTCTCTCCCTCTTCAAGTGCAGCAGAGTCTCTCATGGTGGCTCAACCTGAACAATCTCCTGAAAGGCAGACCCTTTCTGGTCCCGTTTTGGACCACGGTGACGACGGATGCCAGCCTCTCCGGAGCACTTGAGTGTTCAGGGCCAGTGGCCTCTGGAAGAATCTCTCCTTCCCATCAATGTCTTGGAACTTCAGGTAATATTTCATGCCCTACATCACTGGACCGTGACCACTGCAGGATTGCCTGGTAAGGGTGCAGTCGGACAATGCCACAGCAGAAGCCTACATCAACATGCAGGGAGGCACAAGAAGTCTCGCAGCTTGGTTAGAGGTCAAGGCTATTTTATCATGGGCAGTGGAGCATGTCCCTGCTATTTCTGCAGTTCATATTCCTGGCGTAGACAACATTCTGGCAGACTTCCTCAGTGGACAGCGGGGAGTGGGAGCTGCATCAAGAGGTCCTCAGCCTCCTCATCCAGCAGTGGGGTCTACCATGCATCGACCTGATGGCAACCAGACACAACAGAAATGTTCCTACCTTCTGCTTTTGCTGGGTGGATCCCATGGCTCTGGCAGTGGATGCCTTATCGATTTCCCGTGGACGTTTCCTCTGGCTTAATCTTCCCTCCTGTTCCTCTGTTGACCAGAGTTCTTCGGAAGCTCTGACTGGCGCACTGCCCAGTCATTCTGATTGCTCTGTACTGGCCACGACAAGCTTGGTTTCTAGAGCTTCTGGACCTATCTGTGGTGGAAACTCTTCCACTTCCTCCCCGTCCAGATCTTCTACATGGTTACTTCTGGAAAGAAGACTTTCATCGTCTGGCTTTGACAGCTTGGAGATTGAATCCTCCGTTTTGAAGAGAGGATTTTCTTCTGGGGTGGTGGCTACTATGCTTGTATCAGGTTTGGTCTACCTTCCTGGCTTGGTGTGCTGACAGACCTATCTCAGGATTTTGACCTTCCTACAGGATGGTGTGGATAAGGTTCTCAGTCTGAGTTCTCTCAAGGTTCAGACTTCTGCGTGCTCTGTCCTTTTTCAGAGGTGTCTTGCTATCATTCCTGATGTCAAGGTTTTCTTCCAGGATGTTGCTCACACCCATCCGGTGTTTAAGTCCCGTACTCTTCAGTGGGATCTTAACTTGGTCTTGGGAGTGCTTCAGCGCCCTCCTTTTGAGTCTTTGGCTACCATTCCTCTGTCTCCTGATGTGGAAGATGGACTTTCTCCTGGCGATTTGTTTCTGTTTGCTGAGTTGCAGAGCTGCATGCGCTGTCTTGTAAACCACCCTTTCTGGTTTTCCACGAGGACAAGGCTGTGCTTCGCACCTCCCAAGAGTTTCTCCCAAAGGTTGTGTCCGAGTTCCACATCAATCGGGGGATTGTGGTTCCTTCCTTCTGTACTAACCCTACTTCTGACAGAGAGGGATCTTCATCTTTTGGATGTTGTGCATTGTCTCAAGTTCTGTGTGCATCGCACTGAGTCATTGCCAAAGTCTAACACACTCTTTTTCATTCCTTAGTGTCCTAGGGCAGGCAAGCCTGCTTCCAAGGTTTCCATTGCTTCTTGGGTCAAGTCCACAATTCGTAAGGCTTACAAACTTTTGGAAGAAGCCTGTTCCCTTCAGAGTCACTGCTCATTCTACGAGGTCTATTGAGGCTTCTTGGGCCTACAAGAACCAGGCCTCAGCTGATCAGTTGTGCAAGGCGGCCACTTGGTTATCTGTGCACACTTTTTTAAAACACTATCGTGTGGACATGCTGGCATCGGCTGATGCCAGTTTTGGGAGGAAGGTCCTGGAGGCAGCCTTGCCTGTCTAGGATCTCCTTGGTTTCTCAGTACTCTCACTTTTGAGTCCTGTTGGCTCTAGTTCAGCGTGCTGTGTAACAGTTCATGGGGTTTGTTTTACCCCTGTTCAGTGTCTGTTGACACTTTGCAGTTAGTGTTGAGCTAGCTATTTATGATCTGTAGGTTCATTGGTGCTTTGGGGGCCTGTGTCTGGTCCTTGCCTTCCCACCCTGGGGAACTTAATAGTCGGACATTCCAAAGTTACCAGTAACCTGTATTGGATGACTGAGAAAAGATGATTTTAGTCTTACCTGTTAAATCCTTTTCTCTTAGTCCATACAGTTTACTAGTCTCCCACCCTGTCAAGGGACCATGCTTGGCACTCCTGCGGCAGAATGTGGGGGTCCTTTCGGGTTGAAGCTTCCTTTAGCTTCTTACTACCTAGTCAATAGTTAGTCTGCAAATCTTACTGGCTGGGGATTGGCTGGCTGCAAGCTAAGGAGAGGAGTTAGGCTCCACCCAGCAGTCACTTCTCAGAATTGTTCCTGCCTATTAAAGGGGATGATCTCCTACCCAAAGTTACCAGTGACCTGTAGGGACTAAGAGAAAAGGATTTAAAATGTAAGACTAAAATCCTATTATGATGTAGTTGGGTTGCCCCAGAATTACTCCACTTTTTTTGTTCTTTCTTCCATTGCGGAACACAAACTATGGGGTTAAGTAGGTACTACCAGGAGGCAGTGCACTTGCAAAAAAAGCTCTCTAGAAGAAGAGACTCTCTCCGCAGCAGCAGCCTTTGTTTAAAGTGCTACACTAAGAACAGAAAAGACAAATTTCTCTTCAAATTTTCTTTTATTGTATTTCCTTATGGGAACGGATTCATTCTCCCATATTTCTGGCTCCCTTCTGAGTGTTCTTTGCTCTTGCATGTAGAGCAGAACAGGACACACCGTATTTCGTTTCACAAGACTTCTCATCTCCCACTGTTCCTGTGTCTATAGTTTGGCCACAATCTGATTCTATTGTCATTAATATACATTTAAGTACTTGGAGTCCCCTACCCTAATAGTAATGTGCCGCTTGAGTGTCTGGATAACCACATCTCTACTTTTTCTCTTTAATACAGCCTTGTTTCTGGTGTTTTGAGGAAAGGTGAGGGGTTCTTCTCCCTTCATTCATTTCTCCTTGCATCTCATACTTCAGAGGCAATTCTGCAGCCGGTGTGCTCCTCAGTTGGCCAGACTGACTTCTTGAGGCTACTAGCACTCCTCAGTGGTACAACTAACTTTTTTTTTTTTTCCTGACTTCTCTCTCAATCTCTCTGTTATTTGAGGTGGGGGAGAGGGTTGTTTTACATACCAGAGAGAAAAGGGCGACATGGGGAAGCCCAAGGCTGCCACTTTCAGTCAGATCCGCTATAACCTTCTTCTTTTATGGCCCCCACGCAGACTGCTATAGGACCCATTCCCTCTTTAAAGAAAAAAAAAAAAAATGGCTTGGGTTAAGACCCTTACTTCCTCTCTAGCAGGCTTCAGGTCCTGACCAGCCTGCTGCATCTATTCAGTGTATCGTGGATGCGTTATATCCAGAAAGAGGTACCTTTTTCCTGTTGAGAACGATTCTGTCACTCCTGGGGAGGTTTCTAAGTAAGCTGTCTGCTCTCTCTGTAGTGGCACACCACACTCTGCACCTGAAGATCTTGTTCGATGGTCTGTTTTCTAAGAAGTACAATTTCAATCAATTTTCACATTGATTTTAAGGACCACCCTCCTCGTCGCTTCATTATATCAAAGGTTCCTTGAGTCCCTTTGAAGGCTCTACAGTTTCAGGATGTGGCTCAAGCCTTGGTATGCATGATGGTCTTGGTGCTGGTCCCCCAACATGAGAGGTTCTTGGGGTTCTATTCCAATATCTTCACTCACCAAGAAATATGGCAGTTCTCTAGTTCTACACCTGAGACCTCTCAATTGTTTTGTGCATACATCAAGAAGGTTCAGACATCCCAGCATGTTTTGGGCTTTGATCTGTCGTTGGAATGCTGTTGTGGCACTTAATGAAGATGTTGTGTTCACTAATCTCTGCTTTGGAGGTTGTACAATATGTCCAATTTCACATGTGGTCTGCAGCTGGACATTCTGAGAGAGGGGTCCAGACGTCCGTCATCTCTTCTGATGTCCTTCCTATCTTGGTCAAGGGTAGCTCTGCACTGGGGGGATTCAGAAAACCCACCTAAAACTGGGTTGCCAGTTTGGAGTACTGGATTGGTCTAGAGTGACGACAGATGCCGGTCTGTCAGGTTTGAGGATCACCTTCAGTTCTCGGTGGCACTGGTTCTCTGGTCCAGTTGTGCGAGTTGTCATTCAGATAGTCTGCTGGAATTTTGTGTGATTCATCTAGCCCTTCAGCATTGGTCCCAGTCATTTTTGTGGCTTCCCAGTTCAGGTCCAGTGTGTGACAGAGGTGGCTGTGGCTCAACTGCCAGGGAGGGAACGGAAGGCACATCTGCGATGTCTGATATTTTCCGGATTCTCTCCTGAGTGGAAGCTTGTGTTCCAGACTTACTGGTTATTCACATCCCAGGGATATGCAGAGTAGCATCAGACTACCTCAGTCACCAACACCTTGACTAAGGAGAGTGGAAGCTAAAGCAGTCCATTTCCAACTCTATAGTTTGTGTCTGCCATTGTGGACCTCATGGCTTTTTGGGTGAACCACAAGTTTACTCGGTGTTGTTCCAGCTCGTTGGATGTAGTGGGCAAGATGGTTGGTCAATCCTTTGTGTCTTCCTCTAGTCTACATCCTCCCTCTTGATTCCCAGGATGCTGCAAATGGTCCAGGTGGACCAAGCTGTCATCATGATTGTGCCTTATTGGCCTCACAAAACTTGGCAGACCTAGTAACTCTGGTAATTGATCCATGGCATCTTACTAGTCTTCCAGACCTTCTGTCTGTGTCTTCTTTGTCATACAGGTGTCGCAGGCTGGCTTTAACTGTGTGGCTCCTGAAACAGATATCCTCGTAAGGAGTGCTTAAAGCCTGTAAACTGTTTTTTGTGTTAGGCTTGTAATAGGGGTCTGGTCATTGTTCAAATGGTGGGAAGAACATGGCTAGTTTCCATAAACTTTTTGGCCTCCAGAAGGGGTTCATCTTGGCTCTTTCAATGTTCAGATTTCTGCCTTATCAGCTTGCTTTGTTGCTGGTTGTTCAGACTGTTGTGCAGGGCATGTTCCTACGCCATCTTTAAGGATCCCAGACTTCCATAGGATTTAAATCTCGTCCTTGGAGTACTTCAGAGGGATCCCTTTGAACCATTGGCTTGTGTGTCTCTTGATATAGACTGTATCCCTCCTTGCGATCCTGTCAGTCCTACGAGTGGCCAACTACAGTTGTTATCTTGTAGAGCCTACTTTATTATTTTTTTTTTTTTCTCTAGTAACTCTTCTGTTACTTTTTTTTCTTGTGTGATGTCCATTGACACTTAAGATTCATGGCTATTTTGAAAATAGATTTGTTGGTGGGAGTGTTTCTACACCTCCCTGGAAATCTGTTTGGGATAACTTTGGTATATCCCCAATGTTCCTATGCTCCACAACAGGCAAAAAAGAGAGAGGGGGGTGTTGAATACATTTTTATAGATTTTTTTTTTATATTTTTTTTGTGGAACACAGGGCAACCCTCCTGGAGAACCACATGTTTTGTGTTCTGAGCAGGGGTTTCCTCTGTTCTCTTGCATGGCGAGTGCCTTCCTGTACTCCTGTTTTGTTTTGTTTTTGCATTTTTGCTATATGTAAAACAAAGGCTGCTGCTGATGGGCTGGGGTTACATTGACCTGGTAGGGAGTACTTGTATATGCAAGTGCTCTTCCTCCTAAAGCTACTTAGCCAACCTCATGGTTTCTTTGTTCCATCAGGACATAACAAGACTTTGCATGGAGGTTGTGTGTGTGTGTTTAATCTTACTGCATTATATTTTGTAATAGGTAACGAAATTGGTTATTTCACTGCTATTATGCTGAAGAAGTCCAGGGTGAAACTAATAAGCCAAGAAATTGTGACCTACCCAAACACATCCATGATGAGAAACCTTCTAGTAGCAAATGTAAGTATACATGTCTTTTGACCATTGGCTTCCAATGTAAAATCTTAAAATGTGTGTCCCTGGCATTATTTTATTTTAGTGGTTATGTCAGGAAAAAATTTCATCAGTGTTAGAGCCATGTATCTGAATCCTTCACGTTAGCACAACAAAAATGACTTTTGCAATATTATTTGAAACTAGAAGAAGATTGCAAAAGCAGAAGCACAGAGTATTACACCAGACCAGCATAGCTTTGCATCAGTACATAGAACAATCAGAACTGTGCACCTTTACGTGAAAAACAATGTAAGTAATGGCAGATGGTGGAACAAGGCTGGGTTGTCACGCAATCTGAGGTTTTTGTAACTACCAGTGGACAATGGAAAAAGACTAGCGGATAAGATAGTGAGGCTGACATACTAAGAACTGTAGCATTTCTGAGGCAGACCATCTGTGCTATAGGAAACAAATAATACTAATTCTCATTGATTGAAATGGGGCCTTTAACCCCATGAAGGCTAGACAGCTTGGTCTCCAGTACATTGCTTCTGATTAC
The DNA here is from genome assembly GCA_037306005.1 of Rhinophrynus dorsalis. Classification (NCBI taxonomy): domain Eukaryota; kingdom Metazoa; phylum Chordata; class Amphibia; order Anura; family Rhinophrynidae; genus Rhinophrynus; species Rhinophrynus dorsalis. The sequence continues at coordinate 186,953,722 of CM074723.1, forward strand.
ATGTGACTAGCAGAATATCACAGCACAAAGTGTGCAGGTGGAGATTCAGATGGATTAACGCTCCCCAGGGCTCCAGGCAAGGTACCAGATTGGGGCCCCACATCTCTCTCATTCTGGTATGTCTGACACAGAGTGCTGCTAGCAGGTAATGACATTGTGGGTCTAAAAGAAGTTGGAGCAACTGGATTATGCTAAAGTCTTTCAGCGTAAAGGGCATCTGACACAAGATGTTAGTGGTAGCAACATCAGGCTAGTCAGGGCCCCTCATATTGCCATGGGTCCTAGGCAGTAGCCTAGGTTGCCATAATTGATTATCCTGCTGTACACAGTTACATGAGACCAGCAGGACAATAAATCAGCACGAGACCAGCATTGTCAAAGAAGACCAGCTCAGCAATATAAGTTAATGCTTGAGAACAGCAGGCCACTATAGGATTACATGAAGCCCACCTGAATTCAATCTCTCATTCCTAAAGCACCTTTTTTGCCTGTAAAAGTGGCTTCCTAGAATAACAGAATGATCGATTTTTAAACCTCACTAGGGAGACTTTTTTTGTCTTGGTATGGGCTGGATTCAAATTCTGGAGATGCATGTTACCCCCTGTTTTTTCAAAAATTCTTCTATTGAAGGCTATGTGGAAACCCTTACATAAAAGCAGAGAGAAAATTAGCACCTGCGTTTGAATCCAGCCCTCTATCTTTTCTCTGAAGTGCACCATACCATTGTATGAGACCACTATTTCATCACTGTAGACCAATACAGAATTACCTCCATACATGAGTGAATTTAAAATAAGTGTGGACAAGGAATTGGTGGATCAAAATGCCATGCATCATATTACTACTTACTCAACATATATTAATATCAATGCATCAACTCTCCTTCAAGGGATAGTAATGTTTCAAAAACCAATGCAACTCCAATTATTCTTTATAGTTTTTTGCCATGTAGAGTGGTATTATCATTCTCTAAGATGTGTAGTTCTAGAGTAATTGAATGTGGAATCTGGTCTCTTGACCGGACAACTTGCTGTGAGCATTAAGAAAACCCTACCCCCCCCCCCCCCCCCCCTTGGAAGTTTTTCCTTATGCTAACAGAAGATTGTCCCGTGTTATCCATCCTGAGGGTCTTGCTGTGAAGCTGAACATGGCTAAAAGGGGCAGGAAGGGGGCACTTCATGATTCGATTACTCTGGAACTACACATCATAGAGAATATAACTCTCTACATGGCCTAAAAACTATAAAGAATAATCTGAGCTGCATTTATTTTGAAACATTTCCATCCCTTTAAGTCTCTCCCTACCCAAGCATTCCTTAATAACCAATTTCACTGTCGTCCAATACAGGTTACTGGTACACTGGGAGGTGATCTGCCCCTTTAAGTAGGCAGGAACATTCTCTAAATGTATGCAGGGGGCGGAGCCTCCCCCCCCTCTTAGGCTGCACCTCAGTCAGAACAAGCCAGAATGATTTGTTCCTCGGTGTGTTCACACCAGGCAGAGAACAGCTCTCCAAGTTTTAGTTTTTGTTATTTTTACAAATATGGAATACCACCATTAGGCGGGTTACCAAGGCTGTCAAATGCCCTCTTTAAAGTGGATAGCACAGCTTCCAGGGTACTTCTGGTGGACCTTTTGCCCTGATGAGGGAATAACTTGATTTCAAGTATTTTCCTGGGGATTATCCTCTGTGGTAATTCTTTTCTTCTCTTGGTAACCTGAAGACAGAAGTCATGCAGAAAGGTGAGCCACTCTGAGTGCCGAAGGTCCACTTGTCCCTCAGTGTCCCTTCATTGGGCTTGTACTTGGGAGTTCTCATTGTGCACTCCAGCACTCATTGGGTGTTTTTATATATCTTGCTAATGCAATGTATATGTGTATGTCTGAGTTTTGGAGCAGTTTATGGGATTTAACCCTTTCTCTGCTGGGTTTTCCAATTTTATGGGCACTTTCAACTTTTGCCTTGGTTGGGTAATGTTTGCTTTCATAGTACATATGTTTGGTATGTGTTATGGAACTTTTACTTTAAGAGAAAAGTTTATTAGAAATAATGTTCCACGCCTTTAAGCGCGCTTTTCCCGCATAGACGCCATTGCTCCTTTACTCTCTATGGGCTTACACTGTGTGGGACGTATCTCTGGAACCGCTTCACATAGCGACTTCAGAGTGGGCTCATTTTATTTGTCTTCCCTTACTCAAACATACAACCGGATGATAGAGTATGTTGGGGGATTCGGGGGGCTTCGGGCACTGTTTGGGGTACTTGGTGAGGAAAACTACGCTTCCCGTGAGCGCTCGGTTCGCGCTCTTTTTCTGATTGGCTCCCGTCGCGGCAGCCATTTTGTGAGTTCTTCTCATCGAGTATACTACGCAGGGACCGGACCTTCTCTCTCCCCTCTGCTGATTAACCCTTCGCTTGCCAGATAAGTTTAGTTTTAAACGTTTCTGGGGTGAATATTTAATCTTTCACACTTTAATTGGGTGATTCCTATCTGTGGGGTATATCTGACGCTGTGAGCATGTCTACTCCACTTGAGCCTGGGACTAGACCTAAGACGAAGGAGGCTGGGGTATGTCTCCCCCATTGCATTTTGCTCCTCCTGTCACACAGGCCTACCTACAGAATTTTCTGGTCATTTATGCCCAACTTGTGTAGAAGGTCATGGCAGCAACCCAGGGCCTTCCAGTCACACTATTGAGCCAACATGGGTGAAGGAATTCAAGGCTGCAACTAGGGATCTCAGATCCACTCTTCAGCTCTTTCCCTCTCAGGTTCAGGGGGCTCTTCAAGTATGGCAGACCCCCTCCACTGTCAGGACCTCCCTGCCCAAGCCACAGGGAGCTCCTGACATCTCTGATTCTTCTGAAGAAGAATTGTTGCAGGATTCTGATGTTGAGGATGGTACAGTTATTGAGTCTACCAGATCGGTTGGGGACCCCTTTGAATGTGATCCTGAACTCTCTGCTGAGGGTTTGATCAGGGCTGTGCTGACCACCCTCAATCTTCCCTTGTGTGAGGAATCTACTCTTGACCCAACGGACGTGTTTCAGAAACCTTCTAAGGCTGTTACATGTTTTCCTACTAATCCTAGTCTTGAACGCTTAGTCTCTGATGCGTGGAAAAATCCTGATCAGTCTCTTCAGTCTCAAAAAAGTTTGCCAAACTTTATCCTTTTCCTGAGACTGAACTGGCTAAATGGGTTCATCCTCCTAAGGTGGATGCTCCAGTTTCTAGGTTGTCTGAATCTACTGCTTTGGCTGTATCTGATGCTTCTGCTTTACAGGATTGGACGGACAAAAAGTTAGAGACCTGCCTTAAGTCTATTTTTGCCTCTATTGGTACTGCCATGCGTCCAACCTTTGCTGTGGCGTGGGTTAACCGGGCCATTGCGGTCTGGACTGAACAGCTTACTGTGGCGTTTCGCCAAGATGCGCCAGTGTCAGAGCAGTTGCAACTCCTTGCTAATATTTCTGAAGCTCAGAATTATGTTTCTGATGCTGCTTTTGACGCAGTTCGCATGATGGCGAGGGCCTCCACTTCTTCTGTGGTGGCTAGACACGCTCTTTGGCTAAAAATTTGGTCTGCTGACACCGCTTCCAAGAAAGTTTTCCTTTCTTTGCCCTTTCAAGGGACTTCCCTGTTTGGATCTGAGCTAAAGGAATTGATTAGTGAGGCTACTGGAGGTAAAAGTACTCTTCTACCCTCAGTCTTTAAAAAGAAATTCCCAGCTAAACACTATCGGTCCTTTTGTTCCTTCCAAACTGAGACACGCCCCGCGTCCCAGGTGGTTCCTCCTGCTCCCCGCACCTCCTCCAAGCCCAAACAGTCCTGGAAGCCCAAAGTTGCCCCCAAGGCCAAGGCTTCCAAGACTGCTTCGGCATGACTCGCCGAACCCGGGTCCGCATCCGGCTGTAGGTGGGCGTCTTCACATCTTTCGCCGGGTTTGGGAGGATTCAATGGCGGACCCTTGGGTTCTTCAGGTGGTGTCAGAGGGATACAGGATCCCTTTCTTTTCTCTTCCTCCCTTTCGGTTCCATTTTACTCGTCCTTCTCAGGACCCCACAAAAAGGCATCTGTTCGACGCTATTCAGGATCTTTTGGACAAAAAAGTCCTGGAACCAGTTTCTCCAGAGGACACAGGTTCAGGATTCTATTCCAACCTGTTCGTTGTGGCCAAAAAGGACGGCGGAGCTCGTCCTATTTTGGACCTCAAAAATCTCAATTCCTTTGTTGTGAGTACCCACTATCGACAGGAATCTCTGCGCACTGTGATAGCTGCTATGTCTCCGGGGGAATTCCTTGCCTCCCTGGATCTTCAGGATGCATATCTGACCATCCCTATCCATGTAGAGAGCAGGCGGTATCTCAGGTTTGCCTGCCACAGAGGTCATTTTCAGTTTTCGGCTCTTCCCTTTGGACTGACAACAGCTCCGCAGGTTTTTCAGCGAGTCTTGGGAGCTTTGATAGCAGTAATCCATCGGAATGGCATCAGAGTGACTCCCTACATGGACGATTTACTCTTGAAAGCTTCATCAGCGGAGATCCTTCACCAGCAGGTTCAGACTTGCATTCAGACACTCACTCGCCACGGATGGATTGTGAATCTGGACAAGTCAGACTTGGTTCTATCTCGGCAGATAATCTTCCTGGGTCTCCTGTTCGACACTCAGCGGTGCATGGTGTTTCTACCAGAGGAGGTGGCTCATCAGATTGCTCTCAGAGTATCAAAGATTCTGGCTCTCGAGCGGATTCCAGTGCCGAAATTGACTTCTCTGGTTGGGAAATTCATTTCCACAATAGAGGCGGTGCCATTTGCTATGGCACACACCAGGGAACTTCAGAGGTTCGTGATCCAGACGTGCAGGAATCGTCCAGACCATCTGCAGCTATCCGTCTCTCTGCCTCCTCATGTCGAGCTGAGCTTGGAATGGTGGTTGGATCTGTCTCATCTCCTGAAAGGGAGATCCTTCCAGATCCCTTATTGGACCACGGTCACAACGGATGCCAGCCTCCTGGGATGGGGGGCAGTGTTGGGTCGCTTCAGTGCCCAGGGGAAGTGGGGATTGGAGGAATCTCTCCTCTCCATCAACCTTCTGGAACTACGTGCCATCTTCCTTGCCCTGAGACATTGGGAATCTCAACTGGAGGGTTGTCCAGTCAGAGTAGAGTCCGACAACGCCACCGCAGTGGCTTACATTAACAGGCAACGCGGAACAAGAAGTCTCGCCGCATGGTTAGAGGTCAAGGCCATTTTGTCTTGGGCGGAAGCTCATGTTCCCGTCATCTCAGCGGTACACATTCCAGGCGTAGACGTCATGGCAGACTTTCTCAGTCGTCACACAGTCGACAGCGGAGAGTGGGCTCTTCATCCAGAGGTGTTTCACCTTCTAACCCAGATGTGGGGGGTTCCTGTAGTGGATCTGATGGCAACCAGGCACAACAGGAAGGTTTCAGTGTTCTGCTCTCGGTGGAGGGATCCACTGGCCCTGGCAGTGGACGCCTTGTCAATCCCTTGGGAATTCTCCCTAGCCTACATCTTTCCTCCTCTTCCACTATTGATCAGAGTCATCCAGAAGCTGAAGATGGAGCGTTGTCCAGTTATTCTAATCGCTCCGAATTGGCCTCGTCAGTCCTGGTATCCGGATCTGATGGCAATGTCTGTAGTGGAGTCCTTTCCGCTTCCCTCTCGTCCAGATCTTCTGCTACAAGGCTACCTGTGGAAGGAGGATGTTCATCGTCTTCATTTGATGGCTTGGAGGTTGAATCCTCAATTTTGAAGAAAAAGGGTTTTTCCTCTTCTGTGGTGTCTACGATGCTACGCGCTCGTAAGCCTGTGTCTTCTAAGATCTATCTCCGAGTCTGGTCAACTTTTGTTGCATGGTGTGCTGATAGGGATCTATAGCATGATTTTCATCTTCCTACTGTCCTGGCCTTTTTACAGGACAGTGTTGATAAGGGACTCAGTCTGAGTTCTCTCAAGGTTCAGACTTCAGCGCTGTGTCTTTTTCCAGGAGCGCATTGCTGTTATTCCTGACGTCAAAGTTTTCTTCCAAGGTGTGGCTCATGTTCAGCCCGCTTTCAAGAGTCCGGCTCCTCAGTGGGACCTTAATCTAGTTCTGAGGGTTCTCCAACGACCCCCCTTTGAGTCCTTGGCTACTATTCCTTTACACCTTTTGGCCTGGAAGATGGCCTTCCTTTTGGCTATTGTATCAGTTCGCCGGGTGGCAGAATTACAAGCCTTGTCTTGTAAACCTCCGCATCTGGTGTTCCACAAGGATAAGGCTGTGCTTCGCACTTCCAAGGAATTTTTGCCTAAGGTTGTCTCTGAATTTCACATCAATCAGGAGATTGCGGTGCCCTCTTTCTGCCTTAACCCTTCCTCTGACAAGGAGAGGGATCTTCATTTGTTGGATGTAGTGTGTTGTCTCAAATTTTACGTTCATCGCACTGAGTCTATCAGGAAGTCTGACACTCTGTTTGTCATTCCTGAGGGGCCTAGGGCAGGGAGACCGGCATCCAAGGTGACCATTGCATCTTGGATAAAATCTACTATTCGTAAGGCTTACAAATTGCGGAATAAACATGTGCCCTTTCTGGTCACTGCTCATTCTACTAGATCAATTGGGGCCTCTTGGGCCTATAAGAATCAAGCGTCTGCTGATCAGCTGTGCCGGGCGGCCACTTGGTCCTCTGTGCACACGTTTTCAAAGCACTACCGTGTGGATGTGCTGGCCTCGGCTGATGCCAGCTTTGGGAGGAAGGTCCTGGAGGCAGTTTTGCCTGTCTAGGATCTTCTTCTTCTGAGATTCTCAGTGCTTCCTTACTGTTGAGCCCTGTTGGCTCTGGTTCAGTGTGCTGTGTTTTGTTCTTGGGGTCTGTTCTTACCCCTAGTTGGTGTCCGTTGACACTTCTGATTGTTGGGATCTCTGACCGGTTGGTTCATAGAGGTTCTGGTGACTCTGGGGGTCTTGCGCCTGGTCCTTGCCTTCTTCCCGCCTCTGGGAAACTCAATGTTTGGACATCCCAGTGTACCAGTAACCTGTATTGGACAACGGTGAAAATAGGATTTTAGTCTTACCTGTTAAATCCTTTTCACTTAGTCCATACAGGTTACTGGTCTCCCACCCTGTCAAGAGACCATGCTTGGCTCTCCTGTGGCATTCTGTGGGAGTCCTTTGGGGCATGCTCACAGGGGTCTTCTTCTCTTCTATCTCTGGTCAGTGTTAGTGTCTCAAATCATTCTGGCTTGTGCTGACTGAGGAGCAGCCTAGGAGGGAGGGGAGGCTCCACCCCCAGCATACATTTAGAGAAATGTTCCTACCTACTTAAAGGGGTGGATCGCCTCCCAGTGTTACCAGTAACCTGTATGGACTAAGTGAAAAGGATTTAACAGGTAAGACTAAAATCCTATTTTATGACGAACAACCCTGTTGGTGGCAGACCTCATTACCCACAACAAAAGCAATAAAAACAGTGCCTCTCCCCCCCAAAAAAACTTCATAAGTGTCAGCCCCCCCCCCTCAAAGCACCAAGTTATGCGCTATTTACACCCCTATTCATGATGTAAAAGGTGTCAGTGGCAGTCTGGCAGCCTAAAATGTTAATATAGAATTTCATGTTTAGCAGGCAGTATACAACTTTCTTCTTCTACATATTATATTTTATGTAGACTTGCGTCAGGATACAAATATTAGAAGAAAATATACTCTTTGTAAACAAAGGATTGCATTATGGCTACACCCATCCGTACATGCTGGACATATATAGACATTAAGGGTCAATACACAGGCATTGAAAGAACAATTCCTGTTTTTGGAAATATTGCAGCAGGATGTACATCCTGTATCCTTTCTGCACAAACACACATTTATTAGCTATATCGTCGTCCGTAAGTATTTGCACACACTCGCTGTGTGTGTGTGTGTGTGTGTGTGTGTGTGTGTGTGTGTGTGTGTACATAATCTGTGTGTTTTTTATTGTAACTGTAATTTATATTTACCATATTAACTACCTGTCTCCAGGCTGCATATCCATGTTAACTCATGCAATTCTGGAAAGTCAGACCTACCTCCTAACAGTGCTTATCAGATGGCATACCTATTACAGGTTGTAATAATAACTCTTGCAGTGCTGAAGTTGATATTTATATTTATTTTTGGAGTGGCCCTTACAGTGCTCTTTAGGTGACACTCTCTAGCTTTCTGCACTGCATTAGGTAATATGGTTACAAACCATATTAACTTGTTAACTGCTGTAAGCCAAGTGGTCTAACAAATAACAAACTGTAAGGAGGTAAGTCTGGCCATCCAGAACTGTAGGAGTTAACTGGGGTACACAGCCTATATGCCACTGTAGGAAAGTTCTGCACCCCAATTAATGCTACCCTCATTCCCTTGTGACCCATCCACATTATAACTGTTTTTTATTTTGGTTATTATTGCTATCATGACTGGAAGCATTGTGCTGAAGCCAAGCATTCACGCCAACTAGCAGTTTGTCTACATGGTCCTGTTGCTCTTTTCATTAATCAGTTACAAGACCAGTAATCTGCTGATTGGGGATGATGGGAATTGTACTGCCATACTTTGCCTACATCTACATTAGACTTTGACGATTGGTGTGCTACAGTGCTGATAAAGGCAGGCACTTCATGTCTTGCATTTGTCATTCCTTTTAGGGTTCAGGAGAATACACATTGATGCAGACATGCTTATAAACTGATATAGTTTGAAATGTTTTGACAGGATGCATTGAGACTGATAGCAGTTTTATTCCCTCACCAAAGGTTAGTATCTCTGGTAACAATATCTGCTTGATGACTTCTCATCTGGAGAGCACCAAGGAACATTCAAGTGAACGGTTAAATCAACTGGATATTGTGTTGAAGAGGATGCAAGAGACTCCTCCATCAAACACTGTAATATTTGGTGGAGACACAAACCTGAGAGACCAGGAGGTAAGCAGTGGTTTATTTACCAGTTATGTTTGTTTCTATAATAAAAATGTCATGCACAGAATGTTATAAGCTTTCTTCTTTTTAAGCCCTTGAGTGCTACAGCGAACTCAAATGTTTTGCAAGACTATGTGTAATTCTTTATTTAGTAACTGTACCATTAACTGTACCATACTAAGTCACTATTAACACATCAGTGTGTATCTAGACTTTGTACACTGTAGAAGGACTCAGAATGCTGGTCATGCACCCCTGATCCTAAAGAACACCAGTCTGCACTACTCGTTGTGGCATCCATCTGGCAATTGTAGCAAGTTCTATAATTTATAACGTTTAGACAGTGAATGAAAACAAAACAAGTCTGTGTGTTTTAACTGGTAAAATATCTTCCAAGTAAGTAAAATGAAAAATAAACTTTGGATTACACACTTCAATTCAGTTTTAATTAATGTTGAATACATATTACAACACAAACTTACATTGTGGGGGGGGGAGCAATTGCACAATAGGAAATCAGTCGAAAATCCCATTGCTCTAAATGGGGCCTTTAACCAACCAAGTACTAGAGAGGTCTCCAACACATTGCTGCTTAATGTACTGGAGACATCTGTCATTCAAAAGCCATGTTGGTAATCTGATGACCCCCCCCCCCCCATAGTGCAGCTGGTTTCTTCAGAATTGCATCACTTTTCCTTATTACACAGCCTCACTGGGTTTGATGTACTAAGGAAAACTGGCACAATTCTAGTGTAAACCAACTGCACCAAGGGCAAATAACAGCAAAAAAAACTAGCAATCTGAAGATGTCCAGCAGTGCCATCAGCTCAGAAATTGTAGAAAACAGTGGTGTTACCATTCTACTGTCTGAAGAAGTGTGGTCACAAGTGGTCTTCATGGAAGACTTGCGGCCAAAAAGGCATACATCAGATGTAGGAACAAGGCCAAGAACTTCACTGTTCATGAAGACACATTAAGTGGGGTGCAGAAAAATGGCAGCAGGTGCTCTGGACTGAGGAGTCAAAATGTGAATTATTTGTCTGTAGCAGAAGACAGTTTGTTTGCCAGAGGTCTGGAGAGAGCGGTACAAGAATGAGCATCTGCAGGCAACAGTGAAGCATGGTGCAGGTCACTTGCAAGTCTGGTGCTGCATTCTGCAAATGGAGTTGGATATTTGATCAGAATGAATTATAACCTCAGTTCTGGTAAATACAGGCAGATACTTATCCATCATGCAATACCATCAGGAAGGCATCTGTTTGGCCCCAAATTTATTCTGCAGCATGATGACGACTCCAAACATACAACCAAAGTCATTAAGAACTATCTCCCGCCTAAAGAAGTACAAGGAGCCCTGGAAGTGATGGTATGGCCTCCACAGAGCCCTGATCTCAACATCATTGAGTCTGTCTGGGATTACATGAAGAGAGAGAAGCAATTGAGGCTGCCTAAAACCACAATAGAACTGTGGTTAGTTCTCAAAGATGTTTGGAACAACCTACCTGCCGAGTTGTGAGTGTACCTAGAAGAACTGATGCTAATTGGAAGGCAAAGGGTGGTCACACCAAATTTTGGTTTAGATTTTTCTTCCGTTCAATCATTATGCATTTTGGTAATTGATAAAAAATAAACTGTTAACATGTCTATTTTTGAAAGCTTTCTTACTTTACAGCATTTTTTCACACCTGCCTAAAACTTTTGCACAGTACTGTATATTAAGCAAATGAACAGTAGGAGGATAACCGGTGTGAATCTGTATTCAATTTTGGGAGGACTGTAATGCTGAGAAGGTTAAACGTTAGGTGACTTGTTAATTTCTCCATGGGAAGCCCATCATGACCAGGTGACTGCTAATTTTTAATATATTTTATAGTTCGTTCCATTTCTCTTTGGCTGATTTCACTATTTAATCAGCTGTTCTGTGATTAGGCAACTATAAGATTAGGTGTCATGGATTCATCTGTGTAATTTCTATAAAGGTGTTGATGATCTGTTGGAAACATTTTGTTTGTCAATGTGATTCATTATAATTTTATCATCTTGGTTAAGACTTTATATTGTACCTATACCCCTGGCTGTTTTAATTAAATGGGTATTTTAACCTCTAGGATGCTAGAAGTCTCCAGTGCATTGCTTCACACTGCATTGGAGACAACTCTTAACATGCAGGAGGACAGCTAAACTATTCAGTGAAACATTGCTTAAGCCTCCTGTAGAAGACTGATACACTTCCTCTGAGCCTGACCTCAGCATTTCTAAGCAGCTTCCAAAGAACTAGGACCTGAGCAATATACTGCGGTTCATCTCTTGTTTCAACTCCCCTTCCTTTGCCTGTATCTGTGTAAAACAGCTGTTATAATTTCCTCTGCCTCATATCATCCTTTATCCCCTCACTTGTTTACTTTCCTCAACTTAATGATCCTTGACTATCCTTCATTTTCTCAACTACACTCTTCTTACACTTGCCCTCACACCTTCCTCATATCCCACTCTGTTCTGTGGACTCCTTCATTGTGCACCTCTCGGCTGCATTCTCTGCATACTTCCAGTCTCACATTTTCTGCTGCTCACTCTGATGTGGTTGTAGCTCTTTTTACCTTGCAGTAGTGTTTTGCTTTCCTCCTGTTTTTGGGCTTGGTCCCTAGCTGTGTACCTACCTTTCGGCTCCACCATATCTTTTGATTGGAACATTTTATTTTTTAAGTATGGGCAGCCGAGCACCCAGCGTCTGATTATTGAGGTTGTTTGCCCTATAGATTTCTACTTGAGGTCTTAGCTTGTTTTTGTTATCTCCTGGTTCTGACCCCTAGACTTTGTTTGACTTTGATTGTGGATTCTCCCTGACACTCCTGTTGCTCCTGGTGACTCTGGCTATCCAATTTGACTTCAGCTCTACTTTTTCTAGTTTGTCGCATCCGTTCATGTCGCACGGCCTGTCTGACTGCTTCCCTTTCTTTGTGAAGAACTGGGCTATAAGTCACGTTCCTGCACTTACCCACTGGTTGGCTGGCAGCATTTGCTCCCAGGCCAAGCAGCCATGCTGGGTCACAAGTGGCAATCTGCATTCCCCCTATTGGGTGAAGGATTGGTCTTCCTGTTTGTTACGAGGAAGATATACTAGACAGCTGGATAGGTCTGGTGGTATGTTGGCGGGTTGGTGCTGTATGGGGTGTTCTATTACTGCTTGGCAGCTGCCACAACCTGTCCTCTGTGTTGGGGCCTAGACACCCACTGTTGTCAGTAGCGGTCGTAACCCGCATTTTAGCCACAGAGTCTGATATCTGTGTTTCTCTGCTGTCGTTTATGCATTCTCCATTGCAGGTTGAACACATATACCAGGATTTCCCAGGGCACCTCATTCAGTGCCTTTCTAGAAGGCAGTCCTAGCCAGCTACCTCCCCTGGGCACGGTTTCCAGTACTTCTCCCTGAAGCAGTCCTAGCCGCCTCCATTCTTAGGGCGCTTGTTCCTTTACCACTCACCGAAGCAGCATCCGCCTGCTACCCTTTTGTGGTTTTGGGGGAGCTCCCTTGTTTTGTGCTTGTACCTCCTTTACCTACCCTCAGGCTGTTGATCTCCGTAGCTTAGTGGTTGTAGCCCACCACTAGATTGGGCCTAGGTTCCTTATAGCTCTGTGTGCTTCAGTCCTACTCGCTCTTCATCAGGGATCCTTCCTAACCTAACCAATATTAAGGTAAGTGAACGTTTGGGAAACAGTGATCACAACATGGTTACATTTGAGATCAGTCTGGCAAAGCAAAACTGTATAGATTCAACCAAAACTCTCAATTTAAAAAAAAAAAAAAAAACTAACTTCACATTTTTAGAGCTACAATGCAACACATAGACTGGGATACATTATTTAAAGGCAAAAATACTGAGGGAAAAATGGTCAGAACTCAGATTTAGGTTGCAGAAATGTACCCAACAGTATATACCAATGGGGAACAAATGCAAAAGAAGTAAATCACAGCCAATGTGGTTAACTGCACATGTAAAGAACGATATGGCAAGGGGAAAAAAAGCATTCAGACTATTCAGTCTGAAAGAACTGAACTTTTTCTTAAAATACAGTGGGTGCAATAAAGATTGCAAAAAGGCAATTGGGGTAGCAAAAATAGATAATGAAACTTGAATTGCAAGGGAAAGCAAGACTAATCCAGAAAAGTTCTTCAAATATATAAATAGCAAAAAACTTAAGAGGGGAGTGTACTGGACCTTTTGAAAATGAGATGGGTGAGTTGATTAGTGAGGACAAGGAAAAGGCCGATGTGTTAAACACTTTCTTTGCGTCAGTATATACAAGGGAACAAGGAATGGTAGAAGAGCCTTATCAAGTCCCAAATAAAACAATACAATTATCAGATATTGAGTTAATTCAAGAAGATGAGAAGAGATGGGAAGACTGAACAAAATTAAGACTGACAAAGCACCGGGTCCTGATGGTATACTTCCAAGGGTTCTTCAGGTACTCAGTGCAGTGTTAGCAAGACCCCTATATTGACTCTCTAAAGATTCTCTCACCACAAAGATTCTCTCTGGTGAGATTCATTCCAAGGCCTGATCAGGTGACCAGGGGACACCCCACTGAGATTCGAGGAAAGGAGATTTAGACTTCAGCAGAGGAAGGGTTTCTTGTACAGTAAGGTATGTTAAATTGTGAAATTCCTTTCCCAAAGAGGTGGTTATGGCAGATACAATGGATACATTTAAGAGAATATTATATACAATTCTTTCAAAAGGGAACATGCAGGGTTATATACTGTATATTACTAGGCAAATCAGGAAGGTCTGATAAAGACTAATTTGGTAGCATGAAAGCTATACAGTTCTCATGTCATTATGGTATGAGGCAAAGGCTGAACTTGATAGACTTGTGTCTTTATTCAACCTAATTTACTGTGTTAATACTTACTATGAATGCAAGCAGGGTCCTGGTTTGTACGGCTAGGGGCATTAGTAGCAGAAAAAGGGATGTGGTCATGTCACTCTACAGATCTGGTTAGACCTCACCTAGAGTATTGTGTGTGGTACTGGAGACCCCATCTCCAGAAAGATAGATACTCTAGAGAAAATTAAGAAAAGGGCTACTAAAATGATGACTGGTTTACAGGGAAATAAATATCAGGATAGAATAAAAGATCTGAACACATAAATAGCTTGGAGGAGAGAGAGGGGATATGATAGAAACATTCAAATACATGAAGGGATTCAACAAAGTGCAGAAGGGAAGAACATTTCAATGTAGTAAAAATGTTAAGACAAGTGACCATAGTCTAACACTAGGGGGACAGTGGTTTAGCTATAATGAAAGAAAGTTTTAATTCACTGAGAGGGTAGTATAAAAGTGGAACAGTCTACCAGCAGCAGTGGTAGAGGTTAATGCAGTGACAGAATATAAATATGACAAAAAACAATCCAGCGCGGTATATCTAAAGGAACATAGTCTCAAACAAAAATATCAAACTATGCAATATCCGTAAAAGTTGAAAAACACTTTATTATAGCCACATTGTCATGCACCCATGACAGGGGACATATTGCACATTTAAAGTCATAGTGAACTCGAGAATATATATCTCCAACAAAGAAGAAATATAAACCTTGCATATTCAAACCAACCTCTCTAATAAGTGATGTTGATCCAAATTTGATATATAAAATTACAATGAAAATAAAAAAAAAATAAATACAAAATTAAAAATAAAGTATAAATGATGGGATAAAATGAAACTCGTGTGTACTACCCTAAATAGCTATTTGGCAACACAGGTTTAAGTCCCAAACAATAATCTTAATCAATCCAGAAATATAGATGGACTTGTATGTAGCCACTCTACATCACTTAGATATTTATTTAATAAATGAACATCCTTCTAATCATACCACAAATACTTACTACATAAAAGAGAAAAAATATATGCACTCTAGTATATAATCAACCCTAGAAATACGCTAGTGAATGCATGTAAAATTCCCTCAAAAATATATAAAAAAAAATCTGTGCCTCACTAAATAATAGTTTGCTTTACATTGACACCCAAGTATCAACCAGAGACCGTGTGCTGTACTATGTCTCAGACATCAGTGATAGTGTTGCAAAAATGGAACAGAAAAGTGAAACCGGATGGGCAATCCTCATGTAGAAGAGTCCACCCCGCAACACCCCCAATCCCACAGTGCCAACCCGCAAGTGCCAAAAACAAGCACCACACTCACATAGGTTCTTGCAGTATCGCCTCCAAGCAAAAGACCATAGCGAAGCACAAACACTATTTCTAAACAGCACTATATTCATGTACAGCAAATGGTCACAATGCAGACACCCATACAGTACCTATAGGTCTTAAACCATATACCACAGTGCACACTTAACTCTTACAATCTGTTTACCATATATAAATAAAGGTATATTACAATTCCTCATTTGAATTTCACCTTTAAAATAAAATATACTAAAAAATCGAACTAAAAAATGATTGTCAAAAATATTTATGAAATATATGTGAAATATAAAGTTCTGTTTGTGTTCAAATATAGAGATATAAACTTGTTTTGACAATGCACATCGTTCAGATATATTGAAATGAGCAATATATTGTTTTCCTTTAACCCCTTAAGGACCAGTGATCCCGGGGTGTGTGGTCCTTTAAGGACCAGATAGGGAATTTCGGCGTGCCACCCCACGTGACTGATCATGTGTACCGGCACGCCGAACGAAGGACTGAACGAGATCACTCTGGTCTTACAGCGATCAACTTCAGTCCCCGGTATCACCGCGCTTCTGCAGGAGTGAGGTGAGTAAAAGTACATGACTTACCAGGACCATCACTGGTCCTTAAGTGCCGGACCAGCGTGACGGTCCGGGTACGTCACGGGAAGCGAAGGGGTTAAGGAAAAGCCTCATCAACAAGTATGTTTATTTTATCCTTTGCAACAAGTTGCGATTATTTGATTAAATTAAACCGTTACATTGACTCACAGTTACCTGAACCCTTCACTGGCCCATGGTATTCATATGTAACATACGGGGGTCTCTCCACCTCTAGTGTTGTCCCAATCTTCTTGGCCATGGGGTATTATACGCACTTTGTGGCTTTCTCCTGGGTACAATACAATCTTTTTCCCAATGTGCTGATTATATATATATATATATATATATATATATAATAAATAATATATAAAAAAAAAAAAAATGTTGATATTCAAACACCTCCAACGCGTTTCAGCTTCCAATCCCTTCCTCAGAGAGAAAATGCATCTGTTTTACACTACCCCTCTGTACCTGAGATATATATATAGATATATGTATGTAGATCGAAACAAGTGTAATGAATATCCACTAATTTTAAAGGTGAAGTTCATACAATTTAAAGGCAAAGTATATTATTATGCCTCTGTCTTGAGGAATCTTTTAAAGATGAAATTCCTTCTAATAAAAACCTCCTAATTTAAGCCTCTATCAAGTGCCATTCAAAACATGTATCTATATATTTCATTCTATCTCTGTAAATATTATGTCTGAATTAACCATATATTCCCATTAAATCTCCATAAATAAGAGATTCACTGGGAACATAAAATGTATATGGACGAAAAAAAATATACACAACACTAACAAAATACCTAAAAACTATTATGCAAATTATAAAAAGCCCAAAATTTCCATTTTCTGAGTTTAAACCATACGGTTGTAATGTACATAGTTCATATATCCATTGTGATTCTTTTTGTAGTCCACTCCTCTCCGGTTTATTACCACATCTATTCCAAAGAAAATAACATTTTCTACTTTACACTTAGGATTATTTATAAAGTGAGCTGACATGCTATGCTTATTGAATCCCCTTTTAAAGGGGAACTACCACCCCGCAAAAACTTTCTTGATTAAGTCTTCATCTGGCGACCAGCTGCTTAGTAGCGCTAGTCGCCTGAAATATTACCTGGTTTAAAAGATTTTCGACTTAATCGGAGGCTGACAGTAGCAGAAAGCACTGACATCTTGCCATAGTGACGTCCATGCGCCTGCGCTGTCAGTCGTTTGGAGCACTACTAAGCAGCTAGTCGCCAGATGAAGACTTAATCAAGATAAAGTTTTTGCGGGGTGGTAGTTCCCCTTTAATGTTATATATGTATATATATTCTCTTCTTCTCTTTTAATTTTCGTTTCGTCCGTCCTATATATTTTTTGCATTCACATTGGATCAATTTTACAACTCACTTGGTATTACAAGTAATATTTTTTTTTATACCAAATTGTTTGCCATTAGTATTTGAGAAAAAAGATTTAATATTTCTAATCTTTTTATTGTTTTTACATCCTACACATTCATTACATTTATAAAAACCTTTACTGCTATGTAACAAATCCCGTTCTCTACATCTTACATTTTTTTTATAATTTGAGCAATTTTTGTTGAAAGATTTTGGGCCTTGTGAAAATTATATTCCGTTGTCAGATATGTTTTTCAGGGTTTTATCTCTTGTTAACATGTCACAATGTTTAGAAATTATATTCTTACATTTTCTATAACCTGTATTAAATGGAACTACTATAGAAATGTTATTCTCTTGATCTTCCTCTTTTATTCTTTTCTTTCAATAATTCATCTCTACCTATATTTTTTACCACATTAATATTTTTAATTTTTCTTATGTGTAATCCTTCTCCTTAAGTCTGTCTTTTAAAATCAGAGTTTGTTCTTGAAATACTGTCGTCCGTACAATTACGTTTGATCTGCATAAATTCTCCTTTAGGCAGGTAGCAAAAGTGGAAAATGGCAATTATTTTAACTAATATAACTGTTAGTCTACCAGCTTAAAAAATGTTTTGGTTTTAATTTCCTTTTTGCCAATGTAAATGTCAAGATCTAGAAAATTAACTAAGTGCATCATAAGCAGTGGTGATTTTTAAATTCTAAGTGTTTTTAATATACTCAAAAACTCCAATAATGTGTCCACCGTGCCATATCAATCTATCTCTGCCATAGCACCAGGTCCGCGCCAAAAGGATTGTTACGCCCATATATGAAATGCTTCTCCCAGAAGCTCATGTATAATTTAAGTAACTTGGCGCGACCTGGTGCCCATGGCAGACCCCTGTAGTTGTAGATAAATATAACCCTCATAACAAAAATAACTCTGATATTTGGGTGTCAACGTAAAGCGATCTATGATGTAGTGAGGCACAGATCTTTTATATATTTTTGAGTGAATGTTTACATGCATTTACTTTTGTCTATTGCTAGAGTTGATTATATACTAGAGTACATACATTTTTTTCTCTTGTGCAGTAGGTATATGTAGTATGATTAGAAGGATGTTCATTTATTAAATACATATCGAAGTGATGTAGAGTTGATACATATATGTCCATTTATATTTCTGGATTGATTAAGATTATTGTTTGGGACTTAAACCGGTGTCACCAAATAGCTATTTTGGGTAGTACACACGAGTTTAATTTTATCCCATCCTTTATATTTTCTTTCCTTTTTATATATATATATATATATATATATATATATATATATATATATATATATATATATATATATATATATATATATATATATATATATATATATTTTTTTTTTTTTAATTTATTTATTTAGACTTAATAGTGAGGTTGGTTTGAATATATAAGGTTTATATTTCTTCTTTGTTGAGATATATATTCTTGAGTTGACTGACTTTAAATGTGCAACATGTCCCCTGTCATGGGTGCATGACAGAGTGTGGATATAATAAAGTGTTGTTTAACTTTTGATAGTGCTTATTTTGATATTTTTGTTGGAGACTATTTTCCTTTATATATACAGCGCTGGACTGATTTTATTTATTTTTTTATAATATATTTTATATTTATTAATATATTAATGGCGCCAAAATGACGTCATACCCTAGGGGAGGGGGAAAAAAAAAATAATCAAAAAATGAAAAATAAGTGAAAGTGACGTGCATAGTATAAGGATCTTATAAAAATAAAACAAAAATAAAAGTAAAAAAGAAAGCGTGATAAAAATTAAAAAAGGGAAAGAGGGGAAAGGTCAAACAACATGATGATCGACTCCACACTAACTCCCAGCTATATAGATCTTAAACAACAATGTATACAATCTAAATCCTCTGTGTTCAATTTAACATATGAGTATTTCCATATTATACTATGTAACAATACTCTGAAACTTTGTTTCCAATTAGCCTTCTCCACTCACGTATTAGTTCATATAGCGCTTAGCATGACGATAATCAAAACAAATAACATGCTGAGCTTAACATACCTTCTTTAGCAATATTTGTTATTGATGGTCTGTACTACTCCTTTAGTCATTTTATACACCATCTATTACATGCTTGAGTTCACATGACGATCCGCAATCCATTTCTCCGTGACATCGCACAGCACATGGACCGCGGATGGAATTGCACGCTAATTGCCCTACTATCACTGATATCATGGATGAGCTGTCACATACCTTGACACTTTGTGCACTACCAGGGATTTCGTCAACCTACATTTTATTATGTTCTATCCGTCAAATGCATTTATATACCCAAAATGGCACAATAATATTTACCAGGCATAATGTCTTCCATATAGCAACTAAATACCAATCCATATCTCTAATAGTGCCATTAATTAGGTAAACGTGCAGAATAAAATATACGTATGTTCCGTATATATGGATAGCTCATATGATCATTATTAAACACAAAGGATCTGATACATTGAGCGTTAGAATCAGTGACTTATTTAACCCTCTACACTAGGGGTGCACCAAAATTTCGGTAGCCGAAACGTTTTGTCCGAAAATGGCATTTTCGGCAAAAAGCCGAAATAAAAAAATGGCCGAAATGGGGAGCCGAAACAGGGGAAGCTCTCTGTGCTCCCTGAACTGCCAGAGCCTTGTTATGTTAAGTCAGTGTCCACAATTCTGCGCTATGCTACCAGAACATTATAGTTACATAGCAATGGTTTTGCTTGTTATGTTCAGTCAGTGTCCTCGCTTCTGCAGCATGCTCTCAGAACGTGTTAATTCTCCACTTTAAAAGTTGCTATCTTCACTATACTACAAGTCCCATCATCCTTACCTTGCCTGGTGCCGAACATAGCGTTGTTTGAGTGCTAAACAGAGTTGTGAATGAACGCTGTCTCACTCTCTCTCTCCACCCTGTATTCTGCTTGCAAAGCAGGGTAGGAAGCGGGACAGCGCTCATTCACAACTCTCTTTAGCACTTGAACAAAGCTATGTTCGGCACCAGGCAAGGTAAGGATGATGGGACTTTTGTAGTAAAGTGAAGATAGCAACTTCTAAAGTGGAGAACTAACACGTTCTGAGAGCATGCTGCAGAAGTGAGGGCACTGATTGAGCAAAACCATCGCTATGTAACTATAACGTTCTGGGAGCATAGAGCAGAAGTGAGGACACTGACAACATAACGAGGCTCTGACAAAACTTTGTCCAGAGAACTTTTCATAGATTGCAAGCCATTTATTTTGCAGAACACTGCATATTTAGTTTGATATTTTAATCCATACAGTGTTATGCTATATTGTAAATTTTAGAGTCAAATTATATTAAAGCAATGCACCCTGGGACTTGTAGACCTGTTTAGCGAGCAGTATTGGTAACCTTCAGCTCCTGGAACTTTCACTTTGACTGTGCTATTGTACTTGCTCTACTATATTTTTGGTTTCTTTTGTTTAGCCCTATAAACTAAAAAAAAAGTCCTTTTCGGTTTTCGGCCAAGTGCATCCTGACGTTTCGGTACAAAATTTTCATTTCGGTGCACCCCTACTCTACCCACCTGTGAACTAAATGGTTACAACAATGTACTGTAATATATTATTTACACGTTCCCTATGGAGCTAATAACGCCTCCCTAAGGAACGATTCTTTTTCTTCCTACATAACCATTTCATAAGCACTATCAACTAAATCTTATGGATCTAAAAGTTGTCTCCTAAGCCAGAAAAAAAGAAGAACTTCATCTCCGGTTCTAATTCGGAAATTATAGAAGATCCTTTATCACAGATCATCTTTAAAATCTTATGTCCAATGACAAGCTGTATAATCCTATTAACACAGCAGAAATAAATTCTCAATAAATATGTCCACGTTCTGAGTGTGTTGCCCCAGGGAACAACTATATGAGATAATAACCCAATATGTTAAATGTTTACAATACATAAGTCTCATTCTCTTAAAAGTTTTATTATAAACCATTTATATTCCTGCCCTTTTGAAGAAAACTCCGATATCCATAGTCACTCATAGGTCTAGAATAGACAAATAATTATTCAGCACTTGTTACTTTCTCTTCCAATGCAACTTCGGCCATGGTCGGGAAAATTCCTCATGTTCCTCCATCCAGCGCCAATAGGAGTACCCCCTAGTGGAGTAAGACAAGAAACAGAGTGAAATAACGTCCCAATTACCTACTATGTAGGTAACCCATATATAAGTGGCTACATTACATCAATGCCACTGGGTCCGACATGCTAGATGTATATTCAGTAAAAGCTGCTGAATGTAGATCTCTTGACAGGGGGTGGAGCAATGACGTGATTACGCACGTCACGTCATCGCGGTGTTTGCGACCCGATTTCCGTACGATGCTCGGTTAGCTTCCGAGGGTATATGCGCGTAGCCTACCCATCGCCGAGAATACAAGGCGGTGAGCCCTGAGGTCGGGTTTGCGTGGACGTGAAGAAAGACTGCAAGCAGAAGAGCGTTTTGAATATAGAGTTGAATCTCTGCTTGATGGATGGATAGAGGCAGGCTGGTTGTTGAGAAAAAGACGCCAAGCAGTCCAGTAGTAGTGTGGCGGGAAGGTGGTGAAGGTGTTTCCCAGATGAAACAGTGAGTAACTCATTGCATATGAGAATAACATGGCTTAACTATGAAGAAACTATTGCCAAGGCCTCTATACCAATTGGGACAGTCAATTTCGATGTATTAGTTTAACTAGTCCACGCAATATATATATATGAAGAGGCGATGGGTTGGGCTGCGCTGCATGGGATGGAAAATATAATCCGGCTATAAAGACTGGTGATGGATATATAATCTGGAGGGGAAAAAAAAAAAAAAATATATATATATATATGTAGTGACATTATACTGAACTATATTGAACTATACTGATTATTGCCTGTTGGGAGGAAACCCACAGAAGGAGCAATAAGTATAACTGTGGTAAAGAAGCGGTTGGCCCCAATATTTAAAGATGCCCCTTAGGAAATCCCCTAAGAAATCTCCAGAGAAGAAACAAGGGGCAAGGAAGGAGGGCAAAGTAGAGACTAAACAAGATAAACAAGATTATAAGGCTGATAAAGCGGAGAAACGTTTATCGACATATTTTTCCCCCCAGAGTCAAATTCAAAAGGCTGCAACGAGGCTAGGAGATGGTAATATTCCATACAAGGGTCAAGATTCTGTGGAGGTGGTAGAGAATCAAAGGAGAGAGTCAGATACAGGAAGATATGACTCATTATTAACTAGAGAAATGGTGGAGCATTTCTTAGAGCAGTATTATGAAAAGATCATGTCCGGACTTAAACATAATGTGGATGGAATTATACAAGAAATAACCTCCTTGGGCAGTAAAATTAAAGTAGTGGAAGATAAAATGGAAGATTTTGATCACCAATTGTTGATTCAGAAAGATAGTGGAGACCGGATGATGAAGAATATGGGAAACTTGGAACAAAAGATGGTGGAATTGGAAGAGAGACAACGTCAGAATAATATCAGAATTAGGGGGATTCCAGAATCGGTGAACCCAGGAGAATTGGAACAGTATGCAATAGAATTTTTTTTGGCATTAGGAGTGGAGAAGCTGCAGGACCTGGAAAGGTGTTACAGGACTATGAAACCGCAACATCTAGATAAAGAGGTTCCTAGAGATGTTATGATACGTTTGCAGTCATATAAAAATAAGAGATATTATGAAGGCATTTCTAAGGAACGGAGTAAAAGATTCAAAGTATAGTCATCTGCGGTTGTTTCAGGATCTATCGTTTAAGACGAGATCATGGAGGAAATCCTGTGGTGACTGTACGAGGATCCTGAGGAAACAAGGAATTCGTTATGTTTGGGGATTCCCGGAGAAAATATTTATTATTTATAAAGAGAAGAGACTGGTATTTGAAATGGTTCAGGAGTTGAGGGGTTGGATGGGAGTGGAAGGGATTGGGGAGGTTTGAGAATCTGAGGAGTGTTTAAAGATAAGAGAGAAGTGTAAGGGTATATAGTAGAGGTTATTGATGGGGAATATGGGGTGACACTCTATAAATAAGTACAAGTAGTTATTTGGAGGTGATGGAGTTTATTGTAGATCACAAATATGGGTGGAGAATATTGTTAGGGTAGGGATTGATTAGGTGTTTTTTTTTTTTTTTTTTTTTTTTTTTTTTTTTCTCCTCCCCTTTCTCTCCCTTACCTTCCTTCCCCTTTATTTTAAGTACGTAGCCTCTTAAGCCCTAGGAGGTTCAGTTGGGACATTTGAGATGGAAAAGGGTTGCAAATTATTGCGTATATACGCATAGATTATCCTAGATAGCCTGAAGGCATATTTCTAGGAGGAGTAGGAGAGTTAGTTTTTCCTCCGGTAAGGGGGGAAGATGTGCGTTGGGAAAAAATGGGGGATATTATGTTCTTTATGTGTAGTTTGTTATGTTTGTGTCTTTAAATGTGAGTATAGAGTATCCATAAGTTGGTCTGGATCAAATCGTTTGGTATTAAGTTTGCAACGATAAATACTAGGGGAATTAATACTCCCCCAAAAAAAAATATGGTTTTGGAGAGTTTAAGGAAAGAAGGGATACATGTTTGTGGGTTGCAAGAAACACATTGGAAGGTTGGATCTAAGTGGAGTTTTAAATCCAGGTTTTTTCCTACGCTGATAGAAGCGTCCTATATAAAAAAGAAAAGGGGGGTTGCGATACTATTTGCCAATACATTGACAGTGGAAATAAAGTTTCAAGAATTGGACGATCAAGGCAGATATATTATAGTTGTGTGTAAGGTTAATAATATGTTATTCACGATAATTAATGTGTATGCCCCAAATAAAAGGACAATTCCATTTCTTAATAGAATGTTGGATAAGATAAACAAAGTGAAAATGGGTAGGATTTTATGGTTAGGGGATTTCAATGTGGTGGCAGACCCAATAATGGATAGATCTAGTGGTTTGGGACAGAAAAAAAAATGTGGCGCAATCCACCAGGATTCAAGGAAATTTTTGAAAATTATGCAGGATAATGAGTTGTATGATTGTTGGCGTATCCGTCATCCCGCGGAGAGGGACTATACCTGTTTTTCATATAATTTTAATACGTATTCAAGGATAGATTATATCCTTGGAGATAGGGGAATAATACAAGAGATTAAGAGTATTTATATTAAGGAAATGACATGGTCAGACCACAATATGGTGATTATGGAGTTAAGAGATAACAATATGAGGGTAAGACCTGATTGGAAATTTAATAGGGGAGTCTTGAGAAGTAAGAAATATCTGTCATATGTAATGGATGTGACAGAGAAATATTTTTTGGAAAACAGGCATAATGAAGTCTCTGCGGTATGGACTTGGTGTGCGTATAAGAGTGTCATCCGTGGTCATTTAATTAAATTGGAGATTGAAAGTACTAAAAAGAGACAGTCGGGTATTTCAGCATTATATATAGAGCTAGCAGAAAAATCAAATTTAAATAAAATTACTCCTTCAATGCTATATAAAAATCAGATAAAGATGTTACAAGATCAAATAAATCATCTTTTGATGGAAGAAACATCGAAGAAATTAGAGTTTCTTAAAAGTAAATGGTATAGCTCTGGCAACAGAGCGAGTAAGGAGTTGACTAAACGATTAAAACATGAGAAGGCGTATAAAAGGATCACTAAGTTAATAGTAAATAATAAAATACTGTTGGATCCTGAAGAAATAGGAGTAAATTTAAAAAAAATTTTTGAGGAGCTGTATAATCTCCCAATGGTTGAGCAAAAAGATCACTTGAGACGATACATTGCTTCATTGGGACTAACAAAATTATCTATGGAACAGTGTGAGAGACTGAACCAACCAATAGATATAGATGAGCTGAAGAAGGTAATAGATAATTCAAAATTACATAAAGCACCAGGACCGGATGGGTTCAGTGAAATCTTCTATAAGATTATGGGGAAATATGTGATACAAGATCTGTTGGAAGCTTTTAATGAGATAATGAGTCAAGGGATAATACCAGAGGAGTTATTGAGAGCTAATATTTCACCCATTCTGAAACAAGATAAGGACCCATGGGCAGTTAAGAATTATCGCCCTATTTCAATTTTGAATGCGGATATTAAATTATATTCATCAATAATCGCCAATAGATTGAAGATGGTCATTTCAGATTTGGTTGAACAGGACCAGGTGGGTTTTGTAAGTGGGAGAACATCTAGAAATAGTATACGAAGAATTTTAGATATTGTAGAAATGACGGAGAGAAGTGGTAGATCCCTCCTGGCCCTGTCATTAGATGGGGAGAAGGCATTTGACAGGGTCAGGTGGGATTTCCTCTTTGAAATTTTGGGTGGTTATGGGTTTCATGGACAATTTTTGGAAGCTATAAAGGCGTTATATTCCTGTCCGCAAGCTAGGGTGAGGAGTCCAGGTTTTTGTACTGGTTGGTTTCCAATTCACAATGGAACGCGTCAGGGTTGTCCTCTTTCCCCGTTATTATATATTCTAAGTTTGGAACCCTTGGCGAATAGGATAAGGGGGAATATAGCAATTAAGGGTTATAATATAGCTTCAAATGATCTTAAATTATCAATGTATGCGGATGATATTTTGGTAACTATAGAAGATCCGGGAAGCTCTTTGAGAAATTTGATGCTGGAAATTGAGGAATATTCTAAGTTCTCAGGTTATAAGCTGAATATAGAGAAGACAGTATGCTTAATGATGAATATAGAACAAGAATTAAAATTAAGGTTGCAAGAACAATATAAATTTATGTGGGTGACAAATCATTTGAAATATTTGGGTATATATATAACGGGGAATTATAAGGAATGTATGGAAATAAATTTTATGAATATTTATAAATGGATGCAAAAAAATCTGAAAGAATGGAAATGTATGTTTTTGTCCTGGTGGGGAAGGGTGAATTGCGTTAGGAGCTATATTATGCCGAAATGGCTTTATATACTGAGAATGTTACCAATAGCAATGCCGGGAAGTTGGTTAGTGATGATCCAGGCTGCTATAGATAGATTTATATGGCAAGGTAAACATCCACGAATGGCACGGAAATATTTATCACTAAGAACAGGTGATGGCGGTATGTCATACCCTGATATAGGGAAAAGTTATAAAGTAAGTAGATTATTACATGTTATTGTGACAGTACATCCGTCATCCAAGTTGGAAAAATGGTACTTGTTTGAAAAGGGAAGTGTAGATGGTGGGGATCTATTTGCATTTTTTTGGGATCCCAGGAGTATGAACAAGAGGTTAGAAACAACATCAAAAATTTTAAAAGATTTATCCCGAGATTGGTTAGGAATAAGGAAAGGGTTAGGATTAAAATCTAAGATATTAGAGATTACCCCAATATTGTCATTATCTAGGTATCTAATGGACATAAATTTAAGTGCATGGGGAGATGCTGGACTAGATACCATCGCGGATCTTGTAGTAGGAGATAAAGTAAAATTTTTTTCAAATTTCAATTTGGGTGGTAAAGAGATATTTAATTTTATTAGGGTTTCAAATTTTATACACCAATATTTATGTAAAGGAGAAATATCTAGTAAGATTATGAGATTGATGGAATTGATGCAGGGTGATTTAGAAAGAAATTTATTAAGGAGGTGTTCTAAATATTGGGATAGTTTGAGTAGTGTTGAGTTTCCAGTAGTTAAGAGATGGGAACGGGATTTAGGAAGATTAATCACAAATGAAGAATGGAATTCGGCATTAAGGCTAGTAAGTAGGAATGTTCACTGTGTTAATTTGATAGAAGTATGCTACAAGGTCAGTAATCGATGGTATCTGGTGCCAGCAAAGTTGGGGAAAATGTATGTGGGGACATCAAGATTATGCTGGAGATGTGAACATTTTCAGGGGAATTATATTCATGTGTGGTGGAGCTGCCCGGGGTTAAAAGATTTTTGGGCAATGATTTTTCGGAAAATATCAGATATAAACGGAGTTATTTTAATGCCAACTCCTGGAGTAGCTCTACTACACCTGGATATTCCTAAGATGAATAAGTGGAGAAAGAAAATGATGTTGCATATTTTGACAGCTGCCAAACTGTCTGTTGCGAAACGTTGGAAAACATCTCAAGTCCCAATTTGGGAAGAAATTAAGCAACATACGATATGGCAATGTAAGATGGAAAGAGAATTGTTGCGGAAGGGTATTAAAGGTTTGGAGGATTTGGAAATATGGGACAATTTGATCCAGAAATTAGTTGAGTTGTAGAGATAGGAGGAGTTATTTTTTTTTTGAGTTGGAACTCTATACTAAGGTGTGGTGTACAATTATGTGTTTGTGATATGTAAATGTTATGCAAAGTTTGTATAATGATTGTAATAATTGTCTTTTGTATTGTATGGTGTCTTAATAAAAAAAAAAAAAAAAAGGAAAAAAAAAAAAAAAAAAAAGCTGCTGAATGTAAGTTTCTCATTTAATCCTGTTGGAGACATCGAGTGCAATTTGTATATCCATTTTGTCTCACATTGGTATAAACGTCTTTCTCTGTCACAACCTCTCTTTAAAGGAGGCACATGATCGATCACCATACATTTAAGTGCTGACAGGCTATGTTTATGCTCATGCCAGTGTTTAGCTACTGGCTTGTCACTGGAATGTCCCGATAGAGCTTTCATGATAGTGGCCCTGTGGTTTGCCATCCTTTCTCTGAAACTGCAGGTCTTTAGACCCACATACAGCTTATTACACGGACACTGAATGATGTAAATAATGTATGTGCTCATGCAGGATAATCTATATTTAATCCTAAAGTTTTCACCTGTGAGTGGATTAGAAAACTGCTAGTCAGTCTGCATATATCGACATGTCACACAATTAGGGCAACGATAGCACCCCACTTTGGGCTTACTTAACCATGAATACTCCTTTTGTGCATAACAGTGTTCAGGATCCGTTAAAACCAACAAATCCTTTAAGTTAGCCCCTCTTTTATAGCTTATTAAAGGTGGCTGTTTAAAGATGTCCAGTAAAGATTCATCAAGTGATAAAATGTTCCAGTGTTTTTGAATCTCCTGTTTGATACGTCCACTTGCTGTAGTATATGTAGTGGGAAATATCAACTGTTTCCTCTCTTTGTGTCCAATATGATTAAATGGAAAACTCTCCGACTGCACTAATGCTCGCTCTAAATGTTTATCCAGTTCACTTAAAGAATATCCTCTGGCATTGAATCTATCTCTAAGTTCATCCAATTGCAATTTAGCCATTTCTTTATCACTATTATTTCTAATGATCCTGATCATTTGAGAGTACGGGAGGCTTCTAGTAACCTGTCTGGGATGAAAACTCCTCTGATGTAGAAGGGTATTCCTATCCGTACTTTTACGAAAATTTGTAAAATGGATTCTCCAAGAACTCAATACTTTCTCAATCATATCTAGTTGTAAATCGAATAGAAGATGGAATTGTGCTCATTTTCTCAAAAAAGGAGACCAAAGAATCTTCATCACCCCTCTAGATCATGAACACACCATCAATGAAACGAAAATATTTAATGATCTGCTCAGTGTACTTTGGCAACACATGGATAGCTTCATACTCTGCCATAAAAATATTGGCATATGACGGGGCCATCGAGCTCCCCATAACAGTCCCAGAGATCTGCCTGTAATAACTCCTCTCAAAACGAAAGAAGTTAAAACGCAGACAGATCTCAAGGAGCTTGAGCAAAAAGGAGTCCGGTGGTCCCGTTGTTCTAGGTGTAATCTGTAAAGCTTTCTGCACTGCCAATATACCCAAGTCTGTGGGTATCATGGTGTATAGACTTGAAACGTCCATGGTAACCTGCCAACACTGACTCAAATCATGTTGAATCATTTGTACTTTTGAAAGAAAGTCTTGAGTATCTCTGATGTATGAAGGTGCACTCTGAACTAATGGTTGTAAAAACGAATCCAGATATTGTGACAGGGGCTGCAGAAGGGAGTTCCGAGCTGATATAATGGGTCTCCCCGGAGGTTTGTTAGGGTTTTTATGGATTTTCGGTAACGTATATATGATAGGACATACTGAATGGTGTGTAATGAAAAACTGTGCTACCTTAGTTGTGATTCATCCTTGTTGTTGGGCATCTGTGATAATTTTATCTATTGTCGTCTTATCACTCCAAGTTGGATCAGTTGTAAGGAGTTCATATGTACTCTGATCACGCAACTGTTCCTGTATGTCCTCTCTATACTGTACATAATCCATTACCACTACCGCTCCTCCTTTATCAGCAGCACTGATCACAATGTCTGGATTATTGGCCATTTGTTTAATGGCTAAATGTTCTGCCTTACTCAGATTGTATTGTCTTTTATTGTTTGTTCCTCCCTTGATTATTTCTTTTTCCAAGATATTAATAAATGTTTTGATAGATGGATTTGTATTTATATGTTCAAACTGACTCTTAGGCCTAAAATCAAGGCTTTCCTTTTGTAATCCATCATCAATATTACAAAAATAATCTTTGAGTTTCATTCTACGCTGAAATTTATGTAGCTCTACTTCAAACTGAAACTCATCAAATCTATTAGTCGGAACATAAGACAAACCTTTTGATAAGACAGACATTTGTGCTTCAGATAAAGTATGCGAACTTAAATTAAATACTATTTGTTCTTGAGTTTGCTGTTCTTGACTTTTGGTCTTGCCCCTGTAGCCTCCCCTTCTAATATGGGGTCGTCTGTGTTTAATCCGGTCTGTGACTGGATCACAACCCTTAAAAAAGGAGTGCTAGTCGGCTGTGTATTATTTTCACTATCAGAAACTGAAGATATACATGACAATTCGTCTGTTATGTCAGTTGTCTGAGGAGTTTCCTTTCTTCATGGTAGCTTCCTAAAATTAGATTTGAACTTTTGTTGTGATCCTGTCAACCACCTGTAAACTCTATGCTCTTTATAATCTCTCCCTACTTTTTCTAATTTCTGACTTTTGTACCATAGTAAGTCCTCTTTGTGGGTTTTGACTTGTTTTTCCAATTTATCAAGCCACTTTCCTTCTTTGTCTGACTTCAGTGTATCACTATGGGTTGACTCAAAAGAGAGTAATTCAGACTTGACTAATGCAAGCTCATGTTTAACCTCATCTATCACTAGCAACATCAAATCCAGGGAACATTTATTCAAAATCCCACACCATTTTTTGCAAAACTCTGGGTTGTTGCGCCCAATGGTGGGGATATTGGATATTCGAAAACCTATAGGAATTTGTTTGCTGCGATAGTAGTCAGACAGATATACGCTATGTAAGTACAAATCTGTCTCTCTCTTTTTCAGTCTCAATAAATTATGAAAAATATCTATATTTCTATAGACTGTTTGAATAGAGTTAACCCTCTCTTTAAATAAAATATCTTTTGCCTCCGTGTCACTGAAACTAATTCCCTGGGAGTAGTGATTGTATCAAACGCAGTGGAGTTATCCATGAGTTAATAATACAACTTGAAAACAGGCTCCTTGTATTTGTCTTGTCCAAAATAAGGTGCAATCAAGAACATCAAAAAATTCCACTTTTTCAGGGTGCAAAAATCCACAATATAATATAGAAATGTCCCATAATCTGCACTCACTGGTTAAATACACAATCGCCTGGATGCTATCCTCCATGTTGTTAATAATATACATCCAGTATTGAGAAAACACTCACAGGTCTTTCTTCAAATGAAATCAAGTACAAATTTATTCATCAACGTTTCGGCCTCACCTTAGGCCTTTGTCAAGATGCTTACAGAACAATGTACAAGTGCCCATATAAATACCTAAACCAAAAGTGCTTAATGGCGCCAAAATGATGTCATACCCTAGGGGAGGGGAAAAAAAACAAATCAAAAACTGAAAAATAAGTGAAAGTGATGTGCATAGTATAAGGATCTTATAAAAATAAAATAAAAATAAAAGTAAAAAAGAAAGCATGATAAAAATTAAAAAAAGGTAAAGAGGGGAAAGGTCAAACATATTGATCGACTCCACACTAACTCCCAGCTATATAGATCTTAAACAACAATGTATACAATCTAAATCCTCTGTGTTCAATTTAACATATGAGTATTTCCATATTATACTATGTAACAATACTCTGAAACTTAGTTTCCAATTAGCCTTCTCCACTCACATATTAGTTCATATAGCGCTTAGCATGACGATAATCAAAACAAATAACATGCTGAGCTTAACATACCTTCTTTAGCAATATTTGTTATTGATGGTCTGTACTACTCCTTTAGTCATTTTATACACCATCTATTACATGCTTGAGTTCACATGACGATCCGCAATCCATTTCTCCGTGACATCGCACAGCACATGGACCGCGGATGGAATTGCACGCTAATTGCCCTACTATCACTGATATCATGGATGAGCTGTCACATACCTTGACTTTTTGTGCACTACCAGGGATTTCGTCAACCTACATTTTATTATGTTCTATCCGTCAAATGCATTTATATACCCAAAATGGCACAATAATATTTACCAGGCATAATGTCTTCCATATAGCAACTAAATACCAATCCATATCTCTAATAGTGCCATTAATTAGGTAAACGTGCAGAATAAAATATACAAACAAATAGTATTTAATTTAAGTTCGCATACTTTATCTGAAGCACAAATGTCTGTCTTATCAAAAGGTTTGTCTTATGTTCCGACTAATAGATTTGATGAGTTTCAATTTGAAGTAGAGCTACATAAATTTCAGCGTAGAATGAAACTCAAAGATTATTTTCGTAATATTGATGATGGATTACAAAAGGAAAGCCTTGATTTTAGGCCTAAGAGTTAGTTTGAACCTATAAATACAAATCCATCTATCAAAACATTTATTAATATCTTGGAAAAATAATCAAGGGAGGAACAAACAATAAAAGACAATACAATTTGAGTAAGGCAGAACATTTAGCCATTAAACAAATTGCCAGTAATCCAGACAATTGTGATTAGTGCTGCTGATAGAGGTGGAGAGGTAGTGGTAATAGATTACGTACAGTATAGAGAGGACATACAGGAACAGTTGCGTGATCAGAGTACATATGAACTCCTTACAACTGACCCAACTTGGAGTGATAAGAAGACAATAGATAAAATTATCACAGATGCCCAACAACAAGGATAGATCACAACTAAGGTAGCATAGTTTTTGATTACAGACCATCCAGTATGTCCTATCATATATACGTTACCGAAAATCCATAAAAACCCTAACAAGCCTCCGGGGAGACCCATTATATCAGCTCGGAACTCCCTTCTGCAGCCCCTGTCACAATATCTGGATTCGTTTTTACAACCATTAGTTCAGAGTGCACCTTCATACATCAGAGATACTCAAGACTTTCTTTCAAAAGTACAAATGATTCAACATGATTTGAGTCAGTGTTGGCTGGTTACCATGGACTTTTCAAGTCTATACACCATGATACCCACAGACTTGGGTATATTGGCAGTGCAGAAAGCTTTACAGATTACACCTAGAACAACGGGACCACCGGACTCCTTTTTGCTCAAGCTCCTTGAGATCTGTCTGTGTTTTAACTTCTTTCGTTTTGAGAGGAGTTATTACAGGCAGATCTCTGGGACTGCTATGGGGAGCTTGATGGCCCCGTCATATGCCAATATTTTTATGGCAGAGTATGAAGCTATCCATGTGTTGCCAGAATACACTGAGCAGATCATTAAATATTTTTGTTTCATTGATGTGTTCATGATCTGGAGGGGTGATGAAGATTCTTTGGTCGCCTTTTTTGAGAAAATGAGCACAATTCCATCTTCTATTCGATTTACAACTAAATATGATTGAGAAAGTATTGAGTTCTTGGAGAATCCATTTTACAAATTTTCGTAAAAGTACGGATAGGAATACCCTTCTTCATCAGGAGTTTTCATCCCAGACAGGTTACTAGAAGCCTCCTGTACTCTCAAATGATCAGGATCATTAGAAATAATAGTGATAAAGAAATGGCTAAATTGCAATTAGGTGAACTTAGAGATAGATTCAATGCCAGAGGATATTCTTTAAGTGAATTGAATAAACATTTAGAGCGACCCCATTCCATGCAGCAGTATAATAACAATTCTCCATATAGTGCCACCAATTTTGTTTTAGAATGTAAATGTGCATGGGACCGGCATAAGACAAGACCAAGGACCTAGCACGGATTGAGTTTCTTTTTACAGCAGGAAAAATGGTTTGACTAGATGGGCTGAATGGTCCTTATCTGCAGTCAAATTCTTTTTTTAGTGATTTGACTCCTTTCCCAGTGCTCGCTGTTTCCATCCAGGTCAGGGTTCCGGCTCCTCCGGGATCAGACATCTGTCTTTGTGGCCACCACCTCTAATCCAACTTGGGCCTCAGCAAGGGAATCGTGGGACTGACCTCACCCTTGAGTACACTCACTATGGTCGAACTCTAGCAACCCACCATTTGAGTCCTTAGGAGTATCCTCACAGAATAATTGGGCCATTATGTATCCCACAGATCTATCCAGACTAGCCTTAGGCAGGACTAACAGGGACAGGTCCTGATGTCTCGTGAAAACCATCTACAAAGCCTGGAGAGGAAGGTGTATACCATCTTGGAAATGCTTAAAGGCTCCGCTATTTTAGGCACCCCCTCAACCACTGCCCCTTCTTCCACAATTCCCCAAACTGGGGCCAAGAATGGGATTTACAGCCCAGTGCTTCATAGAGCAAGGAAGGCGGAGTCAGACAGACCAGTTCATGAGATAACTGATGGGACATAGTCGCTGGGAGCAATAGGAATGTCAGGGAGAATCCACAATCAGTCAAACAAAGCCTAGGGATCAGAATCAGGAGATAACAAAAACCAAGCCAAGGTCACAAGTAGAAATCTACAGGGCAAGCAAGCTCAATAATCAGGTGCTGAGTGCTCTGCTACCCATCCGTAAACTAGAAGACAGGGTGAAGCTGCCGGATAAGTAAGGCTAGGGACCAGGCCCAAAAACAGGAGGAAAGCAAAAAACTATTGCAAGATCAGAACAGAAGAAAATGTAATTCCAGAAAAGTCCAAAATTCCAGCCAAGATGCATCTTTTCTTTCTGTCCTGCTGCTGCTTCTTTGTTGGAGACTTTTTGTTTCCCTCCCAACCAGACCCTTCTCATATACCTGTCCTTTCTAGCCACTGACCTCTTTTCCTATGTGCTCTGGAAGTCTCAGTCTGTCTGCAACAGACTCACTATTGTTCTTGATGTAGTCTTCCACTCAACTTGTTAACCTTTTCTGAAACATGGCTCACACGTTCGGAAACCTTATCCCCTGTTGCACTTTCCTGTGGTGGATGACACCTCTTCAAGCACACACTCCCATGATTTGGTGACAGACAAGGAGAAAGTGTAGGTATCCTATTGTCCTCTTTGCATTTTTTCTTGCTGCCCTAACTTTTTGTTCCCAAGCATAGAGGCCTGAAACCTCATCCTTTCTCTCTTCTCCTTTCCAAGTCCTTTCCAAATCCTCTCCATCTTATTCTCTCAATCACAAATTTAGACCATTTGCAGCTTGGCTCCCTCACTTTTTGTCATCGAGAGACCTTCTCATCCTTGGTGACTTCAGCATTCCTGCTGACAAAACAATATCTTCCTCCACTAGTCCCAGTGTCCACATAAAGATTGGCATTGTATAGACACTCTTACCTGCTGTCTCTGTTCCCAGCTATGCCATTCCCTTTCCATCTCTTGTCCTTTAGCCTTACACTTCTAGATCACTTACTCACACTATCAGGCAGTTACTCTGTCTACTCACTCAACTGTTCTCATCACTAGCTTCCTCTTTATCGGACCACTCCATCCTTTACTGCCCCAACCTTGCAGCCTCTTACTGCAAAAGATCATTCTTCTAAACACTAGACAAAATGGCTCCCACTACAGCCATGCACCCTAAAAGTTTCTAGCTCCACTCTTGGTGCACGCAAACAGTGATACCTCCAAAGGTGGTTTGACACAGCAGAATGCCAGTGGAGAAAGTTTAAATCAGAATTTGACTTTTGTACTAAATTTGTACTATCCACATAGATCCTTGCTTTGTCTTTTGCTAAATAACTTTACTTTTCATCCCTAATATGTACTCTGTCCTCCAACCCATCATCACAGCCCATGATCTCACCATGTACTTTAAAGACATAATCTTTTTGTTCAACCACCAACACACGCAGATCCTATGTCCTCCTCCCTTACCCTCACAGAATCTCTCCTCTCCCCAGTCTGAGCATGAGATATCTACCCTATTCTTATTCTCGCACTCAACAGCCTTCTCCCTTGATCTCATCTTCACACCTCTGCTCATAACTTCCACTCACTGCCAGTGCTTACCCACCTCTTCAACATCTCCCTGACTGCATGTACCTTCCAATCTGCTTTCAACCAGTATTTGCAAAGTCTTGGCATCAGAAAAGTACTTTTAAGGATTTTGAAGTGTTTTTTTTATTTTAGGTTTCTACTTTTTACTGCTTTTATGTTCTACTGTAGGGGATCTCCTGACTGTTAGAACCTAAGGGATACATAGACAAGTCTAAGGCTGCTAAGGCTTCTGAGGTTCCTTTAACCCCTTTAACCAATTTCTCCTCATGGCAGATTGAGCTTCCCAGGGAATTTTCATGTACTGTATGTCCCTCTTCCTCAGTTCTATAACCTTTTCTGTTCAAGGTGTCTTAATTTCTTGCTCCATGGGACCTTCTGCCCCCCCCCCTCCAACACACACAAAAAAAATGCACTTGCGAATTGTTAGAGAGTGATACACCCATTACTGAGGATTATGCTGCTGTGGAATGGGAAACTGATATGGACAACATAGATTTGTCCTTCTTCGTTGTGAACCATTTATGAAGATGACCCCAGTTCTTCCACTGAGGGTCTTATTTAGGTTGTCTTATAGATGCTTAAGGTATCAGACTTCCAATTATAGTTTCTTGATCTCTGACGTTTTCAAGAGATGCAGATGGTTGATATTTTTCCTCATCAGTTGCTCCTGGCGGAAAGGAAAACGCCTGACAGGCGGTTGTTCCTTGATCAGCTTAGATCTTTTATACCCTTTTTTTGCTGAGGCATTAGCATAGGTGCACCTCACCCCCAACGTAGTTTATCCCCCAATTTCTCGCCTTATCGAGAATATATCTGGCAGATGCTGAAACTATCAACAGTCAGGCAGATAAGCACCTGGATTCTGTTTTGAAGGCAAACTTTCACCTTCCTGTGCTGCCTTGTACCTTACTTTTTCCATTGCATGTGTAAATAGGGCTGTCTTGGGGATCAGCTTTTTGGATGCCGACCAAGCTTGTGGTTTTTATATCCAAGGTCCTTGAAGCTAATGCTTACCTTACTTAAGCAGCCTTTTATGTCGCTAAACTTACTTGAAAGGCCTTGGTTTTCTCTCTAGCTTAAGCTTTGGTCACTGAGCTGAGTAAGAAATCTTTGGTATCTTTCCTTTTTCTGGGCAAACCGATGTAGGAGGACATTGGCATTTTTCCATGAATTGCAGGCCTTTTAAGTGGAGGACCAGTGAGTTGTGCATGTACTATCTGAAGGGTACTGCATAGATGAAGTCCCTTCCTCCATGTCATTTCTTCATGTCTAGGGTTCCTTGCAGTCCTGAGCGAAGTTGTCTGTTTTTGGATGCAGTTTCTTCCCTGGTAGACATGAATATGTTAATACCCGCTTCTTAGTTGAAAGATTCATGAGGTTCTGTCCGTTCATTTCACTTTTCCCAAAAAATATGGAAGATACCTTTTCTATTCTGGATTTAAAATGCCTCAACTGTTTTTGCTCATCCCATGGTTCAAGATGGAATCTGCTCTCTGTCATTGCTGCCCTGTGTCCAGGGGAATTTTTGGCTTCCCTGAATCTAAAGGACTTTTATCTGCACATCTTTATCCATGCAGGTAATTATGTTCCATGTGGTTGGCATTCCAAGATCATCTATTTCAGTTCACTGCTCTTCCTGTTGGCTTCGCGTCTGCTCTGCTGGTATTCACAAACTAAGAGTTAGCCCTGGCAGCTAACATCTGCTCTCAAGGGATCTCTTTGACCTCTATCAGGATGACCTTTTCCTAAAGGCTCCTTCAGAGGAAACCTTGAGCATTTACATTCAGTCTTGCATGTCCATTCTGGATCGACATGGTTGGTTGGGTTCTCAATCTCAAATCCTTTCTGCTTCCATCCCAGGTCCTTCAGTTTCTTGTTATGAGATTCAACACACTT
Organism: Rhinophrynus dorsalis; assembly: GCA_037306005.1. NCBI lineage: Eukaryota > Metazoa > Chordata > Amphibia > Anura > Rhinophrynidae > Rhinophrynus > Rhinophrynus dorsalis. The sequence goes on from CM074723.1 coordinate 186,991,144, forward strand.
GTGGGGAAGGCATTTCTAACAGACAAGGCTGCAACTTTGTTGTACCTCAACACATTTGTTAAATGCTGCCATGTTAATGTGATGGCTTCAGCTGAAGCCAGTTTTGTACAGACTGTTGTACCTGTATAGGTATCATTCTTCATGTACTTTTTAGCCAGTAACCTATTAGTTCCTGTTCTTTGGTATGCAGAGTTGTTTTGTCTTTTGACACTTGAAGTTCACTTTGTACCAGTTCATTTCTATTGGAACTGGTGTATATTTAGAGGGGTTTTTCTCTTTCCTTTGCTGGAATTTTGTGGTATATCCTCATGTTTCCTGTGTTCCACATAGGACGTAAAAGAACAGGGGATTTTTTTTGTATACTTGCTGATAAATCTTCATCTTAGTCCTTGTGGAACTTGTGGAACATAGGACTTCCCTCCCAGAGGAAAAACAATGGTTTGAGTTCTGTGCAGGGGGGTTCTCTTGTGTTTCCTGCTTCCACGTCTGCAGGAAAAAGAAAACAGGAGGCGCTCCTAGTGTATTCTCTGCACACACACACGGGTTTTTCTTTGGTTTTCAACCTTCAATAGGACCTATACTTGCAAGAAGTGTCCAGCACAAAATAGGTGTTTTCTGTAAATTGCACTGAAGGGTTATTTATACTGCCTCACCACAATTACCTTGCATCCTTATCTGCTTAGTTGTTCATACATTGAGGCTGCTCTTCAGTATGTTCTCCAAGGAGAAACACACAAAAAAGAAAAACAAGAGGGTGCCCAGTGGATCCTGTAAACTATTTAAGACTTTCTATCTCTAGAAGATAGTATAAATACTCACGATTAAAGTGGTAGTTTTTTTTGTTGTTGTTTTTTAAAGTACTGCAGAATTTGTTGGTGCTCCCTAAATAAAGGATATGGTGCACTTGATTTGCTCCAGAATTGCACTATTTTCTTAGTACATTAGCATCACTGATAGATGCTCAACGCTTGCTCCTGGGGAGTTTTGAGACTGTCCTTTCCTTTAATGTGACACTTAGTCCTGAAACTTGTCACGGGATTGCAGCTTCATTCTTTGTCTAGGGTTTGTACTGTAATGGTTTTGTTGACCCTGTCTTCTGTTGCACTTTTTTTTCCAATGCAATGTGCATGTTACTACCAACAGTAATCCTACATTGTGTATAATCATTCTCTTTTTATCCTTATCCCTGCAGGTTGCAAAGAAAGGAGGCCTGCCACATAACATTTTGGATGTTTGGGAGTTTCTTGGGAAACCTGAGCACTGTCGCTATACATGGGACACAAAAGTGAACAACAATCTTACAGCTCCATACACCTGCAGGCTGCGGTTTGACCGGATCCTGTATCGAGCAGCTGTTGAGGGGAGTCAGGTCATCCCACAATTCCTTGACCTCATTGGCATAGAAAAGCTGGACTGTGGCAGGTTCCCTAGTGATCACTGGGGCCTGTTGTGTGAGTTTGATATAATTTTGTGAGTCTATTAAAGTGCTGTATGATGTGTTTTAATTATATAAAGTTTTCCTTTAATAAAAATATATTTAATTTGAGATCTTCTTGGGGTTAAAATCTCAATCTAAATCAGTTGCACTGCAGTTGTTTCATCAGAATTGTTCCTCTCCCTTTTTGCATAAGGCCCATACTGAGGTTTCTTAATGGGTGTAGTTATGTTAAATGGGACTTAATTATCAATTTCTCTGTCGTCCAATACAGGTTATTGGTAACTCTGGGTAGGTGATCTGCCCCTTTAAGTAGGCAGGAACAATTCTAGAATTGATTGCAGGGGGTGGAGCCTACCTTCCCTCCTTGGCTGCAGCTAGCCAACCAGCTCTAGAAAGATGTGTTCTTTGGTGAAGATAACACAGCAAGAGAACAGTTCTGCTATAGTTTTAGAAACTTTTTTATTTTTCTGTTAGATATGGAATACCACCATTAGGCGGATTACCATAACTGACAATGCCCTTAGGTGTGGCTAGCTCAGTATCCAGGTGCTTTTTGTGGACCATAAGCCCTGAGGGGGAAAATCTTGATTCCAAGTGCTTCCCCGGGAGTTTCCCACTAAGGTTACTTCTTACTACATGATAATCTGATGACAGAAGATCTGCAGGAAAGGTTAGCAACCCTTTTAGTGCTGCAGGTCCACTTGTCCCACAGTGCCCCTCCACACAGGGGTGTTTTCATTTGGAGTTCCTATTGCACACCCCTGCACTCATTGTGTCTATCTGTATGTCTGTTGGATGTTTTGGAGCAGGTTTATGTGGTAACTTAACCCTTTAGCTGCTGGATTGGCATTTTTGGGGGATTTCTAACACTTTTCCTACTGGTTTAGTGGGGTTTTTTGTGTCCTAACATGTTCTAATGCTGTTTGCGCTTTACTGCATAGATGCCATTGCTCCATTCACTTCTATGGGACTGTACTGTTTGGGACACATCTCTGCAACCTTTTAACCTAGCGACTTCAGAGATAGCTCGCTTTACTTGTCTGCCCTTGCTCTATCATCCAGTTCATGTTTTTAGTGTGTTGGGCTCAGGGGGCTTCTGGCACTGTTTGGGGTACTTTTCTGGGAAAACTACATTTCCCGTGAGCACTTGTTTCGCGCTCGTTTCTAATTGGCTCCTGCCGCGACACCCATTTTGTGCTCTTTCCAGAACGAGTATCCCACGCAGGGCTTGGACTCTCCTCTGCTGATTAACCCATCGTCTGCCAGAAGTTTATTTTAGCAATTTCTGGGGTGAAACTTTAATCCTACACACTATAATTGGGTGATTTCTTATATCTGACACTGAGAGTGTCCATACCTCTGGAGCTTGGGGCCAGACCTAAGACTAAGGAGGCTGGGGTCTCTGTATCCCCCATTGCGCATTGCTCTTCCTGTCACTCAGGGCTACCTAGAATTCTCAGGTCACTTATGCCCAGCATGTTCTGATGTCCCTGAAAGTATTCCAGGGACCTCCAGCCATGCATTAGAGCCAGCTTGGGTGCAAGAGTTCAAGGCTGCTACTAGGGACCTTGGGTCCACATTGCAATTCTTTCCATCCCAGTTACAGGGAGTCTTTCATTCTTGGCAGGCCCCCTCCTCAGTCAAGTCTTCCCTGCCCAAACCTCAGGGAGTACCTGACATGTCAGATTCCTCTGAAGAGGAACTGCTAGTGGATTCAGATGTTGAGGAATGTTCTGCTGTGGGCTCCTCTCGTTTTTTTTGGGGATCCTTTTGAGGCTGATTCTGAGTCCTCCGCTGAGGGTCTGATCAGGGCTGTCTTGACAACTCTTAACATTCCCTTAGTTGAGGAGGTTCCTTCTGACCCCTCTGATGTATTCCAGGAGCCTAAAAAGCCCCTTACTTTCCACCTAACCCCACTCTTGACCACCGTGTGTGTGAGGAGTGGCAATCCCCGGGCAGGAAACCCTCTGTGTCCAAGAAATTTGCCAGGCTCTATCACTTTTCTGAGGCCTTGCTTACTCAGTGGGTTCATTCTCCCAAAGTGGATGCTCTTATTTCCAGGCTATCTAAGTCTACTGCCTTACCAGTCTCTGATGCTTCTGCTCTGAAGGACTGGACTGACAAGAAACTTTAGGTCTCCCTCAAGCCCATTTTGGCAACTGCTGGTTCTGCCATGTGTCCAGCATTCGCTGCTGCATGGGTGAACCGGACCATTGTGGTCTGGACTGAACAGCTCACCCTGGCTCTCTGTCAGGATGTTCCTACTTCGGATAGGTTGCGCTTTCTCGCTATCGTTTCTGAGGCACAACACTAGGTTTCTGCTGCCTTATTTGATGCCATCCGTTTGGTGGCTAGGGTTTCCACCATGTCTGTGGTGGCCAGACGAGCTCTTTGGCTCAAGATCTGCTCTGCTGACACTGCTTCTAAGAGAGCATTTCACTCCCTAACCTTTCAGGGTACCTCCTTATTTGGGCCAGATCTTAAGGATCTGATCAGTGAGGCCACGGGGGGTAAGAGTATTCCCCATCCCTTGGTTCCCAGGAAGAAATTGCCGCTTAAGCGTAATCTGTATTTTTATTCCTTTCAGAAAGATGTCCGGAGAACCAGACTGTTCCCTCAGCTCCGTGTACCTCCTCCAAGCCCAAACAACAATGGAAGCCCAAGGTCTTCTCCAAGCCAAAGGCTTCCAAGTCTTCTTCGGCATGACTCACCGAAGCCGGGTCCACACTCTGCTGTGGGTGGTAGTCTGCGACACTATCACAGCATTTGGGAGGGTTTAGTGATGGACCCATGGGTTTTACAGGTGGTGACGGAAGGGTACAATATCCCTTTCATCTCTCTTCCTCCCTTTCATGTTTGTCCTTCTCACATGCCCCAGGGTGCAGAGAAACGCTGTCTGTCCGGCGCTGTTCAGGCTCTTCTTGACAAGGACGTTCTAGAACCGGTTCAGGACAGAGGTATGGGTTTTTACTCAAACCTCTTTGTGGTCTCCAAGAAGGATGGCAGTTGTCGTCCCATTTTGGACTAGAAGGATCTCAATTCCTTTGTGAACCAGACTTATTATCAGGAGTCTCTATGCATGGTGATTGCTGCCATGTCCCCGGGAGAATTCCTTGCTTCTCTGGTTCTTCAGGATGCGTACTTAAACATTGCCATTCATCCAGAGAGCCGGCAGTAACTCTGGTTTGCCTGCGACAGGGGACATTTTCAGTTCTCAGCTCTTCCATTTGGCCTGACGACAGCTCCTCAGGTCTACAACCGTGTCCTGGGAGCCTTCGTGTCCGTCCTCCACCGGAACAGCATCAGAGTTAATCCATACATGGATGACCTGCTTCTGAAAGCCCCTTCTGCAGAACTTCATCAGCAGGTTCAGCAATGCATTCATGCTCTCACCCATCACGGGTGGATCATCAACTTGGACATGTCAGATTTTATCCCATCCCAGCTTCTGGTCTTCCTGGGCCTTCTCTTTGACATTCCAAAGAGCATGGTGTTCCTCACAGACGAGGTGGCTCACCAGATCACCCACAGGGTTTCTGCGGTTCTGGCTCAAGATCCAGTTTCAGCCAAGAAGCTGTCCTCTCTAGTGGGAAAATTCATCTCCACCATAGAAGCGGTCCCATTTGCCATAGCACACACCGGAGTGCTCCAGAGGTTCGTGATCCAGGTGTGCAAGGGTCAACCGGACCTTCTGAAGACTACGGTGTCTCTTCCTCTTCATGTGGAACTGAGTTTGTCATGGTGGCTCGACCTCTTCAACCTGCTGAAGGGCAAGTCCTTCCTGGTATCCTTCTGGACCACAGTGACGACGGATGCCAGCCTCTCTGGCTGGGGAGAGGTCCTGGGTCGCCTGAGCGCTGAGGGTCGGTGGTCTCTGGAGGAATCCCTCCTTCCCATCAACGCATTGGAGCTTTGGGCGATATTTCATGCCCTTTGACATTGGACATCTCAGTTGGAAGACTGTCCGGTCCAAGTAGAGTCCGACATCGCCGTGGCTTACATCAACAAGCAGAGTGGAACAAGAAGTCTCACGCTTGGTTAGAGGTCAAGGCTATTTTGTCCTGGGCAGAAGATCACGTTCCTGCCATTTCCACCGTGCACATTCCTGACGTAGACAACGTCATGGCAGACTTCCTCAGTCGACACACAGTGGACAGCGGAGAGTGGGAGATACACCCAGAGGTGTTCACCTCGTTGTTCAGAAATGGGGTCTTCCTTGCATCGACCTGATGGGCGACAAGATACAACAGGAAGGTACTGAGGTTCTGCTCTTGGTGGAGAGACCCCCTGGCTCTGGCAGTAGATGCGATATCCATTCCTTGGTTATTCTCTCTGGACTACATCTTTCCTCCCCTCCCAATGCTGCACAGGGTGTTAGGGAAATTACGTAAATTGGTATTGTCCAGTTATTCTGATTGCTCCGTACTGGCCTCGTCAGTTGGTTTCCGGAGCTTCTGGATCTGTCTGTGGCAGAGCCATTTCGGCTCCCTTACCATCCTTATCTTCTTCTACAGGGTTACCTGTGGAAAGAGGATGTTCATCGGCTAGCCTGTTTCTTCCAAGATCTACCATTGTGTCTGGTCGACCTTTCTGTCTTGGTGTGCTGACAAGGACCTGTCTCAGGATTTTGATCTGCCTACGGTCCTGGCCACCTTGCTGGACGGTGTGGATAAGGGCCTCAGTTTGAGTTCCCGTAAGGTTCAGACTTCTGTGCTTTCTGTTTTCTTTCAGAGGCGCATTGCCATCCTTCCTGATGTCAAGGTTTTCTTCCAGGGCGTTGCTCATGCTCATCCTGCCTTTAAAATTCCTGCTCCTCAGTTGGATCTTAACTTGGTTTTGGACGTTCTTCAGCGCCCCCCATTTGAGTCTTTGGCTGCTATTCCTATATACCTCTTGATGTGGAAAATGGCCTTCCTCCCGGTGATTGTGTCTGTCCGTCGTGTTGCGGAGTTACATGCTCTGTCCTGTAAACCACCTTATTTGGTGTTTCACAAGGACAAGGCGGTGCTTCGCACCTCTCAGGAGTTTCTCCCGAAGGTGATCTCTGATTTCCACATTAATATGGAGATCGTGGTGCCCTATTTCTGCCCGGACCCCACTTCTGACAAGGAGAGGGATCTCCATTTGTTAGACATGGTGTGTTGTCTCAAGTTTTATGTACAGACGCGCTGTTTGTCTTTCCTGATGGTCCAGGGCCAGGAAGACCTGTATCCAAGGTGACTATTGCTTCTTGGATCAAGTCCACTATTCAAAAGGCTTATGAGCTGAGTAAGAAGCCTGTCCCTTTCAGGGTCACGGCTCATTCTACAAGATCTTTTGGGGTCTCTTGGGCTTAAAAGAATCAGGCCTCTGCTGATCAGTTGTGCAAAGCAGCCACTTGGTTGTCTGTACACACCTTTTTTGAAGCACTACTGTGTTGATGTGCTGGCATCGGCTGACGCCAGCTTTGGGAGGAAAATCCTGGAGGCAGTCTTGCCTGTCTAGGATTTCCTTCGGTTCTTGGGGCTTCCTTCACTTTTGAGCCCTATTGGCTCTAGTTCAGTGTGCTGTGTAACAGTTCCTGGGGGGGTGTTACTCCTGTTCAGTGTCCGTTGACACTTCAGTTGTTTTTGTTTGGCTATCTCTGATCTGATGGTTCATATCTGCACTGGTGACTTTGGGGGGCCTTGCGCCTGGTCCTTGCCTTACTTCCCATCTCTGGGGAAACTCAATGGTTTGACGTCCCAAAGTTACCAGTAACCTGTATTGGACGACAGAGAAAATAGGATTTTAGTCTTACCTGTTGAATCCTTTTCTCTTAGTCCATACAGGTTACTCGTCTCCCACCCTGTCAATGGACCATGCTTGGCTCTCCTGTGGCAGACTGAGGGGGTCCTTCTGGGTCATGCTCACAGGAGTCTTCTTTCCCTTCACTATCCAGTCAATAGTTAGTGTCTCAAATCTTTCTGGAGCTGGTTGGCTAGCTGCAGCCAAGGAGGGAAGGTAGGCTCCCCCCCCCTGCAATCAATTCTAAAATTGTTCCTGCCTTCTTAAAGGGGAGGTTCGCCTACCCAGAGTTACCAGTAACCTGTATGGACTAAGAGTAAAGGATTTAACAGGCAAGACTAAAATCATCTTTTCTCCGTCTATTAAGAACCAGTGATCCTGAGTTGGATTCCCCTTAAGGATCATGTAGACTGTTTGGTGCACCGGCACATGTGACTGATCAAGTGTGCCGGAGTGCCGAATGGGTGTTTGATGGTGACTGCTCCGGTCTTGGGACAGTTAATTTCAGACACCAGGAGTGCTCACAGCACTCCTGCAGGAGCACTGGTCCTTAAGGGGTAAAATCTAACACTGTGCTGACTTCTTTGTGTGATTATGCATTGCTGAGTCTTGTCAGCAATTTATAGGAATGAGTAGCAAATCTGAACAGGGTGTTGGCCACTTGCACTATATTAAAATATGTATATAGATTTTTAATTTTATTTAAAGGTGGTATTTTTCCAAATGTAACCCCCTTCAGAAAGCTACACAATGGATTGCAAAACAAAAGGCTTTGCAGTGCATTCAGCTTGTCTCTATTAGGGAAGGTGTTGAGAGAGTTCTGTGGAACTACATTTGACTGTGATGAGAGGGAGGGGAGGGAAAGAGTTGAATTGGGACAGTGTGTGAGTGAAGTTTGAAGACAGTGGTGAAGAGTGGCTGTGGTGTGCAGAGGGAGAAAATTGTGTGGATGTGTTCCTTGTGACTAGTTGCTTCCATACTGTTGCGGTAGTAAGTGACTTTACAAAGTAATAGTTACATGTAGTCTCATTCTCATGCACAGCAAAGCTTCACTGGGGAGAAAGCTGTGGTGATTTAAAGTTGGAGGGGAGGAGCACATTATCAACCTTTCTGGTGCCAACACGTGTTCGACAGGTGAGATCTGGCTTGGACAGCCCAGTGTCAATTAAAGGGTAAAACAGTAATGGCAAGATGGAGCGTTACAAAAGTTGGGGAAGATGGGTATATAGGCAGGGTGCCAAGCAGCAGGGGGTGGCAGACAGTGCGATCCTGACTATAAGGAGAGTTGGGGTGGGGAAGCTGTAGAAGAAGTTGAAGGGGATGTGGGTGCAAGTCCCTGCAGTGAGTGGCCAATCACAGAGGTTTCTCGCTCTCCAATCCCAACCTCTTCTTGGAGGCCAAAGGTTCGCTCTCCAATTCCAACCTCTTCTCGGAGGCCGAAGGTTCGCTTTCCACTCCCAACCTCCCACCAGAGGTCAAAGGTAATCTTACCTAGCCATAGATTACACAACACTCCCTACCTCCTCATAAGGCAGAGTTTTACATGCCTCCACACTACATACCCAGAGGAAAAAAAAAACGCTTGTTCAGACACCAGGACACCCCCTAACCCTGCCAAATCACCAAAGACCCTTCCAAAAGGCCTAAGGATCTTTGCTATTACTAATCCCTATAGCAAAGTACTACTTAAAAAAAAAAAAAAAAGTATTGCCCCCAGTGTCATCTCTCAAACCTTTATGGTTTGAGAGAGGAACACTACTAAAGTTGCCCTCCCCCTTCCCCGTAGTCAGCATTCTAGTTGACTGAAAGGAAGAGAGTCGTACGACTTTCAGGTGGCTCTACAGCACAGCCTGATTGCGTTACTAAAAAAGAAAACTTTCACCGTTTTAGTGAAAGTTTTTTTTTTTTTTTTTTTTTAGTTAACGCGATCGCGGCTCTGCTGCAGAGCCGCCTGATGATCTCTGCCCGGATTTCCCTGAGTCAGCTAGAATGCTGACTACGGGGAAGGGGGAGGGAGAGGGCAACTTTAGAAGCATTCATCTCTCAAACCATAAAGGTTTGAGAAATGACACTGGGGGCAATACGTTTTTTTTTTTTTAAGTAGTACTTTGCTATAGGTATTAGTAATACTTAAGTGTTACTATCCCTTTAAATTGTAAAGCACTGCGTACACTTGTGGCGCTATATAAACATTTTCATTAATTCAGGCTGGTAGTGTTGCCTGTTATCTCTCGATCCGTTGCCTCTGGGTACACTACAATATACTATTCCTTGCTGTTTCTGCCTGTACTCTCCCTGAGTACCACAATGTGCGACTGCATCCCCATCTCTGGTAGCCTGCTAGTGTGCCTCTGCTTTGTGGCTTCAGTCTGTACCGCTCAGGTACTCTAGCTGCCCAAGCTGTTGTCTGACAACCCTCTCTGGAGGTTGTCCGAGTAAGCTCCATTACTGATCCCTGGCGTTCCAGGTTCCTATCTGTTGGTTAGAGCCAAGTCTGGTTCTATACCCTTTATATCTACTGTACCGATTGCAGTGCAGTGTTCACTCTTGGGTAGTGGACTAGACACTGTCTTTGTCACAAGCGAAGGGCTATAGGCCCTGCTGAGACAGTGGGGAGAGTGTGGGAGGGAAAGGGTTAACAATACCAGACCCCTGGTTACCTGTTACTATTCCTAGCAACCACCAAATTATCCCCTGAAATCCCTCCTGCACTATCACCCCAGTACTACAATTTGCTGCCACCACCAAGACTTTATATCTGGGCCTCTTAGGTTACCCCAAACACAACAGGATTACAGTATAAAATCACCATAATTATCAGACATGTATAATTAACCCTTTAGTAATGTGTGCTACCTGAGCTTACTTCAGAGTAGGGAGTTCATATTAGAGAACGGAGACAAGAGCTGATTAAGTGAACATTTAATCTGAAAAAAGCCTTCACAGTGCTGGTTACAAAAATACAGAAATAAAGGACATACCCAAAGATTACACATTGGCAAAACAGTCCATAAAAATTAAATGGGAGAAACACAAGAAATCCTTAAATACAATTACCGATATTTCAAGAGTCCTTGTGGGAACTTCAGATGGTATATCCCCCTTCTGTTGTTACAAAGAAATTCCTCTTTTTTTATCATCCACAAACCCATATTAAATACTTTCCACAGTTCCTTCTAAGAGGCCAAACCCCTTGGGTGTTACCTGGGGGGAGGTTTGGCCTGACAGTTTATGGCCCACTCAATCTGACTTGTCATTCTACCTGAAAAAAATCATAAGGCTTCCTAAAACATGCATCCCACAGCACACCTCTATAATGTTATAATAATCATATTCCTCATATCTGTGTGAATATCTGGACACCAAACATGCTGGGTCTAACTGCTTGCAAAGTGGCTATTGTAACTCCTAGTAGGAACACCTCCCCCTGGCTTGTTTGGCACCCACCACAAGGGTAGTACCTGGGCATTCTGAATATATACTTGTATTGAACCATTTTACACTATATGTACATGTTCTCCCTATTTCATAATATTTGACTGTCCCCTGGATGAACCCCATCAGAGCAGAGGACCCAAGACCTTTCATGGCACTCTATACATCCTGCTCTGGTGATTTACTCATTCAGTTCCTGGTGATGTTATCTACTCAGTTAATTTAGCTAACACTTTAAAAGGTACAATAAAATACACAAAATAAATTCTACATACCAGGGCCCTGCAAGGGCCAACTCATGCCTTGGCATGACACGCCTGTCTCCCCAAGGTTGAGGAAGTGTTCGCTCCTATTGTTATTACTATTATTATTATTGCGTTTATTATTTGTTTCAATAAACTGGTTAAATTCACTTGTACTGTGTCATGTGATTATTTGTCTGAATTACCGTGACACCAAGCACCCAATCAAATCCAACCTCATTCATCACCCAGACCAGTTCACTCTATTTATCCCAACTTCCAAAACCGATCAAACAGGTCAAGGTATCCATATACCACTTTACCCTACTAATTATCAATGGTGCCTCGTCGCAGCACTAAATAAACTATTAATCCTTATAGACTCATGCCCACAAAATAGCCCTTACTACCTACAGATCAGGGGCCTCTCAGGATGGCAGAATTCTCACATTACTTATGATCCATGCTAATCCTAATAGGTTTAGACCCTCTCTTATACTCCGGCCACTCCTTCAGAACTGAAGCAGCATCCTCGGCATCCAAGCACGGAGTCCCAGGATATAATATCCAAAGACTGGGAAGATGGTGGTCAGCATGTTTCACACAATATATCCACAATCCCACAGTAGAGATCTGCACTAATGTCTTTGTCCCACTAACAGCTTCACATAATAGAATTACAAATTCTACTCCGTACATATTTTCTTCTGAGCAGTCGACAAATATAATGAACAAGATTTATCCTTACTTTGCCTCATTTCCTTTTTGGCCTCTCATCAGGTTTACCTCGTCGACTCTTCTCTGGGAGCCTCGTAGACTCCCAGGGGTGGCACACCTAGGGCTCAATCACAGGTTTCTCCTCTATAGAGGATTGGAAGGCCCAACCACAAGGGTAAGGCTTAGTCTGGTTTTGTGGGAGGGGCTGCAAGCCCTCCGATACGGGCAGCACCCACCCCCCACTGGGGCTCAAGTCAACTTGAGAGTCCCCCCCCAATCTCCCCCCCCCCATCTTGTACAGTTATATAAGGCAGTCCCTCTTATCAGGTCTGCCTCGTCAACTCTTCCCTGGGAACCTCATACACTCCCATGGGTGGCACACCTAGGGCTCAATCACAGGCTCTTCCTCCATAGACAACTGGAAGCCCCGACCAGAAACAAAGCTCAGATCGCACAATATAAGGAATAACACTGCTAGGTGATGTTATTGTTCAAAACTGTTTAGTTATGATTCTGATCCCTCCCATCCCTCTTACCAACCTAAGCGTTTCAGTCTGAGAATCAAAAGCGCCTCACTGGGCGGGCAGGTTTTTCCTTATACTGGCTGATGGAAGATTGTCCCCCGAGATCTATCCATTCAAGCGACTGGCCTTCAGATCTGAGGGGAGGCGGCTTCAGAATGGCAAAAGGGGCGTGAGGGATCAACTTCCACTTCTAAATACATCGTAACTAACTGATTTTAATAGTTAGAACATCACGCAGGAGTACTATTCCTTAAATTGAATGATCTGAGCTGCGTTTAAAATTATAATATCCCTTTAATATCAGTGGAAGCACACCTGGCAGATACATACATACAAACGTGAATTAAAAAAAAAAAAAAAAAAAAAAATATATATATATATATATATATATATATATATATATCATTTTTAAACAGTTGCACTGTTCCACCTTTATCCCTTAGGTGCTAGAAACCTCTAATATCCCAGGGGTTAGTCTACTTTAACACCCTATTTAGAATGTTAACCCATGAAATGCAACCCTTTAGTAGTCTTTAGGACCATATAAGGGACTATTGGAGTGAATATGGTTGCCGGTCACTGGTTAAGGGGCATGTTTGCTTATTGTGATCAGGTTGTGAGGCCGATGTACTAAGAAACTGGAGCAATTCAGATGCAAATCAACACCTTTAGGGGAGAGTTACACTTTTGCATTCATTTAAATAAGCTTCCAGCTCATTGCTTTTCAATGCTCTGGAGTACTTTCTAGCATTCAAGGTATAAATAGTCCAATTTAAATAAAAAATAACTTTGGGATTTCTTTTTGTTCTCTACTGAAGATTTCCACCATTTCATCTTGGTACATTAGCTGACATTTGTGATACTGGTAGGGGTTTAATAAGAATAAGAGAGAGCCATGTAAATTGCAAGACTTTTTTATTGGTACCTGGCAAGCTAGTCTGATCCTCTGTAGACCAGGGCCCAGGACAACCATTTTCCATGTCACATGGTGAAAGTATCCTTGTGTTTCAGTTCCAACGGTGTGTGCAAACAATTGCAGAATAATAGGTTGTACACCCCATTTGCACTTAAAGGGATAGTAATACTTTGTTTTCACTGTCGTCCAATACAGGTTACTGGTAACACTGGGAGGCGATCCACCCCTTTAAGTAGGCAGGAACATTTCTCTAAATGTATGCAGGGGGTGGAGCCTCCCCTCTCTCCTAGGCTGCTCCTCAGTCAGCACAAGCCAGAATGATTTGTTCCTCGGTGTGTTCACACCAGGTGGAGAACATCTCTCTTCAAACTTTAGTTTCTTTATTATTTTTGCAAATATGGAATACCACCATTAGGCGGGTTACCATGGCTGTCAAATGCCCTCTTTAAAGTGGATAGCACAGCTTCCAGGGTACTTCCGGTGGACCTTTTGCCCTGATGAGGGAACAACTTGATTTAAAGTACTTCCCTGGGGATTATCCTCTGTGGTAATTCTTTACTCATTGGTAACCTGAAGACAGAAGTCCAGCAGAAAGGTGAGCCACTCTTTGAGTGCCGAAGGTCCACTTGTCCCTCAGTGTCCCTTCATTGGGCTTGTACCTGGGAGTTCTCATTGTGCACTCCAGCACTCATTGGGTGTTTTTCTATATCTTGCAATGTGCATGCAATGTATATGTGTATGTCTTGGGTTTTGGAGCAGTTTATGTGGGATTTAACCCTTTATTTGCTGGGTCTTTCCAGTTTTATGGGAATTTTAGGATATTGCCTTGGTGAGGTAATGTTTGCTTACATAGTTCATGTGTTTGCTATGTGTTATGGAACTTTTAACTTAAGGAATAATTTTATTAGAAATTATGTTCCGCGCCTTTAAGCGCGCTTTTCCCGCATAGACGCCATTGCTCCTTTACTCTCTATGGGCTTACACTGTGTGGGACGTATCTCTGGAACCGCTTCACATAGCTACTTCAGAGTGGGCTCATTTTGTTGGTCTTCCCTTGCTCTATCATCCGGTTTTGTGTTTGAGTGTGTTGGGGGACTCGGGGGGGGGGGCTTCGGGCACTGTTTTGGGGTACTTGGTGAGACAAACTACGCTTCCAATGAGCGCTCGGTTCGCGCCCTTTTTCTGATTGGCTCCCGTCGCGGCAGCCATTTTGTAAGTTCTTCTCATCGAGTATACTACGCAGGGACCGGACCTTCTCCCTCTCCTCTGCTGATTAACCCTTCCCTTACCAGATAAGTTTAGTTTTAAACGTTTCTGGGGTGAATACTTAATCTTTCACACTTTAATTGGGTGATTTCTGTCTGTGGGGAATATCTGACACTGTGAGTATGTCTTCTCCACTGGAGCCTGGGACTAGACCTAAGACTAAGGAGGCTGGGGTATCAGTATCCCCCATTGCGTTTTGCTCCTCCTGTCATTCAGGGCTACCTAGAGAATTTTCTGGTCATTTATGCCCAGCTTGTGCGGAAGGTCAGGGCAGCAACCCAGGGCCTATTGAGCCAACATGGGTGAAAGAGTTCAAGGCTGCAACTAGGGATCTCAGATCCACACTTCAGCTCTTTCCCTCTCAGGTTCAGGGAGCTCTTCAAGTATGGCAGACCCCCTCCTCTGTCAGGACCTCCCTGCCCAAGCCACAGGGAGCCCCTGATGTATCTGATTCTTCTGAGGAAGAATTTGTGCAGGATTCTGATGTTGAGGATGGTACAGTTATTGAGTCTACCAGATCGGCTGGAGACCCTTTTGAATGTGATCCTGAACTCTATGCTGAGGGTTTGATCAGGGCTGTACTGACCACCCTCAATCTTCCCTTGTGCCAGGAGACTCCTCTTGACCCAACGGATGTGTTTCAGAAACCTTCTAAGGCTGTTACTTGTTTTCCTACTAACCCTACTCTTGAACGTTTAGTTTCTGATGCGTGGAAAAATCCTGATAAGTCCTCTTCAGTCTCAAAAAAGTTTGCCAATCTTTATCCTTTTCCTGAGACTGAATTGGCTAAATGGGTTCATCCTCCTAAGGTGGATGCTCCAGTTTCTAGGTTGTCGAAATCTACTGCTTTAGCTGTATCTGATGCTTCTGCTTTACAGGATTGGACTGACAAAAAGTTAGAGACCTGCCTTAAGTCTATTTTTGACTCTATTAGTACTGCTATGCGTCCAACTTTCGCTGTAGCGTGGGTTAACCGGGCCATTGCGGTCTGGACTGAACAACTTACTGTGGCGGTTCGCCATGATGCGCCAGTGTCAGAGCAGTTGCAGCTACTTGCTAATATTTCTGAAGCTCAGAATTATGTTTCTGACGCTGCTTTTGATGCTGTTCACGATGGCGAGGGCTTCCACTTGTTCTGTGGTGGCTAGACGCGCTCTTTGGTTAAAAATTTGGTCTGCTGACACCGCTTCCAAGAAAGTTTTGCTTTCTTTACCCTTTCAAGGGACTTCCCTGTTTGGATCTGAGCTAAAGGAATTGATCAGCGAGGCTACTGGGGGTAAAAGTACTCTTCTACCCTCGGTCTTTAAGAAGAAATTCCCAGCCAAGTGCTATTGGTCCTTTCGTTCCTTCCAAGCTGAGACACGCCCCACTTCCCAGGCGGTTCCGCCTGCTCCGCACGCCTCCTCCAAGCCCAAACAGTCCTGGAAGCCCAAGGTTGCCCCCAAGGCCAAGGCTTCCAAGACTGCTTTGGCATGACTCGCCGAACCCGGGTCCGCATCCGGCTGTAGGTGGGCGTCTTCACATCTTTCGCCGGGTTTGGGAGGAGTCAGTGGCGGACCCTTGGGTTCTTCAGGTGGTGTCAGAGGGATAGAAGATCCCTTTCTTTTCCCTTCCTCCTTTTCTCTTCCATTTTACTTGTCCTTTTCAGGACTCCACAAAAAGGCGTCTGTTCGACGACACTATTCAGGATCTTTTGGACAAGGACATCCTGGAACCAGTTTCTCAGGAGGACATAGGTTTAGGATTTTATTCCAACCTGTTCGTTGTGGCCAAAAAGGACGGCGGAGCTAGTCCTATTTTGGACCCCAAGGATCTCAACTCCTTTGTTGTGAGTACCCACTATCGACAGGAATCTCTGCGCACTGTGATCGCTGCTATGTCTCCGGGGGAATTCCTTGCTTCCCTGGACCTTCAGGATGCATATCTGCACATCCCTATCCATCTAGAGAGCAGGCAGTATCTCAGGTTTGCCTGCGACAGGGGTCATTTTCAGTTTTCGGCTCTTCCCTTTGGGCTGACGACAGCTCCACAGGTTTTTCAACGAGTCCTGGGAGCATTGATAGCGGTCATCCATCGGGATGGCATCAGAGTGACTCCATACATGGACGACTTACTCTTGAAGGCGGCATCAGCAGATATCCTTCATCAGCAGGTTCAGGCTTGCATTCAGACTCTCACTCGCCACGGATGGATTGTGAACCTGGACAAGTCAGACTTGGTTCCATCTCAGTGGATAATCTTCCTGGGTCTTCTGTTCGACACTCAGTGGTGCATGGTGTTTCTGCCGGAAGAGGTGGCTCATCAGATTGCTCTTCGGGTATAGAAGATCCTGGCCCTCGAGCGGATTCCCGTACAGAAATTGACTTTTCTGGTGGGGAAATTCATTTCCATTATAGAGGCGGTACCGTTTGCCATGGCACACACCAGGGAACTTCAAAGGTTCGTGATCCAGACGTGCAGGAATCGTCCAGAGCATCTGAAGCTCTCTGTCCCTCTACCTCCTCATGTCGAGTTGAGCTTGGAATGGTGGTTGGATCTTTCCCATCTCCTGAAAGGGAGATCCTTCCAGATCCCTTACTGGACCACGGTCACGACGGATGCCAGCCTCCTGGGATGGGGGGCGGTGTTGGGTCGCTTCAGTGCCCAGGGGAAGTGGGGACTGGAGGAATCTCTTCTGTCCATCAACATTCTGGAACTCTGTGCGATCTTCCTTGCTGTACACCATTGGGAATCTCAACTGGAGGGTTGTCCAGTCAGGGTCGAGTCCGACAACGCCACCGCAGTGGCCTACATCAACAGGCAGGGCGGAACATGAAGTCTCGCCGCCTGGTTAGAGGTCAAGGCCGTTTTGTCTTGGGCAGAAGTTCATGTTCCCGTCATTTCGGCGGTTCACATTCCAGGCATAGACAATGTCATGGCAGACTTTCTCAGTCGTCATAGTCGACAGTGGAGAGTGGGCTCTTCATCCGGAAGTATTCCAACTCCTCACTCAGATGTGGGGGGTTCCTGTGGTGGATCTGATGGCAACCAGACACAACAGGAAGGTTTCAGTGTTCTGCTCTCGGTGGAGGGATCCACTGGCTCTGGCAGTGGACACCTTGTCAATTCCTTGGGAATTCTCCCTAGCATACATCTTTCCTCCTCTTTCAATGTTGATCAGAGTCATCCAGAAGCTGAAGATGGAGCGTTGTCCGGTTATTCTGATCGCTCCGAATTGGCCTCGTCAGTCCTGGTATCTGGACCTGATGGCCATGTCTGTGGCGGAGCCTTTTCCGCTTCACTCTCGTCCAGATCTTCTGCTACAAGGCTATCTGTGGAAGGAGGATGTTCATCGTCTTCATTTGATGGCTTGGAGGTTGAATCCTCAATTTTGAAGAAAAAGGATTTTTCCTCTGCTGTGGTGTCTACGATGCTACACGCTCGTAAGCCTGTGTCTTCTAAGATTTATCATCGAGTCTGGTCGACCTTTGTGGCATGGTGTGCTGATAGGGATCTATCGCATGATTTTTATCTTCTTACTGTCCTGGCCTTTTTACAGGACGGTGTTGATAAGGGACTCAGTCTGAGTTCTCTTAAGGTTCAGACTTCAGCGCTTTCTGTCTTTTTCCAGGAGCACATTGCTGTTATTCCCGACGTCAAAGTTTTCTTTCAAGGTGTGGCTCATGTTCGTCCCGCTTTCAGGAGTCCGGCTCCTCAGTGGGATCTCAATCTAGTTTTGGGGTTCTCCATCGACCCCCCTTTGAGTCCTTGGCTACTATTCCTTTGCGCCTTTTGTCCTGGAAGATGGCCTTCCTTTTGGCTATTGTATCAGTTCGCTGGGTGGCAGAATTACAAGCTTTGTCTTGTAAACCACCTTATCTGGTGTTCCATAAGGATAAGGCTGTGCTTCGCACTTCCAAGGAGTTTTTGCCTAAAGTTGTCTCCGAATTTCACATCAATCAGGAGATTGTGGTGCCCTCTTTCTGCCCTAACCCTTCCTCTGACAAGGAGAGGGATCTTCATTTGTTGGATGTTGTGCGTTGTCTCAAGTTTTATGTTCATCGCACTGAGTCTATCAGGAAGTCTGATGCTCTGTCATTCCTGAGGGACCTAGGGCAGGGAGACCGGCATCCAAGGTGACTATTGCATCCTGGATAAAATCTACCATTCGTAAGGCTTACGAATTGCGGAATAAGCATGTGCCCTTTCGGGTCACTGCTCATTCTACTAGATCAATTGGGGCCTCTTGGGCCTATAAAAATCAAGCGTCCGCTGATCACCTGTGCCGGGCGGCCACTTGGTCCTCGGTGCACACTTTTTCGAAGCACTACCGTGTGGATGTGCTGGCTTCGGCTGATGCCAGCTTTGGGAGGAAGGTCGTGGAGGCAGTCTTGCCTGTCTAGGATCTTCTTCTTCTGAAGTTCTTAGTGCTTCCTTACTGTTGAGCCCTGTTGGCTCTCGTTCAGTGTGCTGTGTTCGTTTTGTGGTTTTTTTTCCCCTAGTTGGTGTCCGTTGACATTTCCGATAGTTGGGATCTCTGACCGGTTGGTTCATAGAGGTTCTGGTGACTCTGGGGGCCTTGCGCCTGGTCCTTGCCTTCTTCCCGCCTCTGGGAAACTCAATGTTTGGACATCCCAGTGTTACCAGTAACCTGTATTGGACAACAGTGAAAATAGGATTTTAGTCTTACCTGTTAAATCCTTTTCACTTAGTCCATACACGTTACTGGTCTCCCACCCTGTCAAGAGACCATGCTTGGCTCTCCTGTGGCATTCTGTGGGAGTCCTTTGGGGCATGCTCACAGGGGTCGTCTTCTTCTCTTCTATCGCTGGTCAGTGTTAGTGTCTCAAATCATTCTGACTTGTGCTGACTGAGGAGCAGCCTAGGAGGGAGGGGAGGCTCCACCCCCAGCATACATTTAGAGAAATGTTCCTGCCTACTTAAAGGGGCGGATCGCCTCCCAGTGTTACCAGTAACCTGTATGGACTAAGTGAAAAGGATTTAACAGGTAAGACTAAAATCCTATTTTATCTTTATTTTATTTTGTAGGCATTAAAAAAATGAACAATATGTCTTATCTCTCAAACCTTTATGGTTTGAGAGATATTCACAAAGTTTCCCCTCCCGCCCCTTTTACCTAGTGTAAGCCATCTCTTCTCAGATGTGGAATGCAGTCCATAGACCAGACAGATAACAGCAGGGGACAATCTTCTTCCTATGAGAACAATGAAAGTCCTGCCCCGCTTGACAAGTTTTTCAGGTTTTTCCCTTATCTTAATTGAAGATTGTCCCTCTCTGCAATCTACCTGGGCACCTCCCTTCTGCTCAGGCTGAACAGTGTTACATCAGTAAAAGGGGCGGAAGGGGGATACTTTGTCATTGAATTACTCTTGAGCTACAACTCTGACAGAATTGAAATAACTCTCTCCAAAGTCCAGACACTATGATGATTAATTAGAACTGCTTTTATTATGAAACATTACTATCCCTTTAAGGTGTTAATCTTTGGCATGCTAATATTTTTGTCCTAATCAATATTTTTTAAACTTTGCTGCAAATCAATGCTGTAATGCAGTCTGTCAAAAGCAAATGTGTCCGATACAGGAGTAGAGCGCAAGAAGAGAAAGCTTACAGTATGTGAAAAGGATCATGGCTACGTTTCCTCTTGCTCTCTGTGGGGACACTTCAGTTTATGACCAAAGCTTGCCATTTAGTGATGGCAACAGCACGTCCTGGTAAAAACAATAGAACGTCTCCAAGCAGTGGGAGTTTCTTTACTGAGCAGATTCTGCCAGTTTTTTCCATACTGAAGCAAGCATATTACAAGAGCCTATTTAATTAACCCTTTAAGCACAAGGGGTACATATGCATTACAAAGCCATGCTTTGCACACCCCTCTGGTCCAAAAAAGAATGAACCCTTTGAATACCAGAGAAGTATCCAATGCAATGCAAAAGGTTAAGATTACAATTTGCAGGAAGCAGAGCTTGTGGTCCTCCTAACAACTGTTTACGTCATGGATTTGACATCCAGGACTGATTGGATATGCTATCTTTTGAACAAGGGAAACATTCATACTGACCAGGAATATTTTTTTTGGCTATAGTAAGATATGTGGTGGGGTTGCTGGTGTGTCCAAACACTTCTTGATAAAGAATCTGATCACACCCAAAGAACTGGCACATCTAAATGTGTGTCCTAAACCTTTCCATTTTAACACCTTGCGGACGAGGGCTTTTTTGATACTAGTGGATGAGCAATTTTGGCTTTCTTCGTAAGCCTTAGTTGAACCATATTTCTCTGTCGTCCAATACAGGTTACTGCTAACTGTGGGAGGCGATCCGCCCCTTTAAGTAGGCAGGAACATTTCTCTAAATGTATGCAGGGGGTGGAGCCTCCCCTCCCTCCTCAGTTGCATCCCAGTCAGCTAACTCCAGAATGATTTGTTCCTGGGTGTGTTCACACCAGGTGGAGAACATCTCTCGTTAGTTTTAGTTTCTTTTTTATTTTTCTGTCGGATATGGAATACCACCATTAGGCGGGTTACCATGAGTGACAAATGCCCTCTTCAAAGTGGCTAGCTCAGTGTCCAGGGCCTTTTGGTGGACCTTAAGCCCTGAGGGGGAATATCTTGGTTACAAGTGCTTCCTCGAGGATTACCCACTGAGGTAGTCTTCTTTACATGGTGACCTGAAGACAGAAGATCTGCAGGAAAGGTGAGCCACCCTTTGAGTGCTGAAGGTCCACTTGTCCCATAGTGTCCCTTAACTGGGCTTGTATTTGGGAGTTCTCATTGCGCACTCCGGCACTCATTGGGTGTTTATATATATTTCTATATATATATGTGTATGTCTATAGGTTTTTGGAGCAGTCTATGTGGCACCTTAACCCTTTGTCTGCTGGTTTGACTAGTTTAATGGGGGTTTTGTAACACTTACTTTACTGGGTTAGTGTTTTCGTATGGTGTACATGTGTTCCCTATATGTTTTTAATCTTTTTACCTCTTGTGTTAAAATTTGAGTACCCGCTTTTACCGCATAGACGCCATTGCTCCTTTACTCTCTATGGGCTTATACTGTTTGGGACGTATCTCTGAAACCGCTTCACACAGCAACTTCAGAGTGGGCTCATTTTTATTGTCTACCCTTGCTCTATCATCCGGTTTCTAGTTCAAGTGTGTTGGGGGGCTTCGGGCACTGCTTTGGGGTACTTTTTTGGAAAAAAAGCGCTTGAGCGCTTGTTTCGCACCTCTTTTCTGATTGGCTCCCGTCGCGGCAGCCATTTTGTGAGCTTTTCTCAGCGAGTATCCTACGCAGGGACCGGACTCTCCCTCTCTCCTCCGTTGATTAACCCTTTGCTTGCCAGATAAGTTTAGTTTTAACGTTTCTGGGGTGAATCTTTAATCTCTCACACTTAAATTGGGTGATTTTTTTATCAGTGGGTTCTTTTGACACTGAGTATGTCTATACCACTGGAGCTAGGGGCTAGACCTAAGACTAAAGAGGCTGGGGTCTCAGTATCCCCCATTGCGTATTGCTCTTCCTGTCACTCAGGGCTGCCTAGGGAATTCTCTGGTCATTTATGCCCAGCATGCTCAGAAGGTCCTGACAGCAACCCAGGGCCTTCAAGCCATGCTATCGAGCAAGCTTGGGTACAAGAGTTTAAGGCTGCAACTAGGGACCTTAGGTCCACTCTTCAACTCTTTCCCTCCCAGGTACAGGGGACTCTGCAGTTATGGCAGACCCCCTCTACTATCAGGACCTCCCTGCCTAAACCACAGGGGGCACCTGATGTGTCTGATTCTTCTGAGGAAAAATTGTTGCAGGATTCAGATGTTGAGGATGGTACAGTTATTGAGTCTTCCAGATCTGTTGGGGACCCTTTTGAATGTGATCCTGAACCCTCTGCTGAGGGTTAATTAGAGCTGTATTGACCACTCTCAACCTTCCTTTGGGTCAGGAGGTTCCCTCTGATCCCTCTGTTTTCCAGAAACCAGCAAAACCCATTACTTGTTTTCCTCCTAACCCTACTCTTGACTGTTTGGTTTCTGATGCTTGGAAAAATCCAGACAAGTCCTCTTCAGTCTCAAAAAAGTTTGCTAAACTTTATCCCTTTTCTGAGGCTGAACTGGCTAAATGGGTTCATCCCCCTAAGGTGGACGCACCTGTATTTAGACTGTCTAAATCTACTGCTTTACCTGTGTCTGATGCTTCTGCGTTACAGGATTGGACTGATAAAAAGCTATAGGTTTGCCTCAAGTCTATTTTCGCCTTTATTGGCACTGCTATGCGTCCGGCCTTTGCTGTGGCGTGGATTAACAGGGCCATTGCGGTCTGGACTGAGCAACTCACCACGGTGGTCCATCAGGACGCGCCTATTTCGGAGAAATTATGTCTCCTTGCTAATATTTCTGAAGCTCACAACTATGTTTCTGATGCTGCCTTTGATGCCGTCTGCATGATGGCAAGGGCTTCCACTTCTGTGGTGGCCAGGCGTGCGCTTTGGCTTAAGATTTGGTCTGCTGACACTGCTTCCAAGAAAGTTTTGCTTTCTTTGCCTTTTCAGGGTACTTCCTTGTTTGGGTCTGAGCTTATGGAACTAATTAGCGAGGCCACAGGGGGTAAGCGTACTCTTTTGCCCTTGGTCTTTAAGAAAAAGTTACCGGCGAAGCGCAACCAGTCCTTTTGCTCCTTTCAAACTGAGACACGTTCGACGAACCAGATGGTTCCATCTACTCCGCGCTCATCCTCCAAGCCCAAGCAGTCCTGGAAGCTCAAGGACACATCCAAGCCCAAGACTTCCAAGACTGCTTCGTCATGACTCGCCGAACCCGGGTCCGCATCCTGCTGTGGGTGGTTGTCTCCACCTCTTTCGTGGGGTTTGGGAGGATTCAGTGGTGGACCCATGCTCAAAGGGTCTCCAAGATCCTTGCCGACGATCGGATTCCAGTTCCGAAGTTGTCTTCTCTGGTTGGGAAGCTCATATCTACAATAGAGGCGGTTCCGTTTGCCATGGCACACGCCAGGGAACTTAAGAGATTTGTGATACAGACATGCAGGGACCGGCTGGATTATCAGAAGCTGTCGATCTCTCTTCCTCCTCAAGTCGAGTTGAGTTTGGAGTGGTGGTTGGACCTTTCCAATCTCCTGAAGGGGAGATCCTTCTGGATTCCCTACTGGACCAAGGTCACGACGGACATCAGCCTCTCGGGTCGGGGTGCTGTCCTGGGTCGCATCAGCGCTCAGGGGAAGTGGTCCTTGGAGGAGTCTCTTCTTCCCATCAATGTTCTGGAACTTCGAGCGATATTTCATGCTCTACGTCATTGGAAATCTCAGCTGGAGAGCTGTCCGGTCAGAGTGGAATCCGACAACGCCACTGCCGTGGCTTACATCAACAGGCAGGGCGGGACAAGAAGTCTCGCCGCTTGGTTAGAGGTCAAGGCCATTCTGTCTTGGGAGGAGGTTCATGTTCCTGTCATTTCCGCGGTGCACATTCCAGGCGTGGACAACGTCATGGCAGACTTCCTCAGTCATCACACAGTCGACAACGGAGATTGGGAACTCCACCCGGAGGTGTTTCAGTTCCTAACTCAGAAGTGGGGAGTACCCCTAGTGGATCAGATGGCAACCAGGGACAAAAGGAAGGTTCCAATGTTCTGCTCCCGGTGGAGAGACTCGCTAGCCCTGGCTGCTGACGCAATGTCTATTCCCTGGGCATTCTCCCTGGCCTACATCTTTCCTCCCCTTCCAATGTTGATAAAGGTGATTCAGAAGTTGAAGGTGGATCGTTGTCCGGTCATCCAGATCACTCCAAATAGGCCTCGTCAGTCCTGGTATCCGGACCTTCTGGCCCTATCCGTGGCGGAGCCCTTTCCGCTCCCCTCTCATCCAGATCTTCTTCTGCAGGGCTATCTGTGGAAGGATGTTCATCGGCTCAATTTGACGGCCTGGAGGTTGAATCCTCGATTTTGAAGAAGTGGTCGACATTCGTGTCTTGGTGTGCTGAAAGAGATCTGTCTCATGACTTTCATCTTCCCACTGTCCTGGCCTTTTTGCAGGATGGTGTGGATAAGGGGCTCAGTCTGAGTTCTCTTAAGGTTCAGACTTCGGCGCTGTCTGTCTTTTTCCAGGAGCGCATTGCTGTCCTTCCTGACGTCAAGGTTTTCTTCCAAGGCGTTGCTCATGTGCGTCCTGCCTTTAGGAGTCCGGCTCCTCAGTTCGACCTTAATTTGGTTTTGGGAGTTCTCTGGCGTCCTCCCTTTGAGTCTTTGGCTACTATTCCTTTACATCTTTTGATGTGGAAAATGGCTTTCCTTCTGGCGATTGTGTCAGTTCGCCGAGTGGCGGAGTTGCAAGCTCTTTCTTGTAAACCACCTTATCTGGTGTTTCATAAGGATAAAGCTGTGCTTCGCACCTCTAAGGAGTTCTTACCTAAAGTAGTCTCCGAGTTTCATATCAATCAGGATCTTTCTGCCCTAACCCCTCCTCTGACAAGGAAAGGGATCTTCACTTGTTGGATGTGGTGCGTTGTCTCAAGTTTTATGTCCATCGCACCGAATCCATCAGGAAGTCCGACACTCTGTTCGTCATTCCTGAGGGTCCTAGGGCAGGGAGACCTGCATCCAAAGTGACTATCGCGTCATGGATCAAGTCCACTATCTTAGGACTTACGAATTAAGGAATAGGCATGTTCCCTTTCGGGTCACGGCTCATTCCACCAGGTCCATTGGGGCCTCTTGAGCCTACAAGAATCAAGCGTCTGCTGATCAGTTGTGCAGGGCGACCACTTGGTCTTCTGTGCACCCCTTTTCGAACCACTACTATGTTGATGTGCTGGCCTCGGCTGATGCCAGCTTCGGGAGGAAGGTCCTGGAGGCAGTTTTGACTGTCTAGGATCTTCTTCTCAGGTTCTTCGTGCTTCCTTTACTGTTGAGCCCTGTTGGCTCTAGTTCAGTGTGCTGTGTTACAGTTTCTGGGGTGTTTTTACCCCTAGTTGGTGTCCGTTGACACTTCTGTTTTGTTGGGATCTCTGACCTTGGGGGCCTTGCGCCTGGTCCTTGCCTTCCCGCCTCTGGGAAACTCAATGGTTGGACATCCCAGAGTTACCAGTAACCTGTATTGGACGACAGAGAAAAGAGGATTTTAGTCTTATCTGTTAAATCCTTTTCTCTTAGTCCATACAGGTTACTGGTCTCCCACCCTGTCAAGAGACCATGCTTGGCTCTCCTGTGGCAATACGTGAGAGTCCTTCGGGGCTTGCTCACAGGAGTCGTCTTCTCTCCTATTTCTGGTCAGTTAGTAGTGTCTCAAATCATTCTGGAGTTAGCTGACTGGGATGCAGCTGAGGAGGGGGGAGGCTCCACCCCCTGCATACATTTAGAGAAATGTTCCTGCCTACTTAAAGGGGCGGATCGCCTCCCAGAGTGACCAGTAACCTGTATGGACTAAGAGAAAAGGATTTAACAGGTAAGACTAAAATCCTCTTTTTTCCTCTTTTTTTATATAACATTTTTAAAGCATAAGTAGGGTTTTCTTTTTATGCCACTTTTACATGTATAACCCACCATTTAATTAGAGAATATGAACATGTTTGTAGGTAATTTGTGCTAAATTAGTTCATTTTTAATAGGGACTGGATAAAAGATATGAACATTTATACTACCTGTGTACCTTTTTATAGGGGGTGGGTTGTTACTATCACTCCGAGATTAAAATTCATCTTTCCCTCCCTGGTGTGTCCCTCTTAGGTGATCAGGCTGTGTGGTGTCTACAGAAGTCTATCACATTGCCCCACATTTATGCTTGTTTAAACTTCAGTATGTGGGTTTATAAACCAGTCTGTATAAATAAAACACTTTGGTCATGCCACCTCGTTCACATTCCAGTACAACAAGTGCCCCATATTTCTATTTTGAGGAGTCTCTTGGCTATGTCAGAGCACAAAGGAGATCTGGCCAAGACTTCAGGTGTACCCTTTTAACAGTGCTTTTCTTGAAAGTTTGGCCTTCCTATGTACCTCTTATTCTGAGATTATTTCCGCTATGAGTCAGGCCCGCAAGCCTTTCTCCATGATGATGTGAACAAAGGTCTCGATTTGAGTTCCTTGAAGGTTCAGATTTAATCGCTTCTGACATTTTTTCCAGAGATGTATCACCGCCATTGTGTATGTCAAGGTTTTTCCGAAGGTGGTGGCTCATGCCTTCCCTGCCTTTAAGGCTCTGACTCCTCCGTGGGACCTTAATTTGGTTTTGGGAGTGTTGCAGTGACCTCCCTTTGAGCCCCTTGCTTCCATTCCTCTGCATCAATTTATTCTCAAGATGGCTTTTCCTTTAACAGTGGTCTCAGTCTATAGAGTTGTTGAGTTGCAGGCTTTTGTCTTGCAAACCACCTTTCCTGGTCTTTCCTAAGGACAAGGCAGTGCTTTGAACATCTCAAAAGTTTCGTGCTAAGGTGGTTTCTGAGTTCCACATCAATCAGGAGATTGTTGTGCCTTCTTTTTGTCTGGCAAATAGAAGGATCTCCATTTGTTAGACATTGTGTGTTGCCTTAAATTTTATGTGCACCGTGCTGAGCCTTTTCGTAAGGCTGACACTCTGTCATCCCTGAAGGTCCTAGGGCAGGACAAGTCAAGCTGCTTCCAAGGTCACTTGCTTCTTGTATTAAGGCCATTATACGCCTGGCATATGAACATATGAAGAAACCAGTTCCCTTCAAGCTCACAACATATTCCACTAGGTCTGTGGGGCCTCTTGGGCCTACAAGAACCAGGCCTTGGCTGAGCAGTTGCACACCTTTGTTAAGCATTACATTGTATCATCAAAAAGAGACCCGTACCTTTTTGAGCAACGGTGCATTCCACCAGAGTGATTGGTGCTTCTTGTACCTACAAGAATAAGACCAATACAGAGAAGTTGTGTGAAGAGATGAAGTGGTCATCGCTTCACACATTCGTGAGTCACCTAGATATTTTTCATTCCTATCTAGGTAAATAGAGGCTCTTTTGTCCAGAAGAATGAGCTAATTTAAACACAGATTTTTAGAGAATTTGGTTTAAAAGAAAAATTAACCATTTCCTCCCCATCATGGCAAAGTCTCTGACAATACATACATACATACATACATATTGTGTCATGTGATAATACACACACTATGTAAATGTGGATGTAATATACTTATATGTATTATAATGCACACTGTGTAATTGTAGATATAATACACATATCAATACAATGGTATATGTGGATCTTAAAGACATAGCTATAAACTGTGTAAATGTGCATAAAATATACATGTCTATATTTGTGTACATGTAAACACAATATACATATCTATACATTGTGTACTTATTGATATACATATGTATACTTTGAATATGTATGTATAGTTACGTGAAAAAGAAAGTACACCCTCTATGGTTTTACATATCAGGACATAATAACAATCATCTGTTCCTTAGCAGGTCTAAAAATTAGGTAAACACAACCTCAGATGAACAACAACACAAGATATTACACAGTGTCATGATTTATTTAACAAAAAATAAAGCCAAAATGGAGAAGACGTGTGAAAAATTAAGCACACCTTATGATTCAATAGCTTGTAGAACCACCTTTAGCAGCAATAACTTGAAGTAATTGTTTTCTATATGACTTTATCAGTCTTTCACATCATTGTGGAGGAATTTTGGTGCACTCTTCTTTACAAAGTTGCTTTAGTTCATTGAGGTTTGCAGGCATTTGTTAATGCACAGCTCTCTTAAGATCTCGTCACAGCATTTCTATTGGGTTGAGGTCTGGACTTTGACTGGGCCATTGCAACACCTTGATTCTTTTCTTTCTTTTTCAGCCATTCTGTTGTAGATTTTCTGGCGTGCTTGGGATAATTTTCCTGTTGCATGACCCAATTTCAGCCAGGCTTTAGCTGTAGGACAGATGGCCTCACATTTGACTCTAGAATACTTTGGTATACAGAGGAGTTCATGGTCAACTCAATGAATGCAAGGTTCCAAGGTCCTGTGGCTGCAAAACAAGCCCAAATCATCACCCCTCCACCACTGTGCTTGACAGTTGGTATGAGGTGATTTTGCTGATATGCTGTGTTTGGTTTTTACCAAACGTGGCACTGTGCATTATGGCCAAACTTCTCCACTTTGGTCTAGTCTGTCCAAAGGGCATTGTTCCAGAAATCTTGTGGTTTGTTCAGATACACGTTTGCAAACCTAAGGCGTGCTGCCATGTTCTTTTTAGAGAGAAGAGGCTTTCTCCTGGCAACCCTTCCAAACAAACCATACTTTTTCCGCCTTTTACTAATTGTACTGTCCTGGACGTTAACATTTAACATGCTAACTGAGGCCTGTAGAGTCTGAGATGTAACTCTTGGGTTTTTCGCAATTTCTCTGAGCATTGCATGGTCTGACCTTGGGGTGAATTTGCTGGGACATCCACTCCTGGGAAGATTGGTAACTGTCTTGAATGGTTTCCACTTTTGAATAACCTTTCTCACTGTAGAATGATGGGCTTTAAATTGTTTGGAAATGGCCTTATAATCTTTCCCAGATTGATGGGCAGCAACAATTGCTTCTCTAAGATCACTGCTGATGTCTTTCCTCCTGTGTTAACACACACCTGAATACTCCTGACCAGCAAACTGCTAAAACTTTGGCTTTTATAGAGGTAGTCACACTTGCTGATGATCAATTAATCAAGGGAATTTGATTAGCAGAGCCTGTCTGCTACTTAGCATCTTAATTCCTATGGAATCAGTAAGGGTGTACTTAGATTTTCACACATGGTTTCTCCATTTTGGCTTTATTTTTGTTAAATAAATCATGACACAGTGTAATATGTCGTGTTGTTGTTCATCTGAGGTTGTATTTACCTAACTTTAGACCTGCTAAGGAACAGATGATTGTTATTGTGTCCTGATATGTAAAGTCATAGAATTCAAAGAAGGTGTACTTTCTTTTTCACACGACTGTATATAACATATATACATACATATCTATACATTGTGTACATTTGAACGTAACAAACATATCTGTACAATTGGTAAAGTTGATATAATATACCTATCTATAAATTGTGTACTTGTGCATATAATATACATGTTGTGTTTCTGTTAAGCACTATGTACATGTATGGTGCTATATAAATAAAAATATGTACATATCATGCTCATGTGATAATAAAGACACACACTGTGTAAATGAGGATGTAATATACATATCTATACACTGTGTACATGAGGAAATGCTATATATGTGCATTGTGCACATAATATACAAAGCAATACATTGTGTACATAAATAATATTACATAACACAGGCCAGCATGAGAGTCTGGAGCCTATTCTGATCTGCAGCAAAATGTTGCTGACTGTTCCCTTCCTCCTCCTCTTCTTCCAGAGAGAAGCAGCCCCACCTCCCTGTCCCCACAGCAACAGCAGCAGCAGCTCATCCACTCCCCTCACCTCCAGCCCATCTGGGGATAAGAACGAGACACAGCAGGTAGAAGAGAGTCAGGGCCGAACCAACTCCCAGACAGCTCCACATCTCCATTTGTTCAGGAACAAGGTATTGGCTTTGTACATCCAAATTTTTATGTGCTCCATGAATAACTAAGGAGGACTGCACTGATTCAGGGGGTACCAAGCTATGGACAGATTTGTTACTGGTGGTATTATCTTGCAGTATCAAGCCTTTAACTATATACAGTGTAATGTTTACTGATCCTGCTTTTATTGTCTTAGATGCCAGAAACAACCATATAGTCTGTACAGTCTCTTCTGATTTTTAACTGTTATTCCTATGATCATTTTAACCCTTTGGATGCTAAAGAGGTCTTCAACACAATAAAATGGAGACTTCTCTAGCATTCAAACAGTTAAAAGATCATGTGTCTATAGCAATATTTTTATTTTTATGTATGTATTGAATATTGCAAACAAGATTGTATCAGCAGACATATACATATACGCTAACCGTATTTAAACCCTAACATTGGCCAATAAGCTATAGAGGTGTCATTTGGTAGCAAACCAACTGGCCATATGGACAAATAAAATGTTGATTTAAATTGTGCTTTTTGACCCCTTTTTATTGCTATAGAAGACTTCAGCGCTTTGCGTCTTAATTTTTTGGTGACCTAGTGACCTTTCTAGCATTCAATGGGTTAAAAGCCCCATTTGAATCTTTGGGGATTTTCATTTCTTCCCATAGTGCAGTTGGTTTGCTCTAGAATTGCTCCCTGTTTGTCTTATTGAGTACGGCCTATTACTGCTATAGCACAGTGGTTGTCACTTTGATGTGCCACAGACACCATCTTAGGGTGCCCCTTTTTTCTCCAAGAAGATTTTAGCAAAAGAGTAAAAATTGAGTGTTAATCCTTTGCGTGCCAGAGGGGTGTGCAACGCATAGCTTTGCAATGCAATGCGTTGCACATCCCTCTGGCACGCAAAGGGTTAAATGTATATTTAACTATTTTATACACAATATATTTGTTTTTTGCCATTCTGATAGTGACACCAAAGAATAATTATATTTTTATGTATTGGTCCCCTTCATTAAGTTCTTGACAAATACCTATAGATTGTTAGACATTCCTTGACAATTCCTGAGTGTGCACTAGAGGTGCCCTAAGGAGAGCTACCATCCATGCTGTTCTTGTGAAGCCATTCACTTGGTCCTAGCCAGGGAAGTTGATAGGCTACCATAACATTCAGGGCTTGGGCTCATTAGGGCCATAAGCAACAAAAGTGGAACAATTCTGGAGCAATCCAGCTGTAACATAGGGGAGAAATGAATCTTCCCGAAACAAGAAATATGCCTAGATCAGTGGTTCACATCCCTACCCTCAGGGACCCCCAACAAGCCATGCATTTAGTATTTCCCTGCCTGATTGTAGGTGAGTTAAGCAGAAATTCAGTCAGAGGGGTATGCAGCGCCCACTCAGTGACTAGCAATGTCCCTGTTCTCAGCTCTTTTTCTAGTACATATGATCAATGCTCCTGTGTATTCTTACATTTTGCAATTGTTTCCTATGTGACATGGTTGGGCATCAGGGATTCCATCAGGCGTTAAAAAGGCAGTACTCAAATATGGGGCAAACCTCACCGATCAGACATTGTGGCCCCTGAGCCCACGTGATGTGGCAGCAATGCTGTGTCAAAAGGGGTCACTAGACTGGTCCGCAGGGATTCTGTTGGCCCCCTTTTTAACCCTTTGAGTGTCAGAGAGGTACGCAATGCATTGCTTCACATTGAGATGCGTACCCCTTTCAATCAAAGGGGCACTCGAAGGGTTAAGTATATTCTGTAAGAAGAGTACCAGAGAGTACCAGAGAATTGGAGCACACCTATTGGGCTCAGTTTATACATATACTTTCAGGGTGTAGTTCAAATGTGTGGGGTGGGCAGGGCCTGGCTTCATGTTTGTACTGGGCCCCAAGAATTCTCATGGCAGCCTTGTCAGAGGTAATGCTAAAACAGAACACAAAAAGCTATAGATCAGGTGTGGGAAAAGTGAGGGCTGTCAACTGCTGCCGGACTACAAATAACAGGGGGACGATGGGAGTTGTAGTCTGGCAGCAGTTGGTGGGCCTCATGTTGTCCTCCCCTGGTATAGATAGTACTGAACAAAGGAGAATTTTATGACCCTGAAATTTACAATTTAATTGTTTTGGCCCAGAGTTTTTATTATTAAATATTAACTAGAAGCAGATACAATGCTATCATTGTACACTATGTAATATTCTTTAGAAAGACACATTTCTTAAAGGAATACTAATACCTTTTAATAATAATTCCTCATTTGCCTTAATCAGAGGATAAAATCCTGATGATCACTATGAATCAATGCTATGCGGATTGTTTCAACAAAATTAATCTTTAAGTGGATAGTAATGTTTAGGTATTACTGTAAGATAGATCTACATACATGTGTATAACAATGTGTAGCTTTGTAACCATTCATAACTATAATAAATTGTCACCCCTCCCCCCCATTCCATTAATTACAAATCTTCCCATAAGACAAACAAACCGGTCCGGATGGATCGCAATGAGGGACAATCTTTTTTTTTAGCATAAGGAAAAACCTGTCTTCCTTTGTCAAGGAGGCAGGGTTTTTATTATATTGATAGAATATTGTCCCTTGTTGCAATATGTCCAGTCCTCTGGCCAGATTCCAGATCTGAGGGGATGATTCGGGAGGGGGACACTTTATTATAGCTACACATCATTATACAAATGCATTTAGAAGAATCAATCTTACAGTAATACTTAAACATTACTATCCCCTTAATTTGCACTGCATATCATATCCTTGGCAGTAGATTTTATATTTGTTCTGGGACGCCAGGACCCCACTGAATCTTTCTTCATTCTCAAGAAAGCTAGATTAGGATGAATTTGGGTCTTGGTAGTCTATCTGGATCTAGTGTGATAAACTCTAGGTTGAACTTGATGGAGATGTCTTATATGCTATGTAACTATCTAATATGTAACTATGTAATATGTAACTATGTAAACACTGCTTAGTACACTTCCCCCTATATGTATGTTTTGCATGGAGATTACTCAGTGCCTCTCATATAACCAGTCATGAATAATGGGCACTTCCTTCCTCTGCAGCCAAACATAGATGCACTAAGAGGTGATAAAAAGGATATGACTTCTCCATTGATATCACGTCTCCAGTTCCTATGTTATTCTATGGAGCCAATGCACTAAAATTTTCTCCAACTTTACAGATCGTAGTGCATTGGCTCCATAGAATAACGTAGTAACTGGAGAGGTGATATCAGTGGAGAAGTTATCTCTGCATTATCATCTGTATATCTTCCCTTTGTGCATAACCCCCCTCATGTTGTTTCACCTGATCACGAGGGATGTGATGTTTGGCTTAAAAGGGTTAAAAAAAACCTTTAAATCAGTGACCGTTTGGGACTGGTGTATTTGTCTCTATGGTCTATGGGTGTAGCTGGCCTGTTCCTTCATTGCTTTGCATGTATTACATAAGGCCCTTTGTGGTTCAACATTTGCTGTCGTCTGCAGGAAATCTTGCTGAACAGTTACAGCCCTGTGCAAAAACATTATCTTTATTGATATATCCATCTCACAGTGTTTACCAAATGGTAGCCCACAGGAGGCATTTGGCACTTTTTTCTTGTATGTACACATGGAAATAAAATGGTTTTACAATATATATAATATTGTCCAGCTCTCAAGCATGTATATGTAAATCAGGGGTTGGCAATGTTTGGCTCTTGAGAGATAACATATATCCCAATGCAGAAATGTTGTACAGTTCTTCGGTGCATTGCTAGGTACTGACTGATGGGGCTCATATCCTCTGAATCTGGGTACCACCTTGGACTACGTAATGATGTAATTCTCTGCTGATCTTTTTCCTATTTTTTTGGACTTTGGAATTAACAGGATTTTCCCAGAGCATTTTTATTAAGGTTTAGCATTTGCATTTATAGAAGATAAAAAGCCAAATAAATTTGTAGTTGGCAGCTATACTTGGATTTTACTCACCAGTGCCACTAGCCTGACCAATGGACATGTCTCCTCTCCTCACATAAACCCACCCCAACCTATTCATTGTTGCCTAGCACAAAATGTAACTTTAGCCTATAAAATTCAAACACAATTAGCTCTTAATTGTGAAATGTGCCCTTTGAACAAGTAGCTCTTAAAAGAAGTACTTTCTTTCTTATGTAGGTGTCCTTCAAACTACCATCCGGTATTGGTATTCCTTTGTTTTACACTTGTTCTCTGTTGTAGATTACTATTTTTTTTATTTTACAATCTGATAAATGTTAATGGCCCTTTTGAGTCACTTATGTCTATTAACACCTATTATGTGCTTGGAGGAGGCATTTTCTAGAAGTAAACTTCAACAATAGATCAGTGTCTGCATGAAACTGCAAATATAATGCAAACTATATATATATATATATATATATATATATATATATATATATATATATATATTAAATACTACACAAAAAGGAGAGCGCTTAAAGATGCACTATAGAAATATCAAATTTAATACATATACAATCTACATCAACAGAACATGACATATATATACGCTCAAAAAGTAAAATAATATTACTAATGTTAATAATAATAGCTCCGGAGCTATATAAACGTGCACTTATTAAAACAATGAGATGCAGCAATGTCTTTGGACTGTGAATTCAGCTGTGTTTGTATATAGCGATAACACTATTGAATTTCCAAGTATAATGGAGGTATGATAACACTTTGTTGCGAGGCTGGGAATAAAGTGTCGCGGGCAGGTTTCTGTCAAAGTAACACTAATGTGCCAACTTGGTAACTGGAGTAAATGTCCCCACAGTTGATCCCGGCAAATCAAATGTGTTACAAATGCCGTCGGCTTCACCGAAATAGAACCTCCCGTCCTTAGGCACCTGAAGAAGTTCTGATTGTACAGGACGAAACACGTTGGAATTTGCTGTTTTGCGCTAATTTCTATTGTTGAATAAGAGATGCTCCAGTGTGTTTGAAGAAGAAACAATAATAAGAAGATTTAATGATTTGGTTGTGGATACACTGAGGAGTCCGCTATAGATTGGAGATAATAATAAGAGGCTGAAGAGGGGAAGGTGCCTAAGGACGGGAGGTTCTATTTCGGTGAAGCCGTTTAATGCAGATGGGAATTGGAGTCGGAAGGTGCTATATCGCAAGTATTTAAACACCATTGACTCTGAAGTTTGATTTTGAAGTGAGCCACTATCAGACATAGCGTGGCGAGTGAGATTATTAATAGACGGCATTTGTAACACATTTGATTTGCCGGGATCAACTGTGGGGACATTTACTCCAGTTACCAAGTTGGCACATTAGTGTTACTTTGACAGAAACCTGCCCGCGACACTTTATTCCCAGCCTCGCAACAAAGTGTTATCATACCTCCATTATACTTGGAAATTCAATAGTGTTATCGCTATATACAAACACAGCTGAATTCACAGTCCAAAGACATTGCTGCATCTCATTGTTTTAATAAGTGCACGTTTATATAGCTCCGGAGCTATTATTATTAACATTAGTAATATTATTTTACTTTTTGAGCGCATATATATATCATGTTCTGTTGATGTAGATTGTATATGTATTAAATTTGATATTTCTATAGTGCATCTTTAAGCGCTCTCCTTTTTGTGTAGTATTTAATTTATTGTATGTGACCCTTTACACTGACAGGGTTAGGATTGTAGCGCTGGACTGCACTATAAATTATTATTTGATAATAGTTGACTGTTGTGTGATATAAGGCGCCGTGATCACAGAATTGGTGGAGGTTTTTATATATATATATATATATATATATATATATATATATATATATATATATATATATATATTGTTAGGACAAAATTATACCTTAAACAGACTGGAAAGTACAAGGGTGCATAAACTAGAAAGCAATGTGTCTAATATATAACCGATGTACATTATATTTATATATAAGCAAGTAAATAAAATGGCCACCATAAACCTGGAGTACAGGAGCATTAGGATTGTCATGGCAATATCAAGATGCTGGAATTGTGGGCGGGACCAGCATGGCAGAGGGTCTCTTCACAATAAAATGCCCTAACTTGTTGTCTACGTTCCCTAATGGAAGATCCTTCCCTACTGGCAATTATACTTTCTATGATAACCATACCTGGGAAAAAACAAAAGAGGGAGCCACATGGGTGGCGCACTCAATAAAATGAACACATGGTCTTGCTGATAGCCAAATGCCTACCCACATGTACTGTTGGTTCTAGAGGAGGATATTCCTGCAATCATATAAGATCTTTCAAAGTAGATATTGCCCAGGCTCCTTATGCAGGCATAGTACACAGGGTTCTTCACTGCACCCTTGCTGTACCCTTCACTCATAATTTTTCCAACCAGAAAGCAGAATTGCAAACCAAGAAAAAACACCTACAGGGTGTTTATCTCCACCAGGACATCTATGATACAATAATATGGAAACGGGTAATAGCCACTCACCTCTAGAATTATCCTGGTGTTCCTGGAAAGACACCAATTGTGTTAATTTGTGTTAGCTTGCGGGTAGTAGTTATAAACCCATTTCCACTCTGGTACACTGTGGTAAGCTGTTTCCAAAGTGCTAGATCAAAAAAAGTGAACTGGATTGACTAAGCAATATGTTTTTTAACTAAAAAGTATAAAAATATAGCCATTTCTGCATTTTCAACCACTTCATAGCCATGTAATCAGGAGGAAATAGTATTGCTAGCTATATCCAGTAAAAGAAAATTCTTGACCAATCACATACTTGTTTTCCAAAACTTATTTGTATAGTCCAGTTGAACTACCAGCATATCAAGATGCCTGTCTAACAAACAGGATATCTGACTACCTATATTAAATATACTAAAAACATATACATAAAAATACATACATGCAAAATATACTAAAGAGATGTAATAAATATATATATTCTGTAACCTATTCCCATTATTAATAGAAAATGTTCTCGGGGATTACTGTAAGAACTTTGGGATTCTTAATGTGAAATTCCAGAATATGCCTTTATGTTGTAAAAAGCCTTATTGTGCTTATTATAGGGAATAATTTTGGATAGACTCATTAATCAATTATTATATGTATTGCATTTTCATTCTCTGATATCATGTAATTATGTATATATTTCCTAAATATGTACTTTATGCATATGTTTTTAACATATTTAATATAGGTAGTTAGTTTGTTTTTAATATGCTTGGCCCCTTAATATACTGGCCCCTTGATAGACTAATAGTTCAATGGGACCATGCTTATTAGGTTTTTAATGATATGCATGTGATTGGTCAAGAAACTGTTTTTATTGAACCAAATGTAGCTAGCAATACTATTTTCTCCAATTAAACAGTGGTGAAGTTGATGAGAAACACATAGAGGCTGTATTTTTCTTTTACTTTTAATTTAACTAACACGTAGTTTAGTTATTTTGGTTCCTCAGTTTTATTGTTTTGATCCAACACATTGGAAATCAGCTCACTACGTGTACCCAAGAGGTTTATAACTTTTCCCTGTAAGTTAATGTATCCGGTTTCTATGGTTCCAGGAACACTGGGATGTTTCTAGAGGTGAGTGTCTATAACCCATTCCGTTTTTCAGTGATGTCCTGTCGGTGAATCCCTTTTGGGTTGCAGTTTACCATTGTGGTTAATAGGTGCTGCTGTTCCTATCACTTACTATGAGAGTTGTATCCTATGACCAAGCTCTCCCACCGCATGTATTATAATTTAAGCATTTCCTTTTTATCACCAGTTGGCTCTGTTGCAAACAGTTTAATTTAAATAATATGTTCAAATTGTTTGAACCTGTGAATGAAAAATCTCCTACCAGTAGGAGTAGTCGTTTTACTCTGCAGGCAAATCAATGTAACATTTTTTTCATAAAACATTTTTCTCCTTATTTAACTGATTTGCAAAGTTACTAAAAGTACAACTCAAGAATTGAAATGAATCAAATTCAGTGTATGCGACAACTACAGTTTCTTCATTTTCATCTCCTGTTTTATCTGTGTAGAAGATTGTATCAGCCACTTATGTTCTTCATTGTAATTCTCTGCCACAGGTATTCCATCTGAATATGACTATTTCGCATAACAGCGAGTTTGCAGGCAGCAGGCAGTAAGCACCATGAGTCTTTGTGCGTTCTTCATCTGGCTGTGCACTTTTTCAGGTGGGCAGTTTTCTTAATATCACATCTCTAGTCCTTACCTTTATTGTATATAAAATGTTGTGTTGTGTATAACAAGTATACTCCCAATGGTGTCAAATTCCTCATTCAAAAGTTGTTGCTGCTTAAACATGATTTTTTTAAAAGCAATTAAAATATCTCCGCAGACAGCAATAGAAATCATTCCACATGGTGGTGGTAATTTTTCATAAAATTGTATTTTGATTTAAAAAACAAGTTTGAGATGTAATAGCTGTTGAATGAGACATCTCACTCTATATACAGTTTCTACTGTTCCTTTAATTTATATGCCATATTACTATGCATATATTACTAAGTGCAGGTTACAAAGACAAGAGGGTGCTGTCAGGTACTCACAGAGGCAAATCATCTGGTTGAACTGGACGACAACTGATATGGAGCACCAGGAATTACCTACCCCTGTTTAGGCACACATGGGAACCACCGGAACCTTCTTAAGAGATAGCAATCAATCAAAGATGTGAGTCCAGCAAGTGTTATAAAAAATTAAACAAACAATTAAAGCAACACAAATGACACACTTAATCCAACATGTCTCTGGATCATTTGATCCTTTCCACGGGAATACAAGGCCATAATGAGTCAGCTACCACAACTCCTTCTCTCTTATGCCACAATGCTGGTTGTCTTAACCAATCAGCTTTAAGTCTAACAAAGGTGTGTATAGAGAAAGGAGGTGCTATCTAGACATATAAAATATGATGTACAATAAAATGTAATTCACCTGACTATGGCTTGTCTACACCAACCAATCCACCTCCTGCATTTCAGGCACACAACCAAATGAAATCAGTCCATCAACCCGTACTCATTGACACAGCTGGATGGCCACCGCATCTTACAGTCATATATCACATTGTAGATCATATTTTCATGTTTAGGTGATGTACTAAATACGCTATCCCACCATCAGCACCTTGTTTCTCTCAGTACACACCTCTGTTTGAAGCAAAGTTGTTTGGTTAAGATAACCGGCATTGATGTGTATGGGTAATGAGAGTTGCAGTGCCTGAATCATTATACTTTTGAATTCTTGAGATGTAATTGTTATTTTATATACAAAGACATGATTGTATAGTTATGCCATTGTGTAGCTGTGATATGATATATGTAAACATTTTTGGATCATTATAGTTTTCTATAGCAGAGCATACTTAGATGATAGGTTGGGAATATGATGAGTCATGATGTTTAGTGATCTGGGAGCTAGCACTTCCTCTCTCTCTATACATACTTTTGTTAGAGTTAAAGCTGATTGCTTAAGACAACGTCATTGTGGTATAAGGGTAGGAGTTGTGGTGGCTGGCTAATTATAACCTTGAATTACTGAGGAAAGGGTCAAGTGATCCAGAAATGTGTCAGATTAGGTGAATCTTTTTTATTATTTTAATTGTTTTATAGTAAATCTTGCTAGACTCTCATCTTTGGTTGATCCGATTCCAGTGATTCCCATGTACGGGGCAGGCTAATCCCTGATGCTAAATATCTGTTGTCATCCAATTCCACAGGATGATCTCCTTCTGTGAATATACTCACCTCGGGATACATTGTGTTAAATGTTGTGGATATACATCTGACAACCCCACCCACCACCACCACCACCACCACCTTGTCTTTGTATACTGGATTTATTCATTTCTTTTTTGGTTTTTGAGACACATTTGGGGAGCAGCTATCTGAGAAGAAATCTGAGTGGAGGGCAGTATAATATCCCCCACATGCCCTGATAGCTGCAGAGGGTTGATCTAGTGGTAGTACTATCATGCAAGTAAAATACCTTCTGCGTCAATTTTTTTTGTCCTATGAGAGCCTGTTCTCTTGTCTTCTTTGGGTACAGGTGTGTCTGTCAATTTTCATTGATACACTGTGGCCAGACTGAGATATCCTTAAATTCTGGCTTGTTAACAGCCCTTGAGGAATGACATTTTGATTTACATTAACTCCATTGAATGCTAGATATATCTGTCTTTGGCCAAGATTCCATTATACTTGGAAATATTTGCCAAATGGCTATTTTTAGGTTCAGCAGACAAGTCCAGCTGACCAATTCTGCTATCACATCTGACTGAGGGACAGAATTGTGTATCCCCCTCCTCATCAAACACCATTTTGGAATCCTTTTGGAGCGCTGAGATACGCTCCA
The DNA here is from genome assembly GCA_037306005.1 of Rhinophrynus dorsalis. NCBI lineage: Eukaryota > Metazoa > Chordata > Amphibia > Anura > Rhinophrynidae > Rhinophrynus > Rhinophrynus dorsalis. The sequence goes on from CM074723.1 coordinate 187,031,347, forward strand.
AAATGACCCAATCCAGTGCTAAGAAGCTGAAGGAAAGTGGACAGATATACCTGCACTTTTACCTGTGCCGGATCAGGTAAGGGAAAAACTGGGGGATGATAGCCCACCCATCTGTCACAGGAACCACTGGGCCTGGACTGGAAGCGGCCATTTGGCCATACAGAATCATGGGCCAAACTACAAAATGGAGAAGGGTGTCAGCCAGACTCCAGGGTGGCACTAGGCCTGAGACCCTATTATGTATTGGGGGTGGGGCAGTGACTACCTGGGACAGTATCTGGAGACTGGGAGTCAAATGTCCTATTGCCTCACCCATTGTGTGCTGTGTTATTGTTTAAATGCAAAGTAGGTTTCCTGGGGTTATGTGGTTCCATTTGTTGGTTTGTGAAACTGATTGTATTATGTCAGTCACTGATGTAATTACCTGAGCAGACCCGATAGAGGGCTGTGTGTTTTGTATTCTATTGTGTGTTAATGTATTTAAGTCTCAGCAAGACTGGTGGTGTTGTGAATCTTATTTGCTATTGGTTGACTGTGATCACAAACCTGTATATAAACCTTGTTTGTGTCCAAATAAACTACCGCCCCATCAGTTTACTCTCTGGACTATCGAAGCTCCTGGAGAAGGTCCTTCTTGCCCGACTCAGTGACTTTGCCTCCGAAAGAAGCCTACTAGCAAATGAACAGTTTGGATTTCGAAAGGAGCATGCAACAACCCATCAGCTGCTGAGAGTGGTAGACACCATCAGCCACGGGTTCAACATCAAGAAATCCACGGGAATTGTCTTCTTGGATGTTGCCAAAGCATTCGACAGAGTCTGGCACAAGGGACTGCTGCACAAGATGATTGGCCTGGGATTTCCAAACTACCTGGTAAAGACAATTGCAAGCTACCTTGGAGAGCGCACCTTCCATGTCGCCATGCGGTCGGAGATGTCCTCATCACATCCCATCCGAGCAGGCGTGCCACAGGGATCGAACCTTGGACCCTTTCTTTTCAACATCTTCACCAGTGACATCCCGACAGATCTGCATAAGACCGACCTGGCACTGTATGCGGATGATGTCGCAATCATCTCCCAGTCATTCAGCGAAAAGGAAGTGGCAAAGAATCTGCAAGCATCACTAGATACCATCTCAACCTGGTACAGCGACTGGCGAATAGAACTCAACATAAGTAAGACTACTGCAACACTGTTTACCAGAAAGAAGATCAAGGAGCACCCCCACATCAGCCTCAATGGGGAGACCATCAAGTGGGAGAGCAGCAGCCGTTACCTCGGTGTGACCCTGGACAGCAAGCTCAACTGGGGAAGCCATATTGAGAATACCCAGCAGAAGGCAACAGGAAAGATGGCAGCACTGTACCCACTCCTGAAGACCAAGTCCATGCCACTACGGACAAAGATTAACGTCTACAAGGCAATCATCAGACCTACCCTGACGTATGCCTCCCCAGCATGGATCACTTGCCATGAGCGACACCGGAAGAGTCTTCAGAGAGTCCAGAACAAGGCCCTGCGGATATCGTCCGGAGCTCCAAGCTTCATAAGGACAGCTGACCTTCACAGGGAGCTGGACATCGAGATGTTGGACGAACACCTAGAGAAGCTGAGTAGGAAATTCTGCCAAGGACTGGATCAGAACCCAAACCCTCTGATCAGAAAACTCACTGCCACCACTGCAAACCCCTTCGACCGCTACCCGCGGCCCATCACAGCGAAGACCCTGTGAAACTAACCCAACTGTGACAAGTCAACACAGATCAAGAGTAATCCAAACCTGTGACTTAAAAACCCAACCCGAGAATATGGAGTAGTGAGGCTCAAGCCTCGGTATCCAAAATCACCGCTGATGGATAAAATCTATCAGCAAGAAGAAGACGACTGGCAAATAAAGTAGTTCTTGTTTTAACCTACACAAGTGTTGTCTGGTGAGGTTAAGCTGCTGGTATGCTGGGAGAGTTCTTGTTATCCTGACACTAGTCCTGCCTGGCGATTGGGATACCTTGGGAGAAGCTGGTGGAGTTTTCCTGTTCCAGAGCGAGGGAAGCGGCGACTAACGGAGTCACCCAAGGCTGGGTGGCAGCGGTATCCGTTACACCATCTCCTAACTGATCCCCAATGCACCTTCCCCACATCCCTGCCATCAATGGTTCACTACTCTATTGCCAAGTTGCAGTGTTCCAGCAAAGGATGGGTTAACCCTGAGTATCAAAAGAAAAAAAAAACAACCCACATTGCCCAACCCCCCATTACAAAACATTATTAATACCTCCATTGCAATGGAGGCTACAGTTAGTTGCACAGGCAATGGAGGGGGTAATGTAGTTATTTTAATTAAAAGTTAATATGGGGGTTCTGTATTCCATGTTATTTTTTTCCACATCCTCTCTCTTAAAAAAAGTGGGGTGAATGTACCTCATTTACTTTTCTTTAAAGGAGGTAACAAAAGTGTCCTACTTTAATGGAAAAGGTGTTTTGAGATCATTGGACTTTATGTTTTGCACACCGTCCATTCTGATCTGCTTGGGATGGAGAGGTAGGGGATTATGTTAACCCTCCAATATATTTATTTAAGGCCACTTTGGCCATATATTTAACCATTTATTCATGTTTAACACGTTTAAACCCTTCTTTGCTGAGCCAGCTAGAATTAATTGGTTACAGTGTGTTCAATTCTAATCTGGCCATAAGGGTATTAATGGTGGGACCCTGGCCACTTATTTTAGTGGGCCCTGTTGGGGTAGTGTATGTTTGTTTTTTGCACAGTTAACCCTTCCAAATGTCTGGCAATTTACGATGCATTACAGAACAATATATTGCAAGCTGCTAGATATTGGAGGCTGTTGAGGAAGTCTTGAGTGAGTGTGTGGAAAGCAGGTGGGTGCACATGGGGACAAGGAGAAGAGTGGTTGTGGCCTTATGACTACAAATACGCCTTTTCCCCAGACTTGACAGTCCTTGAAGTCCTGTCCAGCCACAAAAGGAATCCTTGCAAAGATAATTCTGCTACAATACAACACAATGGTTGCTTGCAATGCTTTTATTGCCCTTTTGTCCTGGATTACATTGCAATTGATAACTTTATCAAGAGTTTTATCCACACACTTCCCCATAGACATCAATGGGAATCTGTTGAATAAAACCAGTTGTTAGCTACAATGGAATCTAGGTCTTTGTATCTATGCCAAATTGCAAAATCCAGTGTACATACCTGTACCCATAACGGAATAGAGAGAGTTGGAAAAAACTAAAGAATAACCCTTTACAGACTCTTTCTGGTCTCATTTTGATCCAGCTGTAATGGAATCTTGGTATGAGAATTGATAAATAACACTTGGTTTCAACATCAGCCTTCAAGTTTCACCAAGAAATATTGTGCTAATGGGAAATTATCACCAAAAGTTAACGTAGGTAAGGTAGGCTTCATTAATCCTTTAAGGACAAGAGGACCCTTAATGCATATTTAATGCCTACTTCACAATGGGAAATAAATTAAATATGTGTTAATTATCCAATGTGTTCATTTTCCAATCATTAGACTGGATTTTATTGAAGCTGTATCATTGATTTTATCTCCAAATTTACCCATAGACCTCTGTAAGAAAGTGTGAGATAAAAACAGTGATAACATCACCTGCAATGGAATCTTAACTCATAGTGAAGTAGGAAGCCTCGTGTCAAATGTATTCTATTTAGGTCACAGTTTAATTCACCAAACTGAATGTTTTGAATGCAAATATTAAACTGAAACAACCATAAACATTTGATTACATAAGTATTTTTATTTTCATATATTAGTATATGATATGGTGGATTTTTTTTTCAGGCTATCTCTGTGAACAGTGCAGGTCAGGAGCCAGTTTTCCCGATGCTGCTATATCTCCCAATTTACAAAAAACGCACATAATGAGAGTACCTAATGCCCACACCATGTCTGACTGCACAACAGCCTGCTGTAATCAGTCCGGCTGTGACCTCTCATGGATGTTGGGTAGGCAATGCTATATTGTAAACTGTCAACATAAAGAGAGCTGTGAACCACAAAAAATGGAACACATGAAATCCTACTTAACATTTGTACTGAGGCCTTCACCAAGATTTATTCCTTTTCCACTCTATGGAAATTTTGCTCCCAGCAGAGGATCTTCAGTAGGAGAGCAAGATGACTCTGATGAGGATATGGCACGCCTTAAAGACCTTGCATTCTTCAATAAAAATCCCAGCCTTGAGGATCTAGAAGAGTATACAGATGACTACAATAGTCCACAATTTGATTTCCTTCACCTAGGTGCTAAAGCGGATCAGAAAGAGAGTCATGATCTGGATTATATGGGATGGTTTCTTCCAGGCACGGATAATAATTTAAACTCTTCTGCTGTGGAAGTTGACAGACGCAATGAAAATGTAGCAGAACTCCCAAAGGAAGATCCCACAAAGAGTGCAGCCATTGTGGCCAATATGTCTGAGGCATCTTCAGGGAACGCCATTATCCCTACAGTACTACAGGCAGAAATGAACACACAAGGGCCAATGGAGACAAACGACAAGAATTCAAGTGAGGTACTAAAGTCTTATATTACTGGGGGAGCTGTTGTAGTGGAGGCTCTTGACTTCTTGGATGGTAGAAAGGTATCCAGTGAAATGTGAATCAATGTGGTGGAGAACTGTTTAGCATTCAAAATGGTTAACGTGTTTTGCCATAAAGTTTTATGTAATTCTAAAACTAATTTTAAAGACTCACATGTAAATATGTTCTTCTTACACATTTGCTTAAATTTGAAACTGAATATATTTCTAGATCAGTCTATATATAGCAAGAAGAGTTCACCATTGATATTATAAGGTACAGACCTTTAGATCTAAACAAGGGCTTCCTACGAGGACCAATTAGATGGACATTAATCTCCTCAGAAAACACAGGGCCATTCCAGTGTACTCATTTACGTATATTTAATTAAGTATTTGAAAAAGATTGCAAATATTTACCTTTTGCTGCAGATTTTTTGCATCATGCCCCCCTTCCTTTCCTAGAGATCCTAGATCTAGACTTGCACTATTAATTTGCCAGTGGCACTGAACACAATATATAGGAAGATTATGATTTTATTTTGCACAAACAAAACTTTTCTTAGGGTGGCAAGTCCAATGTTAGAGAGGTTTCAAATGCATTGTGGAGTATTCAAGGGATTGCCATAGACTTCAATAGGAACAATTTTGATAAAACGGGAGGTAACATATATCTCCTGCATTTGAATCCAGCCCTAAAAGTATCTTTGAAATCAAAGGCAAATAGCTGGGGCTGGATTGAAATGCTGGTGATAAATGTTACCTCCCATTTTATCAAAAATGTTCCTATTGAAGTCTATGGGGAAACCTGGAGATAAAAGCAGAGATAAAATTAGCACCTGCATTTGAATCCAGCCCCTGGTTTTCAACATAATTGCTCCACAAAGCAATTGTTATTCCCTGTATTCAGTAATATGTTAGAATTATATTCTGTGTTCCAACAGGACATGAGTACCATGGGCTGGATTAAAATGCAGGTCCTAATTTTATCTCTGCTTTTATCTCCAGGTATCCCCATAGACATCAATAGGGAAATTTTGTGATAAAACAGGAGGTAACATTTATCTCCTGCAATTGAATCCAGCCCCTAATCCTTTCTCTAGCAAAAAGGGAAGGTTTCACAGTATACTGAATATGGGTCATAGCAAAAAAGTAGCCTAGAGGAAAACGTGAAGGGCTGGATTCAAATGCAGGAGATAAATGTTACCTCCTGTTTTATAAAAAATGTTCCTATTGAAGTCTATGGGGATCCCTGGAGATAAAAGCAGAGATAAAATTAGCACCTGCATTTGAATCCAGCCCTAAGGGGTAGATTTAAAGGCAGCTGTTAGATAAAAAACTGGTGTCAGCATTTTTTTCAAGCACTGTAAGCTATTTAAAGATCAGTGCTATGAAAAAATGCAGGCAAAGAAAAAACTCTTCTAGCCGCTATACTAACATGCGTTTTGGCTCATTGAAAAGGACAAAACTCTCCAAGATGCCATTTAAAGGACTGTGTTAGCTGTAAAAATCCGATAAGGGACTCACTTTATCGCATAAAATTTAAGACCCAGTTTGTTTGGCTGTAAAGTCCCTTATTGGATCTTTAGTCTGCTAACGCAGCTATTAACGGGCAACAAAAAACCTAATTCAACAGTGGATGTATTGATATAGGGCCCTAAGCCCATATCAATACATCCAAAGTGCCTAAAAAGTGTCCAAAGTTAGTAGAATTAACCCTATGAGTGCCAATGAGGTATAATTACCCCACGAACATTCATAGGGTTAACCCAACTAAGTAAAGCAGCATCACATTACAGTCACACTTGCTATTAATCCTGATATCCAACGGAGTCCTCAGCATACTGGTCATCTTCTGTCCTTCTTTTCTTTCTTCAGTCTTCTTGCTGTAAAAAAAAAAAAAGAAAGTTATAAGTACAATGCAGAAATAAGCATCACACTAATACATATTTTAACTCCTTCACTACCAGAGGGGCACGCAACGCATTGCAAAGCAATGCGTCGTATTCCTTTCTGGTGCTCAAAAGGGTTAAAGAATGTATTACCACTGTCCGGTTCCATAAATATGCTGCGAGTTATTAATATAAGATGTCCAAGTTGTTTCCAATAAATTTCTCCATAAATGCCATGATAAAATAATGCCATGTTAAATGATGCCATGATAAAATAATTCCTACAAAATACTTAGCTTAAGGTTTAATATTGTTTGCTGTCTCCGCCGCTGTGTGCGTCCACGGAGGCGGCAGCAGCAGAGACAGTGTTCTGCAGCACAGAACCCCCCCTTCTTCTTCTTCTTCCTCACTGGCCAATGCCCGTTACACACTGAGGGAATTGGAAGCGAGCCTGCTTTTATATATGGACAGTATTACTTCCAATTCCCTCACAACCATTGTCTAGGATGTGCTTACGCAGATCCCAGCCAATCAGCTATGAGCAGCTGTGCTTTAAACGGATTGGGTGGGATGTGCGTAAGCACATTCCAGCCATTGGATGTGAGGGAATTGGAAGTGAGACTGCCCATATATAAAGGCAGGCTCACTTCCAATTCCCTCAGTGTGTAACGGGCATCTGCCAGTGAGGAAGAAGGGGGGGTTCTGTGCTGCATATTACTGTCTCCACTACCGCCGCCTCCACGGCCGCACACAGTGTCAGAGACAGCAAACATTATTAAACCTTAAGCTTAGTATTTTGTGGGAATTATTTTATCATGGCATTTATGAAGAAATGTATTTGGAACAACTTGGACATCGTATTTTAATAACTGGCAGCATATTTATGGAACCGGACAGTAGTAATACATTCTTTAACCCTTTTGAGCACCAGAAAGGTACGCAACACATTGCAAAGCACTCAAGGAGTTAAAGTATGTATTAGTGTGACGCCTATTTCTGCATTGTACTTATAACTTTCTTTTTTTTTTACAGCAAGATGACTGAAGAAAGAAGAGAAGACAGAAGAGACAGGAAAGAAGAGAATACAGAAGGAAACAGACAGTGGATAACAGGTAAGTGTAAGACATATTAGTTAACGATTGGTGCTTGGTAGTATGTCAGGCACCAATAGTTGACTTTTTAACTTTTAAGTTCCCAATATCACTGCTTTTAGCAGTGTTTTGCGAACTTACCGCACAAAACGAACGTTTAGCCACAAGACAATTTCTGTGACTTAACTTTCTAGCTGGTAGGGCCTTTGAATACCGTGTTAGATATTTTATTATTTCAGTCTGTATTTACCACCAGCTATTACCCCTAAATGTCTTATTCATCAGGCTAAAGAAATGCCATTAAAGAGCAAACTAATTGTATCGCAGAGTTTAAATGAAAATTCTGCAAATTATAATTGATTTAAATGATGTCTCCAATGTATTGGGAAACAATTTCCATTCACCTCAATTGTGCAGACAGTTCTTTCCTGAATTATACTGATTTAGCTTGATGAATAAGTCACCAAATATTTTTTCCACATTTGATAAAAACAAATGTTAACACCTTTAATTTTGTATTTTTTTTTAGGTTACAACTCTGTTAACCAATTCTTCTAAGATTAAAGAAGTTTTGCATTCTGTTACTGAGAAAATGGAAATCAATTCAACTGTTCAGTGGCTACCAGAGCATCAAACAGTCTCAGGCCAGACAACTGGTACTGTCCCAGATATCCACTCTGCTGAACACACAGATCCTCCTACCATTGCCGCAAAGGTGCCAGGTAAGTCACCTTGATATTACAGTTGCAAAGCCATTTTCTGACCTCTGGGTGAGGGGCTATGCATTATTGTGAGATAAAGGGGAGGTATACTCTTCAGTGAGAGAAACTCCATTTCCTATGTTATTCTGTGGAGCATATGAACTGTCTAAGATCTCGTTGTCCCCTGCCTGGCGTTGCGCGTTCCACAATTCGTCCCTTCTCACAACGCACAACGCCAGACAGGGGACAATGCTGATGCGTGGGCACAATGCCAACGCGAGAGGAGAGGTATCGGAGGAAGCGGGCAGCAAATACAAGCCTGCCACCTGCTTCCTCCGATGTCTCTCTCCCCTCCACTCTCTTCCTCCAATGCCTCTGGTCCTCTTCAATGCCCCCAGCCAGCAATACAGGATTTTTATGAAGTAACCGAAGGGAGCGCTGGGGAGGGCTTCTTCAGCAATGGTTTATGAATGAGATTCATTCATTCATAATGTCCTATGTGCTGTATCGCATTGCTATTAGTACTTTTGCTCCACTCTCCATTTGAAGGAGAGTGGAGCAAAAGTACTAATAGAAATGGGACACAGGAGGTAGGACATTATAAATGAATGAATCTAAGTCAATATACGTTTATTAATGGTATTTTAATAAAAAAATGTATTAAAAAAACACACGTATATACAAGCAAGGTATGTAGTCCATACCTTGCCTATTAACCCTTTGGGTACCAGAGGGCTAGGAAACATGCTAAGCAATGCTTTCCTAACTCTCTGGTACTCAAAAGGTTAATTGTGGAATAAAAGACAGATTTGTCCACTACATGGAAGTCCATGAGGTGGATGTGGATGGGGTTAGTATGTCCCATATATGCAATATATGTGACATACTAAGGGGGGGGGATGTGGAAGGGGGCATTGTGTATTGCTTGGTGTACTAGTTTTATTGATTGTAACCCTTTGAATGCCACAGGGGTGAGCAGTGCACATCCCTATGGCATTCAAAGCTGTCCATGGTGCTGAAAGCCATCTCTGTGTTCCCCTACTGGCTGGGTAGGGAAAAGCACAGAGAATGCTGTTCAGAACTGGCAACGGTGGTTTTGTACTCTGACTTGTGTGCTGTTCTCCAAAAAAAAAATAGGCGACGGTGGTTTTGGATTTTCTGACTGAACTTTCTACTATGGAGTGCTGTGATTGGCTGTGGTGCTAGGTACCATTTTTATTGTGTGTTTTTAGGTAAGATTTTGTAAGCGATGCAGGTTAAAGTTTAACTTGTATTTTGTTGGTCATCGCTCGTTAGCCTTTCTGGGTAAGGAAGATTTGAATCTCACGTTACCCGGTCTTGCTTAACTCGCGAAGGCAGTTTTTTTCTTCACGTTGGTCTTAACGCCAACATTTGGATCGAGCCCTTAGAGTGTCCTTGCCTAGGAATGCCTGTTATCTAAATCTGTACATGCCCCACCCTACTCTTAGGCGGCAGAGATTCGTGCACCATTGTGCATCTTTCATAAATGAACAGTCTTAAACGTATAAGTTGGCAACCCAAGTCATGTTAAATTAAAACAAATCACATTGAAATTACAGCTATTTACATAATGAGATTTTGTCTCAGTGGCACTCTTTCAATTGAAGCAGAAACAAAATCTAACTTATTGTAGATCAGGCATGTCAAACTCAAACATAGCATACACAACAATTCCCTCTAAAGAGGGCCGCAACAAGAACTGCCGATGTCTGCACTATTACTTTGTTGGGGAGGTCTTTAAATAGGAATAAAAGGTAAATATTTTGCTGCTCTGCTGTGTGGGTTCTGCTAATGAGCCAAGCTACTAGCTCAGTGTTTCTTAACCATTTGAGTTCCAGATAGGTAACCAATGCATATCAACCCAAAGTCTCTTGCACTCAAAGGGTTAACCACATCTCTGGCATGCTTTATTTGGCCTTGTGCTTCAACAGACATCAATGGCTTGGACATTAATAGTGGTTCTTGTAAGTTTAGGAAGGCAGTCAGCTGGTCCCTGACTTAAAAATATGTGAGAAACCCTGGTCTAGCTTACTTCTAGAAGAGGGGTATGCAGACTTTGGTTCTGTAGCTTTCGAAAACTACACCTCCAATCATGCCCAAGCTGGCCAACAGCTAGAGAGCCAGTAGCTGCACACCTCTAATTTAGAAGATGGTTACAAACCAAGTTGATCCAAAATGAAATTAGGACCTGCAGGGCCGTACTGTACTTAAAAAGCAACATCCAACAGGACTTCTCATTTTATTAGCTGGGGGGCCACATGTTTGACATGATTGCTGTAGCCCAAGAGAAAGATATTACAGAGAGGTCTCTGGTTATAGAAGCACTGAGGGAAATCAAGCTTCACTTAGACACAGATTATACTTCTCTGCCATGATAATTATATTATTATTTTGAGGGGGAAATAGATTAATTTATTAGCGCTCTTGGCACAATTTGTAGCAGCATCAGCATACATTTGTGTGATTAAAAACATGCATAAGTTACTAAATATTTTGAATTAAAGGGACAGTGACCCCTAATTATGAAAAAAATAAATAACAGAGAGAGGGTGTTGCTCCTTTGACAATATCATGTTTACTACTAATGTTGGCAGATGTTTCATTACAATTTTTATAGCTTTTTCAAACCGTAATGTAATTGTATGAGATCACCAGTAGGCCTTATTTCTATCAAGGGAGAACTTTTGATTGCCAATGAAAAGCTTTCCGTGGATATTAATAGAAGCAGTGCCACCTAGTGGTTACATTTCATAACAATGCATTTTGCTTTAACAAAAAAATAAGTTTGAGCTGTAATTACTTTTAATAAAGCAAATGACAGCAGTGGATATACTCTTGTGTCAGATCCAACCGCTCATAACAGAATACTTAAAAGCGCGCACACACACTAAAATTCTACAAATGCCAAATACCTCAGAGGTGTGTTTTCCCAAATATATTGAACAGTGCAAGTAATACAGGTTTTCAAATGTTTATTTATTTTACAGTGCAAGACATAAGTGTATCTACTGAAAACAACATAGAAGTGGTTCTACCAAGAAGTGAAGTAGAACTTAATGTTTTTGTGACCCCTGAACCAACAGCTGGTAAAGTATCTTGTAACCTGAAACATCTCACTAACACTGCACATTGATACTGCATTGATAACCCCTTGCATGGGAGACATTTCTAAGAAGAGGTAATAGGAACAAATAATCAGTATATGAGGGTATGACCATGGCTAGAAGATTATTTAGTCAAAAGTCAACAGCTCAAGCTTGCATTTTATTTTTTTAGTTTGTTTTTAATAATTTTTGGGGACCCGCTACATTTTATGGTTCCACAATTACTATTTCGGTCTGTGGATACCATGTGCTGCTGATACAAGCACTCCATAGACAGCAATAGCATGACATGGAAGAACATGAAAATGCAATTTCGAGCTGTAATATCTTTAACCCATTGAGTGCTAGAGGGGTATCCAATGCATTGAGAAACAATGTATTGGATATCCTTCTGGCTCTCAAAGGGTTAAATGAAATTATGAGGTATTTCCCTCTTATCGAACCCAGCAGGAAAGGCTCTAATATTTATAAAGAGGCTCATATTTTAAGAAAAGTGGTGCAATTCTGCAATCTACCAACTCTAACATAGGGAACATCCCCATTCCCATTGATTTATATAGGGCTTGTAACACGTTGCATGCTAGAGAGTTCTCCTTGAAGACCTATCTAGCATTCAAGGGGTTAAAATCCCTATTTAAATCAATGGGAATTTTTATTTGTTTCCTACAGTGCATCTTGTTTGCCACAGCACAGTTTCTTACTACAAAAGTGCCCCTTCCCTCCATGAGAAAAATATATTTTGTGAAAAGTGTTGATTTTCTGATTTTTTTTTCACTTCAGAATTGTATTGAAGTCGATGGTAGAACTAAATCACCCCCCAGTTCTAGGAGTATTCCCTCAGTTCTTGTATAAAAGGGTGTCAATGTCCTGCAGGTAGTCAAGTCTGTGCTTGGGAGTGAGAGAGGAAGGTGCATACTGTGATTTCTAGTGACTTTTTAAAAAGACGTAAAGCAAGCTGTTGTTTGTGGAGTTGTTAACTCTTTGAGTGCCAGAGGGGTACATAACGCATTGCTTTGCAATGCATTGCGCAGCCTTCTGGCACTCAGAGGGTTAAGAGACTGTTTTCAGCAGGTTATGGAGACTGTGTTTTCTGAAGCCAACTCAAATCTATCATGTTAAATACTGTAAAAATACCACTGCAGTAGTTCTTGGGAGAGAAAGAGAATTGTGACACTATTAGTCTAGACTCAAAGGGGAAAGAGTGGCTTGCAGATGTAGGGAGTGTGGGTGCGTGAGTTCAGTGACTGTGACAGACAGGGACAATTGAAGTGCTTGAGAAAAAGCTACACAAATATGAATGTGGTGGGGATGGGGAATCTGTAGGGGATGGTGGTGGTGAAAAAAGGATGCTGCTGCTGATGGCCTAATTATTAATGACTAGGTGAACAGCCTGTACGCAGGCCACAGTTCCAGGCAGCAATGGCCGCGGTGCAGTCATGCACAGTAGAGACTGCCCGCAGCTGATAACAGAGTGGGGCACTCTGAATTCAGACCATAGTCCACTCGATGGTGCGCAGAGAGGACTACGGTCTGAATTCAGAGCACCCCGCTCCGTTATCCGCAATGGCACGGGCAGTCTGTACTGCGCATGACAGCTTCTGACAAACATACGTTAGCAAATTATTATATAGGATGTGGCTGGCAATGTGATTTAAAATATGTCCCTCCAATGTCCACCCCTTCTTTTTAGATACAGATCCAGTAGACAGTGAGAGTGATGATGAATTGCCCAGTAATTTTCTGAAACTAAAAGGCTTAATCTTCCACCATTGGAATGGAGCAGTAAGACTGCTTATAAATTGTTTGAGAGACCATGTAGAAAGTCTAGATAAATAAACAAAGTAAAAAAAGACACAATCTAGGTCGTCATCAGCCTCACTGACTGTAAGTGCAATCCCCAAGCAGCCATACTCGTCATCTGTAATATTAGGTAAGCAGAACCACGGGTCAAGAATGTCCCTAACTAAGAGTGTTTCTCCTGCTTCTGAAAGTCTAGAGTCTACTGCTATCACCATTGTAACAACTAGGCCCTCTAGCTGTTGTAGAAATCTGTCAAGAACACCTCAGCTTATGAAATCTCCAGTCTGGAAATACTTCATTTATGATCTAAAATTCAACAATGTTGCTATCTGCTGTCTGTGTAAAGACATTTGAGGAAAGGCAAAGCAGGATGTCATCTAGGCATGACTAGTTGCAGCAGAAGAACTAAAAGTGGAATGGACTAAGTGGCATCTCTTTGCAAAGTTAAAGAATTGTCAGGAAGTGAGACAAAATTATCTTCAGTAACAATAACACCAACGTCTTGTTATGCTGGTTTTATGCATGTGCAAAGTATAGAGGAAGCTGTGCACATTTTAAGCGGTCCTACAGAGCTTGTAATTTATTATATTCAATACAAGAACATAACTACCTGCCCCATCACCAACTGAAAATGGGCTTCCTACTAGGTGAAAATCTGCACTGCACATGCTAGAACATCTAAATGAGCAAACAAGGCCATCAGCAGATTTACAGTGTCAGTGGCAGGGGCCTTCTTTGTCACCTGTTCAGTGGCTGCTTATGTCACTCCTCTGTGATCTCCTGAAACTTATTTAGGAGGCCACACATTATTAGATAGTCATGCTGATGCAATGATTAGTGAAATAACTCTACTTTTTTATTGCAGAAAAATTAAGTGCATGGGACAATTCTGTTGACAATAACAACACAAATATGGACCAACTGGTGACTGATATGTTAGCATGCTTTGAGCAGGATCCTTGAATAGTGTCTGTAAAACAATGAGGAATTAAATCTTGCTACATTGCATAACGTCTGAATGTGTGCCAAAAGCAACGTCAATTTTATTCCAACGCATGATCAACAGCATTTCTGTAACAAATCTTATTCTTCCAAAGCTTGCAAAGCTTGCTTGTTAGAGCCTCTCAGTTATCCAATAAACGGATCATTTTTACTCTGCCAGTCAAAGCTTGTAAAGAAATCCTTATGGATCTAGTTGGATGTTTTGTTGTCGAAGAGGAAAGAGAGGGGAAATTATGGGCACAAAAAGAAACAGAAAGCCATTCTGGTTTCTCAGGGACAGCAGCCGTCTACCATATGGTGATTATGGTGGGGTGGTGGTGATGACCAGAGCCGATCACAGACAATGCACTCCAGGATCCTGCCTAGGGCCCAGTAAAGTTGAGGGGGCCCACTAAACACTGCCTCCCCCACAAAAAAGCCATTAGCCAAATCAGACCACTTAGTGTGCATGTGTCAGGACTCTTCCTGTTGCACAGGCACATGCGGGAGGGAGGGATTACTTTGTTAGCGGCAGAGCTCATATGTTTGAAGAGCTTCTGCTTGCTCCTCCTTTTGGAGTCTGAGTTGTCCCCATTGGTTGATTCTTGTGAGTGAAGCAGATGCACACAGTAAAACCAGAGCTCAGCTAACACGTCACTCAGTGGTCAGAAACAAAGAGAAAATACAGAGGCTCAGTTATACAGTACGTGTTTTGTGGTGTCCAGGCACTTACTCATCATAATCATGAGTAAGTGCCTGGACGCCACAAAACATATTGATCAGTCTAACATTGTTGCTTCCCACTCCTTAAGTCTACTACTTCTGTATTACTTCTGCAACATACAGGTATGTGTTCATCATTTTTGCTTGTTTAGCAATAATGTAAATATGTTTTAATGAACTGGTTTTCACCATCCTATTATTCTCAATTAGTTTTTTCATCCTTGGTGCATACACTTTGTTTTCAATTCTATCACATAATTAAACCTTTGAGTGCCAGAGGGGTGTGCTGCACATTGTGTTGTGTACCCTTCTGGCACTCAAAGGGTTAATTTTCAGTGTGGGGATAGTTCTTTACTGGTTGCAGGAGTTGGCTGGCCCAGGGGGCACAGAGAGGACAACAATAAATTAAATGATGTACCTCGGCTCCTTCCACTCCCCATTACAGGTCTCTGTGGAGACTTCTTCCCTGAGCAGAAAAAAACTCTGATTCCTCTTATTCCAGGAAAACTGTGCCTTCTGATCCCTATGTATATTAAATAGAGGGGAATGCAATGTATTCCTCACCTCTGTTGTCCTTAACCCTTTTACTGCAAGAGAGGTATCCAATGCAATACGATGTTTTAGATACCTTTCTGGGACTCAAAGGGTAAATGTGAAAGGAAGGTTGGCTCGGTAGTCTGCTTTTAACTAGTCACTGGATTACTCTGATTGCTAATTGTAAAGCTCTGTGGTATAATTAGTGTAGCTCCTTTTTAGTTTTAAGCTCTGCATATCACTAATCTAGCTCCATTTCAGTTGCAAGTGTTGTGGAATCAAATGTGTAGCCACACTTGAGTTGTATGATCTGTGGAATTACTACTGTATCATCATTTCAATTGTATGCTCTGTGATATAATTTGTAGTTCCATCTCAATTGTAAGCTCTGTGGTATAACTTCAATTCTAAGACATGTAGTATCATTTGTATACCCCAATTTCAAATCTAAACTCTGTGGTATAATTGTGCACCCCAATTTCAGTTGTAAGCTCTGTGGAATCATTTCTGTAGCCCCATTTCAATTGTAAGCTCTGTGGTAGAGTTTTAATATATATAGCCTCTTGGATTCCATGGAGGTGACAAATGTATAGCTTTGCTATGTTTTGGTGATCTGTCTGGCATCCAAGGGGTTAAAGCATAATTTGTTTGTCTTTTTTAAGTTGGGGGTAGTACTGCTAACCACAAGAAAAAAGATCAAACTGAGAGGATTGAACGGGGCCCCAGTTTGGGATCCTGCCTAGGGCCCTGTGGAGTCTTAATCCCGCTCTGGTGATGACACTTCTCTATGGAATTTGCTCCCTGAATATGGTTTGGAAAGCGATAACCATGAACATAGTCTAACCCAAAGGAGTGGCCCCATTGCATGTGCTGGTCAACTGAGTTTTGTAGGCCCGTACTCCAATGGTTCATCATTTCTGCCTAGAACATAGCTATCCTGAAGGTAGGCACTAACCATCAGTCTTGTGGCGATGACATTGTACTCTCTACATGCATAGGAGCTTCTCTCAATTCCAAGGAGAAGTACTGATTGGCCTTTAGTAACGCAGCTGTATCTGTGGCATTCTAATTAATGGAACTTTACTCCTAATCAGACTGTCTGTATCGGAGGTTATGTGCTTATGTTTTTAAGTCGCCAGTTTGTTTTAATAGGAGGAAAAATCATTTGTTTTGTTTTTTACTTCTATTTCCTTTTGATTGCCACCTCAACCTATAAGTGTATACCATTACTAACAATGAAGAAGGGTGGGAATGGTGCTGAACAGGGATTTTTCTGTCTTTATTTCTTTTTTGTTATCGGCCTGAAGCAGCTGAACTGTGCTCATAGTGGGGATTCTGAGGGGACATTATTGAAGACTAAGAGTAGGAGTGGTACATGGTCGTGGAGTCAGACTGAAAGTGGGGCAAGGTGGGGGCCATGTGGGATTCACAGTGGGAGTCGGACACTGTGGGGGACCAAATGGTGGGGATGGAGACACATTTCCCTGTTCCACTCTCTTTAATGTAAAACCCCATATCACTGATGGGGTTCTGCTGCTGGCACAGGTGGGCTCTGTGGATCTCTCTGGGCTGGGACACTCTCTGCTTGTGAAATAATTCTCCCCCATAACAGCAGTAGAACTCATGCAATTTCTCCTACTGGCCATTAGTCCTTACACATTCACTTTTTTTCTCTCTGTCTCCCACTTCCTCTCTCTTTAAATTTGCCTATATGGCTCTATGGAACACTACTCAGCATGGCAGGAAGTTCAGTCTTTTTATTTTATGATGGTGGGAAGTCCCACCCATAAAGAAACATAGGTGGAAAACTTCAAAATTCTTGAGACAATTTCAAGAGCTGGAGTTCCGTGGGGGAAATTTTCTGTGAGAAAAGCAAAAAAATAATATAGTTTTTCATGACATTTCCCAACGGAACAGAATCTGACATTTCACCCATCCCTAAGTGTATGTGGATGTTTTTCCTACCCATGGAAAGATTTTCATTTTAGGCACCCCGAAGCAAGAAACCCTAGGCTCCCTTAGTTTCACCCATGTCCACCACCACCACCCACACTTCTCATGTTACTTCACCCCAGACCATCCATTCTTTTCTTCATAAAATGCAGAGTCATATATATAATAATATACCAAACCAATAATGTTTTGGGTAAAACAAAAGAATAATAGATAGACAGTGATATCAGAAATAAGAGATACCTCAATAGTCAGACATGGTAATGGCAATCATGATGGAAATTACAAAGTCCTACACTTTAAAGGTAAAGGAAAACACTACAATAGCATTTGGACCATAGAGAATGTTATTTCAATACTGTCAGATTAGTAGCTCAAGAGTAAATGAATGATAAAGTGTCCCCCTTGTCCCATTTATCTAGTGTAAGCAGCCTCCCCTCAGATGTGGAATCTGGTTGCTTGACCGGACAGCTCGCAGCAAGGGACAATCTTCTTAATGTGAGCATAAGGAAAACCCTGCCCCCTATTCATCCACCTTGTAAATATACAGTTATTATATAGATACACTGTAGCCTGACACTGTAGTGAATAAGATCACAAATACAGGGGTGACAAGAGAAATATTTTTCTGTACCTCTATTTGTCACAGCCAAAATTTAAATAGCAGTGGAAGTGATCTGACAGCAGCATAAGGAGATCCAGCATGGTGACAAGTGAAGCAAAGAATGTCGATAAGCAACAGAGTGTGATCACATGATTTCCCAGAATGTACCAGAACAAAACAAAAAGAAGAATGCCGCATATGCCTCTTAGTGTAGGAGTATTTTCCACTTTCTACCATGACTGTGTTGAAACACCTTTATAGGAATGTTACTCACATTTCCTTGAGCCGGAACCAACCCCTTAGTAGAAACACATTCACTAAATAACATGCACTGTAGGTATCTTCTGATATCTGCCACCAACATCATATCCCTGAGGTTAGTCTCCAGGTTGTCACAGTGCCGGTCTGAGCACATAAAGACATTTTCCTTTTAACTGTCTCAGGCTGGAAAATCCACTTTAGGGAAATGTTTTGAAGACAAGAGGGATTAAAAGAGAACTCAGTGGAGGCAAAGATACTATAAGGGGAGGATATCAAGGAAGAAAAATCTTCCTAAACCACCATAATAAACAAAAGTGGAATCAATTGGACATTATAACATTTAACATTGATTATTATAACATTTATTTTAACATTGAAAAAAGACCACATACACAACTAGGTCTACCCTTCCTTGGGTAATTGAATTAATATGAGGCTCTATACTTCATATTAATTATTTAATATACTCCTCTCATGGAGAGGAAAGAAGAGGAAGTTGACCATGGATACTCTTATATAAGATTTGTATCTTCCTCCCAGAATGTTTCACCTGAATAGGAACAGTTATTATGTATGAATCCAGAGATCTTTGCAAAATGTAAATAGTCACTCCATAATGTTATTTGTTTGAGTGACAAAATGTGTAATCGTGTTCAGTTTTAGTAATGGATGCATCAGAAAGGCCACTGTATAATTTTGTTACTCTATATTGCTTAGTTGGTTACAAAACCTTGCTATTTAGATAATCGATCTTGGGTAAAGTCATGATCTCTGTATTACTGACAGACTTGCCATACACTTTTGAATGGAGTTTGGTACATCAGCCTGTGGATTACCAGGGTGAGCTGGAAATGAAACATACAAGAACACCAAAACTGAACAAGGTAAGTGAGGTTCCTGTATCATACTGGTTTACAGAATACAAGGTTTATCTCTTCAAAATAGTTTGGGTATGCACTAGGACAGTAGTTCCCAACCCATGCCATCAGGGCCTACTAACAGGTTAGAATTTGAAGCTTTCGTTTTGAAGATCACATGCAAGTTATTCAAACTCCCTTAGTCTTTAATTAACTCACCTGTGTTCTAGCAAGGGAATCTTTAAATCCTGGACTGTTAGTGGGCCCTGAGGTCATGGGTTGGAAATCACTGCACTGGGACTCTAGATCTCTGGATTTACCAAAATATAAAGTTCAATCTGTTTGTTTACCAAGAGTATTATATTTGAGATTTGGGGTGCTTGGGTTGTAAGTAAGGGGGAATAAACATTCAGATTGACGGTGGGTATTATTAATATACTATGTTGTGGTCATCCTTTGTAGCACACAGTTAAAGGGATAATATTCTAAAATGCAACTTAAATAGAAATTATTTTTGTATTTGCTATTGTTCTGAAGACTAGGGGACTCCATCTTTACTTCTGGCCAGGAGTTTGTAACCTACAGTGTAAGAGTCAGTAACAAATGAGGATTGTAAAGGAAAGCCATTCCCCACCTCCCATCTGATGAGAAACAGCACATGATCATATATATTACGTTTTATGATGTCATGAAAGGTTTTATATAGGATGATACAACATAGCTTTTCATACAGTAGCAAATATATTTTATCATTGATGTTCCTTTAATTTATGTGTACAAGTGGCTCATGGACAACTGATTTAGTCTTAAATGTTATAAACATTATGATATTTATAAATGCCTTTAATCTCCAATAAATTGCTTCTGTATGCATGGGTTAGGTACATCCTTAGTTACCTTTATGCATGAATTTATCTTTAAGGAGGATTATCAGAGCTTCAGTTTGTCTAAAATTAATATATTTTCTTATCAGGAATACAGATTCCATATTACAAAATAAAGGTGAGAGAAACGCTCCAATTCCTATGTTATTTTATCTCACTTACTATTTCTCACCTTAGTGCATAACCTCACCCCAAAAAAAGGAAACGCAAAACAAACTCTTTGCAAAACTGCATTATGAATTCTGCAGTTTATATGTATTTAAATTGGTATCCTGGACTTTCTGGAGCTTTGATGACCCCTCCCAAAGAGATGTAAAGGCATGAATGGCATATTGTCTTTCTGGTGGCATGTAATGGTATATTTCTCTTGTCTCATGCAATAGCTTACTACTTTGCTGTTGACATGTATTGATGTATTTGTTGCTTGTGGAATGTATTGAATTGCTGGTGTCATGGAATGGCTGGTGTCTTGGTCTCGTAATGGAGTTGCTCCTTGCAGGTAATGGTGTATTGTCCTACTGGTGACATGGAAGGGAACATTGCCTTGCTGGTGGCCTTTAAGGTTATATTTTCTTGTTAGTGGCACGTAATGGTTAGTGATATTATTGTTTCAGTTAATGGAATATTGTCCTGCTAGTGACCTATGATGTTGTATTGATCCACTGGTCTGAGGAATTGGTCTCAAGGAACCATCCATGATGGTGCTGAACATCCATCCATGGTGAAAGTGAAAAAATACAACTATTGCATGGTTACAGCTGTCACTACAGTGCTGTCTTTCTAAATATGTGAAAAGGCCAGATTATTCACATTGTGTGTTTTTTTTTTACCTGTTTTCATTTATTTGGTGCCACTTTTTTGAAGCATACATAGTGGTTGCCTATCGTTTACTTATTTCTGTATCATCTATCACATAGTTTTGTATGTTTCAGCTTTCTCCAGGGCTGTACACATTAAAAGTAACAGTGTCAAGTGTGAACTCATTTGGAGAAGGATTTGTAAATGTGACTGTCAAACCAGGTAATAGTCTTTTGCTTGTGTGGAAACATTTCTGTTTAATTGGCAATGAAATACTCATTCCTACATTTGCTGCTTGTTAAAGGACTATTAACTCTATTAACTCCACTATTAACGTGGATTCTAGATGTTTTGCAATGTACTAGAAGCATCTCTAGCATCCAAGAAGGGGTTAAATACTTATTTTATTGGATTTCTTGTTTCTTCAAGGAAATATAGAGATCACGGCTATCTAGAAGTGAAAGCGGTACAACCAGTCACACACATTTGGGGATATTTGTTATGCAGTTTCTTGGGGTTGATAGGATAATTTCTGAAACATACACATCAGCTGCTCACATATGAAACACCACTCTGCACACCAGTGTCAGCTAGTAAGGCCCACTGCCCTGTGCTAACAAGTGATCTGATTGTAATCTAGTGTTTGATTTCAGACTCATATGTCAATAAGGTTAATGGTTCTTCTGAACTAGGAGGCTAATAGACCATTTTTGCTGCTGTCGTGAGTACATCTATACCAAAGTTCAGTAACCTGCAGCTTTATAGCCTTTGTTGCATACTGGCTAGCTGAGGATGATGGAAATTGTGGAAATTGTAGTATAATAGTAAACAAAAGAAGAGTGAACCAGCAAAACATACTGTAGTAAAGAGGTGCTATGCCAATATATTGTAGACAAATTACATGAAACTGCTTGGTAAAATACCCACAACCCTTTAGATCCCTCTGTAGGGTTGCCACCTTTTCTTAAAAATAATACCTGCCATGGCATTCTCTCCATAGAAGTAACATTGGACAGAAGCCAATTTTTTTTACCGGCCTGCCGGTAAAATACCTGCTGGGTGGCAACCCTACCCCTCTGTCATCTCTATACAATCTCCACTCTGATATCTTCCTTCCAATAGGTTTCCTTTCAGATCAGACTCTCCAAAACATTTTCTGTAGGATGGGACTCAGTCCATCGGTCCATATTTCTGAACCCAATATTCACGCACTTAGTCCGTTGGCTATTAGTTAAATTAAAACTTTGATTTATAAATACTACCTATGCTCTGCTGGTTCTCTCTTTTTTAGTGTCCTGTACTATATGAACACAGCAACTAACTGATCTTGTCAGCTACAGCATATTGTTATTATCAAGCTGATTGTATGAACACAGTATTGCACACCTAGCACCATCACACTCTGAGCACTGCACTATTTATGCTGCACTATAATCCAGCAATGGCTGGATAAGCGTCAGATTGCTCACCCCTGGTCTATGCACAGGCACCGTCAAGCACTGCATGCACAATTACACAAAATAGATTGTAGGTAGTGTTATTGTGAACTGTTTTGTGGAAATCATTGCTTTGTATTATATCTTGTTTTTATGGTGAAATTGCAAAAAACATCCAAAATAATAAATTACAGCAAAACAGTCTAGTTAAAGGAGAAGTAACACCTCTTAATAATAACCCCCACTAATTTTACTATAGCCGGAAAACCCTAATGACTGCTATGGATTTTGCCCTTCCATATTAGCTAATAAAATAATTGGGAGGGGGGCGGAATGTACTAATGCAATTCAGATATAAACAGGAGCATGTGCATGTGCTGTACATGCCTGATTCCTGTTTACTAAGTTGTACCCTGAACATTTTTCTCTTTATGTCGTTTGGGCCTGGGCAGTGTATGGGTATTTTGGGACATTAAATTCCTCTGAACAGAGGAAACTGGTGAAAAATTGACATATTTTCTGTTACAGCTATAGGGATGGCATTTGGGATTTGCTCAAATTAAACTGTTTGTAACAAATTGGTTATTTTGAAAGAGCTAAAATCTCCTAAATTTAAACTATACACTTTTTTTAAAAAAAAAAACAACAGTTTATAAGATATTTGTCAGTTAATGAAGATGTGCCAGGCGTGCCATCCAGATTCCAACACTGGACACTGCTCTACTTTGTCAACTGCTACTTCTTGCCGGCCAGTACTAGTTAATTTGCTTAAACTGCCAAATAACTGAAATAACTCAGAAACTGTTGTTTGAAATAAAACATGACCAACATAAATATAAGTTTGAAAGTTTTTTTTTTTTTTTTTTATTTGTTTTTTTTTACAAAAGTAGCATTTTCACTTAATGCAGTGCGTAAATATATCAGTGGCTCTCCACCTCCCCACCATATACCACACATGTGTGTATATATATATATATATATATATATATATATATATATATATATATGAAACCTATGGCGTACAAGCTGTGGGATGAAAGTAAAAAAAAAAAAAAACTCCATTAGATGACAAATAAAATGAAATATTCATGAGTAAATTACAAAAAAAATACCATATCATCCTAAATCAGATAATCTTGATTGTTGTAATTCTTAGAACAAATAGTGCATGCTACTTCTGGCTCATGGGGAATTGTAAAACAATTTTGTTGAGGTATGCAACCTGCCTCAATGAATATGTACCTGATATGATGTGGAACTCTGACATGCCTGTCCTCAGCATGATGAGGTGTCTGTATCTAGTTTGAAAGCCTTGAAGGGCCAGAATCTTTTTGGCAGCATCTGTCAAAATTCAAACACCATGTACCTTTTCTTTCCCCAAAGTGATTGAACCTATCTAGAGCTGCATCATTTTCAAATGAATATGTAGGAACAGAAAGTGAGTGATGCTGGAGGATCTGCACATTCCCAACAACAGCTTCAGTCAATCCTGGATTTAATTTCCAGAGAGGTGGACATGACTTTTTGGCAGGGCTCCTGGGCCCCAAGCTCCTCTGACTGCAGTATTGACCATTCCTGAAGGCCCGTGTTCTCTGGCTCTTTTATGTTTAAAACACAACACACAGAAGTTCCATTGGACAAACATTTTAATGCAGGAGTCCTGTCTGCAAGAGTCATGTCTACCTCCAGAATTACATCCAGGTCTTACTGAATATGTTGTTGGTATAGAAAAGGACAAGGACAACATTTATAGAGGCCATTTGAATTTTCTGGCAATAGTAAGATAAATTAGTTAATATTAGGAGGTGATAGTGTTAATTTAAGCTGATGTTTTCCTTCTAATGGATAGTCTCTTGAAATCTCATGTCTGTGAAGGATCACTGAATATATCAGCAGAGCAATTTGTCAGTCCTTCTGCTATCCACACACGGTAGTAAATCTTTGGTGCTCCTCTAAATACTGACGTATTTCTTCACCCATTAAGGTAATTACATTACATAACCATCAGTTTATTATTTTGAGATGTTAAACATTAATCAAAGTAGCAGCTTAGACATTTAAAATCACACCAGCCCTGCTTTCAGTCAGGCGCCTGCACATACTCAAACTGTTCTTCAAACTACCTGTCACTTTTTTTTAATAGATTTCCCATTTGTTGATTTTGCTTGGGATTATGCTTTTACACATTAATCCATGTTATTGAAATACAATATATATAGCTCTTTAGTAGAGTTAACCAAGGGAATGCAGGGGACCTTTATCAACAAGCTGAAAAAAGTCATGTTCTGGAGCAAACCAACTATGCCATAAAGGGGAAATGAGAATTCTCAGTGATTCAAATTGGGTATTTTAACCCTTTGAATGCCAGAGAGGTCTCTAACGCATAATGCGTTGGAGAGCTCTCGAGCGTTCAATGAGTTAAAATCCCAGTTCATATCAATGGGGATTTTAGGGACGTGTATTAACCCCCGTGGTGTAGTTGATTTGGTCAAGATTGCTCCATGATAGTTTCCAACATTGGACCTGTTGAGAGACCACTTTTAAATCCACATTTAAATCAATGGGTATTTGAGGAAATTTCATTTCTAACCTGTAGTGCTGTTGATTTGCTTCAAAATCGCTCCTCTTCAGCTTTATGAGTAAACCCCAAGTTATGAATATATGCAAAGTGATAATCAGAGGCTTGGATGGTGGTCTAGGTAATATAATCTAATATATATATATAAAATAAAATATTTATTTTCTTCACCACAGCCTACAGAGTGAATCAGCCTCCAGTAGCAGTTGTGTCTCCGAGATCACAAGAAGTGTCTCCACCCACATCGTTTGTGTTTATTGATGGGAGGCGTATGTATAACTCAACCTTTGCATCACGTTTTCTATATGACATGCAAATGGCAGTTTTTGTCCAATATATTACGTTCATGTGTTTTAGCTTAGTATTGTTTTAGCCATTGATAAAACAAATGCAACATTTATTTGAACTTTTTGGGAACATTGTATTTGGTTCATGGAGCTTCTTTGTGTCATTGTGGCATGATCATAAACAATGTTGTTAATGTTTATGTACCACTGACCATCCCACAGAGCTTGCAATCTAAATCAGTCTTGGTATAAAAGCCTGACCTATATAACCTTTCTAATAGTCACTGGTTTGTGCATCAATTGATTTATGCCTCAAACAAAATAGAAGCAGTTCTGGAGCATACCAGCTGCACCATCTGCACTATCTATTTAGCTCTCTGTCTGTCAGGGCCATTTCTAGGAAGTATGCCCCCCCCCAGTTACTCTTCAACCAGATACCACACATCATCACCTATACAAGGGGGAGAGGCACCAAGCAGTGATAAAGTGGAGATGACTTCTCCAGTTTATGACCTCTCCAATTCCTATTCTATTCTATAGAGCCCATACACTAAGATCTCCAAATTTGAAGACATTTTAGTGCATGGGCTCCAGAGAATAACACAGGAATTGGAGAAGTGATAAATTGGAGAAGTAATTTCCACTTTATTACTACTTTATTACCACTTAGTGAATCTCCGCCAATGTCAACAAGCACATAGTCACCCTGTCAGTCAACATCAGCGTCATCGCCTCTTCAAATTCCAAGTCCCACTCAGCCACACACACACCTGTTTTGAGTACCCAGCAACAGCGACACAGGTTATTAACATCCACAGTGTTAGATATGATTGCCTCTGCTGATGTAAGTGCTGCACCTTTGACATCTAGTCATAGTATCAGTAGAATTGCATCAAAATCTAGCCCCAGTAGTAGTAGCAGCAGCACCACCTCAGGAACCGCTCATTCCTTGAAGTACACAGTATGGAGATTCTTCACTCAGGATCCTCAAGCTAAGCATTTTGCTATCTGTTGTCTGTGCTAAAAGCACGTGAGCAGGGGGAAAGCAGTCTCACACCTAGGCAACTCCTCTATGAGATTCCCACCTGAAGCACAACCACAGGTCTGATTGGGAGACACACTATCAGCAGGCCAAAGGTGCCACAACTAACAGCAGCAGAAGCACTTTAAAAAGTTCCCAGGGCTCCAGGGCAGAAAATAAGAAGTAGTGAAGTTATTTATGTGTCAGAGAGTGTGCTACTACCAGTACCAACAGTTAGTTCAGTCCAGATAACACCTATGGCTCTTGCTGCAGAGGAGTATGACAGAAAAAAGCCAGGACACATATATTAACAGCAGCACAGAGGAAGAGGTGGTGGAGGGATGTGAAGAAGGGTTTCCTACCCCACTTGAGACCACTGCTATGAGCGACAAGTAAAGTGTGTCAATAATCTGAGAAGGAGGATAGAGATTTGATGCAAACATGACAATAGTAAAAACTACAGGGCCTTGCAAAAGTATTCAACCCCCTTTGGCATTTTTCCTATTTTGTTGCATTACAACCTGGAATTAAAATGGATTTTAATTTGGATTTCATGTCACTGACATACACAAAATAGTCCAAATTGGTGAAGTGAAAAGAAGAAAATAACTTGTTTAAAAAAAAACTCTAAAAAATGAAAAAGTGGTGCGTGTTTGTGTATTCACCCCCTTTGCTATGAAGCCCCTAAATACTGTAAGATCTGGTGCAACCAGTTATCATCAGAAGTCACATAATTAGTTAAATAAAGTCCACCTGTGTGCAATTTAAGTGTCACATGATCTGTCACATGAACTCAGTATATATACACCTGTTCTGAAAGGCCCCAAAGTCTGGAACACCACCAAGCAAGCGGCACCGTGAAGACCAAGGAGCACTCCAAACAAGTCAGGGACAAAGTTGTGGAGAAATACAGATCAGGGTTGGGTTATAAAAATTATCCCAAACTTTGAACATCCCACAGAGCACCATTAAATCCATTATTAAAAAATGGATAGAATATGGCACCACAACAAACCTACCAAGAGAGGGCCGCCCACCAAAACTCACGAACCAGGCAAGGAGAGCATTAATCAGAGAGGAATCATAGAGACCAAATATAACCCTGAAGGAGCTCCACAGCGGAGATTGGAGTATCTGTCCATAGGACCACTTTAAGCCCTACAATCCACAGAGCTGAGCTTCACGGAAGAGTGGCCAGAAGAAAGCCATTGCTTAAGGGGATAGTAATACTTCGTTTTAACTTTATTTTATTTTGTAGGCATTAAAAAAACATGAAGAACAATATAAGTCTTATCTCTCAAACCTTTATGGTTTAAGAGATATTCACAAACAAAGTTTCCCCTCCTGCCCCTTTTACCTAGTGTAAGCAATCTCTTCTCAGATGTGGAATCTGGTTGTAAGACCAGACAGATAACAGCAGGGGACAATCTTCTTTATATGAAAACAATGAAAGCCCTGCCCCCCTTGACAAGCTTTTCAGGTTTTTCCCTTATCTTAATTGAAGATTGTCCCTCTCTGCAGTCTACCTGGGCACCTCCCTTCTGCTCTGGCTGAGCTGTGTTACATCAGTAAAAGGGGCGGGAGGGGGACACTTTGTCATTGAATTACTCCTGAACTACAACTCTGACAGAACTAAAATAACACTCTCCAAAGTCCAAATACTATGATGATTAATTAGAGCTGTTTTTATTATGAAATATTACTATCCCTTTAAAGAAAAAAATAAGCAAACACGTTTGCAGTTTGCCAAAAGGCATGTGGGAGACTCACCAAACATATGGAAGAAGGTACTCTGTTCAGATGAGACTAAATTTTAGCTTTTTGGCCTACAAGGAAAATGCTATGTCTGGCGCAAACACAACACCTCTCATCACCCTGAGAACACTATTCCCACAGTGAAGCATGGTGGTGACAGCATCATGCTGTGGGGATGTTTTTCATTGGCAGGGACTGGGAAACTGGTCAGAATTGAAGGAATGATAGATGGTGCTAAATACAGCGAATTTTTTGAGGGAAACCTGTTTCAGTCTTCCAGAGATTTGAGACTGGGACAGAGGTTCACCTTCCAGCAGGATAATGACCCTAAGCATACTACTAAAGCAACACTCGAGTGGTTTAAGGGAAAACATTTATATGTCTTGGAATGGCCTAGTCAAAGCACAGACCTCAATACATTTAATAATCTGTGGTATGACTTAAAGATTGCTGTACACCAGCGGACCTATCCAACTTGAAGGAGCTGGCTCAGTTTTGCCTTTAAGAATGGGCAAAAATCCCATTGGCTAGATAAAGACGTACTCCAAGAAACTTGCAGCTGTAATTGCTGTAAAAGGTGGCTCTACAAAGTATTGACTTGGGGGAGGGTTGAATAGTTATGCATGCTCAAGTTTTCTGGTTTTTTTGTCTTATTTCTTGTTTGTTTCACAAAAAAAAATATTTTGCATCTTCAAAGTGGTAGGCATGTTGTGTAAATCAAATGATACAAAGCCCCAAAATAATCAATTTTAATTCCAGGTTGTAATGCAACAAAATAGGAAAAATGCCAAGGGGGGGGTAAATACTTTTGCAAGTCACTGTATATACATACAGAAATCACACCATACCAGCCAGTGCCCTAGGTTTGCGTATTACTTTTAGCCATCACAGTAAAATTGCCTTTATTGTTTGTTTAAATGTCAATAGTTATGTTTGAAAGAATTGCATTTAAGTAAAGTACATTACTCTTGTTTAGATTTAGGTAAAAAAAAAAAAAAAGTTGCTGTTGGCAGGTCATAAATGGACCTGCATTTATCCTGACCAATGATCCAGCTCTGAGGGGGTTAATACACCCAACTCTGCTCTGCATTTCTCCCTGTGTGTGTCTACTCTCTGCTTCTCTCTCCCTTACTTTAAAGGGATAGTAATACTTAAAAATTACTAATCCCTATATTGCAGTCATGTTTTTATTAACGCAATCTCGGCTCTGCTGCAGAGCCGCCTGATGATCGTAAGACCGGATTTCCCTTCAGTCAACTACAATGCTGACTTCGGGGAAAGGAGAGGGAGGGGGGAACTTTAGGAGCGATTATCTCTCAAACCATAAAGGTTTGAGAGATGACACTGGGGGCAATTCATTTCTTTTTAACATGACTGCTATATAGGGATTCGTAATTTTTAAGTATTACTATCCCTTTAATAGTAAGGAAGAGAGAGGCAGGCAGAGAGCAGTCACAAAGGCAATGTGTGAAATACACTTCCATTGTGAATGAAAATGCCAGTACATGTGATCGCTCTTGGAATGATCACGTGTACTGGCAGAAGAGAGAAGCACTGAAACTGAGCGCTCTGGTCCTGTATCGCTCATTTTCAGTATCAGTAGAATGATAGCAGTGTGCACCGAGGCGCGCCGCTATCATTTAACACAAGACATGCCAGGACAGTCATGGGTCCTTATGGGAAGTTTACCCATGGCATCATTAAGGGGTTAATTAAAAATATGTATATGATCTGTTAAGGAATATAACCCACATATTAACTATGAAAGTGTTGATTTTACCTGTCTATGCCTTCCTTGTTTGTCAAATAATGTTCTGTAGTTGAAATTTCGTTCTAAGATATTAATTCCTGTTCTGTTCTTAACAGAAAGTACTGATGATGATAAAATAGTCACTTACCTTTGGGAGGAGATTAATGGCCCTTTGAGAGGACAGAAGTCGTCAGGTGACTCTTTGGTCCTGCATTTGTCTGACCTTGTAACAGGGAACTACACCTTTAGGTGAGAACAAAGGGCCATCTGTATTCAAGAACTAAATATGTGCAGTTCTGGAGTAAACCGACTGTACCATAGGGGACAAATAAAACTTCCCAAAATTCCCAGTGATTTAAATGGGGATGCTAACTCCTTGAGAGCTACAGAAGTCTATAATGCATTGCTCCTAAATATATTGGAGACCTTTGTAGCATTCAAAGAGTTAAAGTCCCCATTAAAATAATTGTGAATTATCATTTGATCCCTACAGTTGGTTTGCTCCAGAATTGCACCTCTTTAGCTTCCTGAAACCAGCACCAAAACATTATTTTTCTGGTTTTCATTGTTGTTTTAAGTGAATGTTCCATTTAAGCGATAAATATGTACTTAAAAAATGTGGTAGAAAATATAAACCTGAATAATTATGGGGCAAACCAACTGTACTGCAGAGGGGGAAAAAAAAAAAATCCCATTAAATTAACCCTTTGAGTGCCAGAGGGGTATACAACGCGTACCCCTCTGGCACTCAAAGGGTTAAATGGGTCTTTTAACCCCCTGAGTGCTTGAGGCCTTTGCTTCAGGGTAATTTTGAGACCTTTCTAGTATTTAGTGGGCTAAAATCTCTGACTATTTGACATTTTTATTTACCCTCTATAGTGCAGTTTATTTGTCCCAGAATTGCTCCACTGTGATTTTTGGACTGCTGGTCAACAAAAGAGACTTAAAGAAATCAGCTAGAAGCCCCAATTAGAACACCATCTAATCAGTCAACACCAGCAGCACAGATAGCGAAGATCAGCAGAGTAAAGGAAAGTGTATTCAGCATATTGTAGATCACTCTCCTCCACTATATCATATCTCAGGAACTTGAGGTTGCAAATTAGTATCACCATGGCTCTGTAGACATGATTAAATAGATAGTAATGGGTCATAATAATGAAAGGTACCTTATAGTTCACCACAGTTGGCAATGTTCATATTGCTATAGTGCTTATGTAATTTTACATAATTTTTATAATAAAGTTTACCCCTTCCGTCCCTTTTCCAAATGTTACACAGCCTCCCCTCAGATTTGGAATCCGGTCATCGGACCGGACAAATCACAGCAAGGAACAATCTTCTTTCTATCAGTATAAGGAAAACCTTACCCCCTTGACGAAGGAGGACAGGTTTTTCCTTGTACTTAAAGAAGATTGTTCCTCGTCGAGATCCATCCGGACTGGCTTGCTGCTGTGCAGTGAAGAAGAGTGACATATGGAACATGGGCGGAAGAGGTAAACTTTAGCATAAAATTACGTAAAAACTAGAGCGATATGAACATTGCCAACTGTGGAGAGTGTTACTACAAACTATAAGGAAGGATCTAACCTTTCGTTATGACGATCCATTATTATCCCTTTAAGAGGAGGAAGTCCAGTTTTGTGTCAGTAGACAATGGGGACAGAGTTGGGGTCACATCATTTGTTAAAGTGACTCTGTCTCCCTAAGAATTGTTTAGTTTGTGTAAAGGGCAACTATTACCCCAACAGTGCCTAGTCAGTAGGTTTGCTCCCTTGCCAATGAAGCCAGGGCTTTTGCACATGCCACACTTTCTGTTTGATTTTTTCTGTTAAATTCAGCTAATACATATGAACGGTACATTACAATCTGCAGACATTTGTCAAGTTTAAATGTATTAGCTGCAGAGGTGGTGTTCAATTCTTTTCACTTTAGAAATCAACAAAATATGTAATTTGTCTAAGGGTGCCAAAACTATAGCTTAGAGCTGAATGTATTGCTAATTTATCAGCCTCAAAAAATAAATGTTTTTCAGATGCTAGCGTGACGTACAGGGCATTTAAATAAATGGCAGTTAATTTTTAGGAGTTCGTATTGCTTAGCAGAGATTAAAAACTGCCTACGTACCCTGTACTAGCTTTTGTATGTAAAATAAATTCACCTTTATATTTTGTTTGCACAGTATGTCATTTATGCCAATTCCCTGCTAATTAGTTCTGTTTAAGGCCACGGTTATTGCTTGCTGTGCTATAGAAATATCTTTAGTGTGTAGGCGTCCTTGTAGATATATTCATAGCACAGTGTGTAGTAATATTGGCCAAGCACATAATCTAATTAGAACATTTATATTACAAAGAAATGGTTAGTACAGAGATGGGAAAAAGATGGGAAGGAAAGTTGCAACTGCTAATGTGACAGCCATAGAGCTGTTTAGAGGGGGATGATGTCTAATGCTATATAGCTCTATGGGTGCCACATATGTTTAATTCAAGCTGATTTCCTTCCCTTACTCACTGAGGCTAGATATTTACAGAAAAGAATCTTAAACCATTCCTCCATTTTACAGTTACAAATGCGACCCTCTCTGGTTAACTCTGGGTCTTGGAGGGTCAGTCTGTAAGCTCAGCAGAATTCAGCAGAAGTCACTGCCACAAATAAAGGCGTATGCCCTATATATATATCAATTAAATCAATGGAGGTGAGGCGGATAAGCTAGCAGTCTCGCTGGTTTTGTATAATTCAACTAGATTTAATAGTTCATAAATTCAGTTAATACAAATTAGAGAAAAAATGAGTAAGATTACAGTAAGGTCAGTCAAGTTATGGAATTCTTTGCCTCGGGATGCTGCGCTTGCAGATACTGTCATTGCTGTAAAAAAGTAATGGATACCTTTTTCTACTCACTTTGAACTTAACTGGAAATTGCCTCAATAGGGGTGATATGGCATGCGCTGAACTTGATGGATGCATGTCTTTTGTCAGACTCATCAACTATGGTACTAAGTTAAAGGGATAATTATGTGCTACAATGAAAGCAGCTCCAATTAATCTTGATAGTATTTGGGCCGTGGTGAGTGTTATTTCAATACTGTCTGAGTTGTAGTTCAAGAGTAATTGAATGATAAAGTATCCCCCTCCTGCCCCTTTTACTGATGTAACACTGCTCACCTCAGAGCAGCAAGACTGTCCGGAAGGATCGCAGCAAGGGGCAATCTTCAGTGAGCATAAGGAAAACCCTGAGAAACCTGTAAAGGGGGGCAGAGTTTTCCATATGCTCACAGTAAGAAGATTGTCCCATGCTGTGAGCTGTCTGGTCAAGTGACCAGATTCCACATCTGAGGGGAGGTGGCTTACACTAGGTAAAAGGGGCGGGAGGGGGATACTTTATCATTCAATTACTCTAGAACTACAACTCTGACAATATTGAGATAACACTCTCGATAGCCCAAATACTATGAAGATTAATTGGAGCTGCTTTTTTGTGAAACATTACTATCTCTTTAAAGGGTTAGTAATGTCAAAAAAACATTTATTTACATTTAGAAGAGCTTAAAAAGTTGAGCTGAATGCAAAAAAACTATCTCTCAAGCTGCTATGGTTTGAGAGATACAAGCATTTAAAGTTTGATGTCTTCTGCTGACATCTGTAAAGCTGTCAGCAGGAGATCCGTGTCGGTCGACATGGAGGCTCTGCAACAGACATGGAGGCTCTGCAATTGCGTTATTGACAACAAAATCCCTTCACTGGAAGGGATTCATTGGAATGGTCTAAAACATGTGCTTGCAAACCAGGCACACGTTTTAGACCATTCCAATGAAGGGATTAGTTGTCAATAACGTGATTGCGGCTCTGCTGCAGAGCCTCCGTGTTGGCCGACACGGATCTCTGCTGACAGCTTTACAGATGTCAGCAGGAGACATCGAAGTTTAAATGCCTGTATCTCTCAAACCATAGCGGTTTGAGAGAGATACAGTTTTTTTGCATTTAGCTCAACCTCTTAAGCTCTTCTAAATGCAAAAAAACCTTATTTTTTTTTTTACATTACTAACCCTTTAAGAGGAAAAACAGTACACATGATAGAGTATTTTATTTATTTATTTATTTTCGAAAGGTCCATTGATTTGACTTATTTGTTTTACACTTTATGCCCCTGACAGAGAACACTCAGGATTTCTGTTTCCAGAGAACTTTCTGTTAAGGGCTGTGATAGCAGGGATAATGACACAATTTAACACTATCCCTGCAGCAGTCAAATGTTACTAGGCTGGAAGCAGTCTATTCTGCTGCAGGGATAGTGCAACATTGAGGGTTATGTACTAAGACATGATAAAGTGGAGATGTCTTCACCAGTGATATCAGTCTCCATTTTCTATGTTATTCTATAGAGCCAATGCACTAATATGTCCAAAGCTGGATAAATCTTAGTGCATTGGCTCCACAGAATAACATAGGAACTGGAGACGTGATATCACTGGTGAAGACATTTCCGCTTTATCATGCCTTAGTGCATCTCCTCCATTGTATCGCTAGCCTCTGCTTTCATGGTCCCTGACAGAAAGCTCTCTGGAAACAGAACTTAAAGGGACAGTAATGTCCCATAAAAATGTTTATAGTTTTGTAGATGTTCAAAAAATAAACTATATGCCACAAATCCTATCTCTCAAACCGCTATGGTTTGAAAGATATTGGCATTCAAAGTTCCCTCTCCCTCCCCTTCTCCTGATTTCAGCTGTAAAGCTGACAGCAGGAGATCCAAGTCGGCCGACTCGAGGTGGCTCTTCAGCAGGGCCGAAATAGCGTTATTTAAAAATAATTACTTCATTGGAACGGTCCACAAAGTGCGCTTGCAAACCATTTTGGCTCTGCTTCAGAGCCGTAGGCTGGACCTCGGACTGGGATCTCCTGCTGTCAGCACAGCACTGACGTCAGGAGAAGAGGAGGGAAGTGGGAACTTTGCATGTGAATATCTCTCAAACCATAGCCCTTTGAGAGATAGGATTTGTGATGTATAGTTTATTTTTTGAACCTCTACAAAACTGTCAGCATTTTTATGGGACATTACTGACCCTTTCAGGGAGCTCCCTGTCAGGTACTTAAAAGTGTAAAGAAGAAAAAGGTGAAGGGAGAAAAAAGAAACATATAGACAATTTGACATTATATTTTTAGCACCTGCAGAAGTTGACTGTTACTTTAAATGGTAATATACTTGACATAATGTGCATTTCCATCACTTTTGTACAATGTTATATGATAACCTAATAGAAATTGATAAAGAACACGATATGCATTATGAAGAAAATAGATTTTTAAACGCATTAAAATAAATCAAAGGATACACATTTTCATACGTAGGTACCAGACTGCAGCAAAGTTTATTCAAATATCTCTGGAACATACCTTAGAGTCTACACAACTGATTTCTTTTCAGAGATTTCACTTTTTAACAGAAATTTTAAATCTTCTTCTGTATCCTGCAGGTTAACAGTGACTGACTCAGATGGAGCTACAAATTCTACTACAGCCTATGTTACAGTCAACAAACCTATAGATTACCCACCCATTGCATACGCTGGGCCTAATCAAGCCATAACCCTTCCACAAAATTATATCACTTTGAATGGAAATAAGAGCACTGATGACCACCAGATTATAAGCTATGAGTGGTCTCTGAGCCCCAACAGTAAAGGGAAAGTGGTGGAAATGCAGGTAATCTGCACTGAATTTAATATTTTCTCTATTTTCTTTTACTGTAGCAGTTGGATAGATTCGCAGAAGCTCTCTAGCTGTTTGATGTGTGCACACAAATCTGACACTGCTCCGAGTATCAGTGCTGTTTAGGAAAAGTGCCAACTGGAACCACATTTGTGCCCAGTTATAAAGCTATTGGGACAGTGCTGGATTTACAATGCAGGGTCACATAGGCAAGGCACCCTAGGTGACTCTAGCCCCACTAATTTCCTCACTACCAGCCATACCCACCGTTGCCTGACACAAATGTAAGATACAAGCACAATTCAGCCCTTCACAGTTAACGTTCCAAAGGCATATCCAACACATGGCAAAAGCCCCTGTGGCACTCAGAGGGTTAAATCCTTGACTGCTAGAGAGGTCTCCAAAAAGTTGTGGAGCAATGCATTTGAGACCTCCCTAACATTCAAATGATTAAATAATAGCCAATATAGATAAATCCAGACTGCATGTTAGTGGTACTTTGACAATTCCAGACTACAAATTATCAGTGCCCTGACAATTCCAGACTACATGTTATCAGTGCCTGGCAATTCCAAACTGCAGGTTATCAGTGCCCTGACAATTCCAGACTACATGTTATCTGTGCCCTCCAAACTGCATGTTACCTGTGCTCTGACAATTCCAGACTACATTATCAGTGCCCTGACATTTCCAAACTGCATGTTATCAGTTCCCTGACAATTCCAAACTCCATGTTATCAGTGCCCTGACAATTCCAGACTACATGTTATTTGTGCCCTGACAATTGTAGACTGCATGTTATCTGTGTCCTGACAATTCCAGACTACATGTTATCTGTGCTATGACAATTCCAGACTACGTTATCAGTGCCCTGACAGTTCCAGACTGCATGTTATCAGTACCCTGACAATTCCAGACTACATGTTATCATTGCCTGGAATTCCAAACTGCATGTTATCTGTGCCCTGACAATTGTAGACTGCATGTTATCTGTGTCCTGACAATTCCACACTGCATGTTATCTGTGCCCTGACAATTTCAGACTACATGTTATCTGTGCCCTCCAAACTGCATGTTACCTGTGCCCTGACAATTCCAGACTACATTATCAGTGCCCTGACATTTCCAAACTGCAGGTTATCAGTGCCCTGACAATTCCAGACTACTTGTTATCTGTGCCCTCCAAACTGCATGTTACCTGTGCCCTGACAATTCCAGACTACATTATCAGTGCCCTGACATTTCCAAACTGCATGTTATCAGTTCCCTGACAATTCCAAACTCCATGTTATCAGTGCCCTGACAATTCCAGACTACATGTTATTTGTGCCCTGACAATTATAGACTGCATGTTATCGGTGCCCTGACAGTTCCAGACTACATGTTATCTGTGCCCTGACAATTTCAGACTACATGTTATCTGTGCCCTGACAATTCCAGATTACATGTTATCTGTGCCCTCCAAACTGCATGTTACCTGTGCTATGACAATTCCAGACTACGTTATCAGTGCCCTGACAGTTCCAGACTGCATGTTATCAGTGCCCTGACAATTCCAGACTACATGTTATCATTGCCTGGCAATTCCAAACTGCATGTTATCTGTTCCCTGACAATTGTACACTGCATGTTATCTGTGTCCTGACAATCCCAGACTACATGTTATCTGTGTCCTGACAATTCTACATCATGTTATCAGTGCCCTGACAATTCCAGACTACATGTTATCAGTGCCCTGACAATTGTAGACTGCATGTTATCTGTACCCTCCAAACTGCATGTTATTTGTTCCCTGACAATTCTAGACTGTTTGTGATCTGTGCCCTGACAATTCCAGACTACATGTTATCAATGCCCTGACAATTCCTGATACATGTTATCTGTGCCCTGACAATTCCAGACTGCATGTTATCAGTGCCCTGACAATTCCAGACTGCATGTCATCTGTGTCCTGACAATTCCAGATTGCAAGTTATCAGTGTGTGATGGTACCAGCGGACACCCAACCTTGGTGTCCCCGTCAATGGTCACTTCTTCCGCTACGAGCCAGATGGGCATCCAACAGCATACCACAATATACCCCAAACTAGGCAAAACTAGTGTCAGGATACCAAGAGCACACACACTGTATGTTATCAGTGCCCTGACAATTGTAGACTGTATGTTATCAGTGCCCTGACAATTCCACACTGCATGTTATCAGTGGCCTGACAATTGTAGACTGCATGTTATCTCTGCCCTGACAATTGTAGACTCAGGGCCGGATTTGTCAATAGGCAGGCGAGGCACTTGCCTAGGGCGCCCGATTTTCAGGGTCTCCTGGCAATGCCCAATCACTCCCATCAGCCCGCCCGCTTTAGATGCCCAATTGCTTTACCATAAAATTTTAATACAAATGTTGTGCGTTGTACCTCTCCTTTGAGGAGTTACAATGTGCTGGAGTGACTTAGTTGCTCATGAGGGCGCAGGGGATATGTACCCTCATGTTTCCATTAACGCTTCCCTACCCACCACTTCCATTTCACCACACACTGTTGTTGCACGATTTACCGTTACCTCCATCCCTCCCCTTTGGCTCTCTGCCACTCGCACAGTCTCTTTCACTGCAGTTGGACCCCACATTCACACCCCTGACACCCAATTCATATCCCACTGACACACATTCACTCACATGAACAAACTGTACATTACAAATGCACTTCTTCACCTGCACTACAACTCCCATAATCCTCACCCACCCATTTCCTGTCCTTACATAACATGATGTACCACAAGCACAACTAGAGAGCCATATATTTGCAAAACATACTAAACCCTTTAATGTGTCACACCTTTACCTTTCTCCAGACGTGGGGAGTTTTGTCCCCCTTTTGCCATGCACCCGGTAAGCCCCGCCCCCACTCGCGAGTAAGCCCCACACCTTTTTGCTGCAATTCAACTCAATTCTAGGCATCACTGAATGTTACCTGTACCCTGACAATTCCAGACTACATGTTATCTGTGTCCTGACAATTCCAGACTGCATGTTATCAGTGCCCTGACAATTCCAGACTACATGTTATCTGTGCCCTGACAATTCCAGGCTACATGTTATCAGTGCCCTGACAATTCCAGACTACATGTTATCTGTGTCCTGACAATTCCAGACTGCATGTTATCAGTGCCCTGACAATTCCAGACTACATGTTATCTGTGCCCTGACAATTCCAGGCTACATGTTATCAGTGCCCTGACAATTCCAGGCTACATGTTATCAGTGCCCTGACAATTCCAGACTACATGTTATCTGTGTCCTGACAATTCCAGACTACATGTTATCTGTGTCCTGACAATTCCAGACTGCATGTTATCTGTGCCCTGACAATTCCAGACTAGATGTTATCAGTGCCCTGACAATTCCAGACTACATGTTATCAGTGCCCTGACAATTCCAGACTACATGTTATCTGTGCCCTGACAATTCCAGGCTACATGTTATCTGTGTCCTGACAATTCCAGACTACATGTTATCCGTGCCCTGACAATTCCAGACTACATGTTATCTGTGCCCTGACAATTCCAGGCTACATGTTATCTGTGTCCTGACAATTCCAGACTGCATGTTATCAGTGCCCTGACAATTCCAGACTACATGTTATCTGTGCCCTGACAATTCCAGGCTACATGTTATCAGTGCCCTGACAATTCCAGGCTACATGTTATCAGTGCCCTGACAATTCCAGACTACATGTTATCAGTGCCCTGACAATTCCAGACTACATGTTATCAGTGCCCTGACAATTCCAGACTACATGTTATCTGTGTCCTGACAATTCCAGACTGCATGTTATCAGTGCCCTGACAATTCCAGGCTACATGTTATCAGTGCCCTGACAATTCCAGACTACATGTTATCTGTGTCCTGACAATTCCAGACTGCATGTTCTCTGTGCCCTGACAATTCCAGACTAGATGTTATCAGTGCCCTGACAATTCCAGACTGCATGTCATCAGTGCCCTGACATTTCCAGACTGCATGTCATCTGTGCCCTGACAATTCCAGACTACATGTTATCTGTGTCATGACAATTCCAGACTACATGTTATCAGTGCCCTGACAATTCCAGACTACATGTTATCTGTGTCCTGACAATTCCAGACTACATGTTATCTGTCCCCTGACAATTCCCCTCCAAATAAAGCTGACACTTAAGGCTTCCCTATGTCAAAATATATTGACTTATTGACCAATTTTCCTCTCACACATTAAAACCTTAACCAAAGGACTGTTAAATGCATGTCCTGTTGCAATGTATAATTCAACCTGATTACCCCCAAGTATTATACAAGTTGGTGTAGTGAATGCTAGAGAGGGCCTCAACTCATTGCAGTACTATGTGTTGGTGACCTCTTTAACATTCAAGGAGTTAAAGCAGAGATTGCCAATGTGAAGTCCTCCAGCTGTTGAAAGATTACACCTCCCAGCCTTTGGTGGAGTGTTATGGTCAATGGACCAAAGCTGCCCATAGATTGCCATAGCAACACTGTTACTACAAACATTCAGGCAATGGAAGTACTGCACCCAAAAAATACAAGTTTGAGCTGCTCAGGCAGTGTGGCTAGGGGCAATCTTCAGTAAGCAAAAGAGCAATCTTCATTCAGTAAGTATAAGGGAAGCCCTGCCCCCCTTGACAAAGGAGAACAAGGGTTTCCTTATACTTATTGAATGAAGATTGTCCCCCGCTGCATTCATCAGTCCCATGACCAGATTCCAGATCTTATGGGAGGTGGCCAGAAGGGGGAGGAGGAGGATCCTTTCAGCTTGAATAGTGTTTGAAATACAATACTGTAAGATATAGCAGTACATGTTAAAAAATTATAAAGAAGACTTGGAGATAAACTTTAATAGAAGTATTACTATCCCTCTAATACTTTTATAACTATCAGTGACAATCTTACAGCCATTTTAACACTTATTTTCTGTTAACTCCACTTTTATAAATCTCCCCCACTGTTTTACTGTCTGTTAAAGGGATAGTAATGTTTCATAATAAAAGCAGTTCTAATTAATCATCATAGTATTTGGACTTTGGAGATTGTTATTTCAATTCTGTCAGAGTTGTAGTTCCAGAGTAATTCAATGACAAAGTGTCCCCCTCCCACCCCTTTTACTGATGTCACACAGTTCAGCCAGAGCAGAAGGGAGGTGCCCAGGTAGACTGCAGAGAGGGACAATCTTCAATTAAGATAAGGGAAAAACCTGAAAAGCTTGTCAAGGGGGGCAGGGATTTCATTGTTTTCACAGGAAGAAGATTGTCCCCTTCTGTTATCTATCTGGTCTATGGACTGCATTCCACATCTGAGAAGAGATGGCTTACACTAGGTAAAAGGGGCGGGAGGGGAGACTTTGCTTGTGAATATCTCATAAACCATAAAGGTTTGAGAGATAAGACTTATATCATTCTTCATGTTTTTTTAATGTCTACAAAATAAAATAAAGTTAAAACGAAGTATTACTATCCCTTTAATGGCTTGAGATAAGATATCAGCCTTTGTACCTTAATAGCATTAGCTCTGCTCAAACGATATACATAACTGTGTCTGTATAGGATAGTCTGCACCTGCATTAAAAATACAAGTTTAGGATTAGATTTTAGGGATATAGCATAAAATAATTACAATTTACAGTTGCCAGCTGCAAGTACATAATGATTAAAATTGTGTAACCCAATTTCGTTTTCTTGTGATACTCAGGGAGTACATACCCCATTCCTTCAAGCATCTGCAATGCAAGTTGGAGATTACACCTTCCAGCTCACTGTGACAGATTCATCCAGACAGCAATCCACCGCTCAGGTGTCTGTGTTTGTGCAGCCTGGTATGAAAACTTTACATTGTGCCTTATGTATTACACTTATGGGACATATTCATTAAGCTGGAAATGGGCAATTGTGGAGCGTATCAACGGCACCATAAAGGACCAATAAAAATTGCAAACATACTTATTGATACAGATTCAGTTTTTAATCCCATAAATGCTTGATAGATCTTCAACACATTGTGAAGCATTACGACCCCCATTTAACCCTTTGAGTGCCAGAGAGATATCCAACACATTGCAACGCAATGCGTTGATACCTCTCTGGCACTCAAAGGGTTACCGCAGTGGAGGTTTCATGTCCCACTATGGAGGAGCTGGTTTGCTCCATGGTTGCAACTATTTGTCTTATTGAGTGTGACTGTTCTTATGGAAAAATCTATAATTTGTATAGATTTTGAGGTTGAGTAAAACAGCGGCCCTTCCACTTCTGTAAGATGCTTCATTTAAATGTAATTACAGTACAGTTCTGAGAGTCTGTGTTTAATAATTTTGTATAGCATTGCATTATATAGTGTTGCTGTTAATGTTACAGGGTATGGAGGGTCTAGTTGCAGACTGGGACATAATTCCCATTAGGCAGAGTAGGCCAGAATTTGAGGGTTACCAAAGCTGTGGCCAGGTCAAGACACAATTCTCCTACAATTGACACCTGCTTCTGGTTGCAGGACTGGATTTACATCTCAGGAGTCTGTAGGCACAGAAATTTGAAGCGTCCCCCCCTTGGGCCATCTGCACTGGATACCTCCACAATGCTCCTAATCATGTTGCCTGCCATCATCTCCATATTGCCCTCACATTGCCCCATCATCGTCACATTGCCCCCATTAGCTCCAGCTTGCCACCATCATCTCATATATCGCCCTCACATTGCCCCCATCAGCTCCACATTGCCCTCACACTGCCCCCCATCAGCTCCATATTTCCCCCATCAGCTCCACATTGCCCTCACAATGTCCCCATTAGCTCCATATTGCCCCATCAGCTCCACATTGCCCTCGCAATGCCCCCCATCAGCTCCATATTGCCCCCATCAGCTCTGCATTGCCCTCACAATGCCCCCCATCAGCTCCATATTGCCCCCTTCAGCTCCACATTGCCCTCACATTGCCCCCATCAGCTCCACATTGCCCTCACATTGCCCCACCCCATCAGCTCCAACTTGCCCCCACCATCTCCATATTACCCTCCATCAGCTCCAACTTGCCTCCCATTAGCTCCTCATTGCCCCCACCATCTCCATGTTACCCTCACATTGCTTCCCCCCGTTGTCCGTTTCCTACCTCCCTGGTAGGAGGTCTGTCATCTGTGCCTCCTTTGGCACAGTCTTGTACCTGATGGCGCTCCTGCGCGGTCTCCTATTCAGGAATGCAGAGTGCTGGGAGATGATGTCATCTCCCAGAGCTCTGCATTCCTAAGGAGGCGACGAGGGAGCTCAGCGCTTGCAGGACTGTGCTAAAGGAGGCACAGACCTGTCCTCCTGGGGAGGTAGGAAATAGACAACGGGGGGAGGGCAATGTGAGTGGGTGCGCCGGCGCAGCCAGAGAGGTGGCTATTTTTTTTTTAAAAAAAAGAATATTTAAAAAAAAATCCAAATGGCAGGTGCCCCTCGGTGGCGTGCGCCTGTAGGCAGGTGCCTACTTTGCCTAATCCGGCCCTGTCTGGTTGATACTTGCTAGTTTATTGGATGCACCTTTAGCACTCAAAGGGTTACTCCCACAAATGCTAGAAGGACTCCAATATAATGTGAAGCACAGGATTTGTGCTTGCATGTTATAAGCTAAGGGTATTGGCCACTGTTACGGAAACATGGATAGAACTGGGGAAAGGATCATGAGAAAAGTGGGGGGTGGAGCTACAGGCTCCTAGGATGTCTTGCCTAGGAATGCCTCTTTAACTGCTTAATGACAAGTGGACCGGGGAAGTGACCTTCTTTTAAGGACCACTTTGATCTACGTCGGCGCGCCTGCACCTGTGACTGATGACATGTACCGGCGTGCCGAACAGGGGTCTGAGAGAGACCGCTCTGGCCTTGGATTGGTCAATTTCAGCCCCTGCTATTGTTTTCAGTGCTCCTGCACGAGCACTCTAAGC
This sequence comes from Rhinophrynus dorsalis, assembly GCA_037306005.1. Lineage (NCBI taxonomy): Eukaryota > Metazoa > Chordata > Amphibia > Anura > Rhinophrynidae > Rhinophrynus > Rhinophrynus dorsalis. The sequence goes on from CM074723.1 coordinate 187,074,612, forward strand.
ACAAAAATCGTGATGTGCCAGGACCCGTGATGGTCCTTACACGTAACCAGTCATTAAGGAGTTAAGAAAGCTTCTGTCATTTCAAGGGTAATTTCTGACTTTATAAATCCACACGTTATTTATGAAATCCCATTTGGTACTTCCCATTTAAATAACGGGACCTGGAGTGCCTCTATAAAAGAGAACAGTCTGTGACCATAAATCTCCATAGGATGGTGTAGCAACAGCGCCACTGTAACATTTCAGGCCATTGCGATACTGCACCTAACAATTTCAATTGAACTGCAATAATGTTTGTATAAAATTCCTCTCAGCAGTGGGAGAACCCATATTTTACTCAGAAGGGTAAACCCTACAGCATATTTTTTTACTTTTTACATGTTATGTATTACTATTCCTTTAATCAATTCAAATTTAAACCATTCCTCAGGGTAAAAGCTGTGAAAAGGTTAGCAGTATTGCATGGTAATAGTCGCTGGGAGAGTAGTGGTCACACTACCACAATGTTTGATATTGTATATATTTCCCACAGACACTGACAGCCCACCAGTAGCGGAGACGGGTCCTGATAAACAGCTGACCTTTCCAGCAGATTCTGCAACACTAGATGGGACTAAAAGTAGGGATGATCAAGGCATTGTGTCCTATGAATGGGAAAGCATCAGGTACTAATCCTAGGGTAGGCTAATGTTTTACTGTGTGTGTGGGGCAAATCATTTAAGGGGTAGTGCCTCCTATATGAAAAAAAATACTTTTCTTTATAAATATAGCATTAAGGAGTGTTTCCTTAAACTCATAAATGTACTCACAATCCTTAAAAATGTAGTTAGTTTTAGTTATTTTCATTTATTTATGAATTTCTCCAGAGCCTTTAAAATCAGCTGGTTTTCTCTTCCTTCTGCTTCTTTCTTCCTTTAAACCTTCCACTTCCTAAAACCCAAAGCTGACCCAACTAAAGAAATTTGTTGTAATAGCATGAGCCAGGAGGGATGAGTGGGATTTGAGCAGCTGACATCACCAGAGTAAAAGAATTTGAGAGCATTGACTTTTCCAGTTACCATAACAACATTAAAAGTTTGTTACAGTTTTTTTCAAATAGCTTAATGTGAAGAATAGATTTGGAGATTTGAGGAAAAAAACATAAAACACTCATCTATTGTCTTCCCTTATTATGCTTCCACTATTATCTCACAGCTCCTTTAAGACTTTGGCTTCTTACTCCCATGTCCCTCATGTTACTTTCGTTCTGTCTTCTTTTTTCCACTTCCTGTTAAAGTTTACCTCCTATCTCATTTTCATCTTTCTCCTGTCAGTTTTCTCCCTTTTACATACAGCAGTGTTTACAGCTCTCTATACGGTCATTTCAGTACCCTAAATTATGCTGCCCTTCATAGAGGAAAGTGGTGGGTTACCTTGGCCATGGCTCAACAAAATGTATAACTCACGTTGAGCCAATCTTCACTATAGTCCAGGGATAGGCAACCAACATCTTTCCTGATGTTTTTTTCAACAAATCCCATTATATACAAATGGTCAACAAAAAGGGGCTGACATGAGGTAAAGGGGGATTATAAAACTTAAATAACTTTCTAAATATACTGCTTGTAATAGTGTGATTGAGATCAGTTACATTCTTAAATGGCAAACAATGGAATTAAATAATGGTAATTATAAGCATTGGTATTGCTGTAAAACATTGGTGGTGGAAGTGGGGGTTGTTTAAATCTCCCCCACACACGCTCACACAAATGCACACACCAAAAACATGCATTCCTTGGTCCTTGGGCTGCCTAGTATTTATGTGTGTTATACCCAGTGGAAATAGAAGTAATTACTTATTTTACTGTTATAATCCTATATATTAAAACGCTAGAATGTTTGTCCGATGCAGTCATGAGCAGTAGAGACTGCCCGAACGCAAAGAATGCTGGGAGCATTCTGTGCGTTCGAGCAATCTCTATAGCGCATGACTGCATTGCGTGCACCGTCAGCGAGGTGGCGGCAGTACACAGAGCAGGACTGGTCTCTTAACACTTTGAGTACCAGAGGGGTATGCAAGCGTTGCATACCCCTCTGGCACTCAAAGGGTTAACATCACCCAAACCTTGGCCCGTGTGCACAAGCTTTTACACTAGTTTTCATTAATATGTCACTGTTTTTCATAGTTACATTTCCTGAAGGTGGAGGACAACTCAAGTTCTTATTTCACACCATCTGTTTCTGCCTGTGCAACCAGACTTAAGTTGGGCAGTCACTTCCTGTACAATGGCAGTAATAGGACCAAGAAGGCATTGTAAATACAACTCTGGATGCCACAACCATAATGTCTGATTATTTTCCCTGTGCACAGGCGATGGTACTGAGCACTTTTTTCTTGTGAAGTACTTCTGTGTAATTCCGGCTAGATCTGCAGTACTTAATTGTGCAAATTCCACTGAACCAGAAGTGACAAAAACGTATGTCACTAACAATTTAGCAACAGTTTTGAGGCTTTGGTGAGATTCAAAGGTAATCTAATCCTGAATACAACATTTATCGATCATAATCTAGCTCTACAAATACTTGTAAACAGATTATATGTATAAATCATGTACAGCCAAAATTATCTATTGTCCAAACAGATAAATTGCTTTAATAATGTTGGAACAAAGCTATTATTATTCATAATTTGCCAACACATTTATCAGCTTTGTACAACAAGGCAGGTAAACATAACAATGCTGTATAATCCTACATAGAGCATTAACAGCTGAAATGAAAAAAACACTGATACAAAAGCTTGATAATGCTTTCCATCTATAGTAAGTGAGGGGACTGATGCAAAAGGTCTAAGTGCTTGCTATTGCTTTGTGGTCTAGCTACACAGTCTGACCAAATGGTGAGAGGAAAGTGACAGGTGCCTTGGGGTTTGTAAGGGAGTGTTGAAGGGGAAGAAGATAAAAGCATTGGGGTGCATTAGGAACAAGCAGTATAGTTTATCTCATTACAGAAGTAGAGTGCAATGATGTTCAACCACAAAAGAGTCATTTCACTGTCGTCCAATACAGGTCACTGGTACTCTGGGAGGCGTAAGTCCCCTTTAATAGGCAGGAACAACTATGCAAATCTACTTAAGCCACCTTCCGGCCAGAGCCACTCTAGATTGATTTGTTCCTGGTGTGCTTCCACACCAGGTAGAGAACATCTATGCATCTTAGTATTTTATTATTTTTTATTCAAATATGGAATACCACCATTAGGAGGGTGACCATGGCTGTGAATTGCCCTCTTTAAAGTGGCTGGTGCAGCTTCCAGGGATTTTCTGTGGACCTATGCCCTGAAGAGGGGACAGCTTGTGTTAAGCAGCTCCCCTGTTGGGGAATTTACCTCTGGTTCTTTCTCTCCTTATCATGGTCACCTGAAGACAGAAGTCAGCAAGGAAGGTGAGTCACCCATTGAGTGCTGAAGGTCCACTTGTCCCCACAGTGTCCCTTTGATGGGCTTGTATTTGGGAGTTTTAATACACTCCAGCACTCATAGGGTGTTTTTATTGCATTATTACTGTTTATGCAATTTCTGTGTTATTCTCTGAGTTTTGGAGCATTGGGTATTCATTTATTTATGTTTCTCATGTGTTTCATGCTTGTTTGGGCACTTTTTAATGTTTTACTAAACTTTATTAAAAATGGTGTTCCGCGCCTTTAAGCGCGGCTTTTTCCCGCTCAGACGTAAGGGCTCCTTTACTCTCTATGGGAATTCACAGTATGGGACATATCTCTGGAACCGCTTGTCACAGCAACTTCAGAGAGGGCTCATTTTAATTCTAGGCTCCTGATCTATCATCCGGAATGTGTTTTATTCATGTGGGGTGTTCAGGGGGGCTTCGGGCAATGTTTGGGGTACTTGGACAGGAAAACTACATTTCCCATGAGCGCTTGGTTCGCGCTCGTTTCTGATTGGCTGTCATGACGGCCGCCATTTTGTGGTACTTTTCCTAGGCGAGTACACTACGCAGGGACCGAGCCTTCTCTCTCCTCAACAGATTAACCCTTCGCTGGCCAGATAAGTCCGTTTTTAGAACATTTCTGGGGTGAAACTTTAATCTTAACATTTTTTCTGGGTGATAGTGTTATTGGTGGGGTATATTGACGCTGTGAGCATGTCTACTTCACTGGAGCTAGGGGCTAGACCCAAGTCTAAGGAGGATGGGGGGTCCGCTACCCCCATGGCGTTTTGCTCCTCTTGCCACATTGGGCTGGATGGCGATAATGTGGGGGATCTATGCCCTAATTGTACTGGTCAAGATAGCAACCCTGGGCTTCCCAGCCATGCTATTGAGCCATCTTGGGTGAGGGAGTTTAAAGCTGCCACTAGGGATCTCAGATCCACGCTTCAACTCTTTCCCTCTCAGGTACAGGGGGCTCTCCAGGTCTGGCAGACCCCCTCTACTATCAGGACCTCCCTGCCTAAGCCACAGGGAGCTCCTGATATCACTGATTCTTCTGAAGAAGAACTTTTACAGGATTCTGATGCTGAGGAACGTACTGTTATTGAATCTAACAGGTCCATTGGGGACCCCTATGAGTGTGACCCTGAAGTTTCGGCTGAGGGTCTGATCAGAGCGGTTCTGAATACGCTCAACCTTCCTCTGACTCAGGAATCCACTTATGATCCTACTGATGTTTTTCAGAAAAAGCCATCTAAACCAGTTGTTTGTTTTCCAACTAACCCTACTCTTGCCCGTCTGGTCTCTGAGGCATGGAAGAATCCTGATAGATCTTCCTCTGTCTCCAAAAAGTTTGCTAAACTTTACCCTTTTCCTGAGGCGGAGCTGGCAAAATGGGTTCATCCTCCCAAAGTGGATGCTCCTGTGTCTAGACTCTCCAAATCTACTGCTTTGGCTGTCTCAGATGCCTCTGCCTTGCAGGACTGGACGGATAAGAAACTAGAGCTCTCTCTTAAGTCTATTTTTGCCTCCATTGGCACAGCCATGCGCCCCACTTTTGCTGTGGCATGGGTTAATAGAGCTATTGCGGCCTGGACTGAACGACTGACTGAAGCGGTTCGCCAGGATGCGCCTGTATCTGAACAGTTGCAGCTTCTTGCTAATATCACTGAAGCTCAGAACTATGTTGCTGACGCTGCCTTTGATGCTGTGCGCATGATGGCGAGGGCCTCCACTTCTTCTGTGGTGGCTAGACGCGCTCTTTGGCTGAAAATTTGGTCTGCTGATACAGCCTCTAAGAAAGCCTTGCTTTCCTTGCCCTTTCAGGGGAATTTGCTTTTTGGGTCTGAACTCAAAGAAATGATCAGTGAGGCTACTGGCGGTAAAAGTACTCTTCTACCCTCAGTCTTTAAGAAAAAGTTTCCAGCCAAACGCAATCGGTCCTTTAGTTCCTTTCAGACTGAGACACGCTCCTCGGCCCAAACGGGTCCTCCCACTACGCGCTCCTCCTCCAAGCCCAAACAGTCCTGGAGGCCCAAAGTTGCCTCCAAGGCCAAGACCTCCAAGACTGCTTCGGCATGACTCGCCGAACCCGGGTCCGCATCCGGCTGTAGGCGGTCGTCTCCGCATCTTTCGCCGGACTTGGGAGGAGTCAGTGGCGGACCCATGGGTTCTTCAGGTGGTGTCAGAGGGATACAGGATCCCTTTCTCTTCCCTTCCTCCTTTTCGGTTCCATTTTACTCGTCCTTCTCTGGAACCCACAAAAAGGCGTCTGTTCGACGACGCTATTCAGGATCTCTTGGACAAAGAGGTCCTGGAGGCGGTTCCTCAGGGGGACACAGGTTCAGGATTTTATTCCAACCTGTTTGTGGTAGCCAAAAAGGACGGAGGAGCCCGTCCCATCTTGGATCTCAAAGATCTCAATGCCTATGTGGTGACTTCCCACTTCCGCCAGGAGTCCCTGCGCTCTGTGATTGCAGCAATGTCTCCAGGGGAGTTTCTTGCCTCCCTGGACCTTCAGGATGCTTATCTTCACATCCCTATTCATCCAGAGAGCAGGCGGTACCTCAGGATTGCCTGCCACAGGGGACACTTTCAGTTTGCAGCGCTCCCCTTTGGGCTGACTTCAGCCCCTCAGGTCTTCCAGAGGGTGTTGGGCTCATTGATAGCGGTGCTCCATCAGGATGGGATCAGAGTGACCCCCTACATGGACGATCTCCTTCTGAAGGCCTCCTCAGCGGAGCTTCTCCTTCAGCAATTACAGATGTGCATGCACACCCTGAACCGTCATGGCTGGATCCTGAATCTGGACAAGTCGGACTTGATTCCATCTCAGAGGCTTCTGTTCCTGGGTCTCCTGTTCGACACTCGCCAATGCATGGTGTTTCTTCCAGAGGACGTGGCTCACCAGATAGCTGTCAGAGTGGCTGGAATTCTGGACATGGACGAGATTCCAGTTCCGAAGTTGTCGTCCTTAGTGGGGAAGTTCATTTCCACAATCGAAGCAGTACCATTTGCCATGGCCCACTCCCGGGATCTTCAGAGGTTTGTGATCCAGACGTGCAAGAATCATCCAGATCATCAACATCTGTCTGTTTCTCTTCCTCCTCATGTCGAGTCGAGTCTGCACTGGTGGTTAGATCTCTCTCATCTCCTGAAAGGGAAATCCTTTCTAGTTCCTCCTTGGACCACAGTCACTACGGATGCCAGCCTTCGGGGCTGGGGTGCAGTCTGGGGTCGCTTCAGTGCTCAGGGGAAATGGGGTCTGGAGGAATCCATGCTCTCCATCAATGTTCTGGAACTTCGAGCTGTCCGGCTGGCCCTGAGGCACTGGGAGTCTCAATTGACCGGTCTTCCAGTCCGAGTGGAGTCCGACAACGCCACGGCGGTGGCTTACATCAACAGGCAAGGCGGCACAAGAAGCGGTTCCGCCTGGTGGGAGGTCAAGGATATTTTGTCTTGGGCAGAAGATCACGTGCCTGTCATCTCTGCGGTTCATATTCCAGGCGTGGACAACGTCATGGCAGACTTCCTCAGTCGTCATACCGTCGACAGCGGAGAATGGGCTCTTCACCCAGAGGTGTTTCACATGCTCACTCAACGGTGGGGGATGTCTGTGGTGGATCTGATGGCTACCAGACACAACAGGAAGGTTCCGGTGTTTTGCTCCCGGTTGAGGGACTCCCTTGCTCTAGCAGTGGATGCCTTGTCGATCCCTTGGGACTTCCTCCTGGCTTACATCTTCCCTCCTCTTCCTCTATTGGTCAGAGTTATCCAGAAGTTGAAGAGGGAACGTTGTCCTGTCATCCTGATTGCTCCAAACTGGCCTCGCCAGTCCTGGTTTCCGGAATTGATGGCCATGTCAGTGAAGGATCCACTCCCACTTCCAGCCCGTCCGGACCTGCTTCTTCAGGGGTATCTGTGGAAAGAGGATGTTCACTCTCTCCATTTGATGGCATGGCGGTTGAATCCTCGATTCTAGCAAAGAAAGGCTTTTCTCCTTCTGTGGTATCGACGATGCTCAGTGCTCGTAAGCCTGTGTCTTCCAAGATCTATCATCACATATGGTCAACTTTCGTGACATGGTGCTCTGACAAGAAGTTGTCACTTGACTTCCATCTTCCCACTGTCCTGGCCTTCTTGCAGGACGGTGTGGATAAGGGGCTCAGTCTGAGTTCCCTCAAAGTTCAGACTTCTGCCTTGTCTGTGTTTTTCCAGGAACGGATTGCTGTCCTTCCTGATGTGAAAGTCTTCTTCCAGGGTGTGACTCATGTTCGACCTGCCTTTAAGAGTCCTGCTCCCCAGTGGGATCTCAATTTGGTGCTGGGAGTTCTTCAGCGACCACCGTTTGAATCCTTGGCTTCCATTCCATTACGTCTTGTGACTTGGAAGATGGCCTTCCTCTTGGCTGTTGTGTCAGTGCGCCGGGTAGCAGAGTTACAGGCCTTGTCTTGTAAACCTCCTTACCTGGTGTTCCACAAGGATAAGGCTGTGCTTCGCACTACCAAGGAATTCTTACCCAAGGTTGTGTCAGAGTTTCACATCAATCAGGAGATTGTGGTTCCCTCTTTCTGCCCTAATCCTTCATCTGACAAGGAAAGAGATCTCCATCTGTTGGATGTGGTGCGTTGCCTCAAGTTTTATGTTCATCGCACCGAGTCTATCAGGAAGTCTGACGCTCTATTCGTCATTCCTGAGGGGCCTAGGGCAGGAAGACCGGCTTCCAAAGTTACCATTGCCTCTTGGATTAAGGCTACCATCCGTGAAGCCTATAAGTTGAGGAATAAGCATGTTCCCTTCCGGGTGACTGCCCATTCCACCAGATCTATTGGGGCCTCTTGGGCCTACAAGAATCAAGCTTCTGCTGATCTACTGTGCAGAGCGGCCACTTGGTCCTCTGTGCACACCTTTTCTAAGCACTATCGAGTTGATGTACTGGCTTCGGCTGATGCCAGTTTTGGAAGGAAGGTCCTGGAGGCAGTCTTGCCTGTGTAGGTCTTCCGCTCTGTGATCCTTAGTGCTTCTTTACTGTTGAGCCCGGTTGGCTCTAGTTCCGTGTGCTGTGTTAGTTCAGGGATTGTTCCCTTGGTTGGTGTCCGTTGACACTTACAGTTTGGGCTATGTTATCAACTGGTCATAACAGTTCTAGTGACTTGGGCCTTGCGCCTGGTCCTTGCCTTACTTCCCGCCTCTGGATCAGCTCAATGTTTGTACATCCCAGAGTACCAGTGACCTGTATTGGACGACAGTGAAAATAGGATTTTAGTCTTACCTGTTAAATCCTTTTCACTTAGTCCATACAGGTCACTGGTCTCCCACCCTGTCAAGGGACCAGTCTTGGCTCTCCTGTGGCATTCAGTGGGAGACCGTTCGGGCATGCTCACAGGAGTCTTTCTTTTTGCTTACCTGAGGTCAGTTTTAGGGTCTCAAATCAATCTAGAGTGGCTCTGGCCGGAAGGTGGCTTAAGTAGGAGGGGAGGCTCCGCCCCTTGCAAATTATTTGCATAGTTGTTCCTGCCTATTAAAGGGGACTTACGCCTCCCAGAGTACCAGTGACCTGTATGGACTAAGTGAAAAGGATTTAACAGGTAAGACTAAAATCCTATTTTATCAGCTGTGTGAATAGAATGCGATTGAAAATATAACCTAATAAAGCTAATCTTTTGTGTTCATGTTATAGTGGCCCAACCAAGGTGACAATTCAAGACAGTGATAAGGCAGTGGGATTGGTGACTGGCCTTCAGGTCGGTATATACCACTTTCGCTTGACCGTAAAAGACCAGCAGGGATTAAGCAGCACTGCTACTCTTTCTGTAACTGTTAAAAAGGGTAGGTATTAAGAGGAAGTCAATTACTGGATATCCAGCTGTTGAGGACTACAACTCCCATCATCCCCAACCAGCCAACAAACATGGGTACTAGATTAGGGTGCCAATGGTTTCCTTTAACCTTTTGTGTGCCAGAGAGGTATGGAAAGCATTGCAAAGCAAAGCAACGTACCCCTCTGGCACTCAAAGGGTTAAAGACTTTCATAACAATGGAATTTTGTACATGAATGTACATTTATGGAATGTGTTATTCATATTATGCTAATTATTGTAATTCTTATGTAAGACATAAGAATATGCATATATTTTTGCATCTGTATTCTTCATTATGCCCTTGACAAATGGCCTATAAAATGTGGTGTGTCCTGAGAATTCCAGACTGCGTGTTTAGGTCTGCCTTGAACCAAAGAAAGATTGAGAGCCACTGGGAACACTTACTGTAACTCCCTTTATTCCCAGGTCCTGAGGATGATGGGATCTCTGGTCATGTAACAGCTGGAGAGTCACATGTTTTCAATCGCTGCTCTATTTTATAGTAGCTTCCATTGACATCAGTAGATGTAAAATCCTGACATCCCTGTGAAATGCAGGACGGCCACTGAGTGAAACCTGGTGTGTGGGAAATAAAGCATTTAATAGTAACTTGTATATTTTAATTAGGAATGTAATTTGCACCAAATTAGAGTACTTTCTAATTAATTAGTCATGAACTAATGTGAGTACATACAATGTATTGATGTCTCCGGACCACTGTAGTGGGATGGCTTGGTAACTGTAGTTTATTTATTATTATATTTAATCCTATAGATACTGGAGATGTTTCCAGTACATTTAACTCCATTTACCACTAATTTAAATGGGACTTTTAATCCCTCGAATGTTACTGGTGTCTGAACGCATTGGAGACCCCTGTATTATTTAAGGGGTTAAATGCTCCAATTAAATAACGTGAATAATAATGTGAATTTATATTTGTCCGCTATAATACAAGTTGCCTTACTACAGAACTGCTCTACTTTAGCTTCCTGAATAGGGACCAGCGGCCCAAATTTATAAAGACAGCTGTACCATAGGGGACAAATAAAATTTCCTGCCTTTATAAATATGGTCCATTGTGTCTCCTATGGAATTCACTTTCCAAATTAGGTGAAAATGTGAGCAGCTTAGCTACTTTAGAGGTGTGATTTGCATCTGGCAGACAGGCTGTTTGCTTTAGTATCTGGGCTGTTTTAACAAGGCAAACTAGGCAGTTGCCAGGAGTCCACTGGTCTCCCCATTGATGTATGATATTCACAGCATCTTCAAAGTTTGAATCCCTCTGAATCTCCCTCCCCCTGATGATCTGGGGCACACAATACAGAATGCTATGATGCCAAGTGTGAAAACCGCATTTTGTGAAGAGGAGTATGTGTGAACTCTATATTTCTTTCCAAGCTATTCACCTTGATACAAGTTTGCATATTTGAAAACTGCATTAAAAATGCCTAGGTGTCATGTTAGCTAAAATGTACATTTAATGAGATATTCATACTTCTTACCATATGCTAATGTATGCTAATTGCGGTACATGTGCAGCATCAGTGATGTTTAATCTGCTAATTCAACTTTTCAGTGATGTTTCATATGCTAATGAAGCATTTCCAATGATGTGTGATATGCTAACGGAGCTCTGAGCAGTATCAGGAAATGTTTACTTTCACTTTTTCCAGAAATAAAAGTGTGAATATCTCCTAAATTATACTTCTGATGGAATTTGGTTAACGTGACGCACAGACAATTTTAAAAAGTTTTCAAATATGTGAAGAAAATTCAAGGTGATAGGTCCACTTTAAAGGAATAGTAATACTTAAAATGTAAAAAAAAATATATTGTAGGGTTTATCCCCCTGAGTAAAACAAGAGTACTCCCACTGCTGAAAGGTGTTTTATTCAAACGTTATTACAGCTCAAAGTTGAATTTTTTAGGTGCAATATCATAGTGGCCTGAACTTGTACAGTGATGCTGTTGCTACACCATCCTATGGACAGCTCTGGCCATTTAGATTTCCTGAGAGTATTAGTAATTGATTCGGGGGGTATGGTTGGTGACAGTTCTGCTTTAAGTGTAAGTTCAAGTATGTGTAAAGCAACTATGACCTTGAGTACTTAAATTTATCAGAAGGAGAAGCAGGTGTGGTTATATAACCCATTGGATGGTAGCAAGGACTTCAGTGCATTTCAAAACAATGTGATGCAAGCGTCTCTACCATCCAAGGGGTTGAGGAAGCCCTCTAGATTATTCTTTATCCGTGGTCCAGCAGTTTCCTATTGCCTCCCTATTCAGGGAACAAAATGTTCTTAAACAATAAGGAAAAAGGAGCTCACCATTACAATGTGTATTCCGTTGTCCTCAGTGGTTTGTAGAGTAACTGGAATGGTAATTAAATTGTAACTCACTGCTGAATGGCAGTAGAAAAAAAGCTGAGTCGGGTCAGCTGGACCTGAGTCTTTTAGATACTCTGTGATAAAATTAATATGTGATTTGTGAACAGTGTCTAAATTTGGTCTAATATTGACATCCTATGGTGAGTAGTACATTTACTTAATATTTCTTACAACAAAACACTGTTAACACATCATGTACATCCTTTTCAAAGCATTTTAGATAACTATTTCTTGATCTCTTGGGCACCAGCGATTCCTTAGAACAGAAATTTCATTTCAATAACAGTTTTTGTTGATCCTTATTTATCTCTTCCCCCTTCACCCCTACTCTTTTGTGTCTGTCTCTGTCATCTCATCCCACAGATCCTCTATGTGTACTTGAGAATCAGACTCAGACAGTCAGTAGCAGGCACTAAATACAGTATATAGATAAAGGTGGTGGTAACAATGTGAATGGTTGTTCAATATCATAAACAGATGGTCACCAATGTACCTCATGCCTTATTTTTTCTCTTCTGTTATCAGGAAGCAACAGCTCCCTTAAAGCCAATGCTGGTGGCAGTCACGTTCTTGTGCTCCCTGACAGCTCTATTTCATTGGATGGCACAAAGTCTGTTGGTGATCAAGGAATTGGTTCTTACCTGTGGACAAGGGATGGTCAGAGTCCAGCAGCTGGGGTATCTAATGTTCTTCCTCCTGTTTCAGTTGTATATAACCTTTGGGTTATATTTTATAAACTAAGAGTATCATGATAAGGAACTAGAGAGAAGTTCATTCTTCAAACTGATTGAGTTTTCCAAATAAACAACATGTTTCTCTTTTCAAGGAGGTTCCTGCAGGAAGGAGAATGAATAGAATTAATTTGAATCTATGATCAGAAGCTTGAGCCTGCCATGTTCAGTTGGCTGAACCCTCCAGCATGCATTCACACATCACAACACATGTACACCGAAACATACACTCAAAAACGAGTGTGCACATGTATTGACACACCTCATATTGCCAGAGGAAGACGTCAGAGTTGAAACAGGACACTTTCCACCTCTATCTTCCCACAGTCAACTTTTTGACCCATCACTAATTATACTTTTTTTTTAGTTGTACAGTTACATTTCCTTATCATATATGACAAAAATAGAAATATATCTTTCATAAGCGCCAAATATAAATCTGCCAAATTAATGTAAATGACAAAGTAACTTTATTAAAAATGCATGCATAGACAGATATATAAAACCCATATGTAAATGCAAGACTAATGTTGGATCCGCTCCATATACCTTGTTGTGTTAAATGATCTAAAGACATCTAATACCCCACACCAATGGTATCTAACTCGAAAAAATCAGCACATCCCCATCATGTGGACCCCATTGACTGTCCAGTGTAAAAACACGTCACCACCGGGGAATCCCTGTGGTCGACCTAAATAGGGAGCCTATCTGATGGAATAGAACAAAGCATATAATCAAATACTCTCATGTGCCACAAACCAATAAAAAAATATAGAAATGTCAATAACAATTCAAATTATATGCAGCTAAATAGAAGCCATGTTAGACGACAACTTGCAAGATATAATATGGCACCCAATGGGTTAATAGCCAAGCATCTCTAGATACAACACATAATTGAACATTGTAATGCAAAATGGCCTGAGGTGAAAGATAAACACCAAATATCTATATATTTTTCCCCAGAAGAAGGAGAGCGGTTACTCTTTGAAACGCATATAGAGGAGTTATACGCAGTCATGCTGGATTTGCTTAGTGGCTGGATGATCAGTGGTAACATGCCAGGTGAAGACCACACATAAAGTTGAATACATTTTCATACACAGGTTATGCCCGGAGTGAATACGGTCTGAGATAGAGAGTAAGACGGTTCTTTTATATTATACTGCCCTCTGAAGTACCAAGTCCCCAGTCCCTCATTGTGACTTAACATATATAATTTACCAAGTACCAGGCATTATCCAGTGATTGATAATTTGAGACAACTACAAAGCTCATCTACGATGCATATTCACAGCCTAATTTGTTTATCATAAATGTATTTTCTTTACATTTATCCATTCAATTTTTTCATCTATAACCATTTTATGTTTTTTCACTTTTAGATGGGACTTTAGTTGTTTATATTGAATATACATGGTTTCCAACAAATCGGACTACTATATGAACACTCATCATTGATCTGGCACTCTTCTTTATATTGGAACACTTTTATTGTACTTTTTTTTTTACAGGTATTTTCCCAGTTGCAATTTACTATTTAGTATTTGGAAATACCCATATGTAACATAGTAACATAGTAAATTAGGTTGAATAAAGACACAAATCCATCAAGTTCAACCTTCTCCTCATACCCCAGTAATTTTATAGCTTTCCTGCTACCAAATAAGTTAGTCTTTATCAGACCTTCCTGATCTGCCTACTAATAAACAGTATAACTCTGTATGTTCCCTTTGGAAAGAAATGTATCTAATCTTCTCTTGAATGTATCCATTGTATCGTCCATAACCACCTCCTTGGGCAAGGGATTCCACAATTTAACAGACCTCACTGTAAAAAACCCTTCCTCTGCTGAAGTCTAAACCTCCTTTCCTCTGTGTATATTTGGATTCCATTATCATCTGGACTTAATTAACACAATTGTTATATTTATGTTTATATTTTTTCAATCAGATTCAAATTGTGGCTATGATTCATTGGTATAATAGGATTTTTTACTTTCTCTATTATTTTCTCAGAGGTCACATATTTGTTATTTATCTTTCACTTTAACAGGCCATTTTGCATTACAATATTTAGTCATGTGTTGAATCTGTTAGCAATGATTGTCTATTAAACGCTGATGTAGATATTCCTTCTCCACAATGATCTGTGGATAACAATACTGTCTGCGGAATGTATTGAGCTAGATGTGCAAACTCATCAATGTGTAAAAATGAGTGCAATAACTCAGAGTTATGTCAAAGTACAGTAGGAGTGAGAGCTTAGTCTTGTGTGAACCTTGGTGTGAAAACACAGCATTCTGTCAAGTTAGTTGAACCCTTTGAGTGACACAGAGGTAGCCAATGTATTGCAACACAAAGCGGTGAATACCTCTTAGGCACTCAAAGGGTTAACGTCAACATTGTGTGAAGCTACTATAAGCCTGCATACTCACGTTTAACAGGAGGGGGAAAAAAGGTATAGACATTATTTATCCATTGGATTCTAGAGACGTCTTGAATGCATTACAAAGTAACGTGCTACCGATCTCACTAATTTTCAGTAGGTAAAGTGGGCCTGCTATTTTATTCTTTGCCCAGAGCCCAGCTATGGTTTAAAATGGCCCTGGGCTGATCCAGCTCATTTTATTGTAGTTGCAATGTTTTGTGATGTCATGTGAAGCACAGTGATTGGTCAGTAATGGTGTAAATCATGAGATAGATGGAAGAAAGTTTCAGAATGTTGGACCTTATTCATCACGATAAAGAGCTGGAATGTGTAGGATACCTATCTACCTATCAAGGGGTTAAAATATCAATTAATAAATGAGAATGTCATTAATTCCTCAGGAAGTACATTTGGTTTGTTCTATAATTGCTCATCTATTGCTTGATGAATAAGGCCCAGTGTATTTAATTTGAACAACATACATTTCATAAGCTGCAGACTGAGAGTGCAGTTTCCTTATTTTACAGGATGTCCTGCAGTCTTCTGATCATAAACCGGTCCTACAGCTCACCAATCTGGTAGAAGGAATATATCTTTTTCACCTGACTGTCACAGACTCTAAAGGAGACACTGACACTGACACTGCAACAGTGGAAGTGCGTCCTGGTATGAAAGGGGTAATGTTACCCAGTGTTACTTTATACGATGGGTGAGGCATTTTCCATGTGCAAAATAGCACCTAGGAGTCTGATGGACTAAAAAGAAATGGAGCCCCATATCAATACATCCAAAGTATGAAAAATGTGTCAGACGTTAGTAGTATTAATCCTATGAGTGCCAGTGGGGTATAATTACCCTGCCGGCATTCATAAGTTTAACCTAACTAAGCTAAAAAACCCCATCCCTTTACTAACACTTACCATTAATCCTGATGTCCACTGGAGTCCTCAGCTTCCTGGTCATCTTCTGTCCTTCTCTTCAGTCTTCTTTCTTCTGTCCTTCTCTTCAGTCTTCTCATCTTTCTTCTATCTTCTTTCTTCTCTTCCTTCTGTCTTCTGCCTGTAAAATAAAACAACAATATTATTACAAAGCATTAACAATGACATAGTTTAACCCTTTGAGTAGCAGAGGGGTACCTCACTGGCACTCAAAGGGTTAAAATATATTGTGCCAGTCCTTAAATTAAATGCCTCTATTCAGTGCCAAAGTACATAAAAATATATGTGCATTCTGTAAGTTAAATGCCTCTATTCAACGCCATAGTAATAAAAATGCCATGAAGAAATGTCATGCATAAATGCTAAGTAAATCTACTTAGCTTAATCTTCATGTCTCCGCCACTTGGTGCGGCCACGAAGGCTGTGGTGGCGGAGACACAGATGAGCCGCACGGTGACCTTCAGTCCTTCATGGGCCAATGCCCGCAGCGCACTGACGGCATTGGAAGTGAGTCTGCCTTTATATATGGGCAGTCTCACTTCCATTTCCCTCACAGCCATTGGCTGTTTAAAGAACAGCCTCTTGAATCTGATAGGCTGGGATGTGCTGGATACCAACCAAGACGTTTTCTTTTTGTCAGTCGTTATTCATTTTGCCCTACTGGCTTTTTTATTGGCAATATTTGGATCGAGCCCTAAGTGTCATGATCATAGGCAAAAACTACAAAACACAGGAAAAAATACTAGTATAGTTATTTCAGCATGTTTATTAATATATATAATTCTTGCTTCCCATTAAAGCTTCACTTTAATGCGAACAGGCCCTGAACACCTTCCCTGTAGCATTTTTAGAAAAAAGAGCCACTTTGAGAGGGAATGTCCGAAATTCGTATACCCTCCCACACTGCCTGCACCTTGGTAATACAGCTCCATTTTTGTCATTAATGTATTAGTAAGTAGGCATTAGGCATGCACAGCACAAACATTGGTTTCTTAGTCTATTTTAGCATGGAATCATATTCATATTTTCACCCTACTAATTAAAATGGTGTTTTAAC
Organism: Rhinophrynus dorsalis; assembly: GCA_037306005.1. Taxonomy (NCBI): domain Eukaryota; kingdom Metazoa; phylum Chordata; class Amphibia; order Anura; family Rhinophrynidae; genus Rhinophrynus; species Rhinophrynus dorsalis. The sequence continues at coordinate 187,091,446 of CM074723.1, forward strand.
CTCTTGAATGCTAGAGCATTCACAGCTCAGTGGCTTAAAGGGAAAGTAATGTCAGAAAAAAAGTTTTAACTATATGGTAGATACAATTAAGAGAGTACTTGCACTTATTCATATCTCTCAAACCATTATGGTTTGAGAGATATAAGAAAATAAAGTTCTCTGGTCCCTCCCCTTTCTGCTTGACGAGCTGTAAAGCTGTCAGAAGCAGATTCTGGTTCCTGAATCAGATGGCGGCTCTTCAGCAGCGCCGACATATCGATACCTAAAAATAAATACTTCATCAGAACGGTCTACAACATGTGCCTCGTTTGCAAGCACTCGTTGTAGAGCATTCCGATGAAGTATTTATCATCAGATATTGTTATATTGGTTCTGCTGAAGAGCCGCTTCTGGTCAAGTGACCAGAATCTGCTTCTGACACCTTTACAGCTCGTCAAGCACAAAGGGGAGAGAGTGGTTTGAGAGATACGAATAAGTGCAGGTACTCTTTTTTAATTGTATTAACCATATAGTTAATACTTTTTTTTCTGACATTACTATCCCTTTAAAATCTCTATTTAAATCAACTGGATTTTTTTGTTCCCTAATGTGTACTTGGTTTGCCACAGAATTGCACAGAATTGCTTCTCTTTTACTTTATTCATATGGCCAATAGTTGCAAATCCAAACAGGGAGCCTAATTATTTAATCTAATGAGGTGGAATTTTGGAGCAAACCATTTTCATCAAAAGGTTGACATGAAAATTCTCTATATTTCCATAGATTTAAATAGACCTTTCAAATCATTGAATGACAGAGATGGATACTTATCTAGCATTTAAGGGCTTTAACCCTTTGATTGCCAAAGAGGTATCTGACGCCTTACAACGAAAGGCGTTGTATACCTCTCTGGCACTCAAAGGGTTAAAAAGCATTTAAATCAACAGGCTTTTTTACTCCAGAACTGCACCTCTTTTGATTGATGAATGATGTCTAGGATGTCTAAATCGATGATAAACATCACTTATTGAAAAGCTTTCTAAGGAATTTGATTGGTGTTAAAAAAAAATAAAGAAATACTCTCTCTGGGAAGAAATGTGTCACAGACATCTCAAGCATAGAATTGGTTAAAATAGCCCTTCAAATAAAGGGTAGGGTTTATTTGTCCCCTACAATGCAGTTGGTTTGCTCCAGAATCATTCTCATTTTACTTAGTACATCAGCCTTATTTTGTTTGGATCTGTTTGCTCTTTTTCATACATTCTTTTTTGCTAAACCTACAGCAAAATGAGAACTGTAAATTATACTAAATAATTTTGTTTATTTGCATTCACAAAGTTTTAGTGTAAGATTTGGTGGTGATGAATGGGAGTGCAATGCATTGAATGGATGTATCTTCAATTGTTTTTTTATATGATTCTGTCTTTATTTCACAGATCCAAAGAAACAAAACTTAGTAGAACTGATTTTACAGGTTGGAGTTGGTCAGCTGACTGAACAGCAAAAAGACACACTAGTGAGGCAGCTGGCTGTCCTTCTAAATGTCCTGGATTCCGATATCAAGGTTCAGAAGATAGGGGCACATTCTGACTTAAGGTATATGGCACTTACAGGCATATGATACTGCATGTAGTTGCTCTAAAATGCCATAAAAAGCCAGAAACCTCTTGAATCTGAGGCCCCATGGAACATACAATGATGTTAGTAATGCCGAATTTGCTCTACAGCTCTTTAAATAATATTTTCTCTGTCGTCCAATACAGGTTACTGGTAACTTTGGGTAGGCGATCATCCCCTTTAAATAGGCAGGAATAATTCTGAGACTTGACTGCTGGGTGGAGCCTACCTCCTCTCCTTAGCATGCAGCTAGCCAATCTCCTACCAGTAAGATTTGTTCCTTGGTCAAGACACAAGGCAAGAGAACAGTTCTGCTATAATTTTAGCTTTTTATTATTTTTCTGTTAGATATGGAATACCAACATTAGGCGGATTACCATCACTGACAATTCCCATCACCCAAATGTGGATAGCTCAGTTTACCAGGTGCTTTTGTAGACCTAAGCCCTGGTGGGGAAATCTTGGCTGCAAGTTTTTTCCCCAGGAGTTGCACACTGAGGCTTCTTCTTGATATATGGTAATCTGAAGACAGAAGACATTGACCACCCTTTGAGTGCTGAGGTCCACATGTCCCATGCTTCCCCTCCGCACAGGGGTCTCATTTGGAGTTCCTATTACATTCTCATGCACTCATTGGGTTTATCTGTATGTCTGTGAGGTGTTTGGAGCAAGTTTCCATGGTAACTTAACCCTTTTGTTGCTGGTTAGCATCCTTCATCTCAGTTTTTTGGGGACCCCTTTGAGGCTGACCCCATTCCCTCGGCTGAGGGCCTTATCAGGGATGTGTTTACAACCCTGAACATTTCCTTGGTGCAGGAGGTTTCTTCTAACCCCTCTGATGTGTTCCAGGAGCCTGATAGGCCCCATACTTGTTTTCCACCTAACTCCACCCTTGACCGGTTGGTGTCTGAGGAGTGGAAGTTTCCAGACAGGAAACCATCTGTATCTAGAAAGGTGGATGCCCCTGTTTCCAGGCTTTCTAAGTCCACTGCCTTGCCTGTGGCTGACGCATCTGCTCTGAAAGACTGGACTGACAAGAAGCTTGAGAACTCTCTCAAGGCTATTTTTACGACGTCTGGTTCTGCCCTTCGCCCTGCATTTGCTGCAGCATGGGTAAATAGAGCTCTGGGTGTTTGGACTGAACAGCTCACTTCAGCTGTCCGCCAGGGGGCCCCTACTGCTGACATGTTGCGGCTTCTCCCCAGCATTGCTGAGGCTCAGCATTATGTTTCTGCTTCCCTGTTTGACGCTGTGCGTATAGTTGCTAGGGCATCTACCATGTCTGTGGTAGCCAGACGTGCTCTTTGGCTCAAGATCTGGTCTGCCACCAAGAGGGCTCTTCTGTCTTTGCCCTTTCAGGGCACATTCCTGTTTGGGCCTGAGCTCAAGGATCTGATCAGTGAGGAGTACTCACCTGCCAGTGGTCCTAAGGAAGAAAGCACCTGTCAAAAGGAATAGGCTTTTTTGTCTCTTTCAGGCAGACTCGCACAAAGTGACCCAAACGGTCCCTCAGGCTCCGCGCACCTCATCCAAGAATAAGCAGCAATGGAGGCCCAAGTCCTCCGTGAAGCCCAAAGCTTCCAAACCTTCTTCTGCATGTCTCGCCGATCCCAGGTCCCCACCCGCAGGTAGGTGGCCGCTTACGCCACTACCTCTCGGCTTGGTAGGCCTCTGTGGTGGACCCGTGGGTTTTACAGGTGGTGGCTTCAGGGTACAGGATCCGCTTCACCTCCATTCCTCCTTCCAGGACCTTCTCTTCTCATTCTCCCTTGGGAGCGGAAAAGTGCTGCCTTTTCAAGGAGGCCATTCAGGCCGTTCTGGACAATGCGGTCCTGGAACCAGTTCCTCCTCAGGAGAGGGGCTTGGGATTCTACTCCAACCTCTTTGTGGTTTCCAAGAAGGACGGCAGCTGTCATCCCATTTTGGATTTGAAAGATCTCAACTCCTTTGTGGTCCGGTCCCAATACCGCCAGGAGTCACTTCACACAGTGATAGTGGCCATGTCCCCTGGGGATTTTCTGGCCTCTCTGGATCTTCAGGATGCCTGTCTGCACATCACCATTCATCCAGAGAGTCGGCAAAATCTCCACTTTGCCTGCGACGAGGGCATTTCCAGTATCCTGCCCTCCCCTTTTGCCTGACCATGGCTCCTCAAGTCTTCAACAGAGTCCTGGGAGCATTGATTTCCGTCCTACATCGGAACAGCATCAGGGTCACTCCATATATGGATGACCTCCTTCTGAAGGCTTCTTCTCTAGAACTCCTTCATCAACAGGTATAGGACTACATTCATACTCTCTCCCATCACGGGTGGATCTTCAATCTGGACAAGTCAGACCTGATTGTCTTTCTGGGCATCCTCTTCGACACTCAGAGGGGGATGGTGTTTCTCATGGACGAAGTGGCTCATCAGAGAGCACTGAAGGTCCAGGCTATCCTGTCTTAGGATCCAGTTCCAGCCAAGAAGCTGTCATCCTTAGTGGAGAAGTTCATTTCCACCATAAGCAGTCCCGTTTGCCATGGCTCATACCAGGGAACACCAGAGGTTTCTAATCCTGGCATGCAGGGGGTGGCCAGATCTTCTGGAGAGATCCCTATCTCTCCCTCTTCACGTGGAGCAGAGCCTCTCGTGGTGGCTCAACCTGAACAATCTACTGAAAGGCAGACCCTTCACTCTGGACCACAGTAACGATGGATGCTAGCCTCTCCAGATGGGGAGCGGTACTGGGGCACTTGAGTGTTCAGAGCCAGTGGTCCCAGGAGGATTCTCTCCTTCCCATCAATGTCTTGGAGTTCCGGGTGACATTTCATGCCCTACATCACTGTACATGGCAACTGAAGGATTGCCCGGTCAGGGTACAGTCGGATAATGCCACAGCGGTAGCCTACATCAACAAGCAAGGGGACTCAAGAAGCCTCACAGCTTGGCTAGAGGTCAAGGCTATTTTATCATGGACAGAGGAGCATGTCCCTGCCATTTCCGCAGTTCATGTTCCTGGTATAGACAGCGTTCTGGCAGATTTCCTCAGTCGGCGCACGGTGGACAGAGGAGTGTGGGAACTACATTCAGAGGTGTTCAACCTCATCATCCATCAGTGGGGTCTCCCATGCATCAACCTCATGGCAACCAGGCACAACAGGAAGGTTCCAACGTTCTGTTCTCACTGGGCGGATCCCCTGGCTCTGGCAGTGGATGCCTTGTTGATCCAGTGGACATTTCCTCTGGCATACCTATTTCCTCCTATTCCCCTGTTGAACAGGGTGTTAAGGAAACTGATACTAGAACGCTGTCCAGTCATTCTGATTTCTCAGTACTGGCCTCGACAGGCTTGGTTTTCGGAGCTTCTGGACCTCTCAGTGGCGGATCCTCTTCACTTCCTTACCGTCTGGATCTTCTTCTACAAGGTTACCTCTGGAAGGCAGATGTTCATCTTCTGGCTTTGACTGCATGGAGGTTGAATCCTCAGTTTTGAAGAAGAAAGGTTTTTCTTCTGGTGTGGTGGCTACTATGCTTAGTGTCCTTAAGCCTGTTTCCTCTAAGACCTACCATCGAGTTTGGTCTACTTTTCTATCTTGGTGTGCTGACAAAGACCTGTCTCAGGCTTTTGACCTTCCTACAGTTCTTTCCTTCCTCCAGAATGGTGTGGATAAGGGTCTCAGTCTGAGTTCTCTTAAGGTTCAGACTTCTGTGCTCTCTGTCTCCTTTCAGAGACATCTTGCTCTCATTCCTGATGTCAAGGTTTTCTTCCAGGTGTTGCTCATACCTGTCTGGTGTTTAAGTCCCCTGCTCCTCAGTGGGACCTTAACTTGGTTTTAGGAGTACTTCAGCGTCCTCCTTTTGAGTCATTGGCTACCACTTCTCTACATGCTGATGAGGAACACGGCCTTTCTCCTGGTGATAATTTCTGTTTGCCGTGTTGCGGAGCTGCATGCCCTGTCTTGTAGGCCACCCTTTTTGGTGTTTCACAAGGACAAGAATGCTTTGCACTTTGCAGGAGTTTCTCCCGAAGGTGGTGTCTGAGTTCCACATTAATCAGGAGATTGTGGTTCCTTCATTCTGCCCTAACCCTACTTCTGAGAAAGAGAAGGATCTTCATCTGTTGGATGTTGTTCGTTGTCTCAAGTTCTATGTGCATCGCACTGAGTCCTTTCGACAGTCTAACACTCTTTTTGTCATTCCTGAGGGTCCTAGGGCAGGAAAGCCTGCTTCCAAGGTAACCATTGGTTCTTGGATCAAGTCCACAATTCGTAAGGCTTACGAACTTAGGAAGAAGCCTGTTCCCTTCAGGGTCATGGCTCATTCTGCGAGGTCCATTGGGGCTTCTTGGGCCTACAAGAATAAGGCCTCAGCTGATCAGCTGTGCAAGGCGGCCACTTGGTCGTCTGTGCATACCTTCTTGAAACACTACTGTGTGGATGTGCTGGCATCGGCTGATGCCTGTTTTGGGAAGAAGATCCTGGAGGCAGCCTTGTCTGTCTAGGATCTCATTAGTCTCTCAGTACTCTTTTACTTTTGAGCTCTGTTGGCTCTAGTTCAGTGTGTAACAGTTCCTGGGGTTTGTTTTACCCCTGTTCAATGTTCGTTGACACTTTCCTGTTATTGTTGAGCTCTTCATGATCTGTAGATTCATTGGTGCTCTGGTGACTTTGGGGGCCTGCGCCTGGTCCTTGCCTTCCTTCCCGCCCTGGGGAACATAATGGTTGGACATCCCAAAGTTACCAGTAACCTGTATTGGATCACAGAAAAAATAGGATTTTAGTCTTACCTGTTAAATCCTTTTCTCTTAGTTCATACGGGTTACTGGTCTCCCACCCTGTCAAGGGACCATGCTTGGCCATCCTGTGACAGAACGGGGGGGTCCTTTCAGGTTCATGCTCACAGGAGTCTTCCTTTACCTGCTAACTACGCAGTCTATAGTCTTCAAATCTTACTGGTTGGGGAGCTAAGCTAAGGAGAGGAGGTAGGTTCCACCCAGAAGTCAATTCTCAGGATTGTTCCTGCCTATTTAAAGGGGCTGATCGCCTACCCAAAGTTACCAGTAACCTGTGTGGACTAAGAGAAAAGGATTTAACAGGTAAGACTAAAATCCTATTATACATGATCCTTCTCACGCCCCTTTTCAGACTGCCAGGCCACCTACTCATAGATCTGATGTCTGGTTGCTTGACCAGACAGAGAGCTACGAGGCACAAGCTGCCTCCATTCAGTATATAGAAAACCCTGACCCCCTTGACGAAGGAGGGCAGGGTTTTCCATATACTGAAAGAGGTTTGTCCCATGTCGCCATCCACTTCCAGCTCCGATGGTCAAAGGATGACGTAAGTATAAGGGGAGTGAGGAGGGATAATGTATAATATTATTTCAAGCTATGTAGAACAAATTCAGCATTACTAATATCCGTGATCAGTTGTGTACACTACAAGGATGCACTGCAGCGTTGTTCTAATCATAACATTACTATCACTTTAACCTCAATATATATTTACTTATTGGTGTATGCTCCATATCATGTAGCAGGGTTATGTTTTAACACTTTAAGGACTAGAGATGTATGCAACACATTGCTTTGCACACACCCCTGTAATCCTTAGGCCTTATTCTCATGGGTAACTTAAAGGGATAGTAATACTTAAAATGTAAAAACTATATGTTGTAGGGTTTATCCCCCTGAGTATAACAAGGGTATTCCCACTGCTGAGAGATATTTTATTTAAAAAATTACAACAGCTCAAACTAGAATTTTTTAGGTGCAATATCACGTCCATGGAGGTGGACATGACAGTTGTTTGCAAGACCACAGGATATAAACTCCATCCACTGCATGTGGTAATCTCAACCCTTTAATGACAACAGGGATGTGCAATTCAGTGATCCACAATTCTCTGCACACCCCTCTGGTGCTAAAAAGGAGTGGAAAATCTGCCAGAAACTTCCATGTCCACGTCCATGAAGATTACAACTAGGACTGATTAAAGATGTTTTTTTATTTTTTAACAAAGGCATAAGATGTTTTCTCAACAGTTTATGATACTGCATATTAATATGGAGACTCAGTTTGGGCTGTATGCTCAAAAGAAAAGTGGAGGAGTTCTGGGGCAAACCATTTGCACTATAGGGAAGCACTGAAAAGTCTCACTGATTTAAATTGGAATTTTAACCCACTGAATGCTAAAGAGGTCTCTAATTCATTTTAATCAATGGGAATGTTATGAAAAAGTTTTTGTTCTATTCTATAGTGCAAATGATTCGCCCGAGAACGCCTCCAAATTCCATACAGAATACATATCAGGGGTAACACAAATAGATTTTTTTTTCTCAAATATCAATTTGTATAGCTGTAATGATTGATTAGATCATCAATATGGTTAAAACATCAGTAATTCAATTAACATTGATATCTGCCCACACAGTACCATAATTCTGTTCTATGTCCAAAATGGTCATCCACTTAAGATACGAAAAGCAGCAGATGTGGCTCGGACCCTTCAAGGCCAACTTTTAAAGGAAAAAGCAGACTTCCTTCTCTATAAAGTGCTCCGAGTGGATGCCGCTGGTAAGTGTTAATAGCACCTTCTTCATTTAAACCTTTGAATGGCACACGCTACCCAATGCATTGCAAAAGCAATGTGTTGGCAACCCCTGGCACTCAGTGGGTTAACCCTTTGAGTGCCACAGAGGTACGGAACGCATTGCTTCACAATGCATTCCGTAACCCTTTGGCACGCAAAAGGTTAAGTGCCTGTAAGAGACAGCTTCACATTTACCACAAGAAGTGTGCCTCCCTCTTCAGATTGTATTCAGCACTGACAGAGTTAAACAGGACTGTTTATACAGGGCTTCAAAATGATTACAGATGCGCCATGCCGCCCTGACCTCTTTTAAGTATTCTCTTAACCCTTTCAGTGCCAGAGGGGTACGCAACGCATTGCATACAGAGTTGCTGATGGTGAACACCTTAAAGGAAATAATTCATTTTTGTATTTATTTGTAATTTTTGTATTCCGATAAGGAAGAGTTAATGGTAATTATAATTTCCTGATTCCTATGTGGGAGACTTCCTGGTGCTGGTGCCCGCTCCCTCTCAAGGCCTCATGGAATATGTTACTAGAGAAAAAGATAAACAAGATGTGGAGCTGTAGAGTGGTCCACATTACGCCGCCTTGTGGACAAAAGAACAGTGAATCAATCTAGAGCATACCAACTGCACCTTAGCAGGCAAATGAAAATCCCAGTTTATTCAAATGGAGCTTTTAACTCCTTGAAAGCCAGAGCAATCTCCAACGCATTGCGGAGCAATGCATTGGAGAGCTATAAACATACCTTGTGGATCTCTTTGGATCTGCCTCTGAGACTCCGGTTTTCAGACTGAATTACTGGGTATCTGGGGACAGAGGCTGATTCTCCAGTTCGGATGGTTCAGTGTACTCCTAAAAGTAATATTAACTATTTGTATCAGTATCTATGTATAAGTGTATACTAAATACTCACCAACACATGTTTTAGTTACTATCAAAACAAATAAAACATATCAGTGTTTCAAAGACAATATCTCCATTCCTTCATCTTGTAGAGTAAAAATTATACCTTTATTGGCTAACTGAATGATCATAGGATACAAGATTTCAAGACAACTAGGCCTCTTCTTCATATTATGCCTGAAGAAGATACCTAGTTTTCTTGAAAGTTTGCTTCCTAGGGCCACTCAGCCAATAAAGGTATAATTTTTACTCTACTAGTCTCCTGCATTTTCTGTGGCTAACGCTGTACCACGCTTTAGCCCGTTAACCTTGAAGTCATAGACACTAATTGCATAGTTGCCTTGATGAAAGATCGCTGCCGCAGTTATGCATTTCCATGTCACTTGGCAAATAGGACTTGGCTGACAGTGAGTTGTCGGACATTTTTAACTCATATGTGACCTGGAAGAATGAGTTACCGGAGAAGACTGAGCATTACTGTCAGAGAATGAGCATGATGAAAATATGTTTTCGGTAGGTAGGTAAGCAGGCATATGTAAGGATAAAGAATGGAGGATAAATTGATGATTAGAGAGAGTGAATAGTGGGCCAGGACTTACATTGTGATTGAGATTGGAAGATTAGAAAGAGTGAGCCTAGGGGTACCAGGATGTAAGGCCAACAAGTTCTAGAGAGCAAAAAAGAACAAATACCGAGTCAGTGGGGGATGGAGGTGCCATTCTAAAAAAACAAGATTAGAGGAAACAAAGGTCAATAAACAGAGTTTTGTATTATTAACCTATCTCAATATGCTCTTAATACTCATGAGCAGTCTCTCTTAGAAAAAGGATTGTCCTTTTGTCCCTCTCAGGGCCCTAATATATTCAGACTTTTTACTGATGTTCATGAGTACATGCGCAAACTGTCACTCAAGAGATACTTTAGTAATAAATGTCTCAACTATAGAGCCCCTCATTGATGATAATGGTAGAGATATTGTCCCGTATGTTGACGTACATGATGATTTCATCCTAAATGGTTGTGTACCATCTGGTTTGAGATCTAAATCCAAATTTTATCCCACACTTTTTAGGGGTCATTTCATAGAAACTTTGGGTTCCTTGATCATGGAGGATTTGAAGAAGATCAAATCTAATTATATAAGTTCAAATATATCCCTTGAAGAACGGAAGGCGATTAAACCTTTATGGTGTAATTCATCTATTATCATCAAACCCACAGATAAGGGTGGTGCACTGGTTATACAGGACACCAATGCTTATCTGCTGGAAGCTAATAGAATCCTCGGTGATCAGGAATACTATAGGGTATTACACACAGACCCCACTGTAAAGTATATGGGTGAAATGAGTGTCCTAATTGAGAGGGCTTACATTGACGGTATATTGGAGGTATATTTTAGAAAAGCAAAAGGGACTATATTTACATTCATAGGCTGAAAATTGCAACATATTATCATCATCCCAAAAGTCCATAAATCCCTGGAGTCATCTCCAGGGAGGCCGATTATCTCAGAGATTGACTCACATCCAATTTATCGTCTTATATAGATTTCCTCCTTTAAAGGTTGGTGTTGGGTTTACCTGCCTATTTCAAGAATGCCAGTCAACTATTATCTTTGCTTTTGGATATTGTGTGGATTGATGAATATCATTGGATAACATTAGACATTATGGGATTGTACTCTAACATTCCTCATGAGGGTGGATTAGAAGCCTCTAAATATTTCCTTTCACAAGATTCACTCATGCCACTTAGACAAAGTGATTTTCTGTTACAAATGATCAAATTCATGTTGGCACATAATTTCTTTAAATTTAATGAGACGTTTTATCTTCAGGTCAATCCGTTTGGCGAGAATCTGGTCCTCTATCGCCGTTTCATTGACATCATCTTCATAATTTTCAGGGGTTGTGTAGATGAGATCAGTGACTTTGTGTATTATATGAACCAAAATCCATAGAATCTTGAGTTTACCAGTACTATACACTCTACAAATATAAACTTCCTTGATTTAGAACTGGTTGGTACTAAGGAAGGTAACATCATAACTAGAACATATTTTAAGGATGTTGACAAAAACAGATTTTAATAGTTGTCATCATAAAAAATGGTTGAGAAACATCCCATATAGTCAGTTCTTACGTATTCGTAGGAATTGTTCTAGTTTAGATGATTATGATGTTCAATCAAACATTTTGAAAGAAAAGTTTTACCGTAAAATCTTGGGTATAATGCGCACAATTTTACCCCACTTCACCTTATGTGAAGTGGGGGTGTGTATTATATACAAGAGTTTTTTTTACTAAAAAAAAATTAGGGGTGGCACAATCAGCTTTTAAAACAAGGCTTACTTTGTTCAACAATGGCACCCGCAGGAAGATTTACATAGATGAAGTTTTTAATTTGCCTTCTCTTCTATTGGCTTCAGTTGGGACTTCACTTGAACAAAGGAAGCCATATTTCGAGAGCAGATAATGCTTGTATGTACTTTTTTTTCATGAATTATAGTATTTGATGAGATTGCCTTTCCATACATCAGTTACCTTTATGTGGTGTTCCTGCACCGATCCGTATTGTACTTCAGCCATGGGTCATTTGTCAGTTCTGGGACATATATGGGTCCGCAGGTTAGTGGTGACTTTTATATATTCAGGCTGGTTGGTTTGGTATGTTGACACTTACCCGCTGACTCACTTTGTACCAAGGATCTGAGCGTCTCTTGTTTTTGTCCCTATCCTTTGACTTTATTGCACTATTAGTATTGCTTGACGGGAACCAATCATAACAGACTCCTAATTAGGAGTAGCTTAACCAATCCTTTGAATGACGGCTGTATTTAAATAGCCGTTGTGATGGCCAACTGGCTTATACACAACTCAGGCTTTGAGAAAGTGGGTCTTTACTTGCGAACTGCGTAAGCTTATTATGGAATAAATAATTTTTTTTTACCTTCCTGGAGGAGTTTCTTTTTATTTTTCACTTTTGTCACATCATTTTTTATTTATTTATTTTTATTTGTTTTTATTTTTATTATTTACTATTTTTTTAAGCATTTTATCCCCATATCTATTCATCTTGTAGATTCCATCAAACCCCAATCCAAGCCTCACTCAGTCACCTAGACGGACCTACATGAGTCGGATTGGATTTACTTGAGTGATATCGAGTGAAGACGATACTATATTCTCCACAAGTGAGACTGTCAGCTGTAATATATGTTATGTGCTGACCATATGTGGTCAGTGGACATCTTTACAGTTTATATATTATATACATTTATCTGTATTGTATTACCCTATTGGGCTCCCCCTTCTTTCTCTTTTTTTGAGTATTTTATGAGTGTTGCTGTTTTGAGAGAGAACGGCAGATTGAGGTGCAGCCCGAGATATTCTGTTGACTGTAGCTGGGTCAGGAATGATATCCCAGCAGAGCTTGCCCACTGTCGTCATACATGTGACCGATAGTCAAGTTCTTTGTGAGTCCCCAAGTCTGGGGTGAATAAAGGTTGTGGTGATATTGCCTCAGTATTTCATCGCACTAGGGCGCCTCTTTGGGCTCTTCTGTTTTTCATTGTTCTAAATCAATGAGTTGCACACATACTCTGGTCCTTGAAGGGTTAAGGGAAACTGTAAGGGTTAAGATTTTAAAAATCTCAGTGTCAGCTCATTTTTTAAAGTCCCCAGGTATGCCTATCAAGCATTTGGGGTGATAAAAGTCCCATATAATTAAACATTCATTTTACAAATATTTATTTGATCCTATGGTGGATTTGTCCCAGAATTGCTTCACTGTTCTCTTGTGCATAAGGTCTTAAGTGTTATATAATGTTTTGATTTGTGTAAAACATTCATAAGTTTGTTATTAATGTATGACACTGTTCTCTTGTGCATAAGGTCTTAAGTGTTATATAATGTTTTGATTTGTGTAAAACATTCATACGTTTGTTATTAATGTATGACTTTTAAGGCACCCTATCAAGATTCCTATGAATGGCTGCCCCCACAGAACAAATGCAAGACTAGATTTGAGGCCTCAGCAATCAAATAGAGAATTTTTACAGATGCTAGCATGAAGTATAGAGTATTTAAATATATGTAAACCCAGTTCATTTGTAGGTGTTAATGTTCATTTTAGGAAGCGCTAACACCTTATAGAAACTCAGTTGATCTTGAAAGAGCTTTCGGAACTACATACATTTGTGTTATCTGTATTATTATTTAAAACAATACATTATTAGATATTTAGCTTTATTTATTTATCAGGTTATGCAGCACTGGCTGCCATGCCTTCCAGTACAAGATAATTTGCATAAACTGACAACCCTGCTCCCACAGAGCTGAGACTGCAGTGGAGATTGGCTTTGGTTAAGGTTGGGGAGAGAATGGATGGCTGGGCATGTGCATCTTAGGTACATAGGTAACAGGAAACTTCATCTTCATCCTAATTCTCTTACATAACATTTATCAGTAGAGAAACTGCATCCATAATTCTTGCATATGTCTTTAAGAAAATGTATTTACTGCAAGTCACATGTTTCCCCTCATGCACATGCAAAGTGATGAATTCCTCTTTATTATTCACTTGGTTAAAAGCCCCATTTAATCTGTTGAGTGCCAGAGGAGTACCCCTCTGAAACTCAAAGGGTTACATCTATGGACTTTTTTCCTTTGTCCTGAATGGTACACTTGGTTTGTCCCAGAATTATTTCTCTCTTACTTTGCATGTATTGTCCTTTATCAGCCATATGTAAAACTGACTTGAAGGGTGGTTCATCTTTATCAGTCCTTACATCCCAAACATTCATGGGGGAAGGGGCACGAGGGGCCTTGTCCTGCTGAATAGGTCTTATAGTTTTAATCCTAGTTAATTGTATCATGTAAATAGTATACTAAGTTCAGCTCTTCCAGTAGTATACTATACAGATCCCACAGATGGAGATTTCATTTGTGAGAACTGATAAAAGGCTAGTGTCTGCTAAGCACTTGATAAGGGGCTATGTCCAAAAACCTATGCATCTGTCCCAATAAAGATGACATGTGTGTGAAGTGATAAGCAGAGTACCTCCGCTCTTCTCGACATATGTGTGAGAGCACACCATTAGCAAGAAGACTCCCCCAATGGAGTTCTGTCTAGAACAGCTTTATTGTAACCAGACTGATCGTAATCTGTTTCCTGGCACAGAAGAGATGACAGCATTATAAAAAATACAACAAATAATTATATTTGAAAAAGAAATGAATACACAATTTGTCTATGTCTAAAACATGGATAAAATCTATGTACATGTTTAATTCTCAAAATAAGGGTTTAGCAAATACATAAAAAAATCCTAAATTCCGCCATTTAAATGTATCCCCAATGGCCATTTTATATTTCCAACAATAGTTTTCCTGTCACATTGTCCCACAGCAATACAACTCAAATTGGTATATGTGTATAGAAACACAGAGGCTGATGAACTATGGAGAACTGGAGCAAATACTCCATAGTACATTGACCACACTTAGCAGCAAAAACTGAGTCTCCAGTTCCAGAGAGTTCCCGGCTATGGATATATTTAGAAATTATTGGACCCGGGGGCAGAAACTGTACTCTTTGAACCCATATTCTGGCCAGTAAGGTAAATGTGGGGTTATTATTAGATGTTGTTAGTTCTCCTTTAAATTGAACTTTAAAAAAATATATTAATTACAAAATATATATATATATTTTTTTTTTTTTTTAAAGAAATAAAAAATATTTCCAATTGTTTTACAAAAATGCATTATAATCATTACTCAATATAGTTTCAAAAAAGGCTATTGGCACACTGCACAATATTTATTCATCTGGCCCATTGTTTTTTTGGACAACTGCTCTCTATTATGTCTACACAATAGAGTATTATAGACCCTGATGTAAACGGACTTGAATGATACTGTGAATCTTTTTATCAGCCTGTCTTTTAAAATGTTCTGGCCATGGACACTGCGATCCCATAACAAAATCCTGCCTTTGCTATCCATTTTGGATGGAGAACTTGATTCAGCGCTACATCAGTGACGGCGAGAGTAACTGCGGTAAGTCCCTACCATCTCTTCCCCTTTTTATCATAATCTCACAATATAGACAGAATAACTAAAACTGAAAGGGGCAGTGTTACATAGGGCAAAACTGAGATAAGTACAGTAGCAAGTCAATGAGATAGTATCTTTTTAGTTTTACTTTACATATGTAGAGTAAAATTGTCTATACCTTTTTTGTTTGCTTTTACATCTTCTCACAGTCCTGAAGACTCCTGCCAATGGGTCAAGACTGTTGTGATCACCAAAGGCAGATTAGCATAAAAAGGTATTTAACCCCTTAACGACCCTTGATGGTCATGGTACGTCATGGGTAAAAAGTGCCTGAACAACCCATGACGTATTATGACCATCATGGATTTCAGGGCTCCCCGCGCGGCTGCACGCTGTTCGGGGAGCCTTGAGTCCGATTGTCAAAAAAAAAAAAAAAAAAAAAAAAAAAAGCTCCGTGGTCCTTTAGTGACCGCTGCGTACCTGCGCGGCCAGTCATTAAGGAGTTAAAGTTAGGAGCAGAGAAAAAAATGTCCAGCTCTGCATGTATTTACACCGCTTAGTGTCATCAGCAAAGATTACGACACTACTGTCAATTTCCACTTCTAGATCATTAATAAACAAGTTTAAAAGCATTGGGCCCAAGACTGAACCCTGGTACGTAGGTGCACTTCATTCAGCAGTTAGGTATACGTGTGTGTATGTGTGTGTATAGATATATATATATATATATATATATATATATATATATACAGGGACGTGCACAGTCATTTGGGGGGGCAGGGGCTCAAATGAAAAAAGGGCACTTCTCATAATTAATTATTTATTTATTTAAAAGGGCACGAGGGCATTTTGGACAAAAAGGGCAGGTGCTCAAACCCCCCTTGGTGTCTATGTGTGCACATGCCTGTATATATACACTGCTCAAAAAAATAAAGGGAACACTAAGATTACACATCCCACTGCTCCAAAAAAATAAAGGGAACACTAAGATTACACATCCTAGATCTGAATGAATGAACTGACAACAAAATCACACAAAAATTCTCAATGGAAATCAAATTTATCAACCCATGGAGGTCTGGATATGGAGTCACACTCAAAATCAAAATGGAAAACCACACTACAGGCTGATCCAACTTTGATGTAATGTCCTTAAAACAAGTCAAAATGAGGCTCAGTAGTGTGTGTGGCCTCCACGTGCCCGTATGACCTCCCTACAACGCCTGGGCATGCTCCTGATGAGGTTGCGGATGGTCTCCTGAGGGATGTCCTCCCAAACCTGGACTAAAGCATCCGCCAACTCCTGGACAGTCTGTGGTGCAACGTGGCGTTGGTCTATGGAGCGAGACATGATGTCCCAGATGTGCTCAATCGGATTCAGGTCTGGGGAACGGGCGGGCCAGTCCATAGCATCAATGCCTTCCTCTTGCAGGAACTGCTGACACACTCCAGCCACATGAGGTCTAGCATTGTCTTGCATTAGGAGGAACCCAGGGCCAACCGCACCAGCATATGGTCTCACAAGGGGTCTGAGGATCTCATCTCGGTACCTAATGGCAGTCAGGCTACCTCTGGCAAGCACATGGAGGGCTGTGCGGCCCCCCAAAGAAATGCCACCCCACACCATTACTGACCCACTGCCAAACCGGTCATGCTGGAGGATGTTGCAGGCAGCAGAACGTTCTCCACAGCGTCTCCAGACTCTGTCACGTCTGTCACATGTGCTCAGTGTGAACCTGCTTTCATCTGTGAAGAGCACAGGGCGCCAGTGGCGTATTTGCCAATCTTGGTGTTCTCTGGCAAATGCCAAACGTCCTGCACGGTGTTGGACAGTAAGCACAACCCCCACTTGTGGACGTTGGGCCCTCATACCACCCTCATGGAGTCTGTTTCTGACTGTTTGAGTGGACACATGCACATTTGTGGCCTGCTGGAGGTCATTTTGCAGGGCTCTGGCAGTGCTCCTCCTGCTCCTCCTTGCACAAAGGCGGAGATAGCGGTCCTGCTGCTGGGTTGTTGCCCTCCTACGGCCTCCTCCACGTCTCCTGATGTACTGGCCTGTCTCCTGGTAGCGCCTCCATGCTCTGGACACTACGCTGACAGACACAGTAAACCTTCTTGCCACAGCTTGCATTGATAGGGCAGCACATTGGCTCAGTGGTTAGCACTGTTGCCTTGCAGCGCTGGGGTCCTGGGTTCAAATCCCACCAAGGACAACATCTGCAATGAGTTTGTATGTTCTCACTGTGTTTGCGTGGGTTTCCTCCGGGTACTCCGGTTTCCTCCCACACTCCAAAAACATACTGATAGGTGAATTTAGATTGTGAGCCCCAATGGGGACAGGAACCAATATGAGTGTAAAGCGCTGCGGAATCTGTGTGCGCTATATAAATAAAGGATTATTATTATTATGTGCCATCCTGGATGAGCTGCACTACCTGAGCCACTTGTGTGGGTTGTAGACTCCGTCTCATGCTACCACTAGAGTGAAAGCACCGCCAGCATTGAAAAGTGACCAGAACATCAGCCAGGAAGCATAGGAACTGAGAAGTGGTCTGTGGTCACCACTTGCAGAACCACTCCTTTATTGGGGGTGTCTTGCTAATTGCCTATAATTTCCACCTGTTGTCTGTTCCATTTGCACAACAGCATGTGGAATTGATTGTCAGTCAGTGTTGCTTCCTGATTGGACAGTGTGATTTCACAGAAGTGTGATTGACTTCGAGTTACATTGTGTTAAGTGTTCACTTTATTTTTTGGAGCAGTTTATATATATATATATATATATATATATATATATATATATATATATATATAGATATAAATGTTTTCTTGAATTATATCTGTAGTTTCATTTATATAGTGATCTCTGAAGTCTGCCTTTAGGTAACACTTTCTCGTAGCAAACAATGGGATTCAATAGATCTGAATGGATCATAAAACAGTATAAGATTTTAAGCTACTAAGGACAAACAAAAGAGAAAATAGAGCCGAGCACAGCCCGCTAAGTGCAAACGTTTTTCATTTCTTATGGATAATCATGCGCAAGACATTCTATTTAAGTCCTTCTATTGACAAATGAAGAGCTACATATCCTTGGGGTATACTGTACTTCCACTTTAATGCAGACTGCATCTGAACAGTGACCCATATTTATAAATGAAAACTGGAGTTATTCTGGAGTAAACCAGCTGTACCAGATGGGACAAATAAAAATTCCTATTAAACTGGGCTTTTAAGACCTTGAGTGCTGTATTCAAGTACATGGGAATTTAGGAATTTTAATTTGTCCCCTGTGATGCCAATTGTTTATTTCAGAATAACCCCAGTTTGCTTTTATAAATATGGGCCATTGTCCCTAATTTTCATGTTCCTTTGTCCTTGCATGTCATGTCTTGTTCACTGATTGAAGCTGTGCGCACATCATGGTTGTGACTTGGTCTGTCTCTTGCTGTTTCTCTGTTTTGCAGAATGGAGTGTTCTATATATCACTATATTAACCTTTGCTTTGGTTGCCTTTCTGATGGGAGTTACATGGTTCTGTATCTACTGCTGCCAAAGGTAACACCATACAGCTACTCTTTGGGCTACATTTAAAGGGAAACTCCTTGAATGTTTTTCAGGTCTCCAACACATTGTAATAGAGATCTCTCCAGAATTCAATGGATTCAAAATAATTTTTAATTAAATTGCAAATGTTTCTATTTTCTCACAGAATTACTCTAGTTCTTCTCAGTACGGCCTTAGTATGCCAGTTATCACCATGCCTGGGAACTTCCTCATCCTGGACCCCCAGAGAGTGCTCAAGTGCTGCCAACCAGGATTCATGTCCTAAAGGGACAGGGCTTAATTGGGCAGGCAGGGCTTAATCACCTTTGTGTCATATAGTGGGCAGAACAGGGTAGGAAGAAAAAGTGGGCAGGAAGGTGGAGGAACAGGGTGGGAAGGAGAAGAAATTCACCACTGCTGGAGAATCAGGCTGTGTCCCAGGAGACCCAGTAATTCAGGCTGAAAACCGGGGTCTCAGCAGCAGATACGGAGAGTTCCCAGGTGTGGTTATCACAGGCAATGCCACTGAGGTCTTTCAGATGGCTAGATAAATGACACCATAATGCACCCTTATAATGGCACAGATAAAGTCAAATATCCATACAAATACCTCCCAGATAGGGCTCGACCTTCATAGCTGCTATCACCTAATTTCTATAACATTAATTTTTTATGTGATGCTCCTGCTATAAGTTTCTTATTTTAGTTGTTTTTTTGCATTTTGTGAATATTATATAAGAAACAAAGTCTTACCTACCTGGGGCAACGGATGAAGAAATTACAACATAGCTGTGGCCCAAAATCAACATAAATTACAGTTTATAGTATGAAATTGGGTTATTTATCAGGTATCCCAAGCTACCATTTACAAAACAAATACAATTAAATAAATTAAATGTTTATATAATTCTAAATCCCTAAAATCTAATCCTGAACCTGCTTTTGTAATACAGTTGTAGATTTTATTTAACAATCTTTAATTGGATAATGATGTTTGAAAGGTACCAAGTAGTAACAGGGAAAGACAGAAGGCTTTGTGCTCTCCTATTTTATGGACCATCATGAACACAAGAAGCTCTTCTTTCTTATTGAGGTGCACACTTTTGTTGATAGAGAGGAAGGCAAAAATAAAATTATTTATATATGAGATAGTTATATTCCTGTCCTGTGAATGTATATCCTTTTTATACATGACAGTACTCTTATTGGCTTTCAGATGTATTACACTGTACACTACTATCTATAAGTACTACCAAATATTTTTTTAGCAAGAATTCCCCAAGTAGCTTCCTATTTAATGTATATGTAGCATGCTTACTTCTGCAACTCAAATGCATAACCTTACATGTATCTATATTAAATCTAGTATGTCACTTTTCTGCCCATTCAGTCCATTCAATTCTTACTTCATAGGAAAAAAATCACATCCTGCTCTGCAAATATTTCTCTACACAGTTTGGTGTCACCAGCAAAGACAAAGACAATACTTTCAATAGCCACTTTAAACTCATTAATAAAAAAGAAATAAAAAGCATTGGGCCCAGGACTGAACCCTAAAGCAGTCCACTTAAAACTTTACACCAACTTGAAAACGTTCAATTAACAAGAACGCTCTGCATTCTATCATTTAATCAGGTCTCTATCCATGCATAGGTATCCTCTACCAGGCTGAAGCTTTTTAATTTATGCAGTAACCTGTTTCGAGGCACAGTATCAAAAGCCTTTCATACTGTGCCTTGCAACAGGTTACTGCATACATTAAAAGACTTCAGCCTGAGAGGCAGGGGAGGGCTGGCAACTTTTGGCCTGGGGGGCAAGTACAATCAAGTGGCCCATTTCTACACTCTCCAGCCCACCTTTCCAGCCCAGTCTAGCCAATTTTCTTAAATTGTATAATTGACATCAATGTTGTGAATTAAAAGCAAGTAATACCATGAAGCATATGAATGAAATGGACCTAAACTAGTGATACCACAAAGCTTACAATTGAAATGGAGCTATACTAGGGATAACACCGACATCAGAAATTAAATGCTGGCACACTAGTGATACCACAGAGCCTACATCTGAAATGGTACTATGCTAGTGATACCTTGGCTTTTTTCTTTGTTGACAATTGTCTCTGATGCTCATATATAATGCCTAGAGATTACAATCTACAAATGAACTGTATCAGAGTTTGCATTCTCTAGAGCAGAAGTGACCATACTTCAGTGAGATGGGATGTACTTCTCTGTTAGTCATCCTAATATTATCTACTGATTTACCATCATGGAGTCAACAGTCATTCACCAACTCCTTCTTTGGGCAGTGAAGCTTAAGACACCACCACCACTCCTCTGTTTTATAGCCATCAGAGATATCTTCCCTCATCCCTTTTTGCCATCCCCATACCAATATCACACCTCCCAACATTTCAAATTGCCAAAGAGGGACACTTGTGTTTTACGGGGTGTTGCTGGGGGCTTGGCTGGTAGGTGGGGCACTACCAAGAATTTTTAGGCTATATTATGACCTATTGACACCTTCTTGTGTGACCTAATAAATTACTTATAACGAGACCAAAGTATTTTATTAACACAGACTAATTTATAAACACATCTACTGATGTTTAAACAAACAATAATGTAAATTTTATTGCTGTAGAGCAGTATGATACACTTATATATACACACCTCACTAGTCTGATCCCCTAAAAAGAGGGACATCAGGTTGGGAAAGAGGGACAGAGGGATTTGGGTCTAAAAGAGGGACTGTCCCTCCTAAAGAGGGACACTTGGGAGGTATGCAATATTCTTCTTCCCTATCCTTCCTGCCACAATCTTTCACCGCTTTCCTTCCCATTTCCCACAGTCTCCCTGCTGTTATTCTACAAACCAGGCATAATACAAGTTGGCATGTCTACATATCCTATGATGTTTTTTATAATAACAGCAGGACAACAGCGGGAAACAGGAAGGAAAAAGGCAGTGGAACAGGGAACTTTAGGTAGTAGTGGGAATAATAAGACAAGAGATTTGGAAATAAAGAGAAAAAAACATGGCAGAGAGAGTGTGGCACGATGGACGGGTGGTGGTGCTGCTGCAGTGGATAATACTAATATTTTGTTAAATTACAACTCCCATCATCCTCAAATAGCTGGCTCAGGATAATTAGAGGTGATGTTTGTTAACAGTTGAGCCTCAGGTTGCCCACCCCTGCTCTCCCTAGAATCATGTGTATGCTACAAACACCCCAGGGTCACTTCGCACACACACACACACACACACACACACACACACATATATATTATTATTATTTTATTTACTTTGTATTCTTTATTCACAGATGCACCCTGGCGCATGCACACATACACTCACACACTCATACTCTGGCACATACACGCATACACTAGCACACACACTCACACCCTGGCACATACACTAGTGCACACATTTGCACCCTGTCATACACATACACTAGCACACACATTTTCACCCTGGAGCATACACTAGCGCACACACTCACAGTCTGGCACATGCGCACATACACTAGCACACACATTCACACCATGGCACAGACATGCATGCATACGCCAGCACAAATTCACACACATGAATACACTGGCACACTCTTGAATGCATGTGTGTGCTAGTGTATGCATGTGTAAGTTAGTGAATACACTAGAGCACACATTCACACCCTGGTGCACAAACATTCACACCCTGGCAACACACATACATACATTAACACACACATGCATACACCTTAATTCCCCAGAACAGTAATGCATACACTAGCACATTCACACCCCAGAACACTAATGCATACACTAGCATATTCACACCCCAGAACACTAATGCATACACTAGCATATTCACACCCCAGAACACTAATGCATACACTAGCACATTCACACCCCAGAACAGTAATGCATACACTAGCACATTCACACCCCAGAACACTAATGCATACACTAGCATATTCACACCCCAGAACACTAATGCATACACTAGCACATTCACACCCCAGAACACTTATGCATACACTAGCACACAAGTATAACACTTTACAACCTCAAATACAGTCACATAGTGATCCATAAATAGACACTGAAAATACACTCTTACTTTTAGCTGGGTGCTGAGCCCATTATTTGAAGCAAGCAACTCTGTCAGCAAAAGCCCCATAACCTGCTTTGCATGACTCTCCTGGTGCCAGTCACTTCCCCTGCGCTGCACACACGCACCACACGTCTGTCTTCTGTCACTTCCCTTTCCCAACTGGCCTGTAAAAAAACGTGTTGGTTGCTAGGCAACCGATCGTCTCCACTCCACCTCCAACTTTCCTCTTCATTCTGCTTTGGGCACATGACAAGTGTCCTGCGTTGATTGATAGCAGTCCTGAGTTGCCTCCTCTGGGCTGATGAAACAGGTACAGCATAAACTGCTGGGCCAGCCCAGCAGCCAGTTTCACGCACAGCTTCTGACCGGAGCAGGAAGTGACAAAGGGAGGCTGCGGCCCACCAGCCCATATTTATGACCAGCCCAGGGGGCAATTTCCCCCCTGCCCCCCGGGCCAGCCCGCCCCTGCTGAGAGGTGATACATGTGCATGGATGGAGATTGAGAGGCGAAGGGAATCACTAAAGTGGAGATGACGTCTCCAGTTCCCATGTTATTCTATAGAGCGTATGCACTAAGATCTCTAGAGTTGAGGAAATCTTCGTACATAGGTTCCATAGAATAACAATATAGGAACTGGAAAAGTGATAAACTGGAGAAGTCATTTCCATTTTATCACCTCTTTATCACCTCTTAGTGAATCTCGCCCCTGCTATACTACATGAACAGCAATACCCTTGCCCAAGTTATAACTTACTCTTTAGCAGCACGCAACTAAATTGACCTGATCTGATCTATTCTTCATATAATCATGCTGAATCTTACACAGCATAATATATATATCTATTTATATATATATCAGGGCTCAAAATTTCCACTCATCACTAGCCAATGGCGAGTGAAAATTTAGCTCTGGCGAGTAGAAATTCAGATCTGGTTGGTATGTTATGACTTGCAGTGGCGAGTAACTTTTCAGGTCTGGATAGTAGCAAAGGACTTCAACTTTTAAGATATATATATATATATATATATATATATATATATATATATATTTTTTTTTTTTTTTTTTTTTTTTTTTTCTTCTGTTTCTCCTTTCCCTTACTAAAACTGATATTTGTGATTTTTACTTTAGTAGGAAACGAACAAAAATAAGAAAGAAAACAAAATATACAATCTTGGATAATATAGATGAGCAAGAGCGAATGGAATTAAGGCCAAAATATGGTGAGTAAAAACAAATAAAATTCTAGCTCTCAGTATCATTGGTACGCGTGAATATTATTTTGAATTGCATGGTATTTTGACTCGTATGTATAAAATATGTATATATTATTTTACAGTCCTATTTAACTGTGTTGAAAAAACTGAGCTTTATTTGTAACTGAAAATCCAATTTTAAGCACAGAACAATGTTGTGATTTGTACAATGATGTGATGTTTTGTACTGTTCACAATGCTGATGAATTAATCAAGTGCAGAGGAAAGGTTCTGATGTGTAATAATGATCATGAGATGTGGAAGTCAACAGATATACAACCAGACATTACTTCTGAATACAGTTAAGGCTTTAAAGAGGAACTTTGACCTAGGAATAAAAATATCTTAATTTAACAGACTTCCATTGGTAGGTGAATGCTTCCCCCTATATATGTAATTCTGTTATTCAGCAATTGTATATTTTTGAGGTTACCAGTATGTAATGAGCTCTGTTGAAGCCTGTCTTTAATTTATACTTCCTCACAACATACAGTGGATTTCAGTAGTCCTGGTTGGTTCTTATGAATCAGTTGTTTTCACTGGAATGTAAATTGAATCTAACTAGCAGCATATTACAACAAAGACCAGATTCAGAAAATATGATATAGCTATATCAGACTGCTATAACAAGGACACCTAAATAGGCAATTTATTTTGTTAACTTACAAGCCTCTTATTTTTAAAGTTCCCTTTGAAGTACTTTGTTGTCTGAATCTGTCTGAAAAACACCACTGTAGAAAAAAAAAACAATCACCCGTATTTTGATAATTCTATAACGAGAATCATGTATACATATTAGAGGAGACCTACAAGATAGCAGCAAAAAAAGTAACCAACTAAAATATCCAGTAAAGCTATTTTCATTTTAGGAGTTTTTCTGGAACCAACCAAGCAAATTGTGTATCCTAATAGTTTTGATTTGCTTTCTGTCCTTTAGCAGATCTTTCTCTCATAACTAAGCTAAGTGATCACTAGGACCTTTTAGTTATCCATTCTTCATTTCAGTTCCAAAGAAAGAGTGCTTTGAAGACATGCCTATATGTGCCTTTAGTGATCCCTACATTTAACTAGATGGTGGCTGAGTTATGTACAAATTAGTTATTTCATCATAAAAGAACTGAATTATTCTCTAAGAGGTCCCATGTCTCTCCATCACCACAGAGGCCATCGGCTGTTAAGCAGCTTTAATTCTGAACTTCATTATTTTATTTCCCAGGTATAAAACACAGAAGCACTGAACACAACTCCAGCTTGATGGTTTCCGAGTCAGAGTTTGAGAGTGACCAAGACACCATTTTCAGCCGTGAGAAGATAGACAGAGAGAACCCCAAAAACCATGGTGCTCTCAACAATGGCACACCCTTCAACTTTAGCACAAAGTGCAGATAATTTGTTTCCTTAAACACAAAAGTAACACTGCATTATGTATAACAGTGTGTTTGTACAGACTTGTGGTCAGGAAATGATGATGATTCAATGTCAAATGAACAACACTACCCGAATTAGCACTTCAAGTCAGGATACAGTAAGTAAGATATTCTTAGAGAAGTAACTGGTGGTCTAAATATGTTCTTTAACATAAAATGAAGTGCATTAGCTATTTCACATACGATGCCTTTAATCAAGATTGGTTCTGCACTGGATTGATTTCCAGTACACTGAAGAAGAAGTAATTAGTAATTATGATTAAACAGACACTTTTAGTATAGGTTTCTTTAAGGACAAGATCAACATTTTAACAGTAGAACATTATTTCAGGCAGATCATACATCTTAAATAGGTATTATTTTCTAGGACATTGTGATATGTGCACTAGGGTGTAAAGGGAATAAAATAAAACATATGTTCTTATTTGTGTCTTGAAGATATAAAAGATTCCCAATAAGTTACATAAGCGTAGACCGGTGCTATAGCAGCTGGACAATATTTGCTCTTAATCCTCTGGTGATGTCAGTTGCTAAAATTCCATCCACCCCTCTGCTTCTGAATGTGCATAAACTACCTTCAGTGGACTTGACTCTGTTCTCAGTGGGAGTACTACAAGTAAAAAAAGTTCAGGAGGAAGAGATCAGGTAAATTTACCAGACCAGAAAAAAATAAAGAGAAGGTTGAAAATATTGAAAACTGCATATTTTTAAGGTATATGGGGGCTCTTGGGGATGTGAGGAATAATGTCCTCAATGGTGTATTTATTAATGAAAGTATTTTTATTTCAAAATAGGAAGCAGGATTTACTGGATATTTTTAAGCTTAAGATGCATTTTATAAATATTTACAAATAAGGAAGAATAACAGCACATTTGGAAAAGGGAAGAATTCACTGATAAATGTGAGTTTTGTTACAATATACATGAGTGATAATTCCTTTTATAGTAAAATGTATATATATATATATAATTGAGTATTAGGACAAAAAACAAGGAACACATCTATCCTTCATTCAGTAGTATTGATCTATTTTTTGACTATAGTTTTGCTCGCAAACATTCTACTCGTGAAGAAATATCAATGTGTATTGTTTGTTTATTAATTACCTTTGGCAGTGTGTGGATGCATCAGCAGTAAGTAAGGCACATTATTTTATAAAAAAAACATATATAATTTAATGTTATTTAAGTCACAAATCTGAGGTTGTTAGCATCTATTTCTAAGATGTAATTCAGCAAGAAATAGTCAGGCACACTTCTTCATCAGTTAAAACATAACTTTTAATGTTCACACATAATATCCAATGTTTTAGTCCAATATTTAGATTTTCATCAGGGACATATTAATTACATTGTGGATATCACTGTCCCGTTCTCAAATAGTCTCGCAGGAGTTTCTCCCGAAGGTGGTGTCTGAGTTCCACATTAATCAGGAGGATGTAGTTCTTTCTTTCTGCCCTAACACTGCTTCTGACAAGGAGAAGGATCTTTGCCTGTTGGATGTTGTGCATTGTCTCAAGTTCTATGTGCATCGCACTGAGCCATTGAGGCAGTCTGACACTCTTTTTGTCATCCCTGAGGGTCCTAGGGCAGGGAAGCCTGCTTCCAAGGTAACCATTGCTTCTTCGTTCAAGTCCACTATTCGTAAGGCTTACGAACTTAGGAAGAAGCCTGTTCCCTTTTGGATCACAGCTTATTTTAAGAGGTCTATTGGCACATCTTGGGCCTACTAGAATCAGGCCTCAGCTGATCAGTTCTGCAAGGTGGCCACTTGGTTGTCTGTGCATACCTTCTCAAAACACTACCGTGTGGATGTGCTGGCATTGGCTGGTGCCAGTTTTAGGAGGAAGATCCTGGAGGCAGCCTTGTCTGTCTAGGATCTCATTAGTCTCTCAGTACTCTTTTGAGCCCAGTTGGCTGTAGTTCAGTGTGCTGTGTAATAGTTCCTGGGACCTGTTTTACCCCTGTTCGGTGTCCGTTGACGCTTTGTGGTTATTGTTGAGCTATTCATGATCTGTTGGTTCATTGATTCTCTGGTGACTTTGGGGGCCTGCACCTGGTACTTGCCTTTCTTCCTACCCTGGGAAACTTAATGGTTGGACATCCCAAAGTTACCAGTAACCTGTATTGGACGACAGATAAAAGAGGATTTTAGTCTTACCTGTTAAATCCTTTTCTCTTAGTCCATACAGGTTACTGGTCTCCCACCCTGTCAAGGGACCATGCTTGGCTCTCCTGTGGCAGAACGTGGGGGTCCTTTTGGGTTCATGCTCACAGGAGTCTTCCTTTACCTTCTTACTACCTAGTCAATAGTTAGTTTTCAAATTTTACTGGATGGGGATTGGCTAGCTGCAAGCTAAGGAGAGGAGATAGGCTCCATCCAGCAGTCTGTTCTCAGAATTGTTCCTGCCTACTTAAAGGGGCTGATCGCCTACCCAAAGTTATCAGAAACCTATATGGACTAAGAGAAAAGGATTTAACAGGTAAGACTAAAATCCTATTGATATGTACTCTTTTATCCAATGCTCTTGAAATCTCTCAATTTCTCTGAGAAAATGTAGCAGTGTTGCTAGTACTTACTTCATACATGTAAAGTTCGGGTTAGTGAAAACAAAACTGAGAGCTATTATCACTTATGAAAATTTACACTAGTTTTGTCCAAACTGCTTACAAACATTATTTTGCATGAGACTAGCAGAGTAAAAGTGATACCTTTTGTTGGCTAACCGAATAGCTTCAGAGTGCAAGCTTTCATGACCACTTAGGTCTCTTTGTCAGGCAAGCCTATCAAAGAGACCTTAGAGGTCTTGAAGGTTTGTACTCTAGTGTATAGGTAAAGGATGGTACCATGTTAGTCATGAATAAAGCAGGAGACTATGAGTAAAAGTGATACCTTTTTTGGCTAACTGAATAGCTTTCAAGACCACAGATCTTTGTCAGGTTTCATAAAGGTATCACTTTCATTCTACTAGTCTCCTGCTATATCCATGACTAACGTGGTACCATCCTTTACCTATACATTATTTTGCGATATTCTTTCAAGCTGAAAGATACAATATGTATATTTTGAGGGGAAAATGACTCTGTGATTAACCTGTAGGATGTTATAGAGATCATCAACTAATTGCAAAGTCCTCTCTATATCATTCAAGTTGTTAAACAAAGTTTGTAATGAATGCTACACCATTTCACTATTTACTAGGCATTCACATTTTTAGGAGTACTTAACTAAACAAGTTATGTAACATCTGTAATACTTGTCATTTTACTGTTGTAAATGTGACTTCTATTGCTTAAATTTGAAAAACCTTTTCATGGAAATGCTAAATTGTTAAATAAATGGCAAAAATGACTAATGTGCTTTTACAGGGTAGAGCGTTTTAGTGGAACTGTAGTATGTGTGCGTGTCTATGTATGTGTTTTTAGAAAATTGACCAACTCTGATTTTTGGAAATTATCAATATAGCCAGCTAGCTCTGGCCAAAGGAAGGGAAAATGTACCATGCTCAGAAATAGAGATGAGTTGGAACTTCAGGTATTTATTTCACAAATTGATTCAGAAGACACAGATACAAGAGGAGTAAAGAAAGTGCACGAGTGGGAGCACTGGAGAGCGTGGGAAATAGAGAGTTGGGAGTTCTGGAGAGACAGAGAGAAGTTGGGAGTTCTTGGGGGGGCAGGACCTCAGTAAAACGGCAGAGAAAGAAAGGAGGAGATGGAGAGTGGGAGAGAGCATGTGTACAAGTGGGGAGTGGGAGTAAAAGTGGGATGAGATTGAAAGAGGAGGACCTACCTAGTAACCCACCAAATTAGTTCTTACGCCTTGTGCAGATACATGGCCCAGACAGGAACTTGTTTTATTGACTTCTTAAGATACTCACTCCTAGTTATTTATTTTATTTCCAAACATCACATGGAAAATCTGATAAAACGGCAAAAGAAGCAAAACATCTGTTTTACAAGAAGTGATTTTTGTCTTGAGAAGTGGCATGTTTTGTACAAATTTTAAACTTAAATGTTTAACTCATCGCTACTCAGTAGGCTATAATTTTAATCTAATTCAGGCAAAATAATTAAAAAAAAAATAACAGTATCAGCCCTATGCAGGAAATAAAAGAGGAGCAATTCTTACATAAAGGGGGCAAATTACACTCCCCAATGATTTAATTGGGGCTTTTAACCCCTTGAATGCTACAGAGGTGGGATTTTGGAGATTTTTATTTATCCCCTACTAGTTGAAGAGCCCTCGTACACGGGCCACAGTGCCACCCAGCAACAGTCACGGTGCAGTCATGCACAGTAGAGACTGCCCGCGCTGCTGCTGATACAGAGAGGGGTACTCCAAATTCAGACCGTAGTCCAATTTGGAGCCCTGCTCCATTATCAGCCACGGCAGGGACAGTCTGTAATGTGCATGACTGCAGCACGTGCAGCCGTCTCTACTGCACATGACGGCTTCTGACAAACACATTTAGCGAATTATTATATAGGATGGTACAGCCAGTATGCTCTAGAGTTGCATTGCTATTCTTCTGTGTGTGTTACTCTATATATCAAGGAGGGACTCTGGTCAAAACAGTTGTACAGTATGTCTCAAAAAAAAAAATGCGTAAGGTATCATTTTTTTACCCCACAATTGATCCACTTTCACCTTGGCCACATAGTGGGACACGCACACAATTTATCCAATCGCAGAAATCACATTAGTGGACATAATTATTGGTATTAGTATTTATGCACGTTAATATGCATGATTTTGTAATGTTGCCCACTGCGTTTTTGGGAGCAGAACACAGTTCATGTGTGTAGAGCAACAAGGCATTAATGGGGAACTACACCGTAAGAAACTAAGTTGCTCTTAATTTATCCAAAGAGCTAAAGTAGTTAGGTGCCCTTCAAACAGTAGTTATTTTATTTGTATTAATTTGTTTTACTCTAATTGCTAGTGTTTGAGTTTATAATAGGATAATGACTATTGACTAGTGTCCCTATCATGTTATTCAGATCTATTGAAGCCCACAGTTTGCTGTGAGTAGGCGTGACTTAGAGGCAGGCTTCAACAGAGATCAATATATTTACATGAGATTGCAGATATAATGCAAAATGTGTGTCTAGATAAACCTGACTGTTGTATGAAGGACACCTTGAGGTTTCAATGTGTTAAATTAAAATCCACTCAGTGGAATCCATTCTGCTTCATCTGCAAATACACAGACGTGCATACTGAAGTATGGTTTAAATATAGCATGTCCCCTGTGTGTGCAACTTATGGAAACTCCTATTCCAGTCCATATCTGGAGCGGGAGGCATCGTGTTTCAGGCAAGAACATGAAAATCTTGCCCTTTTCATCATGGTGATATGGTTAACGCGCCATTTAGTGGTGCGCACACAAGAGTGTTCCACATTTTTAAAGGATAGTTCCCCTTTAAAGGATCTTTGTCAGGTCATGGAAAGTCCCAGATGCTGATGTCCTAAGAAAATGGAGCAATTC
The DNA here is from genome assembly GCA_037306005.1 of Rhinophrynus dorsalis. Taxonomy (NCBI): domain Eukaryota; kingdom Metazoa; phylum Chordata; class Amphibia; order Anura; family Rhinophrynidae; genus Rhinophrynus; species Rhinophrynus dorsalis. Next base: position 187,122,406 of record CM074723.1, read on the forward strand.
CAGGGCAAACTACTACAAAATAGTAGTGCTCTCAACCCCTAGAGTTCAAGGGGTTAAGAGAACCATTAAAATATATGGGAAATTATTTGCTCCCATTGGGGAAGTTGTTTTCCTCCAGAATTGCTCTACTTTTACTTAGTGCATCAGCCTTCCTGAGTTTAGGAATCACAGAGGTTTTACTACAGTGGATATAAAAAGTCTACACACCCCTGTTAAAATGCCAGGTTCTTGTGATGTTAAAGAATGAGACAAAGATAAATCATGTCAGAACTTTTTTCACTTTTAATGTGACCTATAACGTGAACAATTCAATTACAAAACAAACTGAAATCTTTGAGGGGGAAAAATAAAAAACTCACAATAACCTGGTTGCCTAGGTGTGCACACCCTTAAACTAATACTTTGTTGAAGCACCTTTTGATTTTATTACAGCAGTCAGTCTTTTTGGGTACGAGTTTATTAGCATGGCACATCTTGACGTGGCAATATTTGCAAACTCTTCTTTGGAAAAGCGCTCCAAATCTGTCAGACTGCGAGGACATCTCCTGTGTACAGCCCTCTTCAGATCACCCCCACAGATGTTCAATTGGATTCAGGTCTGGGCTCTGGCTGGGCCATTCCAAAACGTTAATCTTTTTCTGGTGAAGCCATGCTTTTGTGGATTTGGATGTGTGCTTTGGGTCGTTATCGTGCTGAAAGGTGAACTTCCTCTTCATCTTCAGCTTTCTAACGGACGTCTGAAGGTTTTGTGCCAAAATTGCCTGGTATTTGGAACTGTTCATAATTCCCTCCACCCTGACTAAGGCCCCGGTTCCAGCTGAAGAAAAACAGCCCCAAAGCATGATGCTGCCATTACCATTCTTCACTGTTGGTATGGTGTTCTTTGCGTGATGTGCAGTGTTGTTTTTGCGCCAAACATACCTTTTGGAATTATGGCCAAAAAGTTCAACCTTGGTTTCATCAGACCATAACACATTTTCCCACGTGCTTTTGGGGGACTTGATGTTTGTTATTGCAAACTTCAGCCGGGCTTGGATGTTTTTCTTTGTAAGAAAAGGCTTCCGTCTTGCCACCCTTCCCCATAGCCCATTCATATGAAGAATATGGGAGATTGTTGTCACATGTAGCACACAGCCAGTACTTGCCAGAAATTCCTGCAGTTCCTTTAATGTTGCAGTAGGCCTCTTGGAAGCCTGCCTGACCAGTTTTCTTCTCGTCTTCTCATAAATTTTGGAGGGACGTCCAGTTCTTGGTAATGGCTCTGTTGTGCCATATCTTCTCCACTTGATGATGACTGTCTTCACTGTGCTCAATGGTATATCTAATGCTTTGGAAATTCTTTTGTACCCTTCTCCTGACTGATATCTTTCAACAATGAGATCCCTCTGATGCTTTGGAAGCTCTCTGCGGACCATGGATTTTGCTCTGAAATCCAACTAAGCAAATGTCAGGAAAATCCTACTAGAACAGCTGAACTTTATTTGTGATTAATCAGAGTCACTTTAAATGATGGCAGGTGTGTAATGACTTCTATTTAACATGAGTTTGAATGTGATTGATTAATTCTGAACACAGGCACATCCCTAGGTATAAAAGGGTGTGCACACTTATGCAACCAGGTTATTGTGATTTTTTTATTTTTCCACCTCAACGATTTGTTTGTTTTGCAATTGAATTGTTCACGTTATAGGTCACATTAAACGTGGCAAAAGTTCTGACATGATTTATCTTTGTCTCATTCTTTAACACCACAAGAACTTGGCATTTTAACAGGGGTGTGTAGACTTTTTATATCCACTGTATGTTCACTTTACCAATGAGTTTTTGTTTCTCTGTACTCTGGCCATCAAAACCAGAGGGAGGGGTTATAATTCTGTCTCAGTAGTTCTCCAGCTGTGTGCTGTGGGATCCCTGGATTCCCTGAAATAGTACTAGGGGTTCCATGGAACACATTTTTGTAATAGTTGGCAGTGGAACAACTATATGATGAAAATATAACTTATAATAATATACCAGAACAACCTAGAATTTCAGTACATTTGATACTGGTACTATGTTAACCCCTACAATGCTGGAACCATCTTCAAAATATTAAGAAGCAACGCTGTGGAGCCCTCTCTTGGATCCAAGGAGTTAAAGGGTTTAGATTGGGTGCAGAGATTTCATATGAAATCAAAGAGAACCACCTCGTCATATAACCGGTATTGTACTCTGTCTGTAGCACCAATACTAAGGCATCTTGAATATCCTTGAGGCAAAAACACTTTGGAGTTGGTACTGCCGCCAAGAGAAGAACTCATTAGAGTGGAAGCGGGATCATTTAAAGGGATAGTAATGTTTCACAATAAAAGCAGCTCCAATTAATCTTCACAGTATTTAGGCCATGGAGAGTGTTATTTCAAAATTGTCCAAGTTGTAGTTCAAGAGTAATTGAATGATAAAGTATCCCCTCCCACTCCTTTTACTGATGTAACACTGCTCACCTCAGAGCAGCAAGACTGTCCAGATGGATCTCAGAGAGAGACAATCTTAAATTAGCATAAGGGAAAAACTTATCAAGGGGGCTGGGTTTTCCTTATGTTCACAGTAAGAAGATTGTCCCTTACTGTGAGCAGTCTGATTCCACATCTGAGGGGAGGTAGCTTACGCTAGGTAAAAGGGCCGGGAGAGGGGTTCTTTATCATTCAATTATTCTTGAACTACAACTCTGACAGTATTGAAATAACACTCTCTGTGGATCAAATACTATGAAGATTAATCAGAGCTGCTGTTTTTGTGAAACATTACTATCCTTTAAAGTGGTCCTTATCCAATACAGCTCACTAATCTTCATTTTCAGATGGATGCTAAAATATATGTGGGTCAGTCTGAAATCAGGATATATTGCTCTTCACAAGATTTGGTAGGTTCCCAAAAGACCTGGGCCTTGGGCAAACACTGTGCAGTCCAACTGCACCATTATTTTGCCCCAAGCTAGTAAAAATACAACAGTTGGGGCCTTAGCTGAGGAAGCCAGCCCAGTACCTAACAACGCCTCTGCTACTCCAAGCTAGTTTTCATGTTGTCATTCGTAACATGTTTTGGTATATATAATTGGTCACATATACTATACAGCTACTAATATGATAGAAAAAAATAGTGGCTAAGAAATGTTGGTAAAAACTATGCATCTTCAGCATTACTCAGGCAACAGGTGCAAAATTGGTATTACTGTGTAATAAAGAGGTGGGCAACATTGATGCTATAACTGTTGTTGGGCTACAACTCCCAAAATCCTCAGTTGGCTGAAATTAATAAGAGTTGTAGTCTAACAACAGCAATGAGATCTACTGTTGCCTACCCCTGATGTAGAAACTAGTGGATGAATGAATATCCCCATCTGTCACATATCTTAGCTGGTTCATAACCATTTAATGTCCCTTGGCGTCCAACATGACTGAAGCAATGTGCACTGGCAACATTGTTTGTGCAGAAAGATAAACTAGTAGCCTATGATGCCTTTCTTACAGGGAATTATCACAGCATGTGAATACACTGATGTCCAACAAGGTGAAACTTAATTGCATGCATGCATGAATGCAGTAATGTTGCAGCAGAGCTGACCTGCACAGTGGCGTATGGGTTCCCCAGCAGATATTTTACACCAGAAACACTGGTGGTTACAATGGTCATCCACCGGCCAACAAATGGCCACCCCCACGTGTACATTAGCTAATAAAGCTTTATACTGGAGGGTAAAAGAGTAAATTATTGAGAACCATCATATTGTATATCTTTAATGTAGGAAGCAACCAATGCAGTCATTGTAACACTTACAGGACTGTAACTGTAAAAAAAAGTCCATCACATAAACCATTCGGAGTTTCCCCCTCAAAGATGAGAAAGGGAAAAGGGAATCATGAAATGCATCAGAGCCCTTCCTTCCACAATATCAAACCTTTACTACTTGGTAGGATTGTCCTAGATAAGTCTAATCATGTGCATTACCCTCCATGAGCAGGCATACTGAGCTAGAAAGCAAATTCTGATGTGGACATGGTAGAGTCCTGGTACAGAGGTGGATAAGCTGCGAGAACCCAGTAGAACAACATCAGAGAGAATCAGGAGTGATTTTTTTTAGATGTGCCATATTACATTTAACTGTTTCTGAATGGTTGTTTCCTGTTAAAGAGCTACGATATGATGGTTCTTCTCTTTTTGTGCTTTGGCCTTCTACTGTAATCCTTTTTCTATTGTGTAGTCCAAGACCTCTGGTGCAATAGCTGCATACTGAAAGCCATCTCGAGGACTGGGTACTCATTACTGCAAGATCTTGTATCCTTCTGTATACACTAACTGAAGGCTACGTATGGAAGGATCCTGGTAAGATCTTTTTACTAACTTTCCTACCCACTTCGAGTGCACAGTGTAAGTGATTAACCTATAAAGTTGGTCAAACACCCCCCCCCCCCCCCACGACATGATCAGTGGGAGAATGCAGGAGAAGGTGTGTTAAGAAAACTCAATATGGAAATGTGAAAATGGCACCACTACTGCCCTGATAATGAGCATTTACCCCAGGTGTGTTTACACTTATTTAAATATCTTTAAATACTCAAATAAAACCATTTCACAACAATCATTTATTCCATAAAATACAGTTTCATTATTGACTACAGTTTGTAACAATCTGTATAGTAACCAAATTGCTAAATTTGGAATGTAATATTTAACAAATTACCACTCACTTTATCGGTCTGAGAGCCCCTTACAGCAGAAAAACAAGAATTATTTAATGTACAATAAACACATAAGTAAAAAAAAAAAACTTGCATGGAGGAGAGTGGGATTTTACCACTATTCTAAAATACAAACTGCTAAAATGCTTCATCCATGCAACTGTTTGGATGCAAGAAATGTCTCAAACACATCGCTTTGAAATGGATTGGAGACTTCTCTCCTTTAAGTTTAATTAGAATCTATGTTAGTGTCCTCTTTCCATGTATAGAACATTTAAAAGAGACTGGATATTCATTATAAACGTCTAGGTCATAGGGCTTTTCTTGCCAAGCAAAACAAGGGTACTCTCAATGCTGGAAACTGCTTAATTGAAAAGTTATAACAGTTCAAACCCGTTTTCAAATTACATGTATAGCAACAGGGCCATCTGGTGTTCAGACAGGTATTCTGTTGTATTCTATGTCAGTGTATGTCTGTACAAGTCGCTGCCTACAGTTCTCTCCATACAATGTAATAGTAACAGCTCTACCACTTCATTGTAGGTTGAATTAGCCATAGGAACACCCTTATTTTACTCAACATGAAAAGCCGCACAAAATGTTTTATATTTTATTACTATAATATATTTTTTTAATATAAAAAATGGTACTGATTTTTTTAGTCCTTTGAGTGACAGAGGGGTTTGCAATGCATTCCTTAGCAATGCACTGTGTGCCCCTCTGGCATTCAAAGGATTAAACAGTTTTTTTTTTATATTAATACTTAACACAATAGAAAACAAGATTAAATTAGCTATACTCTTGGGTTATTAAGGTGCTTCTTTTGCTACAGATGGCAAATCACTACAAATACACACACACACTTTTCACGTGTTTTGGTTATGGCACTAAAGTGAACTGGAAACACTTCTATGTTTGATCCATATATTCCAGGCTGGGTAGGATGACCACCAACCTACAGCTAAATTATCTTCATGTTTGCTTTGTCGTTGTTTCTTTTCTGAATACACTAGATTAAAAATCCTAATTCTGTACCAAAATTGTGACATTTTTGAAAATAAAAGTGGAAGTAATTCTGGGGCAAACCAAATGTATAAAAAATAAATTCCCCAATATCATGCTCATTTAAACAGGACTTTTGAGCTCCTTAATTATAGAGAGGTTTCCAACACTTTGCAAAACAATCTGTTGGAAGAGATCTCACATTCAAGGGGTTAAAGGCCTCATTTAACTCTTTGAGTGTCAGAGGGGGTGTTGGGCACCCCTCTGGCACTCAAATGGTCAGATGACAGTGAATGTTTTTTTATACATATTGTGCAGTTAGTTTGCCAGAATTACTAGCAGCGGAACTAATTTCACAGCTCTGCTTTCCCAAATGGCTGCAGAGAAAGCACTATAGGAGACAGGTTCAAGTGGGGCTCTGAGTGTGTTAAATAGGCTATCACTTATAGCATTGCCATTTTAGCTTAGCATAGGATTCAGCAAAATGAATTAAACCCCAGTGAAAAAAGAAACACCTCTTAGGTACACAAATAGCTATTTAATTAGTTTTACTTAAACTATAGAAAAATATGCAAAATATGTTGGTATAATGTGAAATTAAATATTTCCAGACAGTAATGCTGTTTGAACCTCTCTCTATCAATATGATCTCCACAAATGATTAACTCTTTGAGTGCGAGAAAGGCATCCAATTGACACCTCTCTGGCACTCAAAGGCACTCTTACTGCTGAGAACACAACCAGGTAGAAGTACTTTTGTATATAACTTGCAGGGTCCAGACAGAATGAAAGGTAAAGGCCCAGACGCTGTGCTCCACAAGACTAGAACGTTCACAGTTATCTGTAATATTACACTTTGTTTGAAAATTAGTAATAAAATAGCCTTCAATTATTATTATTATTTTTAAATTAGTGGAATTTGTATTAGTGGTACACACTACAGCTTAACCCTATAATGACCAGTGGTGTGTGCAATGGACACCCCTCTGGTCCTTAAATGATTAAAAAATAAAAAAATCTGACACAACAGCAATGCATTACAGACTTTCAAGCAATGAATGGGTTAAAAGCCCCATTTGAAATTAGTTGGGATTTCTCGTACTTCCTTATGGTGCTGTTGGTTTACGCCAGAATGTCTCTAGTTCTACTTAATACATCAGCCTCAGTATACACAACCCAAATGATCGCCTCATTGCTAATTTGTGCTTCATATTAACTCTGAGTTCTGCGCTGACCAGCTCAAAAGGTTAACTGGTTCATTTTGTTAAGAAAAAAACAAGGAAGAACTTGTTTTAACCCCATCTACATGACAAATTATTAAAAAAAATTGTTTTTATGATTAAAATTATAAAAATATTGGCAAACATTACTAGGGTTTACAAATACACCCTAAAACAACATTATAGGATTCCATATTCAAAATAAAACTGAAGAAATGGGGGGCAAAATAAACCATATCATAAAGGGGCAAATTCCCAGAATTCACATTGATTTAAATGGGGCTTTTAACCACGCTTGAATGCCAGAAAGATCTCCAACGCATTGCTTATAGTCCCATTTAAATCGATGGGTACAGTTGTTTTTCCCCAGAATTACTTCAGTTTTCTTTTAAACAAAGGACCCAGAGTCAATGGCACACGTTGAACAGTCTCTGTTCAATAGATGTTATTTATCATCTAATTATCTTCTATATTAGAGGCCCCCAAAGCAGACATATTTAGTTTCTAAATATTCATCAATGCCATATTTTGAGCCTTCCCGTCCTATGCCAGACTGCTTCACTCCACCAAATGGACACTCGACCGATGACAGCAAGCCTTCGTTTACTCCTACCATCCCGACCTCCAGCCGTTCAGCCACTCTCCAGATCTGAGAAGGGTCTTGAGAGTAGAAATATCCTGCAACCATACACATCAACTATAACTACATCAATTTTTATTCTACTCGCAACAGTCTGATGAACATGATGCTCTGGTCAGAATATGGTAGCACATGGATTATTTTTTAGGGGCTAAACCCCAGCTCTTATGCTCCTTGTAATTTGGTCCATTTAAGAAAGACTGGCACAATCACCTAAAAACTACTACTGATTTTGAAAGAGCTTTAATGTTCACCTATATGTTGCATAAACCATCATTAAGTTACAGAACTAGGTTTGGTGTTATTTAAATTTATACATGATGCTAATTAAGGCTTGCCATACAGGCAGTTCCTGTCTTAGCCTTAAATTACCTCTCCCATTCACTGACCCTGATCTACAATGCATTGCCAATCTCTGTTCACACTAAAAGGGTTAAGTGTCAGTGAGCAGAGGAGGTAATGTAGGGCTACAACAGGAAATGCCTGCACAGTATAACTCAAAAACTAGCTTTCTGATTACAAAATGGCCAGTACAACACATAAGTGGTTTTGAAAGCTGTTTCAAAATCAATGAAGTAGTTTTAAGTGACAAGGTCCCTTTAAAGTAATGGTGAATTTGAGCTGCACACTGCACTAATAATGTGTCTGCCCAAACAAAGGGTGTGTTGAGGAAAGCCCCATGTCCTTTGGGAACCTAACAACTCTTCTTATATATCTGCAGTGTCCCCTATGGAGTGATCTCTGTTGAAGCCTGCCTCTAGGTCACACCATCTCTCAACAAACAATAGGCTACCAATCTCCTGAATCAATTGTAAGGCTCCTTTCACATGGGAAACCCCAACACAGAGACACTGCACTGATTATGTTACTCCTTTTGGAAGGTTCTATATGGGGTTATGGTGCGTTTCACATGAGAGACTAGTGTCTTGTGTGAATGCACCAACGTGCAGCAAGCTGGATGTTTTCTCAAAGTATTGGCAGGTTCTCACCTGGGTCTGTCATCAGACACACCCCCTACTGCATCTTGATTGGTAGTGAAACACAGTAGAAGATGAGTGAAAGTACATGGGAACAGCACCAGTTCTGTCTTCCAAATGAAAGAGACTCATTTCATCAGTGGTACCAGATTATAGACAGAAACAGCTAGCATTGTACAATCTATAGCAAATGCTCAGAAATAAACACTATAGATATATCCCGTTGCTGTGTGAGGGACACCTTCCTAGGTAATAAATCTGTTAAGCATATTAAAACAAACATTAATATGCCATAATTTCCCTTTAAATGTTATACAAGGCTGATTAACTACATTGAAATGGTGCATTCTGGGGCATCAGTTTCACCACAGAGAACAAATAAAATGCACATTGATTTAAAGAGTGTTTTTCAAATCTTTAAAGGGATAGTAATACCTTTAAAAAAAAAAATGCAGCTCTAATTGAGCCTCCTATAAGCTGGGCCATGAAACACTGTATTTTAATCTGTTCCATTTTGTAGTTCAAGAGAAATTCAATGCTAATGGATCCCCCTCCAGCCCCTTTTATCTCTCCCTACATGCCTCCTCTCAGATTTGGAATCCAGTAATGCGATCTTCAGGCACTGAGTATAAGGAAAACCTTGTCCCCCCTGATGAAGGAAGGAAGGGTTTTCCTTATGCTCAGTGAAGATTGTCCCTCACTGATCGCTGTCCAGCCGTCTCAGGAGGCCGGGGGAAGCACTTTTCCTTTGTACTCTCTACTTCCTAGTGAGAAGGCTGCTCACTGCTGTGTAAGGTCCAGCAGAAGGTGATGAGTACAAAGGAAAATTGCTCCCCTCAGAGCAATGAATACCTAACAATTAAATTAAGGTACATATATTTTTATTTATTTATTTTTAAATATTTTCTGCAAGCTAGCGCATTATCCTGATGATAGTTGTCATTTAACCCTCTGAGTGCCAGAGTGGAGTGCAACGCATTGTGTTGAGTTCCCCTCTGGCACTCAAAGGGTTAAGTGAATGTAACCCAATATAATTTCCAGCATTAGTGCTCCAATAAGTTGCAACAAAATCTCTAAACTTATGTTTATGTATATTAAAGGGATAGTAATATATAATTATAGTACTGCTGCGTGATGTTCAAAACTGTTAAGTTACAATGTATTTAGATGCTGAAGTTGATCCCTCATGCCCCTTTTGTCTTCCTTGAAGCTGCCTCCCCTCAAGTCTGGTCGCTTGACCGGACAGCTCACAATGAGGGACAATCTTCCTTCAGTCAGTATAAGGAAAAACCTGCCCTCCATGTCGAAGGAGGACAGATTTTTCCTAATACTAACTGAAAATTGTCCCTCATTGTGATCCGCTGTCGAATCTCAGACTGAAAGGATTCGGATCTGCAAAAGGGGCAGGGATCAACTTCAGCATCTAATTACATCGTAACTAAACAGTTTAGAACAATAGCCGGCAGTACTATTGCTTATATTGAACAATCTGAGCTGCTTTTAAAATGATATATTACTATACCTTTATGCTTTTAAGTACATGTACTGGACAAACCACTGGCACTCAAAGGGTTAAAACAGAATATGTTATAAAGTTGCATTTTAGCATTAGAATCCCTTTAGCAATGGATTTAGTGACATAATTTGTAATATGTAACCATGCAAATAGAATGACATACCTGCCAGGCCCACATTGGCTGAATTTGCAATTGCTAATGCTTCCTCTTCTGTGTCAAACCTAGTAAACAAAACATAACATCAAAATAAATTAGATGTACAGGAGTAAAAATGTTAGGAGAAAAGGTCATAGCCTAAAAGCAGAGGCTAATGACGTATTGGGTAAGAACATTTTACTCCACGGAGAGGGTGGTACAGAAGTAGAATAACCCAACAACAAAAGTGGCAGAAGTTAAGCCGTGTAATCTAGCAGTGGGGCGCACTGGAGGACCAACTCTTTTTTTTCTCACTGGCCTACCCAGTGATTACAGAGAGGCGTGCAGGCGCTCTGCGATCAAAAAATTCAATGATGTGCCAGGACCGTCACCGGTTCTTAAGACACAGACACCGATGATGGTCCTGGCATGCCACTGGTCATTAAAAGATTAATACAGGGATGGAATTTAAGCATGCATGAGATCAGTATAAGGCTATCCTGAACATAACACAAGATCAAGGACCAAATAAAGGTTTGTTTTTTACAGTAGTACAGACTAGATGGGCCTAATGGTTCTTATCTGCCCTCAAATCCTATTATTCTATTCTGACTTATTTCTATTAATAAATGTCAGTGCAATTAGCTTTAAATTGTATTGTATGATGCGAAATATTCAAGAGTCTTACGTTAACTTCTTGGGTGTTGCAATGCCTTAGAGACCTCCATAACATCAAAAGGGTTAAAAGGTAGACATCTTCCATTAAATTGAATATATTTATATTTGTGTGTTTTTACCAGTTTAATAAGCTGCTCAATTTTACATCCAAGAGATGCAACTACAATAAAACTTTATACAAAGAGTAGCAGTGGGGTCTTTACACAGAAAGTGGCCATTTTGTATTAATTCTTACATCAGCCTGTAAATGTGATCCTATAATTTAGATATTTTACCCCCCCCACACACACACAAATAAATGTAGAAATGCATAACACAAATAAATGTAGAAATGCATAATTTACAAAAATACATCTCTTAAAGTGGAAAGAAGAGAAGAACTATGCATCAAGGTAAGTGCATAGCGTTAAAGTAACAGAAATGTTGTTCTATGAAAAAATATATATATCTTGGGATTTCCCTGCCGACTAAAAGAAGGGTATTCCCACCACTGGGAAAGGTTTTGTTCAAAAGTCAATCCAGCTCAAATGCTTCTGATTTATTTTTTTAAGATAAAATACAGTTTATGAAAAAGTCATCACTACATGGAGTTACTGCTTCTATAGAACTGTATGCAGTTCTACAAAGAGAGGTAATATGTGAATCTATGATCTGATTTAAACTGTAATAAACTTAGAATGAAGAATGAATGAATGAATGAATCCTCTCTCAGTAGTAGCAGAATCTTTGCTTTTTATCAGCAGTAAAAGTCTATGTACATATATTTTATTGTAAAATGTTGCTGTCGCTTTAAAGAAATAGAAACTAGAACATATTGCTAAACAATAAAAATGATACATTGCCATTTAAGAAAAAAAAGTACCATTTTGAAATTGTTTTCTTTCCAATTATCTTTAAGAAACACAAATTAATTTAACCCCTTGAATTCTACAGACATCTCCAATACATTGGAGATGTCTCTAGAATCCAAGGGGATTAAAAAAACAGCTTTCTCTTACTTAATGACAGGCGCTAAAGGTCCAAACGTCTCCTCCTGTGTGCAGAGCATGTTTGTGGTGACGTTACTAAGCAACGTTGGCTCATAGAAATGCTTCCCTACATCCGACCGTTTGCCTCCAGTCTCAATACGAGCACCTTGAGACACAGCATCACTCACGTGTTGTTCTACCTGAAGCAAAATACTTGAAGATATACATTTCTGACTTTAAATCAACTAAGGTAGATTTGCACAGATTATATTAGGACAGCTTTTTTATTACTGTGCTAATCACCCTAAAACTGAACATGTTGTTTTGAATGGTGCTGTTCACATAAGCGATCTTCACTTCCAGTGACGCACTGGAATACAACATGCTGTAATTTGTATCCACGTCTGACACATACAAGTTACTGCAGGCTTGATGGTCAATACAAAAGGTTGCAATTTTTATCACCACCTTCAATAACTGGGTGTCATTTAATCATGGATGACTGACATCAGAATCATCAAACAAACACCCACCATGCCCTCACAGGATATCTTCAGTATCCTGCTTTCCCCTTTTGTTCATAAGTAACACTGGTGACTTGAGCAGTGATATAAATTAATACAGGGGTAGGCAAACTTTAGCTCTCCAGCAGTTGCTGAAAACAACTCATCTTTCTCTAATGAGCCAAAAGCTGGTTTGGATGATGGAAAATGTACTTCACAACTGAAATGGCTGCCTAGCCTTGACCCCAGTAATCATTAATTCAGTGGTTTTAAGTGACTGTTAACCCTCTGAGCATCAGGAATTAGTGCAACATAGCGGGGGTTATGTACTAAGGTGTGATAAAGAGGTGATAAAGCAGAGAGGACTTCTCCAGTGATATCATTTCTTTATCACACCTTAGTGCATTGCCCCCAATGCATTACACACCCCTATGGCAATAAAGGGATAAGGCACAGCTCCCCTAAGTCTGTAAATATGCTTTGCATCCAAACATTACCTTGTCCACAGCCTTTTCATTGATGAGTGGCCCTTGGGTAACTCCTTCCTCAAAACCATGACCCACACGCAGCTCCTTCTTGATTACCGCTGCCAACTTCTTCACAAAGTCATCGTGTATCCCTTTCTGTACTAGAAATCGGTTTGAACATACACATGTCTGTGGGCAGAAAAAAAACAGTGCCATTATGGCAAAAACCAGACAGTGAGATGTCAAAAAGACACATGATCCAAAGACCTAAGTAATGTATTCACCAAGCTTAAAGGGATAGTAATGTTTCACAATAAAAGCAGCTCCAATTAATCATCATAGTATTTGGGCCATGGAGAGTGTTATTTCAATACTGTCAGAGTTGTAGTTCAAGAGTAATTGAATGATAAAGCATCCCCCTCCTGCCCCTCTTACTGATGTAACACTGCTCACTTCAGAGCAGCAAGACTGTCCTGATGGATTGCAGAGAGGGGCAATCTTCAATGAGCATAAGGAAAAATCTGACCTCCTTTATCAAGGTGGGCAGGGTTTTCCTTATGCTCACAGGAAGAAGATTGTCCCTTAATGTGAGCTGTCTGGTCCCAGGACCAGATTCCACATTTGAGGGGAAGCAGCTTACACTAGGTAAAAGGGGCAGGAGGGGGATACTTTATCATTCAATTACTCTTGATCTACAATTCTGACAGTATTGAAATACCACTCTCCATGGCCCAAATACTAAGGAGATTAATTGGAGCTGCTGTGTTTGTGAAAAATTACTATCCCTTTAAGAGGTGCAATTCTGATACACACTACAGTACATTGGGCCGTATTCACCAAGCTAAACAAGTGCAGTTGTACATTGGGCCGTATTCACCAAGCTAAACAAGTGCAGTTGTGAGGCAAACTACAGTATGTAGGGCCATATTCACCAATATAAAGAAGTGCAATTTTGGGGCAAACACACTGCACTACAGGGGATAAAGTGAAATTGACACTAATTTAAATGGGGTTTTTAACCTGTTGCATGCTAGACAGTCACCATCGCATTGCTTCTCAATGTGCTGGAGACCTCTCTAGCATCCTAGGGGTTAAAAGCCATAATTAGATTAATAGGAATCGGGGGAATTAGTATTTGTCCACTATGGTGCAGTTAGTTTGCTCCAGAGTTGCACCTCATTAGCTTAGTGAGTACGGCTCTATGTATTGTCGATAGATTTCAAGGATATTTCATTTACTTTTCAAGGAATGTGTAAGACAAATCTGTGCCAGTCCTGGTTTCCAGCACAAAGTTTTTTTGCTACTTCTCTTGTCTGCCATAAAGAAGTATGAGGATTCATATTTTGAGAAAAGTTAGTTCTTGGGCTTCTACAGCATAAAGAGCATTCACTGCTGCAGGGATTGTACAACATTATATAAATGTATCTGCTTTCACAGTCCCCTTTGAAAGTTTTCTGGAAACAGACATCTAGGGAGATCAATTTCTGGGACTTAAGTGTACATAAAAAATGTGAAAAAAAATAAAAAGTATAGAAAACGTGACTTTACATATCAGGCACTTGCAGAATATGTAAAATCAAAAAGGAAGATGACTGTAATGTGAAAAATATGTGTCTCCCAATTAAACCCTTTGAGTGCCAGAGAGGTAACCAATGTACTGGATATCTCTATGGCACTCAAAGGGTTAAACAAAAAAAAAAGGTTGAGAAACACTGTTCTACAGCCAAGAATGAAACAACCTTTTGTTTTGGCTTTATTTATAAGTCAGTGTGCCCTAGCACACTGTTATTTTTAATATGTTGTCCCCATATTGTACATTTTTCACCTAAGTGATATTCTGTTACACACCTGACCAGAGTTACGGAATTTTGAAGCCATAGCCCCAGCAACAGCTTGGTCAACATTTGCGCTGTCAAATACAATGAATGGTGCATGTCCTCCAAGCTCCATGGACACCCTCTTTACAGAGCCAGCAGCATAGCGCAACAGGATCTTCAAAATATGAAAGAAAACCGTTTTAAATCTATATAAAAGTTGCATATGCTGTATATAATCATCAATATCAAAAGTTCCAATATATTCCCAAACAGGAAGTCAAGGAACACAAATTCTGATTGGCAATACAGATCTAAGCACACTGAACCATAGCAACAGTGAGCCCTGTTCTTTGGATCTTTCAATCAAATGTATTTTACTATAAACTGGACATATATGTTAACAAACAACCAGGTTTGAAGGTAGCCCACAGTTTTTAGGTATTACCTTTCCTGTTGCAGTGGAACCAGTGAAAGAAATTTTGGCTACTGCTGGATCTGTACATAGGATTTCCCCAACAGCTGGGGCCTTCTCCCTGGAACACGGAACAACATTATAGACTCCTGCTGGGATCCCAGCCTGGTGAGCTAGCTGCAAGGAGAAATAGCAAGAAGACACTTTGTTACTGACAGCCCTCTATTAGTTACAATTATCTTTATTAATATATGCAAGTTATAACATTCATGAATATATTATTAACACAAATTAGTTAAAGACTGGTGAACCTGCATCTCCAGCTGTTGGTCGAATACACCTTCGATTATTCTTGCAGTCCAGTAACATCTGGGACTGTTGGCTAAGGATGAAGAGAGTGTACTCCAACAACATCTGGGAATGGACAGGTTACATTCTTGGCTAACCAATAATAAGCGGAGGATGATGTGATTTGTAGTCCAACAACAGGTGGGAAGCACAGCTTACATCCTCTGCTATACAATAACTGGATAAGAACAATGAGCATCATAGTCCATCAACAAATGGCGAAAACCATTTTAGCCATCCCTGCACTAGACATACAATCAATGGAAAATGTACCTCTGCAAGTGCTAGTGCAGATAAGGGCGTATCTTCCGCGGGTTTTACTATCACAGTGCAGCCGGCAGCAAGTGCAGCTCCCACCTTCCTGGTGATCATAGCACTGGGGAAATTCCACTGGATTTGAAGAAAACAAGAAAACATTTTAATCCACCTCTCCATAATGGAATGGTCTGTGAGAAAGACTGTCATGCATCAATGGGGAAAACAATGTTGGAACATAGGGCCTAATTCAGCAAGATGAAATGGTGCAATTCTAGGTCAAACCAGATGCACCATAGGGGACAAATGAAAATTTCCTTTGACTTAAATTTAAATCGCGAAGCAATGCGTTGGAGACCTCACTATTTTTGGGGATATTTCATTTCTTCCCTATGATGCAGTTGGTTTGCTCCAGAATTACACTACTTTAGCTTGCTGAATTAGGCTATAGTCTTTAACTTGTAAAGTTAATTGTTTTTTATACAAATATTTAAGTGCATTATGCTGGAGACCTCAAGGGATAAAACAATTTTATTTATTTGTACCATGTGAAACAGATTGCATATATTCCCTTTTGGAATTTGTTAGTTTTTCCTTTTTTAGCAACAAGTGGATTTATTTAAAGCGGAACAACCACCTCCACTAAAGTCACCCTGCAATACTTATGCAGGTGGCAACTAGCTTTGTAATCATTATTTTACCGCTCAAAAGTGCCCACAAATAAAGTTATCCTTAAGCTTCCGAGACTGGCGGCCATGTTACTGCAGCCTGTGCGCCTGCCCAGTCAGTCTCTTCCGGAGCCGTCCGGGCCAGTGCAATGCCTGTGAAGGGTGACACCATAGGCGCGCATTCAAGATGTCCGCGGAGATGCCTGGTGTCCGGTCTCACAAGCTTAAGGATAACTTTATTTGTGGGCACTTTTGAGAGGTAAAATAAAGATTACAAAGCTAGTCACACCTGCATAAGTATTGCAGGGCAACTTTAGTGGAGGTTGTAGTTCCGCTTTAATAAATAAGTAAATGGTTTTGAAGACTGTTTATTAGAATATAGGTAAAAGGTGGTACTGTGTAGAAAAAGCAGGAGACTGGTAAAGTAAAAATGATACCTTTATTGGCTACCTGAGTGGCTCTAGGATGCAAGCTTTCAAGTCAACTAAGGGTCTTAGTCAGGCCTATTTAGAATAAAGGCTGAATACAAAATACATGACAGGTTATGCACTCATACAAATTGTTTTTACATTTAAAATCCACTGGAAGAGCATTTAAATGTAAAAACATGATTGTGTAACCTGTCATGTATTTTGTATTCAGCCTTCAATCTAAATATGCCTGAAGTAGTTGTCTTGAAAGCATGCAGCCTAGAGCCACTTAGTTAGCCAGTAAAGGTATCACTTTTACTCTACCAGTCTCCTGCTTTTAATAGAAGTAATTTTAAATAATTTGAGTTTTCCTATAATTGCTAAAAAAATGGATAGATAGATATAAAATCTGTCACTTATCTTTTTACAACCATTGCAACACAAAAGATTATTCAAGTGATACAATAGCCTTGTCATCAGTGATGTGTTTTGGAAATCCAAATGGTTGCCTCCCTAAGGTCACTTAAATAATTAAATAATGAAAAGCTGAATATTGCTAGTTTGCTAATTTTTCAAGACACTGGTCAGGTTACACACCATTTTACAGTACAGATAACTAACCTGTTTTAGTATTGCTTTCACTTTGATCGGATACTCCTCTGGCACTCATCTCAAAGAACTGCATTAGCTTTATTGTATTCAAAATATTCTGTAACAAACTGTTGTATATCCTATAAGTGTAACATGTTTCATGAGTAGCAAAACATTTTGGGCCTGAGTATATATTTTCTGCCCCAACTGAATAAACATCTCTCTTTGCAGAGGAATAAAAGCTATGCAAAGCTATGAATAAGCTTGTGTTACGGTGATGTTATATAGTAATAGTGGTAGTGGTCAGGGCCTTTTATTCAGCCAGGACAGGAAGATATAGGCAGCTAGGAAAAGACTGAGTAAGGAGGCTTAGTAAATGAAAGGTCGGTGAAAGTAGATGTTGAGGAGAACATAAAGTTTCAATCATTAGACAAGTATAAGGAATTTTAATGTTTTCCCCATACTTCAGGGCATACCGACATCCATATTGACTGATATACTAAGGCATGTAAATCAATTAAATTCAAGGGAAGCCATACATTGCAGTTCTCTTTAGCATCCAAGGGGTTAAAAAGCCCTCATTTAAATCAATGAGGATTTTAATCTGTTTGGTGCAGTTTGTTTTTGCCAGAATAACTTCACTTGTCATCAATATATTCCATAAAGCACAGTTATTTTTGTGATAATTCCACTTTGGGCACTGGTAATTCATTTCATGGGTCTTATGCATAAAGGTAAAGTAACGCAAGTCTGGGGCAAACCAAGTGCACCCCAGGGGACAAATAAAACTTCCCCCTGAAAGTCTTGACAACCTATCTAGCATTCAAGGGAATAATAGCCTCATTTAAATCAATGGGTACTTTGAACTTCTCTTACGGAGTAAATTTTCTGGCCTTATACATAAAGCCCTATACGGACTGTGTCATGCATGTAAAACATACTGGTGTAATGATTGTTGCCACTCCGACAGGCTGCTTAAGGACCAAGGCTCTTCTGTCTTTCATAGGCACATTAATCACATCCCCATATACCCGCCGCGCCTCTTCAGAGAACCACTCCAAAAAGCCAGCTGCATAAAGGATTTCACCAAGCGCTTCCTTCATAGGTTTACCCTACAGAGGAGAAACACAAACAAATCTCACTGCTAATCATGAAAATAACTAGAATACTACATTATTTATCTTTTTTATTACAGCCCAACTAAGGCCACTGGATAAATAGCTAACACCCTTGATGTTTCATCTGTGCTCCAAAGTGCCTAACTGGCATTGCTCAGAACTTGCACCTCACAGTAAAGATGATCATCTCACTAACTACTGCTGTAACATTATACATGCAGACTCTGAAAAGTTTGATTCCCCACTGAAACCAGATATATACCCTCTACTGGAAAACAGATGCAATAGCAATTAGCATGTCCATTGGTATTAGGGTATTCTGGGGTAATCCATCTTTTCTTTTCAATGGGTTGGAGTCCTCTATAGCATTCAGTGGGTTAAAGATCACTTTAAATCAACATGATTTTTGAGAATCTGTGTTGAACCCCCCATCGGTACAGTTGGTTTGCCACAAAATGACTACTATACAAATGTATAAAACTGGAGTTGTGAAATTCTGAAGCAAGTCAACTGTACCACGGGGACAAGTAAAAATCCACTGAATTCCCACCGATTTAATGAGCTTTTTAACTGCTTGAATGCTAGATAATCACTGGTGCATTGCTTTACAAGGTACTGGGGACTCTTACCACTGAAGGATTTAAAAGCCCCATTCAAATTAACATGAATTGGTATTTGTTCCCTACATTGAAATTGGTTTGCTCCCTACCGTTCACTACATCCTACACCTTTCAACAACATCCTTTCCCACTCACATCAACAGTTCCTTTGCCTGTGTATCTTCCTCTGTCCCTTTCGCCACTCTGTATCATCCCCTGATCCTCCTTTTCACCACTCTGTATGTTCCCCTGCTCCTACCACCCTCCTTTTCACCACTCTATATGTTCCCCTGCTCCTTCAACACTCCCCTTCACCACTCTGTATGTTCCCCTGCTCCTACCACACTCCCCTTCACCACTCTGTATGTTCCCCTGCTCCTACCACCCTCCCCTTCACCACTCTGTATGTTCCCCTGCTCCTACCACATTCCCCTTCACAACTCTGTATGTTCCCCTGCTCCTACCACCCTCCCCTTCACCACTCTGTATGTTCCCCTGCTCCTACCACACTCCCCTTCACCACTCTGTATGTTCCCCTGCTCCTACCACACCCCCTTCACCACTCTGTATGTTCCCCTGCTCCTACCACATTCCCCTTCACAACTCTGTATGTTCCCCTGCTCCTACCACACTCCCTTTCACCACTCTGTATGTTCCCCTTCTCCTACCACATTCCCCTTCACAACTCTGTATGTTCCCCTGCTCCTACCACACTCCTTTTCACCACTCTGTATGTTCCCCTGCTCCTACCACCCTCCCTTTCACCACTCTGTATGTTCCCCTGCTCCTACCACACTCCCCTTCACCACTCTGTATGTTCCCCTGGTCCTACCACCCTCCTTTTCACCACTCTGTATGTTCCCCTGCTCCTACCACACTCCCTTTCACCACTCTGTATGTTCCCCTTCTCCTACCACACTCCCCTTCACCACTCTGTATGTTCCCCTGCTCCTACCACACTCCCCTTCACCACTCTGTATGTTCCCCTGCTCCTTCCACACTGCCCTTCACCACTCTGTATGTTCCCCTGCTCCTTCCACACTCCCCTTCACCACTCTGTATGTTCCCCTGCTCCTACCACACTCCCTTTCACCACTCTGTATGTTCCCCTGCTCCTACCACCCTCCTTTTCACCACTCTGTATGTTCTCCTGCTCCTACCACACTCCCTTTCACCACTCTGTATGTTCCCCTTCTCCTACCACACTCCCCTTCACCACTCTGTATGTTCCCCTGCTCCTTCCACACTCCCCTTCACCACTCTGTATGTTCCCCTGCTCCTACCACCCTCCTTTTCACCACTCTGTATGTTCTCCTGCTCCTACCACACTCCCATTCTCCACTCTGTATGTTCCCCTACTCCTACCACACTCCCCTTCACCACTCTGTATGTTCCCCTGCTCCTACCACCCTCCCCTTCACCACTCTGTATGTTCCCCTGCTCCTACCACCCTCCTTTTCACCACTCTGTACGTTCCCCTGCTCCTACCACCCTCCTTTTCACCACTCTGTATGTTCCCCTTCCCCTCTCACACTTCCCTTCACCACTCTGCATGTTCCCCTGCTCCTACCACCCTCCCCTTCACCACTCTGCATGTTCCCCTGCTCCTACCACCCTCCCCTTCACCACTCTGCATGTTCCCCTGCTCCTACCACCCTCCCCTTCACCACTCTGTATGTTCCCCTGCTCCTACCACCCTCCCCTTCACCACTCTGTATGTTCCCCTACTCCTACCACACTCCCTTTCACCACTCTGTATGTTCCCCTGCTCCTACCACACTCCCCTTCACCACTCTGTATGGTCTCCTACTCCTACCACCCTCCCTTTCACCACTCTGTATGTTCTCCTGCTCCTACCACCCTCCCTTTCACCACTCTGTATGTTCTCCTGCTCCTACCACACTCCTTTACACCACTCTGTATGTTCCCCTTCTCCTACCACCCTCCCTTTCATCACTCTGTATGTTCCCCTGCTCCTACCGCACTCCTTTTCACCACTCTGTATGTTCCCCTGCTCCTACCACACTCATTTTCACCATTCTGTATGTTCCCCTGCTCCTCTGACCCTCCCTTTCTCCATTCTGTATGTTCCCCTCCTCCTTTCACCCTCCCTTTCTACTCTGCACATCTTCCCCTGCTCCTCCCCTCTTCGCTGCTCTGCATATTTGTCTGCTCCTACCACCCTCCTTTTCTCCCCAAAATGCATGGTGGGAGGAGTACAAGAAGAGGTGAAAGGGAAAGCAGGACCAAATGAACATGCAGAGCGGTGAAAAGGAGGCTGGGAATAGCAGTGGAAGATGCACACTGGAGAAAGTTTGGGGGGGAGCAGGGGAAGATACACAGTGGCAAAAGGGAGAAGGGAAACATACAGGGTGGGAGAAGCAGTGGAATATACAGACCATCACGACTATAAAATGTTACCTCGCTCCATACATAACCACACTATACATTTTATTTTACATGAACAATATTCCACATGCACATGGGCGGTACCATGTCCAATTTGCTAGTAAATATATATAACAATTTTTATGAACTACCCAAACTTTTAATTCAGTTAACGTGATAGTAAACCTATTTTTTTGTACAAATGCATAATAAGGAAAGTTAAATTGTCTATACTTTTATATTTATCTTCACAGTGTTTACTCTTTAGGTCCCTGACAGGAAGCTCCCTGGATCTCTATTTCCAGAGAGCTTTCCGTCAGTGACTGTTAAAGCAGGAATATTGATACACTGGAACAAACTACTTGCAGCACTGAGTGCTGTATGTTGTATTTGATAAACTATAGGTAGGCAGCATTGATAATGTAACAATGTATCAATATCCCTCTTTTTCACAGTCCCTGACAGAAAACTCTCTGGAAACAAAGATCCAGTGAGTTCACTGTCAGGAACAATAACATGTAAAAAATAGATTAAGTTTAAAAAAAATAATAATAAAAAAAAAATAAATTAAAGCTAATTTGACTGAATGTATTTGGCACTTACGGAACTGAGAAAGGACATTTACTGTGGCTTTATATTGATCTTTTAACCTTTTGAATGCTGGAGAGGTTTCAAAGTCTTGAGAAACAATGATATGGGGACTTTTCTAGCATTCAAGGGGTTAAATGTGCATTTTAAATTAGTGGACATTTTAATGTCACCTATGGTTCAATTGGTTTTCTCCAGAAATACACTTGAAAAGAAATGCACTAAAGTTTGTTAAGGGTCCAGTTTGGCAAAATGGTGGCAAACTGGACCCGAATCCATCTTGTGGTATGTACTAAGGTGTCTTCTACCTTTTATCCCAGTAATTACACCTCAAATACAGCTACATTACCATGTCTTCTCCAGGTTTACTGTGGTTCCATTTATCCTTAGCCATTGGCTTATCTGCATATTCAAATTTGGCTAAATGAGCTATTTCCATATTCCTGAGGAAGTGCTTATTTGTATTCCTGGAAACTTTTGAAATTAGCTTACCCTGAGATCTTTGAAAAACTAACCCTTAACACTCCCAAGAAAGTAGATTGTAGGTGCTATGTCAATGTTTGCAATAACCCACAGATGATCTAATCAGTCCTCAAGGAACCTTTCACATGCTACAATCCTGACTTTTCCTTCTGACTTTCTCTTACTCTGAGAATGTGGCCCTTCACTGTGAGATTTGGTTCCAAACCCTGAGAGATCCCAGATATTCTTATTTATTAATATGGCTATTCGCCGCGTGCACTAAGCTCTGATAGCTGGCAGTGCCTTCTGACCTCACAGGAACTAAAGTGCCTCTCTGAGGAAGTTTGAATTAGGGATATTGCCATGGCTTACACTATACAACCATAAAACCCTTAAGTTTTGATGCGCCAGAAGGGTGTCCAAACCGTTGCAATCAGTTGGACATATTACTGGAAGTCATCAGAGTTAAACTGCCCCCCACTCTGGTAGGTGAATAAAATAACAGTCACCCTGCCTGACAATGTAGCAAGCGGTGGCCTGATCCTCAACTCCATGCAGTGGCCAGTTCCTCCACTGGATGCACTTCTGGCGCTCAAAGTGTTAACATGCCCTCTGCTCTGAAAATTAGTGATGCTATGCTTACCCTGTCTGCAGAGAGCAAGCGGTGCCCAGATGCCCTCTTCTACTGAGAGCTCTGATGAGACCACTTTCAGTGAACAGGGCAGCTCTTGTTTCACAAGGTAAGCATAATATCACTAATTTGCATAGCACAGAGCATGTTAACCCTTTGAGTGCCAATGTGTTAAATGCCTTGCAGTGCACTGCACACCCCTCCAGCACTCAGCTAGTTAATTTCAAACACAGCATTCTGTGTTTAATAGCAAAGGGGGGTATGGGGTTCCTGTAAGATATTTTATTTTAATAAGAAAACAGGCACATAATGTAGAAGCAGAAAGGGTCACTGCTTTCTCCATGGACAAGCAGGA
Organism: Rhinophrynus dorsalis; assembly: GCA_037306005.1. Taxonomy (NCBI): domain Eukaryota; kingdom Metazoa; phylum Chordata; class Amphibia; order Anura; family Rhinophrynidae; genus Rhinophrynus; species Rhinophrynus dorsalis. Next base: position 187,145,873 of record CM074723.1, read on the forward strand.
TGGCTATTATTTTATTCACTTACCACTGTGAAGGGCAACTTAACCGTCTGTGTGCCAGAAATATGTTAAGAATAAGCAGCTGCTGTTGTCCTTGGTGCTGAATGCTCTCTCTGAGGCTGAGCACATCCTCTCCACGCCCCTCCCCCCTTATCATCCCCAACGGCAGTATTATGCCAGCATCCTATGCTAATGTGCATATGATGCAATTGCAATTGCAAATGTAATTCTTAGTGCATATGGCAAACTGTGTCTTCTTCTCCATGGCGAAGTGATCTCTGCAAATCACCTACACATTCTGCCTTTATGTTGAACCTTAGTGCATTTCACCCCCCCCCCCCCCCCCCCGGTTCTTCTTAGTACATCAGCTCATACACTCTATTCTCTTTGACGCAGGACTTATTAATGCAATGGAGTCCAAGAGGTTAACACAGAGTCCTTACATTTTCTGCTGTAATAATCTTTGCAAGATCCTCTTTGTTCTGTATCATCAAGTCATACCATTTCCGCAGCAAGACACTCCGCTCCTGAAATAAAAAAGAACATATTTTGACCCAATTAGTGTTACAATTCTTCATGGTACTTATCAATGACTGAACGCCTCCATGCATACACTAGACAAATAAATATGCAATGTAATGTCTGCAAACAGCACGTTCTGTGCAGAAAGGCAAATTTAACCCTATAAGTAAAATAACACTTGCCAATAATAACATCCCATTTACCTATCTATGGCCCAAAAATCAATTGGCCCTTATTCATTTTGCCTTCATTTAAGAGATGACATCTTCAAACTAATTCTGGATGTCTTGTTCATGACAGCAAACATGGTAGTTGCTAGCAGGTCCATAGGACCTCATACTCTGCTCACTGCACTTGGTAGACGTAACCCTTTAAGGACCAGAGGAGTGCACAGTGCATTGCTACAAAATATGATGGAAAGCCCTCCTTAAAAGGTTTCATTAGGCTGATAAACTCTGACAGCTTCAGTTTGAAAAAATTGCCAGCAACTGTCATGTCCGCCTCCACGATCCTGGCATGTATAACAGACTTTAGCTGTTATCTCCTGAACAAAACACAAGGGCATGATTCATAGGGGTCATTAGGATTTTCTGACCCTAATAAGGTAAATTGATATATGAATGCACAACTTTCATATGGGTACATTAGCACCTACTAACTAACGTAGTTAACATTGATCAAAATACCTGTGGTATATGTATAAATACAAAAGTGGTGTCACTTAGGGGCAAACCAAGTGCACTGTAGGGAAAATAAAAGTTCCCCGAGTTCCTATTGATTTAAATGACACTTTTTAACCCACGGAATGCTAGCGAGGTCTCCAATACATTACTTGACAATCAGTTGGAGAGAGCTTGAGGTAAAAAGGTGCATTTAAATGAATGGTGAGAATGTTCTGTCTCCTACAGTGAATTTGTTCTGCTTGTGTTTTATATATATGCCTCAGTGTATTTCATCTGGTATCCTTGTACCAGCATCATCATAAATGACTGAGCACAGGTAATTGCTCACTCATTCATTAGGAAAGGGCTAATATGTAAGGAGGTGAATGCATTTTCTTTCATATTAACTCCTTATGGACCAGACAGGGGTGCTCTATGGTCCTTAAGGAGTTAACCATTTGGCCTTTAGTAAATAAAAAACGGCGAGAATTGCATTGCTCAACAATATGCTGTACCCTCTTTTCCACTCAAAACCAGAATAAAGAGATGACAAAGAGCATACCTCCCAAGTGTCCCTCTTTAGGATGGACAGTCCCTCTTTGAGATCCTCTATCCATCTTTCCCATCCTGGCATCCCTCTTTTAGGAGATCAGACTGTGTGGTGTGTATATAATTGCAACACATTGCTCCATAGCAATAAAACTCAGCTCACATAATGTTTGGTTAAAATTTAGTATATGAGTTTATAATTTACGCTGTGTAAATAAAATACTTTGGACTTGTTACACAAAGAGGTGTCAATAGGTCATGAAATAAACAAAAAATGATTAGTAATGCCCTGCCCATCAGCAACACCACCTAAAACAAAAGTGCTCCCTTTGACCATATGACATGTTGGGAGGTATGAAAGAGTAAAGTTGAAACAACATATTTAAGAAGAAAGAGGTGCAATTCTGAAGTAAACTGCATCATAAAAGAGAAATTTAAATCTCCATTGATTTAAATGGGGTGGGGTTTTGACCCCTTGAAGGTCGGAGAGGTCTACAGCATTCAAAGGTTTAAAAACACCATTTAACCCTTTGAGTACCAGAGGGGTACGCCAATACATTGCAAAAGCAGTGTGTTGCGTAACCCTCTGCCACTCAAATGGTTAAATAAAAAGGAATTTGGGGCCTTTTTGGCCTACCCCCTTTAGTACAGTTGGGTTGCCCCAGAATTACATCCCTTTAGCTTCCTGAATAAAGCTCATAGCACCTTATGTTCAAAATGAAAATGAAATAATTCAGGGGGGATTCAATTGCACTATAGGGGAGAAATACATTCAATTTGATTTAAATGGTGCCTTTAACCCTTTCAGTGCCAGAGGGGTATGCAATGTATTGCAGAGCAATGCGTTTGGTACCCCTCTAGCACTGAAAGGATTAACCAACAATGTATTCGACACCTCTCGACCACTAAAGGGGTTAAAAGCCCAATAGGAAATTAGAGGAATTTTAATTCCCCTCCCCTCAATGGTAAAGATGGTTTACCCCAGAATTGCAGCTCATGAATACCGAATAAGGCCCAAGGGAAGCAATTCTACAGAAAGCCAACTGCAACATAGGGGAGAAATAAATTCTTATTGATTTAACTGGTTGAGTCTTATTTAAATAAATGGGAATATTTATTAAAGGGGGAAAAAAAACAGTACAGTAACATGGACAAACCAGGTGGGGGTAACCGGATGCACTGAAACCCTCTTTGTACTCTAGTGCTATAATGATAAGATCAGGAAACACAAAGCTTTAACATATACAATAATGAACAATGATTGTTGCTGTTGTGCATAGGTCTATTACATGGACATGCACACTTTCTCTCTGCAGCTGTTGCTGGATTATGACCACCATTATGCTCAGCCAGTGGTCAGCTGTGGATTATGGAAACTGTAGTCTAACAGCTGGAGCACTACAGTTTACAAAAGGTCTTCGTTTAGTTAAATGCAATGGATTTTGGATTCAGAATTTATAATAATAATAATAATTTCAGGTATTCGTCTATACTTCTTTAATGTTTTGGAAATCCTGCTTTTATCCTGGAGTAACTTGTGACATGTGTAATGATCTCAGGCCATACTCACCTTGGCGGACACTTCTCTCCACTTGGTGAACGCTGTAGCCGCTGCTCTTAGCGCCTCCACGCACTCTTTTGGTCCACAGTCAGATACTTGCACCAGTTCAGACCCAGTAGCTGGGTCCAGTACTGGAAATGTGGCAGAATCCGAGGAGCGCAGCCAGGATCCACCCACATAAGCAGAAGAACGCACAAGTGAGGCAGGGAGCCCTGTGGAGTAAGACATCCTACTGGGGAGATAGAAAATGCCAGACAGAGGCAGCCGTGCAAACATAACCCCTCACTGCAGATCTACACACCCCCTGGCACAGGAACACAGTGATAAATGTAACTAACTTGCAGAATACCTGATAGGGGCAGTTCCACAAATCATTAGCTAGATGCAATAAAACGTTACGTAATAATTACATGCAATGACCATCTGCCAACTGCACAGTCAGGAACAATAATGAAGGAGGAATAAAACAGTGATCTTCAGCAATCGTAGCACATACTGACAACCAAAAGAAAAATAAAAAAACAACGAACACACATACCAATCACTAGCACCAGAGGTAGGGGGGTCAATTAGACTGAAATCATAACAATGTAGTAAGAGAAGGAATTGCAAAATATTGTACCCCTTGAAAATATAACTAAAATGCAATTAAAAACAATAAAATATATATCAGTGACGCTGCATGATCAATACATGCCCTCTGTTTAGCTACTAAGGACAGAGTAATCGTTTAAGGTAAGTAAAATGTCATGAGCTGTGTGCAGATATATGCACAATAATACATGTACTGTGCAGTGTGATAGGGTAATAGCTTGCAGACAAGACTCCCAGGCCCAGAGTAAAATAATAATCCTGCAGTTGCTCCTGTCACGGTCTCTGCAGCAGCAACAGCACAGACCCCGGTGCTGGGGACACTGTCACAGCAATTTTCAGCCTGTGGGTGTGAAACCCAAATAACCAATAACAGATCACTGTGCGTGTCATCTGGCTTAAAGGTAAATGCACTCAGTTCCAGGCTCTGTGAGAAATTGCATTTATTTATTGCAGCAGAAGAAGAAAAGGAGTAGCGCCATCTGCTGGTTTGAGTTCAATTCCTCCCATAGTCTTTCATAATTTATTCCATGTTTTCCTTTATTTAAATCGGGGATGAACATATTGAGGGTAACCAGCTGGTGTTCGATTGCAATTACAAAATAATCTAGGGAGCCACAAGGTGACTACTTATAAATCAGTTTCCTTCTTATCTAGCTTTTCTTTTATATTGTTTGCATTGCAAGTGTTAGCAAAAGTGAAGCCATTTTTACACACTGTTACAAACTTGTAATCAGATCATGATGAATTAAATATTGGGGAATTTTAACCCTTTCACTGCCAGAGGGGTACACAACGTGCGTTGGGTACCCCTCTGGCACTGAAAGGGTTAATAGAGCTAGGGTATTTTGGATATCCATTATAGCAGGAGGGTGAAATCTTGGGGAGTCTAATAAAATGCTTTTTGCCATAGTATTTTAGCATTTAAAACAGGACAGCTCTATCTGCACCATAGGGAACACATACAAATCCCCATTGATTGAACTCTTTGAATGCCAAAGTATGTGTTGAATACCACCTCTGGCACTGAAAAGGTTAATTGGAGCTTTTAACACCTTAAATGCCAGAGAGGTCTGAAATGCACAGTATCACAATGTGTTGGAGATCTCTCTAGCATTCGATGGGTTAAAAGCCCTGTGGCAATGAATGGGAATGATGAGAATTATTATGTGTTTCCTGTAGTGTAGTCAGTTTGCTCCAAATTTCGCCACTTTTACTTCATGCATCAGCCTCAGTGATGGCGATATACTGAGAAAAAAATGGAGCAATTTGTGGTAAAACTAACTGCACCGTAGAGTACAAATAAGCATTCACATTGATTTAATGTGGGTGTTTAACCAACTGAATGCTATAGAGGTCTCCAGTGCATTGCTACAGAATGCTTTGGAGATCTCCTTGGTGTTAAAGGGATAGTAATACTTAAAATGTAAAAAAAATATGTTGTAGGGTTTATCCCCCTGAGTAAAACAAGAGTACTCCCACTGCTGAAAGATGTTTCATTCAAAAGTTATTAATTTTCAAAGTTGAATTTTTTAGGTGCAATATCACAGTGGCCTGAAATTGTACAGTGGCGCTGTTGCTACACCATCCTATGGAGATTTATGGTCCCGGGACCAGAGCTGTCCATAGGATGGTGTAGCAACAGCGCCACTGTACAATTTCAGGCCACTGTGATATTGCACCTAAAAAATTCAACTTTGAAAATTAATAACTTTTGAATGAAACACCTTTCAGTAGTGGGAGTACTCTTGTTTTACTCAGGGGGATAAACCCTACAACATATTTTTTTTTACATTTTAAGTATTACTATCCCTTTAAAGGGAGTAAAGGCCCCATCTACATCAGTGGCGGTTTTATTAGTTCCCTATAGTGTAGATGGTTGGCTTCTCAACTGCACCACTTTCTTAGTATAGCAGTCTCACTTAGGCCTTGATTCATTTAGCATGGTAAGCCATTCAATTACCAGTGCTATGAAGAAATCTCGGCACAAAAATAAAACACGTCAGGTGCTAAAGTTAGCTCCTTTTGAAACCATTAAATCCCATATAAACGTCGTCCATTTTCCCATTCAATTCCATGCATTAGCAGAAAGATACGTTAAGGGACCCACTCTAATGGGTGAAAATCTTCATACAGTTTTTTTGGATGCAGAGTCCCTTAACCCCTTAAGGACCAGCAGTCCCGGGGTGTGTGGTCCTTTAAGGACCAGATAGAAAAGTTTGATGTGCCGGCCCACGTGACTGATCACGTGTGCCAGCACGCCGAACGGGGGACTGAAAGAGATCGTTCCAGTCTTGGATCAATCAACTTCAGTCCCCGCTATTACAGTGCTCCTGCAAGAACGCTGTGAGTAAAAAGTACGTGACGTGCCAGGACCGTCACTGGTCCTTAAGTGCCCGACAGCCGTGAAGGTCCTGGCACGTCATTGGACGGGAAGGGGTTAATGCATCTGAAAACTGCTAACGCAGGAATTGAAACTGAAAAAAGGCCAAAACCCCCCCCCAAAAAACCCTAAGTGACCAATGGATGTACTTGATATTGGACCCTAAGCCCCATACCAATACACCCAAAGAAATCCCAAAATATGTGAGATGCTAGAAGTATTAACCCTATAAGTGCCAGAGGTGTATGCATACACCACTGGCACTCACAGGGTTAACCAGACTAAGAAAAAAACAGCCCTTAACAATAAACACTTACCAGTAATCCTGATGTACAGTGGAGTCTTCAGCAGCCTGGTCAGCTACTGTCTATCTTCTTCTGTCATCTTCTATCTTCCGTCTTCTTCTTTTCTGTCTTCTCCTCTTCTGTCTTCTCCTATTCTGTCTTCTTATCTTCTTCCTTGTTTCAAATAGTTACCTGAAAAAGAAAAAACAAACATGAAATATGGTCAACAAACATAATTTGGAAATATGTGCATTGTTTAACCCTTTGACTATCAGAGGGCTACACAACGTATTGCAGAGCAATGCATTGTGTACCTCTCTGGCACTCAAAGGATTAAAGTAATGCATCCATTGCATATGGTGCATAGGAATAAATAACTCGTTTTGGGCTCCTCTGCTGACGGTGGCGGCAGGAAGTGAGGCTGACAACAGCCCCCCCTTGTTACCTGTCGGACCAATGCCCAAGCCAGTGTATGGGAAATTTGAATAGAGACTGGCTTTATATGGCCAGTCTCTGTTCAAACTGTCTCCCACATGTCCATTGGCTCGGATGTGTGCTTATGCACCTCCCAGCCAATCAGCTCCTAGTGCTTCCACACATGATGAAATCATTAAATTCAGTTCTCAAAATGCAGTGTGACTGGTGAAGGGATTAAAACTTGTATACATTTTGTGAACATAATACACTTGGAGTGCCTTCCCTCTTTTTTTTGTCTCTGCAATGCATTGCAGTACATTGGATACCTCTTTATCACTGAAAGGGTTAACCTTTTCAGTGCCAGGGAGCTATGTCATCAGATAACTCTGGCACTCAAAGTGTTAACTGTCATCACATGGCTTTTAGATTATTTACTGGACTGTGAGTGAGCTAGACCATTTAACTTTTGTGTCAATACCATTGCCCTAGAGAGATAAGCATGTCAAACATCTGAAGTTGCGCCACCACATTTTTTAAAGGGGTTTTTATTCCTCATGTAACATTCAAACACTTCATCATGTCAACTTTCAGGTTCTGCACTAGGGTAATATGTGTGATTTCCTTGCTTTGGTTACAGGTTGCACCTTGTGGCATTTCAACACATATTGAGATAGGTAAGTGCTAATGAATTATTAGCATCACCATTTATTTTCAGAACATTCCAGTACATTTTGCAGACTAGTATATCTTACATAACATTTTTGATGATGTTACATCATTGTAGTAGTCTACAAATATACTGGCACTATATACATATGGGCAAAGACATGCTGAACGTTGCAGACTGTGCTATCATCTCCTTGTAGATAATTATTAAACTATGTCGGATGTAGAGCAATTCTAGAGCAAACCAACTGCAAACCAGGGAACTAATACAAATCTACACGTATTTAAATGGGTCTTTTATCTCCTTGAATTACTTCTCAATGTGTTAGAAACCTTAATATCATTACAGGGGTTAAAATCCCCATTTAAATCAATGGGAATTTGTATTTTGTCTCTATGGCACAGTTGTTTTTTCCCTAGAACTGCACCTCTTTTGTGTTGTGTCTATTGCCCACTGTGGTTTAGTTAGAGTTCTGTTTTGCTAATATGAATATTGCACTGGTTTGATATGTTTTTTATGTATTGGGGTCGTCAAGCACAGAGATAGCAAGTTGCTGGTGGAATTTTGGAAAATAATTGTGTAAATTGTTGTCCCATTCTCCTTAGTCCTAATAATCAATAATGCTGAACGCATCCTTAAAGACAAAAAGTCAGTTTGCCAGAAACTCCCCTCCACCCTTTGAACTCTAATAAATTAATTGATATAAATTTAAATATCAAGTACTTACAGCTGGTATCTATAAACATTATTTATTATGTTAGATACCTAAAATATAAAACCATCACTTGTTTTTAATGCCTGTGTAGACTGTCCTATTCAGACACCATTTGGTTAATTTTATTTGTGCCATTTAAGGTAGTTAATTATTGAGATTATAATACACTGCTCTTTAAAAAGGCTGTACTTTATCTCAGGTCTTTAACAGGCAAGGGATTATCATGTTTTAGGCAACTATTAAGATTATATTAAAGTGGGGCTATCCCTTTACAACATTTTTGCCTAGTAATTAAAAATGAAAAGTTTATTTTGCATTATGTTCAGATTCTTTTTCTAAGATGACCCATATTTTTTATTTTTTTGAATTTTATTCCATCCCTCTAGGGGAAACTGAGTTTTTATTAGCCTAAGAAGATAGCGAGTTGGGGATTTTCTGGATATGTGGGCGATTAATTATGCAGGCTTTATCTGACCAAGGGCTCGATCCGATTACCTGCACTAAAACCGGCGTTACAAGAAAAAAAAGTAGCGCAAATTTTGCGAACGTGTTACATCGGTATTCTATTGCTGAACCACAGTAAAACAAAACTGGCGTAGACAGCACTTTTCAGAGTAGTAACAAAACTGGCACTGTCTGCTTTTTTCCGACTACCGCCTACAAAAAACACGCAAAATGTCAAAGTCCAAGGAAATAGGCGTCCATTTGATGACAGAAAGATCAAGTTCAGTGTTACATGTGTTCTCCACAGAACAAAATCCGACAGAGTGCCCCCCCTAGACTTATTAACCCCTCCTTCTAAAAGTCGACTTACAGTGCTTTCTTCCGCCACATTAAACCAACAAATATTGTTCATAGTCGACAATTAACTCTTCCCCTTCCAAAGTCGATTTCCAGTGCTTTCTTTCACCATATTAATTTGACAAATATTGTACATCCGACATTTTAACCCCCCCCCTTGAAAAGTCGACTACAGTGCTCCCATGATTTTCGTTCACCATTTTCATCCAACATTTTTCTTTACCTATTATACTCAACATGTCCTCATATTTTTTTATTGCAAGATTAACCCTATCCGTACTGTACTGTAATGTGTTTGCTACCCCTCTGGTACTCATAAGGTTAATAGGCAACCTGTATATGTATAAAAAAAAGTGTTTGTTTTTATTATAGATGTCATTTGTGTGAAAATGTAATTAAATATTTTTCTGGCACTCAAAGGGTTAAAGAGCATATAACCTATGTTTTACATAGGTTATATGCTCTTTAAAGAAAATCATTGTTACACATAAATAAAATATTAATTACATTTTCACACAAATTACATCTATAATAAAAACAAACACCTTTTTTATACATATACAGGTTGCCTATTAACCCTATGAGTACCAGAGGAGTAGCAAACACATTACAATTCCTCTCTGGTACTCATAGGGTTAATCTTGCAATACAAAATACGAGGGCATGTCAAATATAATAGGAGAAGAAAAATGTGGGCTAAAAATGGTGAAAGAAAGTCATGGGAGCACTGTAGTCGACTTTTCAAGGAGGATGGGGGGTTAAAATGTCAGACGTACAATATTCGTCGAATTCTGACTTACAGTGCTTTCTTTCACCATATTAATTCGACGAATATTGTACGTCTGACATTCACAAGTCGGGTAATAGGATAGCAAAAACTGACATAAAAAAATAAACGCCCAAGTTGGAAAACAAACCTCTGCTGAGATTAGATTCCCTAAGTACTAAATCAAAAATCTCAAAAATGATTTTGTTTGTTATAGGTAGTTTAACTAGATACATTTAATGAGATTAAGGACTTGATTCAATAGTCTCTGACGCCCAAAAAAAGCCAGCGGCAGTTTTTTTAAGCAGGGTAAGCCACTCAAATAGCCATCTAATGAACAGCTAACTGCAGTTTTAAAATCACAATGGACGTTAATATTTCATCCATTGAGAACAATGGAACAGCTATAACCAGCAGCCAATCAATTTTGTGTGATGGTGCCAGCGCACGAAAATTGATACATGTAATAGCTGAAATTCTACAACTAGGTTTTGCTGGCAGTATAGCACACAATGTACAATGAACAAAAAAACACTGTTGGAAAAAGAAAGCAGGGAAATATCAGCTCACACAACACCCAGCACATAGCACAAGTACAAGTACAACAATGGCAAAGTTAGCCTCTGTAAAGCCAACCAACCATACGGAAAATGGCCATGCTTTACAAACAAGTCCCAGACAACCAACAAAAACCTATTAACACCCCAGGGACAAGGGGTTGATAAAGCAACCCAAGACAATCTGTCAAACCATATCCCTTAACAGGGGTTAATGTACAACAACACATTTGTACACCCAACACAAGATGCACACCTGTCAATCTGTAAGCAACCCAAGCTCACCTGTGTAACATCACCAGCCAATGGAGGCACAACGTGCACCTGACAACGTAACACATGCACCTGACAGGTACACAGCAAGTACAACAAATCAGACAAACAAAAACAGCCATACAACAAAACACTTACCTGGACAACACACACCTTCCCATTGGTCACTCCGTACCTGATGAACGCACCTGGGTAACACCCCACTACTTTCTTAAAGGGACAACTCACCATGTTTACAGTGAGACCACTCAGACAGAGACAGACAGGGAGATTATGACCAGTGTGCTATTCTGAGAAGACATCACAGACGAAGGCTTGTGAGGGCTAGAGATCACCATCAACCCCCAAGCACACCTGCTGAACAGCCTCCATTTGATGCAATAGCTGATGCTCTGGCTGGACAGCCAGACAGGAGTCTGTCTTCATCTGCAGGACCACAACAGGCAGCAGCACCTCAGCTGCCACAGGGACCTGTGGAGCAGCACAGGGATGACAGACGACCACACAAATCCAGGATATTCTGCACAAGGGTCATGCTCTACGGAATGACGGATGCTGAAGTCAGAGACTGCTACAGGTTGACGTTGGACAGCATCATCAACCTACATGAGATGATCAAAGATGACTTTGACCAAATATTCACCATCAACCTTGCTCTATTTGGCTTGCAGAAGCTGATGTGCACCAAACATTTTGTGGCAAGTGGATCCTTCCAGTCCACAGAATGAAATGCAGCTGGCATGTCCCAGCCCACATGTTCAAGGACACTGTCTCAGGTGTTGGCAGCCCTCAAGAGGAAGGCCAGGAGGTACATCCACTAACCCTCCCCTTGTGGATTTTTTTCCACTCATAAGAAAAGGTATTCTTAATAGCCTCAATTACAGACATGCTGTATCCTACATAAAGGGTCTTCAATTTAGAGAGGTTTATTTATATAAGATAGGGAACCAATTTTGTCTAGATGATACTGAACATTATAGAAAAAAAGAATAGGGCTCAACAAGGTAAGGATCATGCCATCTACAAATACGCTTCTTTTGTATACATTATTACTAATTTGTATGCCTGGAACATTTGGTGAAAGCCTAATGATTTTGGCTAGGGATCCATTACTAAGTCTAAAAATTAAAGGGAATAGAAGGCATCCCTACCTTGTATCACTGGTCAACTGTAAAGGGCTAGAGTCAAATCTTGATATGGAGACTGTAGTAGCAGATGGAGTAGTATATATATATATATATATATATATATATATACATACACAAAGCATTGTTTTATCATATTTTGGATGTAACTAGCTAAGGGGCCTTTATTAAGCAAGGAATACTACTATTCCTTTAAATGCAGAACACACTGCAGGGATGCACTGTTTCCTGTGTATTCCAGCCAAATAATATTTTCAAAAGCACCCTGCATTTTAAGGGTTATCTGGTCACCTTACCCTAAAGCTGTTCTTGGACCACAACTCCCATCATCCTCAGCTTTCCAGTTGTGGGTGATATTTGTGCTATTTTAGGTGCAATTAACAACATAACACAATATATATTATTGGTAATTGAAAAATTGCAACAATATTGGATCAAAAGTCTTATTTTAGGTGAAACCATTACAGCATAACATTACGTAGACTTGTTTTGCTCCCCGCTGTGCTACACTTATGAAGTGGGCCAAATAAGTAAGTCAGGAATCGCTGGCAGTGTTGCTAATGTTATGGGGCAAATTTCCAAATATATGGAGTAATGTATAATGTGAACTTAGCCACTTCAGATATAAGGAAAGGTGCAAATGTAAATTAGGATACAATGAGGGCATACCTGGGAATTCTTCTGTTCTGTCCTGGTCTGGAGACTCACAGGACAGAATGTGATTCTCCTGTATCTGTGTTCCTTGGTAACTCAACCCACTTTCTCATCCATCCCACCTGTTGCCCGCCACTTTCCAGCCAATTTTGGGACAAACACCCACCTACATCTATGAATCTTCTCCCAAACTGTGCTGTGAATAGTGTCATTTGGCCACCTTTACCCATACTTGTCATTTGTCACTTCAGGGGCTGCTGCCAAAAAAGTCACCAGATGTGCTTATGGGAGAAATAATGAGTAATTTAAATGAACACTAGAGAGGTCTCTAAAGCATTGAAAATCAATGCACTGGAGACTTCAATGCAATCAAGGGATTAAAAGCCAAATTTACATCAATGGGAAGTTTTGTTTCTCCCCTATGATGTATTTGGTTTGCTCCAGAATGACAGTAGTTGCCTTTTGTCTATAATAATAAGGTTCTTAGCATTTCCAGTTTATGTGGCTTTCATTCTGCTTGCTTCATAATGGGTCCTAGTGGGAAAAACAAATCAATATTTCATAGTTTGTAACAACTTTAATAACTGTATGAACATTGTTTAATATTTTAAACATGACTTGTTCTGACTACTCTGTTTTAATGATGTGAAAAGCTTATCTATGTTTATGACTTTTTCTACAGCTCACAGGGCCCTTGAGTACTTTTATCAAACCGAAGGAAACTTTAATTACAGAGAGGTATAGAAAATGTTTTCAGTCTTTTGATTTCTAATTATTTCATTAAGTTTTCATTCAATGGGATGTCATACATTATTGATAATAGAACTGAGGATTTATTTCCCAGCATTCCCATGTTCAGCCAAGCTTAAGGAAACTTTAATTACTAAACGGTAAAGAAAATGTTTGCTGTCTTTTTTATTTTCAATTACTCAGGTTTCCATTTTATGCAAAGTCAAACAACATTAATAAGAATAATTTCTTGCGGTTGCAACCTTATTCATACCATGTCTTTAATGAGTAAATAAATTAATTTAAATAATTTTGCTATTTCATTGGAAAATTAATTCAGTATGGGAATAGTTTAACCCTTTGAGTGCAATGCATTGGGTACCCCTCTGGCACTGGGTTAATCCATTGACTGACAGAGGGGTATGCAACACATTGCAAACCAATATGTCTGATAACCCTCTGATGTTCAACGAATTAACCCCTTAACCCTTTGAGTTTTGCTATTTCATTGGAAAATGAGTTCAGTATGGGAATAATTTAATCCTTTGAGAGCAATGCCCCCCAATGTACCCCTCTGGCACTTAAAGGGTTAATTTGCTGACCAATACATTGAATAAACCTCTGACGTTCAACTAGTTAACCCCTTAAGAGCCAGAGGGGTGTGCAGTGCATTTCTTCCCAGTGCTTAGCACTCCTCTATGGTCCTGAAGGGGTTAAGAACAGGTCTTGTCTTGTGTGAGCCTGAAGGTCATATGCAGAAAACAAAAGATGAACAATTCTGTGGCAAACTAATTTATAGAGACCAGACCTAACCTTATTTCCGGAGTCAAATATGAAATATGCAGACTGCTGGACTGCTTTGATTATAGTGCAGTTATGAAATATGCATATTTGCATGTCTCCATTTGAATGTGAAGTCTGGTAAGAGCTAATGAACTGCGCTATAGGGAACAAAGACAAATTTCCCCTTTCTAGCAATCAATAGGGTGGAATGTATGAATTTGCCAGCTCAGGTCTGTTGCCGTTTGTCTCCACATCATGGGCTGCCCGTATTGATGTGCATTAGAGTGTATGATTGCTTTAGAGCACACTGGCTCATACACTCTGCTGTGTATAAGACATTAATGTAAACAAACCCTGAACAACTCCCCAGTATCATGCGCAGAAAAATGGAATGAAGGCAGTTTCCTCTCTGTTATCAAGTAAAACAAGGAGGAAAGCAATACCCTAGAAATGCCCATACACTTCCCCACTGCCTCCTTTAGTGCAAGCAGCATTAACCCCTTAAGGACTGGCCACGCGGCACCTCGGCCAGCACTTAAGGACCACAGATCTTTTTTTTTTGTGTGTGCAACCGATTCAGGGATCTCAGAACAGCGTGCTGCTGAGTGGGGATCCCTGAATTCCAGGACGTACATGTATGTCATGAGTCCTGTACAGACATTCTCCCCATGATGTACATTCCTTAAGGGATTAAAGTGATAGTGTTGTCAAAAAATAAATATACATGCGATTCAGTGTGATTAATATGTTCAGAAAATCCTGCTCCTTCGTGTTTGGCTTAAAAATCCAGTTAAAAGTTCCCCCTTCTGCCCCTTTTCAGTACGTCATGCAGATTTCACTCAGATCTGAAAGCTGGTCGCTTGCCCGGCCAAATCGCAATGAGGGACAATATTGTGTCTGTCAGTCTAAGGAAAACCCTGCCCCTTTGATGAAGGGAAGCAGGGTTTCCTTTTGCTGACACAAGATTGTCCATGGTTGCGATCTGTCCAGACTGGCTTTCTGATCTGAGGGGAGTCTGCATGACGTACTGAAAAGGGGAGGGAATTTCCCTGTTTTCATACAGCTGGGCCAATCAAAATGAATGAGCCACTGATTTAACTCACCTGCTTCATAAGGGAAATCCTTAAATCCTGGCCTGTTGGTGGCCCTTGAGGATCAAATTTGAACAGTCCTGCCCTAAGGAGTTTAAAAGCCCAATTTAAATGAATGGGAATTGGTGGAATTTCTATTTGTCCCTTGCAGAGAAGCAGGTACGTTCAAGAACTGCTCATATTTTGCTTTCTGTATAAGTCCCTTAGGATGATATTTATAACTAGGGGGTAATTCGGGAGCAAACTACCTGTACCATAGGAAACAAATGAAAATTGGCACTGATTTAAAGGGATAGTAATACTTCGTTTTAACTTTATTTTATTTTGTAGGCATTAAAAAAACATTAAGAATGATATAAGTCTTATCTCTCAAACCTTTATGGTTTAAGAGCTATTCACAAGCAAAGTTTCCCCTCCCCGCCCCTTTTACCTAGTGTAAGACATCTCTTCTCAGATGTGAGTCTGGTTGTAAGACAGTACAGATAACAGAAGGGGACATTCTTCTTACAATGAAAACAATGAAAGCCCTTCCCCCCTTGACAAGTTTTTCATCTTTTTCCCTTATCTTAATTGAAGATTGTCTCTCTCTGCAGTCTACCTGTGCACCTCCCTTCTGCTCTGGCTGAACAGGGGAGGGGAACTTTGCTTGTGAATATCTCTTAAACCATAAAGGTTTGAGAGATAAGACTTATATCGTTCTTCATGTTTTTTTAATGCCTACAAAATAAAATAAAGATAAAACAAATATTACTATCCCTTTAAATGGTACTTTGCTTGCAATGCTCTGGCGATCTCTCTAGCGTTCAAGGGGTAAAGAGCCTCATTTAAATCAGTGAGAATTTTGAGAATTATATTGACCTCTGTGGTGTATTTGGCTTCCTCCAGAATTGAACCTGTATCAGGGCTCGATCCAAACGTTGGTGTCGGCAGAAAAAACTGGCGACGGTGGTTTTTTAAGTCAAGTATTCGATGCAAATGTTTCCACAAGTAAGAAATAACGGCAGTTTTGAAAACACGACACTCGTTGCCAAAAGAGCAAAATATCTCCCATTGAGGACAATGTAAAAGCTAACCCCAGAACCATTCACATGTTGGAGTTAGGGATAACGTGAGTTAAAACTGCAACATTTACCGACAGAAATCTAACACCTACTTTTTTAGGCGAACATCACACAACTCAGAGTAGAAAACCACCATAGTGAAAAACAAAACAGAGAGTTAGGGATAACATGAGTTAAAACAGGAGTTAAACTGCAACAAAACAGGAGTTAAATTGCAACATTTACTAAGGGACTCCATGAAAGGAACAATACATGAAGATATAGGTATTATTAGGTCACACAGTGGGAAGGAGAAAATCGTGCAGAATAAAACTTCCCTTAAATCTACATCATGAAACAAATATCCAAAAGGTGCGTCGGTTATTTTGGATTTTCTGACTGAACTTGATAATTTGGAGTGCTGTGATTGGCTGTGGTGCTAGGTAAAGTTTTTATCGTAGATAAAATTTTCTGTGCGACGGAGGTTTAAGGTGAATGTGTATTTTGTTGGTCGTCACTTTTTAGCCTTTCTGGGTAAGGAAGATCTGAATCTCACATTACCCGGTCTTGGGTAACTCGCGAAGGCAGTTTTTTTCTTCACATTGGTTTTAACTCCAACATTTGGATCGAGCCCTCAATTACTGAAATGTTCCTTAGTGCTTATATAAGACAAAGACTACTTTTTTATACAGTTCCCTAATAGAACTCATTTTCCACAGAAAAAGCAAAACTATACCTGGAAAGTCTCCTGATCTGACCCGGTGACCCTTGTTTTTATATTTAACTGGCAATATTGGCACAGCTTTGCCTGTGCGGTTAATAAAACAGTGACTGGCTTGTTGAATTTTTATTTCTTAACCCCTTAAGCTCCAATAAAGGTGTGCAACACATTGAAAAGCATTGCACAACTCTCCATCAGTGAGCATGAGTGTGTGAATGTGTGAGCGTGTGCGTGTGTGAGCGAGCGTGAGTGAGACAGTGTGAGCGAGAGTATTTGTGTTTTGCGTGTATTGAATTTTGCATATATTGTGTTTTGCTTCTATTACGTTTTGCATATTTCATTTTGTGTATTGCGTACAGTGTATTCCATACAGAGTTGTGCATATAGCATTTTGTGTATTGCGTACAGTGTATTCCATACAGAGTTGTGCATATAGCATTTTGTGTATTGCGTACAGTGTATTCCATATAGAGTTGTGCATATAGCATTTTGTATATTGCGTACAGTGTATTCCATACAGAGTTGTGCATATAGCATTTTGTGTATTGCATACAGTGTATTCCATACAGAGTTGTGCATATAGCATTTTGTGTATTGCGTACAGTGTATTCCATACAGAGTTGTGCATATAGCATTTTGTGTATTGCGTACAGTGTATTCCATACAGAGTTGTGCATATAGCATTTGCCTATAGCATACAGCATTTTGTGTACAATGTACTTCGTTTGGCGTATAGCGTTTGGCTTTTTGCTTATATCATTTGGCATATTGTGTTTGGTTTTTTTGCATATTTTTATTGTTTATAGCATTGTGCATCTGGCATATTGTGTTTTGCATTTGTTGTTTGTTTGGTGTATACCTTTTGTGCATATAGCATTTGACAAACTGCATTTTGCATATTGCGTATAGCATTTGGCAATTGGATGTTGGCATTTTGCATATAGTGTTTGTTGTATAGCGTCTAGAGTATAGCGTATTGAGTTTAGTATTGCCTTTTGTGTATAGCGTTTGTGGCTTTTGCCATAGTTTTCTATGCAGTCCTCATACAAAATGCTCTTATCACATCACCCTAAAAATCATCCATTATATTTAACCTAAGTGCATCTTCTCTCTGGTCTAGAAAGTAGGTGGGTTGTACCACAACTCCACTCATTCTCAGCTGACTATTAGCCATGTGAGTTATAGTCCAGCATCTGCTTGAAGACAATTGTTACCCACTGCTTTTCTATAGCAGTACTTCTAATCTCAACTTTAGTCCTCTGGGCTTACCAACAGATCAGATTTCCATGATATCCCTGCATAACCCCTTAGAGACCACGTAGTCTAGGGGTGGGCGGCTCTAGAGGACCACTCCACTTTTTTTTTACATCGATGCATTCTGGGGTCACAGAGTGGCATGTAGCTGCTCTGCGATTCCTTAATTCCATGGCATTCAAGAACCATTACCTGCTCTTAACTCACAAACACCGATGACGGTCCTGGCACATCATTGGCCGTTGAAGTGTTAATCACATATGAGTAATCAGTGGCTCAGTCATTGTGATAAAGCTGCCAGTGTTTAATTAGGGATAGCCAGAAAATCAGACCTGCTGGTGTTCCCCAAGGACTGGACTGAATTACTGTTCTAGAGGAATAGGAACGTAACTGGTACATTAAATATGAAAGAAATTAACCCACTGAGGGAAATATGGGTTAAAAAAAACATGTTGCACACCACTTTGGAAAATTAAAGGTTAAAGTGGAACAATGCTGATGTGACTGATTGGGAGCAGTTTAGATTTGCTTAGATTCATAAATATATAACTGTCCTTTATTGAATAAATTCCTTTTGCTGTTGTTGTTTCTGTGCATCTCAGTAGTTATTTTCTGTATTACATTGGCAGCTGTTGCAGAAATACCCGGAAGCGTACCAGGCTGGCAGTGTGTATCCAGATGCCTTCTACCAGGGCATCTGTATGCAAGGTAAGGATATTCAGGTGAACAGGCATGTAATTTAACTCTAGTGGTTGAACGTATGTAGTATCATATAGCACCAAACATGTACATAGCGCTTTACAGAAATACTACAAAAAAGTGCAACAGAGAGAATCATGTATTGGGAAGGGGACCCTGTCCCAAAGAGCTTATAATCTAATTAGTACTCATGACAACATACAGATACAGTAGGAGGAAGAGGATAAGTGCAGGTATAAGGCTCTTGTGAGGGAAGTGCAGAATGATTTGATTGTGAGATTACCTATATTCATGCCCTGGAGACTCTGGTTTTTGGAGTGAATTACCAGGTCCCCAGGTACAGAGGCTGATTTAACTGTCAGTTTATGGAAGTTAGACAGTTCCAGCTGTCACAGTCATGTGCTAGTTGTATTATCAGCCACTTTCCCTGTTACTAAAACAAGAAGGAGGGAGAAAGGAAGAACACAAGGGAGTGGCAGTTGGGAGGGAGAGCATTGTAGAATGTTAGTATCTGGCACCTAGCTGTGTTTATGGCCTGTTTGGCATTCAAGGGGTTAAAAGCCCATTAAAAAAAATGGGAAATTGTGGAATTTTTGTTTGCCCCCTCCCTGTGGTGTAGTGGGTTTGTTCCAGAATGGCACCTCTTAACTTGATGAATAAGGCCCCTTGAGACTGCATTGCTCTTTCTCTGTTCTACTCAAACTGGTGCAATTTATGTTGTGTCTGCAGGAAAGTTCCATGCTGTGTCTGAGGATTCCCACTGGACATCTTTTCTCAAGGCCAGTATTTCTTATATCAGAGAAGTGTATCCACAGCCATGGGACGAGGTACAGACTCCTAAAGTCTAAACCTGTTCTACAGTTAAAAAAAAGTCAAATAATGTGTCTTTATAAGAATCACAAGTATAAGTAACACTTTATTTTTACTTAATTGCATAATATGAAAAGTCAAATTGCCCTGGATCTATTATAAGAGAGACTTCTGTCAGGGACTGCAAGAACAGCTATAGTGATACAATGTAAAAATGATGGAATACAAAGCACTTTATGCGGGAATAGTGTTACACTCTATCACTTTCCTGCTTCGAAGGTTGGCTGACCAGAAAACTGCAAGGACAGAAATTAAAGGGATAGTAATATTTCTTTTTAACTTTTTTATTTTGTAGGCATTAAAAAAACATGAAGAATGATATAAGTCTTATCTCTCAAACCTTTATGGTTTAAGAGATATTCACAAACAAAGTATCCTCCCCCTGTTCAACCAGATCAGAAGGGAGGTGCCCAGGTAGACTGCAGAGAGGGACAATCTTCAGTTAAGATAAGGGAAAAAGCTGAAAAGCTTGTCAAGGGGGGAAGGGCTTTCATTGTTTTCATACAAAGAAGACTGTCCCCTTCTGTTATCTGTCTGGTCTTACAACCAGATTCACATCTGAGAAGAGATGGCTTACACTAGGTAAAAGGGGCGGGAGGGGAACTTTGCTTGTGAATATCTCATAAACCATAAAGGTTTGAGAGATAAGTATTATATCATTCTTCATGTTTTTTTAATGCCTACAAAATAAAGTTAAAATGAAGTATTACTATCCCTTTAAGGAGTGTATATATAAATATACTTGAAAGCTGCATGAAGAACTCTTACCTACCTTGGTATGTCCTAAATTGTGAGCTATTTTTTTCCTATGATAACGTTTCCTTTTAATTCCACATATACCTCACACAGTACAGCCTTGCAATATTTCATAATCTTTTATATGCAGTGGTGGTTAAATGAGTGTTCACAGTATATGGTTTTTAGGATATAAATAGATTTTTGACATCTGAGCTACGCATACAAGTTAGGCCAGTCTCCATATATATGATCTATCACACATCAGTATATTTTATTAGCATACCAAGCTATGCACAGAACAGCTATGATAAAAAAGTGGTGTAAATATGGGACAAACTAACTGAACCATATAGAACAAATAGAATGTACTACTGATATAATGTTTTGTTAACCTATTGAATGCTGGAGACAGCTCTATATGCGGTTGGCTGAATCCAGAATTGTACCACTTTTTCTAGTATATCAGCTCCAGAATGTATTCCTTGGGGTCTGTTTAATAAAACTGAGCTTTAAAAGCCCAGAACAAAACAAACAGTGATTATGATTGTTTGTTGTAGTTAATAATGATGATAGAATGTAATTAGTGTCTTGTGCATGTTTATAAAAAAATGGCATTGCTTATTGAATATGAATATTGTTCATAGATAAAAAAATTGTTAATAAAAATTATCATGCCAATAATTATCATTGCTTCTAAGGAAAGTTAGCAATGCAAATAAACATTCACATATCTTTTGAAAAAATTAGCAATGGCTCCATAGAATAACATGGGAAACGGAGAAATGATATCACTGGAGAAGTCATCTCCATTTTACCACCTCTTCATCATGAATGAAGTGGTGTATAACTCCCCTGGTGTATAATAAAATTATAGAATTTATTAAGGCGCACATAAACATCTGCAAGAAGATAGCACTGGCACTAACATTAATGACTGAGAAGCTACCAATGGCCTCACAGAAAAAGCAGCACAGTAAATAAGGCACATGGTACCCAGTATTGTACATCCTCCAGGATGCTCCTCCGTGAAATATTGACTACTTCAGCTAACATCCCACAGCTCATCCCTCACACAGGTTTAGTAGACAGGTGCCTTTAACAATTGTGGATGTAAACCAACATGCAGAGTACCCAGTGACCAATAAAGGGGCAGGTATCTATGACCCCCTATGCATTATACTAATACATTTTTTCATGGCATCTAAACCTGCAGGTATTTCTATGCAATGTTTTTAGGTGCAATGCAATGCAATATTTTTAATGTGTTAATGGCCAGCAGTCCAGGGAAGTGCCGTTTCTTTAAGGACCACTTTGATCATTGTCGGCATGCCAGTACACGTGACTGATGACGTGTACCGGCACTCCAAAGAATGGTCTGAGAGAGACAGCTCCGGTTTTGGATTGGTCAGTTTCAGCCCTGTTTGTGCCTACAGCTCTCCTGGAACGTCACCAGTTGTTAAGGGGTTAAGAAACAATACTTTTGTAGCACACTAACACAAAATGCAGCTGGCTCTAAACATATTAATAAGTTAAGTGCGTTACCTAATTTCCCTTCAATTTTCAGGTACAATTTAATTAAAGGAACACTAACATCAAAAATGAAATAGATTGATATAGTTTTAAATACCAGGTACTTACAGCTAGCATATGTAAAAATGTATTATTCATATGTTATACCCTAAAATATAACCCTAAACTTGCTTTAGCATTAATTTAAAGCAGAACTCTCACCTGGGAGGAGAGAGTTCCGCTTTAATGTTGTTTGTGCTGTTTATACCTGAGAGAGAAAAACTAAAATAAGTTGATTGAATGTGAATGGTGTGCATTGCTCTAATATTCAGGAAGGCTGTTATCTTATTTCAGCCCATTTACAGATAACCTTGTAAAATCAATGGGAACCCTGAAAATGGCAGGAGTGATTGTTCCCTCAGGGCATTTGTAAACCAATACATCATTTTTACAGATGCTAGCATGATGGGAATTTAAGTGCCTTACCCCCCCTTCATTTTTAGGTGATAGTTTATTCCTCTAAATAGACTCCTTGTAGTTATTCCATGAGTCTAATGTTTCACATCATCTGCTTTGTTACTCTGCATTTTACCGTGGAAAAGGGTGCACAGAAACTGGTCGCCTTCCTGTTTGGAATTGCCTCCCACATGGTTACTGATGTGAGTTGGCATAGCCTGCACATTGACCAAGGATTCCTAAGGACAATGGGGGAAGTGAGTATTTACAAAAAAACATCTCTTCTACATTTTTTGCTTACTGTAATACATACCATGGCAGGATTTTCATTTTGAATACTCTGAGGCTGATTTACTAAGTCAAGTGGAGCAATTCCAGTACAAGCCAACTGCACTATAGGGTACAAATAAACATTCTTATTGATCTAAAGTGGTGTACCTAGACATTGGCATACCTGGGGACTCTTTGGATCTCCCCCAGAAATCCTGGTTTTACAACTTAATGACCAGGTCTCTAGAGACAGTCTGATTCTGTGGCTTTTCTGATTTCCTCAGTATCCCTGCCCACTCCCTGCTCAGTCCCACCATGTCCAGTCAACATCTCTTCCAATTCCTGCCTCCAAATCTCACCCAACACAATTAAGCCCCACCCACATTATGTCTTGGAGTGCATCATTTGGGCACTCCCATCCCTTCTTGAACCTCCAGGGGTATTGGGCTTGAAGGTTCCCAGGTATGGTCATTGGAATTAACTAATGAAATAATTTTTTGGGCCCCCTAACACAAAAATATTCTTCCTGGGGCATAAGTAGAAGCTGTTGGTCTAGGTTGATTGGCACCATTGGATGTCAGACCACATGGGCATTTTCATTTGTTTCCTATTGTGCAGTTGGCTTGCCCTAGAATTTCACCACTTCCTTATTATACCAGGCTCTCTGATGGTTAATCTGTAATCAATGCATTGGCTAGAAATGTGTAACCTAATTCAAGCACATTTATGCAATCCATGGCTGCATTTCCTAGACAGGGTTTATATGTTAACCATTTGAATGCCAGAGGGGTGCACTGAACTCTGATATCCAAAGGGTTAAACCTTTGTAAGTGTGAAAACATTTTTTGATTCACAAGAGGGTACGAGTGACACAGGACTCCTCTGCCATTCAGAATTGCACCACTTTTACTTAGTAGATCAACCCTTGTGATACATGTATCAAATTAAATGGAATAGAGGGAATCCTGGCAACCAAAGAACCCATCTGGAGTTCCCCAGTGTCCCAAAGCCTTAACACTTCCCCCATATTGTCCAGGATTGTATTTTTGCATTGGGGCAGTTAATGTACAGTAGCAGACTTGAGGGGACTTAAGCTCCACTTGTGATCAGTAATGCTATACGATCTCTTGACCAGTAAAGAACAAAGGGAATCCATATAAGTACTGTGCAGGACTGATAGGTTCTTTATCAGTGCAGCCACACCACCATCCATTGTCCAGGTCCCCAATTGCATGTAATAGGGGATCAGAATGGGTTCCACACCCTAATATCTAGTGCACATTTTATCTTGTGAAAAAGAGGGTTCTCAATTAAAACAGATTTCTCCAGAAGGGTGCATCTTATCTGTATCAGCTCCAGGGTTCCATTGGTTATAAAACCGATTCTCCAGGTTCCCAAACAGGCAAATAAAAGTCCCACATGGAGGTACATTTCTCCATGGTGGGCACTGCTGTGACATCAGAGAACACTGGAAGAGAGCATATGAGACCTGAGGCCAGCTTGGGAAGGAAGTCACTTAAGAAATTCATCCTGCAATTATTAAAAAGTCAATGTTTTAGGACCCCAAATTATGTAAGACATTAATCAGCAACATAAACTATAGCATGGTGGGAAAATGAAAATAATTATAAACAAATGTATATTCTCATTGATATGTAGTTGATGCATTTATTTTGTTTTCTATATGCATATCACTGTATACCTTATTTGGAAAAACTACTTTAGGCTATATGTTTGGAATGTTTTTAAAACACTGGTGACTGTGATCTTAATTCTAGGTTGACTTTCAAGGCTCATATGAAGAAGCTCATCAAACTGGCGATTTTGGTAAACAGGAATATTGTTTGTAGCCTTTAGTTGACTTTGTGTGATTTCTGTCATTTAACCTCTTGAGTGCCAGAGAGGTACCAATACCTCCCTGACACTCAAAGGGTTAATTAAGCGCTGCTAATGTTTCTCATGGACCCAAAAAGAAACAAGTAAATTAATCTACCAATAAACTAACATTCTGTACTCCATTATTATTAAACTAGTGTAAAAGCCCGTGTACACAGGCCAAGGTCTGGTGAGGTAAAGAGGCTGGTCCTACTCTGTGTACTGCCGCCACATCACTGGTGGTGCATGCGATGCAGTCATGTGCAGAATACACTGCCCAAAAAACACAGAATGCTCCCAGCATTCTGTGCGTTCGGGCAGTCTCTACTGTGCAGGACTGCATCAGACAAACATTCTGGCCTTTTATATTATAGGATTGAAATAATATTGATGCTCTACCACAACATTAAACATTGAAAGTAACAGTTTACAGACTGTAGGCCATCCACCATTTTTCTTTAGAATATTCTGCACATAAGTGACCATGGAATTAAAGGAAGACTCCTCTGATATGGTTTTGCTCTTGACATTTAAAATATGGAGAGAGAGAGAAAGAGAGAGACAGACAGACAAACACACATGCAGTCAGAGACAAATAGACCAATTTACAACCTTTCTTAGTGTAGTATGTTTATCACACTGGACAGTACATCCTTATCCCAACCCTTTTTAGTGGGTAGTCACATATTTTTGAGGTTTTTCCCACCTCTAGACTTTCAGCATTGAGAGGACTGAACCCCAGTCCAGGTCTTCCATGTCTTTCCTCTTTTCCTCGCTAGTCTTCCAGTTTGGGTTGGGTTCTCCTTCTTTTTGACGTAATCTGGATTACCTCTCCAACATGGATATCTTATAAGGAGTAATTAGGAATACTAGAGAATATAGTAATTGATGGGAGACTTACATGTAAAAAAATATATATTTATTAAAACATATAAAATACAGGGCAATTGTCTAACAGGAATCAATCTAACATTACCACCCAACACATTTCGTAATAAATATATATATATATATATATATATAATTACTTCATAAGGGGAATCCAGAGAAAAATGTGTACTAATGCATAGTTAAAATATTTATCTCATGATTAAAATAATCTATTTTTCTGCTTTTGCTTATTTGCATTTTTTAACCGTCACTCAGACAAATGGGTACACCATAGAGAACACTCTGTCCATATATATTGCCTTTGATAGTTCTCAGCAGACTGGGAAAGCAATATTCCTTTGCACTTCTCACTTCCAAATCAGGAGGTTGGACTCTGCTGTGTAATAAGCACACAAGGGAAATAGCTTCCCCAACCAGCTGAAAATCAATATATAATACTAATAATAATAATTTGTGATTTTTATAGTGCTTTTCTCCCTGTGAGACTCAAAGTGCTTTACAAATCTATAAACAGACATAAAATTTAAGGGTTCCTTATGGTTAGATGAGGTGACTGAATGCCTGATAAAAGAGAAGGGTCTTTAGCTTTTTTTAAAAGTCTGTAGTGATGGTGCCTCTCTGATTGAGGATGGTAAAGAGTTCCAGAATGTGGGGGCAGCGTGGCTGAATGCCCGGGAACCTGAGGTTGTCTTTATTCTGGGTACTGACAGGAAGGATCTGTTGGCTGACCGCAGTGAGCGGGATAGAATATAGGGTGTCAGGAGCTCTTTCAGGTACTGTGGGCCTTAATTATTTAAGGCTTTGAAGGTCAGCATGCCATTTTTACAATATGTTTGCCATTTAATTGGAAGCCAATGCAGGGAGTGGAGAATGGGTGTTATGTGACATGAGCGAGTTTTATTGGTCAGTAGTCTGGCTGCTGCATTTTGTACTGTCTGTAGGCGATAGAGTTCTTTTTCTGGGAGGCCCAAGTAAAGTGCATTACAGTGATCTAGACGAGAAGATACAAATGCATGGACTAATGTTGGCATATCATCCGGTGGAATTAAGTGTTGTATCCTGGATGTTTCTCAGATGAAAGAAGGCAGATTTTATTACAGAAGAGATCTGCTATTTAAATATATAGTATGTGGTATCACAAATCTCATGTTATATTTAGGCATGGAATCATTTACACATTTATTTGTGAATGTTAAAACACTCGCTCATATAATAAAAGGTAGTATTGTTAGATTTATGGAAATATCAACATTTATATAACTAAATAAATATATTTCAGTTAATACTGGGTATATTTTGCTATTAAATATAGCTCTGAACCCATAATACGTTAGTGACTACATATTTATTTGCAATATTATTTCAAAATTAGGATACATATAATGTTGAAGTTGTTTTATAAAGATAGTACTAAGTCACAGAATTCTGTTATTGTGTAGTTATATATTTATAGTGGCAAATAATGGTGTATTTCTTTTTGAACTCATGTAATACCAGATAAAGAGTCATGGATCAAAGACATGGCAAGACCAAGCTTAAATCCAACCCTTCTGTCTTCGATATCTTGTTTGTAATATATTTTAGAAATGGCAAGCCAGCCATATCAGTGATACCAACCAAACTTTTTAATGAGTCTTCTTTTATAGTGGTCTCTTCTTAGCGTCCATCTTCCACAACATTATCTTGCCCATTCTTATCATATTCAAAATTATGAAAGTCCAGGTACAAAAGCAGAACAATCAGACAAAAAAGTATCATGTTACTACTTTGTAATAGTACCCATTGTAATATTCTGCTTAACCTTTTGAGTGCCAGAGGGGCATGCAAAGCAATGCTTTGCAATGGGTCGTGTACCGCTCTGGCACTCAAAGATTAAATTACTCTAATATATTCTCTTGTACTGTAGGGGGAGATGTACTGAGCCAATATGAGCTAGACCTTGGCTATCTGGAAGCAAAATGGTAAGAACAGTGGGGGAGATATTTCTAAAAGTGGAGTTAATCGAAAAGTGGCTGTAAGATTGTCTTTGGTAGTTATAAATGTATTAAGGACAGTTTAGGAGGACATAACGCTGTGTAGTATGTTTTTTTAATGGAATTAGGAAGTTTGTAAAAAGTGCTGCAGCATATTTATAAAGAAATGTCTCTAACAGTGACAATTTAGAAACATAATTTTTGACAGAATCTTAACCCCATAAGGACCAACAGTCCAGGAAAGTTACCTTCCGTTAAGGACCGCTTTGATCTATACCGAAGTGCCGGTACACGTGACCTGTTATGTGTATCAGCATGCCAAGCGGGGGTCTGAGATAGTTTTGGAGCGGTCAATTTCAGATCCTGTTTTTAGTTACATGTCTACTGTAAGAGTGATGTACGTAAAATGTGTGTGACGTGCCAGGACCTTAAGGCAGCGGTTCTCAACCTTTCTAATGCCGTGACCCTTGAATAAAATTTCCCAAGTTGTGGCGACCCCAACAGTAAAATTATTTTCGTTTCTCCTTCATCTCTGTAATTACTGAATTACTCTGTTATAAAGACATTATTACTGTTCTGAGGCCCGAAGACAGGCACCAGCTCTGACATCTTATCTGCGTGCCTGCGCTGTCAGTCCCGGTCTCCTAGACAATTACAAGTTTTACAGATTAAAATAGACCCGAAGGGGACGCGACCCACAGGTTGAGAACCGCTGCCTTAAGGGGAGAAACCAGTGATGATCCTGACATGTCATGTGGTCCTTAAGGGGTTAATGCCATCTGCTATCTGAATTATCAATCATATGTAACTTGCTACAATAAAGGGTACAAGATGAGTTGAGATCAAAGGCAAATATTAGCATAACAATTGAGACCAACAGCTGGTGTCACTCACATTGCAGCACTATTGCAAATAGTACACAGTGCAGGGACAGTAACTTCCACAATTATTAGATGGAGTATGCTTATCTGACCCTCCAAACATCTATAACCTGCAACAATAAAGGGTGCTAAATAAATAGAAATCAAGTCAACTGCTAGCATAACCAACGACAGTATAAAGAAAAATGGGTCTTCCTTATCTATATATATAAGAGAGAAAGGCTCATTGCATAATTTATGTCTCCTCAGGAGACACACACACCCAGGTGTGGCAATAAGGAGGGGTTACTGTTCCCATTGGGTGATTCAATGGGGGAGTGATTTGGCCCACCCCCACTATGCAGCCACCCACCACTATCAAAGTCAGAAAAAAACAATATGGCCGCCACTTGCTCCTACACCACAGACAAACACACACATGCCCCACTCACACAGCACCAAACTCACACACATGCCCCACTCACACAGCACCACACACACACACATGCCCCACTCACACACACAAATGCCCCACTCACACACACAGCACCACACACACAAAAGCCAGAAAGAAATATGGCTGACACACAGTCACTCACCCTGACTCCCAGTGGCCTCAGCAGGACCTGTACTACAGCCACTGAGGAACAAAATGGCACTCAAAGGGTTAAGGTAGGTCCTCATTGCTCAATTATTTCTTCACTGTCATCATTTGCCATACAACACAGAGGACAGGCAGGCATCAGGTACACACTTAACCCACTGACTGCCACAGGGTTGTGTATCAAGTTTTAGCCCTCAGTGAGTGTGTTCAAACCCCTCACACTGTAAACTTGCATTTCCCTCCCACTTCTCCTCCTTCCCCAGCCTATTACTAACACTTTTCCACATTTCTCTTAAGCCCCGCCCCTACTCGCTATTAAGCCCCGCCCCCTTTAACCCAAATTGCCCCATTGCTCTCTCCACATCAGCACCACATAACTCCCCTCCAGAGACAACACAAGTAAAAGTTCCCAGGTATTAGACACTCATGCCCCACTCACACAGCACCAAACACCCATACACACACACAAAGCCAGAAAGAAATATGGCTGACACACAGTCACTCACCCTGACTCCCAGTGGCCTCAGCAGGACCTGTAGTATAGCCACTAAAGGGTGCTGCATCACCTGGGGAACAAAATGGCACTCAAAGGGTTAAAATAGGTCCTCATTGCTGAATTATTTCTTCACTGTCATCATTTGCCATGCAACACACAGGACAGACAGCCATCAGGTACACACTTAACCCACTGACTGCCACAGGGTTGTGTATCAAGTTTTACCCCTCAGGGAGTGTGTTCAACCCCCTCACACTGCAAACTTGCATTTCCCTCCCACTTCTCCTCCTTCCCCAGCCTATTACTAGCACTTTTCCACATTTCTCTTAAGCCCCGCCCCCTACTCGCGATTAAGCCCCGCCCACTTTTAACCCAAATTGCCCCATTTGTCTCTCCACATCAGCACCACATAACTCCCCTCCAGACACAACACAAATCAAAGTTCCCAGGTATGAACACACTTCCCACTGCTATTTAACTCTGACATGCCTCTCTATAACTTAACCATTTGAGTGCCAGAGGGGTGCACAACTCATGCGTGCATGTGTTTCTGCGCATATATGTTGCGTGTGTGTGTACATCTCTGCTACATATTTGTGTGCATCTCCGGTGTGTGTGTGCATGTCTTTTACATGTCTCTGCCGCTCACTGTGTGTATGTGTCTGCCTGTGTGTTGCATATATCTGTGTTTATCAGTGTGTCTACATTTCACACCCACACACACACACGTGCGCCCAACGGTCATAACATGACGGCCAATGCCGTCCCACATAGTGTATAAGTGCCCAACATGTGTCACTTAACCCTTTCACTGCCAGAGGACTATACAACTCATTACACAGCAATGTGTTGCGTACCTCTCTCACACTCAGAGTTAAAGTGCTATACTCCAACCAACTGCTACACTATGTCTGTATAATGCAGTAACCCTACAGCCCTGTATTTCATGTCTACTTCACTGTCTATGTACAATCATTTCTCCCCCTCACCCATTACTTTACTGTAACACGTCACTGTCCCTCTTCTCCTCAATCTCTCATCTCCTCCTCCCTTGTCATCCCCACTCACCTATCCCCTAGCCATTCATCCATAGTCCCAATCTCGCCATTTTACTCCCACATCACTATTACATTATCTATCACTGCATCTGTCACTTAACCCTCTGTCTGCCAACCTATTTCTTCAAATGTACTGCAGTATCCACTGCTGTAATCTAAATTATTCCTTTACTCACAAACATCTTCTCACTGTGACCTTCACCAAGTACATAGCACACTCACTTCAACTGTAAGGATACAAGACCTTATTCATCAAGTAACACAGCACACTCACTTCAACTGTAAGGATACAGGGCCTTATTCATCAAGTAACACAGCACACTCACTTCAACTGTAAGGATACAGGGCCTTATTCATCAAGTAACACAGCACACTCACTTCACCTGTAAGTATACAGGGTCTTATTCATCAAGTAACACAGCACACTCACTTCAACTGTAAGGATACAGGGCCTTATTCATCAAGTAACATAGCACACTCACTTCAACTGTAAGGATACAGGGCCTTATTCATCAAGCTGAAGAGCTGCAATTAAAACATTTTTTACAACTCTTATCAGCATATCTACATCACCACTGCGTCTGTCACACACTGTCTACATATGTGACATACGTCATGTATGTGTGTGTCTCTCTGTATGTATGCGTTTCACAGTGTGTGACACGCTCTGTCTCTTTAAGTGCGTGTCTGTAACACTGCATATTTCTGTTTCACACAATGTCTCTCTGTGTAAATAATATGACGGGCAACTCCGTCCCACATTGCTAGTATCCTATATAATAATTTGCTACAATTTGTCAGAAGCCGTCAGGCACAGTAGAGATGGCTGCGCACGGTTCAGTCATACGCAGTAGAGACTGCCCGCCCTGAGGCTGATACGGGCTCTTCAACTAGTATATAAATAAAAGGGAATGTATGAAACAAGACCACTGAGCATAAGCTGCACTTATGTATGATTTTGTTATTTACCTGTGCTTATATACAGACATATTAATATGTTTCAGTAAACAACTACTCCAGCTCTCTTCTATTCAAACAGCTGCTTATCATCATACCAATATCAGGTGTAATGAAAGGAAGAATTCTGTGCTGATCTCCTCTGTATCCTGTTCATACATAGGGCTGTATTTAATAAGATCAAGAGGAGGAATTCTGGAGTGAATCAACTGAACCACAGGGGACAAATACCAATCTCCAACATTCTTATTGATTTAAATGGGGCTTTTAACACCTTTCATGCTAGAGAGGTCTCCAGTGCATTCAAAGGGTTAAATGTCCGGTTTAAATCACTTGACAATTTTATTTTCTCCCCTATTCAGTTTGTTTGTTACAGAATAGCACCCCTTTAACTTATTGAATACAGCCATACCTTGGTACACTCAGGGTTTGATCCTTGGTCCAATAATATCTTTTTATATATTCTGTTCAAGCTAACTGCTTCTGTATTCTTTAGAATGGTGTTGTATGTACCAGGATGGCAGTGGGAGAAGTCCTGCTTGTCTTGTGTGTGTTCATGCACTGATATATTTAAGTTGTTGTATATTATTGGCTCTTTGAGGATTGATTGGAACACCTCTCGATTACAGCTATCAGGTACATATCTCAGATAATCTATATTACGGGAACTTTAAGAGTTAATATTTACAAGATCTCAGGGTCAGCTCATTTTGAATGTTCCCAGGTGTGGATACTACCTATAGTCTGCATATGAGCTCAGAGGAACTGCAAGTCCAGCAAGGCAATGCGTGGTGCACCTCTTTGGTACTCAAAGGCTTAAATCAAAGGAAATGTATGTGTGCCCTATGGTGCAGCTTGTGTGCTCAACCTTTTCCTTCAGATACAGTCCATAATGTTCTTATTTGCTTGGATCTGTGCTAGGTATATTCCAGTGAAGGACCTTGTTAACATATACAAGGAGTTTTATGGCAAGACAGTTATAGAAGAGAGCACAATTACTGACTGCACATATATATTATTCCTTCAAATGTAAGTGTGACCTAGAACTGTCATTTCTAATCATCTGCTGTCAAAAAAGCATGTTGTATTTTCACTCTCCTATCCTCCTTCAGTCCTCTACTCCACTCTTTTTCTGTAACTACCATATCTGGCTGAAAACTTCATTGAAATGTACAATTTCCCTTTTATTTTCATTTCCACCATCATGGAACAGATGTCAGTGATAATGGAATGAATGTAGGATGGTGATTCCTAGTTAAATCAGGGTCTGGAGTTGATTTTCTTGTCCCTACTTCTTATACCTGTCTAACATCAATTTACTAAACTACGTACACCATAATTCCTCTACTTAGTGCCTCTTGTGCCAAGGGAAGGATAGTGGAGCAGTCTGTGAGCAGTTTGGAGTCTTCCTTTGCTGTACAGATATTCATTAAACAAGGCTTAGATGAACCGGTGTGTGTGTGTATTCCATTTCCCTGTGTATGCTATGGGGCTGGCATATGCAGCTTAATGGAATTAATGACCTAATGACGGCAATTGCCTGCCTTTGTGCATAACAGCACTCATATAGTCTAGTGCAGGGGTTCTCAACCAATGCCCTCTGTGGCCACTAACAGGCCAGGACTTAGGAATTCCCCTGCTAGAGCACAAGTGTGTTAATCAGAGGCTCATTCACATTGATTAACTCACCTGTGCTTTCACAAGGAAATCATCAAATCCTGGCCTGTTAGTGGCCACTGAGGGCACGGGTTGAGAACCACTGGTCTAGTGCATACCTGAAGTGCAGCCACTGGCACTAGATGTTAACCCTTTGTGTGCCAGAGTGGTACGGAATGCATTGCAAAGCAATCATTCAGTACCACTCTGCCACACAAAGGGTTAAAGCCAGTAGAGCTGCACTGCTGCATTCATTTTGTGGATTCAGATTTTTCATTGCCTCCTCTTTATGATGTATATTATGATCAATTCACTTTTACAATGCAACATTCTTAACATAAGATAATTCTCTAGTGTAACCTCACCTTCTCTTTTTTCTGTAACCCCCTTCTGATATACGTTCAATAAAAAATAAATTAAGATAAAAAAACGATATGTCACAACATTTTCGGATGAATGCCAGTTGTTGATTGATGGTTTTATTTCCTGTGTTTAGGTATGGGGAATCTGTTGCTGTCTCAAAGGTAACCTGCATTTTCACTTCTGATGTTTAATGAATTCAATAACCAGTGGGGGTGGGAATGTACGAACTCTTGAATAAAGCATGTTTTCTCCACTTATAAACCATGTGTCTGCCCTCGTGCGTACCTACTATCACTTTAAAGTACACTCTGCCAGGGTTAAGACATTAATGTGAGTATACTCTGAATGCCACCCTTAGAGCATGTGCGAAAAATTTAAGAATTTGATGCCAATTTTCTCTGCTTTGTTAGTACACAGCTTGGCACAGCATGGCTGCTAGACACATCTCCAATGCATTGGGGATGTCTTTAGAATCAAGGGGATTAAAGAAGGTGTAGAGGAATAGAACTCCATAAATGTCCATATAGTTCTCCACTGCTCCCTTCTTAAAGCAAGTGACACAAATTCTTAACATAAGATAATTCTCTAGTTTAGCCTTGCCTTCTCTTTTTTCTGTACCCCCTTCTGATATACGTTCAATAAAAAATAAATTAAGATAGAAAAGCGGTATGTCACAACATTTTCAGATGAATGACAGTTTTTGATTGATGGCAAAAACAGGAGAATTTTTAGCATAAGCAATTTAGCGTGGCACAGAAGCGTTTTGACTAGGAATCTCATTCGTACTTTCCATCCAATGTTTCTGAGTATTATTTTATAGTAACTGTTTTGGCTTGTATCTTAGCTCTTCCCATCTTATGCAAGCAAGTCACCATTCTTGGTGGAGAGATTCCAGGAATACTTTTTTGGGGGTCTAGATGATATGGCATTTTGGACAACAAAAATATTCCAGTTAACGAGTGTCATGTTAGATAATGGAACTAGGTGAGTTACATTGTAAACAGAAGTAATTCTGTCATTTAATGGTAAAGTGAATTAAAGTGGAATTAACACTTTATGACAACTTGGGTTTATTTGACTTGGCTTTCAAAATCTCTTATAGGGTATGTTAACTATTTTTCATTTAAAATAATATTTTAAGAGGTATTTCTCAGTTTATGCAAGTTAGAGGCGGTGTGCAGGGTTTTCTTAACCCATTGAGTGCCAGAGGGGTACGGAACGCATTGCTTTGCAATGCGTTCCGTACCCCTCTGACACTCAAAGGGTTAACAATGCAGGAGTTAACCGTTTGAGTGCCAGAGGGGTATGCTTCGCAATGCGTTGTGTACTCCTCTGGCACGCAAAGGGTTAAAGCACTTACACATCATTTTACACTATTGTATTAGTGCAGAAAAATAAATGAATGGGTGGATTCATATATTTGCCTTACAGTGTCTCTATGGGTAAAATTAGCCCCATAGAAACCAATGGGTAAAATATTATTCATGGACTGACAGTGCAGGAATAGATTAGCTATAACCCTTTGAGCGACAGAGCTGATCAGTCCTCTGGCACTCAAAAGGTTAAAGGCAAAACTCTACCCTAGGAACAACTAGGTCTTAATTTGTTAAAATGATAACTTACCTAGATAGGTAGGTAACAAATCAGATCCATATATCCTATATAATAATTCGGTAGGATGTTTGTCAGAAGCCATCATGCGCAGTAGAGACTGCTCGAACGCACAGAATGCTGGGAGATGTAGGAATGCTGGGAGTTCTGTGCTTTTCGGGTAGCCTTTACAATGTATGACTGCGTTGGCAGCAGGAAGCAGAGCAGGACCAGCCTCTTAACCATTTGAGTGCCAGAGGAGTACGCAGTGCTTTGCAAAGTAATGCGTTGCATACCCCTTTGGCAATCAAAGGGTTATCACCCGGTCCCTGGCCAGTGTACATGAGCTTTTACAGTAGTCTGTATAAATTGCACTATAAATGGTTTTCTGTATATAGGGCTCTTTATTCAAGTGCTCTACTAGGTCACACCTCCTCACAACAAACAACAGACATCAACAGACCTGAATGACTTGTAAGGGACACCATTTTTTTTAGCAGGTTGTAAACAGAAATCATTAGCAGTGAAACACAACTGAGATTAATGAGCAAAAATAATCCATATAGATGTACCTGACTACACCTACCTAGGTAAATCATTCTGTTAAACAAAAAAAGGAGCCATATGTACCTAGGGTATAGTCCTGCTATTTATTTTATTGGCCCCCTCTCTCCAGTTACTAAAAGAAGTATGAGGCAGTACAGGTGGGAGGCTTGGAGAGTGGTATGGTATCTCGGACCTGTCTGTACCAGCCAGTACTATCTAGTTTGAATAAACTAAAAAACAAATAGCTTAAGCCTTTGAGTGCCAGAGAGGTACGCAACGCATTGCAAGGCAATGCGTTGCATACCCTTCTGGCACTCAAAGGGTTAAATATCTCATAACCTATTGTTTAAAATGAAAACTGGGTAACACAATATATAGGAGATATTGAAAGTAATTTCAAAATTACTTGATTTAATGTTAGTTTGGCTTTAAAAGCCAGAGAAGTATCCAACGCATTGCAGTGCATTGGATACCTCTCTGGCACTCAAAGAGTTTTTAACATTATTTATATTTGATATTAATGGTCTTTCTGATATGGAGGACAAAAGAAAAATGGAAAGTAAAGATCACTTTCATAATTAAGAGGGTCTAATCAAACATGTTCTGTTTTACAGTGACTGTTACTTGCCTGAAAACCCCATTTTCATACAGTGCAAAACCCAGAAAAGAGAAAAGAATATGTGAGTAAACTTCATATACTCATAGGAACATAGTTGATTAGGCTGAAAAAAGGCATGCATCCATGAAGTCCAGTCCATGCCAAATCACCCCTGTTGATACAGAGGAAGGCAAAAAAGCCCCATTGAAGTCATTTCCAATTAAACCAAATGCATAAAAAAAACTCCTTCCATACTCTAAATGGCAGTCAGATATTTCCATGGATCAACATCTGCTTTGAAGCCAACTGTCATAATTGTCAATATTGTTTCATGCTAGATAGATAGCCATTCATTTTTTTTGTTTTTGTTTCAAAGAGCTTTATTAAAGAAGTAATAAAGTATACAACAATGTAACAAATGTATTACAAGTCGTACAATTTGGCAAAAAGGAAACAAGACAATATTTGCAAACAATATACCATATGTATCTCAAAGGGGTGAACCTCAAAGAAATACAAGCCCAGTTAATACAGCACAAAACAGAACAAGTATTTAACTTCTGGAGCTGAAGACTGACCAAAGCATAAAATATAGATAACCACAGCAGAGACTGACTGAAGGTATATATCCCCAGTCAATCTCTGATAAAGCAAGGGAAAGAAAGGACAGAACAGAAACCCAGAAATAGGCAAACATACTAGAAAAGAACAGGAAGAGAAAGGGAGAATGGGGAAAGAGGGGAGGGGACGGACCAGCTCACTAAACTGCCCCAGCCACAGTAGGAGAGAGAGAAGGTCTAGGATGGGAGGCTACGATGGGCCAGAGCACCACGCGATTCCCCCCAGCCATGCCGATCCACGTCAAAGCATAGACATTTGTCCCAAATGGTAAGGAAGGAATCTATCTTACCCCCAGAGACAGCATAGGATCTCTCCATCGCAGAAATATCTCTGACCCTCACTAGCCATTCCGAAAGAGCCGGAGGGGACGGATCCTTCCAATGTAATGGGTCCACGGATTTAGCCACGTTTAGTAAAAACATCAGAAGCTGGGCAAAGGGTTTAAATGCGGGAGGTACCAGACCGGAACCAAAGTTGGAAAATAGAAAGAAAGTAGGGGAGAAGGCAATATCCGTCTCCACCACCCTCTGCAGAACCTCATGAACCTCCTTCCAGGGACAGGATAGGGCAGGACCATCAAACATGCAGCATGTCACCTGTAGCAGAAGCACATCTCCAGCAGCTGTCAGAAGAAGAAGGGGCGATCTGATGAAGACGTTGAGGCGTATAGTACCACCTAGTAAAAATGTTAAAATGTAGTTCTTGATGAGCAACATCCCTAGATGTAGTGAGCAATCTGACATATGCCCTAGACCATTCCTTAATAGACCAGTGTACTTCCATTTCAGACTCCCACATTCTCAAGTATCACGGTTTCGAGGGAGATACAGGAGAGACGAGAAAATTAAACTGTTATTGTAATCAATAATGGTAACAGTTGGATCGCTCCAGTTCTTCTTATTAACCCTTTGAGTGCCAGAGGAGTAGACAACGCATGTACCCCTCTGGCACTCAAAGGGTTAAATCAGTCTCCAGTGCAGTTCTGGAGACAAACAAATGAATAATTTGGGACACATTTCCCCCACAAATGTCTTTTACTTCAAATGTAAATTTGCAGTGTGTTTGAGACTTCTAGCATTCAAGGGAATGATCACGTTTAAATTAATAGGAATGTTTATTTTACCCTCATGAAAGTGGTTTGCCCCAGAATTGCTCTAATTCTTCTTTATTTAAGTCAATCTCTAATTTAACTCTGCAATGCACTGCACACTCCTCTGGTCCTCAATGGGTTAACCCTTTGAGTGCCAGACGGGTACTCAACGCATTGCACTGCCACTCAAGGGGTTAACGATGTGAAAGAACAACTTCAATTATTTTCTCCTAGAAAAATAAGATGGCCAAAAAGTGAATTCCACAGAGATTTTACTCCATCAGATAAGAAGGAAGCGGCTGGGGGTGATATCATTTCAGTAGAAGGCGGAGTCAACTTTCAGATGAATTCATGGGCACAGGTAAGGAAACAAGTGCACATTTCTGTTCATGTAATGGCTGGGCACTTAGCCTGAATACATGTAGAGTTGTTTATTTATCAAAAGCTGGAGATATGTAATTCTGGAGAGACTCAGCTGCACCATGGGGGGGAAGAGGTTATGAAAATTCTCATGGATTTAACTGGGCTTTTGATTGGTAGTTTAATAGAGACCTCTCCAGCATTCAAAGGTTTAAAAGAACCATTTAAAGGATCAGTAAACATTTGTTATGAAAAAATATATGTTGTAGATGTTTAGTAAAATAATGGTACACCCACTGCTGCGAGAGATGCATATTTCCACAGTTATTACGTGTTAACCCTTTGAGCACCAGAAAACTGAATGCCTTTCCTGCACTAGTATCTATTGCATTGAATGCCTTTCCTACACTAGTATCTAATGCATTGAATGCCTTTCCTGCACTCAAAGGGTTAAAGCCATGTTTTTTTGTTTTGTTTTTGTTTTTTTGTACATTAAAGTGGAACTATCAGCTAAAACCAAAGTTTTACCATGCATTTAATATTTAACCTGACATTAGTGCTGTGTGTGTGTGTTCTTCAAGTCTCCTGGTAATGGAGATATTTGCCCTGCAAAATCGGGCACTTCCGCATTCTACGGTACCCTGTACTGTCTCAGGATTTCCCAGTTGCCCCAGGGAAGCATGTTCACGCTGCCCTTCGAAGGTGGATTTCTGTGATGTAGCGTTACAGAGGTTGACTCAGTAGCATTGTAAACGGAGTTTGCTGTATCGCTACATCACAGAAATCCAGCTACGAAGGGGAGTGTGAAAGCGCTCCCTGGGCAGCTGGGAAGTCCTGAGATGTCATGGAGTCCCGCAGAACTCGGAAGTGCACAATTTTTCACTAATGTCGAGTTAAACATTAAAACACATTGTAAAACTTTGGTTTTAGGTGATAGTTCCACTTTAACCGTGCTCTCTAGCGGTCACATTCCAATGAGTTGTTCTGTTACATTCTGTTTGAGAAAGTCAATGACAAACAGCTCTCCACAGAATGTGATAGAAACTGTTGAGTCATTTCCTGTCAGTTAGAACTTTCAGGAAGTAAATGCTCTGTAATTCATATTGTTTGAACTGTTACAACTTTTGAATAAAACGACTGACAGCAGCAGGACTTCCCTTGTTTTACTCAGGAGGAAAAGCTCTATAACATATATAGGTTTTCATAAAAAAGTTTACTGCTCCTTTAAATCCATGAGGCTTTGCTGAATTTCCATTCCCTTTATGCCCAGTGGAGCAGTTGGTACTTCCAGAACTGATCCACTCTCTCTTGATAAAAAACACCCAATGTTATGTTTGAAATAAAGGTTATATTAGTATATCTTTGATGCATCGGCTGTTTTCCCTTACCTGCATAACTCATTGTACTTATTTATCCAAACTAATTAATTTACCATTCTGTAAATAAGGCAAAATGTATTTAACCTATTAGGTGCCACAACAGTCTACATGCAATAAGACAGAGAATCCTGTAGCATTGAAAAGGTTAAACATTAATCATTTTGTTATGAAAAAAATATATATTTAGGGCTTTTCCTGTTGAGTAAAATAAGGGTACTCCATCTGCTGAGAGATGTATTGTATTTCCAGAGTTATTACAGTTTTTTATGCTAGCAGTGCCCTCTAGTGGTCAAATTCCAATTAGTTATTCTGTTACATTCTAATGGAGAGGAAAGTCAGTGACATGCAGTTGTCCATGGAATGTAATAGAAACTGTTGAGTCATGCTCAGTTCGAACTTTCAGGAAGTAAATGCACAATTAATTCATTTCCTGATTATTTGAACTGTCAAAACTTTTGAATAAAACAACTGATAGCAGTGGAAGTATTCTTGTTTTACTCAGCAGGAAAAGCTCCATAACATAGGTTTTCATAAAAAAAGCTTACTTTTATTTTAAAGTGGAACTGTTACTTTGTAACACCTAGGTGATTTTGAAAGGTCTTTCAAAAGCAAACTATATTTATGTTATGCATTTTATTATTTAACACAAAAGTTTATAAGATAATTAGGTCTATTTATTTGCCATTAAGAGTAAGTCCTTATTACACATTCATCCTGTAGGGAAAGGGCCCCTCTGGATCAGTGTAAGTGTGAGGCAGAACAAGTTCTCAGATGACGAACTGCAGCTTTGAGGAAAACGTTTTCCCACTAGTTTGCCTCACATAGTATTATGCTGCATGTCCTATTCTTCTCTGGAGACTACATATTCTTCTTGAACCAGACATCAGAAGCCTTCGAAAACAGGTCGATATATACCTAATGATGGCTCCGCCTACTTTGTAACACTCTGGAATCTCCCACTAACCATGGGGGAATACTTGGGAAGGCCATTCTACACTACCCATGGGGTATCCTGCTCTATAATCAAACCTACTGCATCACATGAGATTCCTCTTTGCACTCAAATGGTTGAATTGGAACTGTTACTTTGTAAAAAAAATTGGGATTTTGAGACAGCTTTCAAAATCACCTGTATGTTACGTTACCTATGTTTTTATGTTAACAATAGTTTAGGAGATACTAGTTGAAAAGCCTGTTTACACGGGCCACAGTGCCACTGCTGCAATCATGTGCAGTACAGACTGCCCGATCCCCGGCTGATACAGAGCGGGGCGCTCCAAATTCAGACCAGAGTTCTCTCTGCTCACCTTCCTGGGAGCGCTAACTGCAGCACACACAGCTGTCTCTACTGCGCATGACGGCTTCTGACAAACATCCTTAGCAAATTATTATATAGGATTTAGTTTTATTTTTCAAGTTTATGCAAATGAACTAGTACTGGTCAGCAGACAGCGGTCAGTACTGAGCAGCAGGAAGTTGCTATTGGGAGCAGTGTGAAATGAGATTATCTGCTTGGCATACCTGTCAGTGCTGTCTAATGGGCATATACTGTAAAATAAATAAAGCTACATATCTCATAACTATTTAGGTAATTTCAAAATCTCCTACTTGTGACAAAGCAATACTTCCAGTTTAGTGATTACAATACTGTATACTTTGCCTGGAGCAATATCAGTGGCTTAAAATGCCGGTGGAGTGAATGTTTTGCTAACCTTATTTTTACTCATATAAATAAATAAGCACATGGAAACATTTGTCTTTAATCCTGTGAGGAAGAGTGATGATTTTCAGCCAGGTCAGGGCCATGTCAATTCCCCGGTACTTTTTGTTTTCACCTGGTATTACATGAGACAAGCAGAGTAATATCATTAGAGCAATACATTATTATAAGCTTCCAGCAAGGCAATACAGCATTTCATGAGTCCAGCAAAGCTGTACACCATTGCATCTCACCAGCAGAACTGTACATCATTACATGAGGCCAGCTGAAAAATACACCATCAAATGCTTCCAGCAAGGCGATACGCTATCATATTTGATCACCAGAGCAATATATCATTGCATTCCACCAGCATTGCCATACACAATTAAATGCCTTCATCAAAAGAATACACAAGACTAATATATAGAAGACCAACAGAGCAGTACACCATTGCAGGTTTCCAGCAAGGCTATTTACCATTTCTGTAAACTAGCAGAACTAAATACTATTACATGTCATCATCATTACAAGGGCAATTCACCATTATTTGATACCAGCAAAACCATACACCATTACAGAATTAGGTGACATGCTATCTTTATTTTTAGAGAATCATCCTTGAGGGGTTAACCATGCATCCACTCCTCTGGTATTCTAAGGGTTACAGACTTAACTACTTTTCACTGGCTTTAACTCTTGCAACGTCAAGCAGAATGCACTATGTTTTCCATTCATATAAAGCATGAAAATAGAGATTAAACCATGCGTTGCATACCCTTCTGGCACTCAAAGGGTTAAAGGACAAATTTAAAATGGGCAGGGTTGCATGCTGCATCATTTTCCAGAGTTCACCTGAAACCAAGCCGTTAATTGTCTTTTTACTCAGTCACATGATGAGTTTTAACCATTTAAGGACCAAAAGGGTGTGTGACCAATTGCTCTGCTATGTGCACCCCTCTGGTCCTTAAAGGGTTAACCTGATAGCACTAATACTACAAATAAATAAATAAATGCCATATGCTTCTATACATTGCTTGAACAATCCGAGAATAATCATTTGCAATAAATGTGTAATTAACAATGTATAGATATATATTTTATTATGTTTCTCCACAACATTAATACCTTTTTTATCATTGCCTTCCCACAGAACTCCATGCAGATCCTAAACAATGCCATTAATGCAGTGACTATGAAGAATATCTTCAGTAATGAGTATTCCAACCATATTTCTTCTCCTTCTGCCACATACTACATCAGTTCACCGTATGCCAGACTTGGATGGTTTGTTTGCTAGATCTGTTCTGACTTTTAAACTAAGGACCTTATGTTAAATATAAAACTATAAGGATTCTGAGGAAAACCATCTGTACAATGGGAGAGTTGGGGGAATAAAAATCCCCATTGATTTAAACTTGGATTCTTAACCTCTTGAATGGCAGGGAGGTCTCCAAAACATTGCAGAGTAAGATGTTGGAAACCTCTCTAACATTCAAAGAATTAAAAGCCATTTAAAAGCTATGGAGGTTAAAGGGATAGTAATACTTTGTTTTCGTTTGAGAAATTGTAACATTTAAAGTCCCCACTCCGGCCCCTTTCGAGACGTCAGCGCTGTATGGGAAAGAAGCGGATCCTGGTCATTTGACCAGCCTGTGGCTCTTCAGCAGAGCTGAGATATCTCAGTTTATAATGAACTACTTCATTGGAATGGTCTACAACAGTGGTTCTCAACCCGTGCCCTCAGTGGCTAGTAAAAGGCCAGGATCTGAGAATTTCCTTTAAGAGCACAGGTGAGTTAATCAATATGAATGAGCCTCTGATCAACACATTTGTGTTCTAGCAGGGAAATTCCTAAGTCCTGGCCTGTTAGGGGCCACTGAGGTCACGGGTTGAGAACCTCTGGTCTACAAAGTGTGTTTGCAAACCAAGCAGCGGTATCTCTGCTCTGCTGAAGAGCCACCAGCTGGTCAACTGACCAGGATCCACTTCTTTCCCATACATCGCTGACGTCTCTGAAAGGGGCTTGAGGGGGGACTTTAAATGTTACAATTTCTCGAACTGTAAAGGTTTGAGAGATGGGAGGTAGGTTATTCTACTTCTGTTGTTAATATCTACAGTATTAGAACAAAG
Organism: Rhinophrynus dorsalis; assembly: GCA_037306005.1. NCBI lineage: Eukaryota > Metazoa > Chordata > Amphibia > Anura > Rhinophrynidae > Rhinophrynus > Rhinophrynus dorsalis. The sequence goes on from CM074723.1 coordinate 187,189,326, forward strand.
TATTACTATACCTTTAAGTGAAATTGTATTTTTTCCTGTGGGGCAATTGGTTTGCCTCCAGTTTTCTTTTGAGCATAAGGCTCAAAGAATATAAGGTATAAAAATCATGTTTGCTTAAACTCTGAGTATGTATATACTGCTCTACCTAGTGCTCTGTCTCCACAAGCACATAGATCTGATGAAGCATCACTCAGCAGTGGGAGTGCTCTTGGTTTATTCAGTTGGAAAAGCCCTACAAATTATCTTTTTCACAATAAATGTTGCCCCCTTACAGGAGGGCAGAACAAAACTGAGATAAGTATAGAAGCAAGTAATGAAGACAAAATAATTTAGATATGTTTTCACTTTTTAGTCACATAAAATATTTAAAAACAGTGTAACAGGCATTTTGTGTTGCTATGACAACAGCGAGAATGTTTGCTTTCAGTTTTTTTCTGTTGCTGTCAGCTTCTCAAATCACACCCAGCCTTCTCAGTTCATGCTTTTTTGTCAAATTTTGTTGGATTTTGATCATTAGTCAGAGGCTTAAAGGAAGAAAGAGAAAAAGGGAAGGAGGCCAGCTGAATTTAGATGCCCCAGAGAAATTCCTATAAAGGTGAAAATATCAAAAGCTAACATGCGTCTTTTTAAGTCACTTTATAGTATCAGGGATAAGCTATCTAGTGCTGTATTTAGTAAGGAAAATATTTGTTCTCCTGTATTATAATATTAAATGTCATATGATTTGAATTACACAGGGCCATGACCACAGCTGACCTTAACCAAGATGGCTATGATGATTTTGTAGTTGGAGCTCCGGGGTATAGCACTCTGGGTCATATTCAAGTAGGTCGTGTATACATTGTCTATGGCAAGGAAGGAGGTCTACCGTCTGTCAACATGGACCTGGATGCAGATGCTGATGTCTTACTGCAAGGCTTTGGGGTGATAACAAACATTCATGTTTTGTATAGAATCATAGTCACAGTTCTCTTTCAACAGTCCATTTTGAAGGCACAAGGGCTTATTTATTAAGGTACATTTGGAGCAGGTTTAGGACAAAGCAAAATATTCTCTGATTTAATTGAGGCTTTTAACCCCTTAAATGCTAGAGAGGTTCAAGTGTTTAAAAGACCCGTTTAGATCAATTGAAATTTGGGGATTTTTTAGGATGCTGTTGGATAGATTCTGAGTTACACCACTTTACTTAGTACATCAGCCTCACTGGTATCACAGAGGTCAAAAATGTTCTGGTAATGCTAAAACAAAAAGTGTAAGTTGAGATAAGAACCAACTGGCCCATCTAGTCTGCCCATTTCTCTGTCTGTCGGTTTGAGAAACAGATACTTAGTTAATCTGTAGAATAGCTTTCTATCTATCTCAAGACGTCTTAAATTCATTCACTGTTTTAGCCTGTACCACTTTCACTGGGGAGTTAATCCATGTATCCAACACTGGTTCTTTAAAAAAAAAAAAAAATTCTTATGTTTCATCATACTTTTGTATATCAATACCGGAGCCGGTAGCAGAGACATGATGTGAGCCGTCCGGAGCAGGGCAGCATGTTCGGCGAGTCTCTATTGCGCATGACTTCAGTCATGCGCAGTAGAGACTCACCGAACGCACTGATCCTTAGAAGGGAGCTCCAGACGGCTCACAGCAAAGCTCCCTGTGTGTGAAACCACACATTTACAGTAGAGACTCTCTACTGAACATGTGCGGTTACAGCTCACAATGAGCGATGCCTTCTACCACTTTATAATATAGGATGACTTTACTGCTGGTCCTAATTTTCGATACAAGAAAAAAATGAAGAAAATACGTTGGATGAAGTGCAATATATAATTCTGGTATAACATGTAACGAAAAGAAACAAAGGAGGTGCCCCAATAGTGTAATTCAATCTACTTGTTGCTGAAACAAATAAAAAGTAGCAAATCTACTCACAAACATAATGTGTCGGCCAGATGTTATCATCAGAACCCACTATACATGCATACGGAATTCATCAAACCTGTCTCCGTTCAGGTCCATGGGTCCTCTCTGCTATATCCAACAGATGGTCGTACGGATCCACAGAAACAGCATGTGGTGTAAAGTAACTTCCAAGGAGCATATTCTTTATCGAATGGCGTTTATTAAAAGTAAAACAATTCCACATTAGTGGACAAAATTAACATTTAGACTAAAGAGCGTATTACTATGGTTTTTAATGTTGCTGGATTAAAAGTTACATATTAATACCGATTAAAACATCTCTCAGCAGCGTGAGTACCCTTGTTTTACTCAGTAGGAACAACCCTGCATCAGGAGGAGTGGCACTCTAGCACTCAGATGGTTAAACATATCTTTTATCTCATTTCACCCTTAAGCCCTCTGGCCGGTTTGGCTCTTCTGTAGCGCTAATGGACTTCAATGCTGATGGACAACTGGACCTGGCAGTGGGAGCCCCCTCTGTAGGCTCGGAACACCTCACATACACCGTAAGTACTATAACACTATAACATCATTTCATTAATCCTTTGAGTGACAGAGGGATACCCAACTGCATTGAATACACCTCTGGCACTCAAAGGGTTAAACTGGATATCACTTATTAATGACTTTTGCTAGAAATGTCTCCTATGCATTGTGAAACTATGTACTGGAGATGGCTCTAGCAAATAAGGAGTTAAATCAGTTAAAAGTATCAAATTAGCACCCTTCCCCTGCCAAAAGCCTCTATACTTTTTATTCCACATTAAAATCTGGCTGTAGGTTAGATCAGATTACATACCGCTCTGGCACTCAAAGGGTTAAGGAGCAGACCTAGTAAATAGTCAGGGGTGGGGAGATGCTGGGGATTAACCCTTTGAATGCCAGAGAGGTATCCAACACATTGCTCTGCAATGATTTGGATATCTCTCTCTGGCACTCAAAGGGTTATGGCCTTAAATTTCAATACATTTAAAACTGGGCTTTTTATATTAATGTTTAAAGAAATTGTAATGTACATATAAATGTTTTAAGATGGGGTTTTATTGTAAGAAGATTACACGAAAAATATACTGGTTACGGAGAAGGACCCCATTTCTTAGTGCTCAGAGACAACTGTGTTTGCTCTGTATCTCTATGTATTTTCACCTCATAGGAGGCCAGTTCATAAGACACAACATCTTGCTGTATGGAACATTGGGGAGATGAATGAATACACCAGTGTGGTTCCACTTTCATCATCCTCTAACACTAGCACTTCTGGATATGCACAATGGTGTATGATTATTACAGTACATGCAGGCAGACAGTCTCTGGTAGCATTAGGACTTCAATGTCAGCAACTATGGTTCACCAACCCCATAGCATGTGCAGGAAAATTGTCATACCTGTGAACTTTCTTCTTTGGAGACCCTGCAATGGGCATGTCCAAATGATGAGAATCGTGTTATAAAGTGGGCAGGGCTTAATCAGATTGAGAGGAGGAAAGGTGGGGTTTAATAATAAAATGGATGTGAAGTAAGCGTAACAGTGTGGGAAGTAGGAAGAATGGATGAGAAGTGGGTGGAGATACCCAGGAAACTCACCAAAGAAAGAGAATCAACCTCTGTCCCTGGAGACCTGGTAATTAACTCTAAAAACTGGAGTTTCCAGGGCAAATCTGAAGAGTTCTCAGTTATAGAAATGGTAAACACACACAGCATTTTCTCTAAGCCTTGTTTAGTGCATAGCCGCAAACATTGCACAGGGGAAAGTACTGCCTGGAAACGCTCATAGACACATCATTGTCCTTCCTTGGCTCTAGTGGAGTAAAGGGGAGGACGTCTGGCATCATAACTTGGTAGGTGGAAGGTGAAGAGACAAAAAAAAACAGATTCCAGCATCTGACTGAGCACAGAAATGCCAGCGTACATTCCTGCCATTAACCTTTTGCGTGCCAGAGGGATCTCCAAAGCATTGCAAAAGCAAAGCATTGGACTCCACTCTGTTCCTCAAAGGGTTAATTCCAGCAAGGTTTTTGTATTGAATGTTAGATAACTATATACAAAAGTGATGGGCTCTTTTTAACCTCTTGGATGCTAGAGATGTGCAGCAATACATTGGAGCTCTCTCTAGCATCTAAGGGGTTAAATGCTACTTTACTTTCCCAGGTGACTCAGTAACTAAATTAGGAAAGAAAACAGTGAAGCGTTATTTGCGATCATTTATATAATATCTTTTCTGTATTTAGGGTGCTGTGTACCTGTATTTTGGGGAAAAGGGAAAAGATTTCTCCTCCCAACCAAATGTTACCATAACGTGTAAGGTGAGACATTTTTATAATATTGTGATATATATTTACTAAATAAAGAATTGAAAATATGGCAATTTTGTGGTGTATTTACAGTTTGTTAATGTATAATTCTGCAGTAAATTTGTGCTTTTTCATTTATTAATTAATCAATATTAAGTGCTAGGGTATGCCAGTAAAATATACCAACCAGCTATACTAGAGCCTGACTAGTTAAAGAAATAATAATGTATTTTTAAAACATTCTATATAATAATTCGCTAAAATGTGTGTAACGACACAGTCATACGCAGTAGAGACTGCTGTGCGTGCTGCAGTCATTCACAGTAGAGACTGCTGTGCGTGCTGCAGTCATTCCCAGTAGAGACTGCTGTGTGTACTGCAGTCATTCCCAGTAGAGACTGCCTGTGCCGCGGCTGATACAGAGCTGGGTGCTCCGAAGGAGCGTACAGCTCTGTATCAGCTGCGGCGCATGCAGTCTCTACTGCGCATGACTGCCCTGCGACCGGCTGGCAGTGGCACTGCTGCCCGTGTAACGGGCTCTTCAACTATTAACAAAATATTGCAGCTGTTCAAAAAAATAAACTAAATGATCCCAGACACATCTCTCAGACCTTTATAGTTTGAGACATAGAATGTTTTAAAGTTCCCCCTCCCTGCCCTTTCCTTGATGTCAGCTGTAAGCTGACAGCAGGAGATCCTGGTCTGGGGACTGGCAGACGGCTCTTCAGCAGAGGTGAAATAGCGTGATTTAAAAATAAATACTTCATTGGAACAGTTTACAAAGTATGCTTGCAAATTAGGGAAATGCAGATTAGGGATGAGTAAGAGGAATCTGTAAAATGAGTATTTGTACAAAACTAGCTCCATACCTCCTACCATTTCAAATGGCCAGTGAGAGACACTTGTGCTTTAGGTGGTGTTGCTGGGAGTGTGGCTGGTGGGAGTGGCATTACCTAGGATTTGTAGGTTATTTCATGACCTATTGATAAAATTATATACACCCCACATAGTCTAACTCCTAAAAAGTGGGACACCAAGGTGGGAAAGAGGGACAGTGGGATTGGGGTCTCTAAAGAGGGTCTGTCCCTTCTAAAGAGGGACACTTGTGGGGTCTATCTGGAATAGGCTGAAATATATTTTGCAAAACAGGTGTTTTGTAGAGTGTTTCATTTGCACTTTTAAATGTAAATCAGATTGCCAGAAGTATGTCATAAAAAGAGCAGGTTCATATGAACTCAGTTTTATTATGGGTTGCAGTCTGGGTCACTAGTCACCTAAACAATGTAGAAGGACTGTGTGTATTGCATTGCTTTGCAATGTGTTTGAGACCTCTCTAGCATTCAAGTGTTTAAACTCCCCATTTCAATCAATGGGAATTTATGGATTTTTTTGTCTCCTATGGGGAATCTGCATGCTGTAGAACTACAGCAAGTTTATTTTATTCCAGGAAAGAAACTAGCTCACTGATAAATACCTAAATGATTTACCAATGACTGTGCTTGTGGCACCTTAGATCAACCTTTGCCCACAAATAAAAAAAAAAAAAAAAAAGCAAAAAGCGATGCAGGGTTGGTGTCCACTGCAATGGGCACCCCGCCAACACTCAAAGGGTTAATGGCCTTTCCTATAAATACTGAGTGTGAATACAATTGATAGAAACAGGCTAAGGTAAATGTCATGAACACAGGCAGAATGAATGAGCTACTGACTTGGTGTATGAGGAGATCCTGAAAACGTGCACTGTTGGGTAAGCCTGAGGACGGGTTTGAGTACCTATAGTTTAACCCTTTGAGTTAAGATTCCCTTCTGGCATTCAAATGGTTAACCCCTTAAGGACCATATTGATGTGCAATACCTTGCTCAGTGCTGTGTTGCACAACTCTCTAGTCCTCAAAGGGATTAATAAATCTTCCTCCATTACATTTTACACCTTTTAGTTCACATACTGTAACCTGGGCTGGAGTCTCCTAGCTGCTGATGTGAATGGAGACAGAAAGAAGGACCTAGTTATTGGCTCTCCATACGCTCCTGGAGGAGGGAAGCAAAGGGGTCTAGTGGCTGCTTTTTATTCAAGTTGGAAAAGAAACAGAAGTGGTAATAAACCTTATTATATGTGTTGTATTTTGTATATTCCAAGGCAATTGCATTAGGAAATTAACTATCTAGAAAGAAAAATAAACAGATCACAGGCATGAATACCGCAGACAAATACATTTATTTGATGAGAGTTAACCCTTTGAATGTGTTCCGTACCCCTCTGGCACTCAAAGGGTTAATAAAAACAAAAGCCAAGGACTGATATGTAAGTAATCCATTGTGTGTAACATGGATGATTTTCAACCAGTTTTCTGTCATTAATTAAGGCCAGCAGAGCAGTACATCATTACGTGAAACCGTCAGAGGATTACCTCATTATATCCCACCAGCCAGACAATACATCATTTTATTATGAGCCCAGAAGAGTAGTATACCACTACATTCTAGATGCTACCAGACAGGAAATACACCCTTACATGTGACCATCAAGGCAATACAACATTATATACATACAACAGATTAATACAGAATTCTACCAGCAAAGCAATATACCAATCCATTCTACCAGCAAGGCGATATACAATTGCATGCCACCAGAAAGGCAATACACCATTACATGCTACCACAAAGGCCATACACTGTTCTATTACATGAAACCAGCAGAACAATACATCACCAGAACACCAGAAGGGAATATACCATTACATGCCAACAGCAGAAGAACACACCATAACTTGTCAACAGCGAAACAATACACCATTACATCCAACCATTACAAACAATGCAAAGTAATTCACCGATGGCCTCTCTTTAATCCAAGGGGTTTAAAGTCCCATTAATAGATTGGTGGGAAAATGTTGAATTTTTATTGCTTCCCTATAGTGCAGTTGATTAGCCTAAACAGTATGCTAAAGTATGGCAGTGGTTTTGCTCAATGCACTGCTAACATGCAATATGGCATTTTCAGAGTACACCTAACATTTTATAGGCATGATAAAGAGGTGATAAAGTGGAGATGACCTCTCCAGTTTTTATGTTTTTATGTGGAGCCTATGTGGGAGAGATCTTAGTTCATTGGCTTCATAGAATAATACAGGAATTGGAGAAGTAATATGACTGGAGAGGTCATCTCTACTTTATCACATCTTTATCAAACCTAATTGCATCTCCCCCCTTGTTTCACAATGTATTGCAGGATGGCACCACTGTAGGTCGCTTAGTTAGGCCCCTAGTTCACTAAATCTGTATTTTGACTCCAGCTAGTTTGTCTGTAGACGAAGCAGAATGGCGAATGTTTGGGGAGCATGATTATGCCTGGTTTGGTTACTCCCTCCATAGTCATAAACTCAACAAGAGAATACTGCTGATGGTTGGAAGTCCAACGTGGACACGCTGTAAAAGGTCAGACAATTAATTTAGTTTGGTTAAAAAAAATCTGTAATAAAATATTTGTTCCTTTTGTCACTCTATAGTTTTAGTATTTCTTGTGATTATATAGAGCAGAGCTAACTTAGTCTCTCCAGCTGTTGAGGACTACAGCTTCCATCAGGCTGGTCAGTGATGATGGGAGTTGTAGTCACTAGCAGTTGAAGTGCCAAGGTTACCTACTTATGCTGTAATGGATTCCATTTTAGTATTTGCTTTTAAAAAGGGGATTACATCAACATTCAACTCAATGCAGCTTTAGGATTTTATTCTGTTTGAAGATACATCTAGCTCTGGCAGCTGCTATTGATATGGAATTAACATGAGAAAACAGCTAGATCAGTTTTCTGTTCAAGTAAAAAAGTCACAATACTCTTCAAGTAATGGGGCAGTTGCTTCAGAGCAATAGCCATTTGATGTAAAGGAACAAGCATGTTCAAATGTCAGAGTGAAGGTCAATGGGTAAATGTATGAAACAGTCAATGCATCTCCACTGGAGTTAGCTTCTATTGCCAGTGGCTGTTATGGTTATGCACTACAGTGCATACTGAAAGACTATCTCTAGGACTTCAATGCAGTCAAGCCTCATATCCCCCATAGTATGGGCAGGAAAATGGTGTACACTCACACCCTTTCATCTATGTCTTGTTTAATGCATAAATGCAAAGAAGGCATAGAGGCAAGGAATGTGCCAAAATGTCCAGAGATTGGCCCATTGTCCTCTCCCTGGAGCAAGTAGTATTAACAGGAGGAATTACCTAGTGTAAGCCACCTCCCCTCAGATGTGGAATCTTTTTCTTGAGACCAGACAGCTCACAGCAAAGGACAATCTTCTGTGAACATAAGGAAAACCCTGCCCCCCTTGACAGGTTTTTCCCTTATGCTAATTGAATATTGTCCCACTCTGCCAATCACCTGGACACCATATTACTGCTCTGAGGTAAGCAGTGTTATATAAGTAAAAGGAGTCATTCAATTACTCTTGAACTACAACTCTGACAGTATTGAATTCACACTCTCCATGCCCCAAATAATATGAAGATTAACTGGAGTTGCTTTTTTTGTGAAACATTACTATCTCTTTAAGCTGAATCTTTGTTGTACATTCACACTTCTGCCACTGTGATTGATGTACGAATTGGAGCACTTTTAGAGGAATCCATATAGTAAAGCGGGAGCACACCCGGCTGGAGTGATGACATAAAGAAAGCGACCGTCAAGTTTTTTAAGCTGCTAAAAACTTCCTTTCATTCAAATACTCATAAAAAACATAGAGACATGACGATATGGCATGGGGGTCAGCTACCCAACAGGTCTGACGCGTTTCGAGCATACATAGCTCTTACTCATAGACTGAATAAAATGAAACAAACACTTTTAGAGAAAACCAACTGGACTCTAGTAGGCACCTAAAAATTCCCATTATTATAATTGAGGCTTTTAACCCCCTTAAATGCAAGAAAGGTCTTGAATGTATTTGAATTGCAACATGTTTGGAGTCTTCTTGTGCATTTAAGAGTTATAAAAGCCCGATTTAGTAAATGGGAATTAATTTATTTGTCCCTGTATGGTGCACTTAATTTGTCCTCAAATTGCTCCAGTTCCTTTTAGTACAACAATGGTTTGCCACTTCAAAAGATCTGTTTTTATTGCAGCCTACCATGTGCTTCTGATGATGACTCCAAGAACGTAGGGAGGGTATATGGATTCTATCCACCGAGTACAAACCTGTCGTTTGTTTTGCATGGAGATGCAGTAAGTATACCACATATCCTCAAACTCATACAAGGAATCTCCCTGGAGTCTCCTTGGAATCCCCTTAGTGAGATCACTGTCCCTGTGTTGTTCTATGAAGTCAATGCATTAAGACACGGATAGTCAATTGGCAGACCTAACTACCACTGCAAGATCTCTCCAGCTTGAAAAATAAGACCCATCGAATAGCATAGGTATTGGAAAATGTCTCTTACTGGAGTGTTTATCTCACTTTAATGCATATCCTTCCCCCCTTATAGATGTATAACAAGTAAAACTGGCAAATCAAATGGCTTTTGTTGTCATGAATGTTCACATACAACTTATTCTCTTTTTTCCTTGCTTGTTATCCTGTTTTATTATTGATAAAAATGTCACTATTGAATAATATCCTTAAAATTGAATAATAGATAATATCCTTAAAATGATTTCCAATAATTTGTTTGATAAATATTCACCAACATTTATTGTTATCTATTTTTTTGATGTTAAATCACCTATTTGTTGTATTAGCCGTGTTTTATTTATTTAGATGTATAGCGTATACTAATTAGACATACAGTAGATGTACTTCCTGTCATATCTCACAATTACCTTCTCAGTTCATTGACACTTAAAGTAATGCCTAAAGATAACTTTTATTGTAGATTTAAAAAAAAAAAAAAAAATATGTGCAGCAAATCCCATCTCAAACCTTTATGGTTTGAGAGATATTCTCCTCTAAAGTTCCCACTCTCCTGATGTCAGCTGTAAAGCTGACAGCAGCGGATCCATGTCGGCTGACACGTAGCGGCTCTTCAGCAGAGCTGAAATAGAGATCTTTAAGAAGAACTACTTAATTTGAACAGTCTTCAAAGTGTGCTTGCAAACCAAGCACACTTTGTAGACCATTCCAATGAAATAATTCTTTTTAGAAATCGCTATTTTGGCTCTGCTGAAAAGCCGCCGGCTGGTCCCAGGACGGGGATCTTCTGCTGTCTGGCGAACACTGACATCAGGAGAAGGGGAGGGAGGGGGGAACTTTAGCACCGAGTATCTCTCAGACCATAAAGGTTTGAGCGATTGGATTTGCTGCACATATATATATATATATATATATATATATATATATATTTTTTTTTTTTTTTTTTTTTTTTTTTTTTTAATCTACAATAAAACATAAAGTTATCTTTGGGCATTACTAACCCTTTAAACTGTTCAGCACTAGTGAGGTGGGCATTGCATTGCTGCATTGCTGAGCAGTGTCAGTGAGTGGAGAAAGTTATCAGAATTAATTTTCAACCAGGTCATGCCATGTCAGTGACCCTTTACCATTTGTTGGTGAGTGTATCTTTTGTAGTGATCTGGTACCTTTTATCAGTGACACCATACATTTTTTTGCACTCTGTGCACCAAGAATGGAGGGGAGTCAGTGCTTTTCTTTCAGTAAATCATCCCTGGAGGTATGTAGGTTAAGACAAGAAGTTCCTGCATAACATCTGCATTAGCACAAGCCATACACCTCAATAGTTCAAAAATGTGTTTTCTATATAGAAATGATTAATACAATATGCAGGTAAGTTCGAAAGATTCTTCAAAATCACAAAACTTGTTTTCACATGATAGGATCCCTTAAATATTGTGAGCATTGTTATAGTAATTAATTATATGTTCGGTTTGTTTTTACAATGTACTAAGATTTGCTGTAGAATTCTATAAGTCCATAGACTTCATTAACACAATATGAACTGCTTAGATGTTTGAGACAAGCTACATGCTGTTGCTATCATTCAAGGTGTTAAACTTTAAGGAGTTCTATCACTTTCTAATAATTACCCCACACAAACCTTACTATGATCAGAAAATCCTATTTGGCCCCTATGAATCTTGCACTTGTACATTTCTTTGAGAGATAACATTGCGCTGGTTGACAAGTCCATGAACTTAACCCCTTAACGACCAGCGGTCGTGGGGTGTGTGGTCCTTTAAGGACCCGATAGAGAATTTCGGCGTGCCACCCCACGTGACTGATCACATGGGGCGGCACGCCGAATGGAGGGACTGAAAAAGATCGCTCCGGTCTTGGAGCGATCAAATTCAGTCCCAGGTATTACGCACCGCACTCCTGCAGGAGCGCGGTGAGTAATAGTACGTGACGTACCAGGACCATCACTGGTCCTTCAGTGCCGGACCAGCGTGACGGTCCGGGTACGTCACCGGACGCTAAGGGGTTAAGTGGACATGACATCTGCTTTTATTTATTTATTTATTATTATTTTTTTTTAATGAAGTAGGCATAGAGCATGAGAATACTTAATGCTTTAAGGACCATAGAGGTATGCAATGCATTTTAAAGCAATATGTTGCACACTGTGGTTGTTAAGGGGTTAATAAAACTATGTTCTGTGGGAGGAGTTTGTGTTCTGTAGTCCTGCTAGCAACTGTTATGTCCACCTCCATGGACATGACTTTCAGGACTGACTGAATATGTTATTTCTTGAGCCAAGGTAGAATGACAAATTTCATACGGGCCATTAAGGTTTTCTGATCATAGTAAGCAGGATGTTATTATTAGCAGGTATTCGTTTTCCATTAAAGCATCCTGTGAGTCCATTTTCATAAGCATTGTCATGTTTACTTGATTTATAGCTGCACAAAGACTCCTAGGTGTGGCAAAGTTTAACATTTTCATTTGATTTCTGGGTCAGTGAGTCATAAGGATAAGCTCTGAGGAACAATTTTGAATAAAACTAGTTGCACCATATGGTTAAATAAAAATTACATATGGATTTAAATGGGATTTTTTAAGCCATTTAATGCTAGAGAAGCCTCCAACATATTGATCTACAATGTGTTGGATACCCCTCTGGCACTCAAAGGGTTAAAAACACCTTTTACAATAACGGATCAGAAACAGAAGAGGGCATTTATAGTGTTATAACATTCAACACTGGAGATAATCCAATACATATTCTGATTATACTCAAATATTTTAATTGCTACTCCACTAGTGGTTAGTAGTAAAGGGCAAATGGAGGCTATTGTATCTACTCCCACACAGATAGCTTCAGAAGCATTGATCAGCTGCTCCCCTTGGCACACTAGTCCATCCGTTTAAGAAAAAGGACGATACAACCAGAACAAAACGGACTACTGTGTCCATAGTATCTGTATAGTCATAAAAGGGAAACCTTCACCCACTCTCTTGTATTGTAGGCCGGTAGGTACTCAGTACATACTGACTAGACGCTTTCAGGGGAAAACGACCCACCATTCTTTGGGGACTTCTGGTGAACAGACAAACAATGGTTATTGGATATAATATAAAATACAGTGGCATCCGTAGACAATGTAGTATTCAGTGTTAAAACCAATAAAGCTTTATTTCAATAAGTAAGTTTAAAAAGTTACAATATACCTTCATTCTTGGCCATCAAGTGTTACAAGGAGAGACTTCAATCATGGAACGGCAAACAGTAGAAGCATTCTAGTGGCATCCCACTGATCAACGCATTTCGCATCTGTAACGCTTAATCATCATAACACAAAATGTTCCCTCCCCTGCAGACTCTTTTGATGGGGTGCTCATGCCCCTCCACTGTAATCATTCACCTCCACATAGTTATACCCTTCTCCATCTTTATACTCCATCAGCACAATTATAACAATAACAACAGTGATAATAAAACATCTCATTCCTCAGAACCACAAATACACTGACACTACGTTCCATTGTTTACTAGTAGCCACAGAACTACACTTATTGTCTGACACGACTGTCTCTTTGGTAGCCACAGAACTACATATACACTTGGAGTCTCACATACAGTTTGCCACCACAGCCTTGTTCCACAGTGCACTGGTTGTAACAGAACTAAAAATACTATCTCTGACACCCCAGTCTTTTTCTAGTGTCCCAATAGTAAGCAAAGAACCACACATCACAATGTCTACCACCCCAGCCATGGTTTACTATTCACTGGTACCTACAAAATCACACCCATGCTCTGTCTGCCACTACAGCTTTTTTACACTGTACACTGGTAGTCACTGAACCACGCATACATTGTACGCCTCCTCATAATTTTTCTACTGTACACTAGTATCTACAGATCCACACATACACTATATGCCACCTTGTTCCACTGTGACTGGTAGCCACAGAACCATGCGTACAGAGACTGCTCTCACAGCCTTGTGCCACTGTCCACTGGCAGTCACAGAAACTGACGTAAGGAGTCAGACACCAAAGTCTTATTCCACTGTCAACTGGCAGACAGATCAACTAATGTCTGTGTAAGAGCACCGGGAAGCTGTTGTATGCTTTCCCAAGATTACCTATGCTCATACCCTTGCTTGGTAAACTGTCCTCTTCATTACACAGTTAATATGTTGTTTATGGTGATCAGATACTTTGTATATTATATCTTTTATTATATTAGTTGTCTGTAATGATAACAGCTCATGTTAATAAGGCCATAGATTGTTGTTATTTTGTTCCCTCGTCCATTTCCATCTCTCCCCTTCCTTTACATAGAAGTATGAGCTGTGTAATTAAACTATGAGCTGTGTAATTGAACTATTAAAAAAATTATCATCTGTGTTTAATTAATTTCTCTTCATCTGTGCCCATTGAGTTTTGCATTGGATGTGAGGGATGCTTGTCCTATAAAACACAGGCTGTGAGCCAGGCTGCTTCCTTTAATTTTGTTCATGACACCGAGAAGAAAAGGTCTCAGAGACCTTGAATTGCATTGCTTGTTCAGGATATTATCACTTTCAGTTGATGAATATCTTTGAGTCTTTTATTAAGCATATATATGATATCTGATCACTGCAGTCTGGTCACCAAAGGTCATTTCCTGCTGAAGTATGTCCTGAGTACCTAGTGGCCAACAATACAGGTGAGTGGGTGACTGTTACATTTTTGTCTATACATGTACAATACATCCCCTCTTGTTGTATTTTTTTCACTACTTTAATGGGAATTTTTATTTGTCCTGTATCATGCAGTTAGTTTGCATTAGATTTGCTCCACTTTGTCTCAGTCCCAGAATGTAGTTCTGAAAAAACTGAGCTAGGAAATAGAGCACCTTCTGCCTGTTTGATGGACTCAATATGTGAATAAATATTATTGCATTTAATGGTTGCAGGAGCAGAGTAAATTGGGCTCATCACTTGCTAGCGGAATCGTCTCAGTCAATGGGATACGTAAGCACGTGCTGCTGATTGGTGCTCCAACACAGAGTATGTCTAATTATTATTTAGAGTATACAATTACATTTTAGTGTTCAATCAATACAATTAAGTTAAGATAACTAATAAGAATGTCATATAAATGGTAGTAATGAAGTGAGGCAAATAACTTCCTATTATTTTACCCTATCAGTTAATGACATTGGATAGCAAAGGGAGTGTGTAATGCTTGGCATGGTCAGGTTCTAGATTTGTGTAATCAAAACATACATTATTCATATATATATATATATATAAAAAGTATTAGAAATGATGGTTATAGTTTGGAGAAGGTAATCCATTGGTCCCACTGTGATTTGCTTTTATCAATTACTAGCAAAAGAAGTGAGGCATTGTCAGTGCGAAAACAGGCGAGGAAGGGAGAAATATTCAACTGGTAGTCACAGAAGCACACATACACTATGCCATCCCTATGGCTTTGGTCCACTGGGCCAATGGTAGTCAAAGAATGTACACACAGACTGTGTGACAGCACCAAATCCATACATACACTGTGTCACCCCATCTTTGTTCCATTGCCCAGTGGAAGGCACAGAACCATGTTTAGACTATATGACAGGCAAGGTTTGCTTCACTGTCCCACTGGTAGAAACAGAATCCACACTTATACTGTCTTACAAGCCAGCCATGTAGTACTGGTAGTTACAGATCCATACATTTACAGTGACACACAAGCAGTTTATGAATATGCAGACATATCTAGCGGAGATAACGTTATGAAGTAGTATTTGCACGTTACTCTTTCCTGTAGCCTGCTCGCAGCCTACTCTGTCCTGCCTTCCTAGCCAATGCCACAGAGAACATTGGAGCTGATGGGGAGCCACCTGTCTATTATTTTGACAAAGAGGTGGCAGGAAATGTATTGCAGGTAGAAAGGAGTGAGTAGACAGGGTATCTGTGCTTCTGTGAGTCCAAGCTGAGAATGCAACAACATTAGAGCGATATAAGAATTATAGGAATGGAGGCATAAGAAAATGTGACTATATGGTGACTGTTCATTGGAGAGGGGAGGGGGTCGGAGGTGAAGGCCAGACAGTTTGGGTAAGGGAGGTAGGGGTTTAGATATATGTTGTCTTTGATGATGAGCTGCTGCAAAGCAATGCACTGCACAATGTTTCTGTGTGAGTGATGTACCCAAGGCATGGGGTGTGTGA
This sequence comes from Rhinophrynus dorsalis, assembly GCA_037306005.1. NCBI lineage: Eukaryota > Metazoa > Chordata > Amphibia > Anura > Rhinophrynidae > Rhinophrynus > Rhinophrynus dorsalis. Next base: position 187,205,178 of record CM074723.1, read on the forward strand.
GTGGCTATTGTTCTTTAAAAAATGAATCCCTTCATTGATAGAGGGTTATTCAAGGTATAGCTTTGCAATGTGTTGCACAACCTTCTGCTACTCAGAGGGTTAAAATCCTCAATTAAATCAATGGGAAATTTCTCCCTATTGTGAAGTTGGTATGCTCCAGAATTCATATTTTGCTTTGTGCATGATGTCCTATAAGTCTCTGCCATACTTCTACCACTGTTCTCCCTGGCTTGTTGTAGGCAGCACTTTCCGGGTCGCGTTCGTAACAAAAGAGCTGCCCCATGCTGGGACAGTTTCAGTTTATGACCTGAAAGCCAGGACTGCCCCATCACCTCTGAGAACAATGAGTGGGGACAGAGGGTACTCTCGTTTTGGAGCCAATGTACATTTAAAGGATCTGGACAATGATGGGCTTGGTAAGTAAGGATAATTAAGGTGTAATATATATTATATATTTTTTTCTTTTCTTTGAAACTTGATAATAGAGAGTTGAATTGCATCCTCTGTGGCCTGTCTGAGATTGTGTAAAATGTATAAAAAATGAACAAGGATAGGAAATTGTGCATCCTGCATATATTAAAAAAGTCAGAGCCGGACTTCCCATTAGACACAGTAGACAGATGCCTACAGCACCACATTTTGAGGGGTGCTCATGTATTCTGGCCACAGCCACATTCTACATTGAGGGTGTGGCCAGAAAAAACTAATTGATTCCACACACCCCATTTGATGCTGGTACATGGTGGCCACTTTCTTATCATGATGGATGCCTTTTTACTGATCATTATTTAGCTCGGATACAAACAACGTCTCCAACGCATCTCTTCACAATGAGTTTAGACCTCTCTATTGTCCAAGGGATTAACCCTTTGAGTGCCCGAGGGGTACGCAACACAGTACAATGTGTTGCATACCCCTCTGGCACTCAAAGGGTTAATAGTTTCCTTTGTATTTATAGAACATGTTATTTTTCTGTACCAGCTAACTGTGGATGAGTTCATGTAACAAGTGGGGGTGTGCCAAGAGTGGTACAAAAGGAGCCTCGGTTGCCTTGCCATATGGAGCCAGAGACGTAAACCTGGCCCTGAAATTATGTTTGAAAATGCATTAGTTACACATAAAAGTATGTTTATATTTTGGTGGTGTAATAGAATAAACACACAAAGCGTAACTTTCAGTTCATAGAGTCGCCATTCATAAAACACATGGCGACTAGCTTTGAAATAGATGTTTTATCTTGAAAAAATAGCCTAATGTAAAGGAATCATTCCCGTTTGGGGACTGACGGGCAGGTTAGTGCGGTCAGTGCACCTGAGCCTTCAGTCCCTTTCGGTAACCATCTGGAGATGTCTGCACTGTAGCCTGGGTTCCGGTCTCCAAACGGGAACGTTTCCTTTATTTTTTCAAGGTAAAACATCTATTTCAAAGCTAGTCTCCATGCGTTTAATGAATACATGGCGACTTAGTATGAACTGAAAGTTCTTCTTTAAAAAAACAATGCCATTGATTCTGATGGTTTTTCACCCCTTAAATGCTAGAGAGGACTCCAGTGCATTGCATTCAAGTTATTAAAAGAATTGGGAATGATTATTATATATTAAAGAATTGGGAATGATTATTATATATGATGTAGTTTTCCTTAGTACATTAGCCTCACTAAGTATCTAGATTGTGAAGGAAATGATAAATGCTACTTTTGTTTCCATCCAAAAAAAGGCAACATGCTTCATTAAAAACAATGTCTATAAAAAAACGTTACACACTGGCAGCTTTATTTTTAGTTTCATACAGTATGGCCATGTTTATCATTTCCTAGATGAAGTAATTGTGACATCACCTCTACGGACTGATGACATCACTTCAGTGTTCTATGGTGCTCAGGCTGGACGAGTCTACATCTACAGTGGGAATGTTACTGATCCAGGCTACCTGACTAAAAACTGCAAGTCATGGGTTTCTCCATGCCCTGAGGACTGGGTAAGAGACATAAAAAGGGTAAATAACACTTATATGTGTGTTCTCAGACATAGTTACCTGCCAGCACAAATTGTTCTAGCTAAGGCCTGGATTGCATTGCAGTTGATAACTTTTATCTACAAATTTCCCCATTATATTTCAAAAGGAATCAGTGAACCAATGGTAAGATTTATCACTTGCAATGCAATCTAGGCCTAGCTGTATTATTCTAACTCATAATAACAAAGTGTTACTGTTAAACAGTTTCAGCCATCAGAATAACTGTAAAGAAATTTTGTACTGAAGATTGAAAGTTGGGCCCATATTGAAAAAGACATCTCGCGATAAAAGACAACCTCAGAAACTTGGGCCGTATTCAGAAAATACTGATTTACCTGGATTGAGTTTCAATCCAGAAAGAGAGGGAACCTTCTCCATTTATCAGAAAAGGGATTGAATAGCGGTCAGAGGGTGTGTAAATGCGAACAGGAAATTCCCTGCATAAGTAGCAATAAGATATTCCTTAGCAATCCTAACACCTGAGATAGCGTGACTATGTTGAACTAAGGCTTGGTGAGAGGGGACAGCCTTGGCGTGTACTGGGGTTGTACAGAGCCTTAATACCATTGAGTAGGGATGGGCCAGTTCTTATGCATCACCCACTGGAGCCCTTGGCCCCACCCATAACCACACCATTCATTTAACCACAACCTCTTCTGTGGTTAAACCTGTTTTTTGATTTGTTCTTCACAGTAATGTGGTTATTTTCCAGAGGTGGGTGAAAATGTAATAGATATGGATGGCGTATACACATGTACATATATGTAACCTTTACTAGATGTAGCATGTTCAAGCACAACTTTTATTAGTTAATTTGAAAACGTAACCTCTGTTATTTGTTTTCCTTGTTTGTGATGTTAAAGGAAAATGTGCTATTGACGTCTTCCTTAGGAGATACAATGTTGCCACTCTTGTTTTCTCTGTTGTCCAATGCAGGTTACTGGTAACTTCGGGTAGGAGATCAGCCCCTTTAATAGGCAGGAACAATTCTGAGAAGTGACTGCTGGGTGGAGCCTACCTCCTCTCCTTAGCTTGCAGCTAGCCAATCCCCAACCAGTAAGATTTGTTCCTTGGTCAAGATACAAGCAAGAGAACAGCTCTGCTATAGTTTTAGCTTTATTATTTTTCTGTTAGATATGGAATATCTATGCACACTTTTTCTAAACACTATCGTGTGGATGCTCTGGCATTGACTGATGCCAGTTTTGGGAGGAAGATCCTGGAGACAGTCTTGCCTGTCTACGATCTTTTTTAGTCTCTCAGTACTCTTTCACATTTTGAGCCCTATTGGCTCTAGTTCAGTGTGCTGTGCAACAGTTTATGTGGTTTGTTTTACCCATGTTCAGTGTCCGTTGCGGTTAGTGTTGAGCTATTTATGAGCTGTAGGTTCATTGGTGCTCTGGTGACTTTCGGGGCCTGCGTCTGGTCCTTGCCTTTCTTCCCGCCCTGGGGAACTTAATGGTTGGACATCCCAAAGTTACCAGTAACCTGTATTGGACAACAGAGAAAACAGGATTTTAGTCTTACCTGTTAAATCCTTTTCTTTTAGTCCATACAGGTTACTGGTCTCCCACCCTGTCAAGGGACCATGCTTGGCACTCCTGCGGCAGAACGTGGGGGTCCTTTCGGGTTCATGCTCACAGGAGTCTTCCTTTACCTTCTTACTACCTAGTCAATAGTCTGCAAATCTTACTGGTTGGGGATTGGCTAGCTAAGGAGAGGAGGTTGGCTCCACCCAGCAGTCACTTCTCAGAGTTGTTCCTGCCTATTAAAGGGGTTGATCACCTACCCAAAGTTACCAGTAACCTGTATGGACTAAGAGAAAAGGATTTAACATGTAAGACTAAAATCCTGTTTTCTCACGACATCTGAAAAAAGAAACTGCTCTTTTTTGACCCCACAAACAAGGAGAGGAAATAAGAAAGGTTAAGTTTTCAAATTAACTAATAAAGTTTTAACACTTGTTGGAAATTAAATTGTAAAACTACACCTGAGGACTGGGATACAGCTCTGAGAAGGCTTATGGCCTTCTTGATTTACCTAAGTCACAAGCTAGACAATGTGATTAGATTACTATAATAGAGCCCTGCTGCCCCTACCTTGTAAAGTGGAATTGGTCACCGTTCACTGCAGTTGTTAATGACGTGATGTTGCTGATGTTACACTCGGTCAGAAGCCTGGTGTGTTTGGGAAAGATTGGTCTGGTCTAAGAGTTGATGCAAAGGACCAGGTGGATCATTTTAATGAACACATTATGGGTTTGTGAACTTGTGAGGCATAACCGAGTCAGGATGGGTGGGTGGGTCGTGACAGATATCTGGCAGGCAACCCTAAAAATCTGGTGTCCTAGGAAAGTGCCTAGTCTGCCTATTGGTAAATAAGGCCCTGTCAAAAGCTTTCTCAGCATTGTCAGAAAGCAAGATGGGATACTGGAATGGTGAGTCCACAATAAGAGATTTACGCATCTCTGCATGTTGTCCAGGGCCTGTCAAGAAGAATTAGATTTGTACACAGCAAAAATGTTCGGTAAAATTTGATTTCAGACTTTTTTTATTTATTTATTTTTTTTTTATTTCTCCATTCGGAGGATCCGAATTTCGGACCAGACCTGTTTGACTCGGACAAAATTAGGCAACAGACTGAATTATTAAAATATTCAATAAAAAATTAAACAAATAAAAATGATACATTAAACTAAATTAATAATAATATTAAATCTCTAATGAGACAGGAAGGGGTATTTTATAAAGCCCTACACACATATATGTATATGTCACATCAAATTAAAGCCCTTTATGCCCTTTAAAAAAATGGTAAATAATGTGTGTTTGTGCAATAAATGAGAAAGATTATGGTTTAACACACACATAGCAACAATGCCAAAATTGCTTGTGTCCTTATGTGGTTAATATCTGCACTTTTCATGAAGGCTCCATAATTTATCTTATTTTTGGGCATAAGGCGTAGTGCTATTTGTTAATGATGCAAAATAATCAGGGTTTCTTCTTTTTTTAATCTCTAGGCACAATATGTACTTATTTCTCCAGAGGTAAGTTTTAAGTGTATAATCAACCCCCTAATACTGTAGAGGATGTTCATGAGAATTAGAATGAGCAGTTCTGATTAAATCTTTTCAGGAAAAGTCAAGATTTGGAAGCGCTGTGATCACAGTCAAGACAAAATCCAAGGTACTTAAGTTGTGTTTATATGTCTATTCCAAATAAATATACAAGGGGGTTATGCACTTTGATGAGGAAAAAATGATCCTGTTGAGAGAAATCTCTAAATTTCCTGTTATTCTATGCAGCCTCCTATTCAGTTTGGAGAGTTCTTAGGACACAGTAAATGCAACAATGCTGCAAACTTCTACACGAAATACAATTTCTAATTAAGTTAAATAGGGATTTTAACTGCTTAAATGCTACCAAATGCAATGATTTGCAGCCCACCTTAACAATTAAAGGGGTAAAAGGGTGTGTGGGTGGAAAGGAGTGAATGTAGTTGTGCACACATGCATGTATTTGGATGATATGTGTGCATAGCAATGTGAGACTGTAATTTGAAGGTTTGTTTGCAAGATAGACAGACTTTACTGTTATGTATTGGTTAATGCTGGGAGCTGAATTTTTTTAAACTATACTTGTAAATGTAAAAAAAAACCCACTAATTTTGTATAGATGGGGAATGTACAGTATGCTGCACTATTAACCCTGTGAGTGCCAGAGGAGTAAGCAAGTATGGAGTAAGTACTCCTCTGGCACTCACAGGGTTAATAGTGCAGCATACTGTACATTCCCCATCTATACAAAATTAGTTTTTTTTTTACATTTACAAGTATAGTTTAAAAAAAATTCAACTCCCAGCATTAACCAATACATAACAGTAAAGTCTGTCTATCTTGCAAACAAACCTTCAAATTACAGTCTCAATCTTTCAAACTACAACAGGCTTCAGGAAAAAAACAAGCTTTCTGTCTCTGCTGAGGTAAATCTTCAGCTGATGCTGTTCATGTAGCCTACTCCTCCTCTAGCAGACACTCCCCCTCAGCACCAGCCACCAACAGCTGATTTCTAAATGCCTCAGGAAGTTTGAGCCTCCTACTGACCTTTCCAAGTCGACAACGTGAATTCCCTAACCTAAATGATGCCACTAGGGGGAGCTCATGATTAAAAAAACACAAACTTAAAATGGGAATTACTCCTTAACCAAAAATCCCTCAGAAAAAAAAAAGACAGCACTGAATACACCATCACTTAATCTACTTATATAATGTAAGTACTTTTTTAAGTTTACTGCTCCTTTAAAAGAGAACCAATACATTATACCAACATCCTCCTCAAATTACCTTACTATGGCCAGAAAATTCTAATGTCCTCAAAGAATTTTCCTTTGCTTCTTGGTTAGCGATAACATCATGAGTCAGTCAGTCATGGAGGTTATGGCCATGGAGATGGACTGCTAGCAGGAGAAAAGGACCTCAATCTCTGCTCACTGTACCGTACCCTTAAACAGCTCAGTAGGCTCATGTACTCTGTCTGCCTCACAATGAGGAAAAAGGAAAAAAAAAAAAAAAACTGCCAGCAAGTGTCATGTCTGCTTCCATCAACAGGACATCCAAGCCTAATGAATGATGTTAAATGGATAGTAATGTCAATATTAAAGTTCACCTCCGAGTCTTCTGTATGCTTTTTTTAAAACACTTAGCACTATGTTTATTTACTTACTGTTCTGTAGTTCAAAAGATATTCAAGCTGAAAAGATCCCCTCCCCATTCTGGCCACGTCACACTTCCTCTAAGGTCTGGATGGAGAGCGCCGAGGGACAATCTTCAGTAAGCAAAAGGAGAACCCTGCCCTCTTTCCTCAAGGGGGGGCAGGGTTTTCCTTATACTTAATGACTGAAGATTGTCCCTCGCTCCATCTGTCCTGTCCCATGGCCAGATCACAGATTCAGTGGGAGCCGGCCAGAAGGGGCTGGAGGGGGATTCTTTCAGCGTGAATATCTTTTGCACCATATAACTGTAAGTCATTAAACATAGCTCTACATGTTTTAAACAACCTATAGAAGAGGTGAAATTTAATATAGACATTAAAAATCTCAGGAAAACTATATTGTTGAATTTAAAGGATCAGAATAGTATTATAAAAATACATATATTATAAGGCTCTTCCTGTTGAGTAAAATAAGGGTACTCCTACAGCTGTCAGTTGCTTTATTCAAAAGTTATTACAAATCAAACTGTCAGTAAATGATAAAGCATTTACTAGCACATTCTATGTATAGGCAGTGGCTTACCTTTCCCACAGAATGGAGTACAGGGACCTTCCAGACACCAGAGGGCGATGTACTATGGTGTGATAAAGAGGAGATGACTTCTGCAGTGTGATTAACTCTCCAAGTCCTATGTTATCCTATGGAGCTAATGCACTAAGATATCTATAATTCGAGAGATTTTAAGTGTATTTGCTCCACAAGATAACATAAAACTTGAGAGTTTATCACACGGGAGTATTCATCTCCTGTAATAACTTTTTTAATGAAGATACTCCCAGCAGTGGCAGTGCTATTGTTTTACTCAGCTCTAAAAAAAAAATGTTTTTTTTATTTATATAATTTTTTTTACTGCTCCTTTAATGCCTACAAACTTTATTATGTATCATTTCAGAACCATGTCATTGTAGCAGCTGAAAGAAGCTCTGTGAAAGCAAGACTTGCCGGTGCCCTCCATATTTATAGTCTTGGCTGAATTTAGGGTTTTTCTTTTTTTGTTTTTTTTATACTTTATGTACAATTTACACTGTACTGTAATTTCACAAGACGCTAATCTGTAAAATATAATATAAATAATGTATAAAAATTTAATACAGAGCAAGATGATAGATTGGCTAGTGGAAGCACTATGCTTCTGATGTAAATCGGTAAAGGGAGGTACTGTGTTAGCTGTGGTTAAGCAGGAGACTGGTAAAGCATAAGGGACACCTTTATTGGCCAAGCAGTTTTAGAGTACAAGTTTTCAAGATCAGTCAGGTATGAGAGTTGAATACCTTATTACCGTATATACTACTACTCAGCCAAGGGTTAGTAATACTTGTATTAAACTTGAGCTACAAGTCTTCTTTGTTTTTTTTTTTTATTATTTTAACATAACACTATATTTGAATACTCACAGTTCTGTAGTTTAAGCGCTATTCAATCAGAAAGGTTCCCTCTCCTGTTCCTTTTCCTGCATCACGCTGCCTCTCAGTCTGGTCAGGATAGAGCGCAGCGAGGGACAATCTTCAGTTCTTATAAGGAAAATCCTGTCCTCCTTCGTCAAGGAGGGCAGGGTTTTCCTTATACTTACTGAATGAACATTGTCCCTCTTTGCATCCGTCCTGTCCCACGACCGGATCAGATCTAATGGGAGGTGGCCAGATGGGGCCGGAGAGGGACCTTTTCTGATTGAATGGTTCTTGAACTACAGAACTGTGAGTATTCAAGTATATCGTTATATGAGCTCAGAGCTCAAATTTAAAGTGGAACTTTCAGATAATATTAAGTTTAATGAAATGCATGGCGACTAGCTTGAAAATAGATGTTTTTCCATAAAAAAAATATGTGTGTCTAAAGGAATCCATCCCGTTTGGAGACCGGAACTGAGGCTAGAGCGCAGATATCTTGTCTGTGCACATGCACTGTCAGTCCAGGTCTCCATAAAGTAGACTGCTTTGCACCATATGGTCACCGGAAGGGACTGACGGCGCAGGCTCACAGACCGCACTAACCTGCCCGTCAGTCCTGAAACGGGACGAATTCCTTTAGACACATGTATTTTTTTTTACGGTGAGACATCTATTTTCAAGCTAGTCGCCATGCATTTAATGAGTGCATGGCGACTGGCTATCATCTGAAAGTTCCGCTTTAATACAAGTATTACTATCCCTTTAAGGTATTACTAGTATGTTCTCTCTAACAGTCTCCTGCAATGTATAGGGCACCATTGTTTAGTTTACCATTTGGTAAATACGGACTATGAAATAAATACAGTGTTAAACTGATGCATGAGTCCATAATTTACATTTTTAACCCTTTGTGGGCCAAAGTGGTATCCAACACATGGAACTCAAATGGTTAAATATATTGTATATTACAAATGTTTTGGAGACCTTCATGGTATACAGAGGGTTATGCTTTTTATGGTTGTAGCACAGGAATTTCATTTGGGTTTAATGGGTTCCACCACATCAAAAAGCTTGAGATCCACTGTGCTAGTATACACGGTATCTTAAATTAAAATAAAATAATTCAAATATAAATCCACTCCTGCAAAACCCCATGTCACAAGCAGCATTTTTAGTGAAACAATAAAATATCAAGGCAAACGGGTATAGAGGATAATGCTGTATATTTTATTTTTCCCCTTATACTTGCAAAATACCATCTAAATAAGCAGCATCTTTATAAAAAAATGAAATATTAAGGCACACCGGTATAGCCAGAATGCATCTCATTTGGCCACAGAGAGACAGCTGTAGTAAGAGGAACTGGTGTGAGATGCACTAAGGAGTGATAAACAGGTGATAAAGTGAGATCACTACTCCAGTTCCTATGTTATTCTATGGATCCTCTGCACTAAGATCTCTTCCACTTGAGGAGTCTTAGTACTTTGACTCCATAGAATTGGAGAAGTGTTATCAATGGAGAAGTCTTCTCCACATTATCACACCTTAGTGTATAACCCCATTGAGCCGTTCTGGGGCAAATTTAAAGTGGAATTGTCATTTTATAACAGGTGGTTTTGAAAGCACTTTCAAAACCACACTTGTTTTAAACATTTTTATTTAAAACAAGTTTGACATATTTGTTAGTTTATGGATATTAGACACTACTGGCTGACATACCTGGCAGGTGAGAATACTGCACATCCCATCTGTCACTTCCTGCTGGCCAGTACTAGCTCATGTGCATAAACTGATAAATAACTCAAACAATTAAAAAAAGGCAAACAAATATAGACAATGGCAGTTCCATTTTCATGGGGCTTTTAACTTGAAAGGTCTCCAAATTGCTTTTGCAATGTGTTGGAGATATTCCTAGCATGCAAAGGTTTAAAAGCCCCATTTAAATTCATTGGATTTCTGTTTGTCTTCTCTGGTGCAGTTTGTTTTCCCCAGAATTGCTGCTCCGTTCTAAAAGGAGATTATCTGCATGTTGTGTCATGGAGAGGTTTAGTAAAGGGATAGTTAGTTGTGGACCATCCAGCTGTTGGGCACTACCACTCCCATCATCCCAAACCAGCCACTGGTAGGTTGGGGATGATGGGGTTGTAGTCCCCAATCAACCAAAGACAGGTCACGGATGATGGGAGTTGTAGTACCGAACAACTGACTACCCCACCTTAGTACATTTTGTTCACATAAATGAGGTAGAGGGGCTCTGTCACTGTTGGGTAGCTCTTCTGATGGGTGTGTGGTTGGGAGGGAGGAGTCTACTGCGAATGCATTTCTCTACTTAAATAAAAGGCAAATGTTGCAATTCAGGAAGCAAAGGAAGTAATTCTAGAGCAAACCCAACTGAAACCATGAGGGCAAAACATCCCCATGGATATACATGGGGCTGTTAACTCACTGAATGCTAGTGATGACTCCAGCTCATTGCAAATCATTCAAGGGCTTAAAAGCCACAACTAAATTCGTGGGACTATGCATTTGTCCTCTATAGAGCAGCTGGTTTTGTCCACAATTTCTTATCTTTAGCTCCCTGTAGTGCACCTTAGATTTATTTGTTTTTCTTTTAACCTCTTAGAGGCCAGGGACACCCACAATACACTGCATAGCTGTGCACAGTGGGGATATAGCTTGTAATTAAGTGCTAATATGTATTATAACATGCCCTCTAGTCTCCTGGATGCTCCAACAGCTTGCATTGCATTGGGGGCCTCACTAGACCTGCAAGGGGTTTGTATGAATACATTAAGTGCCTGCTGTGTTATTGCTCTTAAAAAAAAAATACAATAAAAGAAACTGACAAACAACTTAAAAGGTTATCACTCAGACAAAGTGAGGAATTGTATTCAGAGTGGCACATATTGGGCACTGTCCAGTAAGCTATAATGGATGCAATTCCAGAGCGGTACTGACTGCATCATGGAGGGCAAAAGGAAATTCCTAAAATGCCCATTAACCCCTTAACAACCGTCCGATACAGCAGGGGGCAGCAGTTAAGGACCACAGCACTTTTTTTTTTTTTTTGTGCAATGAATTCTGGGATGGATGCTGCACGGTGACCCTGGAATTCCATGATGTCACCGGTCCTCATCTGCCAGAGCGCAGTGACTGTCCTGACATGTCTTTGGTCCCTAAGGGGTTCATTTAAATTGGGGTTTTAAAGCCTTGAATGCTTTACAATGCACTGGAGACAGAGACCTCTTGCATTTAAAGGGTTAAAAGTATCATTAAATCAAAGGGAATTTTCATTTGTCTCTTATGGTGCAGTTGGTATGCCACAGAAATGCTTCTATTTGCAAGATAAGGCACACTGTTTATACTGCGCAACCACGCTATGACGCAAACATGTCTGTCTACATCCATATACACACACACACAACTCCTGGATCAGAGTGTAAAGCACTTCCAAATCAAATCTTCATACAGTGCAGTCCCAAAGTATCTGGACAGGGACAAGTTTTGTTGTTTTGGCTCTGTACTCCAGCGTACTGGATTTGAACTGAAACAATGTCTAAAAAAAATTAAATAAAAAAATAAAGTGTAGACTATCGACTTTAACCCTGCAGAGCAATGCTTTGGATGCCTTTCCAGCACTCAAAGGGTTAATTTGAGTCCCTCCATTTTAGGGGACCAAAAGTAACTTGTCAACTGTCTGCTCAAATGTTTTTTGGCCAGGTATGTGCACAAGAGTGCTAACAAAATGCGAGGCTAGCTGTGGTATTTGCATTTGGAGTCCATGAAATGTCGATATCAATGTCAGGAATCAGAATCCAAGACAAAAGACAAAACATTAGGAGTGTCAAAATCATCTGTGTGGTACACAGTGAAGAAGCAAGAATGCACGTGTGCCCAGCAACAGAATAAAAACACCTGGTAGACCACGGAAGACCACAGTAGTGCATGACCGAAGGATGCTTGCAACAGTGAAGAAAATCCCTTTTTCAAATCTCGAACAAACCAAGAACACTCTCCAGTATGAAGGCAAAGAAGTGTCAGAGCATCCTAAAGAGAAGTCAACATCAGTTTAACTATAGAGCATTTAAGAACAAGATGCAACCCACTGGTAAGCCTCAACAACAGAAAGGCCAGGTTACATATTGCTAAAACATGCATAAAAAAGTGTACAGATCTGGACCAAAGGCTTATGGACAGATGAGACAAAGATTAACCTGATACAGAGTGATGAAAAGAGGAAAGTGCGAAAGGAAGTACAAATGATCCAAAACATACCACCTCATCTGTGAAACATGGTGGAGGTAGCCTTATGGCTTGGGCATGTGTGACTGCCACAGGAACAGACTCACTTGTCTTTATTGACGATGTGACTGCAGCAGCAGGATACATTCAGATATGTACAGAAACTTATCTGCTTAAATAAAAAATAAAAAATATTTCAAAACTCATTGGAAGGTATTTCCCTTTGAAGCAGAGCATTGACCCAAACATAATAAAGCAACCAAGGAGATTTTCAAGGACAAAAAGTGGAATGTTCTTGAAGGGCCAAGTCAATCACCTGACCTGAATCCAACTAAGCATGCGTTTTACTTGCTGAAGACAAGACTGAAGGGATTTAGACCTGAAAATAAACAGGAATTGAAGATGGCTCCAGTACAGGCCTGGTAGAGCATCAGCAGGGAAGATACCTAGCATCTGGTGAAGTCTCTGGGTCACATACTTCAGGCAGTCATCGAATGAAATCATTTGCAACAAATTAATAATCATTTACCCAACTAACTTTTGGTCCCTTAATATGGTGGGACTGTGCATAAAAAGAGGTGTAATTGCTACACAGTTCATGGTTTACAGAATTAAATATCCTCAAATTAAACCGACAGTCTGCATTTTATCCCCCTTAGTCATCATCTCTTTTCAAATCCAGGGTGCTGAAGTATAGAGCCAAAACAAAATTAGTTTCACTGTCCAAATACATATGGACTGAATTGTAAATGATCTGTGGACAGTAACAGAAAAAAAATGGTGAGACATCAAATGAGCAATGCTTATTTAGATTTGTCACCTGTGGTGAAAGTTCATGTTCTTGAAAATGGTACCTTTTATTTGAGCCACTAACTTCTTGTCCAACATGAAGCAACTATACCGCGTTCCCCTTGGGAATGCAGTAAAGAAGGTCTGCATTGCAGCCTATGGGGCAGCCAACTGACCCACAAGGGGTACAACCAGTGATATCTGCTGGAGCACACATAGGCCACTTCTCCTGCATTCCAATCTGCGGTGGAACACAGAAAACCCTGGAGACAGAACTGTTGCAGGCAGCTGCATCTGTTATGTTGTCCATGTGACAAAGGTGTAGCTGGGTGGTTCCTTCCACAAAGTTCCTGTACTATCCAAGTTGTTTGAAAAAAGGCTCCATTGAATAACAGAGCAGCTGGAGAGGTCTCTCACACTAATAAACTGTATCATTGCTTAGCGCATGTAATACCTTGTGGGTGTGAATAGGGATATGCATTAAAGTGAGAGAATCCAAGTACTAAGAAAAACTGTGGGCAAACTCCACCATAGGGAACAAATACACATTATTATTGATTTAAATAAGCTTTTAAATGCATGCCAATGCATACAAATTAAAATTTGTGTATATAATTTTCAAATTCATGTATTTCCAGCTAGCATCTTTAAACACTAGTTATGTTGAGTTACATTCCTATAATCTAATATGGCATACAGGGTTATACTATGTATTATTAGGCAAAACAGGAAGGTCAGCTAAAGACTAACTTATTTGACAACAAGCAAGCTTATGTAATTCTCATTTCTCTGTGTGATGAGGCAAAGGTTGAACTTGATTGACTTGTGTCTTTTTTCAACCTAATTTACTATGTTAATAATCCCAAATTTGCACTTTTAATGCAAGGGTAGACTGTTCTATTGTAACATTTGGTTAATTGTATTTTACAGTTTGAATGGAGAGAAACAAACTAAGGCAGATCATTTATTGAGAGTAGTACTCCCAATTTTCTTCAACTGAAAAAAAGCTTACTGTATATCAACCAATTTACAGACAATGTCGCACTGTTACTTCTGAAAACTAGCAAGATTGTTATGGTCATTTGAGTAAGGGAGCTCTGGAAAAGGCAGGGATGGCTGTCCCCACAGAGCACATAAATAACTACATTTTAGACCTCTGAACACAAACAGATTTTTTACAGAAGCTATAAAGAGGTACAGTGATGGTATTTATGTGAATATAACCATTTTAGTGGTTAGTGTTGATTTACCTTGTCTAGCATTCACAGAGTTAAATGCCTCATTTAAATAAATGTATCCACTATGGTGCAGCTGGTTTGCCCCACATAAGCTCCAGTGTTTGTGTACCCAATACATACTGTATGCCAGAAGGCTGGCTGCTGAGCAGCTAAAAGGTTTAGTTCACCAGGAACCTGATGATTTATACATTTTGTAATCTATGGATTTGTGGCTGATATAATCCAGCTGATAAATATATAGGAAGTATGTTAAAATAATATGCACTGTATAAAAACAGACAAATTCCATTCAGGATGATAGAAGATAATGTCCAGGTGCCTGAATGTCCTCTTGATCCTTTCCTCTGTTTTCTTCGAGGTAAAATGTCCATGTAACAGTAACTCTACTGTGTAGTCTGACAGACCTATCTGTGTACCATTGAGCTCCTGTTTGACGTGAAGGATTCCACCTTGTGGCCATTCTTGGTCTCTACTCTTCCACTCAAAGGATAGTTTCTCTTCAACAAGGATGGCACCTAGTTTATACAAAAAAGCAATATCAAAGTCAGGTTTATAAAGTCATAAGAATAGCAGTTGTGAGCAAATATTGGGATAATCTTGCAGCTAGAATCTGCACATTAATAACCAATCTTTGCTGATGACACTAAGCTATGTAAGGAAATACATACAGAGCTCGATGTTTTTTCCCTACAGAAGGATTTAGATAAACTAAGTGAATGGGCAGAAAAGTGGCAGATGTCATTTAATGTAGATAAATGTAAGGTTATGCATTTGGGTTGTAGAAACAAACTTGCTACATATACTCTAAATGGGAAACAACTTGGGAAATCCTCATTAGAGAAAGATTTAGGTGTACTGATAGACAATAGTCTTCACAGCAGTGTGCAGAGTCACTCAGCTGCTGCAAGAGCAAATAGAGTACTAGCCTGCATAAAAGAGGTGTAGAAGCAAGGGATGCTAATATTATCCTACCTCTGTATAAATCCTTGGTTAGGCCTCATCTAGAATATGGAGTACAATTTTGGGCGCCTGTTCTAAAAAAAAGACATTACTGAACTGGAAAAGGTGCAGAGACGTGCAACAAAACTGATAAAGGGATTGGAGGATCTGAGTTACAAAGAGAGACTAGCCAAACTGGGTTTGTTTACATTAGAAAAGAGACGTCTAAGGGGTGATATGATTACCATTTACAAATACATTCAAGGCCAATACAAAGAACTATCCAATGAATTATTTATGCAAAGAGCTGAGCTAAGAACAAGAGGTCATCCTTTAAGACTTGAGGAAAGGTGCTTTCGACTAAAACACAGGCAGGGATTCTTTACAGTAAGGGCGGTAAGGCTATGGAATTCTTTGCCTCGGGATGCTGTGCTTGCAGATAATGTAACTGCATTCAAAAAAGCAATGGATGCCTATCTAGCACAGAACAATATTGACAGTTATGACAGATGGCTTCAAAGCAAATAGGATATTGAGCCGGGGAACTATTTGACACACTCACACACACACACCTACATTGGAAATTGCTCCGGAGGGCTTTTTTGTTGCCTTCCTCTGGATCAACAGGGGTGTTATTGGCAGGGGCTGGACTTGATGGACGCATGTCTTTTTTCAGCCTTATCTACTATGTTACTATGTTACTATGTTTAACAGTATTCTGAGTTCTAAAATCTTTTCTTATCTAATGCGATTACAGCAAGACCAAAGAGGGAGTTTCCAGTTTACCGAAAAGACCCTTTGGATTTTTTCCCCCCATTAGATTAGGAAGAGACAATAATGAGAAATATTTCCTAGTGTTGATAGACTACAACTCCTGTAATCTTCAGATGGCCATCTGGGGATGATGGGCAGGGCTGTTTCTAGGCAATATGGTACCCAGAGTAACATTCTAAAATGCAGCCCCCCCACCAATGAACCAATTCATTTTAATGTTAATGATGCGTATGCACGCCATATGTGTGGCTCCAACACTTGGGAGACCATTATATGAGACCATAAGAGAACTGCACAATTTCAGGAAGCTATCAGGGTGATACCTTTACACTAAGGCAGCTTGAAACTGTCAAGGCAATACACAAGTACTGTAAATGAGCTTTATATGAAAATAAAATATTACACAAGACCAACAGGACATGAATACATGACACTGCAAATATAATCCTATATAATAATTTGCTAATGTATGTTTGTCAGAAGCCGTTATGCTCAGTACAGACGGCTGCACGAGCTGCAGCCATGTGCAGAAAGGACTACGGTCTGAATTTGGATTGCCCCGCTCGCACCAAAGCCGTTGCTGCCTAGCACTGTGGCCCGTGCACACGGGCTGTTCAACTCGTTCTATATAATAAAATATAAATCTGTCGTAAGACCTCATCTAGAATATGGAGTACAGTTTAAAAACAAACAAACAAAAAAAAAAAAAAACTAAATTATTACTGAACTGAAAAAATGCAGAGATGCAACAAAACAGATGGGGGGGTGGGTTTAGAGGATCTGGACTATAGAGAGACTAGTCAAACTGGTGAGTTATCTACACTAGAGAAGAGATATCTAAAGGATTATATGATTAGCATATAAAATATAGTCAAGGTCAATATAAACAACTCTTCAAGGAACTATTTACTCAAAGAGCGGAGCAAAGAACAAGAGGTCATCCATTAAGACTAGAGGAAAGGCGCTTTAGCCTTAAAAAAAAAAACAAACAAAAAAAAAAACAAATAAAGTAGTGAGGTTTTTCACCAGTAAGTGCAGTAAAGATAGAGCATCGGGATGCTGTACTTGTAGATACTGTAGCTGCTTTCAAGAAGGTAATGAATACCTATCTAGCACTGAACAATATTGAGAATTAGGATAGCTGGCTTCAAAGCAGATAAATGTTGATCCAGGGATATATTTGACTGCCATATGATCAGGAAGGAATTATTTTACCCACTTGGGGCTTAAAGTGATCACAATGTTTCCCAAAAATTGCAGCTCCAATTAATCTTCATAGTATTTGGGCCATGGAGAGTGTTATTTCAATACTGTCAGAGTTGTAGTTCAAGAGTAATTGAATGATAAAGTATCCCCCTCCTGCCCCTTTTACTGATTTAACACTGCTCACCACAGAGCAGCAAGACTGTCCAGATGGATCACAAGGAGGGACAATCTTTAGTGAGCATAAGGGAAAAACCTGAACAAAGTATCCCCCTCCGTCCCCTTTTACCTAGTGTAAGCTGCCTCCCCTCACATGTGGAATCTGGTCTCTTGACCAGACAGCTCATAGCAAGGGACAATCTTCTTACTGTGAGCATAAGGAAAACCCTGCCCCCCATGACAGGTTTTTCCCTTTTGCTAATTGAAGATTGCCCCTCATCTGGACAGTCTTGCTGCTCAGAGGTGAGCAGTGTTTCATCAGTAAAAGGAGCGGGAGGGGGAGATTTTATCATTCAATTACTCTTTCACTACAAATTGGGCAGTGCTGAAATAACACTCTCCATGGCCCAAATATTTTGAAGATTAATTGGAGCTGCTTTTATTGAGAAACATTACTATCCCTTTAATTGGAAATGGCTTAGAGGGGATCTCTCACCTAAATACATGTAATGCTCATTAGTTAGAGCATTTATCTAAAACACTGAAAATATTGTTCATTGTATTAAAAAAAAGCAGTTAAATGCGCAAAACTTAAAGTTTAAAAAGTGTCCGGTAGCCTACTTCCGGCTTGCCGAACTTTGCCGACCAGAGACAGCTCCCGTCCCACTACCCATCATCCTCCGATGACGGAGGCTGTCTGTCACTAAAGTGGAGCGATTGCATTGGCAGAGATCGATATCTAGTCAATGCGATCGCTCCACCTGTTACATGTTACTATGTAAACACATTCTAGGTATTGTACTTTATTTCTTGGAAACTGCTCTGGAAATTTTGGCTAAACACCCAATTAATTACAGCACCAATAATATTAAATCCAGGCTGAATATGAACATAGATAAATGTTATACTACTTTCAAGGCACAAGGCATAACACGATTACTTTGATACTTTGAATGAACCAATAAATATATATAGTGAAAATTATTTTACCCTGTGGCATGCATAAGTGCAATTTTATTTTGGGTGTCAATTATTATAGATATAATTTACAACATCACCTTCCTTATTGTTTCAAATGTTAGAAAATGCCAGTAGTTTACTTAAATATTTAATGCGCCTCAGTTTTGTTCAATATTAAAGCAAGAGCTTTATAATCTCTAGTACTGCGGTCATGAGATCTGTACAAGCTATAGGTTTTTAGTTGCTTGGCCAGTGAAATACACAAATACATCAACTTGATATAGCAGTGACTCTCAAGACATCAAGAACACCAACAGGACAGAACGTAAAGTGAATATATGCCCAGGAATAAATGAAGCTTAATTTGTTTAACTCCTTCAGTGCCAGAGGCTTGGGCCATTTCCTGTACCCTGCAGGCCAGACACTTTTTCAGCATTTTTGCTATCCTTCCGTTTAGGCTTGATTTACTCTGGGGATTTTTAGTTACATATGGAAAACTATATATTGTTGTTTTCAGAACAAATTGAGCTTTCTTGTTGTACCTTACATGAAGAGAATTTTACATCCTGCAAAAAGCTATGATGTCATCAGGGCTCAAAATTTCCACTCGCCACTAGCCAATGGTGAGTGAAAATTTAGCCCTGGCGAGTAGAAATTCAGTCCTGGTGGGTATGCTATGGCTTGCAGTGGCGAGTAAATTTTCAGGTCTGACTAGTAGCAAAGGACTTCAAATTTTAACCCCTGAATGTCATAATGACAAAAAAAGTGAAAATTTACTAATTTTGCTAAAATCACATACTATGTATCAAAAACATTTACCTTGATTGAAAAAGTTTCAATTATTTGAAAAAGCCCCAGTCCCCAGAGTAAAAAAAAAACAAAAAAACAAATTTGTATACTTTTACCTATGTCCATGGCTAGCGCAGAGCCCTAATCACCAGCAGCGCAAAATTACATTTTCAACTTTATTAACTAAAATGCGCATTCTAGGGTTTTTGTGGTATAACTACCCTAAAACAGTGGAATAACTATATAAAACTATATATTTCTGAAAAGCAGACAACCTGCCGCATCTAATGAGGGGTAACTTGCCTTCTTGCCCAAATGCTTCCAGAATGTGGCACTATAGGAAAAAATGGCATTTTCTTACATTTCTGCCCCTTCATCTGTACGGAAATCTGTGAAAACCATGGAATTTCCAACTGTATTCATTAGCTAGTGCTCTTAGGAGAAAAATGACCTCATTGGTATGAGTTCACCTACTGTAGGGGGCGCTACTAGTACAAAACTACACCTATTGCAACCTCTAATTTTTCTTACATTTTCTCAAACATTACTTGTCTATACATAAATGGTTATAACAACTACAGAAGTGAAGAAAAGCTACACAAACCATACCATTTTGGAAAGCAGACAACCTGTCGCATCTAACAAGGGGTGAATTGCCTTCTTACCCCAAGCCTGTTGTGCCCAAATGCTTCCAGAAGGTGGCACTATAGGAAAAAAATGGCATTTTCTTACATTTCTGCCCCTTCATCTGTATGGAAATCTGTGAAAACCATGGAATTTCCAACTGTATTCATTAGCTAGTCCTCTTAGAAGAAAAATGACACCCCTACCTGTTTGCTTCCTCAAAAATGGCTGCTTGTACTAAAATGTTCATAACTGTTAGAGACATGAAGCAAAGGTATACCATTTTGGAAAGCAGACATTCTCCCGCATCAAATGAGGGGTCACTTGCCTTTCTATCCCCTGGGCTGAAGTGCACAAATATTTCCAAAAGGTGGCGCTATGGGAATAAGTATGTTTTTTTTTTACATTTCCACCACTTCAAAGATACTAAAATATTTGAAAACCATAACATTTCCTGCTGTATTCAGTACCTGCTACCAACATGAGAAAAATGGTAGCCCATTTGTGTGGGTTAACATACAATATGTGGGTGCTAGGAACACGTACGTAAACCTGACACTTTTGTTTTTTAAATTATCAGCTTGCACTAAAATGGTTATAACCATAATAGATATGCAGGAAAAGTAGAGAAAATGCCATTTTGGAAAGAAAACAACCAGCCGCATCTAATGAAGGGTCACTTGCCTTTTTACCCAAAGGCTGGTGTGCACAAATGCTTCCAGGAGGTTGCGCTAATGAAAAAAGAAAAAGAAAAAAAAAAAAAGGCATTTCCTTACATTTCTGCCCCTTCAAATGTATGGAACTCTGTGAACACCATGGAATTTTCAACTGCATTTGTTAGCTAGTGCTCTTAGGAGTCAAATGAGACCCCATTGGTATGAGCTGACCTACACCTTAGGGGGTTCTAGAAGTAGAAAATTACACCTACTACAACCTCTGATGCTTCTAACATTTTCTCAAACCTGACTTGGCTGTATGAAAATGGCTATAACACCTTCAGAAGTGAAGAAAGGGAGAAATTTACTTACCGATATTTCCTTTTCTTCTGTGTCCCCCCACGGCAATTACTTCTATGGGTCTTGTCTCCTCCTACCCAGCTGATGTACGACCAATCGAAAAACTATTTAAAGGAACGCCACTCCTCCTCCGACAGTCAACTTTTGTCAGAGCTAAAAAATTTAATACAGATAGGTTAGATAAGGACAGGGAGTGCCGTGGGGGGACACAGAAGAAAAGGAAATATCGGTAAGTAAATTTCTCCCTTTCTTCTGTGTCCCCTCCCACGGCAATTACTTCTATGGGATATACCAAAGCTAGAAGAAGATTTAAGGGAGGGTTATGAAATATTTAAAAAAGCATTATATGGATATCCCAAGAATTCAAGAAGAACAAAATTTTATGAGGAACACAGCTGCCCCATCTGTGGACCTTCAAAAAACCATAATTATTCATAGCAAGCAATAAATGTAATAAGAAATGGAAAGATCTTACCAGGTAGGAATGTTGACTGCTTTTAAAACCTTCCTCCCAAACTTTGAAGCCTTGGCAGACTGGACATCCAAATGGTAATGCTTTATGAAAGTTGTAATAGATGACCATGTTGCTGCTTTACACAGTTCCTCAGTGGTAGCTGAATTCTTTGCTGCCCAGGATGTAGAAACTGCTCTAGTAGAGTGTGCTCTGATTACCTTAGGAGGTACTTTGCCTGCCTCCAAATATGCCTCTCTAATGCATTCAGTAATCCAACGTGCAATAGAAGGTTTGGAAGCAGGAAGGCCTTTGAACTTTCCTTGATAATGTACAAACAAGGAGTCCGTTTTTCTGAATAAGGCTGTTCTTTTCAAATATTCAGACACACATCTTAATAAATCCAATTTGTGAACACGCTCCTCCTCAGAACTCTTAGGATTGGGAAAAAACGAGGGTAGTATTATCTCCTGATTAAGATGAAAAGATGATACTACCTTGGAACGGAACTCAGCTCTTGTTCTAAGTACTATTTTATCCTTATGGAATATTAAGTATGGTTCCTTTGAAGAAAGGGCCTGCAACTCGCTCACTCTCCTGGCAGATGTAATGGCAACCAGGAATGCTGTTTTAAGAGTTAAAAATCTTGTAGAACTCTTGTCAATTGGCTCGAACTTTTGAGAGGTAGTCAACTGATTAAGTACTAAATTTAGATCCCAAGGTGGAATGATACTTTTTATTCTGGGTCTAATTTTGTCAATAGCTTTAAGATATCTCTTAATCAGCTCATCTTCTGAAAATTGCTTTACTAAACATGCGGATATGGCAGAAACCTGAACTCTAAGGGATGATGGCCTCAATCCCTGTTCAAAACCATGCTGAAGGAAACTCAAAATATGTGGAGTGGAAATAGAAAATCTGTCAATTGCATTGGTTGAACACCATGCAGAGAAAATCTTCCAGACTCTGTTGTAAACACAAGAGGTAGATGGCTTTTTTGCAGATATCATAGTGGAGATTACTGATTCTGTTAGGCCTCTGAGTCTTAACGAATTCCTCTCAGCCTCCATGCTGTTAGCTTCAAAAAGCTTGGATTGGGGTGCCAGATTGGACCTTGGTTCAATAGGTCCGGTCTGTAAGGCAGGATCCATGGTTCCTCTATGGACATGCTGATTAGTTCCGAGTACCAAACTCTTCTTGGCCAGTTCGGAGCAATAAAGATGACATTTACACCTTCCTGCCTGATTTTCTTGAGAACCCTTGGAATCAATGGAATCGGAGGGAAGACATATGCTAGGCTGAACTGCCAATCCTGAGTCATGGCATCCACGGCTAATGCCTGCTGATGTCTCATTCTGGAAAAAAATAACTGGCACTTCGCATTCTCTGGTGATGCCATCAGATCTATCAGAGGTTGACCCCATCTTAACTTGATCTGGTTGAAAATTTCCTCGTTTAGGGACCACTCTCCCTGACTTAACAGGTTGCGACTTAGGTAGTCTGCTTGATAATTCTGAACATCTGGAATGTGAATTGCTGATATCGCTGCTAGATTCCTTTCTGCCCAAAGTAGAATCCTTCTTGTTTCTGTGTTCAATGCCAGACTTCTTGTTCCCCCCTGATTCTTTAAGTACATGACGGCCGTCATGCTGTCTGATATTACTTGGACCGATTTCTTCCTGATTAGTCTCTTGAAGCTCTTTAGGCAGAGATAAACTGCTCTTAACTCTAGGACGTTTATGTGGAGCCTTTGTTCTCTTTGTGACCAAGTTCCCTGAACTGATTTCCTCTGAAACCATCCGCCCCAACCTGTCAGGCTTGCGTCTGTTGTGATCTTCTGCCATCTTGGATTGCTTATTGATGATCCCTTCCTCAAATTCTTCTGGGTTATCCACCACTCGAGGTCTCTTTTTACTGATGCTTGGATTGGTATAATCTGTGTGGTGTTGATTGGATTCTTGTTCCAATGAGACAGAAAACATCTTTGGAGGAGCCTCATGTGAAGTTTTGTCCATGGAACTACCTGAATTGCTGAGACCATGTAACCCAGGATGGTCATGCAATCTTGTGCAGTGTGAACTGTTGATTTTCTGAACTTCCGTACTTTGGATGAGATTAGCTTTATCCTGTTGGGATATAATGATACTATCTCCTTGGCAGTATCCAGGGTTAATCCTATGAACTGCAAATGTTGGGTCGGCTTCATCTGGCTCTTTTGTTTGTTGATCAACCACCCTAATTCCTGAAGATGATTGATCACTACTGTTTTGTGCTCTTCCGCTTGGTTTCTTGATAGAGCTATCAATAGAAGGTCGTCGAGATACGGCACTATCTTGATACCTTTTTTTCCTCAATGGTTCCAGAGCAAGAGCTAGGACCTTTGAAAAAATTCTGGGTGCTGATGTCAGACCAAATGGCAGCACTCTGAATTGCCAATGCTGATCCTTGTAACAAAACCTGAGATACTTCCTGAATTGTGGAGCTATTCTGATGTGGCAATATGCATCCTGTAAATCTATTGTCACTAGATAATTGTGCGGCTGAATGGCTTGAATTATAGATGCTACAGTTTCCATCTTGAATTTTTGATGCTTTATTGATGCATTTAGGATTTTTAAATCTAGAATCGGACGATATCCCCCCGTGGATTTTGGTACCATGAAAATTGGAGAGTACCATCCTTTCTTCTTTTCTCCTGATGGCACCTGTTCTATGGCTTCCTTTGATGCCAATTCCTTTATTGCTTCTTCCAGCTGTATTGCTTTTTCTGCATTCCCTGGATGTCTTGACTTTTTGTACATGTTTTCTTGAGGTCTGTGGAGGAATTCCAGCGGGCACCCTGCTTCCAAGATCCGACGAGTCCAACCATCTAGGTTGGTTAATCTTTCCCAAGCGGATAACTGAAGTCCCAGGCAACCTCCTACTGGGACTGGAAGCAGGTTCCGCTGTACTTCAGGAGAATTCTTTCTTGAACTGGTTCTTCCGAAACCCTTCCTTTTTGAAGGAGCCTCTAGCTAATTGAGAAGTAGATTGCTTTCTAGCTTCATATCCTCTTGATGGTTGATATTTTCTATCATACTGGTAATTCTGCTTTCTATTTCTGAAAGATGTGTTGGCAGGGGGTGATCTTCTCCTTCTATCCTGGGGAAGAAAAGAACTTTTGCCTCCAGTAATCTTTTTAATTATGTCGTCAAGTTGTTCGCCAAACAGTAAGGAACCTGTGAATGGTAATGAAACCAACTTGCTTTTTGATGAAGCATCAGCTCCCCATGTTCTCAGCCAGAGAGATCTTCTTGCTGTTATAGAAAGGGCTGAAGATCTTGCCGCCAATCTGATAGCATCTAATGAAGCATCACATGAGAAACCAATAGCTTCCTTGATAGTAGATAATTCCTTCAATAGTTTTGATCTTGAGACTGATGATTCTATATGATCCTCAAGCTCAGTTAACCATATTCTGGATGCTCTTGCGATGCATGCTAATGCAGTAGCTATCTTCATATTTTGACCGATTATAGAAAATTGTTTCTTAAGGGATCCTTCCATTCTTCTGTCCATCGCATCTTTGAGAGATGATCCATCTTCCATAGGAATGGTCGTTCTCTTGGCAATCTGGGCTATAGAAGCATCTATCTTGGGAGGAGAAATCCAATTTGAAGTATCCTCTTCCTTGAATGGATACATCTTTTGAAGACGTCTTGAGGAAGATATTCTTTTATCACCTTTTGACCATTCAGATTTAATTAATTCAACTACTGAATAATGTACTGGAAAAGTAGGAATCTCCTTCCTTGTTCCCATGAAGGCCGTATCTAATATTCCTTGTTGTTTGGGTTCTTCTACTAGACCCAGGGATTTTCTCATATACTTTAAAAAAGGCTCAATCTTTTCTAAATTAAAAGCCCCGTCTTCTTCATCCTGGATTTCACCCTCCTCCTCTGAGGAATCCTGAGATAATGATTCTAAAATACTCTCCTCTTCTATATGCTCTGCTCTTGATGAAGTACCCTCATCAGGGTCATCTGTTCTAGGTCTTTTCCTAGGCTGTGTTTGCATTGCAGCAAATGTTTCCTGCATTGAGGACTTCATCCAGGCAAGGAATTCCTGGAATTGATTGGGAACTTCTGCAGAAACAGATTTCTTAGCACATTCTGGACAAAACTTTAACTCAGAAGAGACCTTGGCTTCACATCCATCACATTTCTTAAATTTGTGGGTGAGCTCCTTTTCTTTGGATTCTGTCACAGGCTTCTCCTTACTTGTCTTGGGAGTAGTAGCCATAGTGGGAAGAAACAGGCAGTATCTAAAACATAACTTTTAATGATAACTTAAAAAATGATGAGTCAACATCCATATGCCCTAAGGACTACAGCCTTACCTATCCCAGTAGACAGAGACTATTTATAGTGATCCTGCTAGGCGTGTGTTCCACCCTGGAACACAGAGGCCTGACCGGAAGTGCCAAGGAGAGCGCCAAAAACCCCTATGATAAAGAGGAAAAACTCACCGGTTCAGACCCATAATACAGCACTTCCCTTGTGCTGCCATGCCGCGCTGGGCTGCCCGATGTCATGCCAGCACACTTCCTCCATGTAGATCCCCGCGGCTGCTCCACACCATCATAATCCCGGAAGAGGAAGCACGTCACCGGGAAGGCTTGCGGCCCACTTCCGTAACTCAAAAACTGATTGCAGGACTGCACCATACCAGGCCAGCTTGCGAGCGAAGCCTGGTCTTCGGGAGCCAACCTCTCCTGGCAGGGACAGCAATGAATGCGGCCGCTTTATCAAGGTAAAATAAAAAAATTATTTCCAACGCTGGAATGTAAAACTAGAAAAACTAGCGACTCCTGAGACAGGGAGCCACTAGCTCCCACTCCAGCTGGTGTAGGACCAAAAGACTGTTGGAGGAGGAGTGGCGTTCCTTTAAATAGTTTTTCGATTGGTCCTACATCAGCTGGGTAGGAGGAGACAAGACCCATAGAAGTAATTGCCGTGGGAGGGGACACAGAAGAAAAGACAGATAAACAATACCATTTTGGAAAGAAGATAACCTGCCGCATTGAATGAGGGGTCACTTGCCTTTTTACCCTTATGTTGGTATGCACAACTATTTCCAGAATATGGTACTACAGGAAAAAAACTAACTTTTTTTTTTTTTTTTTACACATCAGTCACTTCAAAGATACTAAAATGGTTCAATGGCATGGAATTTCCTAGGAGGACTTCTTGCCAGCCTAAGAAAAATGGTACCCCACTGCTGTTGGGTTCAGGGTTGGATTTATATCTCAGGAGCCTGTAGGCATAGAATACTGAAGCACCCCCTCCCCATTTTTGCCATCTCCACTGGACACCTCCACAATGCTCATCAGTTCCATATTGCCCCCCATCAGCTCCCTATTGCCCCTCATATTGCTCCCATCAGCTCCAACTTGCCCCCCATCATCTCTATATTGCCCTCACATCGCCCCCATCATCTCCATATTGCCCCCATCATGCCCATATTGCCCCTCACATTGCCCCCATCATCTCAATATTGACCCCTGTTTCCTAACTCTCTGGAGAGGAGAGGTATGTGCCACCTTTGACACAGAGCTGTAGCTGCTGGAGCTCCCGCGCGGTCTATAATGCAGAGCGCTGGGAGATGATGTCATCTCCCAGCGCTCTGCATTATTAATAAAGAGCCGACAGCAATGAGGGAGCTCAGTAACTACAGGTCTTCGGAGCAGACCTCTCCTCTCCATGTTGTTGCGGGGGCCAAGCCGGGGGGGGGGGGGGGGCGTCAGGGGTGACCGTCGAGGCTAATCAAAAATAAAAACAGGAAGCCACAAAACTATCCCAATGACAGGCGCCCCTCTGTGGGATGCGCCTGTAGGCAGGTGCCTACTCTGCCTTATTGCAAATCCAGCCCTGTGTGGGTTGACATACCAATTTGGGTGACAGGAGCGTAGCTACCAGTGAAAAAGGGATGGGAAAGCAAACAGTGCATGTGTGATTTTATGGATAACGGGTGAAAGAAGCTATGGCGTCAGCCGGTGTACGTGCGGACCTGTGACTACCAGTGTAAAAAAGTGTGTGGGACGGTGAGAGATTAGGCAGTGTGTGTGGGTATGAGCAGAGGAGCAAGGATGGTGGGGCAGTGTCTGATAGTGTATATGGGGGATTTGTGACTACCAGTGTGCACTGTATGTCCCCCTCATACAAAGTCTGATTCCCAGCCTGGATCTAGTGCATACTTTGAGTCTACCAGTAGGCAGTGGAAACAAGCTGGGGGTCGGGCTGGGGAATGGGACTGCCATTTTGCTTTGGAACCAGGCAGGGGGATACGGTACGTGTGTGTGTGGGGGACTGGAGGTAATTTGTGTGCATGCCACAGGGGTGCCCAATGCACTGAAAAGCAATGCGTTGGACCCCCTGTTGCACACAAAGTTTTTTTTTTTAATTATTATTTTGTATTCATACCTAGTTGGGGAGATGGTATCAGGAACATTCCTGGTGTCCCCCCATCAAGGTCTAAAAAAACAGAATAATGGAAAAAAAAAAGTCTGTGTGTGTGTCACAGGGGGTCCAACGCATTACAAAGCACCCTCCCTGTGGCACGTGCATTTTTTTGGGGCTTTTCCCCCCAATATTTTTGTGTAGACCTCGTTGGAGGCATCAGAAACCATACAATGAGGTCTGAATAAAAAAATAAAAGGGGGAAAAAAAAAATAATCCTTTGTGTGCCACAGGGTTGTCCAGTGGATTGCAAAGCAATTCGTTGGGCCATTGTGGCACACAAAGGGTTAATTTGTTTTAATCATTACTTTGTATTCAGATGGCCACCAAACAAGCTCTGATCACAAAGTAATGATAAAAAGTACAGTGTTTGCATTGAACCCCCCCCCCCCCCCAGTGGCACACGCAGGGTTAATTTTTTTTTTTTAATTTATTTTTATTATAGACCTCATTGAGAGGCATCAGGATCCCCCCCCCCCAATGAGGTCTTAGTCAAAATAAATATATGTCCGCAAAAAAATTTACTTTTTTTATTATAGACCTCATTGAGGGGTATCAGGACCCCCCTGATTCCCCCAATGAGGTCTTCCCAAAAAGTTATCAAAATAAGTGTCCCTGTGAGTGCCACAGGGGTCTCCAGCGCATTGTAATGCAATGCATTGGACCCTTGTGGCACTCAGAGGGTTAATTTTTTTCTATCATTACTTGGTAATCAGACTACAACATAGATCAAGAGCAAAGAATGGATGGATGTAGATATAATTCTGCTGTTTGAAAGATAAAGTAATCTTAAAGTTACTTTTAGACTTTACATATTCTGCAAGTGCAGAATGTGTAAAGTCAAATTGCTTATACTTTTTATTCGATATTTGTCTACTTTTACAACTTTCACAAATGTTACACCATCTTTCCAGGAAGCTCAGAGACAAGGACAGAGGTTCAAAGCAATACATCTCTGCAGCAGAAAAGACTGTAGAGAAAGAGCACAGGAAGCCTTCTATTTCCAGTGCAGTACATACCTCAGTGGTCGGGGTGATTTAAAATTCACCTCATTGGGGTGGTCTCAGGATGCTATTCATAACATTTGGGGGACTCCACTGCTTAATCACTAGATCAGCAAGATCCCCAATGGCAGTGGGTTCTTATTTCTCTCTGAAGTGAGCGTGTGTGTGTGTGTGTTTATGAATGAAGCTAGGGAGACAAGCAGAGCTCACTACCCAGGCAACCAAAGGGTAAATAAATGAGAAAATATATACAGAATTACATACATTTCTTTGCCTGCTAAGCCATTTGATAAACAGGCATCAATATTTTTTACTTAATCTATCATTTGGCAGTAAAACCTTACTGACCATGCCTATTTTCTACATAAAAATACACCTATTGCGAATTAAACACCAAAGATTTGTATGGCAATGAAAATGAAACCTAAGACATGTCTAGCAACCTACACATACTTTTCACATGTTGTTTGTAAGGAAATTACACTTACTGGGGGAGGCAATGATGGCTCCAGATGCCTTCCGAGGAATGAAAGCAATCGTCTCCAGATAAGCCCACTTCCCAGAAACATTATTCCTGTAACCAACCAGAATACTTGGGGATCCTGTAAACAGAAGAAAATTGCAAAACATGCTAATGTCCAGTTAAAAGAGAATAACATTGATTTAGTTTATCACCCACAGTACAGCCAGACACAGGTTCAAGCAGTCAAGTGACAAAGCAGCTCCCACTTCTTGCATTTTATATATTTGTTTTTTTAGAGCAGGCATGGAAACCTGTGACTTTCTACCATTATTTTTGGCTGGCTAAAATGTTGTCATGCCCTGTCCTCTGAGAAACACATACAGTGGATATAAAAAGTCTACACACCCCTGATAAAATGCCAGGTTCTTGTGATGTTAAAGAAGGAGACAAAGATAAATCATGTCAGACCTTTTTTCACCTTTAATGTGACCTATAACGTGAACAATTCAATTGCAAAACAAACTAACAAATCTTTGAGGGGGAAAAATAAAACTCTCACAATAACCTGGTTGCATAAGTGTGCACACCCTTAAACTAATACTTTGTTGAAGCACCTTTTGATTTTATTACAGCAATCAGTCTTTTTGGGTACGAGTTTATTAGCATGGCACATCTTGACATGGCAATATTTGCAAACTCTTCTTTGCAAAAGCGCTCCAAATCTGTCAGATTGTGAGGACATCTCCTGTGCACAGCCCTCTTCAGATCACCCCACAGATGTTCAATTGGATTCAGGTCTGGGGTCTGGTGAAGCCATGCTTTTTTGGATTTGGATGTGTGCTTTGGGTCATTGTCGTGCGGAAAGGTGAACTTCCTCTTCATCTTCAGCTTTCTAAAGGACGCCTGAAGGTTTTGTGCCAAAATTGCCTGGTATTTGGAACTGTTCATAATCCCCTCCACCCTGACTAAGGCCCTGGTTCCAGGTGAAGAAAAACAGCCCCAAAGCATGATGCTGCCACCACCATGCTTCACTGTGGGTATGGTGTTCTTTGGGTGATGTGCAGTGTTTTTGCGCCAAACATACCTTTTGGAATTATGGCCAAAAAGTTCAACCTTGGTTTCATCAGACCAGAACACATTTTCCCACGTGCTTTTGGGGGACTTGATGTTTGTTATTGCAAACTTCATCCGGGCTCGGATGTTTTTCTTTGTAAGAAAAGGCTTCCGTCTTGCCACCCTACCCCATAGCCCATTCATATGAAGAATATGGGAGATTGTTGTCACATGTAGCACACAGCCAGTAC
Source organism: Rhinophrynus dorsalis (assembly GCA_037306005.1). Taxonomy (NCBI): domain Eukaryota; kingdom Metazoa; phylum Chordata; class Amphibia; order Anura; family Rhinophrynidae; genus Rhinophrynus; species Rhinophrynus dorsalis. The sequence continues at coordinate 187,235,807 of CM074723.1, forward strand.
TTGCCAGAAATTCACGCAGTTCCTTTAATGTTGCAGTAGGCCTCTTGGAAGCCTCCCTGAGCAGTTTTCTTCTCATCAATTTTGGAGGGACGTCCAGTACTTGGTAATGTCTCTGTTGTGCTATATTTTCTCCACATGATGATGACTGACTTCACTGTGTTCCATGGTATATGGAATGCTTTGGAAATTCTTTTGTACCCTTCTCCTGACTGATATCTTTCAACAGTGAGATCCCTCTGATGCTTTGGAAGCTCTCTGCGGACCATGACTTTTGCTCTGAGATGCAACTAAGCAAATGTCAGGAAAATCCTACTAGAACGGCTGAACTTTGTGATTAATCAGAGTCATTTTAAATGGTGACAGGTGTGTAATGACTTCTATTTAACATGAGTCTGAATGTGATTGGTTAATTCTGAACACAGCCACATCCCCAGTTATAAGAGGGTCTGCACATTTATGCAACCAGGTTATTGTGATTTTTTTATTTTTTATTTTTCCCCCTCAACGATTTCAGTTTGTTTTGCAATTGAATTGTTCACGTTATAGGTCACATTAAAGGTGGAAAAAGTTCTGACATGATTTATCTTTGCCTCATTCTTTAACATCACAAGAACCTGGCATTTTAACGGGGGTGTGTAGACTTTTTATATCCACTGTACACCAAGGCAAAGTTGAGTGGTTCTGTACAGGTACTACACTTTTGTCTCCAATTTTCTCCACTTTCCTCTTTTATAATCACCACACGATATTAACCCTTTAAGAGCCAGAGGGATGTACAACTGCAACTTCTCTCGTGAAATGCCACCTTCTAGTTCGGAAATGTGAACTAGATTTTTTTTTTTTTTTATAGGAAACGTTTAGTTATTCTACTGACATGCAAGATATTGTATTATAAAATGTATGATTTCCTGTAAACATGGTCATCCTGGCAACTTTAGAACAGCAAATTATCAATTTTCTTTAACACTTGAAGGACCAGTGGGGTGTGAAATGCATTGCAAAGCAATAAAGTCCTTAAAGGGACAGTAAAGGGTCAAAACAAGTTAGTTTTAGGTGCAAGGATCGCTCATGTTGGCAAAAGCAGTGACTTGCTGTGTTACTACTTAGCAGCTTTATAAGTCACTGCTTTTTCTTCAAGCTGAGTGATGTCAAAGATTGTTTTATTGCTCACGGGATATCCCTATAGAGCCCACTGTAATCCTCTGTCTGCAACACTCAGCGCAGGAGTGTGGACGTCACTATGGCAAGATGTCCGCGCTCCGTCCTGCTGTCAGTCTTGGAAGAATAGAGATTTCTCTTTAACGAGGTAATAATTCTGACGACTAGCGCTACAGAGCAACTAGTCGCCAGATGGGCAATTATGTGGGGCAATATACTTATTGGGTGGAAGTTCTGCTTTAAAGATGGGATACAGTCTGTTGAGACTAGGGAGGGAATTCCAGAGCTCAGAGGCAGGACGAGAGAAGTCCTGTAGGCGGGAATGGGAGGAAATGATGGATGCAGAGAGAGGATGGCAAGTGGGAATGTACTGGAAACAAGAAATTAAATGTAGTCGGATGTAAGTTTAGATGTTTATAGTTACATTGGACCATTAATAGTGATGTACTGAATATGCACTTTTAAACTATTAACAACTGATAAGCTTCACTTAAGTGCAGAGTGCACCTTTGCAATAGTATAATATATACTTTTATATTTAATAGACTCACCTCTTCAAAGGAAGATTCTAAATTCATACCAAATGCAACACCAATAAGTCCAAAAAGTGAAAGCGAGAATGTGCCCATGGTCAGCTGTAGGTTCAACCTCATCATCACATTCCGGTGACTGAAACACAAGCATATCTTTTAGGGTTCTGGAATACATTTACATGAATAAAATGAGGAGTTATATATAATAGAGAGTGTTCTGTTGAGTAAAACAAGGGTTCTCCCACCTACAAGGAGATTCTTCATTTCAAGAGATAGCAACATTATGTTGCACACTTCTCGGACATTCCAAGAAGTGCTACCTAGGACAACACAGATAAGTACACTAGCATGTTTAAGGGAGAAGATAAATCAAATCAGCTTGTATTTTTCTCTCAAATCTCTTATTCATCAAAACAAAGTTTACTAAGCTTTTGTTGCATAATCTTTCTTGTGACTTGTACTCAAATTCCACACAGCCGTATTAGCTCAAGCTGCCCGTTCACATTTCCTTCAGTTGCACTGATTTTGGAGTGAGAGGTTTGAAGGGAAAACATATGAAAAATGAAAAGATAACCAGCTGAATGAAGGGGGCCAATGAAATTCAGGTAATGATAGACAAAAAAAAAAAAGTTTTGGAAAAGATTTGTGAAGGAGTGTGTGGCATAAGCTCCCTTACATATTTTGTCAACAAGGAGGCATTGCCATTTGAAAGAGTTAAACATAAAAATCTTTGCTTTTGGAATGACAACACACTATTGCCACTCTAAAGACATATAAAACATGTGAATTAATCTACCTACAAAAATACGATGCTCAGCTAAGCAACTGTATAAAACAAAAGTCATTATTCTGTGGCTCACTCCCACAGGCTACGTATCCTATGGACCATACATTCAAAAAAGTATGAGTTCTGGAGCAAGCTAGCTTTACTACAGGGGAGAACTAAAAATTCCCTTTGATTTGAAAGGGGTTTTCAACCCCTTGAACAGTAGGAACGTCTACAAATCAAGGCCTCTTTCTAGCATTCAAGAGGTTAAAATTACCATTAAAAAAAGTTTATATTTATTTTTCCCCTGTGGAGCAGTTGGTTTGCAGCAGAATTGCACCACACAAGGACCAGCCATCATTTTGAACTGGCCATGAGATGTGAGCGGTAATTAGTGATAAGGTCCAGCCCTTGCAAGAAATAAATGTAATCTTTTGCATGCATTTACTCATTTTATAATACTAATCAACCAATTATAAACTACTTTTTTGTTAATGTTTCTACAGCCCAGTATCTACAGGCTTCCCACCAAATGTGTCACTAGTACAAACACAGCAGCCTGTGTCATCCACAACAGTACTTTGAACCACCGTTTCACAAATTTCTGATCATTTTTTTGACAAAAACAATAGATATTTTACATAGAAACTGTAAACTAAACTTTGGTACTATAAAGTCTAATTCCCAGAAGCACTTAGGGAATTACTGCTTTTGAGTATTAAGCATTAGAAAATGTTCACTGGAGAAAATAAGTAAATAAATTACCTGTCCAGGTTGATGAAGATGACACTTTCTGAATCATCAATGAGCACTCTCAGTTCTCTAGCAGCATTAGAGAGATCCTCTGCCTGCCTGTAATAGTTCTCCAGCAGCAACTCCATTTCCTCAGCATGGTCTATCCTGGATGTGTTCTCCTCCCTGCAAGTATAAAACATCAACATTCAAGAAAACTAGACACCCTAAAACAGTCCTGGGCCACATACTCAACATTAACCTCCAAGAAGGGCTGCAACATTGGCTGCTAGGGTCAGAGTGTGTGTGTAATATATTTTATATGCATACACACTAAACTAAAAGTATGATATACAATAGATTGACTGACACCAGCCATGTTCCACTGCCCACTGATAGCTAAAGAACCGCACAAGCACAGTCTGAAACCAAAGCCATGTTATGCTGGTAGTCACATAACCACACATCTAATATCCTGTAACCTGCAAGCTGTTGCAAGCGGAGGAAAGCAGGAATAGAAGGTGCATGTGGGCACAAGCTTGGGGTTTTTATTCTCAAATACTGTGGAACTGGTGAAAATGGCTGCTACAGCATATCATTGTGGGCACTGGATAGTATCATCTGGAAAACAAAAATAAATAAATAATTAAATACCAGTTATATAAGCAGGCTCACAGATTTATTTCAATTACAGCACTGTGAATGTGTCTGGTGCTGCAGGGGAGGATATGCAGAATATGTAAAAAGATACAGAAACCCTGCCTAAGTAGCAATATGCATGAATGTGGTCTGATTATAGAGCAAAACAACTGGATAAAACTTAACTTTTAAGGTATAAAGAAATAAAAAGAAGAAAAGAAATATGTAAATATGTTACCGTTTACCAGCCCTGAAAAAGGTAACACTGGCAATAGGTCCAGAGTAAATCTGAACTTAATATAGGGCAAACAATACCCAATTAAATCACTGTGCAACTAGTAGCAAACAATGATTAAGGGTACATAAGCATACCTGGGAACTTGCTGGGTTTCACCCAGAGACTCCGGATTTAGGGTACTGTCTCCAGATGAAACGTCAAGTTCTCCGGGTAAAGCAAGCATCTGTACTATAAAAAAGCAAGCAACAACAGATTAGCTCAAGTCAGTAGGCTGAGGCATGCATCCGGGGCAAGAGACAGCCAGCCAATGAATACATGGGGCAGATGTCAGTAGGAAGAGAAGATTGATTGCTTGCTTACCTACCCGCAGACCGGGAGGAGTGGAGAAGAGAGAAGAACCAGTGCACCGGTAAGTGTAGTCTACTTTTTCATTTAACCCCTTGAGTGCAAGACAGGAACGCATTGCAATGCTTTGCAGTTGCACACCCCTCTGGAACGCAAAAGGTTAATGCAATCTACTCCGTGGGCTTCAGATCTCTGGGTGAGTGATTTTTTAAAAGTTCCCAACTATGTACATAAGATTCATATGCTCCTATGTAAAAGCATATCCATATTATTAGCCCTAATGGTGATCTGGAGAAAGAGTGCTCCTAAGCAATTACAACATAATCCTCCTGTTACCCACCCTGGTAGAACACTGAACCACTTGAGGCAAACAATGATTAAGGGTGCCCAAGAATTATGTTGATCTATGTAACTGCAAAATTGCCGCCTGTATCCTTCAATGCTCTATCAGGACCTTCTGCCTATGGTATTGCCCTGTGAGGATACAGGGCATTACCACTGGTTGGAGGCGGAAGGTCCTGAAAGCCCATTAAAGGAAGCGGGTGGCAAATGGAAGCATGGAAAAGATAGGGACTTCAGTGGGGACTGAACGAAGTAAGTCTTATTTTGACAGTGGATTATGCCGGGGGAGGGAGGGAAAGTATCTGCAAGCCCTAATTTAAAAAACAAAAAACATAAGTTGAAGTGGGGTAAAATTGTGTGTATTATACCCGAGATTTTACATTATATCTGCATCTTTAGGTTATGTTTAAACAGGTGACTTGTTTTTGATGGAATCACATAAGAATGGCCATTTTATTTCTACAGGCTGTATTCATACAGAGAAGAATTCTACAGCAGTCCAGCTACACCAAAAGGGACAAAAAAAGGTTCCCACTGATGAAAATAGAGCTTTTAAACATTTTCTGTTCTTCTTTTGAATATTTAAATCAGATAATCCAGATTGTATCAATATTTCTGTTGCCTCACTAGGTCTTCTTACGGTGTTTTCAAATCTCTCACCCCTAGAGCATTCTCCTCTTCACAGGTTCTCTTTTTATAATTAGATATCTTGAATAAAAAGATATGAAGTTCATGTCTTATGCCAATTTCTCACTTAACTAGATTTACAATCCCTTCTCCTACTAACTGTTATTTTTTTCTGTTTTTTACTTCTCTCACTTTTTTCTAATGCTTTCACTTAATAATCTTCATTCTCTTTCATGGGAATTTTCTCTATTCGCACTTTAATTTTGAGAAGTTATCTCTCTCTTTGCCTGATAATAAACTTTTGCGAAAATCTAAATGCAGTTCTCATTCTGTAGTAAATTCTACATCCTCTCTCTAAACTAAGCTGATTAGAATGTACACAAACTCCCTGTACCATATAATTCTCCTCATAATGTTCCCGGGAAATAAGTTTGTACCTACTGGCTATTTTGTTCGTAAAGGACACCAACACCTAAAAAAAAATGGAAAATGGTTAGAGTATTTAAATATCATGTTATTCCAAGCTAGTGTTTATTAGAGGTTAGATCCCTAAGATCTATTAATAAACCTGCATTTTAATGCATTTGTAGATTAGCCTATATATAGAATCTTTTTTGTGCAGCTAATACTATTGATGTATTGAGATTAGCACCCAGAGTTCTTCTATTCAGAAAGGTTTGTATGTCTCAGACCATTTAAATACAATGAAGATCAATCAATCACTTCTTGGACACCCTATCAAGGTTGTTATTGTAATGGGAGCTTTGGAGCCCTGGAAAGGCAGGAATGGGAACCTCCAGAGAAAAAATATTTAATATTAGATTTTAGGCCTCAGAAAAATACAAAATTCTTATAGAGGGTAGTATGGATTACAATGTATTTAACCCTCTTGAGTGCCAGGGGGTTATGCAACGCATTGCTCTGCAATGCGTTGCGTACCCCCCTGGCAGTCAAAAGGTTAAGCATGTATAACCATGTATCATTTTAGGTGCTGGTGTTCCTTTAAACAAGCCCTGCCTCCTAATGGTAGCGGTTTAGCCTCATGGTTCCTGAGATCCACAATGGTCAAAAAGAGAAGTCACATTTAAATGAATAGAAGTTCCAATATTCAGTGCCCAATAAAGATAATACGTCAATGAAATATGAATGATTAAAAACTCTGGTCATTGTGAAGTAAAAATAAGTATGGACATATAGGATGGATAGAAGATGTTACCTGTTGAGCAAAAGGCATAAGTGCAAAATTCACTGAGACAATTAGGATTTTCTTGACATAAAAAGTGTGTTATTAAGACGTGTTTGTTTTCCTTTAAGGATTTAAAATAAATAAATAAATTAGGCAGCACTGGTATACAGGCAGCCTTCTTGCAGTGACGGGTAACCAGATTAATTCCAAGAAGCATGAAACATTAATTTATATGGTTACATTCATGGTTTATTTTATGGTCATCACATTACTGGGTGTTCATTTATTTAATTGAATGGAAAGAAATGATGTATCATGGGTGGACATGACTTAGATACAAGTACTCATTTGCAATTGGTCCATGTGTTATAAACAGAGATAGCTCTCACCCAGCACCCTGTTACTTCAGATGAAGGCATGGTGTACGTGAGCTGAAATGCATGGAGTTTGCCTAAGGCCACACACACCAAGAGGAGGAGATTGACAAGTACCTAAACTTGAGCGAGACACAATCACAGTTGGATTGCACCAACGATCCCTAAACGAACAGGACTAGAACATTCATTTACCTTCTTTTAGGTGATACCGACTTATAACTAAAGTAAGGAGACATCTTTTATCAGATGCCCAGAGAATTTTTCTGTGATTTGTAGAAAAAATGAAGTAGATTTGTTCTGCTATACATTTAGTACGAGTCCATTACTACTACTACTATTTGAACTCCACGCTATTATCAGGTACTTCTCGTATCATTTACATTTTAATCCACATCGGTGGTTTAGGTTTTATTCATTTACTCATATACTAGTGTAAAACCAAGGTCCGGGTGATGTTAACCCTTTGAGTGCCAGAGGGGTGCGCAACGCATTGCAGTGAATGTCAGATGAATGTTGCAGCATTGGCATTACCTTAATCTTTGTGAAGACTCTTGGGGCTGATGCCAATCCAAATGGGAATCCCTGTAATAATACGGATGACCGAAGATCTGGAATCTGAGGTAGTTCCTGTTGGTTTCCCAGATCAGGACATGACAGTATGTGTCACGCAGATCTATTCAGGTGACTAAGACATGCGGATGTATCAAAATTAGAGTTGATGACTCAATTTCCATTTTGAAATGACGGTCCTTTAGTACAGAGTTGAGCTTCTCTTAAGGTCCAGGATGAGGCATAGCTCCCGAACAAGTTTGACAACATAAAGAGAGTGGAATGGAGCACCTGAATCTCTGATGTAGTGGGATGTCTCGATCTATTAATGGAATGTTGGACTTGATACATGAGGAATGACGAGACAAACCTTGATGAGGTGGCCAGGGGACACCCCTTGATATTAAAGGAAAGGAGGTTTAGACTTCAGTAGAGGAAGGGGTTCACAGTAAGGTCTGTTAACCACCTGAGTGCCAAAGCGGCACGGAACACACCGCTTGCAAACACACTCAGTACCACTCCTGCACCCAAAGGGTCAAACTGTGGAATTCCTTGCCCAAGGAGGTGGTTATGGCAGATACAATGGATACATTTATTGCAAAAGGGAACATACAGGGTTATACTGAATATTAGTAGGCAATTCAGGAAGGTCCGATAAATGACTAATTGATAGCAGGATAGCTATACAATTCTCATGTCACTAGGGTATGAGGCAAAGGTTGAACTTGATGGACCTGTGTCTTTATTTAGCTCAATTACTATGTACCCTGTTTGAAGCAGAATCTGCACTGCCTGTTTCATCTGTAGAGACCTTTGTTGAACTTGAACTTGACTCCAGGCCTGGTTGGTCTGACTTTATTGTTGGAACTGCCATCTTTTTTTGGAAATCTTTACCATTTCCAGATCTCTGATTTTGGAGAAGGCCACACTTCCTCTTGGTTGTATCTCCTATCTGGCTTGTATCGTCTGACTTCTTAAAAGACTGATGTCTGAAGTGACCTGTTTTGGCAGGAGAGTCTCTGGCTCTTTTCTCCTGGTGTAAAAGGGGATCTTGATGACCTCTTGATAATTTCTTCTGGCAGGTCTCAGAATAGCTTAGTTCCAGAGAAAGTCAAAGAGACCAGGCTGTATTTAGAAGAAGGGTCTGCTTCCCAGGCTTTGATCATCAAATCATAAGAATAGAACCCAGTTCTTTTAAGATATGGGATCTAGAGACTGAATACTCAGTTTCTTCTAGTATGGTTAGCCATATGCGTAGTGTATGAAAGATGCCATGGGAATGGCAGTGGTCAAATTCTGCCCAATTGTTGTCACTCACTCGTAATAATATCTTGTACAGAGCTGTGCACCGGTATGTGGGGGCTTAATTTCTTATATCCCACAATGCAGTATCCATAAGTCAAAGCCATCTAGTCCAAAGATTTTCTCAGTCAGTTCAGCTGATCAAAAATGAAGCTGCCAGCTTATTTGGTAATCTCAGCTTCTTCAGCTGAGGAGACTGCAGATTCAAGATCAGCGAAACTATCTTCATCATACTCCCTAGAGTGTCCTTCATCTGGGTCAGAAGTTCTAGGCTGCCTTCATGCTGCTTCCTGCAATGACTTCTTCCAGCTAAGGAGGTGCTGGAACTGAGCAGGTACAATACTAGCAGCAGCATGCTAAGGTAGTAGCACAGAGTTTGGCAGGGCCTGTCATAGCTATATCCTGATCACACCCTGCACAGGTTTTAGTCTTTGGGTCTAACTTCTCTGCCTGGGAGGGTCAGAAGCCTTGGGCTTTTCCCTATAACATTCATTAGAGGTAAACATAGTGCAAATGGAATAGCAGCAATAAGCAATAGTTCACAGTAAGTATAGAAGCAACCACAAACACTTGTATGAATCAAACAAGCAATAAATATATATTTAAGGCAAATGGAACACCACAAGGGTTACTCACTGTGCCTGCATGCCATCCTGATTGCATGTTTTGTCCCAGGTCCATTGAACAGCCTGTTTCTTTTATGCGTTTCCCCAGTGGAATGCAAAAGTGCAGAACTTCCGGTTTCCGTTAAGGCAAGGCTGCTCTACACGCACGCACTTTCAAACAAGTGCACTGAGCTGGATGGCAAGAAGGGAGGACTGAGCACTGCACTGTGCGTCTGGCCAGAACCCCAGGACCAACTAAATCGGAACCCATGCGACCTCACCAGGATTCTGAGGTTCCTTTGCAAGGTGACGTAAGCCGCAATTAGGCAGGCCACATGGGAGAGAAAATAATAACATAGTACTTTCAAAGTTTAAGATGAGAGACAGAGGCAAAAAGCCTCCGTCCTCCAGCTTGGTAGGACCAAAATAACTGCTGGGGGAAGTGAGCTCACAGAATTTATATTTTTTTGATTGGTCCTACCAGCTGGGAGGTGGAGCCAATTACCCACAGCATGCCGTGTATTGGACACAGAGGAAATGTATGTTTATACTGTACAGTGGTTAATGTCAGGGCAGAACTACCATAGATGCAATGCAACAGGGATATGCCAGCTTTGGGGCCCGATGAACTCTCAAAATAGCACATTTCAAATTACACACAAATTCTTTTCTGAGAGCCCCAAAAAATATACTGAACTTGTAGTCCAACCAAAAGGTGGAGTTGTGGTTGGCCAACCCATATTTTATACCATAATACTTACAGCGCTTGAGGATATGTCCGCTTGGTGAGACATAATTCTTCAATTAGTTCATCTTCATCCAATATTTCTAGGATTGCTTCCTTAAAAACTTTAATATCAGTTTCTAATTCTGATAAACTGTAGTGAAATAAAGAATACCACATTAAAAGCAGAAACGATCAATTACTTTGAGAACTTTCATATATATCCCTTTAAAGGGATAGTAATGTTTCATAATAAAAGCAGCTCTACTTAATCATCATAGTATTTCAATACTGTCAGAGTTATAGTTCAAGAGTAATTGAATAAAGTATCCTCCTCCCGCCCCTTTTACTGATGTAACACTAATCAGCTTAGAGCAGAAGGGAGGTGCCCAGGTAGATTGCAGAGAGAGACAATCTTCAATTAAGATAAGGGAAAAAGCTGAAAAACCTGTCAAGGGGGGCAGGGGTTGCATTGTTCTCACAGTAATAAGATTGACCCTTGATGTAAGCTGTCTATGGACTGGATTCCACATCTGAGGGAAGGTGGCTTGCACTAGGTAAAAGGGGCGGGAGGGGGATACTTTATCATTCAATCACTCTTGAACTACAACTCTCACAGTATTGAAATAACACTCTCCATGGCCCAAATACTATGAAGATTAATTAGAGTTGCTGTTTTTGTGAAACATTACTATCACTTTAAGAAACAGCAAATAAGTGAGTAGCACACCCCTCTGGTCATTAAAAGGGTTAAAAACGCATCACTACATTTACTTTTAACCCTTTAAATACCAAAGAGGTAACCAACACATTGCTTTTGAAATGTGTTGGATACCCCTCTGCATTCAAAAGGTTAAACATAACTTCAAGCCAAAATTAACTGGGAAGGGGCGTTGAAGTCATATTGGGGGACATATAAATATTTATTATATATACACACATACACAAAATTCACCATAGTGAACACAATGCACTGGAAATAAATAAAAACATTTTGCAGGACTTTTTCTGAGGAGTACAATAAAGGACGTTCCCAATGCTGGGAAATTCATTGTTCCAAAGTTATTATAGTTTAAACTGCATTTCCCATTGACAATACCCTCTGGTGTCCAGCCAGTTCACATACAATTCACCTGGTGAACTTTCAGACAACTATTCTATCACATTCCATAGGAGACGCAAGCCACTGACCACAGTTCTCTACAGAATGTGATGGTAACAGCTTTATTAGTTCCCGACAGGTTGAACTAATATAACTTAATAAAACAGCCAGATTGCATTTGTCATCCCAATTCTATCCAAAAGCAAAGCAACCATATGACTGCAGTCTGATGTGTGGACATCAATTGCAACCAGACCTCTCCCAGTAAGGAACTGTCTGTGTTCCTTATTACTGATGCACATCTAACTGGCAGAAGACTGACAGCTAAAGTGGGAAGATCTTCAGGGACTGAGTCTGGTAAACAGCAGCAATGTCCACCTCTGTGGTCATGATACTTTGGAGGGAATAAAACTTCAACTTTGCAACAAAGGAAGCCAGAAGAAAATCACAAAGGCCTTGAGAGATGTAAAGACATAAGGCAAGGGGGAATATATTATTGAGAGGTGTTAGTTTCCCTTTAATACCCCTTCACAATTCTACACAGAAGCCAGACTTGCCTTTTTCCATTTTGCAGCAATATGTGCAATTTGCTCCTATCTATTGACAGGAGTTTGGGGTCCACCAAAGCTTCCAAGGTTTCCAGGATATGTGGCTGCAAAAACTGAAGTCTCCCCTGAAGTGCGCTGATCTAAATGACAACATTACCCTTCATAAGCATTTGGTTAGTCATAAAGTCACCATAACAGATAAATTCAAAAAAGAAAGTGTCACCGAGAGGGACTCATTAAGGAAATCTGATGCACTAAGACCAACTTGGGGAAGATGCACTAAGGATTGATAAAGAGGTGATACACTAGAAAAGATATCTCAAGTGATGTCACTTCTCCAATTTCTATGTTATTCTATGGAGCCATTTCACAAAGATTTTTCAAGTGGGAGAGATCTTAGTGCATAGGCTCCATAGGAGAACATAGGAACTGGAGAAGTGATATCACTAGAGAGGTCATCTCCGTATTATCACCTCTTTATCACACTTTAGTGAAATGAATATCCCCCTGGAATGATTCTGTGGCAAATCCACTACACCATAGGGGGATATAAACCTATCCCGTCTACAAGGCGTTAAAAGCCCCATTTAAATGAATGGGGATTTGTATTTGTTCCCTGTGGTACAGTTGATTTGCCCCATAATTGCATTCTTAGTAAATCAGCCTCATAGGGCCTTATGCATAAAAGCAAAATGTGCAATTCTGGAGCAAACCAAATGCACCATAGGGGATAAATATGAACTTCCATTTAAATGGGGCTTTTAATCTATTGAATGCTAGAGAGACCTCCAATATATTAATGTGTCAGATCTCTCTAGAATTAAAGTGGTTAAAACACTCATTTCTCTCAATTAGAACTTGGGGACATTTTATTTGTCATCTAAAGTGCAGTTGGTTTACTCCAGAATTCCAACTCTTTACATACTAATCTATTTCTTAATGATCTTCCTTGATGCTTTTATTTTGAAGTGGCAGCCATATGTACTTATCATTAACTTTAGGGTATTTAACTCTTTGAGAGCCAGAAAGGGTATTTATTGCATTGTAAAGCAATCCATTGTGTACCACCACTGGCACCCAAAGCGTTAATAAAATCTGAGACAGGGAAGCCTGCAGCATACTGAATAGCATGGTGAGAGATTTACAGCTCACATCTCTGTGATAACGGTCTGTTCAAAAAGTCTTCTTTCATAAATTCCTATCTTTACACTCACCTCTAACAAGACTGGGCTATAGGCAGATACAGAGTTGTTCTTTGTGGACTGAAGTTGCTTGTTTGTTAAAGGGATAGTAATGTTTCACAAAAACAGCAGCTCCAATTAATCATCATAGTATTTGGGCCATGGAGAGTGTTATTTCAATACTGTCAGAGTTGTAGTTCAAGATTAATTGAATGATAAAGTATCCCCCTCCCGCCACTTTTACCTAGTTTAACCCACCTCCTCTCAGATGTGGAATCTGGTGCACACACCAGACAGCTCACAGCAAGGGACAATCTTTTTACTATGAGAACAATGAAAACCCTTCACCCCTTGACAGGTTTTTCCCTTATGCTAATTGAAAACTGTCCCTCTCTGAAAGCCACCTTGCTGCTTTGAGGCGAGCAGTGTTATATCAGTAAAAGGGGCAAGAGGGGGATACTTTATCATTGAATTACTCTTGAACTACAACTCTGACAGTATTGAAATAACACTCTCCATGGCCCAAATACTATGAAGATTCATTGGAGCTGCTTTTATTGTGAAACATTACTATCCCTTTAAAGACAGATGTTTAAATGGAATAGGAATACAGATATCTATATAATTATCTCCTGAATGGAAAATATTAAGCCATGAAAGCAGGGAGGCATTATTGCCACATTCCTAAAGACATATCACAATAGCCGTTTAAGGCCACATTCAATAACCTAAAGAGGTGCAATTATGGGGCAAACCAACTGCATCCGTTTGAAGAACAAAAATTCCCCATAATGTAAATAAGGCTTCACAACCCTTGAATACTACAGAGTCCAACACATTGCTGTGCAATGCTTCAGAGAACTCTAGCATTCACATTACCATTTAATTCAATGAAAGAAGAAAAGGCATGTTTGCCTAGATCCATTTTTACAAAACACCAAGACTGCAAAACTCAATAACTAGAACCAGACAGATTGCTACTCACCCAATGTGTCAGTGTGGTCTCTGGAAGGGACGGATCCCAGGTTCATCCCCCTGTGGTATACGTCCCAGCAAACAGATATGTTTGTAGAAAATAAGACTAGTATGAGTACACCTGGATGTGAGGATTTGGGAATAGTGTTCATCTGACAATGAGTGTTATAGTGTGGTGCAACTGATGTATTGTAGGATTGTGAGTGTTTGACAAATATTTGTCAATGTGTAATTTTTCACTATTAGCTAGACAGGTATTAAAAACGTCAGCTTTTTCCCCCCATGATCTACAAGGTAATTGGTTGTTTTAAGTTTAACAGAAAGAAGATGCTTATCCCTCCAGATGAAATCTCTGTTTGAAAGGCGAGAAACACAGCAGCGCATTGCCAGTCTGTTTTATTTTAAAGTATCTTAACAAATGGATTTACATCCCTACAGAATTGCAGGTTAATATACAAACTGTTCGAGCAGCCCTGTATGGCTCTCTGTTTGCTGGGATTTCAGACCAGGAGCTGGACTGTGTCGCATTCGAGAAAGAGATATATATATACCAGGTGTCAGTCCCTCCCAGGAAACACAGGGAATATATAAGGTGAGTTCGTGTTCAATTTAGTTCAAGCCATTGAGTGTTGCAGAGTCAGCCTAGGAGCTGATTTAAAATGTGCAGAATACCTCCCAGAACTGAAGAGTTAAAAGCTCAATTTAAATCAATTGGAATCTTATTTATCCCATATGTGAATTAAGTTTGCTCCAGAATGGCACTTCTTTTCTTTTGTGCACAAGGCTCTTAAAGGCATTTACATGCATACATATAATATCCATGCAATAACTCACCCTGTGCTGTAGAATGGCTTCTAAAGCTCGGAATTCAAAAGGCAAAGAATATGTGACAAGCTGCCCCTCTCCTGCCAGCTGAGGTGCAAGCTCTCTGAACAACCACTTCTCCAGGTGTAGATTCCGATAATCCAGTATCAGAAGGTATTCAGGGGTTATGACAGCTTTTAAAAACTGTAAAACAGGAAAGTAATTTAAATATTCAGGGAATGGAAATACAATTAGTGATAACAATAAAATCAGAGTTGTTGTAATTGGAACTTTTTTAAGTTGGTTTAAACTTATGAATGAGGAGTCGCAGGGTTTGGTCCTATGTGCAATGATTTTTGTTTATTAATGAACTTGATATGGGTACTGATAGCAGTGTCTCATGTATGCAGATATATACAACAAACAACAGACAAGCAACAGGCTGTAATAAACTACCCGGGCAATAATAACACAATAGTTAGGTGCTCTCTGGAACAAAATAATCATGAATACATTGTTTTTTAAGAATGTTTTATAACAATTCCCGAGTACGTTTTTTCATGATAATAAAGTAATATTTTTTTACCTTTACATCCTGGTTAGTGTGCCTCATTAATGGATTCTTTGTTCTGGGATTATCTTAGCCTAGTAATGTGTTCATCATCTATGCAGATGTCAGATTATGTAAGGAAATACATACAGAGCAGGGTTTTTTTTTTTTTTATACTCTGCCCAGGGATACGGATAAACTGAGTGAATACATACATACATATACTGAATGGGAAACTACTCTGGGATTACTTGTTAGAGACATATTTTAGTGTATTGGTAGATGCACAGGCAGAAAATAGAATTCTCTCTCTTTAAAATCATTAGTAAGGTCTCATCAAGAAAATGGAGCACTGAAGACATGTCAAACTCAAATACAGTTGAGAGCCTCATACTCAATAACACCCTCTAAAAAGGGCCGCAACAATGGCTGCTGATGTCTGCCATATTGTTTTGTCAGAGAGGTCTGGAGAAAGGGATGGAATGTAATCAGTCTATTACAATAGCCACAGAAGAGCAGCAATGAGCCATTGTCCGGGTTACCTCTAAAACAGGGGTAGCCTACCCACTCTAAAAGGGCAACAGCAAATTAATCTGATCTAAATTAGATTTTGGACCAGCAGGTCGTAAAGCAAAGTGCTGTAGACCTCTAACATTCTAGGTGTTAAAAAGTCCAATCAATGAGAATTTGGGAAATGTGTTATTTGTCCACTATGATGCAGCTGCATGACCAACACTTGTTCAATTTTTCTTTTAAACATAAGGCCAGTATTTCAAGGGTTTTCATATTTAATCCCTTGCATACCAAAGGTGAGCCAACACATATTACAGAATTATTTAAAGTTAAAAAAAAGGTCCATCTAGTTAACTACCTGTATATTTTGCTATTTAGTAAATAGTATATTTATGCTGCTCTTATGATAAAGAACCCTTTCGTTTGAAGAATATGAGAGCTCAGACCCCATCGTCTTTGTGGATGGCTCCTTGAAAACTGTACAGTTCTGCTGATGTAAAAGGTCCACAAATAATTATGTGTATCGCACCTGCATATATCTATGAGTGGCAATCATATTGCCTCCTAAGTGCCTCTATGCAAGAGTAAACAATCCCAATTTGGAAAGTATTTCCTTATACCTAAAGCTTTACACTCCCTTATTACTTTTATTGCCAGTCTCTGAACTCCCTCCAGTTCGATTTCTTTTTTCTGTCAACTGCATACTCAACATGACATCTTACAAAAATGATACTTCCTTCCAATTACTCTATACCTTTTTTATGCATGTAACCATCTTGTTTGCTTTTACAGCTGCTGACTGACATTGTATACTGTTGCACTGTTTACTGACTGCAACTATTACAAAATTAATGTTTATCTTCCAAAGGAACAAAACAAACATATTCCATGTGATTAATATATTTTTAATTACCTCCATTCGTAAAATGATCCTCTTGTTTCTAGAGTTGATGCTCACCAGATGCTGAAATCGTAGGTCACGAGCTTGAAGACCTAGTTCCTGATACAACTCGGTTTTCTTCTTTTCTGGTAAAACAAAGCAATAAACAGATTGCCTGACAAACTACATAAAATGATGGAGTCCTGGGACAAACCAAATACACCACAGGGAATATATAAAAATTACCAAAAATTATCTGATTTAAATGGGACTTTTAATACCTTGAATGCTAGAGAGTTCTTCAACGCATTGCGAAGCAATGTGACGGAGACCTCTCTAGTATTCAATGGGTTAAACAAAAAAAAAACACCCCACACACCATTTAAGTTAATGAACTGTTTGCTCCTTATGATGCAGCTGGTTTGCCCTAGAATCGTGTTGCTTCCCCCCACCCCAGTAGCTCAGCCTCCGAGTATACAAACATTAAAAGTACTTGTAGCAAATAAACATCTATAGCATAGGCCCTGAAAGTCAAAGACTTTAACCCCTTGGGTGCAAAAGACATCTCCAAATCAATGCAAGACAACATGGTGGAGATCTCATTAAAAGTCAAGGGGCTTATTAGGTCAAATGTACATACAATACTTGATAAAATGTACTCTGGTGGCACATACCGAAAGATGTTATGCTTCCTTCTCTGTCAAATTTCATCTGCAATCCCAAGACAAAAAATATGATCAACAAACTTAACACTTTTTATTCAGCATCTACCAAGGAAACAATGTAAATAAATAAAATAATGTAGGACCAAGAATAAGTAGGTCTCGTGCAACTAACTGCCTCATAGGGAGACAATTGGAAATCCCTACTGTTTCAAAATGAGGCTTTTAAATGAATAGTAGAAGGTCTCCAACACATTGCAAATCCTCTATAGCGTTCAAGAAGTTAAAAGCCCTATTTAAAGCAAAGTGCATTTGTCCCCTATGGTGCGGTTTGCTTGCTCAGAATGCACCCTGTTTAGGTTTTTGATAAGAGTATGTAGAGTCTACTTATAACAGTGGTTGGCAATGCCAGGCCCTTCAGCTGCTGACTGACTACAACTCATTGGGGAATGATGGGAGTTATAATCTGGTAGAAACTAGAGGCTCTCAAGTTGCCTTTCCCTGACTAAGAATGTAAACCTGAGTGAGGGAGCACAAGGTTTGCTATAAAAACCTCACACAAGAGGTAAATTTAAGTGATAAAGACCACAGAGAGACTTTCATATTTTTTGTTGACATATGCACAAGCAATAACATACTTAGCTAAGGGTAAAATGTATCAAACAGCAAATGGATGAAAGTGCATTAGAGGATTTCTGACTCTAAAAGTTGATGATGTCTCATATCTGGCCATCATTCATTCCTCAATGAGTAATTTCCAGACAGATTTGCCAGTTCGAAGGCAGGGAACTATGATTGATTATTGATAAACAGCCAAAGCCGTTAATCAATAATTGTGGCTAAGAGCAGAGTATTTGATACCCTGCTCTCAGAATTGCATGAAGAATCCAAGACATTGTCTTTGAATGGTGTTAGATAAGAGAGATTTATTTTTAAAAGGGAATTTCAAAAATATAAATTTTGTAAGATTTTTGCTTAAACTAAAACCAGGGGTAGGCAACAACTTTTCTCTCCAGAGGTAGGAGACTACAATTTCCATCATCGTAGTCCTTAACAGCTCAAGTAGAAAACCAAAGGTTGTGGACTAAACCAAGGGTGCTCCTGAAGCTGGATGATCTTATTTAATATTCAGAACCTTGCAAAAAATAAATAAAAAGTATATATTAAATCTATATCAGCTGGCACTGTTGCTGATGATGTCTATGGACAGCTTTTGTCACTTACAATAGCTCTCAATAAAACAACAGCACCACCATAAAATTGTAAATCTGTATCGCCACTTTAAATCAACACTTAACCCTCACAAGTTGGAAATAATTGGGGGAAGTTAACTCTGTGGATCTTAAGTGGAATAGACATTATAATTTAGAGGGAAAACGGAGATATTTCTCTTGATGTAAGTTTATGCACATTAGATGGCACTGGCCAACATGCAGGCCACATACTATGATGCCGTCACACTGATCTCCATCCTACCTACCACTCCCTGCTGGCCACTACTAGCCAATTTGCACAAACTGGCCAAATGATAGACAATCAAATCTTTTCAATGTGGATATTTTCTCATTTTCAATGAGGCGAGAATGTGGACATGTGGAAAGTTTGCTTTATGTTTAAATGAAAAATGTTGTCATTGTGGGACAAGTCAACTGCAAAACAAAACAAAAAAAAAATATAAATTTGATTTAAATGGGGCTTTTAACAGCTTAATACTAGTGAGGTCTCCAATGCAATGTGCTGGAGACTACACTGGCAATCACGGGGATAAAAGCCTCATAAATTAATGGGGATTTTGCCTTTTTTTTTTTTATTGCTCCCTTATAGTGTAATATTGATTTGTTCTACTTTTCTCTTGAAAACAAGGCCCTAAGTCATTAAACAAGTGATGATAAGAAAGATCTTTTTATACACTTACCACAGCAAATACTGGAGCCACACTGGATAGTGTGGCCTGAGATGCATCAGAGGATGTAAGTCTCGAGAAAACACCTGAGAAGACAAAATAACAGTTCACACAATGATGTTGATTCTTTTCAATTTGTGAAGAATACTGGCATTAAAGGGCATTATCATTATTTACATTTGTTTGTGTTTATTACCATGCCGCTGCAGTGTTGCACCTTCTACAGGACAGTAGTTTTAGAATTATGAGAAACTACAATTCCTGTGTTTTCTATATAAATGTGGTGGGGCTCCAAGAGTTTTGTAAATACAGACTCCTGCAGCACAAGTGTCTACACTACATACTTCAACTGGTGGAGACATCATGGAGCTTAAGACCCATTTTGAGTAGTTCTCTCCTTCGTCAACCCTTCTTCTACACTTCAGTCTATCTGACTTGCAGCAGCTAGCAGTATGCAGATGTAAGTGCATGGAGATGAACACCTGAGAGGTTGCTGTATCAAGCAGACTTTGGCTGCAAAACCTTGTTTACAAAATAGTTTGTCATATTACTGTGGTCATGCCACAATTCCCCAAGCTAACAGATCAGTGGTTCAATAACCTGTTTGCATTGGCCACCAGAGGGCTAGGACTTGAGGATCTGCCTGCTTGTGGACAAACGAGATCATTAACGGCTCAGTCATTTTGGGAAATTCTGAAGTTCTGATCATCAAAACCTGAAAACAACTGCCACAATACACCACTTATAGAAATGTAAATGCAAGTCTATGGAAAAGTTTTGACATATAATACAAATACCAGAAAAGCAGGAACAGTGATTTAGCATGAAAATGAGTAAGTTGCAGCGTGCTGTGCAGGCAATATAGTTGTACAGTATACATGGAAAGACAGACAAGATTTCCCACACTATACTGCTAAATATTTGACCCCCTTGGATGCTAGACATCTCCAGCTCATTGTCAAGCAATATGTTGGGAGTCATCTCTAACAGGTAGCGAGTTAAAGGATTAAATAAAAAGAAATTAGTGTCATTTTAATATTATTTCACTCAGTAGGTGATTTATTTTAACGTATCAATTATTAACTGTACTGAAGTCATAAAGAAGTATGCATTAATAAGATATTTACACTATACTAATGCTTTTTTGGTGTGGGCAATTTCTGCAAAAACTATAATCATGTTTCACCTTTCAGAAAAAATTATTCTCCACTTCAAATATTGGCTTTCTGGAAATTCTTTAAAGGGATAGTAATGTTCCAAAACAAAAGCAGCTCCAATTAATCTTCATAGTATTTGGGCCATGGACAGTGTTATTTCAATACTGTCGGAGTTTCAGTTCAAGAGTAATTGAATGATAAAGTATCCCCCTCCTGCCCCTTTTACCTAGTGTCACACAGACCAAAAAGGTGGTGTCCAGATGGGTTGCAGAGAGGGACAATCTTCAATTAGCATAAGGGGAAAACCTGATAAACCTGTCAAGGGGGCAGGTTTTCATTGTTCTCATAGTAAGAAGATTGCCCCTTGCTGTGATCTGTCTGGTTTGTGGAACAGATTCCACAGCTGAGGGGAGGTCGCTTACACTAGGGAAAAGGGGCGGGAGGGGGATACTTTATCATTCAATTACTCTTGAACTACAACTCTGAGAGTATTGAAATAACACCCTCCGTGGCCCTCCATGCTTTTATTTTGAAAGTGCCGTATTCCCATCAAAACTAGTTCCACTGTGGGAGCAAACCAACTGTTGAACCTTAGAGGACAAATAATATTCACTATATTCCCACTTGATTCCTTTCAAGGAAGAAAAAAAAATTTTGCTATAGAGTTTTTCCTGATGTGTAAAACTGTACTTTTCATTCAAAAGTTATTACAAGGTCAAATGTGTATATTTTTAATCAAACTGTTAGCAACTACACCAGCTGTTGTCCAAAAGGGTTTTAACCCCTTCAATGCTAAAAGGGCACTCAACTCACTGTCATTCAATGGGTTAAAGTTCGGTGAGAATGTTTATTGGTACTCTTCGGTAAGGCTGGTTTGGCCCAGAATTTCTCTATGGGTTTACGCACTAAGAAGGAGATAAATTCTTAAGTTCTTATGTTATTCTTTAGAGCTTATGCACAAACATCTCTCCAGATTGAGATAATGTACTGGATGGATGCCAGAGAATAATGTAGGAATTGGAGAGTCTCTCTCATTGGAGAAATTATTTCCATCTCATTGAATCGCCCTCCCAGTTCTTTGCTGCACATGAGCCTCAGAAGGATCTTACAGTAATAGAAGTGTGCCTCAGGCACTGGATGATCGTGACATGCCTAAACGCAAAGAAATTGCTGTGTCAGAGTGACTATTTACACAATAATAGTCCTTTCCTGTCCTAAAGTGCTTAAATTACACTGCAGTAATTCTAAAAATGTCTGCAGTACTGGAACTCTTCAGTTTCCAATGAATTCCCTGTTAAACTCAAACAATCAAATCATTTAACCCCTTGGATGCTAGAGGTCTCCAATGAACTTCTTCACAGTGTGTTGAAAGTCCTTTTGGCATTCAAGGGTTAAAGTGGATCTATCACTTTAATTCAGGTTTGCATATTTGAAAACAGCATTAAAAGCTGCCTATACATCATGTTAACCAAAAGTCCAGCAGATGTATAGTTTGGGAGATATTCACACTTATTTCTAGACAAAGTGAAACTAAACACTTCCTGGTACTGCACAAAGCTGTATTAGCATATGACACTTCAGTGAAAACTCTATTAGCATATGACACCTCACTGCAAAGGCTTCATTAGCATATGGAACATAATTGATTTGTTTAATTTGCATAGAAAACATCACTGATGCCACATTGTGCCATAATTAGCATATGAAAGAAGTGTGAATATCTCCTGAACTGTATGTTTGCTGGCCTTTTGGTTAACATGACATATAGAGTTTTTAATGCAGTTTTCAAATATGCAGACTTGAATTAAGGTGATAGATCAACTTTAAAATTGTATCAAAATCAACTGTATAAGTTTGAGTATATATTATATATTGTATGAAACATTTCAGTCTTCCAACATCTGCTGTTAGTCACAGAACCAACATGTTTGACTCTACAGCCTTTACCCTGTCTGCCATATTTACATTTGTTCTTCGGCACCCCTATGTGTCTTTAGGAAATTCTTGCACGCCACTAAACACAGTTTGATGGTCTTCTACAGCATCATATTCACTTTCCCTTTACTAAGCAAAGAACAAACCTTTGTGGTTTGAAAGCATTATGAAGAACTATTAAGATGGTCCGTTAGAAGGACTTTTAACCCTTTGAGTGCCAGTGGTGTACGCAAGGCATTGCAATGTGTTGCGTACCCCACTGACACTCAAAGGGTCAACTTTACCATATTGATCCTGAAGAGGAATCAGCAACTGGATTTCATAAACAATTCATAAATTATTCAATAATCAGAGCACATTATTGTATTAAAGTAGATTTTCAGAAAACAAATTGGCACCTCGTGATCCGTCTGTTCAATCAACCAGCGTTCGGATCTGAGAGAATGATGATGAAAAGGGGCAGGAGGGGAACCTTTTAACTGTATTTTCAGACAAAACTATTCATTATAAAAACTAAACAATCATAGATTTATGTTTGACAGTACTATCCTTGTAATTCACACATTTTCTCTTACTTAAACCTTATAAAGGGGAACCTTTTTGGAATGTATTACTTTCAAAGTTTCATTATTAGTCATTTCACTTTCTCTTATAGTGGAGATAATACTTATTAGAGCTTTCAAAATCACCTATATTTATGTTAGCTATTCTTTAGATAAAACTGTAGTATAAGAAATTTAGTTTTGTCTATTTATGCAGATTGGGAAGTACTTGCTGGCACAGCCTAGTGTGTCAGATACTAATATTCTACTCACCTTCCCACCAGTCACTTCCTACCAGGAAGTACTGACTAATTTGCATAAACTGATAAATAACTAAAGCTTCATGACCTATAGTTTATAAAGGACCTTAAAAACCGTTTCAAAATCAACAAAGTGATTACAAAAAGTGTTAGTTTTACCCTTTGAGTGCCAGAGGCACTCAACGAATTAACCCTTTGAGTGCCAGACGGGTACGGATCCCTCTGGCACTCGAAGGGTTAATATGTGATGACCATAGCAACTACCTAATCCAGGACACCTATATATAAAAAAGGACAAATATTTAAAAGGCTTCCCGGGAATTGTGTGCAGGAGACTTCTCTAACATTGCTCACATTTTATTATGTATGTGAAATATGTCTGGTCTGATCATTTTACCCCAATAACAGAGCTGTCACTCACCATACCAGGGACGCGCTCTTGTCCTCCACACACCAAATCTGGGGACATAAGACATCCACTCGTCTTTCACCTTTAGGCTGGGCAGAGGGTGCCCACTGCATCCTCTCACTGCTCTCGCCGGTCCATGAACAGACCATAATGACCGCCTCCCAACCACTAGCCTGCGAAAAACGCAGGACGCCTCCATGGAAGGACAACTTGCCGTTGAACGCGAAACTACCAGATAACTTTAGTAAGACCCTTCTAGCAACCCGTAGCAGCTGTACCAACTCTTGCTAAACCCACAGCTCTGGAGATTCACATGTGTGCATATCCCGGAACCTTTCACGGTCACGTGATACATACTGTAGCTTGAAAAGCTTTTTTTTTTTTTTTTTTTAAACTTTATAGGCAAACAAATGCACAGTCGTGGGCAAATTTTGGTTCTTCAGCTGAAGTTCATAGGACGTGTAGTCGAAAAATTAGAGCGCTATCTGTTGCCCATTTCAAATCATCATACAAAAAATATATTTTAATGTTATTATTTGGTAGCGTTACGTGATTGGCATTAGCCTGCGAACATTAAATGTAGACAGTTGTGTGTTTGTTGGCATTTCATTTGTGTTATGACACTATGAGAAGACAGTGCTAAATATGTTTTACTGTCCTGAATGGATAAGTTTCATGTAATTCAATTGTAGGTCTTAGCAGATACAGTACATGTTTGTGCTTTTCTGTCTTATAAAATAGCAAGAGCATGATGTAAGGTACAACACAGAACGTGTGCTATTCTGGATTTATTGTGCAAGTAACATACAGAATCTCAAGCACAGGACTGATGACATGCATACAATGTAAAGATAATTAATATACGGGACAGAAAAATATGCCATTGTAAAGGAAATGTCCATTCTTCCCAAGCAGTGGTACTCAGCATTTTTAAGGGCCACACTCGCCATTCCCCCCTTTCTTACCCTCCAGCCACAAACCACAACAACCTTTCCCTTCCTCAGCCCCCTCAAACATACACAATATAAGGTGGCAAATTGTGAGGTCACAGCTTTATTCATTTGGGATTTGCCCTATTAATAGGACCCAGGAGTACCCTCCCCCCTCCTACATGGCGCCCCCAGGGCCCTAATAGCATGGGTCACACCTGCACCCGGCCCGCAGCCATGGGAGGTAAAGGGCGAGACCTTTCAGGCAAACCACTGCCTCCCCACCTCTGGTCACTCTCCATGGTGGCCACCAAACCATACCAGGGGAGGCAAACAAGGCCCAAATGTTAATCCGCCATGACACTACCTACATGCCTCCCCTCCTCCACAGTGCTTGATGGCAATCGCCCGCCCTTCCTGCAGGCTGACCTGGCCGCACAGTACAAGTATGCTCGCCCACTGTTACCAATTGGCTATGCAGCACTGCAGGGCCCTGTAAGCGCCACAGCCGCAACCCATAGAGGGGACTCCTAACCCTTGACCTCCATGACCCCCCCCCTGCTGTGACCCTGTACAAACCTCTAGGGCCTAAAAAAAACAAAAAAAACAACCTTACATGTCTTGTAATTATAGCCGATATGCCAGCAATACAAAAGCATTATAATGTTTAGGGGTAAATAAAGATCAACTTGAAAAAAGTATGGGGGAGATTTATAAAAGTGGTTGAGAGAATATTGGCTGTAACCTGCGCATTTATAAACCTGACAATGCCAGTTTTGGGACTTTTACCGATATCTATTAAAGATTTTTGTTGACTTGAAGTTCATTCAGGTGAAAAAAATGGTGCAACATATTTATAAAACAATGTTACAATATGTGGCAAAACTGAGACAAATGATTTGCTAGAAAGTTTATGCCATGTATGTAGTGTTCTTAAAAAATAATGGTGGTGTATGAATGAATTTGCCGAATAATGTTGAATTTATAAAACAGATGTTGCACATTTATAAATATCAACCAAAGAAAGAAACAATAACACCTGAATAATGACCTTCATTATAAAATGTTCTGTCTTCCCTATGAGCCATAAAATTCAGAGAAGTAAACCATTGTGCAGTTAGAGCTTAATGACACACACTCTTACTCTACAGCTCCATGAGAGGGAGAGAACACATGCAGCATACCACTCCACTTCCTCATTGCTTTGATAATTCCAGGGGGAGCTGCACTAAGTAAGGTTTGATGTTGTGGCAGTTTGTGTCTGTCGACGTGTGTCAAGCAGATCCCCTTGGAGAGAGAGATGCTTCATATGCACTAAGAATTATGGATGCAAGGGAAGGGGAAGTGACTGTGACCTTTAGCATATCATGCTGGAGTAAAGTTGCTAATGTTTTGGGGACAGCAGGACAGAGGATGCAGAGAGACTTCAGCAGCAAGAACAGCACCCTCACTCAACCCCTTGAGTGCCAGTGGAGTAAGCAACATATTGCAGAGCACTAATAATCCAGGATTTGAGGATTTCTTTATTAATTTATCATAGGCTCAATCAATTTGATTAACCAACATGTGATCTACAAAGTATATACATTCTGGCCTGCTCGTATATCTTGAGAGCATGGGTTGAGAAAATTTGGCCTAGACAACACCACTAAAACTATTAGGTGGTGGAAGTGCCTACTGTTAATACTGAAGTTAAAAAAAAAAAAAGAATAGGAAAGACCACCATGAGGTGTTTAAATGCCAGACCTTGTTTCATATGCCACCTCTGAAGAAGACATCAGAACTTAACTTTTATTAAAGTCACTAATAAAATGCGTTAATACGAGTAATGAATTATAACATGAGATCCAAATAAAAATATGGCCACTACTGATTTGGGTACAATCAATTATAACTGATTCTGGCTATATAACTGGGGCATCTAGTGAATAACCAGGTAGTATCTAAATAACTATTACAGTGTGATAATTAGAATATGACCACCTCAAAGTTGATCCAGGGCAACAGCATAGTGAATGATGCAGCTGATGAAAAAAATGCATTGCGTATATAGATTAGCTGCATCTGTTCAGTTGCTAAAATGGCATTGGTAGTAGTAGTAGTAAACGCAACAAAAAACAGTCCAGAGTAACACTATAAATTGTGACAGGAGCATCAACATATCTGGAATATGCTGCAATAAGGAGCTGCTTGAGATCCTATCACAGTCTCCCTTTGAGGCCTAAGCAATCCTGTGCTCTTACCTCTGTATGGACACTGGCTGGCATGACCTCCGGCTACTTCCTCATTGCTAAAGTCATGTTGCAGGCACTGGCATGGACGCCTGTTTATGGGCCTATTCTTTTGGGCCTAATTGGGCTCTGCCTCCTTCTGCTGCTTTATAAACCTCATTGAGGCTAGGACTTGTTTCCCTTTCGTGGTGTATCTGTGCGTCACTTCAGTGTTGCTTTCGTTTGACCCTTGCTTGACTGCCGTGTTTACTCCTGATCAATCCTGTGGCTTTGTCTGACTACCCGATCTGTGTATGACCCTGGGTTGTCCGACTACCTGCTCTGTTTTGACCTTGGCTGTGGCTGACTACCCGATTTGGCTCTCGACTGTGGCTTGTCTGACTTACGCTCTATGCTATCCTTTGCTCCAGTCTGACTACCACCTGTCTGGGCTAGTTGTGGGCGAGCTCCATTGGTGTAGTGCAACTGCTACCTCCGTGGTAGAGCTGATGGTTGCCTCTTGCTCTGTTGCCTCCATCCTGTGCCACTGTATCCGTTACCTCCTGGGCCTGTTGCATAACCCTCCGCTCTGTAGCCTACGTACAGTACTGCCATCACATACTTACTGGTGTTGCGGCTGTCTACGTTTCACTCTCTTGCCTCCGCCCTTTGCCTCCCTAGTAGACCGGTTCCGTGACTCTTTCGAAGTACTAGTTACTCTCTGTCTCGCTCCTCCTACCACTCCGTGGTACAGTCACTACTTCGAGACATCTGTTTGCCTGTCTCGTGTCTGGGAGTTTAGCTGTTGCTCCAGTGATCAGGTTTCCTGGCATTCCAGGTTTCCATTTGCTAGGTATAGAACCAAGCCTGTTTCTGCTTCCATCTGTCTCTATAGGCTACTGAGAACAGGTTACATTTCAGTGTCAATCCTTAGGTAGTGGACTCGGCACTGTCCTCACGCCTGTTCCTACTAAGATTGGGGAAGTGCTTACTCTTGCTTATCTTAATAAACTGGTTAAACTTCACTGTACCTGAGTTGTGTATATTTTTTACTCTGGTGTCAGTGACAGACCCCCAATGAAACAGAAGAGCATAACCTTTATCTTAAAAAAAATGATACAATGAGTATCTAGATGTAAACATTATCTCTTTCTAATAAAAATCCTTCTTATTTGGGGAGCACGCCATATTGTAGACAAGTTATATACAAAACACAAGAACCATAATGGTCATGCTGCATCTATATCACCAGGTGTAACCTGGAATCCCTTTGTACATTCATACAGATCAAACTGCCGATGTTGCCATATGCTTCTTCAGAGGGTAAATGAGATCATTTGGGTAAGACAGAGGCAAGGTGACATTTTGATGTCGCCCTTTTGACTCAGCTTCTGAGGGTTGTCAGGTAGGAGACAACATTTCAGCAGTAAACCGTTTCCACACCCCCCCATTAACAGCTTGGATAATAGGATATCATCCATCTGCTGTTATTATGTAACTAAGTTACCACTCAGCAAATGATTTCATATCCATTTGTGGACAGTGTCTGAAGGGATTGCATTAGGACTGTGTTTGTAAGGACTCTTCATTATATTGGTAATGTTGTACAGGCAGTCTAAGCCAAAGACAGTATTAAAAAAGGATCACTACACATTGCGTTGTCTAGTTGTCCATATTAATGGTGTTATAACAATAAGTAACCCGCTGACCATGAAATAAGGTAATGTAGAAACTCTGCCTAGATAGCAAGACTTATGTATCAAAGTTTCCCATCTATGAAGCAACCTCCAAATCAGGCAAATCCAGAGATTACTGTGTAATGATACCAGCCGTCCTCAAAATATGCCCTTCTAGATAGTGATAACTCTCACTTGCTATTTCATTCATCTTTAAAAACTATAACTATTGGCTATTAGAAATGATCAAAAATCCAACTGGATATTGTTTGCCCCCCCTGAGCTAAGAACAAGAGGTCAGCCATTAAGATTAGAAGAAAGGCGCTTTCGCCTAAAACAAAGGCATGGATTCTTTACAGTAATGGCGGTAAGGCTATGGAATTCTTTGCCTGGGGATGTTGTGCTTGTAGATAATGAAGCTGCATTCAAAAAAGCAATGGATGCCTATTTAGCACAGAACAATATTGAAAATTATGACAGATGGCTTCAGAGCAGATAGGATGTTGATCCGGGGAACTATCTGACTGCCATTTGGAATCAGGAAGGAACGTTTGTTTTTTCTTCCACTTGGGACTAGATTGGAAATGGCTCCAGAGGGTTTTTTTGCCTTCTTCTGGATCAACAGGGGTGTTTTTGGCATGGGCTGGACTTGATAGACGCATGTCTTTTTTCAGCCTTATCTACTATGTTACTATGTTACAGTCATAGAACGCTTGTAATGTGACTGTCATGGTGCTAAGAATGCAATAATGCAAAATAGCCACTTTAGTGTGCAAGTGCTATGACATGCCCCGACAAAGCAGGAGACCTTCACAGCGCTAGGAAGTTATCCTCAGGTTGGCGGCAGAACTAGAAGAGGAGACAGGAGAGAATTCACCATAGAGACAGGAGAGGGTTTGCAATGGAGAGACAGAAGAAAATTTGCCATAGAGATACAGGAAAGGATTTGCCATAGAGAGGAGAGAAGTCGACATAGAGAGACAGAAAAGGATTCTCCATAGAAAAACAGGAGCGGATTTGTCATAGAGAGACAGGAGAGGATTCACCATAGAAAGGAGACAGGTGAGACTTTGCCATAGAGAGACAGGAGAGAATTTGCCATAGAAAGAGAGAGGAGAAAATTTGCCAAATAGAAAGACAGGAGAAATTTGGCATAGAGAGATAGGATCTGCTGTTTTTTTATGACACATTAATTTTAAAAGTTTTGTAATAGCAATGTCTCAGAAGTACAGACATAGCATTGAGTACAGCCCCACCTAGTGGTTGATTTGTGTATTGCAGAACAAAACTATGACAAAATACCCTACACTTTTTGGATGGTTTTTAATAACAGTTCTCTCTCTCTGATTTTAGTAGAGTAACCCAAAGTTAGTACCAGGGTTTGATGCTGAGCTCAAAGTTTAGTAGCGATGAAAAGATACCCAGCTCCAGTCTGCTTGTAGAAACCATTCTCCAACTTGGCTGTGGCTTCACATCAAAAGTGGATAGAATCTTATGTTTAACCCTTTGAGTGCCATAGAGGGTGTCCAACACATTGCAACGCATTGGCACCAATTCCACCTGTGCGCTTTCTGGGGGTGAAAATAGGTTGTGAGATATAGTAAAGAGAATTTCCTCTTCCCACTGTACCAGAAAACTGACTGGAGGTCTACAGAACATGTGCAAGGAACTGGGGGGGACAACCCTGCTAAATTATTTTCAGGTAGGAACAGGTACCCTGTAAGGTGTGTAGCTTTACATTAATATTAACCCCCTGCAAACTGTATTTTTTTCATCCACATAGATGCATGAGTGAAAAGAGAGAGGAAAACTGTCTTAACTGTTTCCCTCACTCTCTTCATTCACATGTACTCTGTCATACTTGCCAACATTTAAAAAATGTCCAGGTCCATTTTCCCCCGGGCCGTCACATTACAGTGCACAACTACTAGTCTAGTATCTTGTACCAAGATACCCACATCTAAATACTCCATTCAATCATATAATTGAGCAATATTAATGTTTAGGAACACTCCTAAACTTATTAATGTCAAGTACATAGAATATGGGGTTGAATTTATTTTTAAAACCAGGGACAAAAAGAGGGATGGCAGGATCCAGGGACAGGGTCCCAAAACTAGTGACTGACCCTGGACTAGCAGACTAATAGTAAGACAAAAAGAAGAAGAGAAGACAGGTCACAAATAAGATCTAAGTGTAGTAATTTATTCTGTGTATAAAAAAGAAATAAAACTGGTAAAGAGAAATAAATAAAATTGGTAAAGAGAAGAACAAACAGGTAGGTTGGAGATAATGTAGTAACGAGAGAGCTTGAGGGTGTTGAATCACTGGCTTGATGAGTATAAGATCAAGAAGCTATAATTTAAGCATAGATAGGCGAGGATATTGCTTTGATTGTGAACGCACCAACATATAGTGCATTCTGTGCTATAATACATAAGCAATATACATCACTTTTACCAATTTTAGTGATTGGTAGGGTGCATTTGCACATGTACAGTTGAAACCAGAAGTTTACATACACTATATAAAAAGACACATATGCATGTTTTCCTCACTGACATGAAATCAGAATAAACCTTACCCGTTTTGGGTCAATTAGGATTATCAAAATTATTTATATTTGCCAAATGCCAGAATAATGAGAGAGAGAATTTTTTAAGGCATTTTTATTACTTTCTGCAAAGTCAAAAGTTTACATACACTAGGATTACTATGCCTTTAAACAATTTGGGACAGCCCATATGATGATGTTGTGTCTTTGGAAGCTTCTGATAGGTTTATTGACAACATCTGAGTTAATTAGAAACACACCTGTGGATGTATTTTAATGCACACCAGAAACACACTGCTTCTGTGTGTAACATCATGGGAAAGTCTAAAGAAATCAGCCAAGATATCAGGAAGAGAATTGTGGAGTTGCACAAGTCTGGATCATCCTTGGGTGCAATTTCCAGATACCTGCAGGTGCCTCGTTCATCTGTACAAACAATTATACACAAGTACAAACAAGATGGTAATGTCCAGCCATCATATCGCTCAGTAAGGAGAACGGTTCTGTGTCTCAGAGATGAATGTGCTTTGGTCCGACATATGCATATCAACCCAAGAACAAAAGCAAAAGACCTTGTGAAGATGCTGGTGGAAGCTGGTAAGATTGTGTCATTATCCACAGTGAAACGAGTGCTGTATCAACATGTGCTGAAAGGCCACTCTGCCAGGAAGAAGTTATTACTCCAAAAGAAACATATAAAAGCCAGATTAATGTTTGCAAATGCACACAGGAACAAAGATCTTCATTTTTGGAGACATGTCCTGTGGTCTGACGAAACTAAAATTGAAGTGTTTGGCCATAATGACCATTGTTACATTTGGAGGAAAAAGGGAGAAGCTTGGAAGCCTAAGAACACCATCCCAACTGTGAAACACGGGGGTGGCAGCATCAAGTTGTGGGGTTGTTTTGCTGCAGGAGGGACTGGTGCACTTCACAAAATAGATGGCATCATGAGAAAAGAAGATTATGTGGCAATACTGAAGCAACATCTCAAGACATCAGCCAGGAAGTTAAAGCTTGGGTGGAAATGGGTCTTCCAAATGGACAATGACTCGAAGCATACTTCAAAACTGGTTACAAAGTGGCTTTAGGATAACAAAGTCAATGTTTTGGAGTGGCCATCACAAAGCCCTGATCTCAATCCTATTGAAAACTTATGGGCAAAGCTGAAAAGGCAGGTGCGAGCAAGGCGACCTACAAACATGGCTCAGTTACACCAGTTCTGTCAGGAGGAATGGGCCAAAATTCCTACCAACTATTGTGAGAAGCTTGTGGAAGAATATCCAAAACGTTTGACCCAAGTCATACAGTTTAAGGGCAATGCTACCAAATACTAATGAAATGTATGTAAACTTTTGACTTTGTAGAAAGTAATAAAAATGTCTTAAAATTCTCTCTCATTATTCTGGCATTTGGCAAATATAAATAATTTTGGTAATCCTAATTGACCTAAAACGGGTAAGGTTTATTCTGATTTCATGTCAGATAGTGAGAAAAACATGCATATGTGTCTTTTTATATGTAAACTTCTGGTTTCAACTGTATATCCCACAGCCAGTTTACTAGTCTCTCTATATCCCATACTCATTATTGCATTATCTCCAACCTCCCTGTTTGTACTTTGCTCATTACCAATTTTATTTATCTGTTCTTTACCAATTTTATTTATTTTTTATGTACTGAATAAATTACTACACTTAGATCTTCTTTGTGCTCTGTGTTCTCTTTTTCTTTTTGTTTTGCGTGAATTCCCCATGAGGATTCCGGGATTAGGACAAGCTGCATGGAAGATCCCTATCTAATAGTAGAACAATATTGATTGGACAAGACTTGAGTGACTGAACCATTAATATATCATACCATCTAACCTGTGTCTTTCATTCCATGGACATGAACTAACAACTGTCGGACATTGACATGACTTTCCTCGATGCTTAGCAGAAATCAACACGTTGGACTGATTGAGGGATAAATCATTCAAATAGGCTGACGCGATAATTAAACTCGCTTTCTACTATTTGGCTGTCTATTGTGCATGTTTTATGCTAAGCATTCACTTCTATACACAAGTTTACCATCGTGATATCCTTTTCTCACTTGTATTTAGCACATTTATGTGTATCACCCTCTCTTTCTTGAAAATAGAGATGTAGTGTAATTTTAAGGACAGGCATACATACGAGATATATATAGAGATTTTTTTGAGCCATAATATTTTGTCTTGTGAGGATCAATAATTACAGGGTGGAGCTTTGAACCCTATACGAACAAGATGTAGTACTGGGTAGATGTACCCATTGTGTATATTTGTTTACTAAGAAATATATAAAGTTCGATACAAGGAAACTTGTATCTTACAGTGCGATAAAGATTACATATATAGACAACTATTATGAGATCATCAAAGGATAACTATTGAGCACTATATTGTGTATCTGTTTTTGTTTTTAACTAATAGTATGGGCTACAATGACTTTTTATATCATATCATATTATTTTAATAACAGAGAATTTTGAAAAATACTTCACTTTGCCCTCTGTTTTTAGAGTTGACCTTATAAATAAACCCTAATGGGTGGACTTCGCTGACAAAGCGACCAAGCATCTCGAAACTCATTGATTCATGGTCCTAGATTCACTAAAGTCGATGCTGTGGCGATATGATCTTATCAATGTGTTCGAAATACTTCAACATTTCGATGTACACACATCGACATATTCACTATAATTGTCGGATGCAAGGGGAGGGGTGGTGAAGGTTCCTATTTGCATACAGGATTGTCGAAGTGTTGTTGATGTGGAAGGGATTTCCTCCCTCACACATCACCAAAACTACAACAATTCTGAAGTTGAACAGCATTCTCTCTGCTTCCCTACTTAGCCAGTAGGGGAGGGAAGAGGATACTTTCAGCACCAGCATCAGCATTGAGTGCCATAGGGATGTGCATTTCTAACCCAAGCGGCACTCAAAGGGTTAAAATATAAAAAAAAAATAGTAGACCAAGCACTACACAATTATCCCCTTAGCTATGTATAATATATTATACATGTTGTGCACTCCCAGGGGAACAAGACTGGGTGCCACGCAGAATCTATGGGGATTTGTGGCTACCACTTGCCCCCAGTCTTGTTCCTGTGCCTAGTGGTAGTCTCCAGATCATCCCATTAAAAGGGGACACATTTAGTTTTATAGCCCCTCCTAAAAAGATCATACTTAGTTAAATTGATACTAACACCTATATACAAAAGTCATTACCTGAATACATGAAGAGATGCATTATGTAACCTGCTAACATTTTCTGGGGGTCTCTGCATACTAGATGGAGCCCCCCAGAACCTGACAGCCATCACTTTCTAGGGAGACAACCATAACAAAAACATCATGTATCTGTCTGGCATACATCTACTGGGGGCACATCCATAGAGTTGCAATTGAATCCAAAAGTTTTGGCACCCCTGGCCAAATTACGTTTCGTTAATTTTCCAAGTAAAAACAGTTGACACATCCTCTGCAGTGAACAAACTTAAACGTGATACATTCCTGCAAATGTTAATGCACAGTTACTATTTGTTTGCTGAATATAACAGATTAAAAAAATAAAACAGAAAATATGGAATGTGCAATAATGTGCATTCTACCAGTCAGCACTCAGTAACACTGCCTTTGGCAGAAATCTCAGCTTCCAAACATTTCTTGTAGCCAGCTAACAGTCTTTCTGTCCATGCGTAACTGTTGGTCAGGTGTTCTTTTCTTCAAATGCTTCTCCATTTTTTTCTTCAAATGTACAAATAAATTATATGACCATAAGCTGTGGCCTGGATGAGTAAGGCCATGGATGTTTCAACTAGGGAAGACATCTCTAGGATTCAAAAGGCTAATACCTAATTTTGAGAAGTGGCCATGGATGTGATTAAGTTTCTCTCTAAGATATCAGCTCTTTCTGTGGCTGCTAGACAAATTCTGTAACTGAATATCTGCTCAGCTGATCAGTCTTCTAAAAAGTCACTTATCACCTTGCTATTTGTGGGTAAACAGCTCTTTGGGCACAAACTGGAAAAGGTAAGTAGCAAGGCCAAGGGGGACAAGAGTTTTCTATTACCTTAATCCATATCTAAGTGTCAGTTTTTTCCACGATAATCTCTCTTTTTTCATTCTCCCCAGCTAATACTCCTAAGTGACCAAGGCTTTACTTGTCTCCGCAAGCCAGTCCCTGTTGGCCTGGATGGCTAAGAAGTTCACCAAGAAGCCCTCTGATAAGATTCCCTCAGCATGACTTGTTGAGTGTGGGGATTCCCCAGATAATAGAAGGACACCTGCAGCATTTCCGAGAGACGTGGGCCATGTCTGTGGCAGACTTCTGGGTTTTACATGTAGTTACAGAAGGTTATTGTACAGACTTCAAAGACCCTCCTCCATGCTGGTTCTTTATGTCAAGGATTTCCCTTGTGGGCTCTCCAATTCCAGGAAGAGGTCCAAGCATTGGTGGACATGAAAGTCTTGATTCCAACACCCCATCAGCAGAGGTGTCTGGATTTTACTACAACCTCTTTATTTTTTCCAAAAAAAGGTTGGGGGCCGTTGCCCATTTCTAGACCTGAAATGTGTCAGTCTTTTCGTGTACACACCAAGGTCAAGATGGAATGAATCCCTGTGTCATTTCCTCCATATGTCCAGGGCAGTTTTTTACTTTTCTGGACATAAAGGATGCATACATATGTACAGAAGATGCTTTGCAAACCGTTGGCAGATCATTTTTAAATAGAGAAAATTTGGGGCAATAATATTTCGTATTTTGCAATTCTTCATAGAAGTGCAGAGAATAGAGAAATTATTCCCTATTTGATTTTGCAGTTTAAATAGAGCCATGTGATGATTATCATTCCCTTTTCAAACAAAATGATCATTGCCTACGTTGAACTCTGATCACATTCCAGAAGGTGGTTTCTGCTTCAGACCCTGTGATACAGTTGACTGCTTTCAGCTTTCCATTATTAATCCTTGGTAATTTACAAGTGCAACAATTTGCAAAACTCAAAACAAATTCCAGGTCAACTGCGTGGAAGCAATTTGTATGAATTCTTATCTTTGACCCTATGCCATTAAAACAAATCCTCTAACAGTCAGTTAAATGCACAATGTGTTAGATACATCCCAGGCACTCAAATGGTTACTACAAAAATTAAACTCTATTGACCCTTTGAGTGCCAGAGGGGTAAGCAACACATTGCTTTGCAATGCGTTGCGTACCCCTCTGGCACTCAAAGGGTTAATGAGGTGAATGTACTATGTAGAAATGCAGAAATTCTGCAGTAAATCAGGTGCACCATAGGGAAAAAAAAATATACATTCTGAACATCCCCATTTATTTAAAAAAAAAAAAAAAAAAAAAAAAAGGCTTTTAACTCTTTGAATGCTAGAGATTGCTGACAACAATAGTTGGTAAAATAATGGAAACTCTATTGAACGGGTGAATTGTTACAGATATGTTGCATACCAAATGCAAGGAGATTTAGCAAAATTGGAGGAATGGGCAAAAGTAGGGATTTAGGCCTAGATTCAATTGTGGCTGCTAAAAGAGCTGGTAGGGCAAAAATGGCTACTTATCGGAACACCCACTGTGTCACCTTCGGTATTCAATTGCCCTACCAACTGAAACCACAATGAACTTTGGGCCAAAGAACCTGACTTTTGCCCAAATGTGCATTGTGTGTTTAAAGTTCCCAAAACCCATGCAAATAGTGTGTAATTCAAGTAGGCATTGCAAGTCAAATGAATCAGATTTTTCTTCAAATCGAAAAAAAGTTTTCTAATCCATTTCATAATTATTTTGTAAAATTCCAAATTGAAAAAAATATTTTGTTAGTTGAAAAATATAATTTATTGAGGCATTGCAAATGTTAAAATAGTCTGCTGGCTTAGCTGCTGTCACCGGCGATGGAGGCAGGAAGGCAGGCTAAAACCTCCCCCTACACACACTTGTTACCTCTAAAGCCGTTGCCCGAGCCTTTCTGTGGGAAAATTGAACAGAGACTAGCTTTTTTCGATTTGGAGAAAAATCAGATTTTTTTGACTTGCAATGCCTGCATGAATTTAACCCTTAGAATGAGTTGCGTATCACTCCGACAGTCAAAGGGTTAATGACTGCATATCTTAGATTCATACATTTGTGGAGCATATTTAATCTTGATTATTTTTATTCTCTTCAGGTACATCTTTGCTACAAAGAAGAAGATCAGAAGATGAAGAGATTGAAGAAGATAGAAGATGACAGAAGAAGACGGACATTAGCTAAACAGGGTGCTGAAGACGCAGCTGGACAACAGGATTACAGATAAGTATTTGATTTCATGTGATGTTGTTAACTTAATCAGATTAACCCTTTGAGTGTCAGCGGGGTATGCAATGCTGTGCAATATGTTGCATACCCCACTGGCACTCATAGGGTTAATTCTACTAACATAAGACACATTTTTTGAGTACTTTGGATGTATTGATATGGAGCTCAGGTTGTTTGGGGGATTTTTTCCCCTTCAGTTCCTGCATTGTCAGGTTAAAACATGTTAGGTTATTCTGTAACCAAAAAAAAAACAGGGTACAGATTTACACACCCTTAGAGTGGGTCCCTTAACTCTTTGAGTGCCAGAGGAGTACAGAATGCATTGCTTTGCAGTGCATTCCGTACCCCTCTGGCACTCAAGGGATTAATGTGTCTTAATGTCTAATGCATGGAATTGTATTGGAAAATGAGACTGATTTTAAGGGTTTCATTGGGCAGTAACTTTAGCACCCGGCGTGCATTTTTTAGCCAGTATTTTTTCATAGCACAGGTAATTGAATGGTTTACTATGATTGAGAAAATGCCATTGGGTGTTTTTTTGGCCTTAGAGCTTAATGATAAAAAGTGCAATATAATGCATATAGGACTCCATAATCCAGAGGTCGTACACAGGCTTAATGGTACTTTGCTGACAAAAATTAATAGGAAATTGACTTGGGAGATTATTTTAGATGATATAAAGATAGGCAAGCAATGCAGTAAAGCATTGGGACAAGCAGACCAGTTTCTTGTTTGTATAGGAAATGGAATTAGCAGCAGAAGAGAGCAGAAGTAATGCCACACTATAGATCACTGATAACGATTCATTTGGAGTACTGTGTACAGATATGGAGACCCCATATCCAGAAACACATTAATAAACTGGAGGCAGTTCAAAGAACAGCCACTAAATTGGTGAAGGATCTTCAAAACACAAGGTACCAGGAAACACCCAGTCACCCAAAGACCATAATATGTACAGTTTGAAAGAAAAGAGGGAGAGGGCTGATATGATAGAAACCCTCAAATATATTAAAGTATTTAATATAGTTCAGGAGGGAAACATTTTCTGAAAAGGAGGAATACTAGGACAAGAGGTTATGATGTAAAGTTAGAGGATGAAAAGTTCAAAAGTAATGTGAGCAAGTATTACTTTACAGAAAGGTTGATAGGCTCATGGAACAGCCTCCCAGCAGAGGTGGTAGGGATACATACTGTAAGACAGTTGAAACATGCCTAGAATAGAAGTAAATCTCTTCCAAGCTGTGTGTTAGACTGTGTATTATAATTAGATAAGGATATTAGCAGACTTGGTGGGTCAGGTGGTTCTCATCTGCCGTCAGAATCTACGTTCCTATATTTCTAGAGCTCCCCTGCATTCGAGGATTTAAAAGTCCTATTTAAAGTGGAACTTTCACCTACATCTAAATATCTGTAGGTGTGAAGATATACCTAACATGATCCTCTTTGAGTATATAAGAGTCCCCTGCGATCCCCCTTTGTTATGTAAAATTACCTTCTGAGTTCGCTGCAAGACCAGGGAGAGCGGCGCCATCTTGCCAAAAAAGTAACACAGCGCATGCGTCAGCTCTCCCTGTGTCTTGTCAGTCATAGAGGAAGAGATGGCCCCTATCTTTTTTTTTTACCCTACTGAGCGTGAAGTGCGATCGTGCGTGATCCACATGCAAATGATGTGCATGCGACCAGGTCCTCCACAGTGCACGCTCACAGTTTCCTGTACTCCAGTGTAGTTTAGAAGGGCCTGACGTATCATTCAAGGAGCCGGACGGAGGATTCAGTGAAAAGCCCCATGGGAGTGCCTTCTGCACCATATGGTGCACGGCGGTGCAGCTCTAACAGAACATTACATCATCAGGAAGAACTGATTTCTATATTGCTGAACTTAGGCCAATTTTTATGTGAAAAAAAAACAAAACAATACACATGGGGGACAAAAAGGAAGGGATGAAGTCAAGAACATACAGAGGTGAAAGTTCCACTTTAAATAAATAGCAATTGTTATTTTCCCCCTATGGCACAGTTGGTTTACGCCACAATGAATTCAGTTCTACTTAGTACATCAGCCTCACTATCACTGTGCAGATTTGGAATTAATGCAAAACTTTCTACGAAAAAGGTTTTATTAATTTTAATAAAGATATCTAGAGAACTATAACAATGTTGTGATTTTTTTCTAGATGTTATAGTCTTTGCAAAAAAGATATTCTGTGGGACCTACCTATTTATGCAAATTAGTTTTAACCCCACCCCCATAACCTAAGTTTTAATAATACCTCAAGTAAACTTTAGCTCAGAGTATTAGTAAAAATTTTTGTAGCATGTTGTGCTATAAATAGTTACTTACAGATTTGTAGTTCAAGCGCTATTCAAGAGAAAAAGATCCCTCTCCCACACCTTTCCCTGCATCACTCTTCCTCTCTGTCTGGTCTGGGTGGAGAGCGGTGAGGGACAATCTTCAGTAAACAAAAGGAAAATCCTGCCCTCCTTCATCAAGGGGAACAGGGTTTTCCTGATACTTACTGAATGAAGATTGTCTCTCTGTGCATCCGTCTGGTCCCACAACTGGTTTCCAGATTCAGAGGGAGGAGGCCAGAAGGGGTGGGGGATCCTTTCCTCTTGGATAGCATTTGAACTACAAATCTGTAAGTAACTATTTATAGTGCAACATGTTAAAAAAATGTAACTAATACTCGGAGCTAAAGTTTTCTTGAGGAATTACTATCCCGTTAAGCAGTTCTGTATAGCTGCTGTAAAATAAATGGCTGTTCAAAACCAGATCCCTGTCCCTGTTACACACTAACCCATCCTGATGGCACTCTTTTGTGGGCATGATCACCATACACAGACAGGAAGATACTGATTATCTTGCAGTTAGATGAAGTGAAGGTGAAGTTGTATTGTTATAAGTGTTCTTGGGTTATCTGGGGTGGGCGGGTGAGCATTGTGTGGTTGGCCTGAAAATAAGGCCTTCTAACAAGGTGTGGGAGTCAGATAATGGCAGATATGAAACTAAAAAATGAGGGATTTTGTAACAAAATTAACTAAAACAATTACAGTGTTTATTGAGATTGTATAATGTTGAATTAAAGTTCAATACCACAACAGTTTCCTGACAAAGTTTCCCATTTCAGTAGCAGTTATTCCTCTCTTATGTGTCAGACTAGGTACACTCTGGGTACTTACCGCTGCCAAGTGTGCACATTAATGAGACTAATGTACTAAGAAATGGAGCAATTCTGAGGCAACCTACTGCGCTATAATGCACAAACACATTTCCATTGAGTTAATGGGGCTTTTAACCCCTTGAATGCTAGGGGGATCTCAAGTACACAATGTGTTGGGGATCTCTATAGCATTCAAGGGGTTGAAAGTCCTATTTAAATTAACGGGACATTTTATTTGTCTCCTATAGTGAGGTTGTTTTGATCCAGAATTGCTCCTCTTTTCTTTAGTGCATAAGGCCCACAGACTTCACTTGCTACATTGCTGTTCCCATAGGCTGAAATTGTCACACATGGGTACTTGATATTTGTGGCCTATGGGTGGCTCCGTACACTCTGTGCTCTTGAAGCAGAACTGTGAGACTTTCATGTCTCCTCTTTCAGTTCCACTGCATGATCATGGTCAACCAGACAGCTGTGTGATGGGGGACATCTTGCTGACCACTAAACTGACTGTCTAGCTGATCAGCCATGTATTACATTATCACATTGATTAGATCATCATGTCTGTTTCCATAGCAGCAAAACTACTGAAGGGGAACTATCAGATAACAGTTCTCCTTAACCTGTAGAGGAAAGAAATGAAAGAAGTTAAATGCTATGGAGGTGCAAAGGAAAGTTGTGCCATGATCACAGACTCCCTTATGCCTGTCCAAAGCAGGTGGCATACTCAAAGAACGAACACCTCCTAATAATTAATTCCCCTTTTATCATCTCTTGAACAAAGGCACAATTCATGGAGGTCATTCAGATTTTCTGGCCATATAAAAGTAAGTGTTTGTGGGAGCTATTATCAGGAGGTGATCGTTCTCTTTTAACCTTTTGAATGCCAGTGAGATATCCAATGCATTGTGCTGCAATGCACTAGATATCTCTCTGGCACTCAAAGGGTTAACAGCATTATCTGCCCCCTCACCTACTAGCACTCTCCCTTATACTAACCCCAACATCCATATAACTCTATTGTAGCAAAAGGAACAAAACAAGGGAATTTCTGCCTCCTTAGGAGTAAATATATATATATCTGATGAGGGGCAAATTGTAAGATCAGGCATTCAAAGGGTGAAGATGTAGCAATCAAACACTAGTCAAAAAAGAAATGGAAAAAATAAAATGAAAACATAATTCACAGGACCGTGTGCAATAAGCTAAATAGGTCCACTTCTGGAACAGAACAAACCAACAGTATCATTGGGGAGAAGTACAAATTGCAAGTTTATTTGGGGTTATAACCCCTTAAATGCTAGATGCCTCCAAGGCATTGCTAAGCAATATTCTTTAATGCATAAAATAAGAGAAATGAAAGATGTTCAATGTATAACCGCATTTGCGCCATTTATGATAAAGTTAGTAAAGGTTTGAAAAAGAGGACATGTAAGTAGAATCAAGCAATGTATAAATAAGGCACAAAATGCACCATAAATTATAGCACATTTCACCATAAATCATAATGTATTTGCTCCCAAACTGTACGCCACTGTAACATGGTTTGTGGTTTGGAGCAGTACAACTAGTATATACAAATGACACAGCAACTTTTATGAATCTTTATTTATATAGTGCCATACAAGTAAATGGTGTTGAAATGTTGCCACCTACTGGGTGACCATGAAAATGACACATTAAAAAAGTCACCTGAATCAAAAGGGTGATATCAGAATGTTGCCCCAATCAAATAGCGACATTTTGCCGTCGCCTGCTTAAAGGTCGCCCAATAGAGGGCGAAATTTCATTAATTAACAACAGCCCCTGAACGTAATATAATAAATAATAACAGCCCCTGCAATGTAACATAATACTGACTTAACCCCTTGAGTACCAGAGAGGTTTTAAGAACAATGCTTTGGATAGCTCTCTGTCATTCCATGGGGATTTTAACTCA
Organism: Rhinophrynus dorsalis; assembly: GCA_037306005.1. Taxonomy (NCBI): domain Eukaryota; kingdom Metazoa; phylum Chordata; class Amphibia; order Anura; family Rhinophrynidae; genus Rhinophrynus; species Rhinophrynus dorsalis. The sequence goes on from CM074723.1 coordinate 187,278,161, forward strand.
CTTTAGTGCACACCGGCACACACACATTAAGCCTTAAACACCAACTAGAACTGAATGGCGCCTCATTAGCCTGCACAGGAAATGGAGTAATTTTACTAAGATTTCCTCTGCGCTTCTAAGTACACAGATAGAAACAAGGTACTGAGCAATGAAACATACTTACTAAAGAGCATCTGTGTGAGACTCTCTGCCCCCAATCAGATTGTCACCCCCTGTGACAGACTCTCTGCCCTCAATCAGAATGTCAACCCCTGTGACAGAAACTCTCTGCCCTCAATAATAATGTCACCCCCTGTGATGGGACTCTCTGTCCACATTCATGCTGTCATTCCCTGAATGACGCCTGGAAAGAGACCCATAATTATTGTAAGAGAATCTGGACAATGATTGCATAAAGCCAACCTGTGATACTTGTGTAAATGAGTTAATTATATTCTCATTGTAGGTGGTACCACCCGTTTATCACTAAAATAAATCCTTTATGAGAGTGACTTTTATGTACTAGATTGTATTGTCTGTGTTGTATACCAGGGGTTGTACTAATCCAGTGGTACCAGTACAGACAGAGTGTACGATAAGGGGTACTAGAGTGTCAGTAAAATGATGTATAATGAGCTGATCTAACTTCATTCAGTCAGCTTGTGGGATATGAGAGAGTTAAAGCGAAACTATCACCACAAATAAGGTTCCCCCCCAATAATTAGTCATATAGCTATAAGCTTAAAAATAGTAGCATTATCCCTCATAAGTACAGCGTTAGTAAGAAATCCTACTTCTTCTGACACTGAGAGCCAGGCATATTGGCTTAGAAATATCTGCACGCCTGCCCTGTCAGTCCTGGTCTCCTGCATTGTACCTTAAGGTAACAGGAAGGGACTGATGGCGCAGGCGTGCAGATGCCTCTAAAGCAAGAAGCCTGGCCATCAGTCTCAGAAGAAGTAGGATTTCTTAATAACTCTGTACTTATGAGGAATAATACTACTATTTCTAAGCTTATCGCTATATGACTATTATTTGGAGGGGACTTTATTTGGGGTGATAGTTAGATTTGTGTACAACAAAAAGTTTCGGCAAAATTCGATGTCGGGCAAATTTTTTTTTTCATTTGTCAACTCTGCAATTCGGATTCAAACTGTTCGACTCGGACGAAAGTCGGCGACAGTCCGAATTATTCAGCAACTTTAAAATGCCTTTAAAAATACAATAAAAAATGAAAATTAAATGAATGGAGCCATTTCCAGGGTCGAAGTGAAGATGGTGGAATAGGGTAAGGTGGGCATTTAGCCTTATGGTACTATGGATGAAGTAGCTAAAGTATGGATGTAGCAATAAGGCACCCTGCCTGCCTACACAATACACATACACAAGCTGTATCTGGCTGCTGGCTGAAGTGTCACTATATTTATTTTAATACACAAAATATCACCAAATATTGGTGCGCTCTACCGAACTTGATACAGTACAATTAATTCCTTATGTGTGGTCTATACCGATGGAATGGAGGAATTGGGTGTTGCAGCTTCTACTTGTTGTGAGGTCAGTACTTCTCCTCACTATATATTCTATATAGCAGAAACAAAAGAGCGCAAACCGCCTCTAAGTGCAATATGTACTATAATATCAGTTCCCCACTCCAAGAATTTATACTCACAGGAGTGAGAGTCTATCCTGCCTCTGGGAGTCAGCACATGGACTGGTATAAGCCCGTCTGGCTATCCTCCAGAGATGAATCTCCTTTTGTTACTTTAATCGTCTCTGATCTTCGATTGTAGACACTTCTCGACATAAGAAATAGCCCAGTGGGACAGGAATGAAATACTGTTTCACACTGGTCTGAGTGACACAGAACCGGACTGTATTGGTGCTGACCTTGGAACTATTATTTTAATACTTTACACAAGAACAAAGGTGACTCTCTCTTGTGGACGCAATAAGGTACAAGGCCTACCTATAAGACTGTGAGACTGGCTGAAGTGTCACTCTGAAAATTATTCAAACAAATTCCTACTATTATTTTTAATGTTAAACACAGAAACAAAGGTGACTTTCCCTTGCAGACGCAATAAGGTACTAGGCCTGCCTATAGAACTGTGAGACTGGCTGAAGTGTCACTCTGAAAATTATTCAAACAAATTCCTGCTATTATTTTTAATGTTAAACACAGAAACAAAGGTGGCTTTACCTTGCGGTGGTAATAAGGTACTAGGCCTGTCTGCACAACTGTGAAACTGGCTGAAGTGTCACTCTGAAAATTATTCAAACAAATTCCTACTATTATTTTTAATGTTAAACACAGAAACAAAGGTGACTTTCCCTTGCGGTGGTAATAAGCTAGTATGCCTGTCTGCAGAACTGTGAGACTGGCTGAAGTGTCACTCTGAAATTATTCAAACAAATCCCTAATATTACTTTTAATATTTTACACAGGAACACAGATGACTCCCTTGCGGTGGTAATAAGGTACTAGCCTTGCCTGTAGAACTGTGAGACTGGTTGAAGTGTCTGAAAATTATTCAAACAAAGCCCTAATATTACTTTTAATATTTTACACAGGAACACAGGTGACTCCCTTTCGGTGGTAATAAGGTACTAGGCCTACCTATAGAACTGTGAGACTAGCTGAAGTGTCACTTTGAAAATTATTCAAACAAATTTCTACTATTATTTTTAATGTTAAACACAGAAACAAAGGTTACTTTCCCTTGCAGACGCAATAAGGTACTAGGCCTAGCTATAGAACTGTGAGACTGGCTGAAGTGTCACTCTGAAAATTATTCAAACAAAGCCCTAATATTATTTTTAATATTTTACGCACGAACAAAAGTGACTTTCCCTTGCGGACGCAATAAGGTACTAGGCCTGCCTATAGAACTGTGAGACTGGCTGAAGTGTCACTCTGAAATTTATTCAAACAAATTCCTACTATTATTTTTAATGTTAAACACAGAAACAAAGGTGACTTTCCCTTGCGGTGGTAATAAGGTACTAGGCCTGTCTGCAGAACTGTGAGACTGGTTGAAGTGTCTCTTTGAAAATTATTCAAACAAAGCCCTAATATTACTTTTAATATTTTACACAGGAACACAGGTGACTCCCTTGAGGGAGTCGCCGAATGTCACCGAATGACCCCTTTTTCATTGAATTCCAAATGTCTCGAAACCGAATCGCACAAGTCTAGTGATAGTTTCGTTTTCATTCCGTGAAGTGTGCTAGAACTTAATAAGTTTGCTGGTCACCCAATAGGTGGTGACAATTCAATAGTGAACCCATGTACACAGCTCTTTACATTATCACACTCATGCCTAGGCAACTTATTAACTATTCCTTAGACCACTTTTATTAATTATCCCTCTGCATTGGGCTTTCAAGCTAGACACAGAGGGTCTATGGGAAGCTGCATTGCTCAGGCCATTGAGACTAAACTGCGACACCAGTCATGGAGGTCAGTCTCTCCTCACTAGACCAATAAGGGAGACCCGGGGATCTCTTTTCAGACCTTTATTATTCTGCCCCCCCCAAAACACTTTGGTTCTTCGGGGCTCACAGTGCAGCCCAGGCTTTATAAGCAGGTCTGCAACCATAGGTGCAGATTTGGAAATAGGGCAATATCCAGCGTACTCTTTGAGTGTGTTGCAAAGCAATACTTTACACACTCTTTTGGGTTAAATGTATTTGCCAGATATTTCCAGCAGAGTGTGTTACCATTTGTGTTGACTTCATTAACCTGATCTCTTTAATGGTTAACTCAGTTATTACTCTCAGTGGGGGGTCATGAGTCATGTTTAAGAAAAGATAAGTTTTTAGTTTGCTGTACTGGTCATTGTGTGTTTTGAAAAAACTCCAGAAAAGGTTAGTTATAAAGAACAATTTCACATAAAAAGAAATAAAATAATACAAGCAAAACCAGTGTTAATATAGCTTTTGCTGACATTGGAGTAAATCAAAATGACAAATGTCCCTTTGACTAATTCTTATCTGTAGGCATTCCACCATTTTCCACCACTGATGTTTGTTTTGTCAGAATGTTATTGAGCGCACAGCCCTGAACTGAACTGTGTCTGTACAAAGAAATCTGTATCTTATTTCACAATAATACCATATAGCTCTGCTGTTTCCAGTCCGCAGGAAACAGGCATTTACTGTGGGAATGTAGGGGAGAAGCGTTACATTCTACTCTGTTGTTCCACCTAAAGAGTTTAGAGCTGACCACGTATTTGTGACTGTCTTACTGTAAAGTAAAGGGTTATTCTGCTAGCTTTTAATAAAAGGTACCTAATAATTTGTAGCATTGTATTTTGTAGGACTTCCTCTGCTGATTACAACAACGGCACTGCTGGGAGATGATTTGTTCAAAAGGTATTGCAGCCAAGCTTGCATATTTAACCCTTTAACCTTTTGTGCTTTTGGCTTCAGTTTACCCCCGCTTTGTGGGTGGAGCTATATGTGGATGTGTCTTCCTGGTTCAATATTTTTCTTGCAGTTTTCTTGCTCTTCTATTAATATGTCATGTTAATTTTTGTACACAAAAATCTTTCTTTCACCATCATGTACTGCTGCCTACATCTTTATTTGGTATTTTTCATATTGAATAGATCATCAGGTCTTAAGGATTTCATTTACTATATCAAGAACTTGTCATGTTAAAAGGCCAACAAAAGAAGATCATTGTACTCCAGTCCCTTTTCCATATGTCACTCTTCTTCACTGCAGATTGTGATGAGGTACAATTTTCTCTCAGTATAAGGAAAAACATGCCCTCCTGATGGACAGCTAGTTGCGATAAAGGCATTTTTGTGCGCAGATAGATTTTGCGCATGTTCTAATCCAGGAAGCTAAAAATCTAACGCTTCTTGAACTGCACATGAAAAATTCCATTATACGACAACAATACACAGATGTATAAATTCATTCACAATAGCAGTTCCTGCATTAGGCGCATTCACTATTCCACTCACACAGATTCGTTAATCTTAGCCACGGCCACAAAAAAATAAATATACGCAGCCACTCGCTAATCTTGAATTTTCATGAGCAATTCAACAAAAGCTGTCCTTGTGAGGTTTAACCCTCTGAGTGCCAGAGAGGTATTCAGTGCATTGTGTTGCAATGCATTGGATACCTCTCTGGCACTCTAAGGGTTAATTATTGCCACATCTTATCTGACAGACCTTGCATCCAAATTCAACCTTTGTACACTTCCCATTAGGGGCCATACTCATAAAAGATAAAGAAGACTCACTCTGGGGAACTCAGATGCACTATAGGGAAGATGTGGTAACCACAATTATTTAAGTGGGTCTTGTAACATCCAGAATGATAGAGAGCTCTTCGATACATTGGAAACCACTTTTCTATTCAAGGTTAAAGTCACTTTTAAATCAAAGAAAATTATGGGAATGTTTTTCTGCCCTTTGATGCAGTTGTTTTGGTCCAAAACGTCTCCTCTTTATCTTTCAGAATACAGCCCTAGATATACAACACTATTGTTAGCTTAATCAAATGTTTTCTATTGTATACAGTGTGACACTCCATGCTTTTAAAGTGATAGTAATGTTTCACAAAAACAGCAGCTCCAATTAATCTTCATAGCAATTGAGCCATAGAGAGTGTTATTTCAATACTGTCAGAGTTGTAGTTCAAGAGTAATTGAACGATAAAGTTTCCCCCTCCCGCCCCTTTTACCTAGTGTAAACCCCCACTCCTCAGATGTGGAATCCAGTCCATAGACCAGACAGCTCACATCAAGGGTCAATATTCTGCTGTGAGAACAATGTAAACCCTGCCCCCCTTGACAGGTTTTTCACCTTTTTCCCTTATCTTAACTGAAGATTGTCCCTCTCTGCAATCTACCTGGACACTCCCTGCTGCTCTATGGTGAGCAGTGTTATATCAGTAAAAGGGGAGGGAGGGAGATACTTTATCATTCAATTACTCTTGAACTTCAACTCTGACAGAATTGAAATAACACTCTCCATGACCCAAATACTATGATGATTAATTAGAGCTGCTTTTATTGTGAAACATTACTATCCCTTTAACCCCTTAAGGACCCATGTCGGTCCTGCACCGTCATGGGTTGTTATACCCTTAACGACCCATGACGGTCCAGGACCGTCATGGCTTAAATGATAGCAGCGTGCCTCCGTGCACGCTGCTATCATTAAATCCAGGCTGAGACTGAGCGCTCTGAGACCGGGGCATTCAGTCTCAGCCCTTCTTCCTTCTGTGACAAAGCATGCTGTCTGTGCCTGTCTCGTCTGCCTCTGTCTCCCTTGCTCTCAAAGTAAGGGAGACAGAAGTAGACGGGAGACACCTAGTGGTTAAAAAAAATACAGCAGTTGGGGGTATTAACCCCTTCACTGCTGGTGCAGGAGGCTGGCTAAATGCAGGTCAATTTTTGACCTGCAATTTTACACTTTTTTTTTAAAAACACAACACACTTTTTTTTTTTTGTTACAAAAACATATTTTTATTTTAAAAAAATATATATAATTAAACAATATTGCAAGTCTGATTGTTGTGGAGCCATGTAATACACTTATATACACCACCAAATGCCAGGGACAAAAAAGTGTCAAAATAGTGTGGGAAAAAGGGACATGGGGATTTTCACCCAGGGGGGACAGTGGCCACTTTAAACTGTGCATTTTGTAGGTATGACTGACCGGTCATACCTTTCATGCAGTCTCCATAAAAATTTAACCCTTTGTGGCCAATTGATCCCAAGAGAAAAATCAAAAATTGTGTTTTTTTTACATTTTATTTTTATTTTAATAAAGTGAATGGTGGGTTATCCATATAAATAGGGTATCAAATGAAAGCCCTATTTATGCTTAAAAAAACAGTATATAATTTATGGGGGTGGAATAAAAGCCTAAGAGGGAAAGCACTGTTGAACAAAGACATAGTCAAAAAGGTCAGAATTGCTCCGGTCCTTAAGGGAAAACGACCTCAGATTTTCCCAGTCCTTAAGGGGTTAAAGCCTTCAGTTCTATTCATTCAGTTGGGATGTGAATCTTCCTGTGGATACATTTAGTAAAGGGACTTGCATTGTGTTTGCGTTAGCTGGCTAGCTGGAGATTATCTTGCATCTTTTGTACTCTTGTACACTTTATTGTTTCCCAAAATTGTGACTATTGCCATAGTGACTATAAACAAAAATGACCAAAAAAAAATAAATATTGTTTACAAATCTGAAATATACTAGCAAAACAATTAACCCTTTGCATGCCCGTTAGACATACCTGGGAACTTTTAAAATGAGCTGTCCCTGAGATCTTGTAAATATTAACTCTTATCCCTTTGAGTGCCAGAGGGGTATGCAATGCATTGCATACCTCTCTGGCACTCAAAAGGTTAAAGTTCCATATACTATAGATTCTCTGCAATATGTCTCTGCTTTCTGTACTCCTGAGATGCTCCACACAGTCTTCAAGGAACCATTAACATGCAACAACTTCAAAATATCACTGCCTGAACACACAATTCAAACTGGACTTCTGCCTTTCTGGTATGAATGGCACCAATTTAGACTAAAGAAGCCATTCATTGGGGAAGATAATACTGAACACTCCCTCCCTGAGAATTTGGAGCTTCACCCTGAGATTTGGGTCAAAACCTTGAGTCTTCAGGTCAAAATCCTGAGAGTTCACAGGTATTCTGAGCTATATCCAATGCAGTGCACTTGCCCTCAAGGAAGTTAAGGTTTAGTTACCTATATAATTTTCAGGTCAAACAATTACTAAAATGATCACAATAACGCCCGTTTTTTCAGCTTAACTCAGGCTGTTTATACTAGGCACATGGCAAAGAGGGAGTGAACAGAGTCAGATCATGTGACCAGCCTTGAAGTGGTTGCCATGGAATCCACATGAAGCCAAAGGAAACAGAAAATGCTGATGGGGATTGTTGTGCTATAATAGTCAATTAAAAAGGAAGGGTGCTTCAGTTGCATTGAATAGACAATAAGAGTTCTCAATCCAGATAAAAATGTGCTCAGGTGGTGGAGAGGAGATTTGCAGTGAATAGGTTACGGAGGCAGCAGTGACAACATCGTGCATTATTCAGGCTGCAGTGTGTTAGTGTGGGCACCTCTAGTGGGTGTGGTCTGGCTAGAGGAGGAGGGCAGGGAAGGAGGGGACAGCAGCAGGTGTCACTGCTCCTTGCAGCAGCTCTCAGACCTGCCACTGTTTAGCAGATGAAACCTGGCAGTGGTGGCTGACAGCAGCAGCAGCGAGTGAAGAGGCAACTAGAGGTGTGTATGGGCTACAGAGCATTATTATGATTATTACTGTCATTATGTTATCAGCCAAAGCAGAGTGTGAGTTGGCCATAAAACAACAGCACATCTTCATTGTAAGCATGAAGCAAATATTCAAAAGAAATGGGAAAACGTATACATTATATATAAAATTGGCTACTGAGGAAGGGAGTATAGGTTGGTGTGCATAACAAATATTGCACACGGATGATTTTCTGAAAAAGAAAGTTAGAAGGGCACTTCATTCTGTGATAATATACGCAGGTAGCATGTACCAATGTATTGATTCACTGGTGTTACTTAATAGTGTAATATAATTTGCTGTGGCATGTAATGGAGTTCTACCTCGATGGTAGCATATACTTGTGTGTTCATCTGCTGGTGGCATGTAATGGTGTGCTGTCTGTATGATAGCATGTAATGGTGTAGTGTATATGGTCATGTAATGATGTATTGCCCTTCTAGTGGCAAGTAATGAAGTACTGTAATGCTGCTTTCATATTATGGTGAATTTCTAGCATAATTTAATGGATTATTGCTTTGATGTTACTGATATAGTCTCCTGCAGGCGACATGATGGTGTAGTGCTCTGCTGGTCTTGCATAATAGTAGTTAAAAATATACTAAAGGTATCATTCTGGAGGCTAAAGGAGGTGCAGTACAATGAAAATTGTACTTTTAACCCTTTGAGTGCCAATGCATTGCATACTTCTCTGGTACTCAAAGGGTTAACCCCTGGAATGCTAGAGAGGTCTCATACACATTGCTTTGCAATGCTTTGGAGACTTCTTTAGTATTCAAGGGACCAAGAAGCCCGATTTAAATCCATAGGAATTTTAGGAATTTTTAATTGTCCACTATGGTAGATTTGGTTTGCTCCAGAATTGCACCTTATTAGCTTCTAGAAATGTATCTTAGATCCTCATTGTGGCATGATATGACTGAATCGCAGCCAAGATTGTACGCCTACATTTATATAGCTTTGTTGGTAAATAAGAGAGTACGGGAATGAAAACACAGTTCAGTACATTCCTACTGATATACAGGCAGGGAGGTGCATACTTAACCCATTGATGCTAGATGGAGATCTGTCTAGCATCCAAAACATTAGGAGAGATTGATAACTCTTGGTATTGGTTCATGTGCCAGGAAGGCTCTTATCACTATGCATCTCTCAGTTCCAGGTTCTTTGAAGATAGAAGTTGCAGACTCAAGTTTGTGGAGCATGCAGACAGCTACAGTTCCTGGGGGTGGTGGACGCTCCTTAGCTCCTCTTGCCCAGCAGCCGGCTGTCAAGACAGTGCACGTTTACAGAAATGGAGACCCCTTTTACAGAGGGCGCCGGATGCTGATCCATGAAAAGAGGGTGGGCACTTTTGAGGTGTTCCTGAAGGATGTGACTGGTGGAGTGCAAGCTCCCTTTGGAGCAGTCAGGAACATTTACACACCAAAACAGGGACACAGGGTCACTTCCCTGGATGATTTACAGCCTGGAGAGTGCTATGTGGCTGGAGGAAGGGAGTCCTTCAAGAAGCTTGAGTAAGTACTATTGTACTATTCAGACCAACATACATTATGTTTACAATTTTAAAAGGAGCATAATGCTTTTATTATAAATGTGAAAAAAAAAATATCTGTATGTATTGATAAAGGTTCCATGCGGGAACCATCATGTTGACATTTAACTCTAGTTAGATGTAATGAAACATCTGCAGTATTTTAAAACACGCACATCATTATATATGTGTATGTATGTATATATTATATATATATATATATATATATATATATATGAATATACACACAAACACAGTATATATACAGACATATAGCACAGTGATAGACACTATGGACTATATGCACAGAAAATAGAGGGGCATAACTAGGGTTAATCAAATGCACTACAGGAAAGTTTCACTTAAGTCTGAATGAAGCTTTTTACTCTTTTAACACTTCCATGCTATAGAGGACTCCAAGGCACTGCTCCTACGCTTCAGAAAGGCCTAGTTACAGTGTAATTATATGTTGAAGTTGATCCCTCCTGCACCTTTTATTGAAAGCAAACCACTTCCCCATAGATCTGAAAACCGGTCCTGGGACCAGACAGAACATAGTAACACAGTTCATGAGGCTGAAAAAACACATGCTTCGATCAAGTCCAGCCCATGCCAAAAACACCATGTTCGTCCAGAGGAGGGCAAAAAAACAAACAAACCCTGAAACCATTTCCAGTTTAGATCCAAGTGGGTAAAACAATACTTCCTAACTCCAAGTGGCTGTCAGATAGTTCTCTGGATCAACAGCCTATCTGCATTGAAGCCATCACAACAAGGGACAATCTTCCCTTGTTGAGTATAAGGAAAACCTGCCCTCCTTTATGAAGGAGGGCAGGTTTTTCCTAATACCATGGGCATCCGGGGGGGGGGCAAGGGGGGGCACCCAGCCTACGATCACCCTCTCCATATAAACAAAGGGGCTGGATGGGTTGGCCTGGTGGGTCATATTATGACTTTGCCGCCCCTTGGAAAAATTTCTACGGACACCCCTGCCTAATACTGAGTGAAGATTGTCCCTTGTTGTGATCAGCTGTTGTATCTGGGACAAAAATGCTTACATTGGGGAAAGGGGAGGGATCAATTTCAACATATTATTACACTGTAACTAGCAAGTTTGGAAGCGTAGGAGCATCATACAGCAGTACTATTATATATGCTCACATTCTGAGCTACATGTAATATGAAACATTACTATCCTTTTAAATCTACATTGTGTATCCCACATCACACAATTTTGGAGCAGGGAGAGCTGAGAGATGCCTTCTGTTATGCTCCCACCCGCCTTTTTTTAATATATACTTTCAGATTTTAGCCTACGTTCATATCAGTTGATTGGGAGATCTCCTGGAAAGGAACTCAACAAGCTTGGTGTTGTTGGAAGGGGAAGAGTGTTCACTTTCCAGTGATATCACTCTTGAGCAGAATTGTTTAGGTCAACCAAGATATCTGCTCTGAAAATGGCAGCCGCTGCACCCATCAAATACTACTGTTTGAGGGAATGGCACCCCCTGCTGCATGGATCCCAGTGCAGTTGCACTCTGCTCTGCCCAACAAAAGGAGCTGCTTAATATAGCAGAATCTCTGATTTGTGCCTACCTGGTCTCAGATCTTTCATAATTTCTCCCTCAACTTATTTTTAAATGTCTCCATCTATATTCTCTTATACATATAGTAATATATACAGTTCTCATATACAAGAGGCTCATGATAGGAGCTGTGGTCTCCAACAGCCAGAGTTCTGACAATTGACTTCTCCTGCCCTAGGAGATGGCGATTGGCTAAGTGCTGTCTGCTACAGATTACAGCTTTCTTGGGTGTCATATTGTTGAAACATTTAACTGCTCATATACTGTGTATGTTGGAGGCTTATATATATATATATATATATATATATATATAGTGGGGAGGAGTTATGTTAATTCCTCCATAATGCCTTCTGCAGGATCTAGCCTCCAGCCCCAACAATATCTCAGTAGAGAAATGGTAGGACTGGTGATTTGCAGAGAGGTTCACAGCCCCCCACCACGCACTGCCCACTCTCATCCATATTTCACCTGTATCCTGCCCTTTCCCATACATTGCTCCTTCCCTGTCCACCATCATCCTCCCATGTTTCCCCATCCCTGACTGCTTTCCATGTGTTAACTGTTTCAGTGCCACTGGAGTGTCTAAATTATTGCTGTGCAATGCATCGGAAACCTCTTTGACATATCTGGAAATGTTACATTCCCCTTCCTGCTCTGGTTGTTTCCCCTGCTCATTATATTTCTGGGTGCAGCTCTGCTTTCCCTCTATGCTGGAAGTTTATTTTTCATGATGGACCCCAATTTAGATGGCGCAGTGCAGTGTGGTTCTGTGACAACCAGTGGAAAGAAGCTGGGCTGAAAGACTTTGTAGTATGGGTCTGTGGTCACCAGTGGAATGAGCCTAGGCAGACAGGGTTATGTGTTTCTGTGGCTAAGGCAGAAATGGCAGATAGTGTAGAGTGGCTTTGTGGCCACCATAGGAATGAGGTTAGGTGGACAGACAGTGCAGTGTGGGTTTGTGGCTACCAGTGGAACAAGAATGGGCTGTTAGACAGTGTAGTGTGGTTCTGTGGCTACCAAAAGAACAAGGCTGTACTGGCATCCAGTGTTATGTGGTTCTTTGGCTATAAGTTGAATACCGCTGTGCTGACAGACAGTATAGTGTGGTTCTGTGGCTACCAATTGAACAGGGCTGTGCAGACTCACAGTGTAGTCTGGTTCTGTGGCTACCAATGGAACAAGGCTGTGTTAGCAGACAGTGTATTGCGGATCAGTGGCTAGCATTAGAATTTGTATCTGTTCCCTGTAGGGCAGGTGGTTTTACCAATTATTGCTCCATTTTCTTTTATACATATCAATTAATGTTCTTTAAGGCTATTATATACGTAGATGATTGCTAAAACTACTTAGTAAAATATAGCCATCAGTGAGAAGCATGGATGAACATGTACAATTCAATCTTTAATTGGGACATATAGGTTACATAGTCAACTTGTAACGAAAGGCTCATTTGCCAACCCTTTGAGTACTAGAGAGGTATGCAACACATTGAGAAGCAATACATTGTATATGTCTCTGGTACTCAGAGGGTTAAAGGGAGAGTCAATCCCCCTTTTTGACTTTAAGCATTCTGGAAGTACATAATACATTAAATCAAATTGCCAATATTCCTTCGTATCAACTTCTATTTTGGCTCTCCAGACGCTCCGTCCGGTCCACACAACAGAATCCAAGCCTGACAGCTAGAGTGGTAATGTAGCTAAAAGGGGCAGGAGGGGCAAACTTTAGATCGTGATTACTCTTAAACTATGAAAGTTAAGGCAAAAAAGCATAGATGCTTTGGTTTATTTATTTAATACATACAATATTATAGCCTCCTAAAATTAAGTATTACTATCTCTTTAAACAAAATCAAATAAAAGCTAAAGCTGAAATAATGAGCTAGGGAATCAAGGAGGAAAAGCCAAGATAAAGGGAGTTTGATGTACAAAGTAAAAGTGGTGCAGTGCTGAAGCAAACCAGCTTCACGTTATGGGAAAAAGTAAACAGTCCCAAAATTATAATTTATTTAATGGAACACTAATACCTAAAATGACCCGGGATTGTATACACTTAAATGCCATGTACTTCATATAGCATCTCAAAAATTATCTTTGTTTTTCTGAGCCCTAAAACCTAGTCATATACATATGCTCAGAGGGAGCAGACATAGCTGCATTTACCAGGGCTCCAAGATCCCCACTGATTGTCCAGGATTATCTGTAAATTGGTTTAGACAAGATAAGGTTTCAGAACACATAGAATTTCAAACATAGAAATACAGAATTTGATGGCAGATAATAATTTGGCCCATCTAGTCTGCCCAATTTACCTAATGTAAAAAAACTCAAATCTTTCTTGGTTATTGGTCTTGTCTTATGTTAAAGGGATATTAATACTTGCAAATTACTAATCCCCATACTGTAGCTTTGTTAAAAAGAAACTTATTGCCCCCAGTGTCATCTCTCAAACCCTTATGGTTTGAGAGATGATAGCGCTCAAAGTTCCCCCCTCCCTCACCCTTCCCTGACTGAACGCTGACTGCAGGGGAAGCTGTCGTACGACAGTCTTATGTGCATCAGGCGGCTCTGCAGCTGAGCCGAGATCGCATTTATAAAAATAATCCTTTCACTGAAACGGTCTTCTACGTGTGCTTGGTAGCCACACATCCACTGTCTGATTCCCCAGTGTTTTGCCACTGGTAGCACCAGGCCCGCACATCCACACATATATTGTCTGATACTCCAGCATTTTTTCACTGGTTACTGGTGTCCACAGGACCACACTGTTTGATACCCCATCATTGTTTCACTGGTTACCTGTAGCCAATCGCACACTGTCTGATTGCCAACATTTTTCCATACACTTTATGATACTACAGCCTTGTTCAACTGGCCACTGGTAGCCACAGATTCCCCACACAATGTGATCCCCATCAGCCTTATTCCCCTGCCCACTGGTAGCCACAGATTCCCCACATACAGTATGTGATCCCCATCAGCTTTATTCCCCTGCCTACTGGTAGCCAGCCCATAACTTCTCCATATATAGTATGTGACCCCCACCAGCCTTGTTTACCTGCGCTCTGGTAGCCATATATTTCCCCCAACTATACTGTCCCTCATACCTTCTCTTCTGCACTGCCCCACTCTACTCTCTATTTCAGTGTAGCGTCATGGGCTCCACACTGCCTCTACTGGTACTTTGGGTGCATGTTGATGACCTAATCTCAAAGCAACAGGAAGTGCTAGAAGAGCCAGTGTTGTGGAGCCTATGGCTCCGCACCAAAGCTCAGAACTGAGTGAGGCAGCAGCCTGCTGTTCCAGTCTATATACGCTCACAAGTTGTTGGGCAGCAGCCTGCCTCAGTCACACCTCCTGCAGATAAACAGCACAGCAGGAGTGAGTCTCTGGAACACAGGACCGATATTTGCTGATTGCCTGACATTCGGGGCTGCCCACTGACACACTCAGGGCTTCAGCTCCCTTAGCCCACCCCTAGCGATGCCCTTGTGTATTTGAATGTTTCTATCATATCACCTCTCTTCCAAGCTGTACTCAAGCAGTGTACTCAAGCAGTGGACCCTAATCACAATCAATTAAATTACTTTAGTTCTTGTTTCTCAATACAAACAGCATTAAATAAATGCTCTGTGAAGAGGACAATTTACACATGCATTAAAAAGCAGGTTTAGAATTATATTTTAGAGATATATGAATATATGAAATATTTTTATATATGCTAGTTGTAAGTATGTAATATTTAATGTTATGTCAACCTATTTCAGTTTTTAGTGTTAGCGTTCCTTTAAATTGGACTTTTGATACTGTGAATGCTAGAGAGGTATCCATTTAATTGCGTTGCATTCAAGAGCTTAGAGGCTCAATTTAAAGCAATGCAGATTTGGGGAATCTTTATTTGGCTTGCTTTAGAATTATTCCTGTTTAACTTCCTGAATATGGCCTAAGTCATTTATCAATGACTAGATTTATTTACCTGTCTAACATATGCAGTTGCATGTTAAGCAAAGTCAAACTATAAGAAGTTCATTCCTCCTGAGACGTGTGTACGCATATAGAGTATTTGTGTGTCTGCTACATTGACTTAAAGGGATAGTAATACTTAATATGTAAAAATATATGTTTTAGGGTTTATCCCCTGAGTAAAATAAGGGTACTCCCACTGCTGAAAATGTTTTATTCAAAAGTTATTACAGATCAAACATTATTTTTTGTAGTTGCAGTATCACAGTGGCCTGAAATTGTACAGTGACGCTGTTGCTACACCATCCTATGGAGATTTATTGTCAACTGACCAGGACTGTCCATAGGATGGTGTTGCAACAGCGCCACTGTACAATTTCAGGCCACTGTGATATTTCACCTAAAAAAATTCACATTTGAGCTGCAATAACTTTTGAATAAAACACCTCTCAGCAGTGGGAGTACCCTTGTTTTACTCGGGGTACAAACCCTACAAAATATATATATATATCTTTTTTATATATTAATTATTACTATACCTTTAACCAGATTGGTACGGAACTGTTTCGTACTCCTCTGGCACTCAAAGGGTTACCATTGTTTACTCTAACCAGAAATAGCTTACTGAGACAGTTCAAAAACACATTTGACCACTGATAAATCAGGAAATAGCTGGTATTCAAGGAAATAAATATATTTTCTAATATCTACAGCATTCTCTCTAAATTGGCCTCCAAAATCTGAACAGCCACCTACTGTGTACAAAAGATTACAAATATATGTAATATACACAGACTGGAACATTGTTGCTACATCATTCTGTTCAGAATTAATCTATCCATGTTGCTCTTTCTCAAGACTTGGCTCCATCCCAAAACAAAAAGTTAATAATCCTGATACCACTTGCAGAGCTCTCTAATTTGGCAGGCTGCTAATCTGTTTTGGAAGACATCAAAGTGTTGTTTGTGGAGTACAGGACAACTGGAACCCCCATAAAACCAGCAAAGTTAATGGATGTGAATCTCGGCTAGTATAAGTTACATAGACTAGCAGATGGGTGAAAGAACTACCTGGAGGATACTAATCTAGAGAATGGTAGAGAAGGTTATCTGAATACTAACTATACAAGGGTTCATACCTGTGAGATTCTGGTATCCTTTTGAAACGTTGCACGCATATGAGCGTGTGACATAAAGGCGCTATAACCTGGTCACCGGCTTCAAAAGTGCCACATTAGAATCTCGCCCTAATCAAAAAGGCGAGATTCTTATGCTGCAACATGAAATGTTACTTCCATCGACTGCCTGCATTGCCGCACACATATATGTTTTTAATTTATCACACTAATGATTATAATACTATACTAATACAGTGGAGCAAATGGGATTTTTGTATTTACTGAGCAGGATTAGAGTACAAGCTTACAAGACAACATAATACTACTACATTAACCCTTTGTTACTAAAGAGATCTTCAACTCCTTGGAAGAAAATGCTTTTTAAACTACTTTTAGTGTTCAAGGGGTTAACAAATAATACGTATCCGATTATAGTAACTGAATAACAAGACGTGTGCATGCAAGGGGTTAACAACAATGCAGTAGACATCCAGTAAGGTAGCGATCTGAGTATATGGAGGCGACGTTTTACAAAGCACCATAAGAATCTTGCCCTTTTGAATTGGGGCGAGATTCTGATGTGGTGCTTTTGAAGCCGGTGACCAGGTTATACCGCCTTCATTTAGCACGCTCTCATGCATGCGACATTTCAAAAGTGATCCGGTATTTTAGGCTATTAGCATGAAATGATTAGTCAGGTAGATCCTAAGTTAAGTGACAGTGTAACCAGGGGTGTTGGCTGATGGAGATAAATTAGTGGTGTCAGGCTAGGTTATGGGTTATTAGGCTGGACAAGGTTGCAAACAAATTGTCTTTCAAAACATGGAGATCCCAGAGGGAATCTGTGTTTCATCATAAAACATAAACGAGTAAAAGATATGGTAATGTTCCTTATGGGAAAAGGAGTGTGGCCTAGCAACCAAATTAAAAATAAACTTTAAATACATTCATTAATAAAACTCTAGAAATAACTGCCTTTAAATACATAACATTTTAATGATTAAGGGATCAGAGCCTGTAGTGAGGCTTTATGTGATTTTCTTAGATGTACTGTATATGTATGTTTATGTGTAATCAATCATACATCATATATATATATATATATATATATATATATAGTGTACTTTTATATAAAAGAACTACACAAACACTGTCCAGATTGTCAACCACAAAGTATTTTTACTATTAATAAAGACTGAATCAAGATAACAACTACATGCAGCACAGTTTGATATTATGTAATAATTAATAGCGAGGGAAATAATCACAGCCAGGGTTACTGGCATTCAGATCAGAGGAAAGGTAGCCAACTTTGGTCATCAAGAGTTACCAAGAAGAGTTACCAACAGTGCATCTTTTCCAGATATCCTTATTAAGTACAAGAGAAACAATCATCACAGTCACTTAATTGATTCACTTGTGCTCAAGCAGGAATATCCTGAAAGTGTTCCCTGTTCACAGCTTGTGAGGACAGAGTTAGCTGCTCCTGATCTACAGGGACTTGGCAAGAAGAGTAAATTACATAGCAATTGTCTTGGCTCTCCTATCTGTCAAGGTCAGGAGTAGCCATCCCTGGTCCGCAAGAGCTACCAACAGTGCATTTTAAGGATATCCCAGCTGGGACACAGGTGGAATAATATGTGGCTCAGTCACTGGTCTACCTGTTCTCATTCAGGGATATCCTGAAAACATAAGCCATTGGTGGCTCTTGATGTGTTAGTTACATAATTAAGCATACCTATTCATATTTGGTACCATGTTATTATGGGATATGGATTATTCATGCTTAGTAATACTTTTATATCCTACAATAATCTCTCAAGAGATCCTGTGCCAGAAATGCTGAATTGATATGCTTGAAAGTGCATTAATTGACTGTGCATGTTTTAACACCCCATTTACAAGTAAACACTGCACTAAATGGAATGGCATGCTTCATTGGAGTATTGTACACTTTACAGTGATGTGTCAATGCACGGGATTTGCAGCTCTCCTGAAATGTACATTACAGACACCCGCTCTGCTCACCTGTAAGAATAGTTCACTAATTAGCTTCATTATATGCTGACATCCATTTTACTTCCTGGCCTATTTAACCCTTTGCTTCCCAACATATGCTCATCTGAGCAGTTATTACATATACTTAAGGATACACAGGCATGCAAAGGGTTATAACGCACAGCACGTTACTGAGCCACCTCTTTACGGCTGAAGTGTCCAAAATAACAGCTGCATCCCAAGGTTTAGGTCATTCAGGGATTTGCTGTCGGGGGTGTTCAGTAGTACCTTCTGTTATTGCAAAGCTTTATGCAGATGTTCCACCGAGAACATTTCAGAGTGAGAAGGGAAACTTCCAGTGTGCGTGACAATGTATTGGCCCCTAATGATTTCACTGTCAACTGAACCAATACTTTACAGTGACTGGGTAGGCCACTTATGATTCCTATTTTTTGTTCTTGAATTTAGCTTCATTTCCATTTTGAGTTGGATTTTTATGTGCAGAACAAAATGTTAACATTTTAAGAGGGTGTACTTTCACAAATTATAGCTTATTGCTGTTTTAATGTTATCAATGAACATTTAACATGCGAAAAAAAATATATACTGTGTGATCTTATTAATTGCAGACCGTTTTTAGTCACAGACCCATTGCTGCTAATCTGTAGATATATGTAGAATGGTCTGGCAGCTTTTTAAATGGTGTTCAAATATGTTTTTTATGTAAATATCAGATAATCATCAGTGCAAACAATTTTGGTCTCACTTAAAAAAAAACATCTGAAAATGTTGCTTTTTAATATTTGACAGTATTAGTACTATTGATTTACAAAATGAAAGAAAGAAGTATTTTTGGAAAATATGAAGACTCTATCTATCTATCTATCTATCTATCTATCTATCTATCTATCTCTATATACATATATGCACAAAAGTGGTATAGGTACAAACATTTTAACAGAAGCTTTTTTTATGTAAAGTTTTGAAGTTAATATTAGAGGAGGCCATATTTTTTAAATGCAATTTATTTAGATGTTAGGTTTAACCACATTCACTAAAAGGCGTTTATTTAAAATTGCATTCCATTGTCTTAACTAATATAAAAATGGACTACCTCACTGTAAATTTGAAGGAAATATATTTTGAGGTAATAACCACATTTCACAGCAGTTTTCTTTTTCCCATTGGGATCATAGACTGTCTAAAAAGGCAAGACTAGAAAACCCATTAGTTCACATGTCAGACCAGCTAGCAGAACTGAAAGGTAGACAAGTCTAGTACACGAGTGATAAGACCAACAGTAACGGACTCAGTCAGGGCACTGGATAAAGTAAATGTAACATAGAGGTTCAAAGCCAAGGTCATGATTGTCAGATACGAGGCTAAAGTAAAAAAAAAAAGACAACAAGGAAAGATAATCAAGGCATGGCTTAAGGATTTTGACAGGATACATTGTGGATGGCAAGGACAGAAAGCATAATGGATTATATAGTGATATTAGAATAGGAAGCTGACATGCAAATGGAATCCCAGTCTCTCAGCTCAGTAAATATTCCTATGGCTGAAGTTGATGCAGCAGAGCCAGAGGTACTGGGATTGAGGATTCAAGTCAATCAAGTTCCTGACGATGAGTCTGGAAGTGATGGGAGAACAATTGATCTATTGCCATCCAGGCCAACCTCTGTATCTGTGCACTCAATTGTTAATATTTAATTTGGCAGGGGAGTACAATGTGTAGCCATGGGCCAAATGTGGCCTGCTTGACTCCAGGGTGCGGCCTATCTGAAATATAAAAAATATTTTTTTATACCTAATTAATTAACACGCTTGAACAAGTAGGCAGTAAGCTTTCCAGTATAGTACAGTTCAAGAAGAGATATATGTTAAATATCAGTATTATCAATAATTTGTTCAATAAATCAATCAATCAATCAATATTTTTGAATAGTTGACTGACTATAATTCACCATTGTTATAATAAAAAAAAACAAAACAAAAAAAACAAAACAATGTGGGTTCCTGTCAGTTATGGCTTTCTGATCATGTGTCCATTACCGAAGAAACTTGGAGGGGCTTAAGAAATATGGCTAATTCTTAATTCCATGTTGTTAAAACTATAAATTACTGTTTTTCTTTTAGCTACTTGCATATTGGGGAGACTAAGAAGAAGCCAGTGGATCCTCTTAGCCAGGTAAAGTACTTGAATTTTTTATACATTTTCTTTTTATAAAATTGGAGGATAAGCATTAATAACTTGGGCCTAATGTAATAAACCACTATGCAGTTTCTAGTAGTCATTGCATTTTCATTGAGTTAACAGTATTAACATTTTATCCCTTTGAGTGCCAGAGGGGTATGCAACGCATTGCAAAGAAATGCATTGCGTACCCCTCTGGCAGCCAAAGGGTTAAAGATCAAAGGGTTAACGTGTTAACTGGCTGTTTCTTTGGTGGTTTTGGGAGCTTGTTACAAAACTGTTTTGCTCATTCCGAGTTGAGGATAAATTCAGATGTAGCTTTTTTGCTTTTTTTGGCTAAATCTGCATTTAATGTTAGTGTATGGGACGTTGTGTGTGTGTTTGCCTTCTTCACATATTTTTCACAAAAACAAACCATTTTGCTTGTTAAAAAAAATTGCTCATAAAGAAGATGTAAAATGGCAAGGAATAATGATAAAAACAAAACCCAAAAAGCTTTCACAGATAGCATTATGTGTTACCTGTGCTGCATTTTATCCAAAGCAGAAATCATAAAGGCAGCCATAAATAATACTGTGTTATCTGTTTGTTTTGTGGACGGCTACACAGACTAGGGGTGGGGAATCTGAGGCCCTTTTATTGCTAGGGGGTACCCAATGCACCCAATACCCAATGGCACTCAAAGGGTTAAATCACAAAATTGTTATTATCAGCCTAGACCACCCTCTATATTTGAGAACCCCTCTGGCACTCAAAAGATTAAAGGATTAGCAGTAAAACTCTTGGAAAACGAGAACAATATGCCCCTGAAACAATATGAAAGAGAAGATCAACATTTCAGACCAATCAGAATCAATGTCAGTCTTGATATAAATGTCTTTAGTATAAGTATTTTCAGTGTATATTACAATCATATAATTTTGGAGCACTTGCACCTTGGACGGGTTTTTGTGTGAACAGCTGCCAATAGTTGTTCAGTTGCATTGTAAACCCTGTCTCTAGTCAACCTTAGTTATTTGCATTCCTGGTAGAGACTGATGTACTAAAAAGAGTAGGAGCTATTCTGGAGCAAACCTACTGCGCCATAGGGGACTCATAAAAATTCTCTCAAAATCCCATTTATTTAAATGGGTCTTTTAACTACTTAATGCAAGAGAGATCACCAAACCATTGCTTCACAACGTGTTGGAGGACTCTCTAGCATTGAAGTGGATAAAAGCCCCATTTAAATGATTGATTATTTTTATTTGTCCCTTAAAGGGATAGTAACACTTCGTTTTAACTGTATTTTATTTTGTAGGCATTAAAAAAACATGAAGAATGATATAAGTCTTATCTCTCAAACCTTTATGGTTTATGAGATATTCACAAGCAAAGTTCCCCTCCCCGCCCCTTTTACCTAGTGTAAGCCATCTCTTCTCAGATGTGAGTCTGGTTGTATGACAGTACAGATAACAGAAGGGGACAATTTTCTTTGTATGAAAACAATGAAAGCCCTTCCCCCCTTGACAAGTTTTTCAGCTTTTTCCATTATCTTAATTGAAGATTGTCCCTCTCTGCAGTCTACCTGGGCATCTCCCTTCTGATCTGATTGAACAGGGGGGGATACTTTGTTTGTGAATATCTCTTAAACCATAAAGGTTTCAGAGATAAGACTTATATCATTCTTCATGTTTTTTTAATGCCTACAAAATAAAATAAAGTTAAAATGAAGTATTACTATCCCTTTAAGTTGTAGTTGGTTTGTTCCAAATATCAGCATTGTGGTGTTTGAGTACAAACAAGAATACCTGAGTTACATATTGATCGCAAGTGTCATGCGATATGGGGGATCGAATCAATCAAGTCGATAGAGAGATGCTGCGTATAGTAGTAGGCAGTTAGTCCACAATTCATCAAATGGTGAATGATGAACGGTTACATTTGCAAGGAAGTTCTCATGCTCATGACAATTAAATAATGGTGCACATTTTTTTTTGGCTGGAAAATGTGTCATGTACTTGTAAAAAATACATATAACGTCTCTTCCTGCTGTTTTTGTTAGCTATGCTTATTTTATTTATACTTTAATAGTTCAGGACTATAGATGTTTTAACCCCTTAAGGACTAAAGGGTAATGCATTGCAACTGTTTAATGCATCAGTTTTATATACAAAGTAGTGGAGAATGCAGAGAATCTGATACTGCTGTCTGCTGCTGTTCTCCCCACTCATTGCAAGAAACATATCAGTAAGTTATCAGTGATCTAGCATATTTGTTTGTACAAACGTATGGAGGCAAGGAAATACTCTACAGTATGAACATGAGACAAACTTTAAGAATTGTCAATCCTAATTGAGGTTTAGCTTACATAGACAACTTGAATGCAGCGATGTTGCTTCATCCCATTCACCAGTGTTATTTTTTGCACTGCCCAGCTTCGAGGGGGTGTCGGATGTCCCTACAACTTCATCATCAGCCATATATCACTGGCTGATACCACAAGGTCAGCCATTAATTGGAGGTTTTTGCAAGTTGTACTTGTGAACATTCCGCACACCGTGGTCCCATAACACACCATGCAGATCTTCTATGCAGCGACTTCCCTGTTTTCTGCATTGAGTACATATGAAGCCTTTTGCTCTGGACATATGCATACAGGGTATTTCTATGTGAATGTGACCCATTGACTTACATAAGATACATCAGCCAAAACTCTTTTCCCATTCTTTCTTTAAAAAATAGACCCTATATTACACATAACTAAAAATTGCCAAATTTAGCGGTATTGCAAAAGGTGAAGTTAGTAAGTTGTTTCAGTGCCTCCAGATTTTTGTTATATATTGAGACTTTGTAGGTTCAGTAACAGTCATGCTAAGTCTTTAATGTATGTAAGTTATAGTCCTTTTTCACAATGGTGACAGAACTGTTGCAGCCCCCTTTGACAGTCCTGTCACTTGTGTTTCTGTATGTACCTCTCTGAGCTCTCCTGCTGACTGGAAAGCAGATGATGCATGTCTGATGGTTATGTGAGCATTGGCCAATATTATTGCCTGGCACTCACGTGGGTCAAGCCATTCTCTGGAAGTTACAATGAGGATGGCAGCCTCTAACTGGTAGTTTGCAAGGTCTACCAGCATCCCCATAGGCCACTGTGCAGACCTTCCTTACTACGGTTCTCTGTTAAAAGGTTGCACTGAAAAGTGCATGATAGAAAAAGGCACCTTCAGCATGTCGCATTGTTTAAAAGGGCGACATGAGAATCTCGCCATGCATAAAAAGAGAAAGATTGTCATGTTGCCTCCTTATATATCGCTGTATGTATCAGGAGGTGGATATCACTGGCCACTATCCTTTCCTGCGTTGCTGGGATGCTTAATTTTGCCCACAGCCGTATCTCTGTCTGTAATAAGTGACATTGATGTGCAGCAGTGATTTGTGGAGCTTCACTCTGTCCATGTAATTATTTTTTAACCCTTTCGGTGCTGGAGAGGTATTGCGTTGAAATCTGAAAAATCCATTAACCGTGGCAGAGTTCAACGCAATATCTCTCCGGAAACAAAAGGGTTAAAAAAAAAATTACATGGAGAGAGTGAGGCTCCACAAATCACTGCTGCTGTGACATCGATGACATCGAGAATGCTGTGGGCAAAATTAGACATCCCAGCAACACAGGAAGGGATCGTAGCCAGTGATATCCGTCTCCTGATACATACAGCGACTTATAAGGATTTGACATAAGAATCTCGTGCTTTTTATGCATGGTGAGATTCTCATGTCACCCTTTTAAACAATGCGACATGCTGGATGCTCCCTTTCGGATCATGCACTTTTCACTGCAACCTTTTAAAAGTGTTGCTTACCACAACATTACTGCATTCCTGAGAGAACACTGTAAAATTTCAGCTTGCCGGACTTGTTAACGTGGGCAATAGTTAGATGGTGGTAGCAGTTATCTGATATAAAAATATTATTATTAGCCTTTCCAAACATGAAAGTCAGCCTACTCCTATACTCAGTGTAATGAACAGATGGAATGTCTTACATTATAAGAAACAAAGTTTAACTTTTCTTGGTGACCTTTCACATAGCTTTTTTCTTTGCTGACCTCTTTCCACATAAACTACAAGCTGTAACCAAGAAACCCATGTAGTGTAGCAAAAGTAATTCAATCCTTGTTGTGTTTATGTCTTTGGGGTATAGTTACAGAATTGTCTGCGGATACTACTACAAATGTCTGCTTTAACCTATAGACACATTTTACCTATATGTCAATCCAGAACACTTTTGGATACCTGACTATAACCCTTTGAATGCTGGAGGGGTAAGAAACACATTGTGAAGCAATTTCGTTGTGCAAAAGCAATGCATTGGAGATCTGTCTATTAATTAACCCTTTGAGTGCCAGATGGTTATCCAACGCATTGCAAAGCAATATCCCTCTGGCACTCAAAGGGTTAAAGGAGAACTACCACCCCGCAATAAGTTCACATTATTCAATTCTTCATCTGGCGACTAGCTGCTTAGTAGTGCTAGTCACCAGAAATATTACCCGGTTTACAAGATATTCCACTTTTTTGGAGGCTCACAGTAGCAGGAAGCAATTGGCTCCAAAAGGGACGGCGCACGGACGTCACTATGACGAGATGTCCGTGCTTCCTGTTACTGTGAGCCTCCGAGAAAGTGGAATATCTTGTAAACCGGGTAATATTTCTGGTGACTAGCGCTACTAAGCAGCTAGTCGCCAGATGAAGAATTGAATAATGTGAACTTATTGCGGGGTGGTAGTTCCCCTTTAAGGGGTTAGGTTTGGTTTCTTCATTGCAATATGCCAGCATATTTAGACAACAAATCAGATTTGAATGGAGGTCAGTACCACATAAAAGATCTAAGTCTTAAATACCATCCAGCTGTCCAGGATTGTGTCCCTGGTTTTACAATGTAACAATCTCAATATACTAATATACTATACGCATTTTGTGCTTGTCATTAAACAGTTAATAGGCTCTGATCTTCCCAAAATGTGTTCATATTGCTTATGTATGATTTCCTGTAATATTTAGGTTGTGGTCATGTCTGTTCTGCTGTACAAGTGCCACTCTAAGGGTCACAGTTTCAAAGGAAGATTCATTCTGGGGCACAGTATCTGCTCTATAGAGGAGAACTAAGTCCACATTCATTTAAAAGGGGCTTTTAACCACTTTAATACTAAAGAGGCCTCCAACGCATTGCTTAGTAATACGCTGGATACCTTGCAAGTATTCGGAGGGTTAAAAGTGACATTTAAATCAATGGAAGTTTGGAGAAATTTTATTTCACCCCTGTGCTGAAGTTGGTTTGCTCCAGAATTACTCAAATTTTCTCTTGAAAATATAGCCCTGACATTGTTTTCTGTTGAGATCATGATAATACAGTACTTTGGACCACTAGTGATGATCTCACATGTTATGGGCAAGTGGAAAAGTGTCCCTGGAAATATTTAAACATTATGGCAATTATTGTCTTCTAAATACACCATAAAGAGAAACTATCATTATATGGTTTTCTGATGTAGTTATAGTTAACGCACAACCTTAAACAGTATGGTGTACTTTTATGTTTCATAACCATCCCAGCTTACATAAATGCTTTAGTAGTTAACTGCAGTAGTCTTGATTGATTTGTAATACAGTGTACTTGTGCAGCTTGGCTCTATGCCCAGATCAATGTGTCAGTGAAAACAGCAAAGCTCAGCCTTATAACTGCCCTATATTGTAGATAGAATACACAGATTTACAAAGGCTGATGGAAGGGTGCTCCTGGTACGTCACGTACTATTACTCACCGCGCTCCTGCAGGAGCGCGGTGAGTAATACCGGGGTCTGAATTTGATCGTTCCAAGACCAGAGCGATCTCTTTCAGTCCCTTCATTCGGCATGCCACCCCACGTGATCAGTCACGTGGGGCGGCACACCGAAATTCCATATCTGGTCCTTAAAGGACCACACACCCCGGGACCGCTGGTTGTTAAGGGGTTAAAGGATTAGTAATGTCTAACCCTACCAAACCCTAATATTGTAGTTATTCAAATAATAAACTTAATGGGACAAGTTCGATCTCTCAAACCTTTATGGTTTGAGAGATATAAACGCTTAAAGTTTCCCCCTTTTGCTGACGAGCTGTAACGCTGTCAGGTGGCTCTTTAGTAGAGCCGAATGAGCAATATCTAAAAACAGATACTTCACTGGAATGGTCTAGCAAGCACACTCTGCAGACCTTTCCACTGAAGTATTTTTCGATATCGCTCATTCAGCTCAGCTGAAGAGCCGTTGGCCGGTCTGGGACCAGGATCTCATGACGTCGGCTAGATATTGACGTCTGGAAAAGGGGAGGTAGGGGGTAACGTTTAAGCGCTTATATCTCTCAAACCATAAAGGTTTGAGAGATCAAACTTGTCCCATTAAGTTTATTATTTCAATACCTACAATATTAGGGTTTGGTAATGTTAGACATTACTAACCCTTTAAGACTGTCCCCTTTTATTACTGAACTGTTATATGGCCCTCTTCCCTGTCTGTCTGTCTGTCTGTCTGTCTGTCTATCTATCTATCTATCTATCTATCCATATACACCCATACATATACACACATACATACAGCCTTTTTCATTTAGGACACCCTTGGGGGAGGTTCACTTTGAAAATGTTGCACACAAAGAGCTGTGCTGCACCCTGT
Organism: Rhinophrynus dorsalis; assembly: GCA_037306005.1. Taxonomy (NCBI): domain Eukaryota; kingdom Metazoa; phylum Chordata; class Amphibia; order Anura; family Rhinophrynidae; genus Rhinophrynus; species Rhinophrynus dorsalis. The sequence goes on from CM074723.1 coordinate 187,305,529, forward strand.
CATTCTGCACACAGAGAAGGGGAGAGAGAGCACGGCTCAGTGCTCAGCAACATTTAGAAATCAAATTGAGGTACATTTTTAATTCATTGCTGCTGGGGTAGCACAGCTGAATCCTCTTACTTTAGCTGACAGCTGACTATGACTCCCATCATCCCCAGTAAAATATAACAACTCTCATGTAATCTTCCCATATTTGTGCTGACTCCTGCTCCTCTGGGTTAAAGCGATGTTTAATGCGGCAACATGATAATCTTGCGCTTTTGATGCAGGTTAAGATTCTCATGTCATCCTTTTCATCACAGCGACACGGATATTGCGTCTTTATGTTGTGCGCTCTTTTGTGTGCAAAATTTTCAAATGATACCTTTGAAAGACATGGGTAACATGACCTTACAACTTTTGATGGACTACAACTCTGATCGTCCTCCATTGACCACTGAAATGGGTATTTTAACCCTCTGCATGATAGAAAGGTATCTAATGCAATGCTAAACAATGTGGTGGATACTTCGCTAGCATTCAAGGGGTTAAAAGTCCCATTTGGATTAATGGGATTTTTTCTGTAGTGTAGAAAAAATAGTTTGCACCAGAGTTTTGGTGCCAGAGGGGTATCCAATGCATTGGGCACTCGTCTCTTACCCAAAGGATTAATCTTATGCTTAAACTCCTTGGATGCATGAGATGTCTTCCACAAATTGCTTCATCACTGGCATCCAAGTGGTTAACCTCTCCATCATTTTGTATAAAGTATTCAAGATAAGAGCAGTCTTTTATTCTGAGGAAAAAAGTTCATACTTTGTTGCAATTTAGTAATTATATGAAAATCCTGGGATGTACAGTACATGTATCTGTATTACTCCACTTGAATCCTGTTCTTATTGTGAAAACAAAGATGATTATTCATCTAGCGGAAACACTTCAGATTAACTGTCATTTGTGAACACAGAGGCCTTGAATTATGTGCAATGAGAATTAAGATTCGAACAATAGGCACCCACTGCCCCTGATCCTGGAACACAAAACACAGTGGGGTTTATGGACCATGGTTTACTGCGTGCAAAGCTGGGGCAACATCAGCTCAAAAATATCCTGCTTTGAGTGGCCCAGTACTTGCTCTTTTTTGCCCAATTACAACCTTATTTTTTCATGCCCAATTATTCTTTAAATGCCTGATCTTAGATAACTAATTACCATCTTGAGAAAGTGGACATGACAGGTGGTGAATGCATTTTTAATTCCTAGCTGGAGGTGTTGTGATGTGCAGGAGTGCATTGTTCTTCTGCAGTTTTTCTATAGACACTCTACCTTGTTGCATCATGTATGTTTCTTCTGATCATCCAATCCCACTATGCTAAGTAGGGACTAGCATCCGTGAATACCTAGTATTGGTTCCACTTCTCACTTCTTTTGCCCTAATGGCATCTAATCAATATGCATATCTCATCTCCCCTTTGGCTCTTATATCAATATATTTCAGATGTTGATGCTTCTATCCCTTCAATAGGGTTCATTATTTCTGTTATTGGTTCATTTGTTTAACCTGTTATACCACTATATTTTATTTTGTTCTTGTGTCCATATCGTAGTTTTACTTATGGTCGGCTGGCTTCTGGCATCATCCCCTGCAGTCGGCTTTTTGACTGCTTGTTGGTGACATTACCACTTATGCTGGGGCCACATGGAACTTCTGCTTCCCCTTTAAATATCATAAATTATAGCATCCATGTTGTCTTGAGAAAGGTCCTATTTGGACTGAAACATCGACCAGACCATTTGTCCATCTGCATCCTTATAATAAAGACCTCTTCAAAATACTTTGCCGGCTCCAAAAGGGACTGACAGCGCAGGCGCACGGACGTCACTATGACGAGATGTCCGTGCTTCCTGCTACTGTGAGCCTCCGAAAAACTGGAAATTCTTTGAAACGAGGTAATGTTTCTGGTGACTAGCGCTACTAAGCAGCTAGTCGCCAGATGAAGAATTAATTAATGTAAAGTTATTGCGGGGTGGTAGTTCCCCTTTAAGCTAGTATTTTTGTGACCTAAGCGCATTGTCTTGCACTTTGCAGCATTACATTTTAAATTACATTACATTACATTTTAAATATCATAATCTTGTCCATTTCTATTCTTCAGCCAGTTTCTTCTACTGTCTGTGGGTCCAGTCCTAAACTATTTGTCTTATGAATGAGCTTCCTATAAAGCTTTACTAAAATCCAGATAAACTCCACCTATTGCTCCACCCTTGTCTACCACTTGATAAACATAATAAAAAAAAAATGAAACTAAATTTTTTTGCAAGGTCTTCCTGTCATAAAGCCATACAACCATGCATCTTGCATGGTTTTAGCCTTCAGATGTGTAATAAATAGATTCCTCATTGATCTGTATGTTGCTAAATTTGCCCTGCCTTTGCCCCAGTTTTTCCCCTAGAATACTTTAGTACATAATGCCCACTGTTGCATTTTTGATGGTGATCCACGATGGTTAACACTTCAATAGAGATTGGATGCAGGAGCAGAAATTAGCAATCCTGCATGTAGAGAACTTCACTCCGGAGACAGATTTAGCTACCCTTCTCTTACATAAGTGGGTTCCCCCTGCATACAGTCTGACAGTATCAGGATATCTTCTAGCACTTTTAACACCCCACATATTTCTATGGCTTCTGTCATTACCTCAAAGCCACTTGTTACTCATGGGCAATAACAGGTGTAGGCAATATTTTGCTTTGCAGTGCCCCTACTAAGAGACACCATGTGACCCTCTGTACATCAATGGCTTATTTCCATCTCCTCTAACTTATTAGAAGTAGTCATTGTCACAAGGGTGCATGCATTGTCACACCATCACACCACAGACCTCACTGTTAACAGACAGGATCCTATAGATCCTTCAGAACATAAAGTGGGAACCAACAGTGGCCCCCAAATTTAAGCAAGGGCCAGTAGGTACAACTTCAATATTTTAATTTAAATGTTTACCTATTGCTCACCAATAGGATATTCTCAAAGACAAAAGATGACTAATTCTGGAGCATATCAACTGCACATAGACGAAATATAACAATTCCTTAAATTGCTATTGACTTAAAGGGGGCTTTTAACCCTTTGTATGCTTTGGAGACCCCATCATTCATGGGATTAAATGTGCTTTTAAATCAGCAGTAATTTTCATTTGTTCCTTATGATGCATCTAAGTTGCCCTAGAATTGATCCTCTTTTCTGTGTACATATTGCCACAAGACTACTGTTGCTCACCACTGCCTTGACCCATAAACACAATGAAGAAACCTTGTATTTCCTTGTATGTGTGGTGCAGCTGCTTAGTTTCCACGTCATATTCTCAAATACTGACTTTGTATTTGTCCCATTTCTTTTGGTTTGCTTTCATCTCTGTAAAATTAACACATTCTGAGACTTTTAGCAACTTTTCAGTGGTTCTGATTTACATTCTTTGTTTAGTTGGACCTTTTTTGTACCCCCTTGTCCGCTGAGGTTTTTAGCATGTAAACACTGGGTGCATGAAACTGCTATGAGCATATACTGAAAGAGCTAAAAGCATATGACAGCGGAAGCCAAATTTATAACATCATCCCAGCAGATTATTTTTTTAAATGTAACTACTATGGATAATTAACCCTCTAGGGTAAAGGTAGCTCTGGGGATGAATAGACAGTGTCAATTCCACTCTAAATGAGGAGTTGGAATCGAGTTTGTCCCTCTAGGCCTTCCTAAAGTCAATATACTATGATATATACTCTTATATTTCTTTCCTTAACACCAAAGGGAAGACAGTGGAGCAGTCTGTGGGTGTTTTGGCGTTCTTTTCATCTACGCCTTGTTTTAGCCAATGTAATAAGCAAGGTGTAGAGGAAATTACGTAAATATATGACATTCCTCTGTGCATGTTATAGGGCTGACATATGGGACTTGCTGACATTAAAGCCCTAATAACAGCAGCATGTGTCTTCCACTATGTACTACATTGCTCATACACTATAGTGCAACCTTCAGCCACTGGCTTACGTTCGCCCTGGTGTCCGTGTGTGAACAGAAATTATAATTAAAAAAACACTGGAAAATCCTAAATGCTGATGGACGGAAAATGTTTTTTATAGATATAGAAAACACATTAAATCCATTCAATTTTTTTGGTTGCTTTTTTTTTTTTGCCTTCTTCTTGATCAATAGGGGAGATATTGCATAGGTTGAACGCGGATGGAACTTGGACAGAGGCATGTTTTTTCCAGCCTCATCAACTGTTACTGTATTATGCATTATGTACTTTCACTTTTATATTGATTAAAATGGGAGTAAACTCCACACTAATGATTTCAGAGATTTATTAATTCCTTTTCCAAGTCAAATGGAGGGTGGGGGCTTGAAAATACTGAAGGAAATTGTTCTCAAACAGGTTGATGAGCAATTGCAGTATGAAGAGTTACTGTTTGTGTTTCCTAGTTGAAAATATATTTTTCTTAATAAATACAGCACTGGAAAGACATCCCTGACACTCCTACGTGAATTCGCCAACCTTTAACCCTTTGAGTGCCGGAGGGGTACGCAACACATTGGCACTCGGGAGGGTTAAAATGGCCAGTTTTGATATTTTCACAATTAAACGGATATCTCCAAGGCCTCTAAATTGATCAGGGTTGTAACCCATTGCACTTCTCTTGCTCTTAGTTTTACCAGATCGGTAAAGAGCTATTTTCCTCAGCAATGACCCTGCTGTCAGGAAAGGTAATATAACATTTTATAACATGGTTTGAAAGAACCAAGAGCCATATGAACAACGACAGAGTGCATCAATTAAGGGGTGGACCGGTTTCACCACAGAAAACAAATACAAATTTCACAAATTCCCATTGATTTAATTAGGACTTTCAAATCTTTGAAGGTTAGAGACATTTGCAAAGTTGGTGATCTCTCTAGCTTGCAAAGGGTTAAATGTTCCATTTAAATCAATGAGATTTTTTTTTAATTTCTTCTTATAATACAGTTTCTTTACCCCAAAATTTCTTCACTTTTTTATTTTGTGTATGCGGCCCAGTGTTGTTAACTCTTTCAGTGTCAGAAGGGTAGGCAACACATTGCTTCAGTAAAGATAAACCCTCTGAGTACCAGAAGTATGTCCAACACTTTGCTTCTTCATATCTTGATCACCACTTTGCCACTGAAATGCCACCCATCCTATATGTTACTGGAAAGTCTGTAAAACTTTTACCTCAAGCCAATGAGGGGGATGTATGAATCTGCCAAAGCGTCTCATCTATATATATAAAAGAAGACTTCTGTGTGCCTGGCAAACACACCCAGGGGAGGCATAAAGCAGGAGTTACTACTCCTATTGGGTGATTCAATCATGCAGGGAGTTGGCCCGCCCCCACTATGCAGCCCGCCCACCACTATCAAAGTCAGAAAAAAACAATATGGCCGCCACTTGCTCCTACACCACAGACAAACACACATGCCTCACTCATACAGCACCACACAAACACACACAGACCACACACACACACATGCCCCACTCAGACAGCACCAAACACACATGCCCCCACTCATACACACAGCACCACATACACACAGAAAGCCAGAAATAAATATGGCTGACACACACACACAGTCACTCACCCTGACTCCCAGTGGCCTCAGCAGGACCTGTAGTGCAGCACCAGGGGAACAAAATGGCACTCAAAGGGTTAAGGTAGGCCCTCTTTGCTCAATTATTTCTTCACTGTCATCATTTGCCATGCAAGACACAGGACAGACAGCCATCAGATTCACACTTAACCCACTGACTGCCACAGGTTTGTGTATCAAGTTTTACCCCTCAGGGAGTATGTTCAAACCCCTCACACTGTCAACTTGCATTTCCCTCCCACTTCTCCTCCTTCCCCAGCCTATTACTAACACTTTTCCATATTTATGTTAAGCCCCGCCCCCACTCGCGATTAAGCCCCGCCCCCACTCGCGATTAAGCCCCACCCACTTTTAACCCAGATTGCCCCATTTGTCTCTCCACATCAGCACCACATCAGTCCCCTCTAGGGACTACACAGATCAAAGTTCCCAGGTATGAATACACTTCCCACTGCTATTTATCTCTGACATGCCTCTCTATACCTTAACCATTTGAGTGCCAGAGGGGTACACAACTCATGCACGCATGTGTTTCTGCTCATATATGTTGTGTGTGTACATCTCTGTTACATATGTGTGTCCATCTCCAGTGTGTCTGTGTGTGCGCGTGTCTTTTGCATGTTTCTGCCGCTCACTGTGTGTATGTGCATACCTCCCAACATTTCACATGGCCAAAGAGGGACACTTTAGTTTTAGGCATGGGCGGATTGTCCTATCGGGGGATCGGGCATCCCCTGGTGGGCCGCTATATCGGCTCACTTTTAAAAAGTCGCAATCCACTTTGTGCAGACTCTCTCCCCCTCCGGTGCGCGCTGAAAGAACTGCAATTAAAATACAAGTGCTGTACAGCGCTGGCCATCTCTCTACCCCTCCGCTCCACTTTGTCTTGAGTGCAGAATGAGGGCACTAAAGGAAGTTAGTGGAGGAGAGAAATGTCCGGCGCTGTACAGCACTTGTAATTTATTTGCAATTATTTCAGTGCGCACCGGGGGTGCGTGTGTGTGTGTGTGTGTGTGTGTGTGTGGGGGAGCCCGGGCCGGTATTCCCTTACAATCCGCCCCTGGTTTTAGGTGATATTGTTGGGGGCGTTGCTGGTGGGCAGGGCATTAGTAAGAATTTTTAGGTTATTTCATGACCTATTACTGGCTATTTATGTAACTGAATAAATGATTTAGTGCAAGACCAAAGTATTTTATTTGCAATAATAATGTGTATAAACACATATACTGAAGTTTACGAAAATATGTATATGAGCTTTATTGCTGTAGAGCAAAGTAATACACACCACACAGTCATGGCTGGTGCAAGGATTTTTGCCACCGTAGGCAAAACCTAATTTTGCTGCCCATTTCGCTCCGCCCCTTGTCTCCCACCCCTTTGTACCCCGCCTACTTATACCCCACCTCTTTTCATGATTGTCCTCTCTCTGCCCCCTGGGCCAGTCTGCCCCTGGTCTGGAGATGCCTGTAAGAGATGCCCCCCACCAGCTCCAACTTGCCCCTTATCAGCTTCACTTTGGCCCACCAGCTCCACTTTGCCCCTATCAGCTCCACTTTGTCCCCCATCAGTTCCACTTTGTCCCCCATCAACTCCAACTTGCCGCCTCAGCTCCAACTTGCCCCCATCAGCTCCACTTTGCCCCCATCAGCTCCACTTTGCCCCCCACCAGCTCCAACTTGCCCCCACCAGCTCCACTTTGCCCCCACCAGCTCCACTTTGCCCCCCATCCACTCCAACTTGCCCCCACCGGCTCCACTTTGCCCCCCAGCAGCTCCACTATGCCCCCAGCAGCTCCAACTTGCCACCATCAGCTCCAACTTGCCCCCATCAGCTCCACTTTGCCCCCCATCTGCTCTAACCTGCCCCCCCTCAGCTCCACTTTGCCCCCCCTCAGCTCCACTTTGCCCCCTCAGCTCTATTTTGACCCCATCCGCTCCAACTTGCCCCCCATCCGCTCCAACTTGCCCCCCATCCGCTCTAACTTGCCCCACCAGCTCCACTTTGCCCCCCCTTCAAGCTCCACTTTGCCCCCCCTCAGCTCCACTTTGCCCCCCCTCAGCTCCACTTTACCCCCTCAGCTCCAACTTGCCCCCATCAGCTCCACTTTGACCCTCATCCGCTCCAACTTACCCCCATCAGCTCCACTTTGCCCCCACCAGCTCCAACTTACCCCCATCAGCTCCACTTTGCCATCACCAGCTCCACTATGCCCCCTCAGCTCCAGCTTTCCCCTATCAGCTCCAACTTGCCCCATCAGCTTCAACTTGCCCCCATCAGCTCCACTTTGTCCCCCATCCGCTCCAACTTGCCCCCAGCAGCTCCACTATGCCCCTTCAGTTCCAACTTGCCCCCCATCACATACCTGTAGCTCCCGCGCAGTGTTCTCTTCAGTAATGCAGAGCGAGGCGGGAGATTATGACTCCCAGCGTGCTCTGCATTACTAAAGATCCGACCCAATGAGGGAGCGCTGTAGCAACAGAGACCTGACTGTGTTGTGGTTCCCGGCGTGGTGTGTGCGGGCGCAGCTCTTCTCCGCTGCATGCCCACGCCCCCAGTACGTGTGCGCCCTAGGCCGGCGCTTACCTTGCCTATAGGTGGAGCCGGCCCTGCACACAGTCTGACCTCCTAAAAAGAGGGACAGAGGGATCCGGCCCTCAAAGAGGGACTGTCCCTCCTAAAGAGGGACACTTGGGATGTATGGTATGTGTCTGCCTGTGTGTTGCATATGTCTGTGTTTATCAGTGTGTCTGCATTTCACACACGTGCGCCCAACGGTCATAACATGACGGGCAACGCCGTCCCACATTGCTAGTTTAATATGAATAGACTCTGGTTTAGCAGTCATATGTGTGCACTTTTTGGTATGTATTAGAACATATGATCGTTTTAGTACATGCTGGTGCACATACTACTTAACGAGCAAGCCCTGAACTCCAACCCTATGGCATGCACGGGAAAATGTTCTCATTTTACAGTGCTTCCCTCTGCTCCTTGTTATTACAACAGCAAAACCCAAAATATATATGCACTCCCTTGCCACCCTCCCGTTGTTACAAGCGACATAAAGAGAAGACAGCATAATCAGTTCAGCACCTATTTTGAGTGGAATTGTATTAGTAAAGACGTAATCTGGCCTGTCATTTTCCCAGCAAAGGTGGCAATCCAAGTCAAAGTTGAAACTTTAGTCACACAAACATATATTTTAGGGCTGCATTTGAATACTGAGGAACAGTTTACAGACTATGGACCTTATGTTGAAAAGAAAGTTTTACTACACTGAGGGCAATACGCTCAAAGAAGTAGCAAAACAGCTTTTGTACAGTGTCGTTGGGATCATTAATATTTTCAGAGTGTCGGTTGTGATCAGAAATATGTCATTTGTCCTGACTGAAACTGTCGTATGTAAAGACAAAAATGTCTTACGTAATGACAAAAATGTCTTAACTAAAGACAAAAATTCTCACATTCGGAACTTCACATTCCCTCCACTTTTTTCTTAACATACAAAGTATATCTTTTTTGTCATTGTATACCACAAATTTTCTTTTCCTCTATACGACCCAGGAGATTAGTTTAGCCTTTGCATGGCAATTCTAGCGTTGTGTCATACACAACGGACATTACTAATTTTTTGTTGTATACTCTATAGAAAATATGTCGTTCATGCACACAATTACTTATTTTTGTCCTTCATACAACATTTTTTTGTCGTTATCCCTTTGAACATATGGCCCTGAGAGGGTGGTAGAAATGTGATGAAGCCTACCAACAGAAGTGGTAGAGGTTAATACAGTGAGGGAATTTAAACATGTATGGGATAGGCATAATTCTATCCTCTTTAGTATTCAAGCTCTGTTCAGGGTAATAGGAATTTAGTAATTTTTATTTGTCCCCTATGATGCAGGTGGTTTAATACAGAATAACCCCAGTTTGCATTTATAAATATAGGCCTGTGTTTCTATGACGTATCATGGAGCAAGGGAATTGAGAAATTAACATTCTGCTTGTATAAAGTGGGTTTATAACCCCTTGTATTCTACAGAGGCATACAAGCAGACCTTCTTGACCCAATCCCCAGAGTGCTAAAAAGGGCTGGGGTTGGAGTGTCCAAATCATGTGATTTGCAACATATTGTAGGTGGAGCTTCAACAGTGTGGGCTGGAATAGGTAGGAGAGAAGTCATGGTTTGAATGGAAAGGTAGGTGGGGAAGAGGCAGGTTTCCCTGGGAGCTCAACTCTAACCAGAGACCCAGTAATCAATAGTGAAACCTGTAGTCTCTGGGGCATTTCTAGAGAGTTCTCCGGTATGTAGAGTTGTGTTCAGTGCATTGTTTTGCAATGCATTGGAGAACTCTCTAGCATTCAAGGGGTTAGAAGTAAGGATGGACAAAAATGTCCTTTTTTTCCCTGAATCCTGGAGATAATTCAGCACTGGGGGAGATACTAAAAACCTTATTCATTTGTTTCTGTGTTAAGCTAGAACCCAGGTCCCTCTCCCACTGGGTCACATAGTGAAGTAGGGAAGATATGGGGATGTCATCAGAGAGTACATTTCTGAAACTGATTTCCTAGAGAGAGAGGAGTATTTGGGTCCTTTTAACTTCTTAAATGCTAGAGAGGTCTCCAAAGCATGGCACGGTGCTTTGGAGACCTCTGTAGCATTTAGTGGGTCAAAACTGCCCTTTAAATGTATTTTTAGGTGTTTCCTATTTTGAAGTTGACTTGCTCCAGAATTGCATCATTACGCTTTTATACATATGGGCCTGTCTATTCAATGCTCAGAAGGCCTCCCAATGCATTACAAAGCAGTGTATTGGAAACCTCCCTAGTACTTATTTAAATCCATATGTCCCTCATGGTGCAGCTGAGTTACCTCAGAATTTCTACACTGTGGGTATGATCCATTCTATTTTGAAAATGTAGCCATATAAAATTAGTTTTTCCTCTTATTCTGCTTTTATACTTCCCAAGTGTCCCATTTTAGGAGGGAAAGTGTATTTTCGAGACCCAAATCCCCCTGTCTCTCTTTCTTACCCTGGAGTACCTCTTTATAGGAAATTAGAATATGTAGTGTATATTTGTGTATTGCATTGCTCCACAGCAATACATTTCACATTAGTGTTTGTTTAAACGTCAGTATATATGTTTGTAAATGAGACTGTGTAAAAAAAATACCTTGATCTTGCTGTAAATTAGTTATGCAATAAAGGTCAATAGGTTATAAAGTAACCTTAAAATTATTGGTATTGCCCTGCCCACCAGTTTCACCTTAGCAACATCACCTTAAACAAAGCATCCCTCTTTGACCATTTGAAGTGTTTGGAGGTATGTGTTTTGTGTTCAATCAACACCACGGTAGAACATGGCCATGAGGGATAAAACACAAATAACTGTAGAGAAAACAGAGATGCTTTTGGTATGATAATGTTAGGCTGTATTCCCAAAGGCAATGCATACATAAACCCTTAAGATTGTTGTTGAAGACAAATAAGGCCTGTGGGAACTATTAGCTTTAACAATGTCAATACAAACTGACTGGAAACCTTTTTACCAAATAGGTACCAGTGTATTTTGTAAGGCCATCCCATTTTGTGAGGTAAAAATAAGTAAATTATGACTCCTGGTCCTATCTTTTCTTAGTAGCTAGTAGATTTAAAGGAATAGTAATACTTATGTTTAAATATTACTAATATTGTAGGGATTAACAATAGTAGAATAACCTACCTCCCATCTCTCAAAACATTATAGTTTGAGAGTTCGTAGCATTTAAAGTCCCTCCCTCTCCTTTCAGAGACGTCATTGCTGTATGAGACAGAAGCGGATCCTGGTCATTTGACCGACAGGCGGCTCTTTAACAGAGCCGTGAGAGCGCTATTTAGAACGAAATACTTAATTGGAATGATCTACAGCAGCGGTTCTCAACCTTTCTAGTGCCGCGACCCTTTGATAAAATTTCCCACGTTGTGGGGACCCCTAACAGTAAAATTATTTTAGTTGCTCCTTCATCGCTGTAATTTTGCTACCATTATGAATCGAAATATAAATATCTGATGGTTTTAGGTGACCCCTGGCAAATAGTCATTCGACCCCCGAAGGGGTCCTGACCCACAGGTTGAGAACCACTGATCTACAGCATGTGCCTGGTTTGCAAGCACACAAAATCAAAAGTGTTATTTTTACAGCAGTCATGAAGGTAGTGTAGAGTTTGATGTTAGCAGTGTTAGTCTCTGACTACAGAGCCAATTGGGCTAATAATATTATTACAAGATATAACAAGAGATGTATTAATGGGTGTCTCCTAAGTGACAGTGCTGTGTTGTCTGTAAATGGGCTGATGTAAAGCACCATGCTTTCTGAATACAAGAGTGATTGTTACTAATCATGATAAATTAACTGACAAAGCTCATGTATCTGATTACAAACAGCATAACAAAAAGTAATATAATTGTGTCCATATAGGGCAGTCTCCAAATGCATTAAACGTTTAACGATGATCCTGTGCCTTCCTTCCGGACAGACTGTGGGTCCATCTCTGCACCTCAGTCTGTCACTCCTTCTCTGCAACCCTCCCTCGATCCAGCCTCCTCCGATGACGGAGACTTCTGCATGTAAACTGGAGTGCTCTCTGGCCAATGAGAGTGCTCCAGCTTACATGCAGAAATCCTCAATGACAGACTGCGGTTCATTGTTAAACGTTTAATTTCAACCAAATAACAAATTAACAACAAACAACAAATTAAAAAAAAAACAATAGTATTCCAGCTAGTCGCTCTATACACTTACTTTTAAGCCAAACCTGTATTGGGGTGATAGTTCCCCTTTAACATTTCAGGTTTAAGATTAGGTTTTAGGTACCTAACATAATTATTTTTTACACATATTAGCTGAAAACACATGATACTTAAAATTATAGAACCCAATATTGTTTATAGGTGTTAATGGCCCTTTAACCCTTTAAGTGCCAGAGAGGTATCCAGAGCAATGCTTTGCAAAACTCTCTGGCACATAAAGGGTTAAATAGGATTATTTATTTCTCCCTTGTGGTGCAGTTGGTTTGCCCCAGATGTGCACCGGTTTCCTTTTATACATAGGGTTGTTTTAAGACCTTCTATAGAACCAGTGTAATTGTACAAGGAGGTGCCCCCTTAAAAAATGTTTATTTTTTAAATACAAAACACATCTGGGGGAGATTTGCTAAGCGATGATTAAAAGGTGATAAAGTGGCGATGACTTCTCTAGTTCATCACTTCTCCAATTGCTATGTTATCCTATGGAGTTCTTCAACTTTGGAGATCTTAGTGCATAGACTCTATAGATTAACATAGGAACTGGAGAAGTGATAAACTGGAGCTGTCATCTCCTCTTTATCGCCACCTTTTTCACCTCTTTATTACTGCTTAGTGAATCTCCTCCCTGATGTTTATTATGTAGTGGTAAAATAAAATGAAAATGGGTTTTCTTGTTTAGTTGGATGCTTTTTTCATTTACTGAAATATTCAATTTCTGTCAAACATAGGATACCAAATAAGCTGTAGTATGACACACATAATATGTATTCTTGTTTTTAGGATATAGATTTTTATTTTAAAGATATAGGAGCAAACAACAATAAACAATTGAAATGAAACATTATGGCCTACATTACATTGCAGTTGATAAGTGTTTTTCCACGATTATCTAACAGTCTATGAAGACATTTTTTAGATAAACCCCTTGTTAAAGTGATAGTGACACTTGCAAATTACTAATCCCCATATTGTAGTTTTGTTAAAAAGAAAATTATTGCCCCCAGTGTCATCTGTCAAACCCTTATGGTTTGAGAGATGATAGCGCTCAAAGTTCCCCCCTCCCTCCCCCTTCCCTGACTGAATGCTGACTGCAGGGGAAGCTGTGGTAAGACAGTCTTATGTGCATCAGGCGGCTCTGCAGCTGAGCCGAGATTGCGTTTATAAAAATAATTCTTTCACTGAAACGGTCTTCTACGTGTGCTTGGTTTGCAAGCGCATATAGAAGACCGTTTCAGTGAAAGATTTCTTTTTTATAAACGCGATCTCGGCAATGCTGCAGAGTCATTTGATGCAAGTAATACCGGATATCCCTGCAGTCAGCGTTCAGCGTTCAGTCAGGGAAGGGGGAGGGAGGGGGGAACTTTGAGCGCTATCATCTCTCAAACCATAAGGGTTTGAGAGATGACACTGGGGGCAATAAGTTTATTTTTAACAAAGCTACAATATGGGGATTAGTGATTTGCAAGTATTACTATCCCTTTAAAGTCATGTGCTGAAATGGAATCCAGGCCTATATTTACTGTGATCCAAGGATGCACAGCCATCAACGCTGTAAAAGAAACACACCTTTTTCAACCCATAAACAAAAAACTGGTCAGCGTATAGAGGCATTTTGGGATTATTACCCTTTTTCTAGCGAACTGTCAGCTATATGTATATTTACAGTGATTTTATGGAAAATGCCAGCTTTCTGTAGTCCGTTATCTTTAGCAGATGTATTTGATGCATTTCCTTCACTTCTATGCTGCAAAATCTTCAGTTGTATTTGAAAATGCAATATGTTTTTAACCCTTTGAGTGCCAGAGGGGTACGGAATGCATTGCTTCTTTTATACTATTTTATACTATTTCTTAGCTTGGTTTTTATTATTTTCAGTCAAGAAAAGGACCACTCTCCACTTGCATTTGTAAGCATTATACTTAAAACATACACATTGTAATTTTAGTATTTGGAAAGGTGGTAAGGTCACATTTATGCATATGTGCATACAATTTGTGAATGCAAATTCTGCAATCTGTTTCTTCTGTGTCATCCAACTACTCCACCTGCTTATCTTCATCATCATCATATTCTTCTACTTTGTCTGGAAACCTTGAATTCATTTTTCATCTCCTGTACAACATAAAACTTCAAATTAAGACATTTAGAGACAAGCTCTTCTTTGTTGAGGTCCATATGGCAAAATAAAGGCAGATTTTGACAGTTTGCTAATATCTGCCTGGTCTAACTAGTGAAGCCTTTCATAAAAATGCAAACATACTGACGTGTTTTTTCTTATGCCCCCCCCCCCAGTTTTTTACCAGAGAATCAGTAATAGATATTATAGTTTACATGTTTTACTTTTTTCTACTCTGTAAAACTTCCTTGGTATATCTTTACCAAATATATTAATATGGCTTCTACATTGTATTTCTCATTCATTTAAATCTTTGTATTAAGCTGAGGAGCCTTCATTTTAGGCAAAGCTCCATAGTCTTGAAGCATATCTCTCTTGATTTGCACATGAGGTCAATGAATTCATCTACAAACAGATCCATGTCTTGTGCAAAAGCTTGCTTGTTGCATTGAGACACATCAAAGTGTCATTCAAAGTAGCAGGAAAATGTTTTTCATTGTATTCCTTTTCTTTTGCAGTCTTCCTGTAAAAGCTTTATCATTTAGCAAGGAGTTCAGAGCTTTCTTTATCTGTTCATGTTGTAAGCAGCTACAGCATCAGCATGGGCAGACCAGCAAGTGTTCCATACATTTTTGACCATTTTACAATATGAGCCTAAATCACAATCCAGCATATCCTAGTGCTCTGTTGAATTAACAAAATAACTGTGCAATGATTGAAAAAAATCAAAGTATAGGACAACTTCTCTAGTGCACAATGCTGCCTGTAAACTAAGAAGGTTTGAGGAATGTCCTGCACATGGTATATACAAATCATACTGGTTTTATTATTTTATTCTGGCCTGCAGTTCTGACTAATGTTCTGACATATTGGCAGCATTATCATGTGACAGACCACTATAGTTTGTTATATGAATATTGTTATCCTTTAAGAAGGATGCCACAACATGGGCATGATGATATTGTGCTCCGTGTTCATGTTTAGGAATACACTGAAATTGTTCTATTGGAACACCATTTTTCAAGTATCACATTATAAATGTCATCTGGTCCAGAAGAAATACATCTGGTGTACAGTCTACGGAAATTAAAAAATATTTTCCTTTTTTATTTCAGCCCATTTAACAAAATAACTTCTTCCCTATTATTTAAATAAATTATTCACAAACTGTGGCCAACAGATAAAAAAGTTTCCCTCTATCAGCATTTTCATATTTTTGAGGTGCTTTTGCAAAAATGATCAAACAAACTAAAGAACACAAATATTGTCCATTGTTAAATGACCCTATAATTTCATTTGCTCTTAAAGTTAAGCGTTTTGATGCTAGATGACTATTGCAGTTCTTTTTAGGACATCTTGCTGATACTGGTTTTCTTTGTTTACCTGAATTCTTACATCTATGTTTATATGATCAGCTTCTCTTTGGTGATTGCTGTAAATCATCAAGGATTTTATATGTCCCTGACTTTTTTATGATCTGAAATGGCTTTTGTACCATGCATCTTGTCGTTGAAGCCATATTGTAGTAAATGGAGACTTGAGAGTGGAGACCTGCTTATATAAACAAGCATATATACTCTTCTATGTGATAAAGAATACAGCAGTCATTCACATTCTGCTGCTATTTATTGTTTCCTTTCTATAACCTACTTCACCACTAGGAATAGTGTACACATGAGCTGATTTGTGTATAGTAATAAAATTGCAGGCTGCGTTGTGAGGTAATGTAGAATAGGTAGATGGCAAAAATAAAACCTTAGAAACAACATGTTGCAGTGAGGGATGTCCACCTTCAGTCCACTTCCATTCAAATTCCATCATGTCTCTTTTAGGTACTTAAACTGTAGTAAAGTTTCATAATAAAAGCAGCTCCGATTAATCTTCATAGTATTTGGGCTGTGGAGAGTTGTAGTTCAAGAGTAATTGAATGATAAAGTACCCCCCCCCCCTTTTACTGATGTAACACTGCTCACCTCAGAGCAGCAAGACTGTCTGGATGGAACGCAGAGAGGGACAATCTCCAGTGAACATAAGGAAAAACCTGAAAAACCTGTTGGGGGGGGGGGCAGGGTTTTCCTTATGTTTCCTTATGTTCCCTTGCTGTGATCTGTCTGGTCAAGAGACCAGATTCCACATCTGAGGGGAGGCAGCTTACACTAGGTAAAAGGGGCGGGAGGGGGATGCCTTATCAACATTACTATCCCTTTAAAAGTCTAACTCCATTAAGCACTTAAAAGTAGTACTTCAAAAATTTACACTCAGGTGTTTTCACATCTAGCAAAGGAACTTCTTAAACTGTTTAAATTATAGGGGTAGTATCCAATTAGCATACTAATTGATAGCAGATAGTGTCACGGAGCAGGAATACATACATCATCAACAATATATTCAGCATTATAATTTACACATTTCCAAGCATTGCACTTTTACATGATTTGTACCTTTATTGGTATATCAAGAAAACATGGGGAAGAGGTGGTGTGCTGTAGGTTGGGGTATTTAGCTGGCCATGAGGGGGAGATTTAATCTTCCTCCTCTTCAGGACTGTCTGTTATGGAATAGTCTCTGAGGAGTCTGTGAATCAGCCTCTGACAGTCCTGGATGACACTTTCTCTCCTCAGCACCAGGTGATTGCTAGCAAACCACAAGGTGTCCTTTACAAAGCACATGATGTGCCAGGCTTTCTGAATGGCATCCAATTTTTCTGTGCCTGGAAATAGTCCATAAAGCCTGAATGATATGACAGGTGCTTTCTGTTTCCAGAGTCTCTTAGTTCAATTTCTAGGGCATCCAATAAAGCCTTCTTAAATGGGCATTGCTAAAATAAATACAGGGTGGTCTCCTTTATCACAAAGCACTTGGGACAATGTCTGTATCCGAATAGGCCGCTGGCATGCATGAATGTCCTGTAGGGTATGCCCCACTGTATGGCCATCCATACTATGTTCTTATGTCTGTTGGTCAGCCTGCTTGATGTGACATTTTTCCCAACAGTCTTGCTATAGCAACCAGGAGCTCTGAAATTTACAACATTATGTCCTTAGCTCTGATAACTTTATGGATGGCCCATGGTGTCCACAAATTGGGCTTGACTCCTTCCATTTGGTGTTCCCTTACAAACATAGAGACATCAGAGTAGTCCAGTTGTATGGGATGGAACTGTCCTACTTGTCTAAGCCAAATTCTCTCCAGGAAAAAGGAGACATGGTGTTGCCTGAAGAACTTTGCTCATAGTTTCTTAAAGTTCTTCTCACACAATTGCATAGAAAGGTTCTCAACATGGTAGGGATGTCAGGCACTCATTTGCCTCCCTTGTGAAGATACCTCTCTGTGCACTTTACTGTCTTCATTTTGGAGCCTGAAATGAAGGGGAAAACTGTCCATGTGATGGCTCTGCAGACTTTGCCAAATGGAGGCTATACTTGGGATGTGTATTGCAGAACGGGAAGATTCTTATTCCGTAGTACCAGTATTTTCCCTTCAATGGTCAGGTCTCTGAGGGTCCATAATCCAAATGTTTGCTTTACTTTGGCAAGTCTCTTGTTCCAGCTTTTTCAGGGCTGCATCTTTGTCAAATCAGATCCCAAGGATTTTGATGAGATCCAGCTTGATGGGAATGGGTCATAAGTCATGTCCCACTGTCCAAAGAGCATTGTTCCTGACTTGTTGCAGTTGACTTTGGCCCCCTAAGGTGTGCGGAAGTCCTTGCACAACTGAACGACTGCTCTCACCAACTGGCAATCTGAGCAGAAGATGGTGATGTCGTCTACATAGGGTGACCACTTAACTTCTCTATTTCTTTGCCCTGGTGCAGTGATCACACTGATCTCTGAATTTCATCTGATGCATTCACGTGAAGAGCTCTATACAACAAACAGAAAATAAGAGGTGAGAGAGGACAGTCTTGCCTGACTCTCAAAAGAAACTTGAAGGGGTCAGTCTTCCAGCCATTCACTAGCACCATGTTGAAAATATTTTGCTAATCTCTGAACAGAACATTTTCCCATGCCAAAACCTGCACAGTGACCTGCCCAGTAAGTCATAGAGGACCCTGTCATAGGCTTTTACCTGGTCTAGGCAGAACGAGTCCACCCTGACATTTTGATCCTTGATGTATTGGATCATGTCCTTGATTTGGGCTAAGCTATCTGTGATTCCGCGGCTTGGTATGCCACAACGCCCGATCCAGGTGGATGATTTGTCTGAAGACAGCCTTTTACCAAGTGCTAGTACCTTTTATAAGAATCTTGTAGTCCACATCCAGGAGAGAGATGGGCTGTCAATTTTTAAGATAGGACATGATAAAAATCTCATATAAGCAGTAGGGGGTCCTACTTATACAAGATTTTTGTCATGCCCTCTCCACCGACATCTCCTTGTAGGGCTCAAGCAGGTTTTGGTCAACGATGTCTCTTAGCTTTCCTTTCTGTAAGGAAAAAAATGCAAGTGCTATTCATATGTACAGATATTTCTGAAAGCACAGCTACAGAGATCAGTAGGTCATGCATGCTTTCACCATGGATCATTGTGTAGACAAGAGAACTGGAGCACACCAAACACGGCAAAGATATAGCTGGTGCTGTAGACATTTAGCTGAGTCCATCAGGGGTCTCTAACTGGTAGTGAGCCCAAAACACTTTAGGAGACTCCATGATGCTTTACTTGCAGTAGTGACTTGTTTATATGCTGCTGTTAGTGTCCCTTTAATCCCTTGAGGACTACAGAACTTTTTTATTTTTTTTATTTTTTTTTTTACACTTATGCATTCTGGGATCGCAGAGTGGTGTGCTGATGTGCTACGATCCCACAATTCCATGACATGCAATGCATTGCGTACGTATCCCTCTGACACTCAAAGGATTAATGCAGTTCTTTGTTCATAATGGAATACATTGTGTAAAAGCTATTGAAGGAAAATCCACACATTACAGTGGTTTTGAGAAATAAGCCTTATATCTTGATGGAATAGTGCCGCACTTTATGTCAATGCCATGTGCAGTATGCTAAATATCAAGCTAATCTTATAGTTTACTGTGCTAATTGAAATGACACCAGTGTGTGTGTGGTCTCTGCCTATATTCATTCATAGCACAGTGTGTGGTAATCTTGTCCCATCACAGAAACAAATTAGCATAAAGTGCCAGACTGTGTCACAATAAATAAAGGTTAATTTCTCAAAAACTATTAATATTGCAGACAAGTGGCTAGTACATTATATAGGCAGTTTTTAATTACCTTTAAAATTAACTAAACTTATGGTGACAGGTGCAGTTTAATATTTAAGTGTTATTTTTGTAAACATGTTGATAATTCCTTCACAAATAGTATTCTTTGTTCTGTAACATTTATTAAATGAAACATGGATCGTTAATACTTAGTAGATGCTTGCATCAGTTAGGGATCTGGGTAGCAAATGGACTCTTCATGACACCCTTTGTTAGAGACTGACAGGATATAGGAGCCGTGTTACGGATCACGGGAGCAGGTAATTATGGTTTTGTTAATTCCACTTCTCTGCCAGATCCTTTGGCTCAGATCTTTTCTTCTTTTTGATTTGCTTGCTTTTATCAGTGAGTCTTTTTCCATAGCACAATGTAGTCCAACTTTTTAATCAATGAGAATTTGTGGAACTTTTATTTGGCCCCAATCATGCAGTTGGTCAACCCCAGAATTGTTTCTTTTCTTCGTGTGTAAATTATCCAATCATGTCCGGTCTGTTATACAGTTTTCTTCTGCACGCTTGTCTAATATATTAGAAAGAATACACAAAGGCAAGGGCTAGGCTTGTTGTCCAACACACAAAATGCAATCCTACTTGGTAGAGATACTAATAATTAATTGAAAAAGCTTTGATAAATTGAGTGGTACTTGGTCATTGGTCACAACAAGAAAAGTGTGGAGCAGACGCGTTTTCTGTGTCAATATGCACTTTATAGATAAAGGTAAGCGGCAGTACAGCAAAATTTAGAAAGTGAATAAATGAGATGGCAGTCCAGAAAAGGTTGGATATTTATTTGTGCAAATTGCATTGATTGCACAGAGGGCCGTAAGTGAAGCCACTTTGTTAATAGTTAGGGATATGTGGACATTTTTATTTCCTCGTCTTGGGAATTTATGTGGCAAGGAAGCTATCCATGGAAAAGGAAAGACAGGTGAAACTGACATGTTTAACCCTTTGAGTGCAATGCGTTGCGTACCCCTCTGGCACTCAAAGGGTTAAAGCGTACTGCAAAACTGAATTGCAATCTGACATTCATGCACTGGATTCCAAGTCTTCCTGCACACACCTCATCATGCACGTACTCATCATTATGCACTAGTCATCAGGCATTCGTGTATGTAAATGCACACACTCCTTTGCTTTGCAAGAATGAGGTTGGTGAAAAAAGGCCTTCGCTCTGGAATTCCAGCTGCAGGTGTAAGGCCCTGTTTGGTGCTGAATCTCTTCCCATTGTGGAAAGTTCTGCAAAGTCCTACATGAAGGCTTGAAAGTAAATTGTAAATGAGTGATCTTTTGTTGGATTTTTTTTTTTGCCCTTCATGTTTGGCTGGTAAAGTGACGCATAACATTTTAGTAAGTTTGGGCCTATATGTAAATTATTTTTTAAAGGGCAGTAGCATCTCATAACAATAACCCCCGGCTTACCTTACTGTGGCCTAAAAGTCCAAATGGCTCATATGAATTTTGTTGTTAGACCTTGGCTCTAGAGAAAACATCTTCAATCAGTATTGTATGTCATGGCCATTTCCATAGAGGTGGACATGGCAGTTACTGGCAACATTTTCAAGCTGAAATAGGCAGAGTGTCTGAGCCTACTTAACCCTTTTTGGATCAGATTGGTTAAGATTACAATGTGCAGTGGGCATAGTTTGTGTCCTGTGGTTCTTCTAGTAACTGATGTGCTATTGGTTGCAGAAAGATGACAGGAATTTTAGTCCAGCAAGAGTTGGGTGACCTCACATTGTCCATCTCTGCCTTAGATACTAGCTATGTCTTCAACACTTTGTTTTTCAGTGCACTGGAGCCCACTAATTTATCTCTTATTACTTCATGAAAGTGATATTAGGAACAAGATACTCAATTTCTAGGTACGCTTAAAAATTGCCATACAACACCAGTGTAGCAATTAACTTTGATTACTAGTTAAGCAATCCCTTTCACGTCAGAGGGATGTACAATACTAAAGAACAAACAACAGATAATATGAAGTGACACTGAAGTCTTTTCCACCAAGGTTATTATGTTAAGCCATCTCCGCTTCTTGGGCAAAATATGAAGTTTTTCTTTGCAATCTGTTGAAGAGCTCTCTAGAATCCAAGGGTTAAATTACTGCACGTGTTTCCCCTTCCTTCTAGATGTGAGTACTCACTCTTCTCATACTGTAGCTTCACAAAATTTTGAGTTTACATTAAGTTATCTATATAGAATATTAGCTGTTTATACCTTGTTGCACCCAATGCTAAGGGCTTCCACGTACAGTGGAAGAATATAAGAATCCAAAAGCCCTGGTGATTTTATGCTATTATAATTTGGCTTAAAGATCAAGCACCTGATCTTCCGGGTACAGACAAGCTTATAAGAATTCTTTTGCATATACCAGCACACAGTCTCCATCATTATTAAAGTGGATGTGTCACCTATGTATAACATAGCATAAACGGTTCGGCTACTTATTGAATACTACTAAAACGGTATTCATTTTTTTTTTTTTTTAAGTTTTATTTCATGTAAATTTAACTTAGAAAGTCTGGACTGTAGTTATGTCCACACAGACTGCTCTGCCTCTGCTCTCCTCCCTCCTCTGATGACGGAGGCTTCTGTCTGTAAGATGGGTTTTCTCACTGGCTAGATATCGATCCCTGCCAATGAGACCGCTCCAGCTTACAGACAGAAGCCTCTGTCATCGGAGGAGGGAGGAGGGCAGAGGCAGAGCGACGGACTGCGGTTACAGAGCAGGTAACTGCAGTCTGTGTAGAAGTAACTGCAGCCCAGACTTTCCAAGTTAAATTTACATGGAATAAAACTTAAAAAAAAATGAATACCATTTTAGTAGTATTCGATATGCAGCCTAACTATTTTTGCTATGTTGTACATAGTTGATACATCCACTTTAAAACTTTAATGTGGGCAAGTCCCAAACGCCACCTCTATAGCACGTGCAGGAAAATGGAGTCATTTTACTGAGATTTTCTTTGCATCTTTTAGTACATAGCGAGAAATAAGGTACAGAAGAAAGAAGCACCTTGAAAGGCCTATGCACTCTCACACTGTCCTCTCCTTGGCACAAGAGGCACAAATAGTTGACTTTTATATGTAAATAGCTTAGTACATAGGTGTCTTAGTGTGCACAAATCTGTTCCTGTGCCAACTACTATGTCTTCATACCGACGTTCACACAATGCTGACTTTTCTCACACTGAGCACACTCTATGTTTCTCCTTGGTTGTTGGTGGCCCCTGCTCTCGATTAGCCCAGGACAGCTTCCCATTTTGTGCTGTTCTTAACACCTCAAGGACTAAAAGGGTGTGCAATGCATTGCTAAGCAATGTGTAGCATACCACTCTGATCCCCAAATGGTTAAAATGGCCCAGTTGTGCTTCACAGAATCACAGTGTACGAAAAAATGTGTTGACTACAAGGCTGTGGAGAAGCAAGGTATGTTTTGGTAGTCTGTATCCTAGCAATGGAATTAGCACAGTAATCCATCCAAACGCTAATTAGATGTATTTGGCTCCTTAAAGGGATAGTAATACTTTAAAACAAATTTACTTAATATTGTAGCCCTTACAAATACAAAGTAAATGAGCCTAGCGGCATCTCTCAGGCCTGTATGGTTTGAGAGATAGCCGCTTTCACAGTTCCCACACCCCTGACATCAGCGCTCTAGCTGACTGCAGGGGAATCCTGTCCCTGAACAAGTGGCGGCTCTGCAGCAGAGCCGAGATCGCGTTATAGAAACAGAAATCCTTCACTGAAATGGTCTTTTATGTGTTCTTGCAAACCAAGTATACATAGAAGACCATTTCAGTGAAGGATTTGTGTTTCTATAATGTGATCTTGGCTTTGCTGAAGACCCTCTGCCGGTCCCGGGACCAGATTTCCCTGCAGTCAGCTAGAGCTCTGATGTCAGAGGAGTGGGAACTTTGAAAGCGGCTATCTCTCAAACCATACAGGATTGAGAGATGCCACTGGGCTCATTTAATTTGTATTTGAAAGGGCTACAATATTAAGGAAAGTTATTTTAAAGTATTACTATCCCATTAATGAAACTATTGCCAGTGACAAAATAAAGGGTTAAACACATTCAGTGTTTGGATAAGTTATTTCCCCATTTCCTTTTTGCATAGTGTTTAATAATATGTTTATCCCTTTGAGTGCCAGAGGGGTATATAAACCCATTGTTGCTCTCTCCACACAAAGCCATATGCATAAAGGCAGGGCTTCCAACATGATAAATGTTTTTACTCTCCTTACTAGAAAAGATTAGTACAATAATAGCTTTGTTATGCACAAAAGAAAATAACAGCCATTTTGAAACAAACCAGTAGTGTGACAGAGAACATATAAAACTTCCCATATATGAAAGGAGATTTTAACCTCTTGAATGCTAGAAAGGTTTTTAGTGCATTGTAAATGAATGTCTCAAAGGCTATCTAGCACAGTGTTTCTCAACCACTTTGGTGTGCCTTGGGCATCCACTTAGGGTGCCGTAACCTTCTATAAAGACATTCACAAAAATATCAATGTCGAGCTTCAAGGACATGTTTCTGAGAATTGTTGTGCACAATATGTTTAGTTATGTTACTGTGATTGTGTATAACAGTATTTATATATATTTGCACCCTTTCTTACACCTTTAACAAATGATATAAAATGTTATGGGTGTCCCGAACATACCACACTGATTCTTAGGGGTGCCTTGTTAAAAAAAAAGGGTGAGAACCACTGATCTAGCATTTAATAGGCTAAAATCCCAATTTAAATTAATGGCCATATGGAGCAGTTGGTCTGATCCAGGATGGATTTCTTTTGTTTTGTGCATACTGTTTTATAACTGTAACACCTCTTACTAATAACCTTACTTTATTATAGCCAAAAAAATCCTAATAGCCCTTGTATATTTGTAAGAGAACACCTTGATCAATCTTGGATGTCATTAATGTAGCTAGCAGGTCCACTCCTCCATGCAGTGTATACTACTGGGTGGGACAGACTTCTAAATAAATGGACTAGTGGGAATGTTGCAGATCTTGTGCTCCACTTCCATCCGCTCACTGCATGTGATCCCTGATTGAAAGCAGGGCAGTACAGAATTCGATTCAGCTTTTAAAGGTATAGTAATACTTTGTTTTATCTTTATTTTATTTTGTAGGCATTAAAAAAACATGAAGAAGGATATAAGTCTTAACTCTCAAACCTTTATATTCACAAGCAAGTTTCCCTCTCCCGCCCCTTTTACCTAGTGTAAGCCATCTCTTCTCAGATGTGGAATCTAGTCCATAGACCAGACAGATAACAGCAGGGGATGATCTTCTTCCTATGAGAACAAGGAAAACCCTGCCCCCCTTGACAAGTTTTTCAGGTTTTTCCCTTATCTTAATTGAAGATTGTCCCTCTCTGCAGTCTACCTGGGCACCTCCCTTCTGATCTGGCTGAGCAGTGTTACATCAGTAAAAGGGGCAGGAGGGGGATACTTTATCATTGAATTACTCTTGAACTACAACTCTGACAGAATTGAAATAACACTCTCCAAAGTCCAAATACTATGATGATTAATTAGAGCTGCTTTTATTATGAAACATTACTATCCCTTTAAAGGGGAACATCCACCTGAAAAAACTTTTGAACATGGGCTTAAGTCAGAAAAACTATATTAGAATTTTTTTTAATCTTGGTTACCTGCTTCATCAGATATGGAGAGTTAATATTATTCACTTCTGCATTCGGCCGCACTCTGTATGTGTGGCACACCGGAGCAGGATTTCTCAGCTGCCCAAGGAGCATGTTTGTGCTTCCCTTCGTAGTGGTATTTATGTGGTATATTGTTACAGCAAGCTCCATTTACCATGATACTGAGCTTGAATGTTCCTATTTAATATAAAGCATTTTCATAAGCCATAATGATGGTAATACGAATTAGATAGGACTCTTAAATTGGGGTACTTTGGTGCAGGGCTGGCTTCACCTATAGGAGAGGTAGGCAACAGCCTAGGGCGCACATTCTCTGGGGGAGCATCGGGCCCCTTTCCCCCCCAATCACCACTTACTGTCCAAGTAAAAAAAAGTATGTATCTGTGCCCTCCCTTGGCTGGCTATTTTTTTAATGTAGCACAGCAATACCCGTTTCTCTCTCCCCCTCCGCTCCTTCAGTCCTGGACCAGGATTGAAGGAGCGGAGGGGGAGAGAGAAACGGGTATCGCTGTGCTACATTAAAAAAATAGCCAGCCAAGGGAGAGCACTGAAACGTACTCACTGGGAGAGAGAGACGTGCACCGGGAAAAGTGGAAGGGGGGTCAAGAGGGGTTAAAGAGTCGGACGGGGGAAGAAAGTGTCAAAGGGGGGAATAACAGTCAAGAGGGGATCAAGAGTCAGACGGGGAGAGAAAAAGTCAAAGGGGTGATCAAGAGTCAAAAGGGGGATCAACAGTCAGACGGGGGAGAGAGAGAGAGTCAAAGGGGGGATCAACAGTCAAAAAGGGGATCAAGAGTCAGACGGGGAGAGAAAGAGTCAAAGGGGGGATCAGCAGTCAAGAGGGGGATCAAGAGTCAGATGGGGGAGAGAGAGTCAAAGGGGGATCAGCAGTCAAGAAGGGGAGAGAGTCAAAGGGGGGAGAGTCACATATAGAGAACATACACTCTGTCACACTGATACGCATACAGAGAAGCACACACACATACTTACACACTGATATCCTTACAGAGACTCACACACACTGAAACACACATACATACAGGGAACACACACTGACACACTTATATACATACAGGGAACACACACTGACACACACACATACACATATAGAGAAGACACACACAAACTGATAGTTATACACATATAGGGAACACACAAACACACTGACACTTAAATACATACAGGGTGGGGCATAAAGGGGTAGGACACAAGCAGGGCCGGATTTGCCATAAGGCAGAGTAGGCACCTGCCTACAGGCGCACGCCACCGAGGGGCTCCTCCTGCCATTGAGATTTTTTTTTGTTGTTGTAATTCACTAGCCTGCCAGCCTTTGATCCATCTGGGTGGACTACAAAGGGGGGGGGGGGTATGCATGCTGCGCAGCTTTGACAGTGTCATGTGCTGAGTCTGAGTGAGAGATTATAGATAAAAGCAGCGCAACTGCCTGCTGGCTGCGCATAACTATACTTGAGGAGAGTGAGTGACTAGTACAGACCACTCCTCACTTGAATGATTCACTTCACGCGGAACAGACAATACCGCTGCTGCCCTGCCTCCGGAGTCTAGTCTCCAGTCCTCAGCTCCACAGTGAAGCCTGCAGGGAGCCACAGTTGCTCTACCCACCCACCACGGTGCTGGTCCCAGACAAACAACGTGACGGTGACGTCCGACTCCTGATAAGAAGTGCAGATATGGGTGCTCATAGAGTTGTTGTAGCCAAGCTGTGCACCGCCGCTGGGGCCCAGCGGGTATGAATGGATTCTCATGATACCTCCTGTTTCAGTAGAGCTCATCCTGGGTTAGCAACAGCCTCAGGTTTACTGGAAGGAACCCACTTAATTTTGTGGTCAAATGGTCAAGGAGGAATGTGGCTGTTCTCTCTGCACACAAATATGGATGCTTTTTCTCCAATAAGATTGGAAAAAAGGAAGGCTGCAATTAAATCTATCGGGATCCTGGATGTTTGCCTGTACATTCACAATTCTGACAGGAGCCCAAGAGGTTCTTAAAACTGTCCTGGTGCGCGTGTGTGTGTGTGTGTTGGAGTTTGTGTATGGCAGACTGGGTGTATGTGTGCAAGACTGAATATGTATCTGCATGACTGTGCATGTATTTCAGACTGGGTACTTGTCTGTTTGTGAAAGTAGGTTTTCTGTATATGTGTGAGGACTTTATAAGTGTGGATAGGATCCCTATGCAGAGGTAGAACTAGTGAGTGAAAGTCATAACATATGTGGAGACTAAACAGAGCTATTGTCATGTAAGGGTGGTAGTAGCAACTGATCACTCAGACACCATGCAAATGACTGGCAATTACTTTATATAAACACACTGGCTGCCGGATACTAAAGTATATAGACTAGAAAATAAAAAGTATGCACATGTACATTTTACAGTGGTACTTAAGCAGCGCCTATAAACATACATGCCTGATATTTTAAAATATAGCACTGGAAGTATACACAAATTACCACAATTCCTAAATGACATGTACAAATGTAGTATAAATCACTTACAGATATGGCAAGGGACTATAAAAAGTAAGTAAGTGGGATATGAGATGGTGGGGCAATGTGGAGCTGAAGGGGGGCAGGTTGGAGATGATGAGGGCAATGTGGAGCTGATGGGGGGCAGGTTGGAGATGATGAGGGCAATGTGGAGCTGATGGGGGGCAATGTGAGGGCAATATGGAGATGATGGGGGGCAATGTGTAGATTAGGAGCATTGTGGAGGTGTCCCGTTGAGATGGCCGGGGGGGGCGCTTCAGATTTCTGTGCCTACAGGCTCCTGAGATGTAAATCCGGCCCTGGACACATGGGGTGGAGCCAAGGGGCGGCAAAATTAGGTTTTGCCTAGAGTGGCAAAAATCCTTGCACCAGCCCTGCTTTGGTGAGGCAAGAAAGATTAAACATATTTTATGAAGCTATGCAACAAAACCCTCATTCTTTGACACAAGTGATTTAGAAAGTTTGTATAATATATGCTTTACACAGGGTTCACAGTTAAGTAATTTGTATGATACAGCACATGACTGTCTTCTGTCTTTAAGGGATAGTAATACTTTAATATTACTATTCCCGATATTGTAGAAATTTGAAAAAGAATTGAATTGTCCCCAGTGTCATCTCTCAAACCTTTATGGTTTGAGAGATAACCAAACGCATAGTGTACCCCTTCCTCCCCCTTCCCTGAAGTCAGCGTTGTACTGACTGCAGGGATATCTAGTCTGACTCTCATCAGGCGGCTCTCATAAAGGTTTGAGAGATGAACCTGGGGGCTATTAAATTATTTTTCAAATATCTATAATATGGGGGAATAGTAATAATAAAGTATTACTATCCCTTTAAATTCTGCTCACTGCACTTGGTATTCTTATAAACGCTTATGCCCTCTGTCCACTTCAGTTTGGAAGGAAAACAAACTGCTGGTAACTATTATGTCTGCTTATATAAATATTATATCCAGGAAGAATTGTACATGTTACCTCCAATGGCAAATTTCACAAAGGCCATTAGGAATTTCTAGCCATAGTAAGATAATGGAGGTTACTAATAGGAAGTGTTAGTGCTCATTTAATGTCTCATGGCTCCCAAACTGTCTAAAAGTACATGAAACATCCCACTGCGACCTACAGGCCTCTTTTATAAATAAGCTGTATATAGAAATTGCTTATTACTCCAATTTTTTTCCCTCTGTAGGCAAGAGAGTATGTTATAAAGGGCCCAAATATATAACAAACAAGATTAAATAATTTCATTCCATTAAAGTAATTGCACTATTTTTTCGTAAGAGCACAGATGGAAGATGTTCTAAGAATAGTAGAATTGTTGGGCCATAATTTCGACCTTTGGTAAGTTGCTAATCATGTTCTTTTTGTGAAATGAAAAGATGACATATTTTACCAAATCTTAGTGCAATTTTCTATAGTTGGAACAATTATGCTAATTATTTCAATAAGATATAGGGTAAGCAAAAAACTGTTAGGAATCAAAGAATTAACATTTGTGAAAAGAGAGTTTACCATTGTAAATATGATAAGCAAAATGGAGAACACCATAGGTTCTTTAAAAACCTTTGAGGCCATTTGTAAAAGTGTAAATGGAGAACCCCCAAATATAACAACACATGTAGAAGCTCTCTTGGTGTTGTGGTTGCCTTCCTTAGTCTATCAGTATTTCTGGGAAAAGCAGCCACATTGGTGAGTAATGCACCCAGGAAAACACCTCTCCTTTCTGATCACAGGATTAAATTGGTTCTGTGCTGAAAACCTGAGACCTTTGGAGACTCATGGGGAGGGTCCCTGAAAGTGAAGGTCCTTGGAAAATGCTGGGTATACCCATGCATTAAAAACCCCTGGAGAGCACACTTTCTAAATAATCACTAATTAACTGATTACATCTAGAATAGAACAATTTGCAATCACTAAATAACACTCATTTAGATGTTATGTTAGCCATTTTCATGTAAATAGTTTATAAGGTATTATCTTTTTTCATACTGGCCTTTTGCAAATTAGTAGACACTGGCTAGCACAGATGGGTGCCAGAAACTAATAATCAACCCCCACCAAACCTGGCTATTCCTTGTGTTCTTGTGCCTTCCATCATATTTATTTTTGGGCGGAAAATTTCTACTAGTCCAGTAGTCTGTGACTAGAAAAAAATCCAGCAGATGAGTAAGAAACTGTGCTATTCACTATGTTTAACATTTGGTGGACTAGTAACCTTTCATCTCCTGTAGCTGGCTAATAACTTTTTCTCTTATTGGTGGACGTCACTGATCACTCCTCTCTCCAGTCAAAAAAACAATTTTTCTGAGTGGTGGATATCTTTGTAATACTCAAAGGGTTATACATAATCTGACAAAATATAGTTTTCAGCTACAAGATATGTTTTCCCTATTGAACACAGAGACACTTTGGGACCCAGGCACCCTTTGCATCCCAGAGGGATATCCAGATCTAAGGCACTCTAAGACTTAAAGGGACAGTAGTGTGTTCTTATAACTAATGCCGCAATAAATCTTTGTAGTGCATAATACTGATGAGCTGATTTACTAATACTGAAATTGTGCAATATACTGTGCAATAATATTATAAATTATCCGCCTCGCTCCCATTATGCCTACGTAATCCTTTGAGCCTCGGAGATGGAAGCAAATCATGACGTGGGGCAATCTTCTTTCAGTAAACAGAAAAACCTGCCCTCCTTTGTCAAGGGGCAGGGTTTCCGTATACTGAATAGAGGCAGATTGTGCCTCGTAGCGACTGAACTTCAGATCTAAGGGGATGTGGCCAGGCATGCTGCAGAAGGGGCGTGAGAGGGATAATTTATAATATTATTGCATAGTATATAGCGCGATTCCAGCATTACTAACGTAACTCATCAGTATTATGCACTACAAAAGATGCATTGCAGAGTTTGTCATAAGAAAACATTACTATCCCTTTAAAGTTGACATGTTGCCCTAAGATAAGTTTAGCTGATTTTAAACAGAAGTAAAAACTGTCTGTTTGTACTGGCCATTTGTTTGTAATATAAATCATGTTTTTATTTGTTGGCTTTACAGTCTGGCACTGTATGTTCATTAATTTACGTGCTGGGCCCATTTTACCACATTTTACTATGCTATGAATGGCATAGCCCGTGCATTGGAGACATTTCTAATAGCATGGTGAGACGTAAGTTTGGCATCAGAACCTATTAACATAGTGTGCAGGGGATTAGCATAAAGTGCTATAATGTGGCCACCAATATAAACCAAGAGAATGACATTGCATCAACCAGATAAAGGTCCAGATAACCACTAAAAATAGTGCAGTGCACTCACAGGTTTTACTCAGAAAGAAATGTGCGGAGACCACACAATAAAAAAACCTATAAACAGAGGCACTCTGCTAGACATAGATTTAACCCTTTGAGTGCCAGAGTGGTACGCAACACATTGCAAAGCAATGCGTTTGTGCAACCCTCTGGCACTGAAAAGGAAATATTTATAAAAAATATGATCCTTTATTATCATAAATGTAATAAAAAAAACCCCTCAATTTTCGTGTCTATTTTTTGTGCTGTTTGTAATCAGAGACATGAGCTAATTCAGGGCTTAAAATTTGACATTTTTTGCTACTAGCCAGACCTGAAAAGTTACTCGCCACTGCAAGCCATAACATACCCACCAGGGCTGAATAACTACTCGACAGGGCTAAATTTTCACTCGCCATTGGCTAGTGGCGAGTGGAAATTTTGAGCCCTGGGCTAATTTATTGTTATTAGTACTAACCCATACCTCCCAAGTGTCCCTCTTTAGGAGGGACAGTCCGTCTTTTAGACCCAAATCCCTCTGTCCCTCTCTCCCACCCTGATGTCCCTGATGTGTGGTGTGTATATAAGCGTGTCACATTGCTCCACAGCAATAAAACTCACATTATTGTTTGTTTAAATGTCAGTATATGTATTTATAAATTAGTCTGTGTAAATAAAATACCATGGTCTTGTTATAAGTCATTTATTAGGATATACAAGGAGGTGTCAATAGGTCATGAAACAGCCTAAAAATGATCGGTAATGCCCTGCCCACCAATGCCTCCAGCAACACCCCCTAAAACATAGGTGTCCCTCTTTGGCAATTTGAAATGTTGGAAGGTATGACCAACCACTCTTGTATCCAGAAAGGCTTTTGCTTTACATCAGTCTATTTCAGACAATACAGCACTTTCACTTTTGAGAAACCTATAAAGATTGCTGGGGTAATAGGAGTCAGAGAGCTATGGAAAAGGTGGGAATGGCTGCCCCTACATATCATATGTAAGGCCGGGGGGGGGGTTATACTCTAAGTAGTGCTGAAGAGTGATAAAGTGGATAAAGCGAAGGTGACATCTCCAGTGATATCACTTCTCCAGAATCTATGTTAGTCTATAGAGCCTGTGTAATAGGATTTCCAAAGTTAGAGAAATCTTAGTGCATTGGCTCCATAGAATAACATAGGAATTAGAGGAATTATATAATTGGGAAGTTACCTCTGTTTTCTCACCTCTTTATCATGCCTTAGTGCCCCCCCTCCCAATTTTAAGCCTCAGAATACAAATAGAGGATTTCTACAGAAGCTAATATGAAGTGCAGGGTATTTAATTGTTTATATCAACCTGTTATTTTAAGGTGTTAAGGTTCCATTAAAAATAAAATGAATTATATTGTTCATAGCGCCAAAAATAGGGTTGCCACCTGGCCGGTATTTTACTGGCACAGCCAGTAACTGGCGCACTGAAGATGGTGCCGGTATAACTACTGTACTGGCAACTGAAAAGCCAGTATTTGTGTGCGTGATGGTGGGTGAGGTCAGGTGACTACAACTCCTACATGTCTTTGCACGCTCGGCTATCTTTAGGGAAAGGCAGGAGTTTTTGGGAAGCTGCAGGAGGCTGTTGTAGAGGTATCCATTCTCCGGGGAGCTGGCTGTGGCACTTATTACTGTGTTTATCACAGTACCCGTTACCTTATGACATGATTGAAGAGGATGGGCCTGCAGAGATGAGCAGTGAGGACACATATATGCAGAAGGCTGAGTGAGTGACAAGGACTTTGTTATGCTCACTGTTACTATTGCCAACTTGCCAGGGGTAAAGCTAAAAAACCCACACCAGCCAAATATGTTATTTCTTTTTCACATACAAAAAGAACATTAATTATTAACTGTTCGAGTTCTTGTGGGTGTGCTCATTCATCGAGCAGTTAAAGGCTGTTAAAATGTATGGAATATGTCTTTTGTTCTATTGAGGTGATCGGGTTAACCCTTTGAGTGCCAGAGGGATACAGAATGCATTGTTTTGCAATGCGTTCTGTACCCCTCTGGCACTCAAAGGGTTAAATACATGCATTTATTATTGTGTACTGTCTTCAGCAAAACCTGTTTTCAGTGTGTTTTGGTGCATGATACAATTACTGGTGTCTTAGTTTAATTGGTAATTGCATCACAAACTGTTCAACCTGGAATAAGGTTTGGCAGGTCATTTAACCCTTTGATTGAGCAGTATCCATCGCACTACGTTTGATACCCCTTTCACACTCAAAGGGTTAAATGCATTGCTTGATTAAAACATTTTAATGCAGCACTGATTAGTTTTATAAAATAAAACTACTACTGTTAACCCCTTGTGTGACAAAAGAGCTATCCAGCACATTGCAGTGCTTTTGGATACTGCTACGGCACTCACAGGGTTAAACTACATGTGATAGATGAAAGTGCGATTTATTTGTGGTTCATGATTTATTTAGGGTCTGACTAGTTTTCTTATTTCTAGTGCAGGGATATGGAATCTATGGTCAAGGGGGCATTTACAGCCCTGAAATATAGACAATCATACTCTTCTTTTTTTTTTTAACTAAAATGTATATTGTATATGACGTGTTTATGACATGATTGCCAGCCAAGTGTGGCATCAGCCTTATTGTTCAGAGTGAACATACTTCATCCAGTTATTGGACCTTACAATGAGCTACACAACCTACAACAATGCTTGTGTGAATGATCTGTATAGAAGACACACAGGCTAGAGTGTCTATTTTATTTCTAGACCTTAAGAAGTAATGAATAAGTATGATTCAAACCACTGTTTGGGCTACTACTGTGCTTCAGGATATCCAGAGTGCTTTATGAGAACTGAGCTCCTGGCACCCGGTACCTGTAACGAGGAGCCTGAAGCTCAATTTTATAGGGTTATGCAACATTAAGTGGTTCTGCCCCTTTTGCGGCTCCTCCTTTTTGCAGCTCCTCCCTTTTTGTGACTCCACCCTCACCGACTCACAACTATGGCCGGTATTTTTTTGAGGAAAAGGTGGCAACCATAGCCGCACACCGTTACCCATACTGCACATTTAAAGACTTTAATGAAGGCAATACTTGAAAGTCTTCCTTATAGCATGCGCAGGAATGTGCTCAAGCGGAATAAAAAAAGAACTATTTTCAGCGTATGTAGATTATAAATTGGCTTTAGGTAGGAGCAGCGCTTAGACATCATTTCCAGGGCCTAGTGTGGAATTGTATTAAAGGGATAGTAATACTTCATTATCACTATCCCCCATGTTGTAGCCCTTAAAATTCTGAATTCAATGATACCAGCGGCATCTCTGAAACCTTTATGGTTTGAGAGATATCCTCTTTCAAAGTTCCCTCTTTTTGGCTTTTCCACTGACGTCAGCATTCTAGCTGAGAGCCAGGAAATCCGTTCAGTAAGCAAGCAGCGGCTGTGCAGGAGTCCTGAGATCGCGTTATACAAACATAAATCCTTCACTAAAATGGTCTTCTACGTGTGCTTGCAAACCAAGCACACGTAGTAGACAATTTTAGTGAAGGATTTCTGTTTCTATAATGAGATCTAGGCAGTGCTGCAGAGCCGCCGCCGATCCCGGGACCGGATTCCCCTGCTGTCAGATAGAATGATGACGTCAGGAGAGAGAGAAGGAGAGGGAACTTTTAAAGCGGATATCTCAAACCATAAAGGTTTGAGAGATGCCGCTGGTATTGTTGAATTCAGAATTTTAAGGGCTACAACATGGGGGTTAGTAATAATGAAGTATTACTAGCCCTTTAATACATTCCCTTGCTATATCTGTAATAATATCATCAGCCTAATTGGCTCCTGTAGTCAGAGACTAACACTGCTAACAGCAAACCCTACACTACCTTCCTGGCAACACGTTGGATTTCTTTTCATTTATTTAAAAACTGTTTATCAGGCTGGATTTTCCTCAATAGCCTTATCCCACCTTGCACTTAGCAGGCAGGCAGCCAATGAAAGAGGTAATAGACATAGATCCTTATGTGTAAAAGCAAGCAGGAGAAGTTCTGGGGCAAACTATATGCTCCATAGGGGACAAAGACACTGACCTAAATTGGGCCTTTAACCCCTTAAATGCTAAAGAAGTCTCCAGTGTGTTCAAGAGAAATGCATTTTAGAACTCTCTAGAATTCAAAGGGTTAAAAGACCCATTTAAATTAGAGGGGGTTGTGATGATGTTTATTAATCCCTGTGATGCAGTGTCCCACAATTGCTCCAGTCTGTCTTATACATTAGATCCATAGGGCCTTATGTTCAAAAGAAAGAGTAGAGCAATTCTGGAGCAAACCAAAAGCATGATAGGGGACTAATACAGTTATCCACGGTTACATTTAATTCACATGGGGATTTTAACCAGGTGAATGCTAGAGAGGATTCTAATAAATTGCAAAGCAATACGCTGTAAACTTTTATATTCAGGGGGTTAAAATCTCAGTTTAAATCCGTTAACTGTTTATTTGTCCCCAATGAAAATGTTGGTTTGATCTAGAATAATTCTACTTTTCTTATAAAAAGGGGGATCACAAAGTTCATTTAGATTCCTTAGACAAAAAAAAAGAGTGTGTGGAGGGATTCAAACATTCAAGTTAATTGTAATAAACTATATTATGTTTTTTTTTTATGTTAGTTTAACCCTTTGCATACCCCTCTGGCACTCAAAGGGTTCAATCAAAACACACCAACTTTCTGCCTTAGTGTGTTCAAAATAGAATGTGATTAAAGACATAGCATTGTGTTAAATGGAAATCATATGTTTTTGCTGTTGAGAAAAACATGGATATGCCCACTGCAGGGATATACTTTATTCAGAAGTTATTACAGGTCAAACTTGCTTTTTTGGGTGCAGTACTTCGATTGCCTGCCGTTATAGGACGGTGTTGCTTCTACTGCAATATATGGAGAACTGTTGTCACTGATAAAATTGTCCTTGAGAGCAACAGTGTCACATTACATTGACAAGCCATAGTAGTATTGCACCCAATAAATTTTAATTTGAGTTGTAACAACTCTTGAAAGTAGGATCTTTAAGCAGAAATGTTGCTAGGTTCCCAAAAGACCCTGGGTTTGGACCAAACTAAAGGATTATTAGTGCACAATGGAGCCCAGTTTTATCATGGCTAATAGGTAGATAACATGCACCAAGCTGGTAACAATGCCCTGGGCTTTGACACTTGAGGTTTTATCTCACTCAGCTAGTACCTAGCAATGCAATGTCAGCATTGGAAGTAACATTGTTTTACAGGAAAACCCTACAAAATATAACTTTTTCATACTACACAAGACTTTCACAAGATTCGTATAAGTAACTTTTTCTTTCATTAACACACACTCCCACACATGTAAAAACCACGTACGCATGCCCACCCAAACACACACACACAGGACACACTATCACAAAAAACACACACGTGCACTCAGAAACATGCACCCAACACACAAAGACAGACATTCTTTACAAGGACACAAACGTACATCACACAAACACATACATACTTTGGACACTCTCTGGCCAATCAGAACGCTCCAGTTTACATGCAGGAATCCTCCGTCATCAGAGGAGGCTGGATCGAGGGAAGGGAGAAGAGGAAGAGTGACAGACTGCGGTGCAGAGCTGTTCCCCCAGTCTGTCCAGAAGGAAGGCACAGGATAATCGGTAAACATTTAATTTTGACCAAACAAAGAATTTAAAAAAAAAATTACAATTGTATACCAGCTAGTCGCTATATAGACTTACATTTTAGACAAACTTGTATAGGGGTGATGAATCCCCTTTAAACACCCTACTTTTAAAAGGTGCAGTTATATGTATGTATACTGTGTGTATGTTTGTTTGGATAGGTCCCCTTTAAAACTTTAAGGACCACAAGGATGTGCAATACATTGTAAAGAAATCTTCTCTTTAAATGGTTATATTAAGGAAATGCTTATGTATCAGGTTTAATTACATCAGCACACTCTCTTGTGCATAATACACTCATTAAGCTACTTTGCAGCAAGAAATGTCTGAAGCACACTGCACAGCAGGACCCTACTTTTGTTATAAGTGTTATACTTTTATTTATATTTATTAACATACATAATCATTGCTTTAATTTCCTCATCAGAGCTTAAGTATGTAGAAACAGCACTTATCATATACATAAATACATTACGTTGTTTGCCTTTAGGAGTATACGAATATAAATAAAATCCCTTTGTCTAAAGCATTTTAGGGTGGACATACCAGTCAATGACCGTTCATATTTAAAAAGCCTAAAACAATTCCGTCATATAAACGTCAGTGGGGGTCATGTACTATACTATTTTCCAGCAGATTTGCAGCAGATTGGCCTACACCTAGGCAGAAAGTGGGATGCACCTGCTTTACACCTATTTACCCATCCATTCCACTGGAAAATACATCCGTGCTCTCATTTTACACCTGTCAGCACCTGGGGCAGAAAAGGAGAAGTTATTAGTGAAAAAACAGAATATATCATTTTAATGAAGATTATAATGGCCTTAAATATAATGTAGTGTGATAACATTTATCCCCCAATCTCTTCATCTTGCTCAGATATTGGACAAAGGGAGGGACCCTTCTTTCCCTCCCTGAAAGAAATAAAACGAAATAAAAACATAATAATATGGGATTCATTCTCCTAATAATATGTTTTCAATTTTCAGTAAAATG
Organism: Rhinophrynus dorsalis; assembly: GCA_037306005.1. NCBI lineage: Eukaryota > Metazoa > Chordata > Amphibia > Anura > Rhinophrynidae > Rhinophrynus > Rhinophrynus dorsalis. The sequence continues at coordinate 187,343,495 of CM074723.1, forward strand.
AAAAAGATAAAAATAAAATGGGGACTAAATACTCCTTATGAATCTATTGTCCTAAAGTCCAGTAACTCTCCATGGAAACTCTGTGCAACAAGCAGGTTGGGTACACTGGCTAGAGTCCTCGAGACCAAAAAAGAGTTGAAACAGTGGAAATCAGAGAGGACCAAAAAGGAATTCTGGCAGTAGGAATCAAGTCAATATGGGGGCCAAAGCCCCATATTAATTTACTAAATACCCAAAGAAGGGGGACAGGACTCACTTATTTACTCTCCCACCAGGAGAAGCATTGTTAAGTAAAGATTAATGTGTGGATTGGAGCCCCATACTAATATCTTTGTGCACAAGTTAGTGGTCCAGGACTCCTTCTTCTACTCAACCCAATAGAAAATTAAAACAAAAAGGTTAATATGGAGAGGTCATCCATTAAGACTTGAGGAAAGGCGCTTTCGACTAAAACACAGACAGGGATTCTTTACAGTAAGGGCGGTAAGGCCATGGAATTCTTTGCCTCGGGATGTTGTGCTTGCAGATAATGTAACTGCATTCAAAAAAGCAATGGATGCCTATCTAGCACAGAACAATATTGACAGTTATGACAGATGGCTTCAAAGCAAATAGGATATTGATCCGGGGAACTATTACACACACACACACACACACACACACCCCTACATTGGAAATTGCTCCAGATGGCTTTTTTGTTGCCTTCCTCTGGATCAACAGGGGTGTTATTGGCATGGGCTGGACTTGATGGACGCATGTCTTTTTTCAGCCTTATCTACTATGTTACTATGTTACATATTAACCTTATATATGTCTAAGGAAAGGGTTCGGGACCTCTACCCTCTCCTATGGAAAGTGCCAAATTAATATGGCAACTGGACTCCCTATATTAATAAAAAAATGTTAAACTGAGCTAAAAACGTTGTGGTGAATGTAACCAACTTTTTCCATTCAATTCATTAAGGGAGGGAGCAAAGATGCCTTCCCTTTAATGAAAAAAATAATAATATGGGGTCCCACTTTCCATCCTGGTCTGATCGAGGTGGAGAAACTAGGGAATATCAGTTCAATTCAATTTATCATCCGAGTATAAACAGTTCCCCATTTAAAGGGATGTGAGAATACTTCAAAGAGAAAAAACAAAATAAAAACTTGCAATCAGTATACAAAAGTAAAAGATAGGTCTTATACTGGACCCTGAAGGACAGGAGACTTGGAGTGTACCTGAGTCTCAGGGGTAGAAATTTCCAAATTGCAGGAATAGCAGTTGAGAATGTCTTGCCATTCAGTGTGAAGCAACAAATCTTAGGTTCCACCAGTAGGACACCTCCTGTAGACTGCAGTTTGTACTTACCACTCAAGACTGCAAGCACTATGGTCCAAAACCATACAAACCTTATACTCTTGAATCTCACATGAAAGACCACTGGCAGGCAATGCAGATCGCTCAAGATGGAAGAGATATGCTAACATTTTTAGATAAGCCTCAACATCCTAGTTGCTATATTCTGGACCGTTTCAAGACACAAAGGAAGGTTTCCATAAAGACCTTTTCCATAGTCCAAAAGTATTGACACAAAGGCATGAACTAATGACTCTAGATACTTTGTGTTGGCCTCCCCTCTGGCACTCAAAGTATTAAAGTGCAATTATTACATATTACTTAGTAAAAAGTGTGTTTTTTTACTGTGCAGTCTTACAACCACCTGACCTCCTCAGCCGTCATTGGACACAACCCTAAAATATATGGCTCACAGTCACACACTGCAGATTGCATATGCAAGCCTCCATCATCCCTTAGTGTCAGACTTGAAAGCTATTCATTACAGTTTATGGGGGCCTGTGAAAGCAGCCCAACGAGACTTTACTTCAAGTCTGACAGTCCAGTCTCTCTCATGGGACCAATGGGGAAGCAACAATGGCTATTGAGGAATGATGGGAATTGTAGTCTGGCAGCAGCTGAAGGGTCTCATGTTGCCTAGCACTGGGTAAAATCCCCATGGAAATAAATGGGAATGTTTGGATTTTTATTGATTCCCTGTGGTGCAGGTAGGTTTGCTCCAGAATTGCATCACTTTTTTAGTGCATCAGTCTCACAGTGTAACTAAAAAGTCACATTTATCCCAAAACTGCATATATTTGTATTAAAATACAGTTGATATTAACTGTATAAAAAAAATGAAAAACATGCCCCTACATTTTTATAAGTGTGCCACATGTATTCACAGTCTGTTGCCTTTGTAAAATCTGAGTGGTCAAGCAGACACAATAAAGAAATGCAGGTTTCCACTTGTATTCAGTTAGTCATTACCTGCAAATAGTTCACAAGGAAAACGTTGCTGTTGTAGTGTTCCATCTGTACAGAGGTTACACAGCACTTTCCATGCAATACATACAACTTTAGTTGTGTGCTCTGCTCCTGAGGTTGTTATTTTCATTTGTTGTTTTCTGGTTGTTATTTTTAATGTACAGACATTCATTGACTTACATTGTTATAAGTTAACCCCTTAACGTCCGGCCGATTGGCGCAGCGCGGTCAGTTAAGGACCACGGAGCATTTTTTTTAAAATTCCGGTTCTGGACTCCCCAAACGTCGTGCAGCTGCGGGGAGAGCCCGGAATTCCATGACGGTCATAGTACGTCATGGGTCGTTAACTCAGATCGACCCATGACGTACTATGTCCGTCAAGGTTCGTTAAGGAGTTAAGTTGATTTGCACTAAAAGCAGGGCTCAAAATTTCCACTCGCCACTACCCAATGTCGAGTGAAAAATTAGCCCTGGCGAGTAGAAATTCAGTCCTGGTAGGTATGCTATGGCTTGTAATGACGAGTAACTTTTCAGGTCAGGCTAGTAGCAAAGGACTTCAAATTTTAAGCCCTGCTGAAAGGAATAGTAAACCCTAGGAACCAAACAAACATATCGTAAAGGGCATTCTTCCCTGTTTATTGTGCCGGTTGTTAAAAAAAAATAGTACTGAAAGGGTAATTGGCATCTTTTACCAAGTCTCCAGTAAGAACAGATGTAGTAAACAGTTTGGCTCTGCACTGCACAGCCTCAACACCGTTCCTGCCAGCAGTGTAGGGGAGGGGATCAGAAAACTGACCCCTTGACTAGGGTTGCCACCCAGCCGGTATTTTACCGGCAGGCCGGTAAAAAATTGGCTTTTGTCTAATGTTAAGTCTGTGGAGGGAATGCCATGGCCGGTATTTTTTTGAAGAAAAGGTGGCAACCCTACTCTCGACTGGAAGCAGACGGGAACTCAGTCTGGAAGTGCATATAGACTCCATAAACTCTTACTTGTTGGGCTTGTAAGCTGTTGACTATGGTCTGTGGAGACTGAATGAGGGACTAATGCATGAGCAGCAGGGTTTTCTTTTCAGAACTCTGTTCGTCTCCTGTCCTGGTCTGCTGGAACTCCCAATGCAGTTCTGGCTTCAACAGTAGGTCTGCTCCCAGGCCTGTCAATAGAGACTGACACTGTGGGGTATCTATGTATATTGCACACTCCAGGAAACCCTGGGCTAATGTGCTATTACGTGTTTAAATATATTATACACATATGTATGTACATATCTCCTACTAGCATGTATGAAATGGTAGCAGAAGGTTTTACCAAACCAGCTCCTTCTTAGAGACATACACATCATAAACTGTGAACAGTCATCCATCTTTTCCATCACAGGTTACTTCTCTTTTTTTTAGCTTTGCTATGAAACTAAAGGTACCCATACACAGACATATTCAGTCAGCCGATCTTGACCTATCTGGTTGAAATCAATCAGGTCAGGCCGAACAGATTGGTGATTTTTGACTGTCAGGCTGGCTTGAAATTTTTGACCGCCTGGTGATCAGATTGCTCAGCATACCAAAACACAGCGATATTCAATGGGGCTGTAAAGTCAGGTCGATCAGACCTGATTACACAGCCCCAAACACACACAGATAAAAGGCAGTCTGGCTGCAGATTGCTTTGATTTGGTCTGTGAGTGTGCATGGTCCAGAGTAGGGAAACAATCTGTTCCCTCAGCAATCAGATCACTGATTGGGAACAATTTAAATTGCCCTGTGTGTGGGTACGTTAATACCTAAGGTACCAATTTAACACAGTGTTATTATACCTATCTATTTGTGCCGAACATCTATGTGTTATAGAAATTGCCAGAAACATGGCAAATGTCCTCTCTCTATGAAATCAGTAGTTAGTGTGGCTGATGTAGTAAGAAAAACTGGAGCAATTTTGAAGCAAACCAGCTGCACCACTTGGAACAAATTAAAATGTTCCCAGTTCTCATTGATTTAACCCTTTAAAGACAAATGGGTGTGCAGTGAATTGATTTGCATTGCGTTGCACACCCTTTTGGTCCTTATAGGGTCAAACAGAGTTTTTAACCCCCTAAATGCTCTTGCAATGCATCGGAATCCTCTAGCATTCAAGGTGTAAAAAGAAATGACCCATTTAAATCAATAGGACTTTTATTAGTCCCCTGTGGTGCAGTTCATTTACCTCAGAATTGCTCCAGTTCTTATTAGTATTCTTGCCTCAAGGTGAACATTAATAGTGTCTCCAGAGTTGTATCATACAGCAATATGTATTCTCCAGACAGGTGCATGGGTTTATGTCCAAATCTTTATGCTTATTATATATATCATTCATATCATTTATATCAGTAGGAATTTAGGGAAATGTTATTGGTCGTCTATGTTTAGTTGCCTCCAAATTTCTCTACTGTTTCTTAGTCAGCCTCCTTGACTCAATAAGGAACTACTTCAATCTCATTGCAAAGAGTAGTATATTGGTCCATAGACTTTCAGGGATGATTGAGTACTCTAACAGTTTACAAACACTCCTTAACATGCCCAGACATGTTTAGTAATATCATTCTGGTTAATCAGCAGTAAATTAAGTTTTTCTTTGAAGATCCAGTAGTTTTGCAGTTGGCTCCTTCCAATTTCTTATCTCTTGATAAATACATTCACAAAAAGCATGTTTACATTTAATTAACAAATACCACTCCAGAGAATTTTACCAGCCTTCATAAAAAGCCTCTCCAGTTTGTTTTATTTGAAGGTGAATGCTACCAAAAGGAGCAGTTTTTTTATATTTTCATAGCTAGCATATCCTCCAACATTTCACAAATTATAAAAAGTACACTCATAGCTACTGGTTTAACCCTTTGACTGCCAAAGGGGTATGCAACACATTACAAAGCAATGCATTGTGTACCACTCTCGCACACAAAGGGTTAAAACACATTCTGGGTATACATATATTTCAAAGGAGACAGAAACAAACAAGAGGGATGTACACAGACGTGATAATAGAAATAATAATGAGATTTTCTTTATATTTTGCACTTTTTTCAGTCCTGTAAATAAAATATTATTACAGTGCATGTCTGTGATCACCCTGGTGACTAAGTGAATGTACAGAATGAATCCATCAGAACTCCCCTCCCTTCTGTGTTGAAGAAAGGTCCAAAATGAACTTGCTGTTTTATAAGGTTCGAAAGTACAAAAAGTATTGTACCAGCTAAAAATTTACAGTTGGAGGCTATGAACTGTGCTAAATAAATGATGCAGAAATTAGGGTACATTTTTGACAGGATTTTATCACCGTAATTAGCTCTTTGAGTGCCAGAGTGGTACGCATCATATTCATACCTCCTAACATTTCAAACTGCCAAGGAGGGACAATTGTGTTTTAGGGGGTGTTGCAGGGGTTGTGGCAGGTGGGCGGGGCATTAACAAGAATTTTTAGGCTGTTTCATGACCTATTGACACCTCCTTGTGTTACCTAATAAATGACTTATAACAAGACCAAAGTATTTTATTTAAGCACACTAATTTATAAACACATCTACTGGCGTTTAAAGAAACAATAAAGAGCCCCCCCCCCTTCCCTGAACCAGGTGTGAGGGAGGGGGGCATGACTGCGGGACGGACGGTTGAGTCTTATACCATAATATTTTGTTTTTCTGGGGTTTACTATTGGGTGTTTGCCTGGGTGGTGAGGGGGGGTTATTTGTTTATAAATATTCCCCCTGGGGCTTCGGCACCATTTTGTGCAGCCGTCAGCCTCAGGGGGAATAAGAGTAGCCTGTTTCTCCTTTGTTCTGCTCTTTTGTTCTCCTTGAATATGGACCCTGAGGCTCTTACCGTCTTGCTGATCCGGGTATGTGCGCTCGCCGAGTCCAATGGTGGAGCGTGGCTGGCGCAGCTGTTGGATGGTGCTCCGTCAACAGTTGCTAATGCCCCCGGTGCGGATGAACTGTTGACTCCTGAGGTGCCTGCTTCGCGGCCGCGGAGGTCTAGGCTGCCTTCCAGATATAGCCCTTCTGCTTCTTCTCCCCGTGTTCGTGCTGTATCTGCAACTCCGGACCGCGTTGCAGGTACTGTTCATCCTACTGCTGTTCGTGATTGCCCGGATGAGCGGGGGCGCTCCAAGCGGCGCAGTCGCTCTGGACGGGCGGCTGTGGCTTCTGGCAGAGGCGTTTCTTCTGGTGCTGTGTGTGACGCGGGGCCTAGTGGCCAGGTTACGGCAGGGCCTGCGTGTGATCGCCTGCGTGAGGGAGCACAAGATGGCGGCCATTCCTTCAGGCGCAGATCTCGTAGCCCTCTCGCGGGATCACACTCTGGGGCCTCACATCCCGCGAGATCAGGGCAGGAAGATTATGATTCTGCTTGTGTACCGGAGGTGTCCTCCAGGAGCGCTCCGCTTGATGTTTTGGGCTCACCAGCCTTAGCTTCTGCGGCAGGCTGCAGCACTGCTTCTGCTTCTGCACGTCCTTCTGCTTTGACTCGGCCTCACAGACCTTCAAGAGCTTCTACATCATCTACTGGACGCAGATCTGCTAGCACCCCCAGGAGTGACCGGTCTGTTCAAGTGATTTCACCAGTGGCTTCCCTTTCTGGTTTTTCTTCTGAATCTGAGGAGGAGGCGCAGCCTCAACCTTCGGTGCGTTCTGCGGTTGTTCCTGTTGCATGCCAATCAGGTATAGGGGCTTGGGATGCGGTTGCTGGCAAAGTGCGTCAGGATAGTCAGGATAGTCAAGGTTTAATTGTTGCGTTGCGCGCAGTGCTTGATAGGTTAGAGGCAGGTCCCAGCGCAGCTCATGCTCCCCCTTTGCACCCTGATGGGTCATTGGTTAGAGTTGGGTTGGGTCAGACTTGTCCTTCGGCCCCGTTGGGTTTGCATGTTGCTCCCGACGTGAGGGAGAAGATTTGGCGAGGCGAGTTTGTGGACATCCTGTCCCTTGTCCAGCCTGACAAGGAGACAGTGGACAGACCATCGCGTCGTGTGGAGGGTGAGGAGAAGCGCAAGGTTCCTCGCACGTTTGGGAACTGGTTGCAAGGTTTCTCTATTTTTGCGAGTATTCTATGTGAGAAGTTCCCTGAGCGGGGTCCTTCTCTTTTTAGTTATTTGGATATGATTTGGGGGGCTTATAAGGTGTATGGTGGTTTGTGTTGGTTCCGTTATGACGAACAATTTCGTCAGCGGATGTCATCTAGGCCGCAGTTGGGTTTTGATTGTCAGCACGTCAATCTTTGGTTGCTCTTGATGACCCCTCATAGACCTGCCCCCTTTCAAGGGGCCGCCGGTGTCTCGGCTGCTTCCGGGGGACCGGCGACTGCCAAGAAGGGACTGTATAACGAAAGCCACTGTAGATGGTACACATCGTGCCGTTTTAAGCATGAGTGCTACCATTGTGGATGCCCCCACCCTGCAGCCCGCTGCTTCAAGAAAACCAAGCAGGGGGTCAAGTCTGGTGTCCGTGACGGGGGGAAAGGCGGTGACGCCGGTGAGCGTGGAAAAGATAGAGCTGTGGCTAAGCCGGTATCCCAATCATAGGGAGGCGGCTATTCTTAGGGATGGTTTTCGGGATGGTTTTTGGATCCCATTTGTTCCTTTTGAGGGTGTTTTTATGTCCAGTAATTTGAAATCGGTCGTGGGTTCTGAGAGTTTGGTTTGGGAGAAGTTGTTGCGTGAGGTTGAGCTAGGCCGCATGCAGGGCCCATTTGATTCCCCTCCTTTTTGTAATTTCCGGGTGTCCCCTTTGGGTTTGGTCCCTAAGAAGGAACCGGGTAAGTTTCGGATGATACATCATCTGTCATACCCAAAAGGTCAGTCTGTCAATGATGGTATCGCCAAGGAGGAGAGTCGGGTCCAGTTTGCTTCTTTTGATCGTGCGTTGTCGCTGGTCCGAGCGGCGGGCCGAGGATGTTTGTTGGCCATGTCTGATATTCAGTCTGCTTTCCGACTTCTCCCAGTTCACCCAGACTGTTTTCACTTATTGGGCTATTGTTTTGATGATGTTTTCTTTTTTGATATGTGCCTCCCTATGGGGTGTTCTATTTCTTGTTATTATTTTGAGTTATTTAGTTCTTTTTTGGACTGGGTGGTCCGACATGTGTCGGGTTTGCCCTCCATACTACACTACTTGGATGATTTTCTTTTTGTAGGTCCGAGTGATTCTGCAGATTGTTTGACTCTGTTGTCTGTGTTTCGCGAAGTGACAGTGCGATTTGGGGTTCCTCTGGCAGTCGACAAAACGGAGGGTCCACAGTCTGTCATTTCCTTTCTTGGTATTGAAATTGATTCGGCAGCAATGGTTTTTCGGCTGCCGCAGGATAAATTGTGTGCGTTGATGGCTTTGGTTAGCTGTGTTCGCTCTGCTAAGAAGGTGACTTTGCAGCAGATGCAGTCGCTCATTGGACATCTCGTTTTCGCGTGTCGTGTGATGCCTATGGGTAGAGCGTTCTGTCGTCGGTTGTCATTGGCTACAAAGGGAGTGAAGGCTCCCCATCATTACATACGCGTCGGTGCTGGTTTAAAAGCTGATTTGGCAATTTGGGAGCAGTTCTTGGCGGAGTATAATGGTCAGACCTGTTGGCAGTCTGCTGCTTTGGATAGCCCGGTTTTGGAGCTGTTCACGGATGCGGCAGGATCTTTTGGTTTTGGTGCTTATTTCCGTGGCCACTGGTGTGCTGCGGAGTGGCCCAGTGAGTGGTCTGGGTCCGATTTGATCCGCAATTTGACGTTTTTGGAATTGTTTCCGATTGTTGTGGCTGTTGAGGTGTGGGGTGAGCTGTTTCGGGATAGTCGGGTGGTTTTTTGGACTGATAACATCGGTGTGGTCCATGTGGTTAATAAGTCGACATCTGCTTCCCCCCCAGTCTTGGCTTTGTTGCGTTTCCTTGTTTTGCGCTGCTTACAATTGAACATAAGCTTTAGGGCGAAGCATGTTCCTGGTTTAGAGAATGACATCGCTGATGCTTTGTCTCGATTCCAGTTCGACAGGTTCCGTGTGCCCGCACCTGGGGCAGCGGTGGAAGGTGTTCCTTGTCCAGGGCACTTGTGGAGCCTTGTTTCCGACCTTTACTAGAGCTGGCTTTGAGTTCCTTGTCACCTGCTACCCTTTCTTCCTACTCGTCAGTGTGGCGGGAGTGGGTAGGCAGTTACTCAGTGTCTGGTTTGTATTCGTCCAGAGAATTGGCTGTCCAGGACTACCTACTGGATCTGTTGCGTCGTGGTGTTGGGCCGGCTACGGCCGACCGCAATATGGCCGCCCTGTCTTTTCTCTTTCAGCTTTGCGGCTGGGAGGATGTTACGAAGAGTTTCATGGTGCGGAGAATTCTTAAGGGTTGGAGGCGTTTAATGCCAGCTGGGCCTGACGGCAGGCGTCCTGTTTCTTTGACTCTCCTTAGGCAGTTATGTGGGGTTTTATCTTCTGTTTGCCGGGATGGTTTTGAAGGGGTTTTGTTTAAAGCTTTATTTGTTGTTTCCTTTTTTGGGGCGAGGTGGTTTCGATTAGTGCTAACAGAGGTGGTGGATTTCAATTTTCAGATGTTGACATTTCTGCTGAGAGGGTGCGGTTTCGGCTTCGAGGGTCTAAGACGGATCAGGCGAGAATGGGTAGCTTGGTGGTTTTAAGTGCTACGGGGGATTTGGTATGTCCTGTGAGTTGGATGTGTGAGTACTTGCGTCTGAGGGGTTCGGCTCCCGGCCCTCTGTTTAGGCATGCGGACAGCAGTCCGGTCACCCGTTTCCAATTTAAGTCCATTTTTAGGAAGGGTTTGTCCATGTTAGGTTTTAATCCCCGGGCTTTTTCTTCCCATTCTTTCCGGATAGGTGCCGCCACTGTCGCAGCGTCTGCGGGGTTTTCTGAGCAGCAAATTAGGTGCATAGGTCGCTGGAGATCGGGAAGATTTAGGTCCTATGTACGTCCTCACTTACTTTCTTGATTGTTTTGCAGGTCGCCCCCCTGTTATGGTCTGGATCCTTGGTCACTCTTTTATCTTTTGGGCTGCACGCAGAACTGAGGATCGTTGCTATGGCAGGGATTTGGGTTTTCCTTCGACCGTGGCCAGGATTCGTTGGAGGGGGATTAGGGGTCTTAGTTGGGTTAATTTGAGGGAGGAGTGTTTGTACATACGCAGTGTAGTCTCGGGCCCGACCATTTTAGTATTACACGCTGGTGGTAATGATTTAGGCGAAATCAGAACGGTTGACCTGATTTACACCATTAAGCAGGATATAGCTCGTTTCTATGCTCTGTTTACTTGTGTGGTAGTGGTTTGGTCTGCGGTGGTCCTGAGACTTTGCTGGCGCGGAGCTAGGGATATGAGGGCTTTGGAAAAGTGCAGGAGAAAATTGAATGTGGCTGTTTCTCGTTTTGTTTCTCGGATCGGTGGGGTGGTGATCCGCCATAGGGAATTGGAAGGTCCAAACTTGGCGTTATTTCGCCGCAGGGATGGAGTGCATCTCAACCCCATTGGTCTCGACATTTTTAACGTAGGTTTGCAGGAGGGTATTGAGAGGGCGTTGGCTGTGGTGGGGCGCTGCTCCCATTAGGGGAGCTGCGGTGGCGGGGGTGGGTCCTCGCCAACGGTTTCATTTGTAATTGGCCTTGGTGATTTGGGGAGTTAGTCTCCCACTCGTGAGCTAACGGCGCTAGTGGGAGCAGAGACTCATGGGAAGTTGTGTTGTACATCGTGCCCCCCTGGCATGTGCTGGGGGGCAGGCACATTATTAATAAAATTCTATGTTAATAAATGCTGTGGCCCTTTCTTCCCAATCGGTAGTCGTGTTTTATTGGGGGGAAGAGGGGGCTAGACTGTTTGGGAGTCTTTGCAGTCAAGAGCCCCCTCCCTTCCCTGAACCAGGTGTGAGGGAGGGGGGCATGACTGCGGGACGGACGGTTGAGTCTTATACCATAATATTTTGTTTTTCTGGGGTTTACTATTGGGTGTTTGCCTGGGTGGTGAGGGGGGGTTATTTGTTTATAAATATTCCCCCTGGGGCTTCGGCACCATTTTGTGCAGCCGTCAGCCTCAGGGGGAATAAGAGTAGCCTGTTGCTCCTTTGTTCCTCTCCCTCCCTATTTGTTATTTTGTCACATCGCTTAGTTTGTTAAGGCGGGGGTGGGTCCTCGCCAACGGTTACATTTGTAATTGGCCTTGGTGATTTGGGGAGTTAGTCTCCCACTCGTGAGCTAAAGGCGCTAGTGGGAGCAGAGACTCATGGGAAGTTGTGTTGTACATCGTGCCCCCCTGGCATGTACTGGGGGGCAGGCACATTGTTAATAAAATTCTATGTTAATAAATGCTGTGGCCCTTTCTTCCCAATCGGTAGTCGTGTTTTATTGGGGGGAAGAGGAGGCTAGTCTGTTTGGGAATCTTTGCAGTCATGTGAGTTTTATTGCTGTGGAGCAATGTGATACATTTATACACACACACCACACCGTCTGATCTCCTAAAAAGAAGGACATTAGGGTGGGAAAGATGGACAGTCGGATTTGGGTCTAAAAGAGGGACTGTCCCTCCTAAAGAGGGACACTTGGGAGGTATGCACATTGCTCTGCAATGCCTTGCACTCCCCACCGGCACTCAAAGGGTTAATCAAGGCTTTACAGAATATTGTAGGAATCTGCATGTTTTTTTTAACTGGAGACTTTTATTATAGTATATAATTTGAGTCTCTGTATAATAATAATAATAATACTACAGAGATTGGAATTTTTTTGACTGGAAAGTGATCTTACAATGTACAAGTTGAAGTTCTGTAGCGCAATACAGTACATGGAGAGCTTTTTTAGAGTTGCTCATTTTTGCAAACACAATATATATTGATTTTCTATAGAATTATTCAGGAACAGGAGATACTGTAATTTCTCACATATATACTGAGACTCTGAGGAAGTATGTAGGAATTGGAAAGCTAGATTTCAATGCTAAATTTTCTTCCATTAAATATATGACCACTCTGTGGAATAATCTTTGTTCTGGAAAGTATTTTTTTGTTTTGTTTTTATGAGTGTAGAATTACCTCATACTATACATTCTATGATTCATAGGATCACTGGTAAAGAGAAGCTCATTTGTATAACTAAAAGACTTTGAAGCCAAGACAGTGGCTGTGATGCAGATAAATATATCTCAATTCCTTGATATGTTGGCAAGTCACTTTATCTCTCTGTGCCTCATGCACATACCTGGGAACTCTCAGGGTTTGACCCTGAGACTCAGGGTTTTGGCCCACATCTCAGGGTCTCAGGGTGAAGAGCCAAAATCTCAGGGTGAGAGAGGTCAGTGCTACCTGTTATATATTCTGCTCCAGTTAACTGCTTCTTTAGTCTCTAAACTGGTGCCACTTGTACCAGAAAGGCAGAGGGAGAAATCCTGCTTGATTTGTGTGTGTTCATGAAGTGATATCTGTAAGTTGTTGTATATTAATGTCTCCATGAATGCTGAATGGAGCGACTCTAAATTACAGCGATGAGGGCTATACTGCGGATTATCTATATTGTGGGAAATTTAAGGGTTAATATTTACACAATCTCAGGGTCAGCTCATTTTGAAAGTTCCCAGGTATGCTCATGCAGCAAGGAACCTAAATTGTACGTGTTATGGAACAGGGACTCACAGAATATTCTGTGTCCAGCCCTGCATATGAATTGCTAGCTCTGTGTATGAATATGTATATTATCATGCTGGAATTGGAGAACATTCTTGACTGGATAATTTTCCCACAGTGTACACAAATATGAACATAATAGGGTAAATACAGAAAGTAAAGAGCTTTTTTTGATTGGAGAATTTTATCACACTGTATAAACTGATGCTTCCTCTATAGGAACAAACAGGAAATGGAGATATGCTTTTGACTGGATAATCTTTGTAAAACATATAAATTGCGACTTCATAGAGTACCTGAATAAATGTTTTCAACAGCAGAATTTCCTTAAACTAAATAAATCAAAGCTCTATAGAATAACATACTGTAGAAATTAGAGAATTTATGTTGCTCTGACATTTTTCAGAGAAAATAGTGTGAGGCTTTATAGAATTGCCTCAGCTGGCAACTGGATGAATTGGTATACTGGGAGTTTTATTCCATCAGTTTGAGTAGAGCCTCATGCTGTAGCTGTAGAACTGTACAAACACATTCTAAGAATTGTATCATGGGTTATTCTGATAGATCTAATAAATAAGTTTCATATTATAGAGTTTGGTGGGTTTTCAGGTTTAGCAGTTTAGAGTAATAGTTTAACACCAAGGCCGAACAACCCCCTGGACACCCATGAGCTTAAAATATAACCATGGAAATATGCAGACACATTTCCTGTAAGCACCACCAAATATATCCCTAGGGCCTTGACCCTGGGCCACTGCATTCCCAGAGTCTCACCTAACCACTACATCACTAATACAACTGCAGCATTCTCTGGCAGACCTCCAGAGGTGTTAAGGGAACAGGTAAAGTTTTAACTCAGAAAGCTTAATTATTAATTTTAAAGCTCATTTGAAGACTACCTTCTTTTACTTTTACTCAATGCGTAGCCTAATTTGTGGGGATGTACAAATTCCCTGGCCTAGTGTTTTTTCTGAGCTTTGATGGTGGCTTCCTATTTATGTTCTTACAATGCAGGGTATGTACATAAGTGAAGATCACTTTAATGTATACCACTGTGCACACTATGCCGTCTTAAGGACATCAATGTAAGCAAGCTCCTAATGCCTTTCCTTATAGCATGCCCAGGAAAATGTATCAAAGGTATGCTACTTTCCTTTGCGCCTTTTTAGTATCTCAGCCCCCCACAGAGGACAATTTTTGCAGTAGGTAGCTTAGTAAGAATGAGTTGCAGTGCTGGTATTAGCTTAGTATCATAGTAGTTGGCCTAGCTTTTTAAACTGATTGTTCCTCATTTCATTTGCAACTACAGTGCAGAGATTATTAAACTCATATTGAATATTAGGACAGCTGTAAGGGAAAACGGTGTGTCTTCAGAATAATTGAGAGTATTTAGCATGATACTCCATCGATTCATCTGCTACTTACGCATAGGTATAGCAAATCACAATTATTGTATTTCAATGTAGTGCTTGTGAGAGTTAACATGTCTTGATTCATTCCTTCATTTATCCATTCCTCATATTCATTAGAGCATGAACATTCTTTAAGAGTACCTCTGGGATGTTCTTTGCATAATAATTCACCAAGGTGTGCTTTTAAGTTAGGGACCCAACATAGTATTCATTAACCTTTGATTGTCAGAGGAGAGTGCCGAGCCCATCTGATACTTAAAAAGTTAAATCTCTGAGCATTAACCCTTTGAGTGGCAGAGAGGTATGGACCGCATTGCACAGCAATGCATTCCATACCCCTCTGGCACTCAAAGGGTTAATGTTCTATATGTTGGTGAAAAAAAATATTAATATAAGTTTTTTAGAAATATAGCGGACAATAATACATTGTTTAAACCCTTGAGTTCCAGAGGGGTATGCAATGCGTTGCGGACCTCTCTGCGGCTCAGAGGGTTAAACGCTATATTAGTGCCTGGTTCCATAACAATATGCCTCCATTATTTTAGTTCCAAATAAGCCAAGTGAAATTTAAGCCATTATAGTAGTCAAAGTTGCGCAGTATAATTTGTCCGAAATTTAATAAAAAAATCCTTAGCTTATTAAAATGTCTCCGCCGCTGTGTGTGGCCGCAGAGTCGGCACAGTGGAGACAGTGTTGTGTGCAACAGGCCCCCCCATCCAGTCCCTCATGGGCCAATGCCTGTTCCACATTGAGAGAATATGTACAGAGACTGCCTTTATATATGGGCAGTCTGTGTTCAAATTCCCTCACAGCAATTGGCAGAGATGTGCTTATGCACATTCCAGCCAATCAGTTTAAAGCACAGCCATTCAAATCTGATTGGCTGGGATGTGCATAAGCCCCATATCAATACATCCACTAGGGATGCCTTTTAATCTCTGCGTCGGCTGACTTAAGACTAAAGACTTTAGTAAAAAAAAAAAAAAAAAAAAAAAAAAAAAGGATCTTAAATGTTATGCGCTAAAGTGAGTCCCTAATCGGATCTTAACAGCTAACGCAGTCCATTAAATGTCAACTTGTAGCATTTTTTTTATTTTCAATGGGCCAAAACACATCTAAATTTAGTGTCAAGTAGGGTTTTTTTTGCCAGCATTTTTTCATTGCAATGATCTTTAAATTGCTTACATTGCTTGGAAAAAATGCAGTCAGCTGTTTTATTTTTGCTATTTGACTGCCTGTAAATCTGGCCCTTTATATTTTAAGAAATTAATCCCTTGGAATATCTATCTGTCTGTCTGCCTTACTGTCTGTCTGATTCATAAAGTACACTAGTATTTGTCAGATTATAAACAGAAACGTTAGTGAGCTACAGCACAGATCAAATGCACAATTATTAACTAATTTAATATTAATATTACCTGACTGTTGTGTGAAAGATACTTACTAGGTAACTCATTGCCAAGCAGTGCATTGGAGACCTCTAGGCCTCTCTTCTAGTTGGTTATTGTACTTTTTAACTCCTATATAGGACTTTTAACTATAATGTGCAGCCATTTGGTGGAGCTTTTAAACTCTTGAATTCAGGTTGCCTGTCACTGTTGTAGACTAGTAGAGGAAATTTTACTGGTTAATAAAATATACAGCCCTACTGATGAATGTGGTTTCTTTTGTAAACCAGCCTATGAAGGCATGATGTGAAGTCTTTGGGGGAAATTCATTAAGCTGTGATAAAGAGGTGATAAAGTGGGGACGACTTCTCCAGTTTATCACTTCTCCAGTTCCTATGTTACTCTATAGAGCCTATGCACTAAGATCTCCAAAGTTGAAGAAATCTTGTGCATAGGGCCCATAGAATAACATAGGTATTGGAGAAGTGATATCACTGGAGAAGTGATCTCCACTATATCACTTATTTATCACCGCTTAGTGAATTTCCCCCTTTGATTGATTTCATTTGCTGTGAATGTATTTACATTGTGGTTTGATGGGTTACCTCTTACCTTACTTTACAGTTACCTGGACTTGGGTGCATATACATTACTTGAGTCTATGAACCTAGTTATACAGCAGACTGACTGTCTGAAAGATGAAGTCAGGCCAACACTGATGCAGACTATCCTTTGTGCATATGAAGATGGCAGACACATAGGGGCACAATATTATTCAAAGTGTTAAACTCTTCTTATATGTAAGAAGTTACTTCTTATTGTGGTAGTAAATAATTACAATATGCCCTTTAATATGAATCCATACAGTACTTGTTACTATTTATTGCAGTTAAATAAAATTGTCCTCTTAAACTATATTTAACATCTTATTTTTAAGACTTCAGATAACATTCATCCCATAAGCAGATGACAACATGATATAGTTCTATCATTTGTATTTCAGTGGAGGGTATATCCTAAATTAACCCTTTGAGTGCCAGAGGGTATGCAACCCATTGCAAATGCTCATTTATATCAATGGACATTTCTATCCCTCTTTCTATTTTGCAGTTGGTTTGTTCCAGAACTGCTAATCTTTATGGAGGGTATACTCAAAAGGATTTGGTCTAAACTAGGTGTTGGAACTGATTTCTTAATACTGTGCCTGCCTAATGCCAATTTACTAAGCTACCTGCTTCTAAAATAGTCCTCTGTAAACCACTTGAGCCAAGGAGAGGGCAGTGTAGATGTTTATGGTTATTACTTTCCCCTGCACCTATGTACTCACAAGTCTTAGTGGGAAATGTGCATGCTACAGGGTAGGTGTGCTGGGCTTGCTTTCATTAACACTTTCAGTGACTGAGATGTATCCAACTCATTGCAACCCAATATGTTGCATACCTCTCCGGCACTCAAAGGGTTAAAGACTTAAAGGGGAATTCTCCCCTCTATTAAAGTTCTTCTTATCTTAATGTTCCATCTGAGTAAATCTTCAGTTTTTTTTTTTTTTTTTTAATTTCATGCAGTATAGCCAGAGATATACCACAGGCTGGCAATCTTCTTCTCTTCCCCTCCCCAGTTGTTCCCCGTTACCTCCTTCTCCTCTGATGGAGGAGTCCAGAGTGTGAACTGAAGCGATTTCATTGGCAAGAGAGCGATCCGACTCACACACGGGATGCCTCCATCAGAGGAGGAGGTGATAATGGGGAACAACTGGGGAGGGTAAGAAAGAGACGAAGATTGACAGGCTGTGGTATATCTCTGGCTATACTGCATGAAATTGTCCAGAGAAGTCTGGTCAAAAGTGGTCTTCATGGAAGACTTTCTGCCAAAAAGCCATACCTCTGGTGTGGAAACAAGGCCAAGCGACTCAACTATGTACAAAAACACAGGAACTGGGGTGCAGAAAAATCGGAGCAGGTGCTCTGGACTGGTGAGTCAAAGTCTTAAATATTTGGCTGTAGCAGAAGGCAGTTTGTTCAACGATGGGCTGGACAGCGGTACAAGAATGAGTGTCTGCAGGCAAGAGTGAAGCATGCTGGAGGTTCCTTGCAAATTTGGGGCTGCATTTCTGCAAATAGAGTTGAGTATTTGCTCAGAATTAATGGTCTCCTCAATGCTGAGAAGTACAGGCAGATCCTTATCCATCATGCAATACCATCAGGGAGGCATCTTATTGGCCCGAAATTTATTCTGCTTTATGACAATGACCCCAAACATACACCTAAAATCCTTAAGAACTCTCTTCAGAGTAAAGAAGAACAAGAAGACCTGAAAGTGATGATATGGCCCCCACGGAGCCCTGATCTAAACATTATCAAGTCAGTCTGGGATTACATGTCATGGTTTCCCAAGAATACTTCAAAAGAGATACCGATATATTAAAATAACAATATTTATTAAATAAATACAAACAGGATATGACAATAATTAGGAATAGTCACAGGTAATAGACATGAGGAACAGTAGGGGTCCCACTAGAGGTCAGCAACTCTATCAGGATTAGGAGTCTACCTGAACGAGGGAACCTCTACAAGAGACCGGCATGCGCCCCTGTAGTCTCTGTATATGGAAGGTTTGCCGATGCGCCACTAGGGACAACCTGACTAAAGCCGGCAGTCAGCGGAAAGCAGAGGAACTCCCAAAGGTGGCCGTAATAGGGAGGTGCTACTGACGTACGCCTGCCATCAGTTCCAAGGGGTAAGAAGTTGAGACATCAGTCTTAACTAGAGCCACAGGTCCACACCAGATTGGGTGTCTGCTATGTGCAGGGAATAGGTAGGAGAATAGTTAGACAGAGCCACAGGTAAGCACCAGGTTGGATGGTCAGACAAGTCGGGACATACACAGAATAGGTTGTCAGCCAGAGCCACAGGTCTGCACCAGATTGAGTGTCTGCTGTACAGAGGGAGTAGGCAGGAGAATAGTCAGACAGAGCCACAGGTCAGCACCAGGATGGATGGTCAGACAAGGTGGGTCATACACAGAGCCCAAGGGAACCCAACTGTGTAGAACAACAATGCAAGGGCAACTGAGAATTGGCTCAGTTCCCCTTTAAAGCCCAGCCCAGGAAGTAGATGGGAGGATACTCAGCTGTACAGCATAAAACAAAAGCCTGCGTCATTCTGCCGATTCACGCCCCCGAATGACGCATCTCTCCGTGATGAGTCAATTCTGCGACCTACCTCCGTGTCAGTCAGAGCGACAAAACCCGCTAGCAAGAGGACACGGATGCCCCATAGCTCCTCAAAGTGTGCCCAGCCCAGGAACCGTCAGTGACGCTCGGATGGAAGCCACAGCAACATTTCGACATCTCCTGCGTCGCCACACAGAGCGTCGCTGGAACTAGGTACTGTAACATTACATGAGGAGAGAGAAGCAACTGAGGTTACCTAAATCCACAGAATAACTGTGGTTAGTTCTTCAAGTTGTTTGGAACAACTTACCTGCCGAGTTCCTTAACAAACTGTGTGCAAGTGTACATAGAATAATTGATGTTGTTTTGAAGGCAAAGGGTGGTCACACCAAATATTGATTTGATTTCGATATTTCTTCTGTTCACTTACTATGCATTTTGTTAACTGATAGAAAAACTATTTTGAAAGTATTCTTACTTTTCAGAACATTTTCAACCTGCCTATGACTTTTACAGAGTACTGTATATATATAATACAAGTGTAAAAGCCCGTGTACACGAGCTAAGGTCCGGATGATGTTAACCCTTTGAGTGCTTTGCAATGCGTTGCGTACCCCGCTGGCATTCGAAGGGTTAAAAGGCCGGTCCTGCTCTGCGTCCTGCCGCTGACACAGTCATGCACTGTAGAGACTGCCTGAAAGCATAGAATGCTCCCAGCATTCCTACACCTCCCAGCATTCTTTGCATTCGGGCAGTCTCTACTGCGCATGACGGCTTCTGACAAACATCCTAGCGAATTATTATATAGGATATATATATATATATATATATATATATATATATATATATATATATATGTGGATATATATAATTTAGGTGAGTCTTATAGTCTGAATGCTTCTTTTCTTCTTCCTCCAATCACAATATTTTCTCCTTTAACACATTTATATTTTGACAAAATCTTGTTAAATTTGTTTTAAAATGTATATTTTTTGTTATTATCATTAGGATTTAGTGTTATATTCATTCTAATACAGTTTAACTAATAGACATTTTATCTTGTTATTTACTGAATGCCAATAGTCCCCAACAGAAGATGTAAGTATATATTTTACAATATAGTTGTTAAAATGCAAAACAAATATACATATTTTTATAAAATACTTCCTATAATTAGGGATAGACTTTTGTGTATATATAATGTTCCTGTTAGCAGGATTGGCTACATGAGAGCACATCGAATACACTACTAAGAGGCTATTCACTTAAAGGGAGAGTTATCACCTGAATTAAAGGAGCAGTATACTTTTTTATGAAAAATCTTCATTCTAGGGCTTTTCCTGTTGAGTAAAATAAGGTTACACCCACTGCTGAGAGATGCATATTTCCAGAGTTTTCAAAGTGTAAACCAATGTTTTTTTACATTAGCAGTGCTGTCTAGTGGTCAAATTCCAATTAGTTATTATGTTACATTCTAATAGAGAGGAAAGTCAGTGACATACAGTTCTTCATAGAATGTGATAGAAACTGCAGAGTCCCTTCCTGTCAGTTAGAACCAGGAAGTAAATACACAGTAAATTCACTTCCTGATTATTTGAACTTTTATAACGTTTGAATAAAGCAACTGATAGCAGTGGACGTGCCCTTGTTTTACTCAGCAGGAAAAGCTCTATAAAATATATGTTTTCATAAAAACAAATTTACTACTCATTTAACAATGGTTCATAGCATGTACTTCTACTAGTATTTGTAACAAATTAACTCAACTCTGTGTGTAATATATATATAAATAATTAAATCCCTAATCATAGGATCTGCATGAACCAAAGTAGGAATAGTAGATGGATTATTTTGATGTAGCATAGAGGACATATAACAACTCCCAAAATTCTCATTGATATAAATGGGGCTTTAAACTTTTTGAATGCTAGAGAAGTCTCAAACGCATTGCTTTGCAAGGAGTTGGAAACCCCTCTAGAATTCAATAGTTTAATAGCCCCACTTAAATCAATGCCACTTTATATTTGTCCCCCTGCAGTGCAGCAGGACTGGCCCAGAATTGTTCCAGTTCTTTTTAGTGCATCTGCCTCTTATTTATCCTAGTAAATGAAATGCAATGCATCTATCCTGAGTAAAGCAGTGCTTCCCAACCCTATCTTCTGGGTTGTCTAACAGGTCCTGTCTTTAGGACTTCCCTGCTTGTTCACAGGTGAGTTAATTAGATGACTGAGCCTCTGATTAACTCACCTCTACTCAAGTAGAGAAATCCTAAGGACGTGGCCTTGTACAAGTCTCGTAAGATGGGCTTGGGAACCACTGGTATAGAATATACATTTGTATGAAAATCAAGATGGAAGTTGGCCCTTTTATTAACCCTTTAAATTATGTTCCATGGTAAATGTAAAGTTATTCCTGTATAATCAGAGAATATATAGATATATACTACTGGTAGATTCTCATGTGTGATAATGTTACAGGGGGATGAGACTTCCACTAGACCA
This sequence comes from Rhinophrynus dorsalis, assembly GCA_037306005.1. Classification (NCBI taxonomy): domain Eukaryota; kingdom Metazoa; phylum Chordata; class Amphibia; order Anura; family Rhinophrynidae; genus Rhinophrynus; species Rhinophrynus dorsalis. The sequence continues at coordinate 187,364,885 of CM074723.1, forward strand.
TGAGGAAGTGTTTGAAAGCACAGTCCATATTCTAAGAGAGCTGTTATCTCAGCACCACTGCACCCAACCCAAATAAATCTGGTATCATTGGAAATGGGATGAACACTTCTTTTTAATGTTAATATTCATGCCAGTGATTGTCAACAACAGCATGAGTACAAATGTTGGGTATGAGTGAATAAAGTTAAATTAAATAGTGTAGTTTGGAGCAGCAGGGGATGAACTCTATTGAAACCCGTGTCTCAGCCCCTTGCATCAGATCATGATGGGGTACTATTGATAATAATGACTTTTGAATAAAGCAGCTGTCAGTACCCTTGTTGCACTCAAGAGGAAAAGCCTGTAATATATGTATTTTCTATTAAAATTTTACTGATCCTTAAGCCTAGAAAACTGAATCCTGTAAAATACTCCACGGATCATCCATGGCTATAGATTAATTGGTATAATACACCTTTGGAATCTTTGCTTGATCACAAAGTGATTTTCAGAATACATCATATTGAAAATCAAGTTATATTGCAATGTGATTTAAGACTCATGCCCTGTCACATTGCACAGCTTTGTAAATCATAGAAATGAAATGAGTGCGGAGAGAACGCATTTGTTAATTTGACTACTGTGCCTTGTACAGTATTGTTTTCCTTCTTGTATAGCATAGCTACTACCTCTTCCACAAAAATGGCTTTTCCTTTTTTGTACATCATGGTTTCTGGTTTTTGCACACTATTACTTCTACCTTTTTTAAAAAATGGCTTTTTCCTCTTGTACAAAACTGCTTCAAATTCTTCAGAAACATGGCATCTGGGTCATGTTCTACATTTCTTATGCCTCTCTTAAAACATTTCTGCCACTTGTACAATATGGCTTCTTCCTTTCATACAACACAATTTCTGGCACTTGCACAACAATTGCTTTTGCATTTTTTTTTTAAATATAGCTTCTACCTCTTGTACAACAGGGCTTCTTATTTCTGTACAACACAGCTTCTTATTCTCATACAACTTGGCTTCTGGTCCTTGTACAAAATGCCTTCAGTTTCTTGTACATCATGGCTCCTGTTTCTTGTACAGCATTGATCCTGTTTCTTGTGCAATATGCTGTCTACCTCTTGTACAACATGGCTTCTCCCCCTTTACAACATGACTTCTAGCTCTTGTGCAACATTTCTTCTATCTCTTGTACAGCTTGACTTCAGCCTCATGTATAACATGGCTTCTGCCTCTTGTACAATATGGCTTCTAGTCTTTTTGCAACATGGCTTCTACCTTTTGAACAACAGGGCTTCTGCTTTTTGTACATCATAGCTTCTGGGTCTAGTACAGCATGGCATCTTGTATAAGAAAACCAAAAGCGCTCAAAAACTCAGAAAACTAATTTAAAACTACAAAGATATATATATAGTTCCAAACAAAATGCCTCAAAAGAATGTTGCTGCTCTTCTTCGTGGGTACTCTTCCCCTCCAAATATCCTGTAATGAAAAACAAAAGAGCACACACACTCTAAATTTAAAAGTTTCAGATATGATGTGTTAATGTACCACCTTCACCACACACATTAGGTGGGAACTCGCTAGGAAAAGAGGCTATAACGGCCTCTCATAGTACATGTATGTTTATGTACACCCCAGGGTAGTCAATCGATAATATCACCAACTCCACCAGAACTCGATTCCATATATAACATGAAAAACATTCAGGGAGACTTTAAGGGTAGCGTTTCAACAAATGACCACCACCATTAGGCACCCCTAATAAATGGGCTACTCTCGTGTAGAAGAGACTAACACAGTCTCTAGTGGTACTGTTCATCGCCTGGAATGAGTCACAGGCCAAGCTCTTTATAGGAATCCAGTCTGGAAACACCTTCTCCTAAAGAATAAATAGATCCGATGGAGTAGTTTATCAAAAACAATTTAATGCAAACAATATAAAAAGAGAGTACACAGAAACAACATATTAACTTAGCACATGTGCCATAAAAATAATAAAACAATATCTTACCACACTTTTTCATTATGAAATATGTAGGGTTATTTTATACTCTTTGAGTATGTTTTTATGGCACTGCCCTGGGGTGTACATAAACATATGTGTGCTATGAGAGGCCGTTATAGCCTCTTTTCGTAGTGAGTTCCCACTTAAAGTGTGTGGTGAAGGTGGCACATTAACTTTTACGTTTAGATTATGTGCACTTTTGTGTTTTTCACTATAACATGGAATCTGCCTTGTGCACAACATGGCTTATTTTTCCTTACAATATGACTTCTATCTCTTGTGCAACATGTTTTCTATTTCTTGAACAGCATGGCTTCATCCTCTTGTATAACATTTCTTTTGCTTCTCATATAACATGTCCTTTGCTTCTTGTATAACATGGCTTATGCCTCTTGCTTAACATGGATACTGCTTATTGTGCAACATAACTTTTGTTTCTAGTACAGCATAGCATCAATATCTTGATAACATGAATTCTGCCTTTTGTACAGCATTGCTTGGAAATGTGGTTTCTGCCAAGTCATCTGCTTCTTGTACAACATGGTTTCTATTTTTTGTACCACATCTTTTCCTCTTGTACAAATTGTCTTCTTCTTCTTGTATAGCATGGTTTCTGCCTCTTGTACAACATGGCTTATGTATCTACGTGCCTTCTGTTTCTTGTACAACATGGCTTATGCATCTCCCTGCCTTCTGCTTCTTATACAGCATGCCTGCTGCTTGTTGCAAAACAAGGCTTCTGTCTCTTTTACAACATGGCTTCTGTTTCTTGTACAACATGGCTTTTGTCTTGTATACAACATGGCTTCTGCCTTTTGTATAACATGGCTTCCCTTTTGTTTAACATAACTTTACCTCTTGTACATCAGGGCTTCTTATTCTTGTTCAACATGGCTTCTGTTTGTTGTACAATATGGCATCTACCTCGTGTACAATATGGCTTCATTTATTTTTAGCACATGGTTTCTGCTTCTTGCACAAAATACAAAATGCCTTCAAAATACCTTCTGTCTCATGGCTTCTGCCTCGTACACCATACCTCCCAACATTTCAAATTGCCAAAGAGGGACACTTGTATTTTAGGGGGTGTTGCAGGGGGCGTGGCTGGTAGGCGGGCACTACAGAGAATTTTTAAGCTACTTCATAACCTATTGACACCTCCTTGTGTGACCTAATAAATTACTTATAACAAGACCATAGTATTTTATTTACACATAGTAATTTATAAACACATATACTGATGTTTAAACAAACAATAATGTGAGTTTTATTGCTGTAGATCAGTATGATACACTTATATATACACCTCACCAGTCTGATCTCCTAAAAAGAGGGACATCAGGGTGGGAAAGAGGGACAGAGGGATTTGGGTCTAAAAGAGGGACACTTGGGAGGTATGGTACACCATGGGCTTTATTTTTTGGTCAACATGGCTTCTAGATCTTGTACAACATGTTATATGCCTCTTGTACAACATGGCTTCTTCTTTTACAACATTGTCTCTGTCTTTTGTACAACATGGCTTATGCCTCTTGTGAACATGGCTTTTGCTACTTGTAAAACATGGCCTCTACATTTTGTACAACACATCTTCTTTCTTTCTCTTTTTACAATAGGTCTTCTATTTCTTGCACAACATGGCTTCTACATTTCTTACAACATGGCTACTGCTTCTTGTACAACATAGCTTCTGTCTCTTGTACAACATGGCTTCTGCATCTTATTCAACATGTCTTATGCCTTTTGTACAGCATAGCTTCTCTCTTGTAGAGTATGGCTTCTAACTCTTGCATAACATGGCTTCTGTCTTGTGTGCAGTGTGGCTTCTTTCTCTTGTAGAACATGGCTTCTTCTTCTTGTATAACAGGGCTTCTTCCTCTTGTAGAACATGATTAATTGTAGAATTGCTCCAGTAGAGGTCATAACATGTTTTCAGTATGTATGTTGTACTTTAAATTTTAACATTCTAACTTGCTTTTTCCTAGGATCATTTAATGGGAGAGGTAAAAATTGGTTTCAAATTAAATAGAGTTAAGGCTAAAATGTTAAATAGATTAGAAACATCCATGCACAACATTTCAATGAGTTCAATAAATATTAATCAATGTAATGTAAAGTGTAATCAGGCAAAAATGCAGTAAAGCAGTAAACTATTTTGCATAAAAATTGGGAATATCAAACATTTTTATAAATACTTAGGGGGGATATGTACCAGTTTGCGTCGAGTCATAATTGGTCTCTTTTTATTATTTATTGCTACGAAATGCAGCCATCTTGCTAATCTACTTAAAGGGATAGTAATACTTCGTTTTATCTTTATTTTATTTTGTAGGCATTAAAAAAACATGAAGAATGATATAAGTCTTATCTCTCAAACCTTTATGGTTTAAGAGATATTCACAAGCAAAGTATCCCCCCCCCCCCGTTCAGCCTGATCAGAAGGGAGGTGCCCAGGTAGACTGCAGAGAGGGACAATCTTCAATTAAGATAAGGGAAAAAGCTGAAAAATTTGTCAAGGGGGGAAGGGCTTTCATTCTTTTCATACAAAGAAGATTGTCCCCTGCTGTTATCTGTCTGGTCTTACAACCAGATCCACATCTGAGAAGAGATGACTTACACTAGGAAAAAGGGGCGGGAGGGGGAATCTTTGCTTGTGAATATCTCTTAAATCATAAAGGTTTGAGAGATAAGACTTATATCATTCTAAATGTTTTTTTAATGCCTACAAAATAAAATAAAGTTAAAACGAAGTATTACTATCCCTTTAAAACAATGAGATAAGATTATCAGTACTATGAGCAGAGGTAACACAGAAATCTGCACAAATTTAACAGTGTATCATTATATCACCTGACCTAACAGCTCAATAGTTAACTGCTTTAATCTGATGTACTAAGAAGAAGTGGGGCAATTCTGAAGATACCCAGTTGCCTCATTGGTGGACAAATGCGAATACCAATTGATTTAAATGGGTCTTTTAACCCACTATGTGCTAATGCATTCTCCAACACATTCCTTTACCCCAGAATTGGTATAATTCATTGTACATCAGCATCCCTGATATAGAGAAATAAAATTAGAAATATTGTGCAGTTTCTACTTTGTAGTACTTAACACATATTCCCCTGAAAGATCCGCTCACTATTTGCTTTGTGCAAGCATATGATGTCTGTTTGCTTTTTTCATTTGCGTATGCCAGATTTTTAACATCTTGGGGGAGATGCACTAAGGTACAGTATGAAAAAGAGGTGATAAGTTAGAGATGACTTCTCCAGTGATATCACTTCTCCAGTTCCTATGTTATTCTATGGAACCAACTTTGGAGAAATCTTAGTGCATTGGCTCTGTAGAATAATATAGGAACTGGAGAAGTGATATCACTGGAAAAGTTATCTCTGCTTTATCACCTCTTTATCATGCCTAAATGCATAACCCCCTTTTTCCCCAATTGCTATAGATACTGCCTCATTAGTGCATCGGTAATTCTGTTACATTACAAGGTACCACATAAAAGTTAAATATTCCAACCCCATATCTTTAAAAAACATAATTTAAATTATGTTTAGGTCTGATTTATGTCACTTTGTGGGCCAGACTGTACAGTTCAGTTTCCTGTTTGCACAGTTCAGATCCCCATAGATCCTCTGTACAGAGCTTGAAAGTCTGATATAGCATGTCTATGGGGACTGAGCATGCAACCCAGGAGTTTGTGATTGAGAACCACATACTTCAGGACTATGTTCCAGCTGAGGGATCAGAAACTGATATGGGCCATGTTATGGCTGCGCACCACAGTCCAACGCTTTTTTTTAAGTCTGATTTCATAGGATGAGACTTAGTAAAACCTTATAATTGCCCTTTAAAGGTGTTGAACACAGAAGACTGGACCTGTGGTCTAGCCATCTATGTATCTGCTGCCTTTCTTTTGCAGGATTCTTTATTTACAGTGTATGTTGAAACACACTGTCAACATTACATAATTTATACATGAGAACAATAACACAACATTAAATTTTTTTAATAATAGAAAATGAACACTATACAATTCTCACCACTATCTCTAGTGGAAACAGGCACCTGTCCTTTTTTTACAAAGTGCCCTGGTGCCCTTTTAACAAAAAAAAAAAAATAATTATGAGAAGTGCCCTTTTTTCATTTGAGCCCCTGCACCCCAAAATGTCTGTGCACGTCCCTGAGTGGAAACATTTTTATTTTGCTTATAATCCATTTATTATGCATGGAGCACTATCATATTATTAATGTTATTTCCATTTTTTTAAGAACATGGTGAAGGGTTACAACACACTTTTTTCCTACTTTTGATGTTGATCAGTAATTCACATTATTTTTTACCATATCTGTCACTGGCTGAAAAAAGACTTAGAACTTGCCAGGTTAACTGTAGCTAATGTAGCATGAAGCCAACCTAATTTTCCATACTGTGACAAACATTGTATTTATGTTTTCTTACTGATTTATTTTGTAGGTAAAACCTGTATCCCATAGCAGAATAAATGTATCTGCACGATTTCGAAAACATTTTCAAGAGCCATGTACAGTGTTGTAAGTAGACTTAGTCTTATCAATCGTATAACAATAAGATATTTACCCACACATTTGAAAGCTCATTTGAATGATTTTAAAATTACTGTAAAATGAATTATTCTTATACAAATATAAGTTGACTCCTTTATTTTCAAAAGCCTAAAGTAGAAATGAAAGTCATGTATCTTGGTAACTGCAGCATGCAGTTTCTTGCAAAAGAAAGTAGTCAGAAAAATATTTAAAGGAGCAGTAAACTTTTTTTTAATGAAAAATATATATTGTAGAGATTTTCCTATTGAGTAAAATAAGGGTACTCCCACTGCTGAGAGATTTATATTTCCAGAGTTATTACAGTTTAAACCCATGTTTTTTTACATTAGCAGTGCCCTCTAGTGGTCAAATTCTAATTAGATTTCCTGTTAGATTCTAATGGAGAGGAAAGTCAGAAAAATCAGAGACATACAGTTCTCCATAGAATGTGATAGAAACTGCCTGTCACTTCCTGTAGGAACTTCCAGGAAGTAAAAGTATATTCACTTCATGATTATTTAAACTGCTATAAATTTTTAATAAAACGTCTGACAGTGATGGGAGTTACCTTGTTCTATTCAGCAGGAAATGCTCTGTAAATTATGTGTTTTCATAAAAAAAAGTTTACTGCTCCTTTAAGCTTCTCATTAAGGCAGTGTTTCTCAACCTCTTTGTGCTCAAGGCACCCATAACATGCAGTCTGAAATTTTTGGGGCACCCCTATTATTTTTTGTAATTTATTATGTGTGTAATTAAGGTTCCAAATGCATAAATATAGTTATTTTTTAAATCTCACAACTAAAATAAACATACAGTAAATATCAGTTTCCATAAATATACAATTGTAACTCTACATTTACATTTTTGTCAAATACTTGATAGATAAAATGGGGCACCCTAAGTGGATGTCCATGGCACACCAAAGTGCCACGGCATGCTGGTTGAGAAACACTGCATTAAAGCTTGTCATAAAGCTGCCTTAAAAATAAATAATTATAGCGGGTCTCTTATGTACCTTTATGAATTAACTTTTTGAATTGAATAAAAACACATATTGATGTCACGTTATCAAATAGTCGGAGAAATCACTACGTGTGAGAGGAACTTGATGCATTTCATGGGGCATGTTACATCCTCAACAAATTGCTCTGATGACCAGACTTACACCACAAAATGCATTATTATGTCCTAAGGCTAATAAGCAAAATAATGTAATTGTTTTTAAATGAAGTAATCCTATATAATAATTTGCTAAATTGTGTGTAACGCCGCGGCATGCGCAGTACACACTGCTGCGCATGCTGCAGTCATGCGCAGTAGAGGCTGCCCGCACCATGGCTGATACAGAGCTGGGCGCTCCGAAGGAGCGTCCAGCTCTGTATCAGCCGTGGCGCGGGCAGTCTCTACTTTGTGTGACTGCCCCGCGACCGGGTGGCAGTGGCACTGTGGCCCGTGTAACAAGCTGTTCAACTAGTATTTTAATAAATGAAGAATCCAGGTATTTGTAGAGACTGCATATGAAGAGGTTATCACCTGTATTATGATAAATGAAAATGGAGCTAAATGTGCATGTTCATTGTAGTTTAAGAAGCTGAGTACACATCTTTAAGTCTGATATAATTATAATTTAATCATTTTCGGCTTCTTTTTCTAGCCTAGTGGCTAATGGAGACATAATGAACCCATTTGTGCGTCTGTTGATACCGAGAAAAATACTGGATCAGTGGGAACTTGTTCTAGCCATGGTAACTGAGAAAGTGAGACTAAGAAATGGAGCAGTGCACAGGTATGTAGGTCTTGAACTAAGATATATTCTAACAGTTTGTCCCATAGATGCAAGATGTCTCCAGTGCAATGAGAAACAAAGTCCAGTGGGATAATGTCTAGCAGGGTAATGAGCTAAAATAGATAATGCAGATCACGTAGAACTCAGCTAGGAATCTGCAGAGGAAAAGTAACTTTCCAACAAAAATCAGACAAGGCAGCTGATGTTAAAATGATCTGTATCATAGGGAACTTATAAAAACTCCCCAAACTCCCATTGATTTAAATGGCTCTTTAAATCCTTTGAAAGCTAGAGAGATCTTCAATGTGTTGCAAAGTGATGCATGGGAAAGACCTCTTTCGCATTCTAGTGGTTAAAATCAATTTGATATTTTAAATGTTCCCTATGGTGCATTTGGTTTGCCCTAGAATTGCTGCAGTTATTCATGTCATCCTCAAGGTTCCTAGAGAAAGAAATGCATTATCAAACCTAATTTTCAATATTTGCTTTTAAAAGATAACTATGTGTAGAAAAGGACAATGTTAGGGGATTTATATTTCAAGTGTTAAAAGTAGGCTTTTAAACGGGCAGTGCAAAATCTCATCATGGCCCTTTAAGAAATAAAAAAAAAAAATCCTCTCCTTAAAGTGGACCTGTTACTCTAAGACAGTTTTCTCTGTCGTCCAATACAGGTTACTGGTAACTTTAACTTTGGGTAGGCGATCCGCCCCTTTAACTAGGCAGGAACAATTCTAGAAGTGAATGCAGGGAGTGGAGCCTACCTTCCCTCCTTGGCTGCAGCTAGCCAATCAGCTCCAGAAAGATTTGTTCCTTGTTGAAGATAACACAGGCAACAGAACAGTTCTGCTGTAGTTTTAGAAACGTTTTTATTTTTCTGTTAGATATGGAATACCACCATTAGGCGGATTACCATAACTGACAATGCCCTTAGATGTGGCTAGCTCAGTATCCAGGTGCTTTTTGTGGACCTTAAGCCCTGAGGGGGAAAATCTTGATTCCAAGTGCTTCCCCAGGAGTTACCCGAGGCGTCTTCTTAATACATGGTAATCTGAAGACAGAAGAACTGCGGGAAAGGTGAGCAACCCTTTGAGTGCTGCAGGTCCACATGTCCCACAGTGCCCCTCTGCACAGGGGTTTTCCTTTGGAGTTCCTGTTGCACACTCCTGTACTCATTGGGTTTATCTGTATGTCTGCTGGGTGTTTTGGAGCAAGTTTCTGTGGTAACTTAACCCTTTAGCTGCTGGTTTTGCATCTTTTGGGGGTTTATTGGCACTTTCCCTACTGGATTCAGTGTTTTTTGGGTCTGCTAACATGCTCTAGTGATGTTCAAATAATTTTAATTCAAAGTTTCAACTTTGCAAAAGTTTTGTGGTACGCTTTTACCGCATAGACGCCATTGCTCCATTCACTTCTATGGGACTGTACAGTTTGGAAATATCTCTGCAACCACTCAATGTAGCTTCTTCAGAGATGGCTCATTTTAATTGTCTGCCCTTGTTCTGTCATCCGATTAACATTTTATGTGTGTTGGGGGGCTCAGGGGGCTTTGGGCACTGTTGGGGTACTTTTTCTGGGAAAACTACATTTCCCATGAGTGCTTGCTTTGTGCACTCGTTTCTGATTGGCTCCCGCCGCGGTAGCCATTTTATGCCTTTTCCTTAATGAATATCCTACTCAGGGCTTGGACTCTTCTTCTCTCCTCTGCAGATTAACCCTTTGCCTGCCAGATAAGTGCATTTTAGTGATTTCTGGGGTTAAATTTTAATCTTACACATTGTATTTGGGTGATTCATTATACTTTAAACGTTTTGACACTGTGAGAATGTCTAATCCATTAGAACCTGGGGCCAGGCCTAAGACTAAGGACGCTGGGGTCTCTGTGTCCCCTATTGCGCAATGCTCCTCATGTCATTCAGGGTTACCTAGAGAATTCTCAGGTCATTTATGCCCAGCATGTTCTGATGTCCCTGAGTCTCTCCCAGGGACTTCCAGCTATGCATTAGAGCCAGTTTGGGTGCAAGAGTTCAAGGCTGCTACTAGAGACCTCCGGACTACATTGCAACTCTTTCCATCCCAGTTACAGGAGGTCTTACACTCCTCGCAGACCCCTTCTTCAGTCAGATTTTCCCTGCCGAAACCGCATGGCGTACCTGATGTATCAGACTCCTCTGAGGAGGAACTGTTGGTGGATTCGGCTTTTGAGGAATGTTCTGCTGTGGGCTCCTCTCAATTTTTTGGGGACCTTTTTGAGGTTGATCCTGATCCCCCGGCTGAGGGCTTTATCACAGCCATCTTAACTACCCTAAACATTCCCTTAGTTCAGGAGGTTTCTTCAGATCCCTCTGATGTTTTTCAGGAGCCTAAAGGCCCTATACTTGTTTTCCACCTAACCCCACTCTTGACCGCCTTGTGTCTGATGAGTGGAAGTCTCCGGACAGGAAACCCTCTGTTTCCAAGAAATTTGCCAAGCTTTACCCATTCTCTGAGGTGGCGCTTGCTCAGTGGGTTCATTCTCCCAAAGTGGATGCTCCTGTCTTCAGGCTATCTAAGTCCACTGCCTTACCAGTTGCTGATGCGTCTGCTCTGAAAGACTGGACTGACAAGAAACTTGAGGTCTCCCTCAGCTCCACGTTCCTCCTCCAAGCCCAAACAGCAATGGAAGCCCAAGGTCTCCTCCAAGCCTAAGGGTTCCAAGCCTTCTTCGGCATGACTCGCCGAACCCAGGTCCCCACTTGGCTGTGGGTGGCCATCTGCGTCACTACCACAGCGTCTGGGAGAATTCAGCGATGGACCCTTGGGTTTTACAGGTGGTGGCGGAAGGGTACAGGATCCCTTTCACCTCTCTTCCTCCCTTTCGGTTTTTCCCCTCTCATACGCCCCAGGGCATAGAGAAACTCCGTCTGTTCAATGGCGCTATCCAGGCCTCTCTGGACAAGCATGTTCTGTAACCTGTTCCAATTCGGGACAGAGGTATGGGTTTTTACTCGGACCTCTTTGTGGTCTCCAAGAAGGACGGTGGCTGTCATCCCATTTTGGATTTGAAGGATCTCAATTCCTTTGTGATCAAGACTCATTATCACCAGGAGTCCCTGAGGCTGGTGATTTTTGCTATGTCCCCGGGGGAATTCCTTGCCTCTCTGGCAGGACGCATATCTACACATCGCCATTCATCCAGAGAGTCGGCAGTATCTCAGATTGGCCTGCGACCAAGGGCACTTTCAGTTTTCAGCTCTTCTCTTTGGTCTGACTACAGATCCTCAAGTCTTCAACCATGTCCTGGGAGCTTTAGTATCCGTCCTTCATTGGGACGGCATCAGAGTTCCTCCATACATGGATGACCTGCGTCTGAAAGCCCCTTCTGCGGAACTTCTTCATCAGCAGGTTCAGGACTACATTCATGCTCTCACCCATCACGGGTGGATCATCAACATGGACAAGTCAGATCTTGTCCCATCCTAGCGTCTTTTCTTCCTGGGCCTTCTACACTCAGCAGAGCATGGTGTTTCTCATGGACGAAGTGGCTTCCCAGATCGCCCACAGGGTTTCTGCTGTTCTGGCTCACGATCTAGTTCCAGCCAAGAAGCTGTCCTCTCTAGTGGGGAAGTTCATCTCCACCATAGAAGCGGTCCCATTTGCCATGGTTCAAACCAGGGAACTCCAGAGGTTTGTAATCCGGGTGTGCAGGGGTCAGCCGGACCGTCTGAAGATGTGAGTATCCCGCCCTCTTCAGGTGGAACTGAGTTTGTCGTGGTGGCTCGGCCACTCCAATCTGCTGAAGGGCAAGTCCTTCCTGGTATTGTTCTGGACCATGGTGACGATGGATGCCAGCCTGTCCGGCTGGGGAGTGGTCCTGGGTTGCCTGAGTGCTCAGGGTTGGTGGTCTCTGGAGGAATCTCGCCTTCCCATCAATGTGTTGGAGGTTCGAGCGATATTTCATGCCCTTCGCCTTTGGACACCCCAGCTGGAAGAATGCCCAGTCCGGGTCCAGTCTGACAACACCACGGCCATGGCTTACATCAACAAGCAGGGCGGAACTAGAAGTCTCGCTGCTTGGTTCGAGGTCAAGGCTATTTTGTCCTGGGCAGAATAGCATGTTCCTGCCATATCCGACAGGCTTGGTTTCTGGAGCTTCTGGATCTGTCAGTAGTGGAGCCATTCCGGCTCTCTTGATGTCTGGATCTCCTTCTACAGGGTTACCTGTGGAAGGAGGATGTTCATTGTCTAGCTTTGACGGCTTGGAAATTGAATCCTCAATACTGAGGAAGAAAGGTTTTTCTTCTGGTCTGGTGGCTACTAAGCTTAGTGTCCACAAACCTGTTTCTTCTAAGGCCTACCATCGTGTCTGGTCGACCTTTCTATATTGGTGTGCTGATAGGGACTTTTCTCAGGATTTTGATCTGCCTATGATCCTGGCTTTCTTGCAGGACGGTGTGGATATGGGACTCAGTTTGAGTTCACTTAAGGTTCAGACTTCTGCTCTCTCTGTTTTCTTTCAGAGGAGAATTTCTATTCTTCCTGATGTAAAGGTTTTCTTCCATGGCGTTGCTCATACTTGTCCTGTTTTCAAGACTCCCGATCCTCAGTGGGATCTTAACTCGGTTTTGGACGTCCTTCAGCGCCCTCCCTTTGAGTCTTTCCCTACTATTCCTCTATGCCTGCTGATGTGGAAAATTACCTTTCTCCTGACTATCGTGTCTGTTAGCCGTGTCGCGGAGTTACTTGCTCTGTCTTGTAGACCACCCTATTTGGTGTTTCACAAAGACAAGGCAGTGCTTTGCACTCCACAGGAGTTTCTCCCAAAGGTGGTCTCTGAGTTCCACATTAATCAGGAGATTGTGGTGCCTTCTTTCTGCCCTTACCCTACCTCTGTCAAGGAGAGGGATCTCCACTTGTTAGATGTGGTGTGTTTTATGTACATTGCACTGCGTCCATTAGACAGTCTGACGCGCTGTTCGTCATTCCTGAGGGCCCCAGGGCAGGGAGACCTGCATCCAAAGTGACTATTGCGTCTTAGATCAAGTCCACTATTCATAAGGCTTACGAGCTAAGGAAGAAGCCTGTTCCCTTTCACGGTCACGGCTCATTCTACTAGATCTATTGGGGCTTCTTGGGCTTACAAGAATCAGGCCTTGGCTGATCAGTTGTGCAAGGCTGCCACTTGGTTGTCTGTGCACACCTTTTTGAAGAACTATCATTTTGATGTGCTGGCATCGGGTGACACCAGTTTTGGGAGGAAGATGCTGGAGGCAGTCTTGTATCTTCTTTGGTGCTTCCTTTACTTTTGAGCCCTGTTTGCTCTAGTTCAGTGTGCTGTGTAACAGTTCCTGGGGTGTTGATACCCCTGCTCAGTGTATGTTGACACTTCATTTGTTTTGTTGGGCTATCTCTGATCTGATGGTTCATATGTGCTCTGGTGACGTTGTGGGGCCTTGCTCCTGGTCCTTGCCTTACTTCCCGCCTCTGGGAAACTCAATGGACCAGTAACCTTTATTGGACGACAGAGAAAAGAGGATTTTAGTCTTACCTGTTAAATCATTTTTTATTAGTCCATACAGGTTACTGGTCTCCCACCCTGTCAAAGGTCCATGCTTGGCTGTCCTGTGGCAGACCATTGGGGTCCTTCGGGGTCATGCTCACAGGAGTCTTCTTTCCGTTCTACTATCTAGTCAATAGTTAGTGTCTCAGAAGTTACCAGTAACCTGTATGGACTAAGAGAAAAGGATTTAACAAGTAAAACTAAAATCCTCTTTTAGTTTGCTTTACAGATTATGAAAATCTTCTTAAAGGGATAGTAATGTTGCACAAAAACTGCAGCACCAATTAATCGTCACCTCCCCTCAGTTGTGGAATCTGGTCCTGGGACCAGACAGCTCACAGCAAGGGACAATCATCTTACTGTGAGCATAAGGAAAACCCTGCCACTTGACAGGATTTTCCTTATGCTCACTGAAGATTGTCCCTCTCTGCTATCCATCCAGACAGTCTTTCTTCTCTGATGTGAGCAGTGTTACATCAGTAAAAGGGACTGGAGGGGGATACTTTATCATTCTGATGAGTTATGTTCAAGGGCTTATGTACCGCTCACTGTGTTTTACACCTTACCTTAGTGTCTAGTAGTCATTCATGGAACATGAACTAATTAACATAAAGTGCTAGTGGACCAATAACAGATCAAGGTTAATCTCTCCAAAATAATTTATTTTAAAAAATAGCTAGCAAATCATATACATTTTAGTTATAGTTAGCATTAACTAACTGTATCTTAGAGTGATAGGTCCAGAGAGACAGTATACAGTATTTTTTTATAAAAAAAAAAAAAAAGTGGAACTATTTAGAAATACAAGTATTAAGATTATGATTGTTTGAATTTAACAGTGGGCTGGAAGCTTCATTGGGAATCATTGGGTTGAATATGAGAATGATAATTTTGTCTTACCTTCAATTATTTCCATAACAATAGGCTGTACACGTTAGAAGGAACACCTATTCAAGACGGCTCAGAATTGGAGAATGGACAGTTTTACGTAGCAGTTGGCAGAGAAAAGTTCAAAAAGTTGCCATACAGTGATCTCATTTTCTCAAAGTCTTCAATGAGGAGAGCTCATGGGTATGCATTTGTACAATTTATTCTGCACATTTATGTCTTTGCTGTGGAAAAATCCAACTCTACTATTTTGTGGCTGCTGTCATAAGCCACAGGAGGTGTATCTGTGTTCACATTGCTATCTCTTTTTACTTTTTTTACTTGTACTTTTACTTTTTACTATGCTCAACTGGGTGATGAAAAAAGCTGCAAAGTTGCGCTGTTCAAACAACCCATGCTACTTACCCATGTTGACCTACTTTCCCCAATCAATCATTTTGCGGCAAGCATGACGAAATCATGTTGACAGCCATGCATAATTGGCTAACTCCCATGTTGATTGAGTATTCATTGATTGTTGCAATAAATTTCTCACCCCCCCAAGTGTATGTGTGTGTGTGTACTTCTGTGCATGGCCTTCCTTGTGTTGCAGTTTCAGGGATAAATAGCTATAGCAATAATTGCTGACCCTGCAGCTGCAGAACACAAGGTTTGGCAAGAGCTAGGCACGTAGTTGTTGACACTAACTCTTGCAGCTGCAGGGCATGAGCTAGGCACATAGTTGTAGACGTAGTTGTTGACACTAACAGGGAAACCTGTCAGGTTAAAGTATACTGGTCAGGGTGTGGTAGAGTGTATAACTAGCTGGGTGTTGTAGGTTTTTTTAGGAACTCTTCTGGAATGTACGAAATGTCCAGTTGTGTGTAAACTCTCGAGGGGATTATATGGGCTGTGGTCTACACCATCAGAGGCGCTCCCATACGTGCTGCTAACCAAGTCATCTGTGTGAATAATCTACATCTTGTCCCATAGTCTGCATCAAATATATCTATAATCTTTAGTGTGAACAACCACATGGGGGAAGGTTTTCCATTGTTAGACATGTATTTGATCACATCACTGCATAATGCAATGGAGAAATCCCTGGCATCCATGGGGGTTAAAGAGGCAATAAAGAGTTACAACATATGAACACGGTCTTGTAAATATTTAATTCCCCTTTGTGAAATCTCAGTTTAAACGTATTCTTAAAATAAAGAAGAGTTTATCGATATGAATACCTATGTAAAGATTGGTAGCTTTGAGGCAGATATACTAAGATACTAAGAAGAACTGGAGTAATTCTGAAGAAAACCAACTTCAAAATAGGGGGAAATTAAATGTTCCCCAAATTCCCACTGAATTAAATGGGGCTATTAACCCCTTGCATGCTGGAGAACAATGCTTTAGAGACCTCTCTAACATTCACAGGGTTAGAAGTTCCAAATAAATTAATGGGAAGATGTATGTATCCCCTATCATGCAGTTGATTTGCCCCAGATTAAACTAGCCTATCTCTGTTAATAATAATAACTAGTATTTATATAGCGCCTTTCTCCCAGTGGGACTCAAAGCACTTTCAGCACATACTCTTGGAATTAACCAAATCGGCAGCTGAAATAATAGGTGTTATTATTACCCAATCAGTGATACTCATTTATCGCCCTCGGAAGGATGGAGGGCTGAGTTGACCCTGCCGGGATTCGAACCTGCAACCCTGAGGTTGAATAGACTCCGTAGTCAGGGAATTTATCACTGAGCTATCTCACTGTTGATTGTACTGTTTTTGTCACTCATTGAGGAGATTTCATATCTGTATTCTGAAAAGACACATTATTTTCTAATCCTATTGTCAATTCCCTTGACATTTACAGATCACACCATTCACGTTATTGTAATTTCATTATGAATGCTTTTGTATTTTACAGTTCCAAAGCCTCTTCATTGCCTCCTATTAATGGATACAGGAAGTCAAAAGAAAATGTAAGTAATGATCAATATTTTTGAATACTTTATTAATGTATAATGTTCAAGTTTAATGTTCCTGCCTGAATACTTTATGCTAAACTGTAGAGATACACTGGGAAATAGCTACTAAATTTCAAATGACAGTAAAAGTGTCAGAAATTAATCTTACGGCCTTGACAGGTGCAGTTATAATGTGCATGAGTCACATCACAGTCAGTGAAGCATTCAGCCCCGTATGAATTTGTTATCTGTCTTCTTAGAATGAGTAGATGACCACCTAGGATGCCCAGTTGTAAGAAGATCCTTCCTGCTATGTCCAAGTTGTTTCCAGTGCTACTTCAGTGAATGGGGCTGAGGGTAAAGGTCATGAGTGAGTGTGTAGTCATGGGCAGGGCTAGAGGCTCCTAGGGTGCATTAATATGTTAATCTGACCTTGTGTCGGCAACCATAAGCCTAGATCAGTGGTTCTCAGCTGTGCCTCTAAAGCCTTCTAACCGGTCAGGGCATGAGGCTTTCCCTGCTAAATCACAGGTGTGTTGATCAGAGGCTCAGACAATATGATTAACTCACCTTTTCTCTAACAAGGAAAGTATCACGGTGCCCGTGCTTCCGGTGCCGAGCAGTGACATTATTATTCTCTGCTTCCTTCTGATTGGCTGTTCTTAATTGCTACCACTAGGGCTTGCCTTTATATACCCTGGGATGTCCTCCCTTAGGCGCCCTTTTGTGGTGTACGAGTTCCTGAGTCTATTCTGCACTTATGCTGATTCGTGTATGACCTGGCCTGCCTGACTATGAGTTTGTTCCTGAGTTACTGTTGCTACGCTCTGTTGCTGACTGTATCCTGGCCGAGAACCTGCTCCGTTGCTGACCGTATCTGGCTGAGAACCCGCTCCGTTGCTGACCGTATCTGGCTGAGAACCTACTCCGTTGCTGACTGTATCTGGCTGAAGAACCTGCTCCGTTGCTGACTGTATCTGGCTGAAGAACCCGCTCCGTTGCTGACTGCACCTGGCTGAAGAACCCGCTCCGTTGCTGACCGTATCCTGCTGAGAACCCGCTCTGTTGATGACTGCTGCTGGCTGGAGAACCCGCTACGTTGCTGACTGCATCTAGCTGTAGAACCGCTCC
This sequence comes from Rhinophrynus dorsalis, assembly GCA_037306005.1. Classification (NCBI taxonomy): domain Eukaryota; kingdom Metazoa; phylum Chordata; class Amphibia; order Anura; family Rhinophrynidae; genus Rhinophrynus; species Rhinophrynus dorsalis. The sequence goes on from CM074723.1 coordinate 187,382,746, forward strand.
GTTGTTGACCGCATCAGACTGAGATCCCGCTCCGTTGCTGACTGTATCTGGCTATAGGACCCGCTCCATTCCTGACCGCTGGGGGCGCTGTTTCGCTCCGTTGCTGTCTCCGATTTGGTTTACCGGCTCTGATACCAACCGTATCCGGTTGTGCCCTGGGCGACCCCTTGTGGTCATCGTGATACTGGGCCTTGCATTCTTTGTGGTGGTGCGCCGCGTGGTGCTATTCCTTGTCGACCAAAGGCTAAGCTTGGGCTTAAGCTGCTTCTATAACCGCTGTTGGCGGTGTGCACATTCGAAGTACCAGTATAAGTGTTCTTACACTGACTGTGTTACTCTGATCTCTCTCTATCTGTGGCCTTCCTACCTTTAACGCTGTGCTCACTCCCTCTGGGAGTTTTCAGTAAGTCTATGGGTGTTGACCATTAACCCTGTGGGTACATGGATAGTCCAAATAAGGGCTTACACTGTTCACTGCAGTAACCTTGAGCTAGAGCCAGAGTTGTACATTCCATACTGTAGGTTGTGTGGTCACTGGCTGTGTTACAGTTTCCTATTGTCGCCTATTCCTATTCCTATTGTCCTATTGTCGCCTCATCGTGACACGATCAGGAACACTGGAGCATAGTCAGGACAGGCCAAATCGGTACACAGGAATCCGGAACACAGCAACAGCAAAACTGGCTCAGAAACACCACGAAAGGGCATATGACAGGTGTCCTGGCCAGGCATAAAAAGGTCACCAGGGGCGGGCCAAACCAACTCAGCGAATCAGAGTGTACCACGAACGAGAGTGACAGGAGGATCACAGGCACTGTGATATTACCATATCATACAGTCTGGGTCAGAGTTGCCTCGTTACCATATCATACAGTCTGGGCCAGTGTTGTCTCACTCCTCCGGGTTCGGTGCCCAGGCGTCTGGGCAGTGCCAGTCCTGTTACACGTGCACCTCCGGTGTATGCTTACGTATTGTCAGCTCCCGAACGGGTTGCCTTCAACCTCACTGATCCTGCCAGAGTCTTTACTACCATCTTGTAATCTGTTGTTCCAGTCCACCTGTTCTGGTACTGCAGGCTGCTTCCTATTGTGTATTTATATATTGCTGTTTGATTTGCCTTGTGGGCCCCAGGGCCTTATTCCTTGTATGCTCTCGTTCAATAAAGTCATTTTAACCCTACCATCCTGTCTGAGTGTTCATCAAAAAACTGTGACAGAAAGCCTCAAATCCTGGCCTGTTTGAGTATTCGGAGGCCATTTGTTGAGAACTACTGGTCTAGATCACACAGCAGTGATACATTGCTTGAACTCACCGTTATCTTTGACATGTTGGTAACCTCCACGTGCTAAGAAAAAGTAATATAATATTTACCAGATGACAAGGTTGAGTAAAGGGCATAGTTAAAAATGACTGGACAAAACTAGATTGTGCCTCAGCACTTAGCTAATGTGCACTTGTAGCACTGTGAGTCAGCAGATATGGCACTGTATGTGGTCAATGTTTAACAGTCAGTTTTAGTTAGTGAGAACAGAGGAGCATATTTCATACTTGAAGCAGATTTTTTTTGGAATACCATGGGCCGTATGTTCAAAAGAAAAGTGGAGAAATTCTGGGGCAAACTACTTACATTACAGGGGAGAACTAAATATTTGCATTGATTTAATTTGGGACTTTAACCCCTTGAAAGCTAATGAAACCATCTTGAGCTAGAAGGCACTGAGGCATAGGGGGGCATGATAGGAAATGCAACAGAGCAAATGAGGGGCAGGGTGTGAGCTGAGGAGCTTGTCTCCTGATCACGTCTGACAGGAAGGTGTGGGCAGGAAGCACATGGAAACCTGTAGACATAAATGTTGATTTACAATAATAATTTGGAGATCAGTTGTGCATAAGTTATAAACTATATTTCAATGACACACATTTGTTACAGAAAATAAAATCTTAGAAGATGACTGTTTCCCTTTAATTTGTATGTAACATATATGGTTGCAAAATTAAAAATACAATTGGTATCCTATGAAGATGGTGTCTACACTCTAATGCTGTCTGAGAATTTGCAAGTAAAGTACTAAATTGTCTTTTAGCTTATGGAATAGCACTACTGATGTATGCATGTAATGGACTGAGGAGACAGAGATCTCACAGCAAATATCACAAACTCACATGTTTATAAAAAGCTAAAACTGATGCCTTTGTGTCTTTTTAGCATCAGTATATCATGCAGCAAATTAGCTCAGAGTTATTCGATAAATCAAGTAAAATGGGCAAGTACCTAAGGCCCACATCTGGAAACTGCTCTCTTGTGATTTATACCCCTGACGTCCATGTAAGTTGTTTGAAGGGTATCTATACTTTCGAGGAGCCCCCCAACCTACTTAATATGCCATAAGTATGGCATTCATCGTTGTCCCATCGTTGTCTTGACCCTTTTGGGCTTCCATTGGATCCTCCTATTGAGTCCCAAGAGGTCTGTTAGCCTGTGGCTAACTCTTGCTCTTCCTATTCAGGATAAAAGGACTAGTTGGGTCAACTAGATAACTCATAGTATGGTTCCTAATATTGTAGTATAGAGGTTACCCAGCCTTCAGAATGTAAAATAAGATATAATTTTTATTGCATAATAAGGTAATGGGGAACACATGAGCAGCACAATGGAGAACAAACATATAAGGGGAGGGGCTGCGAGGGTCCTCTACTTACATGTTTCACAGAGACACACTTCTCTTTTTGGAGGCAGTTACAGCAGGCTGTAGCGAAAGTGGAATTAGGAGGCAATAAAACATATCAGGTGTAATATAAAAATGGCATAACAGAATAAGAAAAGCCTTCAAAAGAAAGATTTAGCTTCCACTAAAACTAAGTAGAAGCCAGTGGTCACTAAGTTAAAAACTTTCTTAGCAATGGCTGGAAATTCAAAAGTGCTCAAGGGCAAAGTGCCCAGAGAGCACAACCACCTTGTAGGGCGAACAAACACACAAGACACACAAGAGAAGGCAGCATAAATAGAGAGCCTAGTGGGACGTTAGGAGTGGGAGCATGGGACAGCAAGCAAAGCCTGACTGGACCCAATGGAATGGGCCCAGATAAGAGATCTCCAGCACATTACTTCTCAATGCGTTAAAGACCTCTCTAACATTCAAGGGAATACAATCCCCATTTAAATCCAAGGCAATTGTGTTCATGTCCATCTGTCACCTATGGTGCAATCGGTTTGCTCCTGACTTACTCTAGTTATAAGTACGGCAGCTTAGTTTTTTATCAAGTTTAATTAAACACAGTTCATTGAATACTAGTTTAAAAGCCCGTGTACACGGGCCACAGTGCCACCCAGCAGCCTTGGCTGGTGCACGGAGCCTCTTTGCTCACCAGGAAGATGCGTAGAGAGGACTCCGGTCCGAATTTGGAGCACCCCACTCCGTATCAGCTGCAACGCGTTCAAGCAGTCTATACAGCGCGTGACTGCAGCGCTGGCAGTCTCTACTGCGCATGACGGCTTCTGAAAACTTCCTAGCCATTGTTTATCCAAAGCAAGGCAGAAAAATCTCTATTTAAGCTATTTCCAGATACGCCCCAAGTGGGTAAAAGAAATGCCTCCCAGAATCCAAAAAGGCAGTCGGATATTTCCCTGGATCAACATCCAATCTGTTTTTAAACCATCTGTTATAATTCTCAATATTATTTTGTGCTAGAAAGGTTTTCTTTACTTTTTTAAAGTAGCTACATTATCTGTACACACAGTATTCTGGTACAAATAATTGCATAACTTTACTGCCCTTACTATAAAAAAAACCCTGCCATTATTTTAGTCAAAAGCACATTTTCTCTAGTTTTAATGAAGGACCCCTTGGTTTTTATTAGAGAACAGGTGAGTAAATAGTTCCTTAGAGAGCTCTTTGTATTGACTGCGAACATATTTGTAAATGGTAATCATATCACCCTTAGATGTCTCTTCTCTAATGTAAACAAACTCAGGCAGAATTATATTCCCATACCGTGCATCTATAACTCCATTGTATGTTACCCTATGGACTACTGCACCTGCTGAGTGACACTGCACACTGAGTACTCCTAGGTTTTTCTCTAATGAGGACTGCCCATTTAATGTATATGTAGGATGTTTGTTTCTGCAGCCCTTACACTGATCTAATATTAAACCTCATCTACCACTTTTCCACCCATTCAGTCAGTTTATCCAAATCTTGCTGCAGAAAAATAATATCCTGCTCTGTATGTATTTCCTTACACAGCTTACTATATCAGCAAAGACTGAGACACTACTTTCAATACCAACTTCTAGATCATTAATAAACAAAATAAAAAGGATTGAGCCCAGAACTGTACCCTCTGGCACCCCTCTTACAATGTTAGACCAACTTGAAAAGGTTCAGTTTACGCTAACTCTCTGCTACCTAGCATTTAACCAGTTCTCTATCCATGCACAGATATCCCCCCCCAAACCAAGCATTTAATGTATGCAGTAACCACACAGTATCAAAGGTGTTTGCAAAATCCAGATATACTACAACAGTTATGTCCTTGTCCAAATGATTGCTTACCTATTCTTCATAAAACCATGCTGGTTTCTAGTAACAATGGCTCAATTCTCAGGGCCGGCCCAAGACATTGTGCTGCCTGGGTCCAAGGATGAAACTCTGCCCCCTCTCCACACACCAAAACCACGCCCCCCAAAACACACCACATCCTTAATTATATTAACTCCTCTCCTGCCCCTAAAACCACATAAAACTGTAGTGTTTTTTTTTTACACCCCTTGTACCTTTCTCCCCCTTGCCTTTTTACACCCCTTGTACCTCATTCTCCCCATTGCCTTTTTACACCCTTCGTGCTTCTTTTTTCCCCTCTTTTCACCCCTTGTGCCTCTCTTTTCAAACCCCTGTGCCTCTCTTTTCCCCTCTTTTCACCCCTTGTGCCTCTCTTTTCCCCTCTATTCATCCCTTGTGCCTCTTTTTCACCCCTTGTGCCTCTTTTTCCCCTCTTTTCACCCCTTGTGCCTCTTTCTCCCCCCCCTTGCCTGTTTCTCTTCTCCTTCTGGCTCTTCTCCTGCTTTTTACTCAGTCTCCCCACTGCCCGCACTGATGACAGCCGGGACCATGTCACATGTGGAGACGCAGCGTGGTGCATGCTGGAATTTGCTTCGTCAGTCTGGGTGCCAGTTTTAAACTTGCACTGGCCTCCGAAGAGAGGAAGAAATCCCCGGCATGCTCCACACGGCGTCTCCACTTGTGACACGGTCCCAGCTGTCATCAGTGCGGGCAGTGGGGAGACACTGCGCACTAAATGATATGCCTTGGGGCTGCAAATTGCCTCCCCTGTCAGAGTGCCTCCTGGGTCCATGGCCCCACCAGGATCCATGTAAGGGCCGGCCATGTCTATTCTATTAGTGCAGTTATTGATACCAAACTAATGGCGTTAGTTTCAAGTCACAGTTTGGTATTGTGTCACCTATGTTGTGACAAACTACCACCAGTTAGGAAAGAACAAAGAGCACAACATTAGCACCCTTTGAAAGCAATGGGACAAACATCCATTCTCATTCTATTACATGTGGTGAGATTAACACGCATTTAGAGACTGTCTTTTCTGCCCGGGATTTAAAGCCTAACAAACATAGGTGTTGAGTCCCTAATATGTGGTAAAAACCACCGGCATGTAATAGAAAGTAGTGAAATAGATAATGCGCATGGGCAGCTAGGCATCCCTACACTAGTGACCCGAGGATGTATTTATATGGGGCTCTTACTCCCATATCAGTGAATCAAGGTTACAAAAAATATTTTACTAAAAAAAAAATACAATAAATAACCCTTTGACTGCCAGAGGGGTATTCAGTTAAAGGGGATTTATCACCACGGTACAGATGTGTTTTAAACATTAGATTATCTACAGATTAGATGGATTTCTTAAATAATTTATTTTTTTTAACCTATTTTGCCAAAAAATAATGTTTAAAATCTGCACTTCCGTATAGACTGCGGGTACAGCTGTATACCCGCAGTCTGTAACTCTGCCTCCGCTCCCCTCCATCTAGCCAGCCTCCTCCGATGACTGAGGCTTCTGTCTGTAGGCTGGAGTGATCTCATTGGCTAGATAGCAACATGAGTTCTTGGACCAATGCTTATTGTGGAGGATGGTGTCTAAGGAATAGATTTTTGACCATACAACAATCTGTGTGCCATCTGTTACTCATTTTGGTCATAAGCATGGATTTAGCGGCTCTAACAGTATCAAGCCCAATGTTGCCAGTTGTCACATTGTCCTCAATAATACAGTGTTAGCTGGTTTGCCCCAGAATTACACTAGTTTTACTGCTTTAAAAATGTTATTTCACAAAAAAGAGGTAAAGGCAATTAGATAAACGTGTTATGACTCCTTGTGAAGGTAGTGCGTACGTATTAATCAGTTTGTAACTGAACCACTGTAGGCAGCAAAAACAACAGCATAATTAAGGCTATAAGTGATTTCTCATTTAATCCCTTTGATACTAGAGACAGTTGAAAATGTGTGTAGCACCGAGAAGGATAACAGTCATTTAAAGGAGCAATAAAGTTATTTGAAGGAAGAATTTTCCGGCTGAGTATATCAAGGGTACTCCAACTGCTGGCAGAGGTCAAAAGTTATTTTAATTCAGTTCTTAGCAACATCTCCAACTGGCCATCTGAAAATGTTTGTCTGCTACTTTTTATGGCAACCATTGAGTCTTAGACTAAAGCTCTCCGTAGAAAGTAATAGCAGTAATGCTACCTGGTGGTTAAAAAAGAAGATTGTGGTTTAATAAAAAAATAATGTTGAACTGTAATAACATTTCAACAAATTTCCCAGCATCTGGATTATTTTATTCAGCAGCAAAAGCCATACAAGATGTATATTTTACATAATAAAGCATTGACGGTGCTGTTTATCTAAAGAGATAAAAATGAATTGCATTATCCCTTTTTCATACTCGGTTATGAGTTCCACTGCTTTCTATGAGCGGATAGATTTGTATTTAAATCTTCCTAGGTTAAAGGGGAACTATCACCCAAATAAAGTTTCCCCCCAACAATTATCCATCTAGAGATTAGCTGAACACTTTCTAGTATTCGCCAGAATGATTACCATGTTATAGAGAAATCTTACTGCTGCCGAGACTGACGGCCAGGCAACAGTGCAGACAGCTTTACTTAGAGATGTCTGCGCGCCTGCGCTGTCAGTCCCGGTCTCCTCTAGGAGGCGTTGTATGGTACCTTAAGGGACTGACAGTGCAGACAGCTTTACTTAGAGACGTCTGTGCACTTGCGCTGTCAGTCCTGGTCTCCTCTAGGAGGCGTTGTATGGTAGCTTAAGGGACTGATGCAGGCGCGAAGATTCCTCTAAAGCTCTGTTGCCCGGGCGTCAGTCTCGGCAGAATCAGTATTTCTCTATAACCCGGTAATTATTCTGGAGAATACTACTATTGTTCAGCTAGTCACTAGATGGGTAATTGTTGGAGGGAAACTTTATTTGGGGTGATAGTTCCCCTATAAGTTAATACAAAGAGACAACATTTACAATCTGATGAGATGTAACTGGGATCTCTGCCCTGAGGAGAATGTAAAATTGCATGAGATGGAATGAGCCATTCCATCTGCTTTAAAACAGTAGGCTAGGATGGAGCAACATATGGCTCTCTGGCTGTTGGACATGAGGATGATGGGAGTTGTTGTTGATCAACAGCTGGGGAACTACAGAGGGCTGGATGCACAAGAAAAAAGAGAAATAATTCTTGAGCAGATCAGATATACCATAGGAATCAAATTAAAAAGTCCCCACATTTCTGTTGCTTTAAGCATTGCGTACCCCTCTGGCACTCAAAGGGTTAAATGTGAACTTTAACAACTGAATAATAGAGAAGTCTGCAACATATTACAAAGATGTTAGAGACCTCATTAGCATTATAAGGGGTTAAAAGCTCCACATAAGTCAATAGAAATGTGTATTTGTCCCCAGTGATGTACTTGGTTTACCCCATTTTTAGTACATATTTCTTCTAATCGACCTTCTCTTTTTTGGCACTGCCCCCATTCTGCTTTTCTTACTGAATAAGAGAACTCACTTGTTTGGCATTGAAGGCATCTCTGTTGTCCAAGGAGTGAATATAAGAGACTATTTTCACTCTCTTCATCAACATGTTGTTTACTGGTGACCATTCCACAGTGATTCATCAATCTCTCTTAGGGGTAAATCAGTTATGTCTATATTGTTGTCCTAAACAAAGTCAATAACATTGATGTTTTGACATTTCCTTATGTATTCCACTATTTCACAATCAAATAGAATACTCAGTATGAAATTATAATTACTTCGCATTTCACAGTTGACCGCAATGTACCTAATAACAGTGCCTAATCCATTACAATTATTCCGCATTTCACAGTTGACCTCAATGTACCTAATAACAGTGCCTAATCCATTCCTAACTTACCAAAAGTAAAACAATGGGGTTTAAGTATAACAGAATATTGGAGCGATTCTGGGGTAAACCAGCTTCATCATAGGGGACAAATTAGGATCAGTTCATTTGCTTAGACAAAAAAAAAGTGGGTTTCCTCAAAGGTCATTCATCTAAGGAGGAGTAATTTTGGAGCTAACCAACTGCAACATAGGGGAAATTAAAATGCCCATTAATTTATTTGGGACTTTTAACTCCTTGAATTCTAGAGACTTCTCCAAAGCAGTACTCCTGAAGTATTTGGAGACTGACCTAGCATTCAAGATGTTAAAAGCCCCCTCTAACCCTTCGAGTGTCAGAAGGGTATGCAAAACATTGCAAAGCAATGCATTGCATACCCCTTTGACACTCAGAGGGATAAAGGGATAGTAGTGTTCCACAATTAAAGCCATTCTGATTAATCTTCATAGTTTTGGGCCATGGAGAGTGTTATTTCAACACTGTCAGAGTTGTAGTTCAAGAGTAATTGAATGATAAGCATAAGGGAAAACCTGAAAAACCTGTCAAGGGGGGCAGGGTTCCACATCTGAGGGGAGGTGGCTTACACTAGGTAAAAGGGGTGGGAGGGGGATACTGTATCATTCAATTACTCTTGAACTACAACTGACAGTATTGAAATGACACTCTCCACGGCCCAAATACTATGAAGATTAATCAGAGCTGCTGTTTTTGTGAAACATTACTATCCCTTTCAACCTCTGGGAATTTGAACATTTTACAGTGTGCACGGTTTGCCTTAGAACTGCCCCACTTTTCCTTTATACATAAGGTTCACTATGGTATAATTTATCAGTATAATGGAGTCACTGGGCCTTTTGTAAAACTGCTAAGTGGAGTAATTATGCAGCAACTTCATTGGAACGAGATTGACATTTTAATGTGGGATGCTGAGGTAAAAGACATACTGCAGGATTTCACTGGTTCCTGTGCAGACCTGCAGAGTGAAATTTTAATAAGCATCCTGCTTATTAAAATTCTATATTTCTATGTTTCTATGTTAAAATAGCAATCCATTAACCCTTTGAGTGTCAGAGGGTTACGTACCCCTCTGGCACTCAAAGGGTTAATGTTAAAGGGATAGTAACACTTAATATGTGAATATATGTGTGTGTATATATATATATATATATATATATATATATATATATAGTAGGTTTATCCTTCTGAATAAAACAAGGGTACTCCCAGTGCTAAAAGGTGTATTATTCAAAAGTTATTGCAGCTCAGACTTGAATTGTTTTAGGTGCAGTATATCAATAGCCAGAAATGTTACAGTGGCACTATTGATACACCATGCTATGGAGGTTTATGATCAACAGCAGACCTCTCCCCATTCGATGATGTAGCAACAGCGCCACAGTAAGATTTCAGGCCATTAAGATATTGCACTTTAAAAAGTCACGTTTGAGCTGCAATAACTTTTGAATAAATCACCTCACAACAGTGGACGTACCCTTGTTTTACTCAGGAGGATTAACCCTACAACTTATATCATTTTTACTTATTAAGTATTACTATGCCTTTAAAGATAGAGAACAATTACCAATTCCTTTGATTTAAATAGGGATTTTAACCCCTTAAAAGCTAGAGAGGTCTCCAACGCATTGCAAAGCAATGCATTGGTGAACTCACTAGCATTCAAGGGGTTAAAAGCCCTAGTTAAATTCATGGGAAATTTTATTTGTCACCTATACTGCAGTTGATTTGCCCCAATAATTGTTTCACTTTGTGTCTCATTGCTTTTTGTATAAGCCTTTTCATTTTAATTAAACCATGAAGGACACTCACTGTCGATCAGTATAAAATTACTGTACTGATGAGGATGCAAATGCGTGGAGGCCTTACATGAGACGAAGGTCTGAGTTTGCATAATCTCCTGGAATGTATTTATTTATGCTGTTACTAGAGGAACTGGTGCAGCCTAGGGACTTGTTTTATACACCAAATAATGGTGGATAATTAAGCAGGTTGCTGCTGTAGTCAGGCAAAGTGATGCAAGGTATGTGGACTGCTTGGCTGCCAGGGAAACCAGCACCACAGTTGCTGAGCTGTCCCGTAGGCTCTAAATAAAACTAATCTCTCCAGAGCTGTAGGGTTGGCAATGGGGATCAACAGTTCTTAATGACTTGTGTGAAGTGTAAACAAGTGTTTAACAGGGGCACCCATTTATCATGATATAGGAATAGTTTATTAAAGTGGATCTGTAACCTTTGATGAGTTTAGTTATTTTTAAGGAGAACTGAAAAATTGTCTAAATTGTACAAGCCATTTGTTTGTAATATACATAGTTTTGAGAAATTAAGCTTTGTTGCTGGTGCTTTATGCTAATGGCCTGTAACTGGACAATATTACCATACACTGGTCTATGAATGATTCTTGGTAGAGCCCCCACACTCTAGGGTAATTCAATTCTAGCAGCACAGTTAATGATAATTTTAGCTCTGAACAGAACTAATTAGCGTACTGTGAAGGAAATTAGCATTAAATGCCACAGTGTGCCATCAAAATATAAAGGTGAATTTAAAAAAATGACTTACTTTCAGAAAATGGTTAATACAACATATAGGCAGATTTCAATTAGATGTAAAGCAAACTAAAATATTTGTATTGTTAGACAGGGGTGCAACATTTTATCTTGCAATGCATGGCACATCTCTGCCATTCAGTGGGATAAATGATGCCTATGTCTAAAAATAAATAAATAAATAAATAAATAAATAAATAATTAAATATATTTATGGGCCAAATCATAAGAAATGAAAATCAAATTACCCATTGTCTGTTATAAAGCAAAGGCTTATACAGTTGTTTCTAATGAATATTGCATTGCATGATAAGCTAATATAAGGCATAACTGTGTTGTAGTTTACAATTTATATTATTGCTAGTGAATGGTGCACGGCATTACCCGTGCAATTAGGCACACCATACATGTAAGGGACCTGGTGGGGGGACCTGGTGGGCTGATGCAGTGGTGAGTATTGCTGCAGGAGTGGGCAGGGGACTGCTCCACCCCTCCCACGCCTGTGAAAATCACTGCACCTGATTCCCTGCATGCGGCCGATCTCCTCCCCATGCCGGTGGGGCAGACAGTGAACCAGAAGTCGCATAGATGTTTAAATATATAGACAATAGTTAATGCTGCATAAAGTTGCTCTTTTTAAAATGATACTACCAGATAATATTAAAAGTATGTACTAAGAAGAACTGCATGATTTCTGGAGTAAACCTATCACACCTTTGGGGAGAAATATATATCCCAAAAATACCCATTGATTTAAATGGGATTTATGATCCCATAAATGCTAGACACAGTGTAAAGCAAAGCATTGGAGACCTCTAGTATTCAGATAGAAGATATATTTAAATAAATAGGAATTATTATGTTTCTTGTGTTCTGCAGTTGGTACCTGGGGAAAGATGCAATAAAGTGAGATAAAGCTGTGATACCGTAAAATCACAGGTATAATATGCACATGTGTATAACACGCAGGTCTAAATTTTACTTAAGATTTAAGGGGAAAACAAAAGTGTCTATTTATAATACGGCCCCTTGTTTTCCCTCCCTCTACCCACCCACCAAAAAAACATTAGTAGATCCAGTACATAGACCTCTGTGCACTGAAACTACAGTAGTGCCCTGAGAGGACCTTCAGGTCCTCAAAGAGCACTACCATTATTTTGATTGAACACACGTCCTTACAGGGGGAGACAGGAAGAGGGCTGCAAATGCAAGCACGCCGCCTGCTGCACAGACATCCCAGTTGCCTCTGGAGGCAGTGAGTAGAGAGAGGAGATGGTGGTAGCATATTGAGGAGAGTGGAGGAAGGGAAGCAGACTTGTGGATATATATATATATATTATTATAATTTTTCCTGTGTATAATACACACCCTCTACTTCTCATAAGGTGTAAAGGGGCAAAATTGTGAGTATTATACGTAGGGTGACCACATTTCCCTTCTGCCATTCCGGGACGTGGTCACCCTAGAACTTGCCCCTTCATGCCTTACCTTGAGTCCCTGGTGGTCTAGCGGCGTGGAAAGTGCTCTGTGCCTCCTCCGGCACAGAGCTGAAGCTCCCGCGCGCTGTGCTCAGTAATGCAGAGCGCTGGGAGATGATGTCATCTCCCAGCGCTCTGTATTACTAGAGCGCTTGCCTCCAGGAGATCAGGTAAGCTGCATTGCCGCCCTGGATGTCAGCCTGCAAGCGGCGTCCATGATGTGACACACCGCTTGCAGGCTGACATCCAGGGCGGCTTGGCTTCATTCAGGGACACTTCATTGTCCCGGTTGAAGATGACCCGGGACGCGGGACATAGCCCTGAAATAAGGGACAGTCCCGGACGTTCCGGGACCCGTGGTCACCCTAATTATACGTAAGATTTTACAGTATGTTATTCTACGGAGCCTGTGCACTATTATACCTACCAACTGCCACTGATTTTCAGGGACAGACCCAAGTTTTGGTTGTATGTCCCTGCCTCCTGCGGTCCTGTCCTTGGTATTAAAATTGAAATGCTAACCCTATATTCTGTTTACTTGTCACTGAAAAATGAATATGTTAAGAACATACCACGATGTTGCTTATTTATATGATTCCACATAGTATTTAGGTGGTGTAATCTCTGTTCTGCTGTTGAAGTGCAGTTTTAAGCAGGTGCCCTTAGGCAAGTCACTCTAGACACCCTTTGCTCCACCCATGGCCACACCGACACTCCTTACATGACCACGTCCAGTTCTATCCACTGTTTCCTAGCACAGAAAATACCCTTGGCCTATAACAAGCAAGAACGAAAAAAGCTTTAACCTTTTGGTTGCTAGAGAAATATCCAACACATTTTGTACCATCCATAGCATCCAAGAGGATAAATAATAGCCTTTAAAGGGGTATATAAACAGCTACATGACATGGAGACTGATGTGGCCACTCCCACCTCAGCTCCAAAATGTCACTGGTTTCCGTGCCTTTCCAGGGCAAGTTCCTATTTGGACCTGAACTAAAGCAAATCATTATTGATGCTAAGGGGGGCAAGAACACTTTGTTGCCTCTGATGTTCTCCAAATGTCCAACTATGGCAAGGAAACTGTATCTGTTTTGTAACTTCGTAACGGAGATGCAAACGTCACAAGCTTTACAGACAGCAGTGGCACCCCAAGCGAGCGTCTATAAGGGCTAAGTCTGTCAAACAATGACTCGTGGAATCTGTTTTGAGATGCCTGGGAGTCCTTGGTAGCAGACCAGTGGGTTTTGCAGTAATCTTGGAAGGATACAGCATAGATTTTGCATCCCTTGTACCATTTTGTTTGTCCAGAGTGACAAAAGAGGCAGAAAAGGTTTGTCTGTTTCGGGAATTTGTGTACTCACTGCTAGCCAAGGAGGTTCTGATCCCAGTTCCTCCACCAGAGCGCAGTTCAGGTTTTTATTCCAACCTGTTTGTAGTCCCCAAGAAGGAAGGTGGCTGTCGTCCCATCTTGGACCTAAAATGTTTCAACAAATATGTGACGTCTACTCGCTTCAAGGGCTCTGTTGTAACAGCTCACTAATGCAGTGGTTCTCAACCAGGGTACCGTGACACTTTAGTGTGCTGTGGACACCAGCTTAGGGTGGCACACTTTTTCTATGAAGTCTTTTACAAAAATGTTAAAGTCGAGTTTCTAATGTTTATTTATGGAGATTATTATGCAAAATATGCCCTTTGATATCATTCTGAAAGTGAGACATAAGAATAACTATACATTTATTGATTGCATCAATCATCATTAAGTCCTTGAGATATTACCAGTAAAATGTTAGGGGTACCCTGAAATTTCCAAAATGTATTTTAAGGGTGCCTTGAGAGAAAAAAAGCTGAGAACTACTACACTAATTATTTCACTGATGGCTTTTCTATAAGTTTGAACATGTTAATGCATAGTTTATCTGCCATTTATGTTTAACCCCTTAGCGTCCGGTGATGTACCCGGACCGTCACTCTGGTCAGGCACTTAAGGACCAGTGACGGTCCTGGTACGTCAGGCACTATTACTCACCGCGCTCATGCAGGAGTGCGGTGAGTAATACCGGGGACTGAATTTGATCGCTCCAAGACCGGAGCGAACTCTTTCAGTCCCTCTGTTCGGCGTGCCGCCCCACGTGATCAGTCACGTGGAGCGACACGGCGAAATTCTCTATCAGGTCCTTAAAAGACCACACACCCCGCGACAGCTGGTCAATAAGGGGTTAAGAATGTTTTCTTTGTATGTTATTTCATCCTGTGTACAATGAACTATGACTGCTAAAATATGACACATAGGAATACATTGTTTTTGTTGACAGAGGCAAGAGCGCCAGACTAAATCCACAGGAGGTTCCAGTGATAACGTAGATAACCTGGTATCTCCTCAACCTCCTAAAGCAAAGGGAAGGAAACCTCAAGAGTCCCAAATACTGAACAAACCCATCAGAGTAAAGCAGAACAAAGAGCAAACATATTCTAACCGTATCCACCATGAGAACGGTAAGTGGTTGACCACAAATAATATTCAACCTGGAAACCTAATAAATCATGATAGAACATTTTTGAGAAATATTTTAAATTCATAGTAATTATCCTTTATTTTCCCTTTATATATTCTACATGTATATAAAATGTACATACACATTGCCTATTTTTTTTATTTTATTTTCACCTATTTTTTTAGACTTTTATGTCTATTCCAGCTTTATTTGTCAACCCATGCCTGAAGAAGGGACCTTAGTGTCCTGAAAGCTTACACTTTCTATGTCCTCAGTTAGCCATTAAAAGGTATCACCTTTATACCACTCTTGTGAGTTCTTTGTTACAAAAGTACACTGAATCTCATCATGTCCTTGAGCTTCCTGGATCTATTTGCAGAAAGCTTACTGACAAGGAATATGAGAGCAGGTGACAATGTATAAGATATGATGTAAAAAAAGCACACAGAGCACATAGTGTTGTAGTGAGTTTTTAACACTGCATGAGGTCTTTCTTTGAGTGTAAAAAAATGGTGATAATGAAAAACAATTAAAGGGGAACTATCACCCCAACTAAAGTCCACTCCACCTAATTAGGCGTCTAGCGATAAGTTAAACAATCAAACTGATACGTAGAATAAAGACAGCGTTAGTCAAAAATGCTACCTCAGCAGATACTGACGGCCAGGCAACAGCACAGACATCTTTGCTTACACGCAGATGCCTCTAGAGCGCTGTTGTCTGGCCGTCAGTGTCGGCTGAGGAAAGATTTCCTACTAACACGGTCTTTATGATGCATAACTGTTTGATTGTTAAGCTCATCGCTAGATGCCTAATAAGGTGGGGTGGTCTTTAGTTGGGGTGATAGCTCCTCTTTAAATATAAAGACAATTTGACTTTACATAGTGTGTACTTGCAGAATATGTAAAGTCAAAATGAAGCGTTACTTTAAATCCTATTTCAAAGAGATTTACTTAACACCTTAAACACCAGGGGTGTGTGTGCAAAGTACTGCTTCACTTACCTTATGTGGTTAACCCTTTCTTTGTCAGAAGGGTATTCAACGCACTCAAAGCGTTAAAGTGGTGTCATCACTACACAGATTTTTTTTCTTAAAAAAAGGCATCAATTTAAGCTGCCTGCATCTTTTGCATTTTGTTTTTTTCAATCATTGTAATGGAGTTAGAGATATGTGGTTTAGTAATTAGGGATTCTTTAGCAGAGCAGAGTATTCTCACTTTTGTGGCGCAATCTGCATAATTACTTACGCATCTGTTCTGAAATTGACTCAGTCTTCCTCAATGATCCTTCTCAGGCTGTCAGAACATGTCATCTTTCCCCAAAAGGGTGTGATAAATGAATGGGGAGGAATAATCACTCAAACCCTGTCAGATGTATGCTTTTACTGAAAGAATGAATTGGAAAAATGACAGATCCACTTTAACACTGGGAAAAAGGGAATGTGAGGTTTCAAAGACTTGTTTTGCAATAGTTTCTGTGAATAATTGTAACCCTTTCAGTGCCAGTTGCGTACCCCTCTGGAACTGAAAGGGTTAAAGGAATTGTAATGTTTCAAAATAAAAGCAGCTCCAATTAATCTTCATAGTATTTGGGCCATGGAGAATGTTATTTCAATAAGTCAGAGTTGTAGTTCAAGAGTAACTGAATGATAAAGTATCCCCCACCCGCCCCTTTTACTGATGTAACATTGCTCACCTCAAAACAGCAAGGTGGTGTCCAGATGGATTGCAGAGAAGGATAGCACAAGGTAAAATCCTGAAAACCCTGACAAGGAGGGCAGGGTTTTCATTGTTATCTCAGTAAGAAGATTGCCCCTTGCTGTTATCTGTAAACCATAAATCTCCATAGGATGGTGTAGCAACAGCGCCACTGTAATTTTCAGGCCACTGTGATGTTGCACCTAAAAAATTTAAGTTTGAGCTATTATAATTTTTTAATAAAATATCTCTCAGCAGTGGAAGTACCCTTGTTTTACTCGGAGGAATAAACCTTACAACATATTTTTTTTTTACATTTTAAGTATTACTATCCCTTTAACTTTGGGCTTACCAGCAGATGATGATGACGGATTTTGGTATTCTGCAGATCCAGAGTTTTCACACCTCTGAATTCTTTGTATTAACAGCCAACATGCTGTGCTATGCCTCATACATGCAGGTTGCTCCTGCCATAGATTTAATTTGCTGTCCAGGACTGTTAACAGTTCCACTTAGTACATTACACACTTTTGTGTTTATCACTAGGGACTGCTTTTGGTTAACCCTTTGAGTGCCAGAGTGCTGAGTACAGGTTGCTTCTCTAAGGATACATTTCCAAAATGTGTCCTAGTAGGTGGCTTTTATGAATGATTAAATGTCTTTCTGTTATTACAGGGCTTGGCGACCACTGGCCCACCAATTATTGTTGTACTACAACTCCCATAATCCTCAGCTGGAGTGCTGCGGTTCCTGCCCCTGTCTACCCTTGTACTATAGAGAATTATATCTCTATGCCTGCTACTTCTATGACTTTATATAATATAGCATTTATACTGACGCCCACAAAACATTCAGTATTATTGACTTTATTTCACAGCAAATTCTGTTTTCATTTAATTTAATGTAAATAATTATATTAGCAAAAGGTAATCTTTAACCATTTGTTGTTCTGTTGTTGTATGTGACTTTCGTAGCAGACTGGCTGAGACAGATGTACTAAGTGGAGCAAACCAAATGCATCTTAAAGGGCAAATACTGATATCCCATGATGCCATTGATTTAAATGTGGGTTTTAACCCCTTGAGTGCTAGAGAGGTCTCAGTGCATTGCTTCGCAATTAAAGTCAAATTGAAGTCAGTGTAAAGTTTGACTTGTCCCCTATGGTGCAGTTGGTTTATTCGTCAAGCTAAAGAAGTGAAATACTGGGGTAAACCACCTGCACCGTAGGGAGCAAATAAAAGTTCCAATTGATGTAAATTGGGGTGTTAACCCCTTGAATGCTGGAGAGGTTTCCAGTGCATTGCTTCTCAATGAGTTGGAGACCTTCTTAGCAATGGAGGGATTAAAAACCTCATTTAAATCAATGGGAATTTGTATTTGTCCCATATGATGCAGTTGGGTTGACCCAGAATTGCTCCAGTTTCTTGGTATAAGTGCCACAGTGTCTGTTTAATGCTGCTTTTTGATTGGTTCAGATGAAAGAGAAAGGCGCTACTGTACAGCTTTGGTCAATGCTGTCTGATTATTTACTTTACTTTGTAGTCCTCCAGCGATCTCCATATTGGGGGGCAGAGCTTTTGGTCGTCCCCTTTATTGTCAGCCATATATAACTGGTTAAGCTCACATGGGTCAGCCAGTTATATGAGATTGTTTTGAGCATCACAGCCTGAAAAATAGCTTAAGCGGAAGACTTGCACATCGTTCTTATAGGCTACAATGAAGATCATCCCTGCTACAACATACCTGAGTTCTGTGTTGAGTGCAAGCAGCTTGTTTGGCTACTTTAATGAGTGGAGATAGTTGCCAGTGTGATAAGCTCAACCAGCACCCCATGTTATGTTTTGCACAGTGAACACCAGCATTATGCTTTTATTGTTCATGTGCACATAACCTAAATGTTAGACCAAGGATATTGATCATTGCTGAAAAATAAGAGGAAAAAGAAAGACAAGCACAGAAAACTACTCATAAGTGAGGATGGGCTAAAAAGATTCTGAGCTAAACCAGCTATTGGAATTTATTTTAGCCCTAAGCTTGCCTAACACTGATTTACTAAGCTAGTAACACCTGAAATGCTCCCCTTGAAGCTGAAATGTGACTTTGCAACAGATAGATGATTTTGAAAAAAGAGTCAAAAATCACCCAAATTTATTTTAGTCATTTTTAATTTTAAACAAAAGTTTCTGAGATATATAGCTTTATGTGTCAGTTTAGCTTGTACTTCCTGGTAGGAAGTAGCAGTTGGTAATGCAGAGCTATGTGAAATGTTTGAGACCTCCAGGCATGCCTGACTGCCTTGCACTAACAAATAAATACAGCAAAATATTCTATTACCTTCAGTTTTAAATAAAAATGGCTAACGTAAATATAGTTTGCTTTTGAAAACCCTTTCAATCACCTAATTGCTACCAAGTGACAGTCCTACATTAGCACCACTTGGTGCAAGCATAGGGTATTATGGGAGTGTTTTGTTTTGTTTTTTGCATCGTTTACAGTATGTAATAACAAGGCTCAGCCGAAATGTTTTAACTTTACTAACTTTATTAAGTTTACTTGCACATGCTACAATGGAGACGTACATGTCTTTACAATGGCAGTGTCTGCCTGTATGTTCTAAGGTGTTCATACACTCTGGTGCATACTCTGGAGTGCAAGAGTAGGAGATGGAGGCTAATGCCACTAGATATGTGTTGGTAGATTTGTACATCCCCCTATAGTGTAGTAGTAAAATGATTCAAAACAAAGTGTCAAGAGCCAACTCCAACATACAAGGCTAAAGGTAATGCACTAAACTGTAGTGGAGCAAAACAACTACACGATAACGAAGGTTGTTGGAATGATTTTCCTGTAGAGTCCTGAATTAGTGCCCAGGTGTATGACTTCCATTTAGTAGAGAGCTCCACCTACTGGTGAATTTGTGCTGAAAATTTGATAAGTACAAAATGATATTGCTATTTTGGTGCAGGTTTACTGTGTCAACAGAATCAACAGGGGGTCCTGATTTTGTGGCTCTTCATGCCCAGAATATAGCAAAAACAAGTTTTATACATGTGTGCCTTAAAAATACAATACTGAGTATTGACTCAGACAAATGAATGGAAGACAAACTAAGCATTCACATACTGTGGCTGCAAAACATTGCAGTGTACTGCTTGGTGGATGTATGTGAATGGAGTGGTAAAATACCATAAAATTTCAAATGAATAAACAATTAACAATAAACAATTAACCCTTTGAGTGCAGGGGTACACAACACATTGCATTGTTTACCCCTCTGGCACACAAAAGGTAAAAATGCCAATTATGTACCTTGGTGGAATTTCTTAACGCATCCATTTTGCCATTCAGATCCCTTTGGAGACCCCATTTTGATCTTAGCTCCCCAATGGACGGATCGTTTGTTCTCTCCTTGCACAATTCTGGGTGAGGAGTAGTGCCAAAAAATGTAAAATGAGGTCAAGGCCCCATATTAGTTTAACAAGCAAAAGAAAGCAATTTTTCGATCACCCCTCCACTCCTCACCTGTTCATGGGTGAG
Source organism: Rhinophrynus dorsalis (assembly GCA_037306005.1). NCBI lineage: Eukaryota > Metazoa > Chordata > Amphibia > Anura > Rhinophrynidae > Rhinophrynus > Rhinophrynus dorsalis. Next base: position 187,402,965 of record CM074723.1, read on the forward strand.
GAGGAATAAATTATAAATTAATATGGTTTCTTATAACCTCATGTTAACTAAATTAAGTAATTAGACTTCCCCATCAACTCTCTGTGAAGGGAGATAAGTAACCCCCCCCCAAAAAAAAGCCAGTGAATCTTCTCTTCAGTCCCCAAAACAACATAAACAAGAACAATTATTAACCCTTTTAGTGCCAGATGGGGTAAGCAGCACATTGCTTTGCAATGCATTGCACACACCACTGGCACTGAAAGGGTTGAAAAAGCATGCATTCTGCAAAGCCCCTGAATCCTCTCTTCAGCCCAATACAGTGGGCTATTAAAGATAAAAAAGCCCTTTCACCAACACTGACACTTTGGTAAACACAAACAAAAAAACAAAACAGTACGTAACAGATATCTGAGGCGCACAGTAGATTGTGATTGGCTTATATTTCTGAGGGTGCCATGATGACCACATCCACTAAACCAAGCTGTGGTGTTCAGAGCACAGTCCCAGCCCTCCTACTACAAACATCTGCTCCTGGTTTATGTTGTTCAGTTTAATTAAATGGATTGTAATGTTGTAAAATAACTCAATAGCCGAGTCTTCTTTATAATATAAGAAACACATTGCGCTATTTTAAAGCACTTACCTTTCTGTAGTTCATAACATATTAACTGTAGAAGGACCCCCTGACCGCCTTCCACTGACTCTTTAACCCTGCCCCCCTTGATGAAGGAGGGCAGGGTTTTCCTTATACTTACTGACTGAAGTTTGTCCCTCACTGCATATGTCGAGTCGCATGACACGATTAAAGAGACAGTGGAAGGTGGTCAGGGGGTCCTTCTACAGTTAATATGTTATGAACTACAGAAAGGTAAGTGCTTTGAAATAGCTCAATGTGTTTCTTATATTATACAGAAGACTCAGCAATTGTTTTGTTTCAACATTACAATCCCTTTAACAGTTTATATGTTGCTGTAATATCCAGTTTGTATACTGATTTGTACTGTCTATATATTGTATTACCTAGCCCTCTATTGGACAGTATATTTTAGAAAGGTTGGCAGTGCATTTCAAAGCAATATATTGGAGATCTCTCTAGCAACTAAAGTTTTGAAAGCTTTGTTGTTTCATTGTTATAGGCTAAGAGTATTTGTTGTGCCAGGAAACGGAATATGGATGGGGGTGGTGTTATTTGAGGAGTGGTGGCCTGTGGCAGGGCTATAGGCGACAAGAGAGCCTTGCCTAGAGAGAAGGCAGTACCTAGGCAGTGGGCCTTGCCTAGAGGTGCCTGAGATGTATATCCGTCACTCCAATGTCCATCCAATGAACGACAGGGAACGGCAGACCTCTATTTTTTGCTCATCCTTTGTAGCATCCTGTGACATATAATTGCAAGTGGTTTACCTAATATGTTCATATATAAATATATTACTCTTTAGTCCTGTGGAGGACATAGAGACCGTAGGGCTGAGGTCCCTCCTTTAGGTGACAGGACATTTGAAAAAAAATAACTGTCTCTGCAGTAAGCAATTTCCCTCTCTGATCATGTTCAATCCCCACATAGCTCTGGCCACTTAACTGTTTAAGGCGTCATACAAGGAGGAATTTAATATATTTTTATTTTCATTTTTATTTTCTCAGCTCATAAGAAATTTCAGTCAGTTCACTGACACTTATCAGTGTGGAATCAGACTTCGGCCATAAGCCAGTCCATCCACCTCCTTACACGGTAGCCGTCATCGATCCCGTAGAGTAATGGTGACCTCCTATTTTATACCATGTAGAGTGGTAGAAGTGTATGCTTTGGGATATACTTCACTGTTGTAGATTTTTCACTCTGTCTATATGTCTTTTCGATCTAGGATATTTTTCCTACTAACTGTTGTGTTTGATTTCTCTCTGACCAGAACATTGTTCTCTTCTCTTTGCCTTCAACTAGTATTTTGGGAGGAACAGGAACCGCACATGAATGTTGTTCAGTCTTAGACACTATGTGTAGCAGACTCAGTGCTTCTGTACTCTGGATCCCTTACTTTTGCTATTACTTACTTTTGAACTCAAGGCAAGGAGCCCTGAAACAGGAGACCTCCTTTGAATGCCTTGTACACTCGTGCATTGAAATGGCCCTGATCCTAAGATAAGTTTGGTTTGTATTACATGTACTTAAAATCTACCTATCCTGTAGGTTGTCTTAACCATTTTTCAGTTAGTCAATTGTTTTCTTAGAAATTAATAATATAATAATTTTATATAGTGTAATCAATTTGTACACAGAATTGTTTTAGTGAGTGATTGCCCTGTAGAGCTGCAGTCTATGTTTTTAGTACTTGAGGCACTGGGAGATAAAGTGATTTCCTAAGATCACAAGGAATTCTTGACAGGAGTTTTCACAGCTGCACAGTCAGTGTTTGTCTTCAATGGCAGCTAATAAACTGAGCCAGTTCTCCCTTTATACTTAGAAATGCTCCCACTGTTTGGACTGTCTAGATTAATTACTAGTGGAGAGTAGAGATGAGGATACTGGTCATGCTGCAGCACACTCTGAGCTGGAGCCAAGCACAGATCCCCACAAGTGTCCAGAAGAATGTATCGAGGGCCCAATAACTGAAGGAGAAGGTGCGCTATAGGTGGTTCAGGCTCTGCTCTGGCTTGTGCTCCTTCCCTGACCCCAGACTGAGCCATTAATTTAGCTTGAACCCGGCTCTAACCCTCACTGGCTCCCCCAACATTAACAACGAGTGTGGTATTGGCCCAGCACAGAAATAAATTAGCATGAAGTGTCACACACTGTGCTACCTATAAATAAAGGTTCATTTATCAAAAAGTAGTTATATTAAAAACAAATGGCTAGTACAACATACAGGTGATTTTTAGTTATCTATAAATTAATTAAACTGGATCCATTTTAACCATTTCAGGACCAGAAGAGTGCCCAACACATTGTGAAGCAATGTGTTTCACAAATCACTGGTCCTCAAGGGTTTAATAAAGGCAACAGGCAACAATGATCCTTTACTACTTGATTGTTACATACAACTCCAATGCAATGGAAAGCAATGCGTTGTACACAACTCTAGCATTCAAGATGTTAAAGGGATAGTAACGTTTCACAAAAACAGCTGCTCCAATTAATTTTCATAGTATTTGGGCCATGGAGAGTGTTATTTCAATACTGTCAGAGTTGTAGTTCAAGAGAAATTGAATGATAAAGTATCCCCCTCCCGCCCCTTTTACTGATGTAACACTGCTCACCTCAGAACAGCAAGACGGTCCGGATTGATCGCAGTGAGGGACAACCTTCAGTGAGCATAAGGGAAAAACTGAAAAACCTGTCAAGGGGGGCAGAGTTTTTCTTATTCTCACAATAAGAAGATTGTCCCTTGATGTGAGCTGTCTGGTCCAGTGACCAGATTCCACATCTGAGGGGAGGTAGCTTACACTAGGTAAAAGGGGCAGGAGGGGGATATTTTGCCATTCAGTTACTCTTGAACTACAACTCTGACAGTATTGAAATAACACTCTCCATGGCCCAGATACTATGAAGATTAATTGGAGCTGCTGTTTTTGTGAAACATTACTATCCCTTTAATTGCTAATATGTATCTTTCTATAAACACAAATAAGTTCTGCCTGATCCTTTTAGGCAGTGTGGAGTTATGCATATTTTAATACCGAACATGTTTTCCATAACATTTACTTGTAATATTTAATTGAATGCACTTTAAGTTCTATGTAGCCTCTAGCTGTGTGTTTCCTTGAAACCGTTCATGTTGAGGAAACCAGCACTAGCCTCAGGATTGAAGGCATCACATGGAAAAACAATTCAGGCATCTCTTTTAATACATTATGAAATAAAGATAAAGAGGAAAGTATTTTGTGTTGCCCACAAGGGTAAAATAGGATTGGTTGATACATTTAGGTTATAGAGCTTGTCTTGCATTGTTAGAAATTGAGTTTGTCTCTTCACAGCTGTCCCTCTGGATACCTTATAAATCCAAAGCGATTTTTTTCATAATAACATTTCCACTTTACTCTCAGTATGTTTTATCTGTCGGCCATACTGCTTGGAACTTACATATCCCTGATAAATATTTCTATTCTAAATCCTTCGCTGTAACTTCTTTATGCCATTTGCTGTTGCATGTGATCCATTAGATGTAGAACACTTTACATATTATTAAATTGAAACTATGTCCTTGGAATAAGTGGCTTGTAACCCACTGAATGGTACAAACATATCTAACTCATTGCTTTGTAATATGCTGGAGTCCATCCAAGGTGCTAAAAGCCCCCATTTAAATCACTGGGGATTTTGTGAATGTTTAACTGTGCCCTGTTAGTTGATGTCCCTCCAGAGCAATTCCATTTCATTTTTATATCTCAGTCTCAAGGACTTAAAAATGTCGGTGTCCTTCATACAGCAGTCAGGCATATCTATTTATTGTTTTGCCTGTGAACTCTGTTATAGTCTGTACCTGAACATGGACATTTTACTACCTTGAAAATGTTTAAATGGTCCTTTAGTCATGGGCAGCATTTTCTCTTTGGCTCTAGCCATCCACCCTCATGCTTGAATAAAATAGTGAAAGAAAGGGAAAACTAGACTTGTGACATAGATCATAGAAGTGAACTCGTATAAAATAAAATAGTAACACGCCTCAAGAAATAGTGAATACGGGAAACAATTTAGGTTATAAAATGTGCAGACAGCCAAGACAGTAAATATGGGAAATAGTGAATATGGGAAACAATTCAGCTCATAAATGTGTAGACATGGGAAATAGTGAATACAGGAAACAATTTAGCTCATAAAATGTGTAGACATGGGAAATAGTGAATACAGGAAACAATTTAGCTCATAAAATGTGTAGACATGGGAAATAGTGACTATGGGAAACAATTTAGCTCATAAAGTGTGTAGACAGCCAACCCTTGCAATAATATATTTAGTAATAGGGTGATTTTATAAATCTACCAGCACAGCTCCATAGGCATTAGCCTCCAACACGAGAGGCTGCATTGAAGAGTATGTACTACAACTACAGATCTCTGTAGTGCATACCGGCGTGCATACCAGCACACACATTCTGCCATTATTAAGACTTAAATGCCAGCAAGCTGGTTTACATAGTATATGTAAGTTTAAGTGCCATGTTAGTACATCACGTACAACATGGCATAGAGGAAATTAAGGCCAAGAAAAGCCCATAGACAGCCCCATTGCCCTCCCTTTGCCCAAATTAATTTTGAGTGTAAGTAGCTTAGTAAATTGGCCATAGGCAGGTGTAGGGGTAGGAAATCAGTTCCGGCTCCTATTTTAGCTGGGAATTGAAGTCATTCCCCTCAGTACATATTTTGTGATATGTATATACACATGCCCCTGTACATTTTGCAATCTCAAATGTGACTAGTTATTAGCGCTTCTTTATAAGACAGATACAAATGGGCACTGCACAGTCTTATTCCATTAACCTGCATACATTGATACATATGCCTTAAGGTAGCTGATGTCCTAACCACGTCTTCTATATTTACTTCATATGCTCCCATTGTATCTTTCTTCATCCAACATCCAACTTATTAATCGCAGATTTCAGGGGTTTATTTGGGGAAGTAGGTGCCCACGGATGAGTTTAGCTAAATTATCCCAACCTAAGAGGCAACGGGGATTTGATTTCGCTCACTTGCTCTTTTACAGTGTTGCCTGTCTGCTTCGGTATGCAAAGAATTGTCTGGATGATACATCGGTTTACACCGACTCTTCTAGGGATCAGCAGTTTTGCCCTTCTGTCACGGATTCAATAACGAGAATGGACAGTTACTTTAGGTAACACAATCTTTATTTAGCAACACGACAGGACAATGGAAGCAGCACAAAACACAGGCAAGGAGAGGCTTCAGGATGGATCCAGCTGGTGCAATGATGCTGACAGAATCCAGCGGGCAGAGGAAGGAAGACTCAGGTCCGCACCTGAGGACACTACAGGTACGCACTTGTATGGACAATGGATCCAGAGACCAAATGCGCACAGAGGATATTGCAGGTTCGCACCTGCACAGACCACGTACCAAATAGACCGGCTGCGCTACAGGTCCGCACCTGGAAGACAAAGAGGTACAAAAGGCTAGAGGAAGTCTGCCAAGCCACCAAGGACAACCATAAGTTATCCAGTGGAGCGTTTGTATGCTGGATGCGCAGTGGACAGTCCCAGGCTATGTCAAGGTGATGGTCAGACACACCAGAGCAAACACGGTATGCTTGGTCAGCCAGAGCCGCAGGTTTTCACCAGATTGGATGTTAGACAGGCCAAGGGTCATACACGGAGCGGGTAGTCAGACAGAGCCACAGGTCAACACCAGAACGGATGGTCAGACAAGCTAAAAGTCATACACAGTAAGGTTAGTCAGCTAGAGCCGCAGGTTTGCACCAGATTTGATGTCAGACAGGCCAAGGATCATACACAGAGTGAGTAGTCAGACAGAGCCACAGGTCAACACCAGAACGGATAGTGAGACAAAACCTGATCGCACACAGAGCCCAAAAGTACAACTGCACTGGAACACCATGAACAGGCAACTGAAGTGTTGTCCAGGCAGTTTTTAACCTAATTGCTCCACCCCTAGAGGTGGAGCAGAACGGGCGCTGTAACTTTAAGAGCCAGGTTGCGACGTCATCAGGGAATCCCTGAGACGCGCACCTGGTTCAGATGCGACTGGAGCCACCAGAGGGAGCAACGAGGAGGACAGTCACCTGGAAGGATGCCAGAGTGCACCGGTCCTCCATCACTGAGAGCCGCACGAACCGGCCACCCACACGTCTGGCGGTCTGCGAGGTAATCGACGCTTACACCTTCACTTAGCCTCCCCTACACTTTGCATGCTTCTAAAACTGCTCTCCCACCCCCCGTGCCTCTAACCCATTGCTGGTGACCACCGTGAAGGCACTGCAATATATCTGATTTTTAAATCCTGATCCTTTTCAGTTTTTTTACCCTTCATTAACAACATCTTGTTTAAAAGGGGTGTGCCTGATTGATGCTTTTATAATTGGGCCTTTGGTGGACTTAAGTTTATTGGCCACTTACTTGCTCCTTTGAAGAATCAGGTTTACCTGTTTCCAGACTTGCAAACCAAATACAAGCTACCAGTGGGTTGTGTTTTTGCATTTCTGCAAGCCAAACATTATGCCCAGTCTCTTTTGCACATTTTATCCACACAACTCGATGATAATCCACTTGACTGTTTGATCAGAAAACTCCCGGTGGTGTCCTTTAAGACTTTGCATAAATATAGGATGCTTTTCTCTATGGCTTATGGATTGCAAACTCAGCTAGCTTCCAGTGGCTGGTTGGTAGACTTTCCTGCGCTGTCAGTGGACATGATAGAGACTAGCTTCATTCGCCGGTTGCATTGTTCCCAGTCTGCTTATTTCCATGACCTCTCTTACAGACTTTTTGCATCAAACTTATGTGACCCCACTGATAGCACACCGCATTGGTCTTACTTCTAATTCACTCTGCCATAAATGTCAGAACCCCTGTACAACATTACTTCATATGTTATACTCTTGACCACATGTTTACTCCTTTTGGTCTAAAGTCCTCTCTTACATTATGACCAAAATTGGGATCCCACTTGACCCTGCCTCCCCAACATTTCTACTGGGAATTTATGACTCTTCTAGCCCTCTAATGGCTTGCCAGGTTAGATTGGTTGATTTTGCCATAATGGTCGCATTGAAGTACATCTTAACGCTCTGGCTGTCCTCACATCCTCCTCTTCTACGACAATGGTATCTTAAATTATTCCATTTAACTAGGCTGCATTGGATCCTAGCTTTATCCGACAAGGAGGTGTTAGGTGCTTGTTTTATTGCTTTATGGGAACTTTGTATCCATACTATACCTACTTCCAAACAGGTGGACTTTTATCGCTGCTTTAGGTATACCTCATGGATGGGGGAGAGGTTGCTGTCCGATGCCCCGCTGAATGCTCTTTTGGATGCTGAGGAGGAAGTGGCCACTAATACTTCCTTATGCTTACCTTCTATGGATGAATAAGGGGACTCTGACCCAATTACCATAACTTATTGAATCTGACCCTTGGGACAGCCTGTGAGGGTTGCCGCGGGGAGGGGGGCACTGACTCCCCATTGGGACAGGCACGAGTTTTGTATTGAATGTTATATATTAAGCTCTTTTCTATTACATTCCGAAGTAGTTACATCTGTTTGGATAGTAGTCTCGCTGGGCACCTGAACTGCTGTTCTGCAACCCACCTGTATTTCACTGACTTATTACTAATTACATTCTCAAGCTTTCTCCAGGAATGCTTGGACTTAATATCTTCACTGTCTGTGTGTGACATATTTTTTCAGTTCTGGGGGCGTCTCTACACAAATCCTGGTGCGCCAGTACTGGGAGGCTCTTCATTATATATTTCCAATGCATTTAAAGCTGTAACGTATCCAGTGTTTTCTCTGAGCTTTTTTTCTTTGTATGTTTGTATACAATAATTTTCAATAAAAAGTACTTATAAAAAAAAAAGCCTCATTTAACTGAGTGAGAATTTAGGGATTTTTTCCCCATATGGTAAAATAGTTTTCTCCCTGAATCATTCCAGTTTTTCTTAGTACTTGGCACTGTATAAATCTGCCACAAATCACTTTGTTGTCAGGATTCCCTTAACAAGAAAATGGAACAGGCCTCACACAGCAAGCCCACCTTTTGGTTACATCTGTAGATCTGCTCATGTAAATACATAGCTTCAGCCGATCCTGCAAATCATTATAATGAAGTGGTTGGGGATTGAACCAAACATTTCTCCGTTCATTATATAAATTAAGCACATTCATTATAGCAGATTAATGTTATCAAAACCCATTAACATTTACTCTAGCAAACTCATCTACAAATATACAAATTACATTTTGTTCATAATGTTTGTGGAGCTATAAGAAGATTCATCATGCTGCATAAGCAGATCCCTTGAAACATATTACCAAGAGACGAGGCTGATTTAAAAAGATGAAACGGAGCAATTGCGGGGCAAACCAAGTGCACCTGGGGGGGGGGGGCAAATAAGAAGTCCCACAATGTCCATAGCTTTAAATGTGTTTTTTAACTCCTCGAATGCGAAGAGATGCAAAGCTAGTGAACCACACTGGCTTTGCATCTCTTCCTGAGTTGTGTCTTAAAGGGATAGTATTACTTCAAAATTACTATCCCTTATATTGTAGCCCTTAAAAAACTGAGTTAAATGACACCAGCGGCATCTCTCAAACCTTTATGGTTTAAGAGATAGCTGCTTTCAAAGTTTCCTCTCCCCTGCTGTCAGTGTTCTGCTGCCAGCAGGGGAATCCGGTCCCGGGACAGGCGGAGGCTCTTAAACAGAGCTGATATCTCGTTATGGAAGGAAAAATTATTCATTGAAACAGTCTTATATGTGTGCTTGGTTACCAAGCACACGTAGAAGACTGTTTCAATTAATAATTTTTCCTTCCATAACGAGATATCGGCTCTGCTGAAGAGCCTCCTCTTGATTCAGAGACCGGATTCTCCTGCTGGCAGCAGAATGCTGACAGCAGGGGAGAGGAAACTTTGAAAGCAGCTATCTCTTAAACCGTAAAGGTTTGAGAGATGCCGCTGGTGTCATTTAACTCAGTTTTTTAAGGTCTACAATATAAGGGATAGTAATTTTGAAGTAATACTATCCCTTTAAAGCTGTTGCTCAGCATATACATACTCTAAGGAATCCATGTATAAAGTGGAATCTGAGGCAAAAGATGAGTTGTTAACCTTATTTGCATATGCCTACCCAGAATCCCTTGCAGTAGTAACAACACTGCAAATGTGAGATTTCTGTGGGAAAGGCAAGTCTTATGGCTTGACTGGTGTGTCAAATTTTTGTTTAACATTGTATCTACCACCCACTATATATATACATATATATATATATATATATATATATATATATATATATATATACTAGCAATGTGGGACGGCGTTGCCCATCATGTTATAACCGTTTTGCGTACGTCTGAAATGCACACACACTGATACACACAGACATATGCAATACACAGGCAGGCACACTGACACAGTGAGAGACACACATATGCAACAGACATGCACACAGACACCAACATGCAACAGACATGCAGAGACACACGTAACATATATGCAGACACACACAGAAGAGGAGACAGACATGCATGCAACAGACAGAGTAAAACAAACAAACAAACAGATGTAGAGACACACACATATATAGAAAATATGTGTGTGTGTGTGTGTGTGTGGGGGGGGGGGGGGGTAGCACACACATCACAGCCCCTATCTCCCTCCATGTCATCCTCTATACTGGGTGACTCCTGTAGTCCCTCCACACTCATAATGAAAATGTAGTTCAAGCAAGTGAATATTTCAACCCACTGTGAACTTTGGGCATGTATACTTAGTAAGATATATATGAATGTAATTGAGAAGTAGGACAGGCCTACTTCTGTTACTGTTTTTGAAATATTACAGTTGTTAATACTTTCCATGAAATAGAAAGGCCGAATGAAGAACATTAAATTTCCCCCAGTATTCTCAGCCACTCAGTGCCCACACTCCCCAGTGTGTACATGCACTTGGGCTGTTGTTACCCATGTGAGGAGGAGGGAGCTGTTGGCCATATGTTTGTGGCAGTAGGACTCTTAACCCTTTCAGTGGCAGAGTGGTGTGCAACACATTACACAGAAATGTGTTGCATACCCCTCTGGCACTGAAATGGTTAACAGTGCTTCAAAACACAAGAAAATTATGGGCAAAATTGAAATATATTAATAAAGAATGCATTATTGAGAGTGAGATGTAGATTGATGGCAAGTAGGAGCTGCTCGTGTTGTCAGTCACTGCTGGAGTGTCATCTTGGCTTCCTTTACCATGCATGCACTTACAGTCTGGGAGTACGCATGGGGGGGGGGTGGAGCATGGTAAAGCAAGGCAAGAGGAGGGTCCAGCAGTGAGCGACAAAAGGAGCATCTGGTGTCGGTAGAAGAGCTACAGGAGGCGACATTGGTGCAATAATGTTTTTTAGTATGAGTGTATGCGGCTAATGGAAGTCAGCGTGAGCTGAGCCGTTGCAGGTCAGTGTAGTGTTGGAGATTATGCGGTGCAACAATGATCTTCTCCTCCAACTACAAGTACCTGTACAGTTTCCATTTGTACTATATCTTCTGCCTTCCGTTATTAAAGCCCTCCTGTCTATACTCAGTGTAGTGACATGACTCGTAATGTGGACTCAAAACTTTAAAGCCTTAAATCGTGACTATTAACCCTGTTCATCAAGTGTTAGGAATGCGGAGTTAGTGGGATATTAACCTTTTGAGTACCAGAGAGGTAGGCAACGCATTGGAAAGCAATGCATTGTGTACCTCTGTGGCACTCAAAGGGTTAACCTCTGCTTCCCCACATTCCATCTCAGCAGAAGTAAGTTTCAGCTCCACTCGCACACAATTGATGAACAGAACTCAAACGGACTGGGAGCCATCAATTGTATAGCTTCTAAAATGAGAGTTGTTGTCACCAATGACTTTGTGTCCAACACCATTTTGCAGCGGCACCTTTTATTCCCCAGGTATGCTTATTTGTGTTGGCCTGCAAGTGTGCAACATCGGCCTTAACCCTTTGCTGCGATACGGTCAACATGTGCTTCTGTATGACGTAACTGCCTTGTTATATAGATATACAAGATATACTGTATAATATGTGAAAAGCACAATGTACATCTAGACTGGCTCACATTGCAACCCATCAGTGTTCAATGTGGCACTCAAGTGGTGTGCGCATTGAACCCATGTGCCCACAGTATGAAAGATCAGGCTGTGTAAAGGTTAGGAGATAATGTGCTGAAAATGTATAAAGGTGTTCAGCAAGCTCCGGTACGCTGGCGCATCGCAGTGCACAGACAGAGTGGGTGGCTCCAAACATGAGAATGGCGATCATATTACACAAGTACCCAAAAGCTAAGCCACATATAATAATACAACAGCATTTTTTGCAAGAGTACTCTTTGGTAGTCTTTAAGAAGTGCCGCCTCCGTTCTTGCAGGCTGTATGCAGCGCATGGACAGAGTGAAAATGTCGCTCATTTGTAAAGTCATTACCATGTGTGAGTCCCTGCAGAGATTTCCACAGGAATGGCATGTTTGGAGCAATGTGAATGGTGGAGAAGTGCTGTCAGCATCCTGAAAGAGACCATTCCACGATATCTAAAGTAACTAGAGAGAGTTCTAGTACGTTTTACAGGGAAATTAATAAAATATGAGTCAATACTTCAGTGATTCGCCTAAAGGAGTTATACAGCCGTGACCTCAGACATCTTAACCGCAGGATGGCACTCCTTGTGTTATTAAATAAGAATGCAGCACAAAGTCCAACTCGCAGTTAAATGGTAGAATGGAGCAGAAGGGTAAGTAATAGGGGATAAGACCCCATTTGCAAAGTAGAGAAATAAAGAAAAACTGAAAAGGAAAGTGTAAGAAAACGAGGGGGAAGATTACCCAAAAGGAGAATAGACTCCCAAGTGAAAATAAAGTAACAAGAACCCAGCAGAAGAGAAGGGGGGGGAGAAGAGGTTAGTATGGGAATAAAGGAAGTGGGAGAGTCCAGAAGAGAAAGAAAAAATAGGAAGAGACGAAGAACTCCGATAGACATTGATGAACAGGAGACCCACCACCTGGGAAAGAAGAGGGATTGCATGTAAGGTGGTACAGGGGAATCCAGGCCTGTAAACCACCAGTGATGAAATCAAGAGGGTCCTGCAACCAGATTCCCTGAATTTAAGTAGGCCTCCCATGGGCCCCATATCGAATGAAACTCAAGTGAGGTCCACATTTCGCTGGCACGCAATTTTTGCATAGCATAAATAGAGATGACATGGGTCATCCTCTGAGCTAAGGTATGCAAGCAGGTAGAGGTATAAGAGATTTAGCTGCATTGGTAAGGTGGAGAAAACGAATCTGCAAATGTTTCTTCTTATGAACAATTCTGGTAAAGCATGTGCAAACAGAAACAGCAACGGGGGCGAGTGGAAGACAGATGCCTAGAATGGCTCCAATGTGAAAGCAAAGTCCCACTCAAAAAGAGATGACCTTGGGGCAAGTCAACCAAATATGGAAAAGCAATCCAACTTGACAGGAACATCTCCAGCAATGAGGGAAGTTGCGGGAAACAGTATGCAGCACCTGAGGTGTTCAGTACTATCTGTAGAATATCTTGTAGTTAAATTCTTTGGTGGTAACATCCCGAGAGGAAAGAAATAATCTTTTAAGAATTGAAAGCCAAAGGACAAGGTCTGCTCTTAATACAATGAAATACTTTCAGTGACACACAACACAATGAGTTGGATACCTCTCTTGCACTCAAAGAGTTAAAAAAAAAACAACAGCAAACCAAGGTTTACCGCAAGTGTGAAGTGGTGTCAAGCACCTCTTAGTTTACTAATATGTAACATAAAAAATCTTCTTATGGTTTCCTCTTTGTAAAATGTCTCGATTTGTGAACAATGAGACGTGAATAAAGAGAAAAAAGAGCAATTATGAGGCAAACCACCTTCACTGAAGGTGAAAAACATTCCCAAAATTGGGGATTGAAACCCTCTGAATGCTAGAAAAGTCTGCAAAGCATTTCACTAATAAATCTTATTAGCTGAATAATTAGTTGAAAAGTGTTATTCAGTCATATTTTTTGCTTCCTTGTGCAATGACTTATTCTCAGGGTGTTCTTGTCATGCCTCTTTTTTTTTATTCAAAGTATAAGAGAATCCTAGGCATGGGCTCCTGCTCTCTCTTTTCCCTGAGTTAATCACAGAAAAAAGTGTTATAATCTCTGACAATACAACATCCATACATATGAAGGATTACATTTTCCCCTTCAAATATATGTATCTTTGATTTCATGATGTTTTTTTCAATCTTAAACTTCTTTTCATTGGGCTAAATGCTACTTTATGGGGGGTATAATGAATGGGAATGGGAATACCTAAATATCAATATTTCTGCTAATATATGAAGCGTCTCTAGCCGCCCATATTAGGCCTAGCGCAATGCTGTAAGACGGAGTGTCAGGTGCAGAGATACAGTGTATCCCTTTCAGTGATTAACACGGACACTCTGTAACAGGATCTGTGATATGTGACCAAGATGGCAGCCTCTGGTTACAATCTCCTTGAAACATGCACAAACGGAGAGTCCTTTAGTTGAGCTTTTCTCCTCAGAAATGCTAGTGTTTATTATGTAGAAGACTCTGCAATAACAATGAAGAAACTATAGCATTGAAAGACACAGGAGTTATCAGCATAACAATAGGAGATAGACTAGCATAAGATTCATTCTTAGATTCATCTGAAGACAGTTATCATACTTTTCTCACTACTCGCTACAGGCTCTAACACTAATGTACACATACAAGTTACTAACAAAAATACAAATAGGATAACAAGCGAACTCTCGTATCGCACTATTAGGAGATGCTAGATATAGATTGTTAATCGGTGAATGGAGCCATCACAGTTATAAACTCAGAGGAGGGTCTCCTATATTACAGACTAAATTAGTGAGACAACAGCCTGGCTAAGGATACAATCCAGGTTGGGGTGCCACAATCAATCAGGGGCAATTAGTAACAAGAGCGGTCTTGTAATTTTGTTTAGTTGCGGAGACACTGAGAGCTTAAGGGTTATTACCCAAGAGGTTGTAATATAACAATCACTGTGTACTACAATCTGAGCGTTGTCCATGTACTTTGTAAACAAATAGTAGGTAGTTAACTGCATTACAAGTTGGACAATAGATACTGAGCAGACAATTATATTGGCTAGAAATTCTTCATCTCCTACAATACGGCATTGTTAGTGTTATAAAATTCACTCACTTGTCTTGCGCTAGGCCATTACATGTGTACCATATAAAGTTAATCCTGCCCCATTATACCCTAAATTTAACCTAGACATTAGGGCCCATAGGCTTTACTTTTAATACAAATCTGCCTGAACAGCACTACTGTTACATGAAGATAATCTACTAGTCCATTTGTGAGTTTGTTTTTTATATTTTTTTAATTTAACTAATAAAGTTTGGATTTTTTAACGCTAAGAGATCCTCATCCAAACTGGGCTTTCATGTGAGCTGAACTGATCTCTTGACAGTGAGGTCTAAGAAACACAAATCACTTCAATAGTGTTTCTGCTCCTTACAGTTTTTTTTTTTTGTATATTCTATATTAAGATCTGCGGCTCTATAACATACATATCACCTCTGTTTACAACCCTGAAGGAATCAGTTACATCTAACTGATGAGGCCCACTAAAGGCTGAAACATATGTCTGGGATTTTGTAGTTTCTCTAGTGCAGAGAGGATTTGCCTGACATTTTGGCTGTTCACTATCTGTGGGCAGAACCTGACTGATACGAATATAGAAATTAATTCTCTGTATTGGCTCATGGGATTGAAAAATGTGACTTAATAGCACTTGAGGGGACACCATCCCCAAGGATAAACTGCTAAGTTATATCCATTCTCACTGTAAACTTGTCACACCTCTTTTTTTTATTCTTTCTAAGAGTAAAGGTGCCTCAAGCATGGGCACTTGTTCTCTTTGTGCCTAGAGAGATGCAGTAGCTCCTCTCTGACAAATATATGTGTGGGGTTTTGCTGTTTCCCTCGCACAAAGGAAATTTACCTGACATTTCAGTGCTGAACTGTCTGTGGGTAGGATTACACTGATTTGAATATGGTAATTTCTCCTCTTTAAAGGGATAGTAATACCTGAAAATAAGGTTATTTTATATTGTAGCCCTTAAAAAACATGAAAGCTGATATAAGTCTTATCTCCCAAACCTTTATGGTTTGGGAGATATTCATATGTAAAATATAGTATAGTTCACTTTTCCTTGCTGTTTCAGCCAAGTCTGCCATCTAGTGGACAGATTTGGAATTCGGTCCACAGAGCAACCGGCAGCTCTTTAGCAGTGCCGAGATCACAATCTTTGAAAAGAACTACTTCATTGGAACTGTGTACAATGTGTGCCTGGCTTGAAAGCACACTTTGTAGACCATTCCAATTAAGAAATTCTTTTTAAAGATCATGATCTCAGCACTTCTGGAAAGCCACGGCCGGTCCCAGGACCGGATTCCAAATCTGAAGGGTGGAGCAATGACATCACTCCAGGGGAAACTTTACTTCTGAATATCTCCCAAACCATAAAGGTTTGGGAGATAAGACTTATATCATTTTCATGGTTTTTTAAGGGCTACAATATAAAATAAACTTATTTTCAGGTATTACTATCCCTTTAATGGAACATGGAGTGAAATACAAGATTGAGCAGAAACTTCAGGACATCGGCCCATATTTATAAAAACAAAACAGGCGTTATCCTGGAGTAAACCAACTGTAGCATAGGAGACAAATAAAAATTCCTGTTAAATTAAATTGGGCTTTTAACCCCTTGAATGCTAGCTATGTCTCCTATGCATTGTGAAGCAATGCATTAGAGACCTTGCTAGCATTCAAGGGGTTAAAAAGTTCTATTAAAGTACATGGGAATTGAGGAAGTTTTATTTGTCCCCTTTGGTGCAATTGGCTTACTCCAGAATTAATCCAGTTTGCTTTTTATTAGTATGGACCATAATGCTTTAAAGCGGAACTACCACCCCACACAAACTTTAGCTTCCCTAAGTCCCCATCTGGCGACTAGCTGCTTAGTAGCTCTAGTCGCCAGAATAATTACCTTATTTAATAGATTACTGCTCTCTTCCTTGGGTGACAGGCAGGACGGAGCGCGGACGTCACAATGGCAAGATGTCCGCGCTCCATCCTGCCTGCACTGTTGGTCCCAGCCAGAGCCAAATGGCTCCTAGCAATGCCTCCTTCACCTGGCTGGGACTGACAGCGCAGGCATGCGGATGTCACAATGGGAAGATGTCCGCGCTCCGTCCTGCCTGTCACCCATGGAAGAGAGCAGAAATCTGTTAAATCAGGTAATTATTCTGGCGACTAGCGCTACTAAGCATCTAGTCGCCAGATGGGGACTTAGTGAAGCTAAAGATTGTGTCGGGTGGTAGTTCTGCTTTAAGAATACTCTTGTCACACTTCTTTTGCTGTTTTGCTGTATGAAGGACACTTTGCAATGTGTTGCGTACCCCTCTGGCACTCAAAGGGTTAAGAATTTAGGAGTAACTGTTTCTGATGTATTCAACACATGACAAAGCAATTTGATGGATACACCTCTTGTATTTAAGAGGTTAATTATTGTCCCCCTATTCTTTCCCAGAGATCTGTGCATATGTTTCAGAAATTTGCCTTTCTCAGTAAAAGGAATTTTTCCATCTTTATCTATGTGATGATCACTCTTACAATTTTTGTAGAAAATGTTTGTGTGACATAACTGGAAACGAGACTTAATTCTAATCTTACAGTATTAATAGAATTTTGTCTTCCTCATTATGTTAGCGGTGACTTTGACATCTGCCTCCATACATCTATTGCCGATCACACATTCATTTTTAAAATTATCAGTGACCCCATTTAAAGCATTTAATTACACTTCACTAAGTTCTGCATATGTTATTGCAATGAATCTGGGTTTTTATGAAGCATAACCTGATGATAAATGGTTTAATTAGGCAAGTAATTAACAATCCAGATAAGTTACCTGGTCGAGATACTATAGCTGTGAGGAGAAATTATGATTTGAAAATGCACATATGCTTACTGTATGAAGCTAATGTACTACGATGAACTGGAGCAATGCTGGTGCAAACCAATTGCACCATAGGGGATAAAGAAAAAATATCTACAAACCCTCATTATTTTATAGGGCAATGATTATGTTTTAACAAGTCTGCTCCTACCAGGGACGATTAAGATAAAAACCTGGGGATGCACTGTGCATCCCTAAAACAGCTCATATCAACTACTGGGGGAGGTGAGTCAGAAAACTGACCCCTTCATTTGGAAAGCAACCCTGAAGTGTGTGGCTGTCTTCCACAAACTGCTTGTACAGTCCTCATAAACTAGCTGTGCTGGGGCTTTCAAGCCTGTTTCAGAGGGCATGTGGGGACGTGCATCTTACAGGACAGGACAATTGTCTGCACCATGCAGTCCAGCATATTCCTAGCTGAGCATCGTTGTGCTCCCCCATTGATCCTCTGGGACTCACAGTCATACCTGGGAAATCTCTGTTTTTTTCCCCAGAGACCCTGGATTTCAAAGTGAATTACCGGGTCTCCGGGGCAATGTGTGAATCTCCAGGTGGGCAGAGTTTAAGTAGAAACTCTGCCCACCTGTGCTCCATCCCGCCCGGTTCCTCCCACTCCCCTCCCTTTTACCCTCCATTCCCAGGTATTTTGCAGTTGTTTTTTTGTCCCACCCCCCGTGACTAAGCCCCACCCCTTTTATGACACGAATCGCGTCATTTTCCTCCCCCGTCGGCACTGACAGGGTTACCCTCCAGGTAGCCCTGCTTCAAAAGGTCCCAGGTATGCTCACAATCCATGAGAGCAGATCTGCAGCTGGGCCACAATATGCTTTTCACTCTTTGAACGCTAGAGAGGCATACCTGGGAACTCTCAGGGTTTGACCCTGAGACTCAGGGTTTGGTCCAAATCTCAGGGTCTCAGGGTGAAGAGCCAAAATCTCAGGGTGAGAGAGGTCAGTGCTCCCTGTTATATATTCTGCTCCAGTTAAATGCTTCTTTAGTCTCTAAATTGGTGCCACTTGTACCAGAAAGGCAGAGGGAGAAATCCTGCTTGATTTGTGTGTGTTCATGCAGTGATATTTGTAAGTTGTTGTATATTAATGTCTCCGTGAATGCTGAATGGAGCGACTCTCGATTACAGCAATGAGGGATATATCGCGGATAATCTATATTGTGGGAAATTTAAGGGTTAATATTTACACAAGCTCAGGGTCAGCTCATTTTGAAAGTTCCCAGGTATGTAGAGAGGTTGGAGACTTCTCTAGCATTCAAGGGGTGAAGTCTTCTTTAAATCATTGATAATTATTATTTGTCCCCTATGGTGCAGCTGGTGTGCCTTAGAATTGTTCAAGATCTTCCTAATACATCATTCCCAGCAGGGGCTGGGACGTACTAATATTCCGCTAAACTAGAAGCAGGAACCAATTTTCTACTACTACATCTGCCCAATGCCAAGTTACTGAGTTACTTATATCAAAATTCTCCTTGCTTCTTCCATCAAGAAGAGGGCAATGGGTAGGTGTATGGACATTTCAATTTCCTTTAGGCCTTGTTTAATGCTATGCTATGTACTAACAAGGGGAAGAATAAAATGGTGTAACTGCACATGTTATAGAGGATTCTCTTGGAACTTGTTTGTATTAAAGTCGTAACAATGGAAAATTGTCTACCGATGTGAACTATAACAATCATACACTCTCATATGTATCTCAGAGTGCAGTCACATGAGTAACCCAGCGCAGTACATAAGCTACACCACCAGGTTTGTAAATCCCCTAAACTCTTTATTTGAGCTTCACACTTCACAAAGTCTATGCACTAAGACATGGGTGCCCAAGTTCTGTCCTGGTTTACTCCAGAATAGCTCCAGTTTGATCTTGTTAATATGATCCTTAGGGTGGAATGCAAGAAACATTTGCATGCAGTGAAGGCATTTTTCCTGTGCAGATAGATATTGTGCATGTTCTAATACAGGAATTCATACACAGAACTCTTCTTGAATTGCGCATAAAAAATTAGCTTTTACGACTACACTATACAGACATATAAAATCGTTCTCAATAGCACTTCCTGTATTAAGCTCATTCGCTATTTACACAGATTTGTTAATCCTGATCACTCCCACAAAAAAATATGTGCAGCTTTTCACTAATCTTGATTTTTCATGTGCAAATCAACAAAATCATGCTCAAACCTATTCACTTGTGGTTTTCACACTGGAAATAGCGATTGAGCATGTTTCCTGCATTCCGCTCTATAGGTCCTAATCTCAGAATAATACTAAATGCCCAACAACAGCTGGAAGGTTGTTGCTTGTTCAGCCTTGCCTACACTATATTAGGGCCAGAAAAATTGAGGTTGATGTACTAAGGAGTACTGGAGTATTACTGGTGCAAACCAAGTGCATCGTAGGGGAAACATTAAAAAAAAAAACTTCTAAAAAATTCACGTGGAGCTTTTAACTCTTTAAATGCTAGACTGGTCTCCAGCACTTTGAAAAGTAATGCTTTGGCGAGCTCTGTAGCATTCAAGGGGTTGAAAACTCAACTGAAATCAGTAGAGATTTGTATTTGTCCCCCGTGGGGCAATTAGATTCATCCAGATGAACTCCATTTAAACTCGGCACATCAGCTCTATAGATATCTTATTCAATTCATGAATTTTTGTAATGCATGGCATCTTCCTGTAGATGGCAGTGCAATACCAATGGACTGCTGAAATCAAAAACTCTTAATGAAGATAGAAAAAGCAATGAGCTATTTCTTCAGGGAAACAGATCCTATTTTCACTTGGCACCCAAGATGCAATGTGAGATATGGTGGTGATTGATAAAGTTGGATGTGAATTACATTTTTTACATCTATTTGAGCGTCAGTCGAGATGCTTGTCTCTAATGCTTTGGTGCAGTTTCCTGAGATATGCTGCTATATTAGGAAAGAGAAGAAAAGATACCTGAGGCTATGTGCTATGCAGTGAGATCATATTTCAGAAAATGTTTTCAAATTGGTAGTAATAATGGGAGTACTGCATAGTGACACTAAATGCTACACATCTCACATTGCCATAGACAGCCTGCTGTATTTCTACTCTTAACCCATTAAGGACCAGAGAGGTGTTCAGTGCATTACTTTGAAATACATTGCACAAAGGGTTAACCTGATGTTCTGCTATACACTAGAGTGGAAAAACAGTGCACTGGAGACCTCTCTGTCATTCAGGTATTATTAGGTATCACAATCATAGTAAAAAAATAAAACATTGTGCATAACAATTTCCATATGACTACATTTAAAAGACAATAGTCACATTTTGTCAGTCTTCATAGAAAACATGGGGCACTGTAATCTGATGTCCATGGCACCCTGGTTGAGAATCATTGCACTAAGATTTCTTAAACTTTAGAGATCTTAGTAAATAGACTCCATAGGATAACATGGGAACTGGAGGAGTGATAAACTGGAGAAGTCATCTCCACTGTATCACCTCTTAGTGAATTTCCCCCAGTTCATCTTAGCACAGTAAACTCACTGTAGTATAAAAAAATGCACATTGAGGGCAACTGGAGTCATCCTGAAGCAGTGTACAGGACAAATACAAATCCCCATCAATCTAAATGTAACATTTAACCTTTTAAATGCTAGTGAAGCTTTGTAGACATCGCTGGCATTGAAGGGGTTTAAAACTGCATTTAACCCTTTGATTACCACAGAGGTATCAAATGCGTTGTGCTGCAATGCATTGTATACCTCTCTGGCACTCAAAGGGTTAACCCCTTAACTTCATATGACGTGCCAGGGCCGTCACGCCAGCCTGGACATTAAGGAATGGTGACTGTCCTAGCATGTAATGGAATTCTGGGATGACAGCACTGTTGCATGCCGCTCTGCCATCCCAGAATTCATTGCAAAAAAAAAGTGTGTGGTCATTTACTGCCTTCTACCCCGGATTGGACGGTCGCTAAGGGGTTAATTCAGTGGGAATTTAGAGCATTTTCCCATCCTCTGTGGTGCAGTTGGTTTGCTCCAGAAGTACTTCAGTTCATCTTAATATATCAGCCTCTTTGTCAGGCTTTTTCAGTTCAGTAAAACAATGACAGTCCCAAAGCTGGGAGAGGCTTTATTCAAAAACTATAGCAGCTCCAACATTTAAGGACCAGAAGGTGTGCAGTGCATTATTTGCAAAATGTTGCATTCCCTCCCACCTTTCTGGTCCTTAAAGGCATAAGTAGGTTCATGTACTCTGCCTGCTTCTGTTTAATGACATTGTCTACCTAGAAGAACATTATATCCAGGACTGATTAGAAGATTTTATCTCATGGACAAAGACACAAGGACAGAATTAAGGTGGGCCATTAAGATTTTCTGACCATAGTAAGGTATGTGTATTGGGCTATTATTTTGAGATGTTATGTCTCCTTTAACCCTGTGAGTGCCAGAGAGCTACCCAATGCATTGCTCTACATTGAGTTGCGTACCCCTCTGGCAATCAAGGGGTTAAACCTTTAAGTGCCAGAGAAGTAGCCAACGCATTTCAATGCAATGCGTTGGCTACCTCTCTGGCACTCAGAGGGTTACTTACAGTTTGCTTTTATCCCCGCATCACTGAGTTATCCCTTTCCTGACTTATGGGAGAGGATTTTAGAGAACTTACAGGCACAGGAACTTTATCATCTTGATACCTGCACTTACATGACCCCTAAGAGGAGACGGATGTGGGAAAGCAATTTAGTTGTCTGAAACACAGACTTTCCCTGCTTACTTCCTTGCAGATGTGATAGGCTGACATGATGTCATGTAAAGGGGCTCCCACTGCTCCTTATCTGCACTGCAGTTTCCTTACCTTCACTACAGCTTCTTGTGCATTTATATCTCTAGCCTGGTGAACAGTAGTCTGTAGTTTATCTTTTTGCTCTCGCTTTCCTTAACCCTTTGTGTTTCATCTATCAATTTCTTGTTGCTAGCAGTAACCAGATTCAAACCAGGAGCCAACTATGTGGCCCTCAATTGTATCCAAAGGCTGCACATTATGGGAGAAAAAATAAAAATTGTGGTTTGAAAGGATATTTAGCCCCTTGGATGCTAGAGATTATTATTATATTATACTTTATTTATATAGTGTCAACTTATTCTGTTCATACCTGGTAACTTTGATTTCTGGACTGCCCTGGAGGGGAGTCCTGTGTTGCCACCGGGGGTGAGAAAAATGCAATGATTTGCTTTAAAAAAAGGGGTGGAGCTTATTAAAAAGTTGGGGAGGTGCTTAACATAAGTGGCCTCAGTAGGAGGAATAGACTGGGGAAGGAGGCAAAGTGGGCGGGGAGTGGAAGGAACACACTGGGAAGATGCAGAAGTGGGTGGAGTTTGATTACAAACTCCCTGCACCCGGAGGATCAGTCTCTACCCTGGAGACCCGGTAATTAGCAGCAAAAAATGGAGTATCGGGGCAAATCCGGAGAGTACCCAGCTATGATTCTGCTGCACTGTTGTCTCTAATGCATTGCTTCATCCTCTATAGTACCAAAGTGGTTAAAACGGAACAATGTAAGTGTAAAGCGAGGTATCATTTAATTCACAAGAAAAATGAATGACTGCTGTTTTGGGTGAAAATATTGTGTGTGGGATGTGGTATAGGAAACTAATCTCCTCCCTGTACCAGAGAATAGACTGGAGGCTGCAGGAGAAGTAACTAAGCACTGCATGTAACCCCATGGACTACCTGTTGCCCATCAATACTCTAAGGCTAAGTTCACAGGGGCATTGGAATGTGGCATAGGTGCTGCCACATTCTCTTTGCCCTTTCTGCTTATTTGTACTGCCCTACCATTGATCCCTTAAATGAGGTGGGCATGACTGATAGCCCCCCCACATCAATTTTAGTCAAACATAATTGACTTACATCAACATGGGTTGGCTATTTATTGCATGACACTATAAGCACAACTACCTCCAGTGTTGACTGTGAGAATGATGGTGGCCCCGTAAACCACGCTAGTTATTTCTAAGCTAAGAAATAGAAAATTAAGTTATACCTTCATTTGGTAAGGCCTGACGACTTTACTGCATACAACTTCTATCTGTTGGATTACCACACACACTACAAATGTCACTCTGGAATAAGGCTACTTTTCTAGATGAAACATCCTCATTGGATCATCTAGATCAAGAAGAGCTTTGTTCCAGAAGGTCCTATATAACTGAGATATAATCTTGTAATCTTAGTGTTGCCGTTAACTTAATGCTTCCTATGAGACATGACCCTGTCTTCAGTCCCATCTACTGCTGCCAGGCATCAAACATATCCTTAGACTATAATGGACAAACACAAAAAAACTAGACATTACTACAATATGTAAATGTATGATAACCAGATCTCCAATGCATAACGCTTATTAAAATTACATTATACAGGGCTGAAATGGAATCATTACTGTCCAGCAGTATCCTTTTTTCATTGGGGTCCTGCATTTTAGAGAAGTTGTGGTCACCTTACATGTGGTATATAAAGAGGCAAATAATAAATCAAGAGCAATTAGGTGGAGCAGAGGTATTGTGATTGTGTTGGCCACTCCTACAACTCAGCACAGTGGGTGTGGCCAGTGCATCTGAAGTGCTCCTCCCATTTAGGATACCTACTTTGTTGCCTACTGGGAAATCCTTCCCAATTTTAATACATATTTACATTGTTCAAATGATCAATCAACAGTAAATTATTAATCATTTGAGTGCCATTACTTCACACAAATTACCCTCCACTTACCTTACCATGGCCAGAAAACCTAATGGCTCCTATGAATGTTGCCATTGAGTCTTTAAAGCAGAACTTTCAGATATTACTGCTGCCATGCATTCATTAAGCCCATGGCAATTACTTGGAAATCCATGTCTTACCTTTAAAAAATAGCAGATTCTAAAGAAATCTTTGCAGTTTGGAGACTGACAGGCAGGTTAGTGCGGTCTGTGCGCCTGCGCTGTGAGTCCCTTCTGGTTAGCATATGGTATGCTGGGATGCTACTCAGTGGAGACCAGGACTGACGGCACTGATGTATGCGCTGTAGTCTGGGCTCTTGTCTCCAAACGGCAAGGATTTCTTTAGAATGTGCTATTTTTTAACCCCTTAACGACCGGCGGTCCTGGGATGTTTCCGTCCCATAAGGACCGCATTGAACCACGTGGATGCACCGGTACACGTGACCTGTTGCGTGTATCGGCGCGTCACTGTGGGGCCTGATAGAGATCGCTCCGATCTTGGAGCGGTCAATTTCAGGACCTATTTTTACTTACAGCGCTCCCGGTAGAGCGCTGTAAGTAAAAAGTACGTGACGTACTATGACCGTCATCGGTCCTTGAGTATTTCAAGGACCGTGACGGTCATAGTACGGCACATGTCGTTAAGGGGTTAAAGGTAAGTAAGTATCTGAAAGTTCCGCTTTTCGAGATAGCATCTTCTATCAGTTCTGGATGCCATATCCATGAAGGCAGACATGACAGTTGCTGGCAATATTTCAAACCAAAGGAGGCAGAGTACAGGACCTAACTTAACCCCTAAAGGACAAGAGGGTTATGCAACACATTTCAAAGCAATGCTTTATACACCTTCCTGGTCCTTAAAGGGATAAGATTCCCATGGGTAAGGAGTCCTCCTCTATCAAGACAATCCCTAGGGCTGACTGAACATTTATCTCTGGAACTAAGGCACAAAGGCAACATTCATAGGGACCATTTTCTGCCTATAGTAAGGTTAGTGAAGGGTTATTAAGAATTTGTTAGTTATACTCTAAATAAATGCAAATAGTAGTGTAGTAGCTAAAACTAAAATTATTAGATTATTATGTGTTTTATAAGGTAATTTTATGCAGAAAACCATTTGAAGCGGCATTCACCATATGGCGCTTGAACACAACTAATATCAACTGTACCATGTCTCTGTTAAAAAAAAAGAAAAATATTAGTTAAATATTCTGGTAATTATTTTGAAAAGCCTTAGGCTTCACTAAACATCTTATTTCCTGCATATCAAATATTTTTATTTGTGTAACTTTTTTTTATACAGAGAGAGAATTTATATTCCTTGAAAATATTTATGTGAACTGATGCTGGATGTGTTTTTTTATTTCTGTCTCAAGGATAATTGTTTCTAGTCAATTATTGATAATTTTGTGACTCTTTAAGTCAATAACACCTAACTTAAGCACAGTTTAAACAACATAGAATTAGCTTTGGCCATTAGTTGATGTTAATCTTATTATTGATTTTTTTTCGGTCTGATTTGAATTTGATTTTGTACAGGAGTAAATAAAAAAACAAACAAAAAAAAAGAGATACGTGTACATGTTTCTTTTTTTTATGTAATAGAGGACATTGGGGGAATGTCGAATCCACCATTGCAGCTCCAATAGCTAGGGAATGCACTAGAGAGCATGACTGATTTAGTGCGTACCATGCACATGCTCAAGTTGCACACCTCTCTAGACCGTAAGGTGTTGAGACTATAATGCCTGGAAGCCTTGCAGTGTGCAAAGAGTACATATGCCATTTCCTTTGTGCTTTGTTCAATGCATGGTATTAAACATATTGCAGAAGGAATGATCACTTCAACATTCCCATACACCACCGCTCTGCCCTCCTCTGGGCGCAAGCACCGTTAAGGGGAGAATGTTCTGCGTATCAGCTTAATAAATTGGCGGTAGGCAGAAGAAGGGAAGGAAGTATACTCTAGTGCCTGGTTTACTGCTGAACCATATTCTTAAATCCCTCCTCTATCAAAACTTTTTTATATTTTTCTATTATGTTGTAGTCAGTAAAAAAACATTACTGTACAATGACATTTTTATTCTGCCCAATCTCATGTATTTATTTATTTTTCATTTACCAAATCCATCTAAAATCCAACCACTGATCTTTTCACCAGAGTCCTAGTCTGTGTGCTAGTGTGTCCCTTGTTGATGGGGGACAAAGAAGACATGTAACTGGGTAGTAGACAAGGAGTAAGAAAGAGCTATACCGTGCAACCTTTCTATACAAACACTGGCTACACACTTCTATCATCCACTCTGCCAAACAGCTGGTATGAGCTAGACATTCAACAGATCACATGATGGTGGTGAGAACTCTACCAAAAAGGCTAGGGCTCGGGTCAAAGAACTCTTGCCCTAGACTGCTGTATAGCTGGAACGTAGCCGGATTTTGTATAAGAAAAGTAATTGCAATTACATCATATAGGGCTTTTAGTCATCAAGCTAAAGTGGTTTAACTCTGGACCAAATAGCACCATTGGGTTGAAATGTAAACAGAGTCCTGTTTTACCCACAATTCGATCTACACCAATTACTGTAACTGCATCTTTAGTCCCTAAATTGGTTCCATTTCTAATAGAAAGGAAGAAGTCCTACTGGTCCTCTGTATGTTCAGGAAGTTATACATCTTAAATTGTAGCATTTTAAAGGTTCCTAGTGGGCTGACTGTGGTACCTATTCGTTAGACATATTGCTTAGTAACTTTAAGGATTTATATTTGAAATCTTAGGATCAGCTCACTGAAATTTGCCAGGTATTACTTATTACATTTGTGAAGACAGGGAGCGGCTGCTTTGTTTTTGCTGGCTTTTTGAAGCCCACAATGTTATGTGATGCTCACAGGCAGGGGAGATAATGTTTACATTGCACAGCCAGTTACACCTTGGTTGTTGGTATGCAGCTGAGGGAGTTTCTTTCCCTTCATAATTTATACTTTATTTAGATGGTACGGAACAGAAGGGGGTCAGAATCTGGGCAGCACTCTTGATTTGCTCTTACCTTTTGCATCATGGGATGTTAACCCATTGAGGACCAGAGGGGTGTGCAGTATATTGTTTTGAAATTATTGGGTCATGTGTATAAAGAGAAAAGCGCAACCATTCTGTTGCAAAACAACCACAATACGAGTATCAAATAAACCTTTATATTGAATTAAATGGAACAACTAACTCCTTAGATGCTAATGAGGCCTATATCACACTGCAGAGTGATGTTGCAGGGACCTCTATAGCAGGCAAGGCAGGGGTGGGCAACCTGAGGACCTCCAGCTGTTGAGGATGACAACTTTCATTATCCATAACTAGCCATTGGCTGGTGGATGTTGATGGAAATTGTAGGTGTTAACAGCTGGAGGGCCTCATTTTCCCCTTCCTTGATCTAAAGGGTTAATTTATATTTACAATATTGTATACTTGCATTTCCTCCAGCCTTGCTCCATTTTTACTTTATACATATGGTCTGTTGAGCTTAAAAGACAACTGTCACCAGATAGGTTCTCTATTTCAGGAGTGACAAACTGCATTCCTAAAGAGTAGAGATGGGATGCAGTTTGACACCCCCATACCTCCCAACATTTCAAATTGCCAAAGAAGGACACTTTTGTTTTTGGTAGTGTTGCCAAGGGAATGGCTGGTAGGCGGGGTATTACTGAGAATTGTTAGTTTATTTCATGACCTATTACTACCTTTTTTGTAATAAGTAATGTAAAGCTAAACCAGACTATTTTATGTACACACACTAGTTTATAAACAGATTTAATGAAATTTAACAAACATTAATGTGAGTTTTATTGCTATGGAGCAATGTGATACACTTATATACACACACCACATAGCCTGATCTCCTAAAAAGAGGGACACCAGGATGGGAAAGAGAGACAGCGGGATTTGGTCCTCAAAGAGGGACTGTCCCTCTTAAAGAGTGACCCTTGGGATGTATGCACACCTGACCTATCTTCAGATCTGCTACCGAGGGTGACCTGCTGATTAAGCCAGGGCTGCATTGTGAGGCCAACACACCAACAGGAAAGCAGAATGGGCTGGTAGGAGGCTATAAAAGGTGGCCCCTGATCCTCCCTCAGTATATGCAGGACATTTTCCCATCCTGTTTGATGCAGATCCCCATAAACCCGTTGTATTAGATCTAAAGCTTGACACATCAGGCCTATGGGGACTGAGCACACAACCAAGAAGTCTGAGTCTCACAGGTTTCCAGTTTGTGTTCCAGCCGAGTGGGGGCACTATTCAGATCCCCGAAAGCTAATAATATCCATTTTGAGGATGTCAAGAGTAACCCAGGCTTTTTTTTTTTTTTTACTAAGTCTGTTCCCATTGAAGCAGACTTAGTTACATTTTATAATTGTCCTTTAATTCATTAGTCCTTTGCATTTTGTCCTAAAGGACCATGGTAGAAATACCAAGGACCAATGACATAGTAACACAGTAACATAGTTGATGAGACTGAAAAAAGACATGCATCCATCAAGTCCAACCCATGCCAAAAGCACCCCTGTGGATCCAGAGGAAGGCAAAAAGAATCCCTCTGGAGCCATTTCCAATTTAGCACCAAATGGAAGAAAAAACAAACATTCCTTCCTGATTCCAAATTGCAGTCAGATAGTTCCCCGGGTCAACATCCTATCTGCTTTGAAGCCAACTGTCATACTTTTTAATATTGTTCTGTGCTAGATGAATTAATTAATTTCAGTAACTTTAATCCATAGATGAACTTACCATGGGGGCTATGCACTAAGGTGTGATAAAGAGGTCATAAAGGGATGACACATAGAATACTGCAGTTTGATAAATTCTTCAAGTCCTGTGTTATTCTATGGAAGAATTTTTCTCAAGCAGACTTCATAAAGTAAAAAAGACAACAACATAATATCTTCATGTCAATCATATTTCATAGCATGCATGTAAGGATTGTTGACATATAGCCATAATACTGTGGATCAGGCTGTGCTATCGCTAAACTAGATAGGGGATTAAGAAACTCAGTGGACCAAGTAGTTCTTCTCTACTGTCATTTTCTATGTATCTATGTTATATCATTCTAGGCACCTGTCTCTGTCTTGTGTGGATAAATGGTATAGAAGGACTAATTAGATCTATCCCAGACTCATACTATATCTTTCAGAATGACACGGAACATCGTACTGTATTCAGAAAGCTAAACAGGTGATATTCTGGTGCAAACCAACTGTACCATAACAGACAAATGAAAACTCCCACTGGTGTAACCCTCTGAGTGCGCTCAAAGCGTTAAATAGTGCTTTTGACATTTAAAATGTACTTTTAACATTTAAAATAAAAAAAATAAAAAATTCAACACTTCTCCTTATTTCTGGAACAAACCAACTGTACCAGAAGAGGCAAATAAAAATACCCTTTGCTTTAAATGGGGCTCTTAAACCCACTGTATGCTAGAATAGTCACCAGCGCATTTCTTTGCAATGCATTGAGGCCTCTCTGGCATTCAAGGGGTTAAAAGTATCTTTAATTCCATGAGAATGTTGGGAGTTTTTATGTGTCCCCTACGATGCAGTTGGTTTGCCCTACAATTGCTCCTCCTGAATACACCCCACTGTTTAGCCTAATAATAACAGTGCATGATTTCCATATATCCTGGAATGAACACGGGTATACTAGTTAAAGACTAGTTACAGTGACTGAGCCAATTAGTTACCTGTGCTCGAAATGGGATATCTGGAAACATGCACTGTTAATAGCTCTTGAGGACTAGGGGTTGGCTTCCTCTGCTGTAGACAGGTTTCATTTTTTATCTTAAAAGATATCTAACATGTCCTTATAATAACTACCCACTTACCATACTATGGCCTAAAAATCGTAATAGCCTTATGAATTTTGCCTTTGTGCTTTTGTTCAAAATGAAAACATCTTCAATCAGTCCTCAAATTACAAATGATTTAGGTAAATTAGAAGAATGGACAAGAGTGTGGCAGCTGCAGTTTAATGTTGATAAATGTAAAATAATGCGCTTGGGACATAAAAATTCAAAGGAAAAATATGCTGTTATGGGTACTGTGCTGTCAGAGACAACAGAGGAAAGGGATTTGGGAGTAATTATTTCTAATTACTTAAAGGTAGGCAGGCAATGTAATAAAGCGGTGGAGAATGCAAGCAGAGTGCTGGGTTGTATAGCTAGGGGCATTAGTAGTAGAAAAAGGGAAGTGGTCATGCCACTCTACAGATCTCTAGTTAGACCTCACCTAGAATATTGTGTACAGTACTGGAGACCCCATCTCCAGAATGATATAGATACTCTAGAGAGAATCCAGAGAAGCTGCTAAGATGGTGACTGGTTTACAGAAAACAAATATCAGGATAGACTAAAGGATCTGAACACGTATAGCTTGGAGGAGAAAAGAGAGAGATGATAGAAACTTTCAAATAGATGAAGGGATTCAACAAAGTGCAGGAGGAAAGTACATTTCAAAGGAGTAAAAATGTTAGGACAAGAGGCCATAGTCTAAAACTAAAGGGACACAGGTTTAGACTTAATGTAAGAAAGTTTTACTTCACTAAGAGGGTAGTAGATAAGTGAAATAGCCTACCAGTAGAAGTGGTTGAAGTTAATCCAGTGACAGAATTTAAGCATGCATGGGATAGGCATAAATCTGTCCTTAAAGCGGAACTTTCATGTAATACCAAGTCACCATGCATTCATTAAACACATGGCGACTAGCTTGAAAATAGATGTCTTACCGTTAAAAATAGCTGTGTCTAAAGTAATCCTTCCAGTTTGGAAATCAGGCATCATCAGAGACATCTTGTCTGTGTGCCTGCGCTGTCAGTCCCGGTCTCCAATGAGTAGACTGCAGTGCACCATATGATCACAGGAAGGGACTGACGGTGCAGGCGCACAGACCGCACTAACCTGCCCGTCAGTCCTGAAACGGGAAGGATTACTTTAGACACAGCTATATTTTAATGGTAAGACATCTATTTTCAAGCTAGTCGCTATGCGTTTAATGAATGCATGGCGACTGGCTATTATCTGAAAGTTCCGCTTTAACATAAAAAAAGACCAAGGTTTGAGGTTTTTACAGTACGAAAATGGGCAGACTAGGTGGGTTGAATGGTTCTTATCTGCCGTCAAATTCTCTGTGTGTATGTGTCTCAACGTCATGTGCATTGAGGTAAACATAACAGCTGCTGGTAGGACCACATGAGCTCAACCACTGCTTACTGCTCATTGTATTATTAACCCTTTCAGCTTCACAATGTGTTGCACACCCCTCCGGTCCTTATGCCTCTTTCACACAGGATACATAACTGTAGCAGCCCCTTGTGAAAAGTAATAAGATTTAGCTTCTATTACTTGTGTTATTGGGATAGTATATGGGAGATGTGAACTTTCATGCAACCTTTCCAACCTCTGGCACCAGATTTTGAGGGGGGAGGGACTCAGCTGTTTTGGCCACTCCTATATTCTGAGTGGTAGGAACTCTACAATCCCAGTACATTTGCTGCTCTTGGTTTATGTTGTACATTTTATTTACCAATTTATATACTCCTTTTACAAGCTATTATTTAACCATTTGAAAGCCGAGGGTGTGCAGTTCATGGTAATGCATTGCTCACTCCTCTGGTCCTCAGAGCGTTATTCCCTTGGATGCTAGAGATGTCTCTAATGCAGTCCTATTTAGCAGTAGTGGAGTTAAGAGCATTTTGTGCTAGTCTGTTATAGGCTAAGGGTGTTGTTTAGGGCTCAGAGCACCTAGGATGCTTTGTTCATTTGATCCTGAAATGTACATCCTGCTGGTTCCAGACATTATCATTGGGTGCCCTCAAGAATGAATGAGAGAGAGGCTGCAGTACAATGTCTTTTATTTTGTGCATCAAATCTTTCCAGGAGGAAAATTAAATGCGCCATGGGGTACAAATTAAAGTCCCGGAATTCCTATTGATTTAAATTGGTAGCGAGGTCTCCAGTTCATCGGTTGCATTGTGTTGGAGATCTCTTTAGCATTCAAGAGGTTTAAATGACCATTTGTCCCCTATGGTGCAGTTGATTTGCCCTAGAATTGCTCCTCCTCCTTAACATCCTGAAAAAGGTCCCCAGTCTACTTTATTATCTTGGGAAAAAAAACATCAGCCTTCAGTGGCTTCTATTTACAAAGCCAAGAAATCATAATTGTGGCTTATGATCTCCCTCTAATTATAATATAATTACATACCTGGACAAGATGCAAATTAAAAAAAAACATGAATATTGTTAAGGTTAACTGTAAGACCTCATTAACCCCTTAGATGCTCAAAATGTCTTAAGTTGTTTTGATCCACAGTGTGTGATTGATCAGGTGCCATTTAGAGAGACCGATTAACTAACAAGGACTGGAGTAATTATCTGGCAAACCAACTGCTCCAGAGGGGACAAATAAAGTTCCCTTTCAATTTAAATGTGTTCTTTAACCCCTTAATCACCCTTGACATGCCAGGACCATCACGCCGGTCCGGGCACTTAAGGACCGGTGACAGTTCTGGCACGTCATGGAATTCTGTAATGGCAGTGTGGCTGCACTCCGCACTGCCATCCCAGAATTCAAATTGTGAATTCCTTAATGGCCCCCTACTCGTCGGATTGGGCGGTTGTTAAGGGGTTAAGCCCTTGAATGCTAGACAGCTCACCAATTCATTGCTTCATATTCAAGAGGTTAAAGGTTCGTTACCTCAATGGAAATGCAGACAATATTTATTTCTCCTCTAGGGGGCAGTTGTGTTGCCATTCCGTTGTACACCAGTCAGTAGGTTGATGAAATTCTCTCCACTTTGAAATGTAGTGATAAGTTACAAACAGCAGAGTTCAGATTCCATGCTAACATTTAAAGAAAAAGGAACACCTTCTATTAGTTTCTCCATACTCACATGATGATGGCCAAAAAAATCCCAATGATCCCTATGAACTTTTTCACTTTTTCTTTTAAGAGATAATTTTTTCAAATCAGTTCTGGATATCATGTCCATGGAGGCAGACATAACAGTTGCTGGCAGTTTTTTCTAATTAAAGCAGTGCATGAGCCTACTTAACACATTATAGACCAGAGGGATGTGTAACACATTCTGAAGCCATATGCAGTGCCTCTCTGGTCCACTGGGTTAAGATTACCATGTGCAGTGGATGCAGTTTGTGTCCTGTGGTCCAGAATGCCCAAGAACCAAATGTGTAAGAGCAGCATAACAACAGATCTGAATGTCCTGTAACCAGGTAAGAAGCATACTGACTGCATGGGGTGGAGCTGTAGGAGGAAAGGGTTTAAAGGAAGGGAAGATACGGCATGGGAAGGGCATGGTTGGGAGAACAGTAGGGAGATGTCAGTGAAGTCTGTGGTGTTATTTGGTGAAGGTCATGGTGAGGGAGAAGCATTTTTGTTGAATTACTTTTGGCTGGCTCTCATTTCAGGATTAATTTATACTATAGGAAGGGCCAAGAAAGGAGGAATGCTTCTTATTTAACCCTGTGCTTCCAAAATTCAAGTACTATTGTTTTTTTATTTATAGACCACTAAACTTAATCTATAAGACCAGGCTATAGGTCATTCGATCCGCTATAATGCTACTCTTATTCTTGACTTGCAGAATCCTCAATTGTGCCTCCATCTTGTAAACATTCTACCATTCTACCGGCAAAATGTCCCCTCCCCTTGTTTAATTTATATACATTTCCAATTTATATATAAACTAGTATGAAAGCCCATATACACGGGCTAAAGTGCACCCAGCTGCCCTGGCTGCTGCCCCGGAGCTGGGAGCAGAGACAGGACGTGAGCAGGGCAGCACGTTCGGTGAGTCTCTACTGCGCATGACTTCAGTCATGCTCAGTAGAGACTCGCCGAACGCGCTGATCCTTAGCGGGGAGCTGCAGACAGCTCACAGCGAAGCTCCCTGTGTGCAAAACCACACATGCACAGTAGAGACTCTCTACTGCGCATGTGCGGTTACGGCTCACAGTGAGCGACGCATTCTACCACTTTATGTTATAGGATTAAGAAAACCTTGTCAGTGTTACATATACTGAAGAATAAATTCCATAACCAACATTCAGTGAGAGTACCCTCTACCGTTTATAATTGAGGAATATCCTAGTTTCTTACCCCACCAAACTGATCTTAATTGCATTTCTCTGGCAAGCCAAGATTCTTGGACACCTTTAGTGATTTTGGGGGTGATGTATAAAAAGCCTTCTTAGTGTATTCTTAAGAATTGTTGCTAAAATTCACAACGCCTGGTCATATTTATAAAGAAATACAGTCACGTTTATAAATATGTCTATTTAATCCCAAAAGCTGGCTTTATTTTTGGCACAATTAGCGAATTTCTTCATAAATACACTGGGACACAATTCTTATTTGGCCAAGTCCATTTCTACTCCACTTTTCAAAAAAGTCAACTAACTGGAGTTAGCACTAAGCAAAATTTCTTTAGATGTTTATACATAAACTTATGTTGCTTTGAGACACTTTTACAGACACTTTCTTTGTAACTCCAGTTTTATACATCTCCCCCTTTGTCTCCTCCCAAAAACACTATACCCATTCCTCATCCTGACCAAACTATTTAAATTTCACTGAACTCGAGGACCAAAATTAAGGAGTACAGGTTATGCATAATAACTAAATGTAATGATTCCATTAGTCCCCTTTCCATAATATTGATTATTTTAAATAAAGTCCACACCTTCCAGTGTCTATGCCCCTGGATTAAACCAAAGCTACCTTCCTGTCACATAGTATTCTCTATGTCACCACCATTTAACCCCTTGAATTTGCATTTGTGCTCTGTGGTGCATTTTGGGACTTCACAAACTCTCTTTGTATAAAGGCAAAGTGGGACAGTTCTGGGGAAAAGCAACTGCAACATAGGTGACAATTAAAAATTCACATTATTTTAACCCTTTGAGTGCCACAATGTGTTGGATACCTCTCACACACTCAAAGGGTTTAATGAGACTTTTTAACCTCTAGTGTTCAAGTTCTTAAACTCTCCATTTGAATCAAAGGAAAATTTGGAATCTTTTCTATCATATAAAAAAGGTTCTTCTTTCCTTAACTTTTTGAGTGTCAATGCTTTGTTCCTCCTGTGACTTTCAGAGGGTTAACTTGGAATTGTCAATTTGTAACAAATAGGGGATTTTGCCATTTCTTTTACTTCAAACAATAGTTTATAAGATACTTAGCCTTATTTATTTGTCAGTTTATGCAGATAAGCTAGCACTTCCTTCTAGGAAGTGAAAGTTGGGATGGAGAGCAGTGTGGTAGTATCTATCAAATTTGCAATAACAGATAAATAAATAAAGCTAAATATATCATAAACAATTGTTTTAAATAAAAAAATGATAATTTGGTCTTTTAACCCTTTGAATGCTACCAGGGTCTCCAAAGCATTGTGAGGCAGATCTTTGCATAACCTTTATCATGCAAGGGGGGTTATGCACTAAGTGGGTGATAAAGAAGTGATAAAGTGGAGATAACTTCTCTAGTTATATCACTTCTCCAATTCTCATGTTATTCTATCAAGCCTATGTGTGAAGATCTTTTCCACTTGAGAAACCTTAGCGCATAGGCTCCATAGAATAACATAGGAATTGGAGCAGTGCAGAAGTCATCTCCACTAAATCACTTCTTTATCACTCCTTAGTGCATCTCCCCCAAAGTCTGAAAATCCCCTTTTAAATCAGTAGAAAGTTTAGGGAATGGTTATTTGTGCCCTGTGGTGCAGTTGGTTTCTAGCAGAATTGCTCCAATTTCCTTAGTCCATCAGCTCTATCATCTGGTATAATGCGTGTCCTTAGTCAATCAGCCTCCTTATCTGGTATGATGATGTGTGTCTTTTTCCTGCTGTTTGTCAGTTGTAGAAAGCTGTTTTATCTCCGTACACTTAGAGAAGTACATATGGGACTGAAAATCCCATTTCGTTCTTGCAGTTATCAACCTGTCTTCTGAAAAGCAAGGTTTGGTCTGTGATAATTAAATCATCATATACTGCTCATATTGCCTTCTTTGTTGTTTGTTATGAGAAAATGAACACCGATCAAATGAATGCATTAGTACTGCAAGTTCAGTAGTTCAGAGGGGATTTGGAAAAGTCGCTAGTGAATTGTATACATTTTAATAACACACACATGGTTACCGGATGAAACGTTATTCATAAGTCAAGCTCTGGCATTTTTCATAGATTTCAGTTTTGAAGTAAAAGATTTTTGAATGGTTCATTGGGAGATACAGTAGCGAGGGCAGTGGGAATTTATTCCTCTTAGGAGGGTCAACACCTCAAATTTTATCTATCCCTGCTGAAAAAATAGATAATATGAGATGAAAAATGCTACGGAAATGTATCATTTTGTTTAAAACTACATTTTTCATTCAGCAAGAATTTGCAGTATTTTACACATAAGATAGAGAAACAGAGATAAAATACCAGTGACAATTTGTTATTGTATTTAAATGTCAGGGCTTTTTTTAAAGACATGGATTCTGTCCAGTTATTGCACATTCTGTTTAAACCTTTAAGGGCCCGAAGGGGTGCACAACACATCACAAAGCAATGCACTGAACACTTCTCTGGTCCCTCGAGTCCCAGAGGGGAGCACACCATTTTACAAAGCAACTGTGAACCCCATACAGTTGAGTTTTCTTGGTGTTCACCTACCCTGTCTAATGGCAAATCCATCTTTTCTGGCAGTTGCATTCAGGGAATTGCTGGATGAGTGGAAGTCTCAATTGGAGAATATTTCAGTAGCTTAAATTGGAGATAAGTAATGCATCATTATTTTGATTTATGTCAATAATAAAAAAAATGATGTGTTCTTGCAGTATTGCGTAACTAAAATTGAAATTAATTAAAAAAGAGCTTAATGAAAGGCATGAATAAGAATTTGGAGTTGAAGATCTCCTTTTCATTACAAAGTGTATCTTCTGGAACTTGCAATGAGTTGTACAAACCTCTGGTCCTCATGGGGTTAAAAGAGAAAGTATTATCTTCTGATTAGTGCCTTTAAACACACTAATTATATCAGAAGATGTCCAGTGAATGTAGAGCAGCATGTTATAGTAGGTGAATTCCCCAGACAGCCAGGGAGACAACTGGGAATGCTGCACTAAGAACAAAGTATTTGAAGTGGTCCATGTAATCCCTACCCTTGCATCACTGATGCACTATGACTAAGCCATGAGAATGCTTGAATAGGGCTCTGTTTGTAATATGAACCAGTTGATAAAACAAAAACAGAATACGAGGAAGAGATTGGAGCATAACACACAGGATCATGTTCAGTGTTCACATATGATGCATCCTGATGTGATGGGGAGAGATAGAAGGACACTTCCTACTACTTTTTTCCTACTAACACATGCCTACTTGACTATCTGGTGAAGTCACTTATTGCGGAATAGTGCACTGATACTTTAGGGGACCTTGGGTTTATACATTTCTATTTTTAAAAACATGTCTTGAAGTGATACACACACACACACACACACACACACACACACACACACACATATATATATATATATACACTAGCAAAAGGGGCATGGCGTTGCCCATGGGGATTACGTCCTTTCAGTTCTTCAGGCAATGCTGTGGTTCTTTTGCTACTATATTGTATTGGCCTTAGACATGGGGGATATGTATTATATTGGCCCCAGGACATGGAGGATATGTATTGTGCGAAGACGGTGATTACTCTGTCGTCCAATACAGGTTACTGGTAACTTTGGGTAGGCGATCCACCCCTTTAAGTAGGCAGGAACAATTCTAGAAATGACTGTAGGGGGTGGAGCCTACTTTCCCTCCTTGGCTGCAGCTAGCCAACCAGCTCTAGAAAGATTTTTTCCTTGGTGAAGATAACACAGGCAAGAGAACAGTTCTGCTATAGTTTTAGAAACTTTTTTATTTTTCTGTTAGATATGGAATATCATCATTAGGCGGATTACCAAAACTGACAATGCCCTTAGATGTGGCTAGCTCAGTATCCAGGTGCTTTTTGTGGACCTTAAGCCCTGAGGGGGGGAAATCTTGATTCCAAGTGCTTCCCCAGGAGTTACCCACTGAGGTTACTTATTACTACATGGTAATCTGAAGACAGCAGATCCGCAGGAAAGGTGAGCAACCCTTTGAGTGCTGCAGGTACACATGTCCCACAGTGCCCCTCTGTACAGAGGTTATTCCTGGGAGTTCGTGCTGCACACTCCTGCACTCACTGGGTCTTTCTGTTATCTCTGTCAGTGTTTGGAGCAACTTTGTGGGGTAAATTAACCCTTTAACTGCTGATTGGCATCTTTTGGGGGTGTTTATTGGTACTTTCCCTACTGGGTTCAGTGTTTTCTGGGTCTGATTACATGTTCTAGTGATGTTTCATGTATTTTTAATTCTCAGTTATAACTTTGACAAAATTGAGTTCCAAGGTGAGCTTTACCATAGAGACACCATTGCTCCATTCACTTCTATGGGACTATACAGTTTGGGACATATCTCTGATGGCTCATTTTAATTGTCTGACCTTGCTCTATCATCTGGTTCACATTGCAAGTGTGTTGTGGGGCTCAGGGGGCTTTGGGCACTGTTGGGGTACTTTTTCTGGGAAAGCTACATTTCCCATGAGCGCTTGCTTCACGCTCTCGTTTCTGATTGGCTCCTGCCACGGCAGCCATCTTGTGAGCTTTACAGAATGAGTATCCTATGCAGGACTTGGACTCTCCTTCTCTCCTTTGCAGATTAACCCATTGCATGCCAGATAAGTGTATTTTAGAGATTTCTGGGGTGAAATTTTAATCTTACACACTGTAAATTGGGTGATTAATTATTCAGAACGTTGTTGACACTGTGAGAATATCTACTCCGTTGGAGCTTGGGGCCAGGCCTAAGACTAAGGACGCTGGGGTCTCTGTGTCCCCCATTGCTCATTGTTCCTCATGTTATACAGGGTTGCCTAGAGAATTCTCAGATTATTTATGCCCAGCATGTTCTGATGTCCCTGAGTCTATCCCAGGAACCTCCAGCCATGCATTAGAGCCAGTTTGGGTGCAAGAGTTCAAGGCTGCTACCAGGGACCTCAGGTCTACGTTGCAACTCTTTCCATCCCAGTTATAGGGGGTCTTCCATCCCTGGCTGACCCATTCCTTAGTCAGAGCTTCCCTGCCCAAACCGCAAGCAGTACCTGACGTTTCAGATTCTTCTGAAGAGGAACTGTTGGTGGATTCAGTTGTTGAGGAATGTTCTGCTGGGGGCTCCTCTCAATTTTTTTTGCGGATCCTTTTGAGGTTGATCCAGAACATTAACCACACTAAACATTCCCCCAGTTCAGGAGGTTTACTCAGATCCCTCTGATGTATTTCAGGAGCCTATAAAGCCCCATACTTGTTTTCCACCTAACCCCACTCTGGACCGCCTAGTGGCTGATGAGTGGAAATCTCTGGACAGAAAGCCTTCTCCAAGAAGTTTGCTAAGCTTTACCCCTTTTCTGAGGTGGCGTTTGCTCAGTGGGTTCATCCCCCTAAGGTGGACGCTCCTGTCTCAAGGTTATCTAAGTCTACCTCCTTACTAGTTTCTGATACGTCCTCTCTGAAGGACTGGACTGACAAGAAGCTTGAGGTTTCCCTCAAGTCCATTTTTGCCACTGCTGGTACTGCCATGCTCCCAGCATTCGCTGCGGTATGGGTTAACTGGGCCATTGTGGTTGTGGACTGAACAACTCACCCTAGCTGTACGTCGGGGTGATTCTTCTTCGGATATGTTGCGGCTTCTTGCCAACATATCTGAGGCCCAGCACTATGTTTCTGCTGCCTATCCATCTATCCATCTGGTGGCAAGGGTTTACACCATGTCTGTGGTTGCCAGACGAACTCTTTGGCTCAAGATCTGGGCTGCTGACACCGCTTCTAAGAAATCCTTGCTGTCCTTGCCCTTTCAGGGTACATCCTTATTTGGGCCAGATCTTAAGGATCTGATCAGTGAGGCCACTGGGGGTAAGAGTACTCATCTGCCCTTGGTCCCCAGGAAGAAACCTCCTCTCAAGCGTAACAGGTTTTTTCGTCCCTTTCAGACTGAGACACGTCTGGCTAACCAAGTGGTTCCCTCAACTCCACGTGCCTCCTCCAAGCCCAAACAGCAATGGAAGCCCAAGGTCTCGTCCAAGCCCAAGGTTTCCAAGATTTCTCCGGCATGACTCGCCGAACCCGGGTCCCCATTCAGCTGTGGGTGGTCGTCTTCGTCACTATCACAGCATTTGGGAGGATTCAGTGGTGGACCCATGGGTTTTACAAGTAGTGGCGGAAGGGTACAGGATCCCTTTTGCCTCTCTTCCTCCTTTTTGCTTTTTCCCCTCTCACACGCCCCAGGTCATGGAAAAACGCTGTCTCTTCAATGGCGCTATCCAGTCTCTTCTGGACAAGGATGTTCTTGAACCCGTTCCAGTTCAGGACAGACGTACAGGTTTTTACTCAAACCTCTTCATAGTGTCCAAGAAGGACAGCGGTTGTCTTCCAGTTTTGGACTTGAAGGATCTCAATTCCTTTGTGATCCGGTCTCATTATCACCAGGAGTCACTGAGGACAGTGATTGCTGCTATGATTCCGGGGGAATTTCTTGCTTCTCTGGACCTTTAGGATGCGTATTTACATATTGCCATTCATCCAGAGAGCTGGCAGTATCTCAGATTTGCCTGCGACCAAGGGCATTTTCAGTTCTCAGCTCTTCCCTTTGGTCTGACTACGGCGCCTCAGGTCTTCAACCGTGTCCTGGGAGCCTTAGTGTCCGTCCTCCACCGGGACGACATCAGAGTTACTCCATACATGGACGACCTGCTTCTGAAAGCCCCCTCTGCGGAACTTCTTCGTCAGCAGGTTCAGGACTTCATTCATGCTCTCACCCATCATGGGTGGATCATCAACTTAGACAAGTCGGATCTTGTCCCGCCCCGGTGTCTGGTCTTCCTGGGCCTTCTCTTTGACACTCAGCAGAGCATGGTGTTTCTCACGGAGGAAGTGGCTCACCAGATCGCACACAGGGTTTCGGCTGTTCTAGCTCAAGATCCAGTTCCAGCCAAGAAGCTATCCTCTCTGGTGGGGAAATTCATCTCCAACATGGAAGCAGTCCCCTTTGCCATGGCTCACACCAGGGAGCTCCAGTGGTTTGAGATCCAGGTATGCATGGGTCAGACGGACCTTTTGCAGACATCGGTATCCCTCACTCTTCATGTGGAACTGAGTTTGTTGTGGTGGCTCGACCCCTCCAATCTCCTGAAGGGCAAATCCTTTCTGATATCTTTCTGGACCACAGTGACGACGGATGTCAGCCTCTCCGGCTGGGGAGCGGTCCTGGGTCGCCTGAGTGCTCAGGGACGGTGGTCTCCGGAGGAATCTTTCCTTCCTATCAATGTATTGGAACTTCGGACGATCTTCTCCTCCAGGGTTACCTGTGGAAAGAGGACTTTCATCGTCTAGCTTTGACGGCTTGGAAACTGAATCTTCAATATTGATGAAGAAAAGTTTTTCTTCCGGTGTGGTGGCTACCATGCTCGCAAGCCAGTTTCCTCAAAGGCCTACCATCGTGTCTGGTTGACCTTCCTATCTTGGGGTGCCGATAGGGACTTGTCTCAGGAATTTGATCTGCCCACAGTCTTGGCCTTCTTGCAGGATGGTGTGGATAAGGGCCTCAGTTTGAATTTCCTTAAGGTACAGACTTCTGCTGTCTCTGTTTTCTTACAGAGGCGCATTGCTATGCTTCCTGATGGCATTTCCAAGGAAATACTTAGGGTCTCTATGCCCTTTCTTTTCTCTCGGGCCCCTCCAGCACTAAACAAGAACCTGCATGGGTTAAAACACTGCTGTCCTCAGTGGTACAAATTCCCTTTTTCAGTTCAGGGTGTTCTCCATCCTTGGTTATTGGGGTGTCCTCAGACAAGGCATGGACTCTTCCCTCACATATGGAGATTTC
Organism: Rhinophrynus dorsalis; assembly: GCA_037306005.1. Taxonomy (NCBI): domain Eukaryota; kingdom Metazoa; phylum Chordata; class Amphibia; order Anura; family Rhinophrynidae; genus Rhinophrynus; species Rhinophrynus dorsalis. Next base: position 187,445,436 of record CM074723.1, read on the forward strand.
TATGAGGCTGATCCTGTCCCTGCTGTTGAAGGGCTTATCAATGCAGTATTGGAGACCCTTCAGGTTTCTGGCACTGCTAATAGGTGACCCACCTCTCTGGACATTTTCAGAGGTGCAGGAAAGATTCCCCAGTTTTTCCTCCCAATAACACTCTCAATCAGATCCATGTTTATGAGTGAAAAACTCCAGATAACAGACTTTTCCTTCATAAATGCTTCTCTAAGCTATACCCTTTTACAGCTGAGGCTCTGGTGCTGTTGACCCCTCTGTTGTGCTTGGCGAAGAACACTGCCGTTCCCATGTCGGATGCTGTGGGACTCAAGGACCAGGCTGATAAGAGACTTGACTCAAGGCCAACTTTCGGCCATCAGGACAGTACTGAGGGCTATTTTTGCCTCTGCCTTGGTCAATAGGGCAGTTGCTGTCTGGGGAGAGCAACTGTCAGAAGCTATGCATGTTGGTGTTCGTAGGGAGAACATGTTGGTTTTGGGGGCCAACATTATGGAAGCTGATGCCTGCATTACTGAGGCTTTTATTTGATGCAACCAGATTTTTAGCGTTTTCTGTTTCTGCGTGTTGCACCTTGTGACTCAAGCTCTGGTCGGTAGGCAAATCTTCTATGAAGTAACTGGTGTCCTTGCCATTTCAAGGAAAAGCCATTTTGGTGAAAAAGTGACTAGTAATGCGCTAGGATATATAATCAGAAGCTCAACATACAGGCAGCTGAAGGATAAAACTAACACCACCACTTTATGTGTTATTAAATAAAACAAACTATATAATATCCCAGTGCCTTTACTTAACTATGTGAATCTTTTATAATTTAAATATCTAAAAAGGAGGAATCAATATACACAACCCTGATATGGATTGGTTATGCCAATACGTGTCGACCGATAAGAATCAATGTATGAAGAAAGACAGAGGCAAAGCAAAAACAAGTAACTATATCAGATCTATATCAATAATTATAAAATAGTATCAAATACAAAACACCCAAAACCAGATGCAGCCTTGATGCAAAAGCAGAGATGCTGCACTAATGCAAAGAACTCACTCACAAGTGAAACTATCCTGAAGTGAGAAAAATACAGAGGTGCCTATCCATAGAATAGAGATAACACATCATCGCCCAGACGAAATCCCACCCTTTAACTATAAAAGTTACTGGTGTCTCCCATCCATGTATATGCTACCATTGTATATTGGCAAACAGGTATATAAGTCAATATAAAATATCTTTTTTAAAATGTATTCAAGCACTACAAATTACATCTATTATATAAATGTATGACAATTAAAAAAAAAAATGTAATACACTTGTGCAGGATACTTTTATACACCTCCTTTGCTGAACTGATTAACCTTTGAAGAGCCGAAAGCATCTAAGCCATTATAATATAATAAAAAAAGGAGCAATGCCAAGAGATAGTCCCCAACTGACAAGGAGATCGGTTGTTCTGTTTGATGACCAGAGAACTATTGTTAAAGCTTATAAGTCAATGTACACTGACCAAGTGAAGACAGCAGTGGTAAGTCAATGTACATTACATATATTTCTCTAGTAGTAAACAAGACTGAATAACAAGTTGAGCTTTATTCTTTATTTATTCCACTTGTGTTGGATAAGCCATTGATTGAGGATCTCTCTAAAAGAGGCTATAAAGAGCTTTTTGGGACAATCTTGGCAAGTCTCGGATTGTGGATCTCTTCAAAAGAGGATATGAAAGAACTTCATGAGATGGACTAATAATCCATTTTTTTCTATCTATATTCAGCTGGATGTATGGAAGCATAAAGTGTATTTATTAGGTCCAATATGTGTGATCACCAAGTAACTTATATATGACAATTTGGAATTATGTTAAAGATGCATTTATTTTGTGTTTTTAAATAAATAGTTAATTTTTATTTTAATTTATTTTCTTTAATAGTTATTTTTAAACAGTCCGTCAATTGCCTTGTGTGTTTTTCCTAAAGTACTGCTCTCTGATTTTCATCCTTGGCTAATTGATTAGTAGCCCAGTATATTTATAACGCACAGAAGCAATTTATTTCTTGAAATTTAATACTTTATTTTTATTAATTTCAAAGGTTTTTTTTTTTTTTTTTTTTAAATATGTGATATTTTATTTATGGGGATGTTTCTATGCAATATACCGCTGTTTGTGGACGGGAGCTATTGGTATTTTTTCATAGCGGGATTTGAGTATTCTCTGGTGGTGAGATGTCTCTCTTCCATTATTGTGGTATCGTTGTTTTGAACATTACAACAAATCTTTTTCTGAATTGTCATATATTTATATAATAGATGTAATTTGTAGTGCTTGAATACATTTTATAAAAATATTTAGGATATTTTATAATTCCTTATATACCCAGTATACTTTATAGTTAAAGGGTGGGATTTTTTCTGGGCGATGTGTTGTCCCGATTCTATGGACAGGTGTCGTTGTATTTCTGTTCATTGTTAGAACGTAATTTTTTCTCTCCCTTTACTTTTTGTTTAGGATAGTTTCACTTGTGAGACACCTGTGAACAGGTGTGGTCGGTGTTTACTGAATAGCGAGTTCTTCGCATTAGTGTGGTGACTCTGCTGTTGCATAAAGGGCTGCATCTGGTTATGCGTGTTTCTTATTTGATACTATTTTATGATTAGTGATATTGTTCTGATACAGTTTCTTGTTTTTGCTTTGCCTCTGTCTTTCTTCGTACATTGATTCTTATTGGGCGACACATGTATTGGTATAACCAATCCATATCAGGGTTGTGTATATTGATTCCTCCTTTTTAGATAGTTAAATTATAAAACTCTGAGATGTTTCTGGCTTGGTTGTATCTGAAGAAGTAGCTAGGGAGCTACTAAACATTATACAAGTATCCGTTGTATTGCTTTTAATTTTTTATTTATTTTTAGTTATAATTTTTTTATCATTTTGTTATATTTGGTTAATACATTTTTGACTGAAGACTACAGTACTCCTTTTGACTTCTTCCATACACTGGGATACTCTACATGCATGTTTTGGTTGTTTGTGGGTATAAGCCCCCAAATAACTACTGATTTTGTGAGTATAATAATTTACAATCATATACTCTGTTGATATTGGTATAACAGGCACTACTGGGTGCCCTCTTGTTTGTTCTTTTCCATACGTCTACTTCCTATGCGTTGATGTGAGGAGCAGCCCAGAGTCCAGAAAGAATCCTTTTCAGGGATCCACACTGCAGTGGGGACAGTGTTTTAAGAAAATCCCCTGAGCGTATCTATAAGTAAACACAAAAGTGTTGAAGGGTTGGTGATATCACTAAATTCCAGACAATATTGCACCAGGAGCTCCTTCTTTTTCTTTTTTTGCACTTAAATTATAAAAGTTTCACATAGTTAAGTAAGTATGCTGGGATATGATATCTTTACAAAGTAATTTTTGTGCCCGACCTGAAAGATCATTAGTGATGCTACTGGTGGAAAGAGCACCTTGCTGCCCCAGATTTCCACCAGGCGATCCTTTCTTGCAAGCAAAAAGCATGGGTTGAGTCTTGTCTACCCCGGTGTCTGATGTCATGCTTGATTTGAAATAAATTGGATTTTATATCTCACACATCTATCTTTCAGAGTGCATCTTCCTTTTCCTGTGTTGTCACAAGTAGGCGAGTGACCATGTCTCATGATTGCACCAGAGGATTATTGCAGAGTTTGGTGAGTTGCATACTTTGTTTGAAAATCCCAAAAGATCATTGGTGCCGCCTTTGATTGTTCTATCTACCACAAAGTCCAGACATACCTGGCGGCCCAAGAAATCAGCTTCAAAGTCTAAGTCTGACAAACCAACCACCTCATGACTCATGGAATCCTGGTATATTGTTGCTTGTAGAGGGCTGTCTCCACCCTTTTTGAGACACCTGGGCAACCTCCGTAATGGACCAGTGGCTTTTGTTGGTGGTATCAGAAAGGTACCACATAGATTTCAGATCCCTTCCTCCATTTCGTTTCTTTTCCTCCAGAGAAGGCGGGGCTCTTTCACAAAGCCTTTTTTACCCTACTGGAAAAACGGGTTCTAGTACCAGTCCCAGCCCAAGAGCACTTTTCAGGTTTCAATTCCAACCTTTATTTGTGGTTACAAAGGACAGTGGTTGCCATTCTATCCAGGACCTGAAATGTCTCAAAAATTATCTGGTTGCTACATGCTTCAAGATAGAATCCTTGTGTTCTGTCATTGCAGTAATGTGCCCAGGGGAGTATCTAGCCGCACTGGACCTTCAGGACGCAAATCTGCATGTCCTTTTGTACCCTGATTGCCATCGCTACCTGCACTTTGCTTTCAGCTGCAATCACTACCAGTTCATGGCTCTGTCATTTGGCCTGACTTTAGCGCCCAGAATCTTCACAAAATTCTTGCAGCTCTGACAACTTACATCCATGCCAAGGCATTTCTCTGACACCATAATTGAATGATCTCCTAATCAAGGCTCCTTCCAAAGACCTTTTGGCTCGCTGTATCCAAGAGTGCACCTGCATTTTAGTGCATCACAGCTGGATTCTCAATCTCAAGAAATCATCTTTGATTCCATCCCAAGTCCTGGTGTCCATGGACATGAGATTCAACACCCTTCACCCTTTGGAAGATACGGATTCTGTTCCAGGACGTGTCTCAGGCAGTGGAGTGGCCATCAACCTTTGATTAAGAACTACATGAAGGTCCTGGGGCTGTTGGTTTCTGATGTGGAAGCAGTCATCTACACTCATTTCCACACAAGGGAACTTCAGAGCGTAATCCTCCAGATGTGGCCCAGGAATTCCGAGAATCTCTCCCATCCTCTGACTCTGTCTCAGGAGGCCATGGAGGACCTTAAGTGTTGGTTACATCATCCACACATTGTGAGGGAGAGACCCTTTGTGATCCCAGTGATGACAGATGCTGGCCTGAGGGGCTGGGGAGTGACCCTGGGTAGTTTGGGTTCCCAGGGAAGGTGGACAGGAGAGGAATGTCTTCTATCCATCAACATTCTAGAACTCAGAGGGTTCATCTGGTTCTCTTGCAGTGATCTCAGGTACTCACTGGGAATCTGGGAGAGTTCAGTCACACAGCTATACTGTGGTGGTGTGCATCAATTGCCAGTGGGGAACCAGCAGCTAGATAGCATGGAGAGAGATGAAGGATCTCCTCAAACTGGCAGATGCTCACGTTCGTTGTACACAGTTGAGGAGTGGAAAATGTACTGGCATACTTTCTCAGCCATCTAGAAGTAGATTCAGGAAACTGGGAGCTCCATCTGGAGGCGTTCTACCTGATAGTTTCAACAATGTGTTGTCCCAGTGATAGACCTCATGGCAACCAGGGAGAACAGGAAGGCTCTGACGTCCTGTGCTCAAACGAGGGACACTCTGGCTTTCCCCATGGATGCCAAGTCCATTTCATGGAGTTTGCACCTGTCCTACATGCATGGCTCTTGAGGCATCCAGTCTGAAGAGAAAGGGATTTTCTGATGATATCATCTCCAGGTTCAGAAACTGGTTTCCTCTAAGGCTTACCATATAGTCTGGTCTATTTTTACCTGTGGTGAGTGGACAGGAATGTGTCATTCCAGACGTGAAGACTTTTCTTAACGTCTTTCCAGATCCCACACCTCTGTGGGATCTCAACATGGACTTGAGCATCCTCGAGAGGCCTCCCTTTGAGCCAATGGCCCACATTTCCTTGCACCAGGTGACATTGAAGATGGCTTTTCTCCTAGCAGTTGTCTCTGTCAGGAGGGTGGCTGAATTACAAGCTTGGTCTTGCAAGACTTCATTCCTTGTCTTTCACCAGGATTAGGTGGTACTTCATACCTCTCAGGAGTTTCTTCCTAAAGTTGTCTCTGGGTTTCACATCAATCAGGAGATAGTTGTATTTTCCTTCTGTCCTGACCCTTCGTCCACTCATGAGAGGGACCTTCATCTGTTGGATGTTGTGTGCTCCTTAAATATTATGTGCACCGCATTCAGTCCTTCCGTAAGGTACACTCTCTTTCTGTCATCTCTGAGGGACCCAAGGCAGGTCAGGCGGCATCCACGGTTACTATTGACTCTGATTAAGGTTTCCGTATGCCAGACATACGAAATTAGGAAGAAACTTGTTGCCACACAATCACAGTGCATTCCACCAGATCTATGGGTGCTTCTTGGGCCTACAAGAACCAGGCGGCCTTGGCTGAACAGCTGTGCAAGGCTGTGACTTGGTCCTCCTTGCATACTTTTACCAAACACTACTGAGTCATTGTATTGGCCTTGCTGAGGCCAGCTTTGGCCTGAAGGTCCTTCAGGCAGTCTTGCCTGTTTAGGGATATCTCTTTTTCTTTTATCTATTGCCAGTTGTTGTTAAACAAGTTTTGAACCCTGTTAACTATTGTTTTGTGTGCTGTGCTAGTTCATTGTCTGTTGACACCTATGGTTATTCAGATCCTGATTAGTCCTAGGGAACTCCGGTATCATGGGGATATGTGGGTGGTCTTTTCTCCTTTGCCCTCCCCTGAATCTGTGATGCTTTGTTATATCCTCATGGTACCGGTGTTTCATGTTGAACGTAAGGGAAGGATTTTAGTGTTCTTACCTGCAAAATTCTTTTCTCTTTAATCCATATGGAACACAGGTCCCCACCCAGGGAAAAAAAACATCTTTTGTTACTTTCCCAGGCAGAGGAGGCATCTTAGGGTCTTGTCTGGGAGATTTTATTTTTTTTTCCGCTTAGTTATTTTGCTGTGGCTATTGTCATGTGAATTATAGGAAGTATGTGGGGAGTTGATCTTTTGTGATGTACCCTCCAGGAGGAGGGACTCAAACCTATGGTACCTGTGTTCTATATGGAGTAACGAGAAATGGATTTAACAGGTAAGAACACTATAATCCTATTTTAAATCAAGGGGAATTCTGAGAGTTTTTATTTGTATCTCCTTAGTACGTCAGCCTCAGTCTATGGCCAGGCTTTCACAGACTATTTCCTTCTGCAATGAAAAGCAGGATATCATAAAATAGGTGATGTTATAGCAAGGGTCAAAATGACCTGTGCAACACCAGTGAATTGTTAGTAAATTTTGATAACAAAAACTGACGATAGAGAGATGCCCTAAAATCTTTGGTGTGTGTTGGGGGGTGGGGGTGCGTGAACGTGAGAAAAAATCTCAAGTGAGGAAAAACTCTCTCATGTACCTGAAATTGACTAGATAAAAAAGGACTTGTATGATTAAAATAAAGGAGGTTTCAACTTCATCCAAAGAAGGTGATCTTACAGTAAGGTCTGTTAAATTATGGAATTCTTTGCCCAGAAATGTGGTAATGACAGATACTATGGACAGATTTATGAGAAGATTAGACATATTTCTAGCAGAAGGAAACAGGCAGGGTTATACTGTGTATAGTAGGTAGAGTAGGAAAGATTATGTAATTCTCCTTTTCTGGGTTATACTGAGGCAAAGGTTAAACTTGATGGACTTGTATCTTTTTTTCAAAGTAATTTACTATGTAACTATGATTAATGAGAGGTCGTTAATATATTAAATCTTCTATGTGAGTATGTAATGTTAAAAACTGAGCTAATTCCATACTGACTGGGGTGATTTATCACATATAATGCTAAATGCTATGCAAGTAGGCACATATTACCTCACTGTACACTGGTATATTGAGACTGATTTTCTAAAGTGGAGCAAACCAGCTACACAATAAGGGGAAAATAAAATTCCCATTGATTTAAACTGGATTTTTAACCCTTTGAATGCAAGAGAGATCTTCAAGGCAGTTAACCTTATTTAACCCCTTCCCTTGAGTGTCAGAGAGGTATACAACGCATTGCAATGCAATGCGTTGGTTACCTCTCTGACACTCAGAGGGTTAATCCAATGGCCATTTTATTTGTTCCCTATGATTCAGTTGGTCTGCCCCAAAATGGCTCCAGTGTCTCATTACATAGTAAATATGATGTGATAATTCAAAGCAGTTTTATTTTTACTATCCTTTACTCTTAAATTGCCAAGTTACTCTGCAGTGCTGTACAAAAGAGAATAGACATATTAGGGGAGATGTATGAATCTGCCATCTCAGATAATTTTGTGCCTATATGTTAGTATAAAAACCCTGTGACTGCATGGGGGGGTAAGTACTAGAGTGTATGATCACTGTTGTACATAGTGGAGCACACAGTCTATACCATCATTAAGACTTTATGGTGAGCAAACCCCTATAGTATACACACAGAAGTGGACTAATTCGATAAAAATGATAAGTTGCCTTGTTATTACATAGAAATAAACAACATGCAGAGTAATGGAATTCTCCAAAACACCCATATGTTGGAGAATGTTCGGTTTAGATACTATGATGGGGAGTCATCTGGTAAAGGGGTGACTTACAAGTCAACAACACCCCTGAGATGTTCCTATAGCCTTAAAACCTCTAGCGGTACCTTCTGAACTGGGTCCAGGAACATTTAGCAGCTCTACCAAAGCATTAGACAAAAGTCAAGACTGTAATTAGCAGGCGTGTGGCACGGCTTTGCCCCTGTGGAGACCCTTGTTTTTTTTAAGCCTTTGACTGCAAGAGAGGTATCCAACGCATAGCGCAATTCAACTGAGCGATCAACAGAGGAGATGCAAGGGAGCAAGAGAGCTTCCCTGCTTCCATTCTACTCGGAGCTGGGTAAGAGTAGATGGGATCGAGAAACCCTCTCACTTCAATAAGGGAGGCTTTCTCTCATTGACGTGAGAGCGTTTGCTGATCCCGCCGACTCCTATCTTGGTTCTCCGGGTAGAACAGAAGCAGGGGACTGCTCTTGCTCCCCCACGTCTCCTCTATTGATCTCCCAGCTGAACTGGCTGGGAGATTAGTAGCTGGGTGGCATCAGGAGGGTTCCTAATGCCCCACCAAGAGGTCTGATTGTTTTTTTTGTTTTCGTTTGTTTTTTTTGTTTTTTTTGTGGAAGGGAGAGAAGGAGGCAAAACTGGGAATGGAAGGGGATGATGAATCTATGAATTGAAGGGAGACAAAAGTGAATAGAAGGGAGGGAGAGATTAACTCAATATATAAGCTTGCACTGTGTAAAGGGCTAGCCTTTACTAGAACAATGGCTTTAGTGATGGTACCCACTCCAGCTTTTACTGTACATCCCACTGTACATCAGTTAGGGCAGTGGGGCTGACTCTATAGGCATATGTATTGGCATAGCCTCCTCTGTGTCCACACTCTTCCAGGTAGGCTGGATAAAATATTAATGTAGGGGAGCAGAACCTGCTGCAGCTCTGCCTTTTTGTTGGCTGTCAGTTCTGGGGAGAACTCCAGGCTTCAAAGGTGGAGCCCCCTTTGCAGCTCTGCAGGAGATCAGAAACTTGATCTCCATCCTCCATTAGATTGTTAGGCTCACAGACAAACATAGTCATCTCCTCAAGGTGGTGGTATGACTATATCATAATGGCATGATAGGTACTATGGGCACCTGTCTTGTCTGTCTACTACAAAGCTGGTATCACTTACCTTCCTGTATGGTAAAGGAGAAGTTCCAGCACTAACTGTGATACCTGTCCTGGTAATATTAGCCCATTGAGGGTGCCCACAGGAGAAGAGCAATATATTCAAAAAGAAAACCTCATGTTCGACAGTACCTGTGCTTGTGGCACTCAACAGAGGTATCGCTTACCTTCCTGACAATCTTTTGGGGCTCAGTCCCTGCAAATATCATCTTATCATGCCTTGCTGGGACTAATAGTGAGACATCCTGCTCTTCCACGTAAGGACGTATGTGAGCATTCTTTTCATTTCACCCCTTCTGTTTCCTTAGAGCTACTTCCAGTTTCTCCATGGCCAGATACATAAACTTCTGTAAGCAGGCTCATATATTCAGCATATAGGGTGAATTCCCTATGCTTTCCCTCCCAGCCATCCCTGATCAGCTGGATGGGACCCTTGACTCTACATCCATATAGGAGCTCAAAGGATCTGAACCCAGTAGACTTCTGGGTGGGACCTCAGTGTAGCCAAGCAAGAGCTAGGGAAGATATTTCTCCCACTGTCTCCCATGCTTCTCAGCAAAGTCCCTCAACAAACAATTAAGGGTCCCATTAGTCCTCTCACATGTTCTGTTTGTCCTGTGTGATAGCTGGTGCAGGGATTATGTTTTATGCCACTGATGTGCCACACACTATGCATCACCACACTCATAAACAACATGCCCTGGTCTGTGCTGATGTCATAAGGGAATCCCATCCTGCAAAAAGATCTGCATCAGTGCCTCTGCTACAGTTTGGGTGGTTGCTGATCTTCAGGCTAATGTTTCTGCTACCTGGTTGCATAATAAACCTCCACCAGAATGAATCTCTTTCCATTGCTGGAAGGAGTCTGTAGGGGACTAACCAGGTTAATTGTCACCCTTTGGAATGAGACACAACCACAGGGAGGGGGATTAAGGGAGCCTTAGTTTTCCCTTCAGTTTTTCCAGTTACCTGACACTCATAACAGGACCTTCAGTAGGTCTCAAGGTCCATTTAAATGGTGGGCCAGAAAAATGAGCTTAGCATCCTGGCCCTGGTTTTAGCATGGCCAAGGTGTCCGGCAAGGGGAATCTCATGTCCCACCCTGAAAATTTCCTCCTGATACGGGTAGGGAAGCACTAGCCTGCCACTGGGGCTAGTCAGGGCTCACTGTAAAGTAGCCTATTGTCCCAGTATACCGTGTACCTGGGTGAAGGGTCTTCTTACAGAGTACCTTAAGGATGATATAGCTTAGCCCCACCTGTAAGCTTTGCCAGAGTCTCATCCTTCTTATGGGCAGTCTTGAAAGCCTCTGGGTCATGAAGCTCCAAGGATCCTGTAGTCCAAATGGCCAGGGAGCCCAACTCCTCTGCCTCCCCCAACCTGTGGGCCTTGCCTTGCATGGCTTTTGGTCTGCCTCCAGTCACATCTGTAACTGGTCTTAGTGCCATTCTCCCTTAGGATCAGGTCACTTGGGGTAAGTGCTGGGTGAGTCATTTTTACTACCAGGAGCAGTCTGCTTCCCAGACTAGCTCCTGATCCTGGTAGTCTGTGTCAAATATGCAATGCATCTAGATAGTTTGCACACTTCCACTCTTCTGAGGACCGCTTTTGGTCCCTCCTCACCTTCCCACTGTTGTTGAACTCTGGCCAGGGGAATGACCTCCTTGCTGCCATTAGCATAGATTACCCTCAAGGCCTCACCGAGCATCTTGTCCTTTTGGGACCCTTGTGCCATTGACCAAGCTACTACCATTGTTAGGTAAATACTGAGTTGTGTTCATTTACCTGCACTTGTTCCAGGCTCTGTTTCAAGCTGTGATGAAGCCCCTCAATGACTCCCACAAATGCACAGCTCTCAGAAACAGAGCAGTCTTCAAGCAGGACTTTTCATTGCATCATAGACAGTCTTCTGTTCCTCCAGATTTTCTCTTTACAAGATCAGCTGTGCCTCCAGGAGGGAGGTTGGGGGGGGCATGGTACCCAGGCTCTCTCTCTGCTTGGGCTTGCTGTGGCCCACTCTCCTAGACCGGTGGGAAGATACAGAGGAAGATGAGCTTGTCCTTTTTCCCTATTGGATGCTTAGCTATTGGGGTGGTTGGGCACTGGACCTTGTGGGGTGGTAAGGGCCCTTCTCTGCTGCTCAGGGGTTGGATGGAAGCATCTGGAAATCTCCTATTTCTGAAACTGTTCCTTCCAGCCTGTTTGTTCCCTCTTGCTCTGAGGCCTGAAGGGGTAGCCAAAGTCCCACCACAGAGGCTGCCTGTGAACTTCTGCTGCATCCTGGACCTGTGTCTCTGACTCCATTCAGTCAGGTCCCTCATTTTGCTGGACATCTCTGGATCCCCCTTGAGAATGGTAGGCCTGTCTTCCCTCTGAAGCTTTGCCACTGGGGTGGCCTCTGCTCCTTGATTTTTCTCCTCCAGTCAGTGATCCTCCTAGCAGTGACTGCTCTGTTATTTGATTTGCTGTGTGCACAAGTTCTTGAGCTGCCCATACTAGCCCCACAGGCCAGCAAAGTGCATCTTGATTCCATGACAATATATTTATTTGATGAGCGAAAAGTACCCTTTTACTGTTTGAACATTTTCAGACTTACCAAACTTTTCAAACCTTGCAAAACTTTTATCTAACTTTTGGGCACCAAGCTGTTTCTTATTCCCACCACTGCAAATAGTTGTAATAAGGAGACACCTGGTAGAGAGATGTCTCACCAACCAGCAATACCTCTGAGAAGGTCCTATAGCCTTAAAGGGATAGTAATACTTCGCTTTAACTTTATTTTATTTTGTAGGCATGAAAAAACATGAAGAATGATATAAGTCTTATCTCTCAAACCTTTATGGTTTAAGAGATATTCACAAGCAAAGTGTCCCCCTCCCGCCCCTTTTACTGATGTAACACTTCTCAGCCAGGGCAGAAGGGAGGTGCCCAGGTAGACTGCAGAGAGAGACAATCTTCAATTAAGATACGGGAAAAACCTGAAAAGCTTGTCAAGGGGGGCAGGGATTCCATTGTTTTCATAGGAATAAGAGTGTCCCCTTCTGTTACCTGTCTGGTCTATGGACTGCATTCCACATCTGAGAAGAGATTGTTTACAGTAGGTAAAAGGGGCGGGAGGGGGAAACTTTGCTTGTGAATATCTCATAAACCATAAAGGTTTGAGAGATAAGACTTATATCGTTCTTCATCTTTTTTTAATGCCCACAAAATAAAATAAAGTTAAAACGAAGTATTACTATCCCTTTAAAACCTCTAGACGTCCCTGCAAACTCCGTCAAGGAATGTTCAGCAACTCTACCAAAGCATTAGACAAACGTTGCGGCTATAAATTTATATACATAATTAATATAAAATGTATACAGCATAATTAAATCCAAAAGGATTTTTACTTAAGGGATACACATTAGACTAACAAATAAAAAATATACAAAGTAATTCAGGCAGATCTCAGACTCTTAGTTAACATGCAGATTTGGGCATTAACTTATTTTAAGAAGACTCAACCAGCAGTGTAGAATATAGAAGTCTCCCCAAGGCATTTCCAGTTCTCTTAGTCTGCTAAACAAATCTGCCTTCCCCCACTTCTCTGAAGCCACACCTGGTATGGCATCTTCGCTTGAGATTTGGAATTCCAAGAATTAAAAGATGGAGTAGGCAAAATGGTAGCTAAATGTCAACTGAATCCAGGGCTAGGACATACTGACCAGAAAACAAACCATCACAGGACACCTCTTTAAACACCTCTAACCTACAAATTAAAAGTTTAGCCCCTCACCCTTCATTTTTACCTGGCCTGTCATCACAGATATCGTAGTATATAAGTGATATGGAGGTGGTGCACAGAACAACCAATTCAAGCTCCTATATTAACACAGAATTGTGTGTGTATACCCCCTCTCCAGAGACATTCATTCTGAATATACTTTACAATAGAATCAGTGGGCCCTGCTTGGATGAGCTTACAGTGGAAGGGGGTTGGGGGTGGAAGACACAAGTGTTTTGCAAAGCTATCATCTGTTTCTCATGATTTATTGCTGCTTCACAGTCACAAGACACCTAAAATTGCAGGCCTGTGGTTGTTTACGCTGTCAGAACTACATCAAATGTCTTTTCCTGTACTTTGTTTTGAGACTAAAAGTTCAAGACATACTGTACATCATTATAAAGTGTACTCTCAAAGGAGATGTCAAAACTTCCATCCAACATGCTTGCTTTGTCAGGAAAACTTACTACATATTACACTTGTAAACTGTGATTCTTCCTAGGAAAGGGCAAAATGGTTACTGATAAAGGTCATTCCAAGACTGTTATCACCTTAGAACATGAGTTTGTCTCCCAGGGAATAAACACTGAACAAGAAGAACGTAACAAAATCAGCCTGGTTTATATACCCTTTGAATGCCTGAGAATTCTCCAATGCATTACTAAGCAAGAATCGTCATAATAAATGATATTTTGGGGCAAAATGTCTTGCTAATTATGAAATAAAAACATTGACTCAAAGAGAGCTAAAACTATAGAGCAAACCCACAATCTGCAGAGAGAGATTAAACATAATAATCATATAATAACAATAACTCAAAAGTATTTTATGTTTAGACCAGAAGAGGGTAACATGCAGCTCTCCTCCAGCTGTTGTTTGAGGCTGACTGAGGATTATGGGAGTTGTAGTTCAACAACAGCTGGAGAGTTTTCATAGTCTTTCCACCCATGGAATAGATATATGCAGCAGACATTCCTAATTACTGGAGATCTAAGGCTAGGTTCACATGGACAACTTACCTGCATTGAGTTATAGTGCAGATGAAGCCGCTCATGGTAACTCAGATCCAGTTTACCTGTAATCCCCCAGTGATCCTATCACTGGGGAGGCATTCTGTGGGTGCGCCTGATGGTTGGACATGACTGGCTGATGACCACTGCAACCCACTGCAATTATACAGTCCCACTGTATGTCTGCCCCTTAGGCCACCATGCATCTCAGCTCTTCTAAAACTTTATTGCATGCTGCTGGGAACTCAGTATAAATGCAGCATACTGCATTGGGGATCCGAAATATGAGGTGATAGTCATCAGTGTGAACAGCCCCTTTAGGTGGTAACCTGCTTTATTTTTTGAAAGCTTAACACAAAGTTAGAAATGTGCTAATATTGCCACTATGAACCTAGCCTTAAAGGGATAGTAATACTTCGTATTAACTTTATTTTATTTTGTAGGCACTAAAAAAACATGAAGAATGATATAAGTCTTATCTCTCAAACCTTTATGGTTTAAGAGATATTCACAAACAAAGTATCCCCCCCGTTCAACCAGATCAGAAGGGAGGGGCCCAGGTAGACTGCAGAGAGGGACAATCTTCAATTAAGATAAGGGAAAAAGCTGAAAAACTTGTCAAGGGGGCAAGGGCTTTCATTGTTTTCAAACAAAGAAAATTGTCCCCTTCTGTTATCTGTCCTGTCATACAACCAGACTCACATCTGAGAAGAGATTGTTTACACTAGATAAAAGAGGAGGGCGGGGAAACTTTGCTTGTGAATATCTCATAAACCATAAAGGTTTGAGAGATAAGACTTATATCATTCTTCATGTTTTTTTAATGCCTACAAAATAAAATAAAGTTAAAACGAAGTGTTACTATCCCTTTAAGCAGTGTCTGTGATCTGATGATGGGGCAAAAGAATGCAAGGGGGTGCTGTGCACATGAAAAGACCCTTGGCTTTGCCTTCTGTCATATGCCGGATTTTTTTTCTTGTGCTGGATTTTGAGTCCTATTAATTTAACTAAATTATCGCAACCCATTTCTTTTTTCCCGTGTTTGCCACATATCTTTTAGCAGGTTTTTGTTACAAGCTTTATTTTCAGAGAAAGAAATGTTCCCCAAGTGGTTGTAATTATTTGGATCCAGAGCAAAATATTTGGTTCAGATGTATATGTTTGGATAACATGTAAGCTTCAGTAAATTCTTTTGACAGTATTAATGTGTCAATGTTTGGATCTGCTTTAAAAAATTTGGCTTGGTCTATTTAGAATGTGCCAATGTATCCCAGAAGGCACATAGTAGTTTTGCTATTCCGCTTCAACAAAAACCTAATCCTTTGAGAACAGAAGAAGTGAGAACTCCAATTAGCCAATTGTAGCAGAGACTAATCACACTCCAGAGTTCCTGGAGGCATCCTTTGCTTCCCAGCAGACAGGCATGGCAGCAATCTGGAAATGCAATAATAAATGTCCTTTGTGAATTATTGCCCTTGCCTCTGCTTGCTTTTGCCAGCTTTTATTTTATGGACATACAGTAACAATACACATCCTATGCAGATACCATTTATATATTCCTTACACTCTTTCTTCTTATCAGTGGTTAAGAAAACAAATGATAACTTGGAGCAATTAATATCTGTCATTAAAAATAAATCACACTTTACATTCTACTGGATACTGCAACTGCTTTCTGGATGTTTCAGAATTATAACTGATGCTGTATCAGATAGTAAAGATTTACTTCTGTGTTTACCTTCCCCTACATGTTAAGCATTTTAACCTCAGCGGCCTCCGCAGCAAAAAAAAAAAAAAAAAGACAAAGGCTTAATTTCTCATCTAACTTACACAGCTGTTCTCATATGTATTATACTCGTTGAAGAGCCTGTTACACGGGCCACAGTTCCACTGCCAGCCGGTCGCGGGGCAGTCATGCACAGTAGAGACAGCCCACACCGCGGCTGATACAGTGCCAGCTGGTCGCAGTGCAGTCATGTGCAGTAGAGACTGCCTGCGCCACAGCTGATACAGAGCAGGACGCTCGTTCGGAGAGCCCCGCTCTGTATCAGCCTCATCATGGGCAGTCTGTACTGTGCATGACTGCGTTGTTACAAACTTTCTAGCGAATTATTATATAGGATGTGTATTGTAGGACTACTAGAATGAAAGTATGGGTAAAGGGTGAATGAAACATGTCTAAAGCTATATCTTTTACTAGTTAGCCCTTTCAGTGCCAAAGGGGTACCGTTGCATACCCCTCTGGCACTAAAGGGGTTAATTACCTCAGCTCCTACCTCTGGGAGTAGTAGCATTATACATTTACAGATATCAGTACACAGGTAAACTTCAAGGTTATTGTGTCAGGTCTTGCAGGAGCTGAAGTTACCAGTGACAGCCTCATTCCTCTTACAAATGCAGGTATATGTAATGCAATGTCCATATCCCCAATGTCTCAGTCCCTCTTTGAGACCCAAATCCCTCTGCCCCTCTTTGAAACCTTGGTAACCCTCTTTTTAGGACACCAGAATGTGTGGTGTGCGTACATCAAAAAAAAAAAAAGAAAACTCATTTAATGTTTAGTTAAACTTCAGTATATGTGTTTATAAATTAATCTGTGTAAAAAAAGAACAATCATTACATTTACATTAAACATAGCTTAAAGGACCAGTAAAGTGTTATTATGAAAAAAAGACACGCACACATACTGTAAGGCTTTTCCGAAAGTACAACAGTGGTACTCCCAAAGTTATTACAGTTCAAACTGTCATGAAAATTACTATCACAATACATGACAAACTGTCTTACTTCCCCCATTCAGTGTAGTAGAATAACTATCTAGTCATCAGGTCCACTGTCAGGACACCAGATAGCACTGTTGCTAACATTTTAACCATTTCAGGACCATCAATTCACTATGTTCCCATCTAGTAATTAAAGGGTGTCACTGTCCCACTGGTAGCTGCCAAATCACCTATACACCTGGTGACACCACAGCCTTCACTGTCCCGTGGTAGTCCTGAAGACAGTACACTACACAACAGCCTTGTGCCACTGTTCCAAGTAGCCAGAGAACCACATTACACTGTCTGACTCCCTAGACTGTGACTCCAACCCTTTCCTTTCCATGCTTCACTCCATTTCCACCAAGTAAATCTGGTCTTCTGGTGGCTCCCTGTCACTTCCTTTCTCCTATGTGGTATGATTGCATGGCCTGCCTTCACAGTGACAAATGATGAGCATACCTGGGAACTTCCAATTGAGGTCTGCCCAGAGGGGAGTCCTCTGGTGCAGTGGGGGGTGACAATAATGAAGAAAATCATGTCAAAAAGGGGTGGGGCTTGATGCGAGTTGGGGGGGCAGGGCTTAAAGGTGACGCACAGAAGACTGGGGAAGGAGGAACACTGGGAGAAACAGCTGATGTGGGCAGAGTTTCAATAGAAACTCCCCACATCTGCAGGAATCTGCCTCTGCCCCGGAGACCTGGTAAAGCTCTGTCAAAACCGGAGTCTCCGGGGCAAATCCGGAGAGTTCCCAGGTATGATGATGAGGTGAAGAGACAAAAGAGGGGGAGGGTGGGACAATAGATGCAGCAAAGTGGTCAAAAGGAGGGAGGAAATTGTGTATATTGTTTATGTTGAGTCTCTGTGTATTGTGCGTGTGTATGTGTGTGGTGTGTATGCGTGTGTGTATTTTGTGTGTGTATGCGTTTAATGTGTGCATGTCTATTGTGTGCATGCATGTTGTGTGTGTATGTATTATGTGTCTCTTGTGTGTGCAGTGTTCATATAGTGTGTGTTGTGTGAGTATTGTGTGTATGTGTGTTGTGTGTGTATTGTGTGTGTTATATTAAGTGTATTGTTTAAAATTTGTGTGTATATTGTGTGTGTTTTGACTATATTGTTTGTGTATTGTGTATATTGTGTTTTGTATGTATTGTGTGTGTGTATTGTGTGTATATCCCCCTTGGTTACTCCTGTCAAAATCACAACCCATGATTGGACCAATGAGACAGGCAGTGTCTTAAACAGCAAAAATGCTTCACAGTAGATAACTCAGCTAAACAAAGCATAACAGGCTTTAAAGAAACAGTAAACTTTTTTTAATGAAAACCTAGATGTTATAGAGCTTTTCTTGCTGAGTACAACAAGGGTACTCCCATCGCTGTCAGTTGTTTTATTCAAACTTTATAACAGTCCAAATAACCAGTATGTGAATTTACTATGTTTACTTCCTAATTGTTGTAACTGACAGGAAGTGACTCTGAAGTTTCTATCACATTCTAATGAGAACTGTAACAGAATAACTAATTGGAATTTGACCACTAGAGGGCATTGCTAATGTATAAAAACACAGGTTTAAACATCAATAACTCTGGAAATATACATCTATCAGCAGTGGGAGTACATGTGTTTAACTCAACAGGAAACACCCTACAAAATATATATATTTTTCATAAAAAAGTTTACTGCTCCTTTAACATCTTGTAAAGATTCACACAATAGAATCCACAAAGAACAGCAAAAACTCTACCTACGTTTTCTGTTTTGAAATTGGCTGCCCGCACTAAAATGGTCATAACTATCCTATATAATAATTTGTTAAATTGTGTGTAACGCCGCGACATGTGCAGTAGACACTGCTGCGCGCGCTGCAGTCATGCGCAGTAGAGACTGCCTGCGCCGTGGCTGATACAGAGCTGGGTGCTCCGAAGGAACGTCCAGCTCTGTATCAGCCGTGGCGCGGGCAGTATCTACTGCACGTGACTGCCCCGCGACCTGGTGGCAGTGGCACTGTGGCCCGTGTAACGGGCTGTTCAACTAGTTAGAGATATAAAGGAAAGGTATGCAATACCATTTTGAATAGTAGAAATTAAACTGTATTAAAGGAGGGGTTGTTTGCTTTCCTGCCCCTAGCCTGGTCTCCACAAATATTTCCAGAATTTGCCTCTATAAGACATTTTTTTTTATACATTTGGCATTATGTGTCTGGTGTTGTGTGGAGAGCACATAGCCTTGATGCCATATGCAATAAGAATTAGCGATACAAGGGGAGGTAGGGGAGAATTTCTCTGTTTGCATACAGCGTTGTCAAACTGCTGTGGATGTGTATGGGATTCTCTGATGTTTAGGAGAATGGTTTCTCCAACCTGCTGAAAAATATGCACATGAAATATGACATATCATAAGTTCCATTGATATATGAAAATGTATTTATCTTTATCTGTGGGTGTTATAACATACTTTTTTCATATAATAAAAAGTGATATTTTTAAAAGGATTAAAATTCCTTCTATTGTATATTTTACTAACTTCATCCCCTTTTATTTTGTTCATCTTGATCTTATATATAAATCATGTAGGAATTCTGTTGTTTTACAGGAGCAAAAGAAATGTTCCCTGTGTTTTGTATGCATTGTACATTCTTTGATATATTTATGGTTTTTGTACTATTGATCTTAAATTTAAAAGGCTGTAGTGTGTTGTAAAATGATAGGGATGTTATATGACTGTATTGTTTCACTTCATATCAACGCCAGTTGTATATTGCTTCTCTGAGAGCCAAAGCTTCCAACTAACAAAGGGGGAAAAACTGCGCTGGTCTTCATTTCTCATTGACAATCTGTTTTTCATTAGTTTCTTACTGTTTCTATCCACTTTCTTCATGGTTCGACATACAGATATAACAAACATTATTGTATATTTTTTCATGGTTCTTTGTGACTTACATTGCACAGAAATGAGAGTAATCACAAAAGAGGGGATTTGTGTTATGGGCATGGTGTGAGCCTATTCAGGTAACCATTGTATTATGTGCACCTGACTGGAGAACAATGGATGTCTGATTAGCCACACAGTGTGTGCTTAACACTTTGAGTGCAATGCATGCACTCAAAGGTTTAAAGGAGAAATAACACTTCACATTACTAACTACCTATTTAGCTTTCTATAGCCAGAGATTCCGTTAGATCCATATGACTGTTGCACTTGTACCTTTGTTCAAGACATAACATTTTCTACAAGTCTTGTGGGTTGATGCACTAAGATTTAATAAGGGCTCAGGTTGGTGATATTGTGGGAATTTGCACTGATTTCCATCTTGTGGCATGGAATAAGATAATAAGATGTATTCTCCACCATATCCCTGTGAGCACAAGGCAAATATGCTGTTGTATGTATAAACTATAGACCTGTGAGTTTGACCTCTGTAGTGGGAAAACTGCTAGAAGGGATAATAATGGACTATATTCAGGATTACAACACAAAAAATAAGATAAATAGCAGGAATCAACATGGATTTATGAGTAATAGATCATGCCAAACAAACCTTCTCAGCTTCTATGAGGAAGTAAGCAGCAACTTTGATAATGGCAAGGCAGTTGATGTAGTATATCTCGATTTTGCAAAGCCATTTGATACAGTGCCACACAGAAAGCTGGGGTATAAAATAAGGAAATTGGGGCTAGGAGATAACCTTTTCAGTTGGATACAAAAGTAGTTGAAGGATAGGGAACAGTGTGTGATTGTAAATGGACAATTCTCCAATACAGTTAAAGTGGAGAGTGGAGAAATGACCTAGAAATAGATATAGAAAACAAATTAACACTATTTGCAGATGACCCTAAATTATGCAGGGTAATTAATTCAGAACAGGATAATTGCTCTCTACAGAGAGATTTATATAAAATGGCAGATTGGGCAAACAAATGGAATATGAAGTTTAATGTGGGGAAGTGTAAAGTCATGCATTTGGGAGGAATTAATTCAAAAGCTACTTATAAACTTAATGGAATCATTTTAGGGGACTCGTTGCTAGAGAAAGACCTTGGTATCCTTGTCAACTACAAACTTGGAAACAGTGACCAGTGTCAAACAGCAGTAGCAAAGGCAAACAAAATCCTGTCTTGCATAAAAGAGGTATTGAAGCCAGAGTGGATAACATTATTTTGCCATTGTACAAATCATCGGTAAGACCTCATCTTGAGTATGCAGTGCAGTTTTGGGCACCAGTTCTGAAAAAGGATATACTAGAACTAGAGAAGGTACAGCGAAGAGCAACAAAATTAATTAAAGGAATGGAGGACTTGACGAGACAAACTTGGTTTATTTACTCTAGAGAAAAGACGACTAAGAGGAGACCTTATCACATTGTACAAATATATGAGAGGTCAATACAAGGATCTCTGTGGTGAGCTATTTATTCCAAGGCCTGGTCAGATGACCAGGGGACACCCCTTGAGATTAGTGGAAAGGAGGTTTAGACTTCAGCAGAGGAATGGTTTTTCTTACAGTGAGGTCTGTTAAATTGTGGAACTCATTGCCCAAGGAGGTGGTTATGGCAGATACAATGGATACATTTAAGAGAAGATTAGATACCGAGTTATACTGTTTATTAGTAGGAAGGTCTGATAAAGGCTAACTTATTTGGTAGCAGGAAAGCTATAAAATTACTGGGGTATGAGGAGAAGGTTGAACTTGATGGACTTCTATCTTTATTCAACCTAATTTACTATGTTACTATGTATATGTTACATATATATATATATATATATATATATATATATATATATATATATATATATATATAGACCCACACTGTGTTCAGCACCTTACAACAGTAGTTATGTTACAAAAAATACGTAGGGATAAAATAAGTGTCAAAATCATAGAAACAATAGGAGGTCCCTACCTCAAGTAGTTTACTGTCTAAATGGGTAACTGGAGACAGACAGCAGGGAATGAGGATGTCAGTTGTTGTCAGTTAATGTACTGATTTTGCCAAAAGGTGATGCATGGCACTAGTGTTCCAGAGTGTAGGTTTTCATGGTAGATTTAAAGAAAGAGGGGGGATTTTCAAGACGCATGGACTGGGATAGAGGTATGGAGTTTCAGAGGTAAGGAGCAGAAAGTGAAAAAAGTTTGATGCAGGAGAGGGAAGAGGGTGTGGATGGGATAACAAGAAGGGCATTGTGTGCCAAGCGAAGGGAACATAAGCTCAGATGAGGGAAGAAATGTAAGGGGGCAGCATTGTGGAGAGCTTTAAAGGGATAGTAATATGTTGTTTTATCTTTATTTTATTTTGTAGGCATTAAAAATAAATAAAAAAGAACAATATAAGTCTTATCTCTCAAACCTTTATGGTTTGAGAGATAATACTTATATCGTTCTTCATGTTTTTTTAATGCCTACAAAATAAAATAAAGATAAAACGAAGTATTACTATCCCTTTAAAGGTAAGAAGTAGGACTTTGTAAGTCATACAGTGTTGAATAGGGACTAGGGAGCCATGTGAGATGTCTAAGAATTATGTGAGCAGGTTGAGTTTTTGGAGAGAGTGTGGTGATTTGTGCAGATGAACTTAGGACAGATTGCATAAGGAAAAGATGGGAAACTGGGAGACCAGTTAGTAGTACATTACAATAGTGTAAGAGGGACAGAATGAGGGCATGCACAAGACTTTTAGTAGTTTTTTGTGACAGGAACAAGAGGATTTTAGTAATGTTGCAGAGGAAGAAACGACAGGTTCTAGCCGAGGAGTTAATGTCAGGGAAGGAAAAGGAAGAATCAAATATGACCCCTAGGAAGAGTGCTGAACTGACTGGATGAATGTCAGTTCCATCATCTTTAATAGTGAAGCAAGGTGTTGGGAGAGATCTTGGAGGGAAAATTAGAAGTTTGGTTTTGGACATGTTTAGCTTAGGATGATGGTGAGCCATCCAGGAGAAGATAGCCAAGAGGCAGTCAGAAATTTGTAACTCAGTTTTTCCATGCTCTGGCCATTCCTTCGCAAGGTTTACGATGATGCAGTGTTTGCTTTGACAGTGACTCATTTGCATATTAATATACAGGCTAATGACCCATTGTCATATTCCTGTGGGTCCGTTTATATGTTAATATGGCTATTAGCCACATGCGCTAAGCTCCGATAGTGGATATGCTGTCAGTTCACAGTCTCAAATTCGCCAGTCTGAGATGTGGAAGCTGGGATCTTCCCATAGCTTTTCTATGGAGCCACACAGGACCATTTACTGTGAGCCTGAGTGAATACAATGGATGCCTGATTCGCTACACAGCATGTGCTTAAAGGAAAAATAACAGTTCCTAAGTATAAACCCCACTTAGCTTACTATGGCCAGAAATTCCCACTGTCCCCTATGAATGTTGACCTTATGCTTTTCTTTAAATATTAACATTTTCATTACAACGCGGAACTCACATAGTGGCACCTTCCTTCAAACAGGCTCTATGCATGAGCCTATTTAACCCTTTAAGGACTTGAGCAATGCATTGCACATCCCTCTGGTCCTTAACCCCTTAAAGACCCATGACGTGCCAGGAACAAAAAAAAAAAAAGCTCTGTGGTCCTTAACTGCCTGGTCATTAAGGGGTTAATCACCTCAATGCCAAAAAGGGGGTGGGGTCCCCTAGTAAACATCCAGTATAAAACTATTAAGGATGTTACCCACCACTTCCTTTGGACAGGGGCAGTGAAGAGGATAATCGTGGTACAGAAGCAGAGCTCAGGGGAACAGCCTGTCCTGAAACACCCTTACACTCCCACACTGTACACCTCTTCACACAAGCTGTGCTTTCACATTAAAATGTATAAAGCAAAGCTGGGCAATTCTAAGGCAAACCAATTGTAACACAGTTAAAATAAATACTCCTATTCACTTAAATTGAGCTTTTATCACCTGCCATACAAGAGAGGTCTCCAATACATTGCTCTGCAATGCGGTGAAAGCCTCGCTAACATTCAAGGGAATAAAGCCTCATACAAACCAATGAAAAACCTGAGAATGTTTACTTCTCCCCTGCAGTGCAATTGGTGTGCTACAGAATTGCTTCAGTCTATTTCATACATACAGCCCTTTGTATATAAGTGTTAGGCAGGCACAAAGCAAAAACTGTCCTTTAAAACCCCTTTGAGTGCCAGAGAGGTATCCAACACATTGTGTTGCAATGTTTCAAATACCTGTCTGGCACTCAAAGGGTTAAGCTTATTTTAGTACAGAGGTCTATATGTACATTGTTTTTGCAGAGTGCTTCCAGTGCTTCACTAAATAAAACATATACGTCACAATATTGTTACAAGAACGTGCACACATTTTGGCATGAACAAAAGAGAGATTATGACTGTGTATAGTCGCATTTCAATCCTTTAACCCCTTAAGGCCCGGCTGTGCATGCACGCAGCAGTCACTTAACCCCTTAACGACCCTTGACGTTCATAGTATGTCATGGGTACATCTGAGTTAACGACCCATGACGTACTATGATCGTCATGGAATTCCGGGCTCCCCCCATGGCTGCACACCGTTTGAACCTGAAATAACAACAACAAAAAAATGCTCCGGAGCATTTTTTTTTTCTTTTTTTCAATATCCGGTTCCAGGCTCCCTGAATGGCGTGCAGCTGCGCAGGGAGACCGTCATGGGTCCTTAAGGGTATAACAACCCATGACGGTCCAGGACCATCATGGGTCCTTAAGGTGTTAAATGTCAGAGGACTGTGCAGTGCGAATATACACACATTTTGGCAAGAACAAATGTGAGGTTACACCTGCTACATCTATAATCACATTTAGACATTTCTTGAGTCAAAATTACGCAATATAGTAATGTGAATGTACGCACATTTTGCCAGGAAAAATGTGAGATTACGTTTCCTATAGCTTTAGGCATATTTTAACACTTTGAGTACTAGAGGGGTGTGTAATATATTGTGACAATGTGATTGAGTACACATTTTCACTTGAAAAAGTGAGATTATGCCAGTTACAGCTGTAGCCACATTTTAACCTTTTGAGTTCTAGAGGGAAGTGCAAAGCATTGCACTATATTGTGAAGTTAATGTACTCACATTTTTGCACACCAAAAAAGAGAGATTATATCTGGTACAAGAGGAATGTGCGCCACAATGTTTCACGATTTGTTTTACATCTTCCTGGCAGTCAAAGTGTTAGCACACTCTACTTTTGGTTGGGGGGAACTCTTTGGTTCTTGGCTACAAGCAGATTTTCATAACTATGAATAAGAATATGTATATACATAATGGGAAATTATCAGTGGGAAATACATTTCAGGTGCCCCAAGACTAGCCACCCTCAGTGTCCCTAGCCAAGCTAAGGTTACACATCCAGTAATTCTATGATGCAGACGTAGACCCTGACTCCATAGTCTCCCATTAATGCTATTTACACCAAAGGGATGGCAGGAAGGAAGTGTAAGGGTGTTTCAGCACATACCTTTTCTCCACTCCTTATTTAACACTATGTCCCATCAAGGCTCAGAGGAAACTGGTGTAGAATTGCAGTGTTTTCTTGTGGTGGCTATAATAGAATACTTTAGGCCTTGTGCCATTAAAGTCCTAACAATGGCAAATTGTGTGCACTGGTGTCTATCAAATAGATCATACTCTCTTGTATATGCTTGGTTATGCAGGAGCATGTTTCCTGCCTACGTCCAAGTGCAGAAAATGACCTTCACTGGCAGTGTATCTGTATTTCCCCCCAACATGTTGGATTTGTGGAATAGCCTCCTAAGTAAGGTTACAAATAATACTTTATTAACAGAACAAAAATTAATGGCATAGTACAATTGTAAATCTGTGGAATATGGGTAAATTATACTTTTTTAAGTTGTTGTCATTGATAAGTCTATTATTTAAATGGAATGCTTTGCCTATTGATAAGAAGTAAAACAATTTAAAGAAAAGTAGTTCATCTTTTGTTAAACCATCAGGATAGCTAGAATATTTGTCAGTGGCCTTACAAAATGAATAACCAAGGAGTATCATTATCTATCACTGATGTTGCTTAAATTGGTAGTGGAATAGCCACATTTTGTTGTATTTATAGATTTAAAAAACAGCCGTTCTTTACCTTGGTGATGAATGAAAAGAGCAAACAACATTTTAATTCTATAACTTTGCCCTTGCACTGATTTTTTTTCCAGTCAGTGTCTTTGATAAAATTGCATATGACCTCTGTCAAACAAAAAGCCTTGATTTTAAAACAGGATATAGCCTTGTTTGCAGTTACAGACTCAACAGCTCTTTGGGCCTTAAACTGTTTCAGCAAGTAATGGAAGGTGAAGTTTAATTCATTTATTTGTAGCTTCACATTTGTTTATCTGCTGCTTTATAACATGTCTGACTGAAAATTAAGTGCGTTATTTAATTTGCCGACAGACCTATACCCTGAAGGGAGAACAAATGGTTGCATAAATGATGCTATCCTGATGTTGTTTTCCAAGATTTTATGTGTTTAATTAAACCTAGTATGTCAGCAGCTATTAGGCATGTATCTTTTTTTAGGAGAGAGAACAGGTCGCTAAACTTCACAATAAATTTCTGCCCCTGCAGATCTGAATCTGTGTAGGCTTTTTAAACACACTTACTTTTTATTAACCCCTTAAGGACCAGAGGTGCACAATTTGGGTTGCCACCTTTTCTTCAAAAACATACCGGCCATGGCATTCCCTCCATAGACTTAACATTGGACAGAAGCCCCTTTTTACTGGCCTGCTGGTAAAATACCGGCTGGGTGGCAACGCTATGCGCAATGCATTACTTTTGCAATGCTTTGTGCCCCTCACTAGTCTTAAATGGTTTAACCAGTTCTAATGGCAAACTGAGAGGGAGTTTCCAACTTCCCATAATCCCTTCTTACGTTCTGTTGCCCTTATTAAATCAAATGGGTCGGATTGCTCACAACGCGACCATTCACTTTCTTTGATAAAGCTGTGTGTTGTAGCCACGAAACACGCAAGAGGATAGAGTTATTTATATGTTATCTTGAGCAATTATTTGCTTTTATAGTATATATTTTTTATAAATACATTTAAATTTTTTTCACTTAGAATCCTTTTTTTGTATCTTCTTGGACCTTATTGGGAAAGCCAGTGATCTCTTGTTGATACCCGAACGTAGACGGGTTATATTCTCCATTTGCACTTATGTCAGCATTACCTTTGGCTGACCATTTCACTTGTGAGTACCCATCTACATCTATATATTTTATTGTGCTGGTTTAGCCATATTACACTATTGGGTGCCTTCTGTTTGTAGTTGTCTGACCTTTTAAAATTGGAGGAAGACAAAGCTCGAGCTACCCAGTAATGAGATTATTTGGTCACGGATAAACAACCTGTCATCTTCCAGCTGTTGTTTCAGGACAACTCCCATCATCCTCAGCCAGCTGTTGGATGACTGAGCATGATGGGAATTGAAGTCCAACAGCAAATGAATAGCTGCAGGTTGCTCACCTCTGGCAGGTGCACAAATGCACACAGAATTACATGAAACAAATTCTAGCTATTTGCAGTGCAGCTGGTTTGTCCCAGAATAGGTCTAGTTAATCATAGTACATCAGCCTTTACTCCACAATACTCCAACTTAAGCAGTGCTAAGATTCTTGCTCTGGGCATTTTACTACAACTCACTTTAGTTCCTTGTGGTAATGTAGCAGAGGGAAAGTAAGCAGTTGCAGTGTGGGCCCACAACCTTGGCTTTTCCTTGCCCAAAGCACGTTCAGAATGATGTATTTTGATTGCTTTGACAAAGGAGAACAAAATACATAAGGCATTGTATTACTGATGGAAGATGACTTATTTCACAACATAAGGAAAGATTAAATACAATTTCTATATAAACAGTGCTAGAACAATTTCTTTTATAATAGACATGCATTATTTCTACATAACAGTGATAGGTCCATCTGATATATGACTTGCAATCTGCCCTAGGCTAGGAATATTGCACATCTCATCACACATGAGTTCAGAGGACTGATGACTAATCATTTTAATTTTGTCCTCAAGCATTTTACAGTAGTATGACATTTGCCATGGTGTACTTAATGTAGTAGTAGCTTCTGTATTTTGATTATTTTTTTCACAGTTCCAAACCATATTTCTGGTTTAATAACTGAAAAGTACTTTTCATTCCTAAATAGAAAATAGAAATTTGAGGATCATACTGTTAATGATATGTAAGTTAACTTTGAGCCCCAACAGGTCTTAGCGCTGAAGAATACTTGGGAAATCTGGTCAACAAACTGT
This sequence comes from Rhinophrynus dorsalis, assembly GCA_037306005.1. Classification (NCBI taxonomy): domain Eukaryota; kingdom Metazoa; phylum Chordata; class Amphibia; order Anura; family Rhinophrynidae; genus Rhinophrynus; species Rhinophrynus dorsalis. The sequence continues at coordinate 187,473,748 of CM074723.1, forward strand.
ATATCGGGAAGGGATGACAAATGTTAGGCAAAGATCGTTTTCCATCTTCTCTCCAATCCCTACATTATTTTATGGAGCCTAATACTAAGGACCCTTTTCACCGAATACAATTATTCACCAATACTAGATGAATAAGATACTATCTCTCCAGTATGAAAACGAGGTTTCAGAATAACACTGGAATTGTAAATGGAAAGTTTATCATATTGCAGAGTTTATCTCAGCTTTATAAAACAAAAGAAATATTCCTCACCTAGGTAGAAATAATGGCATGATATATAGGGCTCTAATTCTAGAAATTACTGCAGGGGATGGATCCTACCTTCCCTCCTTGGCTGCAGCTAACCAACCAGCTCTAGAAAGATTTGTTCCTTGGTGAAGATAACACAGGCAAAAGAACAGTTCTGCTATAGTTTTAGAAACTTTTTTATTTTTCTGTTAGATAGGGAATACCACCATTAGGCGGGTTACCATAACTGACATTGCCCTTAGATGTGGCTAGCTCAGTATCCAGGTGCTTTTTGTGGACCTTAAGCCCTGAGGGGGAAAATCTTGATTCCAAGTGCTTCCCCAGGAGTTACCCACTGAGGTTACTTCTTACTACATGGTAATCTGAAGACAGAAGATCTGGAAGGGTGAGCAACCCTTTGAGTGCTCCAGGTCCACTTGTCCCACAGTGCCCCTCTGCACAGGGGTTATTCCTGGGAGTTCTTATTGCACACTCCTGCACTCACTGGGTCATTTCTGTTATGTCTGTCAGTGTTTGGAGCAACTTTATGTGGTAAATTAGCCCTTTAACTCCTGGTTGGCATTCTTTGGGGTGGTTATTGGCACTTTCCCTACTGGGTTCAGTGTTTTCTGTGTCTGATTACATGTTCTAGTGATGTTTCATGTATTTTTATTTCTCAGTTCTAACTCTGACAAATTTGAGTTCCCGCGCGCTTTACTGCATAGGTGCCATTGCTCCATTCACTTCTATGGGACTGTACAGTTTGGGACATATCTCTGCAACTGCTCAACGTAGCAACTTCAGAGATTGCTCATTTTAATTACCTGACCTTGCTCTATCATCCGGTTCACATTGCAAGTGTGTTGGGGGGCTCAGGGGGCTTCGGGCACTGTTGGGGTAGTTTTTCTGGGAAAACTACATTTCCCATGAGCGCTTGCTTTGCACGCTCGTTTCTGATTGGCTTCCGCCACGGCAGCCATCTTGTGAGCTTTACAGAACGAGTATCCTACACAGGGCTTGGACTCTCCTTCTCTCCTTTGCAGATTAACCCTTCGTCTGCCAGATAAGTGTATTTTAGTGATTTCTTGTGTGAAATTTTAATCTTACACACTGTAAACTGGGTGATTAACCCCTTAAGGACCGGGAAAATCAGAGGTGGATTTGAATTAAGGACCGGAGCAATTCTGACCTTTTTGACTATGTCTTTGTTCAACAGTGTTTTCCCTCTTAGGCTTTTATTCCACCCCCATAAATGATATACTGTTTTTTTTACAAACAAATAGGGCTTTCCTTTGATACCCCACTTATATGAATAACCCACCATTTACTTTATTAAAATTAATGAAAAAGGTAAAAAAAAATGTAAAAAACCCACCATTTTTGTTTTTTCTCTTGGGATCAATTGGGCGCAAAGGGTTAAATTTTTATGGCGACTGCATGAAAGGTATGACCAGTCAGTCATACCTACAAAATGCGCAGTTTAAAGTGGCCACTGTCCCCCCTGGGTGAAAATCCCCATGTCCCTTTATTATTGATTGCAGAGTTTCCCAGGAATATATGCCTCAACAGAATTACTCTATCTATCTATCTATCTATCTATCTATCTATCTATCTATCTATCTATCTATCTATCTATCTATCTATCACATTAGATAAATAATGTTTGTGTCTGAAAAAGCCCCCCTAAAATACTTGCACAATATAGCATCTTGTGGATTTGTGGAAAGCACTGTTCTACTTGATTTCCTGTAGATAACTAAATTAAAATCTACCGTGGCTATTTCGATGTGGAGTCTTATGAAGGGAGAGAAAGGTTATAAGTTGCTTGGGGGAATTTTGTATGCAGAACACAGTTTCTGGCACATTCACTTTTTATCATGTTAGTCACAACTAATTAAGCATATGAATCAGCAAGTAACCACAGATCTAAGGATCTGAACAGAGGTTAAAGCATCAAAATAGGTGCTAAGGGTCTAAATAAGTTTTACTTCTCTCTACAGAATGCTTGTATGTCTGTGACAGAAAATCCATACACACATACATACTCCCACATGTACATAGACTGACACACACAAACAAACACACACCCTCACACATCTAGACAGACATATACTCTCACAGACACACAAACACATTCACACATATACTCCCACACAAAGATAAACAAAATGACTCAAATGCTCACAGACGCAAACACACACACACATATATATGATGAGTATGATTGTCACTCAGCAACAAAGATAAGTTTATGCCAGATGCTGCAAATACATATATGTGCAACAAACAAAGTTGTGCACTAACAGTCTTAGAAAATCTTTTACTAAACAGAAAACAGCAATGTTTTGCTCCACATATTGGTTTCACTAAGGTTCCAATATGTGGACCAAAAAGTTGCTGTTTTCTGTTTAGTAAACATTATTTTCTAAGACTGTGAGTGCACAACTTTGTTGTGTCTTGCTGTCTGTCTATCACGGTGCCCGTACTATGCTGGCGACATTCTGTCAGTTTTGTTTACTGCTGAAACTTATTGGCTTTAATGACTTTGTCCCTCCCAGTATTTGTCCTTAAATACTGGGCCTTGTCACTTCTCCAGTGCTCTTTCATGGTGTTTCCGTTACCAGTGCTTGTTCCAGTTCTCGTGTGATGTCTGTGTACCGACCCGGACTGCCTGACTACTCTGCTGTATCCGTTCCTGCTCTTTGTACCGACCCAGACTGCTTGACTACTCTGCTGTATCCGTTCCTGCTCTGTGTACCGACCCGGACTGCCTGACTACTCTGCTGTATCCGTTCCTGCTCTGTGTACTGACCTGGCCCGGCTGACGTTCCTGCTCTGTGTACCGACCCAGATTGACGGACGTTCCTGCTCTGTGTACCGACCCGGCCCGGCTGACGTTCCTGCTCTGTGTACTGACCCGGATTGACTGACGTTCCTGCTCTGTGTACCAACCCGACCAGGCTGACGTTCCTGCTCTGTGTACCAACTCGGATTGGCTGATGTTCCTGCTCGGTGTATCGGCCCGGTTGGGCTACATCACCTGTGTATCAGACCTGCCTGTGGTCCCATTCCGGTCCTCGGTTTGGGTTTCACATCCGGGCTCCTCTCTGTCTCCGGACAGAGTCACCGTCTGTGTCGCACGACATTCCGGTGTTTATCTTCCATCTGTGCACCACGGTATGCTTGACCCTTCTTCCTGCCAATACGATGAGGTTGGTCTTACTCTGGGCGCCTCAGGCTGTGCTTATAATCGTCATTGGTCTGAGCGTTCATTAACCCCTTTGGGGAAGGTGCCATTTTCCACCGGCTATTCTACCGTGCAGTCTCCTTTGGGTACCCTCCCGGGCATACTGTCACAGTATGCTACGGCAGTCCTCAAGCTTATACTGGGCCTCCGTTTACTGTTGTGGCATTACTTGCTATTTGTGCACTCTCTGCAGAGTGATAGTCTTAAGGGCCTCGCACTATTAGGGCCTGTCAGCATTCCCGGCCTAATAGTAACCCATTCATTGCTGCCTCGTTTGAGTATCACACAAACTTTACCTGACCTGTGTCAGTATATTGTTGTTTCTGTATTGTACATATACTGCACCCGTGTGGGTATATATTACTGTAACCTGTCCTGTGTCAGTACTATATTGTGTATATATATTACTGAACCCATGAGGGTTATTTTTTTTCTGAATCTGTTCAATAAAGCTGTGTTTTATCTAACCTACTGTGTCTGAGTGTCAAATAAAACCGTAACAATATCATCATCATCCTCAGCCATTATCGTTCAACTGCAGGATGAAGGCCTCCTCAGCAAGCCTCCAACATCTTCGGTCCTATACCTTTTGTTGCCATTATGTACCGACAAATTTGGTAATTTCACCTACCCAACCTGATTTTCATCTTCTTCATGGGCATTTAATATTGAGTGGAATCCATTCCAAAATTCTTTTGGTCTATCTACCATCAAGTTCTTTTGGTATGTGGCCTTCCCATTTTCATTTCAGGGGCTTAACTCTTTCAATAATGTCATAGACCTTTGTTTACGGATGCATCCATGCACATGTTTTTCAGTCTCTTTTTGTTATGTTTAGTTTTCGCCACTCCATACTTGTCTGTGTATCCTTAAGTTTTTGTATGGCTTTGGTATTTAGTGAACATGTTTCACAGCCATATGTACAGACTAGGAGAAGACACTGGTCAAAAACCTTTCACTTGAGGCAGAGAAGTAAATTTGTCTTAAATTTTTCCAAATGCTTGTCAATTTCCATCATGAGGTTTCCATCTGTTGACATTTCCTGTCCAAGGTAAACATTCCTGTCCACTTCTTCTAGTTCTTGTATATCTACTGTGATTTTCCTTGGTATGATAGAATTGTTAAACATGACTTGTGTTTTGTTGATATTCATTTTCAGACCAAATGTTTAGCTTTCCTGTTGTAACTCTTCAATGCATTTTTGCAGTTCTTCAGGACTACTGGCAAAGAGTATTCCTAAAGAACTGCAAGAACGCACTTAAGAGCTATAAAAGGAAAGCAAACATTTTGGCCTGAAGATGAATATCAACAAAATACAAGTCTTGTAAAATAGGGTCCAAAAGACTGAGTGCACCATCACCAGCTGATTTTATTTGATCATTTATTAAAAAGTAGTAAACTACTGAAATCACTTGATACTTATTATTCAGGAATATATAATTTAACACTGAGATAAATCCATTTTTTATCTCTTTGTTAAATCTCTATGTGAAATTGCCATTTATACGAATATCCTCTTCACACACCATTTGCTTATATATTTTGAAAACTGTTGTGGCACTATATATTTCTTTCACAGGGTAACATCCTAGCACACATGTGAGTTGTATTTGTCTTTTAACGATTTACTCCTGATATTCTATTAGTATGGTCCTGCCTGTGCATCTGTTAGTGCTTCTGAAAGTGCTCCTGTTAGGGCCTTTGAAAAAGGACATCAGTCGAAATACCTTTTGCAATCATGTCAAAGGAGCTTAATGAAGCAATGAGAGGACAAACTGTTCTCCCGAGTGCTGAGTGGAATATTTCTAAGATGGCAATACCACACTGAAGAGGTTTTCTGAAATCATTTTCATACAAAGCAAGACCAGACAGACCTAAAGTTATCACACAATCAGAAGACCAGTATATGTGTGGGAATGCCTTGCCCATTCTGGAGTTGGTGACTTGCACAAGATCACTTACACTTTTACCAAAGTGAAGTACCACTCTACTCTGCAGAGGCATGCCATCCATTTTGGCTTAAAGTTCTGTGGAAGAGGATTCATTTTCCAGCAGGGATAAGGCAAACAAACTGTGACATCTCTAGGCACTCTCTGTCATGCTATAAAGGAGTGCTGGAATAATGTGGATTGTAAAATTCTGCACAAACTTGTAGAATCAATGCCAGACAGTTAAAGCAGTCATTAAGGCAAATAGTGGTCCTACCAAATATTGCACATTTTTTTATTTTCAGTATGTACTAACAAACTTTTTTACTTTTATTAGTGAAAATGGTGTATTTTTGTTTGAGAAATACTTTATATTTTGTCAAATTTGTTTCTCAAAAATGGTGAAATAAAAGCAGATTGTGCTAGTGGACTTTTAGACCCTACACACACACACACACACACACACACACACACACACACACACAGATATACACAAAGGCTCATAGACAACACACGTACATATACACAAAATCTCACAGGCACAAACAAACACACACACACACACATATATATTTATGTGTACTTGACTGAGCTAAAGTAGAGAAGACAGCACTCGAGGAAATTCAGTGATGTGATATATTTAATGTGATATATTTATTCAAGCAGGGTTGAACCATTCTCTTGTGTATGTTTTGCTGTAAGCCAGGAGGGGTGTAACTTGAGTTTGTCTAGCTGATGTTGGCTTGTTGGGGATGACGGCAGTTGTAGTCCATAACACAAACACACACACACACACACACACACACACATATATATATATATATATATATATATTTATTTATTTATTTATTTATTTTTTTTTTTCTCTCTGTCGTCCAATACAGGTTACTGGTAACTCTGGGATAGGCAATCCGCCCCTTTAAGTAGGCAGGAACAATTCTAGAATTGATTGCAGGGTGGGAGTCTACCTTCCATCCTTGGCTGCAGCTAGCCAAACAGCTCCAGAAAGATTTGCTCCTTGGTGAAAATAACACAGGAAAGAGAACAGTTCTGCTATAGCTTTAGAAGTTTCTTTATTTTTCTTTTGGATATGGAATACTACCATTAGGAGGATTACCATAACTGACAATGCCCTTAGATGTGGCTAGCTCAGTGACCAGGTGCTTTTTGTGGACCTTAAGCTCTGGGAGGGAAAATCTTGGTTACAAGTTCTTTCCTCAGGAGTCACCCACTGAGGCTTCTTCTTTAAACATTGTAATCTGAAGACAGAAGATCTACAGGATAGGTGAGCAACCCTTTGAGTGCTGCAGGTCCACTTGTCCCACAGTGCCCCTCCGCACAGGGGTGTTTTCATTTGGAGTTCCTATTGCACACCCCTGCACTCATTGGGTCTATCTGTATGTCTGTTGGGTGTTTTGGAGCAGGTTTATGTGGTAACTTATCTCTATAGCTGCTGGATTTGCATTTTTTGGAGGGGTTGCTAACACTTTTCCTACTGGTGTAGTGTTTTTTGGGTGTCCTAACATGTTCTAGTGATGTTTTAGGTATTTTAGTTTTACACTTTCAATTTTGTAAAATTTGAGTTCCACTTAACCGCATAGACGCCATTGCTTCATTCACTTCTATGGAACTGTACTGTTTGGGACATATTTCTGCAACCGTTTAACCTAGCGACTTCAGAGATGGCTCATTTTACTTGTCTGCCCTTGCTCTATCATCCGGTTCATGTTTCTAGTGTGTTGGGGGGCTCAGGGGGCTTCGGGCAATGTTTACAGTACTTTTCTGGGAAAACTACCTTTCCCATGAGCGTTTGCTTCGCGAGCTCATTTCTGATTAGCTCCCGCAGAGGCAGCCATTTTGTGCTATTCCCAGAACGAGTATCCTACGCAGGGCTTGGACTCTCCTCCTCTCATCGGCTGATTAACCCTTTGCCTACCAGATAAGTTTATTTTAGCGATTTCTAGGGTGAAACTTTAATCCTACACACTATAATTGGGTGATTTCTTATACAGTAAGGTTATTTGACACTGTGAGAATGTCTATACCTCTGGAGCTTGAGGCCAGACCTAAGACTAAGGAGGCTGGGGTCTCTGTATCCTCCATTGTGCATTGCTCTTCCTGTCACTCAGGGCTACCTAGAGAATTCTCAGGTCACTTATGCCCAGCATGTTCTGAAGTCCCTGAAAGTATTCCAGGGACCTCCAGCCATGCATTAGAGCCAGCTTGGGTGCAAGAGTTCAAGGCTGCTACTGGGGACCTTAGGTCCACATTGCAGCTTTTTCCATCCCAGTTACAGTGGTCTTTTATTCTTGGCAGTCAAGTCTTCCCTGCCCAAACCTCAAGGAGTACCTGCCGTGTCAGATTCCTCTGAAGAGGAACTGCTGGTGGATTCAGATGTTGAGGAATGTTCTGCTGTGGGCTCCTCTCAGTTTTTTGGGGATCCTTTTGAGGCTGATCCTGAGCCCTCCTCTGAGGCCCTGATCAAGGCTGTCTTGACTACTCTTAACATTCCCTTAGTTCAGGAGGTTCTGATGTGTTCTAGGAGCCTAAAAAGACCCTTACTTACTTTCCACCTAACCCCACTCTTGACCACCTTATATCTGAGGAGTGGAAATCCTGGACAGGAAACCCTCTGTGTTCAAGAAATTTGCCAAGCTTTATCCCTTGCTTTATGCTGGGAGGTGTAGGAATGCTGGGAGCACAGAATGCTGGGAGTTCTGTGCTAGGAGCATTCTGTGCTCTCAGGCAGTCTCTACAGTGCATGACTGCGTTGGCAGCAGGTCCGGCCTCTTAACCGTTTGAGTGCCAGAGGGGTACGCAACTGATTGCACAGCAATACGTTGCTTACCCCTCTGGCACTCAAAGGGTTAACATCACCCGGCCCTTGGCCCGTGTATACGGGCTTTTACACTAGTAACAAGATATTAGAATTAATCCCAGCTGTGTTTATTAACGTTTATACTATTCTATGTGTCAGGTTGTTGATTTAAAAGGATAGTAATACTTAAAATGTAAAAAAAAAAAATGTTATAGGGTTTACCTCCGTGAGTAAAACAAGGGTACTCCCACTGCTGAAAGGTGTTTTATTCAAAAGTTATTACAGCTCAAACTTGAATTTTTTAATGTGCAGTATCACAGTGGCCTGAAATTGTACAGTGGCGCTGTTGCTACACCATCCTATGGACAGCTCTGGTCAGTTGACCATAAACCTCCATAGGGTGGTATAGCAACAGCTCCACTGTAGAATTTCATGCCACTGTGATACTGCATCTAAAATGACTGTTTTAGCTTTAATAACTATTGATTAAAACACTGTTTGATTTACTCAGCGGTATACATTTTTTTTTACATTTTAAGTATTACTATCCTTTTTAAGCATCTGATTCCAGAAACTGACATGCACATTTTTTGAAAGAAAGGGGAATTCTGGGGCAAACCAACATCACCATAGGTGAAACATACAGAATTCCTGTTGATTAAATTTGATATTTTAAGCCCATGAATGCTATAGAGGCCTTCAATGCACTGCAAAGCAATACGTTGGAGGCCACTCTAGCATTCATGGGCTTAAAAAAAGCTCGTTTTAAATAAATGTAAATTGTGGGAATCCTTATTTGTCCCCAATGGAGAATTTGGCTTGCACCAAAATTATTCCATTTCTACTTAGTAAATCATTCCCACAGAGTAAAGGAAATTAGTTTGCATTTGTATTCTGATCCATTGTTGATGACAGATGCCACTGACTGTATGGGTTTTTATTAAACAGAGCACATTATTTGTCTTCTTAATTTTTTAATTGAAATATACCTTTACTAATATAATCAGCATTTTGCTTTATTTTTTTCAGCAAATTATATTATCGACAGCAAATAATAAACTCATGTGTCCTTCTCCATCCCTCACAGCAATCCATGGGATTTAATGAGGCAAAGATTTTTACATTTTGTTTTTAATTTGATTTTGCATTTTTATGAAGCAGCCTCTGTGTTAAATCACATTAAAAATGTTTATGGCCGCATTAACTTTCTTGCTTACATACAGAGCTTACAGTTAATAAATGACTCTGATTTCCATAAAATATTCAGAGCAGGCCATTATTACAATGATTTTTTTATCCCTACTGCTAAACTTCAATCAGTTTTAGATTTGAAATGCATTAAATGGCTGTGTATAATGTTATAATTTGTGCTCCAATAAATTTTTTATAGTTGCCACTGGTTAGAAAGGAAGCTTTTGCAAAAGGTATTAATTGGCATGCTTAATTATTTAAAATATATTGATTTTATACTAGTTATTTGAATTTATAACTCATTTACTATTTAATGCATGCATGTAATTTTCTTGTTTATCAGAGTGTACAAAAGGATTTCAGTGATGTTGCACCGGAATAATGAGCTCTCTTGACAGTTTTCCTATTTCAGTTGTTTTTCGTGTAAAACAGTTAAGAGCACTGTGAATGGGAAGACTGATTTTGCTTCTATCTGTTTTACTGTTCATTTATTGAAGTTGAGTGTTCTCTGTTTCCAGGTTGCTAAGAATCGTTTTAATGGCTTGGTTTTCTACTGTTGTTATTATGTAGGGAAAATAAGTCAGGAGTTCAGCTAGTCCTGAGATTCTGAGGCTGATGGACTAAGAAGAACTGAACCAAGTCTCTGGCTAACATGTACACCAAAGGTGAAAGACAATTTCTGTCAAATTTTCTTCGGGTCTCCTTTGATAGCACATGAAGAGAAAATGCTCCTCCTCCCTAAGTAGGACAGGGAAAAGGTTAAAAGGGTGCTTCCACTCTCACCATTTTCAGTGCATTGAACAGAGACAAACAAGACATCAGTTGATAATGAAATATGCTTTAATAGCAAATAACAAAGAGTAGAAAGCCTGTTTGCTCCTAAAGAAGAACTGAAGAAAAAGAAATTGACAAGAAAAATTCTGTCTTTACTTTAGGGTCTCCTGGTGGCACACACTAAGAATGATCACAGAGCCAAGCCATAGGAGACTGTGTTCCCTATAAGCTGAGCATAGGTGAGGAACCCAGAACTGAAGATTTAGAGGGTTTGCACTGGAATAACAGGTGTAGCATGTAGCCCTGTCCTGTCTTAATTACTCTTTCAACTCTTTCAGTGCTGGGTTGCTTTCTGGCACTCACCATAGAGGGAACACTCATAGGAGGGATTAAGGAATAAACCATGGAAGACTTCTGCAACATTTCTCATGGACCACCAGCTTAGAGAAAGTTTGATAAGAAATTGTCACCTCATGATGAACGATAGTTGAATTCTTATTCCAGTGTTGGAAGATGAATTGCTGAAGAGGTTTCATGATGGCATGCCCTGGGTATCCCATATCTGAAGGTTGTCATTAGTCCCAGGATGGACATCATCTGTTTCAGTGACATAGTATGGGCACTTTGAAGAATGCAAATATGTTGAAGCAACTCATCTATCTTGTGTGAAGGAAGGAAAGCTTTTCCTATTGTGACTCTTGGTTGAGATCTAAAAACATTTTATTCTACTGTGATAGTTCTGAATTCTTTAGGTTTACTAGCCTCCCCAAGAATTATAAGAGTGAGATTACTTTTTGAATGTGGTCCAGCATCAACTGAGGAGTGAAACTTTTCACTAACCAATCATCTTAATAACGGATCACCTTGATTCCTCATTCTCTTACATGAGCTGCAACTCCTACCATAACATTTTTGAATGCCCTTAGAGAAGATGATAGCTTGAAAGTAAGGGCTGCAGACTGAAAATGCTGATAATTGTGATAATTGAATACCGTGGTATACGTCCATTTCTTCTACAGCCTTTTGTGGCACTGGAATCAGGACTTTGGAGTCCACAAACTCTTGAATGGCTTGAAGAAAGATTGATCTGAAGCAAGGACAATATGTGGTAATGATTTTGTGATGATTAAGAGAAGAAAATCTTGGTTTGTAATTGTCTTTGATCACTGTCATTACCCATGAATCTGAGGTAATATTTTTCCACTGAGGAAGAAAGTGCCACAGTCTCTTTCCTATAGGAATAGAGGACCTAGCGTCAGAACTGGGACTTACTTGTGCCATCCTGATTGTTTGTTTTTGGACACTTGGTTGCCATAGTTCAATAAGATTTATTTACATGTTTCTTTTGTATGAAATTCCTCATAAAGCTCCTATAGGGATGAAAAAGAGGTTACTGAGAGTTGTTTTCTTATGGTAAAGTATGAAGTAAAGAGATTTGCTCATTCCTAAAAAGAGAGACTGTCATCAAAGGCATAGCACATAATTTGCATGTAGAAAAATAGTTGGCTGTCCATTGTCTAAGTCATAGAACCTTGTGGCCTACAGTGGAAATTGCCATAATTCTACCTGTCATTCTAACACATTCCATAAAGCCAGTCATAATATGGATATAGACTTCAACATTTCCTGTCTGGACAGTTTGCCAATAACATCTACTTATGACTTGATCAGCCATACGTGCATATTTCTGGAAGCACAAGTAGTAGCTACAGTAGGCCTTAAAGTTACCGCTCCAGACTCACATCTATGTAAAGCCATTTCCATTTTTTATCTATAGTATCTTTGAATCCTGGTCCATCCTTTAATGAAATAGTGGTATTTTTGGAGAGTCTTGCCACATGAACATCAACTTTTAGAATGCAGTGTCAGAATACAATATCCTGTGGATCAAAGTTTTTAGTTTCTTATCAGTAGAATCCCCATCTTTGTTTATCAGGTTAGATACTACTTCATGAACTAGAAACACTTTATGTTACTTTTATACCCCACGTATAACTCATCCACCACAGTCATGCTTTTCATCATGGTTAATATCCATAGAATACCAGTTCTCATGATAAGTCTGTCAGTGCAGGAAAAACAAAAGAGTGCTCCCTATATCACTCTTCTGAGATGTCCTCTGAATTAAAGTCACATGCTTCAGTAGAGTTTCTGTAAACAGTAGTAAAGGTTGATGGATCCTGTAACCCTTGAGACTCATCTTTTAAACATATTAGAGTCTCTTTAGCAATGCTTTGGAAGAGGGATACCATAGAGAAGGCATGCCAAACATGTGGCTCGCTAGCTGCATAAGGCCCCCAGATTTTCAAACTTTTGCCACTGTATTGCATCCTTTGTAATATAGAAGTGCAGCCCAGCACCTGAGCTTGGAGTGTAGACTCTGCGTCATCAAAGTTCTCCTTTACAAAGTATATGTCACACTGATTTGCTGAAATGGAGTCGATCCACATGTTCCTCTGCCCATCCTGAGCTCACCACATCATCTGCTGAAATGGTTCAATGCAGGCATATAAACATGTGGGTCATCTCTATCTCTTGTTATTTTAGCAAATCAATGCAATGGACTCTGTCACGGAGCAGATGAATGATGGTAATCCCAGACCCTGAGTCACTGTGAGCATAGAGAAAAGGCCCTAGGAACACCCAGTTGATTATACTGTTTGTTAATATATTATTCTACTTTGTTGTATGTTAAAAACCTGTAAACATATTTTAAGTCAGCAGCAAAAGATATATCCCATTCATTAGTATAGATCATATATTATACTCTACTTCCCCAAGTTCTAGCTCTACCTCCTCCTTGTGGTCTTAACCCCTTATCTGCTAGATATATCTGTAGCAATGAAGAGGTTAATTTGACCTCAAGGTAGGATGGAGAGCAGAGTTGGGACCTAATATAAATGAACTACACCTCTGTTCATGTTTTGCATCACACTCAAAATGTATGTATACGGGGTTAGAGTTCTAATTTATTCCTACAGAGCAGAGCAAGGAAGGGGGGTATCACCAGAAACATTATAATTCACTGTGAACTTCTAGGACCTTCGCTAGGCCCGCACTTAAAATATTACCCTCGGCAAAGTCCATGGGGAAGGAGGAAGATTGTCCTGTCTCTCCTTAAGATCCCTGCATTCTTGAAAGGGGGTGTAACTACAGGGGGCAGTGGTTGCACTTGCACCAGGGTCCAGCATCTGAGGAGACCTCCATCTGCTCCTGGGTCCAATAGGTTCTGGTTATGTCTCTGTGAAAATATTTTTGTGATTGGGGGGGTCCCCAAAAAATGTTTGCGCCAGGGCCCTGCAATGACTTGTATACTACTGGGGACTGAGGATTACCTGTTGCATAATGATGTCATCTAACACAAGCGTGATGATATCCTTGGGCCACATTTAACCCCTTAGTGAACAGCCGCACGCCCACCTTTAGTCCCAATCCCTGTTTGATTTTTTCTGTTTACTCTGTACCTTTAAATACTCCTTTTCCTCGTTCTTTATCACATGTTCAAAGCCAAGCTTTCTTGTATCATAATGTAGCTTCAACCTGGCGTATCCCATTTGAATGAATGGGGCTAACACATGCATACACATTTTCGCTTATGCGTATATGTGTGTTTTCCGAAAGAGCACAAGACTAAGAGTGAGCCTAAGAATTATAACACATTTGAGAGTGAATGAAAATTAAGTAATGAGAGGTGTCTGTGTATAACTGTCTGTTTGTGTAATATCCCAATTAACTCTGGGCTATTATGCTATTTAAAAGTTAATGTAATTGGTCCCCTCCGTGGAAGGACCAGGCTATACTGCTGTAATCCGCCTCCCCATGTATTCAGTTCAGACAGCTCTGTTGATCCCCCACAACCAATCTTCCATTCACCCTTAAACAACAGAAATTGATCAGGTATCTCCATGAAGTTTAGTCCAGATGCTCCATGAAATATCACTAGTCCCCATCCCTTTCCCCGCTGTACTCGATCATTGGTAACCCAGACTTCATGCCAGGTCTTCAACATCGTGGCTTGGCCCACTGGTCGGCGGCAGGGCTGACTGATCTTGACCATCTACTAGTTGACTCAGGCTTTCCATCCTTTTATGAACTTTGCAAATCCTAAAAATTACCTCAGACTGAATTCTGGCACTATGCTCAAGTTCGTCATCTTATCCTATCAACTTCTCTTAAAACCTTTTACCCTCGTCCCGTCATGACGTATGAGAAAATGTTCCAGGCTTTTAAACCCCAGCATAAGAGTCTATTAAAACTATATTCCACTTTGCGCTCTTCCATTATCCACACACCTGCGCTGCATTGGTTAGCCTGGAGCACTGATTTACGTTTAGACATCGTTGACACCTCCTGGTATACTGCCTGTAAACTGCATAACAAATATAATACTAGTATCACTGTGAGGGAGACTTCCTACTAATTTTTGACGAGATGGTACCGATCACCTATGCACTCTCCATATACATCCCTGGCAGATTGGGCTCCTGCTGGCAATGTGGAGATAATGAGGGTTCTCGGTTTCATATCTGGTGGTCCTGTCCACTTGTCCAGGGGTTCTGGGTGGAGGTTCATAGACATATGGGCAGGATATTGGGTATAGCAGCACCCTTCCCCCCACAAACTATGCTCTTGAGCATTCTTCCGCAACCACTCTCTCCTGACCCAGCTGCTGTATGCTCCATGACCTCTCTCAGAGGCTAGTTTCTCCTTATTTTGGCAGCCAGATCCTGTATTCCTCAGAGGTTGGGCTTTGCAGGTCGGCCTACTGTGTTGAACTGGAGGGTTGGACTGCGTATGATACTGGATATGGAATGGATTCCCCACTTCACTACAGGATATCACAAATTTTATAATTCATTCGCTGCCTGTCACTCTTATCTATCTCTTCCCATACCATCAACACCATGAGGCACATGAATGCTTTCAGCACACTATCCCCTTCAGTTGTCTTTCACCTTCTTTTCTCTCCCTTCCCTTCCTTCCCCCCATCCCCCCTTCTGACTTCTCTTTCCTTTCCTCTTGCTACACTCTTCTCACACTGTCTTCTGTCATTTTCTCATGAAGACTGGACATACTATTCTCTGTATGTACTCCACCAATGCATACTGTGAATATCACTTGCATTAGGCTCTACTCACATTGCATAATGCTCTGTATTATTTATTTGTAATGCTGTATTTCCTCAATACATTCCTTTAAAATCAAGAAAAAAATCCATAATATATTTTTTTATATTTATTATTAGCCCTCATAATCAGTAAAGACTATAACCCTCAGTTCTGTGTTTTCCTTTAGTCCCAATCCCTGTTTGATTTTTCTGTTTACTCTGTACCTTGAAATACTCCTCTTCCTCGTTCTTTATCACATGTTCAAAGCCAAGCTTTCTTGTATCATAATGTAACCTGTTTAGAAGCGACTGTTTTCAACCCAACAATTTCTGGTTAAGGTCTTCAGTCAAGAGATTCTATGCCTTCCGCAGAGGTCTTGTTGTTCCAGCAATTGTTGGTTAATGCCTTCAGTCAAGTGATTGTGTGCCTTCACAGAGATCTCATTGTTGACGCAGCAATTGTTTCAGTTAATGTCTGTCAAATTATTCAGTGTCTTCCTAGATATCTCGTTGCCAACCCATCAGTTGTCCAGTTTTTGCTCTCTCAGTGATCCTGTTGCCTACACAGCATCTGTCCTGGTTAAGCCTTCAGTCAAGTGATTCTGTGTCTATTTTATTATTTTCAAATATATACCACAGTCACAGTCTGTTTGTGTACCTTTCCCTCTTGCAGTGCAGCCATCGACAGTTTTACTGGGTACTGTGCGTCTTGATATATATATATATATATATATATGTATATATATAAAAAAAACCAAATATATATGGAAAAATGGTGTCAATGATGTATCCCAACTATAGATTTATGAAATTAATCACCAGAGAAATATCGCTACAATCCCTAAATATCTGATAACGGACAGAAAGAAACTAAATAGAAAAGAGAATTCTCAGTTCCAATACAAATATATATTTTATTAAAACAGGGATATACACAGTTGTTTGCAATATAATAAAACACTATCAATCTACACAGATTTATATAGAGCTATATAGACATAAAAAAGCGTGAATTCACACAAAAATATAAAAAGGTCAAACAGCAAATGATATCCCATAAAGGGGACTGATACAAACGTTACTTGCAACATAATGTATAGCGGGCAGGTGCTATTGAAGTAATTCCCAGAGTGGAGCAATCTCTCGTATCGGATCGTGCAGCAGCTGTGTAACTGATGACTTTTCTTTGTCTTTAACTCCTTAACGCGGGCAGAGACCTCGGCCAAATATGTATGCCATATAATTTGTCTTTCTATGTCTCCCCATCTCAATATTTGGAGTCAGATGTTATGTTAACAGCAAATTGAATGGCTCCTTATGTGAGCTCAATCATATAAACTGATTATAATGCAATGTAGCACCTCCTGTCCTTAGATGTACAAACTCTTACTACGTTGTTGAGTGGACTGAGTTATTTTGATACCTGAACATCTAAGGATGGGAGGTACTACATTGCATTATCAGTAGTGTAACATCTTACACCAAATATTGAGACAGGGGAGACATAGAAAAACAAATTATATGGCATACATATTTGGCCGAGGTCTCTGCCCACGTTAAGGAGTTAAAGACAAAGAAAAGTCATCAGTTACACAGCTGCTGCACGATCCGATACGAGAGATTGCTCCAGGCTGGGAATTACTTCAATAGCACCTGCCCGCTATACATTATATTGCAAGAAACGTTTGTATCAGTCCCCTTTATGTGATATCATTTGCTATTTGATCTTTTTATATTTTTGTGTGAATTCACACATTTTTATGTCTATGTAGCACTATATAAATCTGTGTAGATTGTTAGGGTTTTCTTATATTGCTAATAATTGTGTATATCCCTGTTTTAATAAAATATATATTTGTATTGGCACTGAGAATTCTCGCTACATAAATAAATATAGAGATGTATATCTGTATATATATATATATATATATTTGTATGTTAATAAATAAGTAGGCAGTGTGAGGGTCTGAGGGCCCTTTCTTCTTCTCGCCTCATGTAAAGTAATATGTTTCAATCATTAATATGGGGTCTGAAGACCATATCAATAAATCATATGCACAAAGTCGAGGTTTGAGGTCCCCTTCCTCTATTCTTCTACTATAAGAGGAAATCATTAAGATTATTAATACGGGGGTCAAATATGCCCAGATTGATGGGGAGGGGGCTAACATTTTATGAAATATTTTCAGTTACTTGTACAGAGAAATCCCTTGGTGTCTCCTCAAATCACATCTTTTTCTCTAACAAACTACTTGAGAATAATCCAGACATGGACTCCTTGTACTGTATATCTCGGCAGATTAGCCACACCCTTTTTTTTAAGATGCTCATCACAGGGCAAAGAGTATTACTGGGTTGCCTGTTTCTCCAGGGCAGAGAAGATTTGCCTTGCATTTTGGGGCTAAACTGTGTGAGGAAGGGACAAGTCTGACATTCAAGTGGAAATGTTTCCTCTGCAATGGTACAAGAGAGCAAAACATTATGATTGGCAGGACCTGGATGGTTCTGCTATGGAGAATGTACTATAAGAGGCTATTTGATTCAGCAATCTGTGGTGGACTGCAGCTGTTATTTTGGTACAATTTATATTGTTTTTATATTTTGTGCATTACATGTTATATACATCATTACTGATCATTGTTGTTATGCATACTGTACCCTAGCAATCCATAATTTGGTTAGTAATTATGTATGCAGGAATTTACAACGTGATTGGTGAATAGATGTATACTATATGTATATATACTGGGATATGGGTGATTGATTGTTATGCCTGAAGAAGGGTGGCATTGAGTCCCCCAAAATGTTGCATGTGTTCATCTCATCAATAAAGATACAGCTATTGCTGTTTACACTTTGCACTTTGCTGTGAGTGTGTTCTCTGTTGTACATAAGGACCTGGACGGTTACCATGCCCATTCAATAAGCAAATGTTTGTTCATTGTTCGTTCTCAGTGATGCAGTTATCACAACTTTCATCTCTCGATAACTACTTGAGGGTAATCTAGATGTGGACTCCTTGCACTCTGTGCCTTGACTGATCATCTGGACCTCACTGACAATGCCCATATTAGGCCAAAGGACTTGCATGTTTCTCCAATACAGAGGAGATTTACCAGTCATTTTTGGACTGAACTGTCTGTGAACTGGACCAGACTGATATACAAATGGAAATGTTTCCTCTGTAACGGTACAAACAAATGTGATTGGTAGTAGCTAGGTGGTTGTCATGCCATAGAACAAACAACTATATATATATAGATATGTGTGTGTGTGTTTTCATTCCCAATGATGTTTTCCACTCCCTAAGGGTTTAAAGGTTATCTAGACATGGACCCCTTGCTTTTTCTGCTCAGAAAGATCAGCTGCACTTTGCCTGGCATTTTGGGGCTGAACTGTCTGTGGGCATGATCAGACTCATAATGAAATGGAAATTTTTCCTATGTAATGGCACAAGAGTGTGAAAAGATTGGTAGCTCGTGAGTTGTTACCCTCTCATATAACAGGCGAACATATATGCCCTCTTTGTTTCCAGAGTGCTTATCTTCCTAAATATTTCTATTTACTTTACCTGTGAAGAGACGTCCCTTTAGATATTAAAAACAAAAAGTACAGTGCAATAAAATATACCTTTGTTCTGTTTCTTTTGCTATTTACGTATTAATATATACAATATGTAAATATATATCTACTATTTCTATGTAGATAATATATTTAAATATGTTAAAATACAAAAAAAGTTAAACTGTTTTCATGTTTTTAATATAGTTTGTTAATTATGGGGTTAAAATTGCAAGGTGACATTTCTTAAACTCAGTTTGTTTAAACCCATCAATTCAAGGTTTACAACACAATAGAGACCACTTCAAACCATTAGCGCAGAGCTTTCCAAACTGTGTGTCACGACACGTTAGTGTGTCGGCTGCAGTGTGTAGGTGTGTCACGAGAACGTAACGAGAAACCTCTAAGTCTATGTGAGCTTGCATGCATTTTTATGCAGCAAAGGTGCCGATTACTATGGTGCACTAGTATATTTCCTTTCTGTTGTATCTGTGTATGCACACCACGGTCAAGGGATCATATAGGTACTGCATATGCACAGTACGCGTAATCGGGTTGAAACAGCGGAAGTGACGCGGCCACACCTGAAGTGATGTGTTCGAGAAATTCCATGGCTCCAGTTTTTTGATAGAACACCATCTCGACCTCTGCTCGATCACTGCTCGACAAAATTTGTTCAATGTGAAAAGTTACGAGTGGCCGATCGACGAAAAGCCGCCTAGTCTGCAGGTCTGTAGGTGTGTGCGGGAGTGTTCTCTCACTTTATCACTGTGGGAGTAGAGTGCTGGTGCGGTGCAAAAGGGACTGACAGCGCAGGCGCACGGACGTCACTGTGAAGAGACGTCCGTGCTTCCTGCTCCTGTAAAACGCCGATATCTGAAGAACCGGGTAAGATTTCTGGCGACTAGCGCTACTAAGCAGCTAGTCGCCAGGTGAGCAGTAAGTGAACATTAAGTTATTGCGGGGTGAAAGTTCCCCTTTAACTTGCCTACTCATCGCAAACTAAATCTTCAATCTTAATTTACCTTCAAATGGGCTTCCTCTCAAATAACTTATTTAGGCATTAATATATCTTCAGATTTCTGATCCCTCGTAGACATCAATGTCAAACCAACACTGTCTTCGATTGAAACGACGTTGCTAAATGGGGGCAAACATTTGTTTCCTGGACTGGCAGAATCAACACAATAAAGCTGATGGTTTTCCCCCGTCTCATCTATGTATTCAATGCTCTGCCCATCTCCCCCCCCACACACATTTCTTTGTTTCCCTAAATTCTATCATATCCGCCTATATTTGGAATAACAATCAACCCAGAACCTGTCTGGACATTCACTATTTCCACAGGTGTTATGAGGCTGTAGCTCTTACTAACTTACTAGACTTTTCCTCACCTCTTCCCATTAGATGGATACACTCTCTCAATCACATATTAAAGGGCGCAGACTTTCTTCAGCTCCTTTGGTCTCCTTCTCCGATGTCCCAATCCTTGATCTTACACCCAATAGTCAAGCACATCCTCATGATTTGGAAACAATGCAGGGATCCCTGTCTCCTTTCCACTTCTCCTTCCCCCCTTACTTCCATATTCTGAAATTCAGATTTCTAGCCGGGATTACTCAACCCCTCCTCCTTCTCTTCTTTAGCACTTACAGGGTTGAATACCTTAGGCCACCTTTTCCTCTCTTCTCTCCTAACAGCATCTCTCTGCCTACTTCCACGCCTACCCAGAATCCCCTAGATTCTATACCCTGGTTATCTTCCCAGCAGCTCAAAAGATGGGTCGCTAACGCCAGTAACAAAGGCTTCCTCCCCCGGAAACGTACAACCTTTGAAAAAATCATTATGAGGAATATGCGCACCCAAAGTCCGCTCTCCTTTCTTTACAAAACATCATAATATTATTTAAAGGGTCCCTTCTGACGCGTTTCAAAATAACATCTTTCCTCAGAGAATTTTTATTTTAATTTCATTTTTAATTTTAGATAGTATTTGCAGATGTATTAGAGTAGGACTTACCTTAAAGTGAGATACCTTGGCATGGTGGTGAGCTTACACATGAATTGGCCAATTTGTGGAACAAAATTCTCACTTATTTCACTAAGATTTTCTATGAATTATTATTTATGCCCATTACAGGGCACACATAATCCACAGCATATAGAGGAGCGCATGTTTGTTTGTCTGTATGAATTACAAACTTATTTCATGCTGGTATATGACTCCTCATAAACTCGCTCTAGCTTTCCCGCACACATCTACTGCCTGCTGGAGATTACTTTCTGATGTCGGAGACATCTTCCGTATCTGGTGAAAGTGTCCTAAAATGTGTCCATTTTGGTCCGCAAAAGCCACTCATATCAGTGCTACTTTCTCCATCCCTCTCAACACGGACCCCCTTTTATGTCTTTTCTTATTAGACACACAGATTACCAACCCTCAGAAGCGACAATACACTTACGTCCTCCACTCCTTGATCCCAATTAAGTGGAAATCAACTTCACCCCCTTCCACGCAAGAATGGTTCAACGTTACTGATGCATGGTTACACATGGAGCATTGTCACTCCATCACAACTTACACTCAATCCACACACGCCACTCCCCCTTAATATCCCACTGACAGACATCCCTTGGCTCCTCTATGTTGACTCACTTACTCAGCTATAATTTAGAATACCACTCTCTCATCAAGACTCAGAGTTGTACAGACCACAGCCCTCCCTTCCCCTCCCCTTTTTTTTCTCACTCCCCCCAACTTCTTCCATCCTTGACTCAGCTCACTCCCTCATACCTTAGGCTTATTCGTATCCCCTTAGTCATCTTCTGATCAACCCCACTCATTTCCCAATGCCCCTGCAGCCATGTACCTCACTTGACATATATTAACTGATTCTTATCAAATTACTCAATGCACCAGATATTTGTATTTAAGCTTACATGGTTGTCTCTCATCTACCGAATGTATATTTTCACCTTTATTGTAATGCTTCTTTTCTCAATAAAGTTTAAAAATAAAATTTTGCAAGATGAACATTATATTTTATACATATCTTTATATATATATATATATATATATATATATATATATATATATATAATTTTTTTTTTTTTTTTTTTCTTTTTTTTTTTTAATTGTTAGCTTTTGCTGCTGTGTCTCAGATTGTAACACTAACAATGAAAAACTCTCTCTTCCATTGACATAGCAACACAACAAGCTTGGGAAACTGTGTATAAATGTTTTTGTGTGCAGGAGGGACTTGAGGACAAAACAAAAAGATCTTTTTTTTCAGTAAGCCCTACCGTACGTATCTCAATTTGGTCCTAGGAAACATAACCCATTTAAGGTTTAGTCCAGGAAATATTGTGAAATCACTGAAGATTTATACTAAGCTGGAGCAAGAGCTGAAATGGGTGCAATGGCCAGTGGCAATGAACATACCTGGGAACTCTCAGGGTTTGACCCGAATCTCTTGGTGAAGGGCCAGTTTCTCAGGGTGAGGGTGTTCTGTGTTACCTACTATACAATTTGCTCCAATTAAATGTCTCTTTAGTCTCGAAATTTATGCCATTTGTACCTGAAAGACAGGGAGAGATGTCCTTCTTGTCTTGTTTGTGTTTAGGCAGCGAGATCGCTAAGCTGTAGCATGTTAAATGTTCCTTGCGGACTGATTGACTGGGTCACCTCTGTGTTAGAGCAAGCAGGCACATATCGCATAAAATCTACATTATGGGAAGCTTTAAGGGTTAATATTTCAATGATCTCAGGGTCAATTCATCCTGAAAGTTCCCATGTATGGCAAAGAACCTTAATAAACAAATAAATAAATATTTTTTATCACAATAGTGTGTTCCCTATATATAGTCTATCTAGTCCTTGTATTAACGATGGCAACCTTAAACCTTTGAGTGCAGAGGGGCACGCAAAGCATTGCAAAGAAATGCATTGTGTACCCCTTCTGGCACTCAAAGGGTTTATGTCACACACACTGAAATCTAGTACAGAGAACAGATAAAATATAGAAATATATGTAAATAGCTGTTTCAGTCATGTACAAGGCATTGTGCTTCTGCATTGAGCACTGTTGCTTCAATTGCTCACAGGGACCTATTGCTTATGTTTTTCATGCTGGAAGTATTCCTTCAGCCTACATTTCAGTTCAGTTTCCAAATTAAGGAATCTATAATATTTTGAAGGTTAGAGACATCTAAACATGTTTCTGTGATTATGGAAGTCTGTTCTTGCAAAGTATATGTTCATCTACATATCCTTCGAGAACACTTATGTTACATCCTACGTGAAAAGCGAAATCACTGAGGAATAACAGAAATTTAGAAGATGCTTTAATTTTGCTGAATTGTCAGTTTTTGTGCTGTAATTCATTTATTTTCCACAAGGGGCCAGAATTGTTCTGTATTTGAGTAAAAACATTATATTCTGTATTTTTGCAGATGATGGCATTTTCAAAGCTGGTAAAGACAGATCAGAAATGTGGGGAGCATCTGAAGTTCAGGAAGACGAAAACACTAAAGTGGAAGTTCCGGTTGATCAGGTAATTTGCCTTACAGCTTTTAAACCATCAAATGGTAATGAGAAAAAGAAAAATAATACAAATTGTTAGCCTGCTCAACACTGGCAGCTGAGACTGGGAAGCTATAAAGGACTCATTTTAAACCTCATATTCCAGCAACTAATTAAAGTCGCAGTGGAGAAGAGTGCTCTTAATTTGAAACATTCAAAGTATTTTCAGGCTATTTTTTTGTAACAGTTGTAAATTAGCAAATGCTACTATTTTTAAAGGGAAATTTGCATAATGGCGACTTTGCCCCAGGAGTCCTTTTAAATTTAGCCCTTCCAGTGGCAGTCTTGTACGGCTGCTGCTGCTTCCAAGCAGGGGTGCAGGTTGGTTAGGTTACATTTAAATTGCTATTCATAAAATGTGCACATGTATGATAGCATTTTAAAAACCTCCTGGATGTATAATTATCCATACTGCACTAATTAGTGCAGTGATTACAATTTCTGAATTCTCCAAAACATTCCAAATGACACCTGGATTTGCAAATCCTTCGTACAAAAACGACATGCTATATGCAAAACAGAGAGGATAGTAATGGTACAAAGACTATTGTTTTTAATATCTTTTTATGCGTAGAGCTATGCACACATATCATGAATTAACCCTTTGAGTGCCAGAGAGGTGCGCAATGCATTGTGTTCCTTTCTGGCACTCAAAGGGTTAAAGATATTTAGCCCTCCAGGGTGCTAGAGAGGTCTCCAAACAAATGAATACCTCATTAGCATTCAAGGGAGTAATAAACACAAACTTTAATTAACCCTACTTGTAATCCCATTGGCCATTCCAAGATAGTGAATCAGAAGGCTAAAACGTGAGGTTTCATGCTTAAAGGAGCAGTAAACTTTTTTATGAAAAAATATATATTGTAGGGTGTCTCATGTTGAGTAAAATAAGGGCACCCCCACTGTTGAGAGATGCATATTTCCATAGTTATTACAGTTTAAACCTGTTTTTTTTTACATTAGCAGTACCCTCTAGTGGTCAAATTGCAATTAATTCCAATTAATTATTCTGTTAAATTCTAATGGAGAGGAAAGTCAGTGACATAAAGTTCTATGTGACAAAAACTACTGAGTCATTTCCTGTCAATTACAAATTCCAGGAAGTAGATTCACTTCCTGATTATTTGAACTGTTATACATTTTGTTTTACTCAGCAGGAATATCATTATAACATATAGGTTTTCATAAAAAAAAGTTTACTGCCTCTTTAAATCCGTGGGCATGTTATTGTAATAATATCCCTAATAGTAATTGAGCAGTTGGGCTGCATAGTACACTAATAATCAATTATGCTGCAGGATTCAAGGACAATAAACTTCTTACTCTGAATGATCACTAAGAAGGCTACAGGGGGAGGCATTTGGAGGTCATTGTCTGCTCTCATGGACATTATATCCAGTATTAACTAAAGATTAATTCAGGGAAATCAATCTGCACATAATTGATTCATAGTGGCTATTATGTGTTTTTTTGTACAGATTAAGATAAGTGGGGGTTTATTATTAGGTGATGTTCGTATCCCTTTAAGCACTGCTAACAAACTATAGTTAAATAAATAATAATGCTACTACCTTCAGTTTTTCTTTAAATATTTGTACTTACCTAAAATTCCAAGCAAAAACAGGAGCTGGAATCAGCTTTATAACCTTAAACCTGCCTAACGCTTACTCCAAAAGGAGGGCAATGGAGCAGTCTGTTTGCATTTTGGAGCATTTTTTCCTCTATGCCTTCTTTAATAGCACATATTAAACAAGGAGCAGAGGAAAGGATGTGACTTTACACCATTGTCCTATGCATTCTATGGAGTAGAAATAAAGGGCTCGCTGACATTAAAGGAGCAGGAAGCATTTTTTTTTTTTGAAACCTATATGTTATAGAGTTTTTTCCTGTTGAGTAAAACAAGGGAACTCCCACTGCTGTCAATTAAGTGAACTTACTGTGTGTTTACTTCCTGCTAGTTCTACCTGACAGGAAGTGACTTAGCAGTTTCTGGCACATTCTGTGGAGAACTGAATGTCACTGACTTTCCTCTCCATTAGAACGTAACTGGAAAACAAATTGTAATTTGACCACTGCTAACGTTAAAAAAAACACCAACACAGGTTTAAACTGTAATAACTCAGGAAATATGCATCTCTTCGTAGCAGGAGTACCCTTATTTTACTTAACAGGAAATGCCCTGCAAGGCTTTGTGTACCTCTCTGGCACTCAAAGGGTTGATGTGAGAAAGTATATAGTTATTCATTTGAGAAGAAAAAATCCCAGTGCTGCTTATGATCTTACCCACCTGTGTTCGCATAGACATCAGTGTGTTAAATTTCTTTGCAATAAATGCAGAGTTTGGAACGTTGCTGTAGCCCATGTCATCAAGGTCTAACCCCTTGAATGAGAGGTCCACTGCATTCACAAGTTATTGGAGAGCTCTCAAGCAATCCAGGGGTTAAAAGTTCCATTTAAATAAATTTGCTGAATTTTTATTTCATCCTTATGGTGCAGCTGTTTTCCTCCAGAAACCCTATATCATTATTACTAAGCTATTTTCTCATCTGGTCTACCGCCGTAACAATTATCCCATGTGTTGAGAACTGTAATAGACTGGTGATGCTGATTATAGGAGTGTTGCAGTTCTATATCTCACTCTGCTCAATAACATACATTATATTCTTATGTTCTGTTTCAATGCACATACTGTTAGATGATTCACAAATAAGCAAATTAGCAAAGAATCATGCAATTGTTAGACTAACACCCATCATCCTCTAATGCCTATTGATTTGGCATTGGGATTTTTAGCTCAACAACAACTAGAATCTAGGTTTACCCATACCTATGCTCTAGCAAAAGGAAACCCACTGAGATATATATATATATATATATATATTAGTATTGAAGGCCCGTGTACACAGGCCAGGGTGCCGCACGGCGGCCTCGGCTGCTGCCCTGAGGCGGGGAGGGGCAGTGGGCGATTTCGGGGTGCCCCACTCCGGATTGGCCGTGCCTTGGACTAGGGGCCAGCGCATTCGAGCAGTTTCTGCTGAGCATGACTGCTGCGTGTGACTGCGTCATTCGGGCACACAGGGACCTTCGCATCCTAGCAAATTATATTATAGGATATATATATATATATATATATATATATATATACACACGTATATATATATATATATATATATATATATATATATATATTAAACCTTGGATAGCTTATGTGTGTGGCACGCTGTCCTTTTTTTTGTCTGCAGTGGTTCTCAAACCAGACCCCAAGGAACACTTAATATGGTATAATTAAAGGGACACTATCACCTAAAAACAATTGTTGGGATTTCGAAAGATCTTCCAAAACCAATTATCTGTTTTATTAGCCGCTTTTTTTTCCTTAAAGAAAACTAGTATGCAGTTCTGGAGGAAATCAAATGCACTATAGGGAGAGAATGAACATTTCCAGTAATTTAACCCTTTGAGTCCCAGGGGGTATGCAGTGCATTGCTGGCTTTCCGTATGGCTGCATTTCTTGCCTACCTTTAAATCATTGATTCTCTTATGTCCAGTGAGGAGCACAGGGACCATGGGGAAAAGATTCCTTCCCCAGGCACCCAAGCAACCAACCAGAAGAACCACCTTTCCAACTTTATTATGAAAAGGTATTGACCTTTCATACCAAAGAGCAATTAAATAAATGATGTTAAGATGTACGTAATATTCTGATGAATATAAATTCTTAATTTTTAATGATATGTTCGTTTAACTCTTTGAGTGCCGATGTGGTATCCAACGCATTGCTTTGGAAACCTAACTGCCACTCAAAGGGTTGAATGTGGGTTTAAAACCCTTGAATCTCTAATGTGTTGCTTCATAAGATGTTGGATACCTCTCTAGCACTGAAGCAGTTAAAAGCCCCATTTATACCAATGGAGTTTGGAGTCTTTTTATTGACCCTTATAATGCAGTTGGTTGTTTCCAGAATTGTACCTCTTTAGCTTATTGACTATGACTATGACCCTATGAATTTAAAATGTGCTTGGACCAAATATTATTGGCTAATTGGATACTCTGAGAGAAAGTTAGTAGGGTTATACATTCACCAAGGGCTGATGTGTACTATCATCCTGCTATTTTAATTGAGTGACTAGGATCTGGTGATATATGTTATTTTAGTCACTGTACAAATTACTGGAACGAAACTTAGGTAATTTATTACCTTGATGACATGAGTAATGAAAATCAACTGAGGTTATAAGTGAAATATACTGTACTCTAATACTTTAGATAAAGTCAATCCATTCCAGTTTGTACATTAGTGCTGGAGACTGGAATCTGTTACCAATTCATTAAGACATGTTGTTAACTTCAATCAAATTCATGTTAAAGGCAATGCCATGCTCACTAAAGAAATTAACATAGGATTTATGTCAAGTTATTTTAAAAGCACAGCATTAGAAATTGTAAGTATAATTTGCCTTAATTCCGTTCTCTTAACCCTGCTCATGTGGATATCAGGAAATAGGTTGTAATAGCCTTTATTGAATCAACAGTTCTTTGTGGTGTATAGAGCAGGATTAGTCAATTGCTGCCCCTCCAGGCTGTTGGTCACTACACCTCTCATCATTGGGATGGTGGGAGGTGAAGTCCCCAACAGTTATAGGTCCAAAAATTGACAACACCTGTTACAGAGGATTGGAGACCTCTTAGATTGTACTTAAAAATGGTTCTCTCTAAATAATACAGTTAAATCAATAAGGGTTTACAGGGATAGTAATACTTAAAATGTAAAAAAAAAAAAATGTTGTAGGGTTTATCCCCCTGAGTAAAACAAGGGCACTCCCACTGCTGAAAGGTGTTTTATTTAAAAGTTATAACAGCTCAAAGTTGAATTTTTAGGTGCAATATCACAGTGGCTCTGTTATACCATCCTATGGACAGCTCTGGTCCCGGGACTGTGAATTTTCATAGGATGGTGTAGCAACAGTGCCAATGTACAAATTCAGGCCACTGTGATATTGCACTTAAAAAATTCAACTTTGAGCTGTAATAACTTTTGAATAAAACTCCTTTCAGCAGTGGGAGTTCCCTTGTTTTACTCAGGGGGATAAACCCTACAACATATTTTTTTTTACATTTTAAGTATTACTATCCCTTTAAGATAAGTTCAGTTAAAGAGAGTAAAAAGCTACCCTATATGCTATATTAGCTGTTTGCTTGTAATATAAATAGTTCAGACATTAACATGTATTTGTTGTTGGCACTTTATTCTAATGAGTTTCTTCACTGGGTCAATATTACCACACACTGTGCTATGAAAGAATCTAGGGCAGAGCCCACATGCTGGGGCCATTTCTAATAGCACAGTGAGCTGTTTGGTCTCAAACAGAGCTTATTAACATAGTGTGTGTGAAATTAGCATAATGTGTCACAGTGTACTGCCAAAATATAAAGGTTTATTTTTCAAAAAACAATTTATTTAACTGAAAAACAACATATAGGTGGGTTTTATTTTGTTTTAAAGATAAATAAGCATGCAGGGGAGCAATTAGGTATATTGTGATCTACCAGCAAATCACTAAGTGGTTACTGGTAGACCATGTGAAGATTGATGATGAGTATTGTTTGTAATGGATAATTTGCTAACATCCAAAGGGTTAAAAGCCACTTATAAATAGGGGATTTCGAAAGTTACATTTGTCCTCTATGGTACAATTGGTTTGCTGCAGAATTACTTGATTTTAACAGATTTTTTACAGTATTGTGCAGATTGTTTTGTCCAGTTTTAGTCTTTATAGACAGGCAACATAATCATACATATGATGTGCAATGTTCTTGAATGTGATGGGGAGGGACCATTGACGCGTGCTTGTAAATTAATAGATCATGTTAGGATGACAAAGAAAAAACTGATCTTGTGTCACTAAAGTCTGAGCATCCCAGTCTGAGGATGACAGGTTTACTGTAACAAATTATGGTAACATAACAATATTACAAATTAACATGACTTTATCATAATTCCATGATATATTAACCAAGCACCTAAATAACATTCAAGAAGAATAATATAAAATGTGTCATAAAATGAAACAATGAGACAAACAACTCTCATTTTTGTGAAAATCAGTGTTCAGACTTTTCAGAAGCTAAGCCTTGCCCACCATTTAAAGGGATAGTAATACTTAAAATGTAAAAGAAAATATGTTGTAGGGTTTACCCCCCTGAGTACTCCCACTGCTGAAAGGTGTTTCATTCAAAAGTTATTAATTTTCAAAGTTGAATTTTTTAGGTGTAATATCACAGTGGCCTGAAATTGTACAGTGGTGCTGTTGCTACACGATCCTATGGACAGCTCTGGTCCCGGGACCATAAATCTCCATAGGATGGTGTAGCAACAGCGCCACTGTACAATTTCAGGCCACTGTGATATTGCACCTAAAAAATGCAACTTTGAAAATTAATAGCTTTTGAATGAAACACCTTTCAGCAGTGGGAGTACTCTTGTTTTACTCAGGGGGATAAACCGTACAACATCTTTTTTTTTACATTTTAAGTATTACTATCCCTTTAAGAGACTTCTTAGAATGGGGAAGCAGGAATGTTGACCTTTATCCCCCAGAGGACAAAAATAATGTTTGCCCTATTTAGTATGCCTTTTTTCAACCATATTTTCCCTCTAATTCCTTTGCTACATGCACACAAATCATATACCATTTTTCTAAGAATAATAGGACGTTCTGTTGATGCCATATTTATAGATATAACTCATGATTTAGTTTGATAATAGTTAAAAAAATGTGAAACTATTTGAAAAAATTATGATGATTGGTGTTCAGCTACTGAAGTTTTTTAACAGGATTGGATAAAATGTATGTATGTTCATTCATACCTCTCAAGTGTCTCTTATTAGGGTGATACTATCCCAGTGAGAAGCAAATCCCGATGCCCCTCTTTCCTATAGTGTTGTCCCTCTTTTTAAGAGATCAGACTATGTGGTGTGTGCAAAAGTGTATAACATTGCTCCACAGCAATAAAGCTCACACTAATGTTTTTTTAAACTTCAGTATATGTTGATAAATTAGTCTGTGTATAAAATACTTTGGACTTGCTCTAAATTATTTTTCAGCTACACAAAGAGGTGTCAGTATGTCGTAATGGAATGTAAAACATATGTTAAATGCTTTCTCCACTAGTCCTGCCCCCTAGCACCACACCTAAAACAAAAGTGCCCCATCTTTAGCCATCTGAGGCACTAGGTGCTGTATACTCTTTCTTTCTTTCTTTCTTTCTTTGCCTCATGATCACAGTGAAGAGAACAGAGGCAGAGAACAGTGACAGAAACATTGTTTTCTTACTTTGACTATGTTATTGTCTCCACCTGCACATGAGATCACTGTAGCAGCAATCACATATGCAGGGCCACCAGGGAACGGCTGGAACTGACTGCTCCTCTCCGGATCACTTTTAAAAGGTTGTACGCAAAAGAGCATGCGACCACATTGCTCATTTACCATGTCTCCCTGATAAAAATTTCAACCTGACAATCTCACACTACATAAAAGCCTGAGATTCTCAGGTCGTGCTATGAAACATCGCAAGTGAAGAAGCCGGAAATCCAGGACTTGAGCAAAAGGATACTAATGTCTACCCACAATTTCTGATCTATTACAAGTGCTATCTTACAGTATACGGGGGAAGCGTTTTCCATTTGCGCTCCCTGCTGTGTATTATATAGTACAGTATAGATACTCCTCCTCCAGGATGTTGGGAGCATCTTTTGATCTTTTATTCCTGATGAAGAGGTAACGGATACTCTGAAACTCATTGAATCAAGAGCAGAACCAGAGCATCAACTGACCTCCGAGCTCAGAGGAGTGGGAGGACGGCATCCAACTACCAAACCTACGGAGCAGAGACTTGACACAACCCTACACCTTCTTGGGACAACGGATTGTGATAAAGAGTCAGACAGCTGATCATTCAGAGACTTGCCAGTGGTCTGTATACTGTAATATAGCACTTGTAATAGATTAGAAATGGTGTGTAGACATTAGTATCTTTTTGCTCAAGTCCTGGATATCAGTCTGCTTTGCTTGCGACATTTCATAACGCGATAATATCGCTCTTTCATGCAGTGAGAGATTCTCAGGTCGCCATTTTTATCATGGCGACATGGTAAATACCCAATGTGGTTGCACGCTCTTTTGTGTGAGATCTTTTAAAAGGATACCCTCCTGTCCTGGAGCAGTCAGATACAGTCTCCCCGTTATGATCACAGCGTTCCCTGAGGCGAGCTGCAATCATTAACTCATGTCATGTCAGGGCCATCATCCAGCCTCAAAGGATGAAATTGTGTGACAGTCCTGGAACGTCATGCAGTATTAACAGGGAACTACATAAATGGAATAAGGGGCTCTTAATATCTCAGTGGTCTTACTTAGGTATGTGTCCTTCATACTGCACTCACATATAGATATTTATGTGCATTTAACGTCTGATGTAGTCTATAAATTAAATATTTTACCGTACTGAGAATTTATACATGACATGCTAACATCATGAATAGGAGCCTCTATTTATGGTTAAAGCCATAAAGAAAACCTTGCCCATGATTCCAAAGGGCCGTGTAAACACGTTTAACCCTTTAACTACCAAAGGTGTGTGCAACACATTGTTTCACAATCGGAATGCATTGTGCACCTTCTGGTCCTTAAAGGATGAAGGATTCAAATTCTCCGATTTTATAAGCATCAAAAGAATTACAAAACTAAAACACATGGAAAACAGATAAAATTGATAATTGGTTGCTGTATGGATAGCAACTGTCTAAATAATTCCAAGTCTGTGATTCCCTTTTAAGTAAAATAATTCTCAAACTATGTCCCTCCAGGAGTGGAAGTAGACTGTAGACTGTCTTTGTGTTTCTTTTGTGACTCTTAAAATAGGTTTAATACAGAATATGCTAATACGCTCTACAGCTAATTAGTCTCTAACACCTAAGGCATTAAATCAGATCATACTTAAAAAGAAAACTCCAGTACTGTTGCAAAATGAGGAAGTATATGTGACAGTGTAAAATGAGATTATGCAAAATGCTGCAATGTGGGTGGACTGTAGCCTCGGTTTCAAATCGATTTCCACTGCCTTTGCACTTACTTTATACTGAACTTGATGTCAGAGGTCCAGCAGTGTCCTCTCCACCCTGGTCCTCCAGCATCTGTCACTAAAAATGTTTTAAATAATAATAATAATAATAAAAACCCACTACTAACCCACCACAACCTTCCCCCTCTGACGCTGCCTATAATAAAGACCCCACCCCCTTCCTGCTCTGGCTGTTGCCTGAACCAGAATGAGGGAAATATGAATAGGAAATTGCTTTTATATGGCTGTCTCTATTCAAATAAGTTCCCCACTCCCACTGGCTGGGACTGTGGGGTTACGCAGGGCATGGTAATTGCCCTGCTGTAACCTCACCTCCCAGGCAATCAGCATCTAGCTGGAGGGGTCATGGGTATGAGTAACATCAGCTAGACGCTGATTGGCTGAGAAGTGAGGTTACTGCAGGACACATTCTATGCCCTATGTAACCCCACAGTCCCAGCTAATGGGATTGTGGGAACTTATTTCAACAGTTATGGCCATATAAAAGCCATTTCCTGTTCATATTTCCCTCACTCTGGCTTGAGCAATGGTCATAGCACGATGGGGGGGGGTTAGTTATTGTAGGCAGCGTCGGAAAGGACAGCGGTGATGGGCTAGTAGTTTTTTTTTAATCATTTTTTTTGTTTCAGATTCTAGAGAACCAGGGTGGTGAGTACACTGCTGGACCACCGACATCAAGGTGTTATTACTGGGGGATGGGGACAATTAGAATTCCAGTGAATTAATTTACTTTATTAACAAAATTCTTCACCGGAATTCTAATTGAACAAGGGATCAATGACATTCTAAATGGAGTAAAAGAAATTTACAGAATCATTTGGACAAAACAATTTTTGGTTGTGCATATATATATATATATATTAAAAGGTGAATAGACCTTTTTTGCACAGTACTACCTGTGGAGGTCAACACATACACACACAGGATGGCCTGGTCATTGAAGCCCCTGTGTGGGTTTTTGTCCTGGATACTCTGAATCAGGAAGGAGGCAGGAACAAATCATAGGTAGACTGTAGAGACAAGTGAATTTAGCTCTTACAGTGGCTGGGATGAGAATCACCAGCCAGCTCTCCTCTACGAATCCCCTCTAAAAGTACAGCCGAAGCTTGTACTGAGGAGGGTAAAACAGAACTTATTTGAATGATGACACACACACAGCTTTTGTACTATTCCAGCTGGCATCCTTGTATACCTAGTCAGATTAAGGCTTAGAACAGTACTGACACCAGTGTCCAATCAGTGGGAGCCCCAGGGGACCAATCAGAATTTTGTACCAGTAGGAGATTCAAGGAGTTCACTTCCTGTTTCTCCACACTACCTTTCTTTCCCCTAAATCTCACAACTGATTTATTGTATCAACAGCTTTTGCTTTAGTTTGGGCCTGTTTGGTGAATTATGTTGTTATTAGTTGCAGAGTTTTACTTGATAGCTGTCTATTCAAGCTTAATAGTAATAATAAAAAAGGTATTAAGCATTATCTATATATGCAGTCGTTATTTATAGGAATAGTATTGTCTCAAAACTTTATGGTTTGAGAGATATTCGCAGGTATAGTTCCCTCCTCCCTTCCCTTTCCCTGATGTCAGGGCTGTAGCTGACTGCAGGAGAAACCGGTCCCAGGACCAGCGGAGGCTTTTCATCAAAGCCGAGATCACAAGATATAAAAAGAACTGCTTCACTGGAATGGTCTACAAAGTGTGCTTGCAAACCAAGCATGCTTTGTAGACTGTTCCATTGAAGTTAGTGCTCCCACAGGACACGCAGGGCAGCTCCTCCACAAGACGTGCCAAAAAACAGTGAGCATCTTGACATGTCCCCAGTAATTAAGGGGTTAAAGTAATGGGGCAGTTGGGAACCTAGCAACTCCACTGGTTGACCCACACAGTGAATAACAAAAAGTAAAATGATAGGAAATGTTATATAATAATCCTTGCCTTGTGATAGATCAGTGCTTCTCAAATGTAGATCATATTGAACAGTGGAACAAGACTGCAGTAGCAGACATTGTATGAATGGTTCTGTGCCAGTCAAAATTATCATATAAATTAACCTGACAACTGTTACCTGATATGATTAAGTTAGTAAGCTGAACATAAAGTTGATAGTGTTATACTGCACTCAAATACAGTTGACATGGATACTGTGTTAGCCTATCAGATCTTCTGTAGCATTCATAGTGTTAAAGAATTTTATTGTTAGGCTGAGATTTAATTTGCACCTGAGGGGTTCCACCATAGTGAAAGTTTGTGACCCGCTGTGATAGAGAATGAATATGATGTGTTATTTGTATCCACAGAGAGTAGCAGAAACTGTGGAAGAGGAAGAAAGACATAATGAGAACAATGAAGGTGATGATGCTGAAGGAGGAGAGGAGGAAGATGAGCAAAACAATGTCACAGAACAGCATAACTACACAGATGAAACAGGTGAAGTTGAGGATCATATCATAGTAATTAACGAAGCAGAAGATAATCACGGGAAGATGAATAATGATTCAGAAGATGAGGTCAATGATGAAGAAATTGAGCCTCAAGAAGAAGAACCACAAATGTTGAAGTCAGTAAACAATGAAGATGATGAAATGGGGAAGATGAATGGTGATACTTTTGTGGAAGAAGAGGATGAAGACCCTGATGAAAATAAAGATAAGCGAAGCCAGGTAAAATGATATATGTTTTATAAAGTCTGTATTATAGGATCACAGTCCTGCTTTATCCTTAGTTTTATGATTTACACTTCTTATAGAGTGAAAAGCAAGGTTTTAAATAATTGTAACAATACTAAAAATGAAGCAATTTAACCCCTTAATGACCAGCTGCGCAGGCATGAGGCGGTCACTAAAGGACCACAGAGCATTCTTTTTTATTTTTGTCAGTCCAACTAAGGGCTCCCTGAATGGCGTGCAGCCACGCGGGGAGCCCTGAAATCCATGACGGTCCTGGTACATCATAGGTCGTTCAGTCACTTTTACCCATGACGTACCAGGACCGTCAAGGGTTGTTAAGGGGTTAAAGATATTGTAAATTATGTATAAAAGCAAAGTGGGACAGTTCTGGGGCAAACAAACTGCACCACAGTGAGCAAATAGAAATTCAATAAATTTAAATGGGGATTTAACCCAATGAGTGCTAGACAGGACTCCAGCACATTACTATGCAATGTGTAGAATACCTCTCATGCTGTCAAGGGGCTAAAAACCTCATTTAAATAGAATTACTTCCTTTTTTATATGTCCCCTACAGTGGATACAGTTTGCTCCAGAATTGCTCCGTGTCTGTGTTTTTGTACATAAGGCCTTGTGTAAAGTATTAACCCTTTGAATGCCACAGGTGCATGCAAAGCATTGCAGAGCAATGCATTGTGGACCTCTCTGGCACTCAGATGGTTAAATGAATATATTTTGTAGGGGTATTACAAAATTACAATGTTTTTAGAAAGACTCAACATGGTTTTATGAAGAATACATCATATCAAACTAATTTACTTGTATGGTATGAAAGGGTAAATGGTAACTTGGATAAGGGTACTGCTGCTGATATTGCATATATGGATTTTACAGAAGCCTTTGACACAGTGCCTCACAACAGGTTATTGCATAAGATAAAACACTTTGGTTTGGGAGGTGAGATCGGGTTAAATGATAGATGACAGAGAGTTGGTGTAAAATGGAACCTTACCAAGCTGGTCTAAAGGTGTAAATGGAGTACCACAGGGTCCAGGACTATGCACAATGCTTTATTAATCATCTAGAAGTGGGAACTGAAAGGGGTGTCCACAGAACATTTTCTACGGGGGGGGGGCAAAACGACCCCCATAAAACGACCCCCCAGGCCAGCCCGCCCAGTCCCTGTGTTCATACGGACATCTCGCCCTGTGTCATACGGACATCTTGCCATAGTGACATATGTGCGCCTGCGCTGTTAGTCCCTTTAGGAGCCAGCCTGCTCCAAAAGGGACTGACAGTGCAGTCGCACGGACGTCACTATGGCAAGATGTCCGTGCTTCCTGCTACTGTCAGCCTCCAAATAAGTCGAAAATCTTTTAAACCAGGTACTATTTCTGGCGACTAGCGCTACTAAGCAGCTAGTCGCCAGATGAAGACTTAATTAAGATAAAGTTTTTGTGGGGTGGTAGTTCCCCTTTAATGTCTTCTAGAACTATTTATTTTATTGAAAGTTAAATTACTGGTACATCATACAGGCAGAAGTAAATTATCTGTAAAACAAACTGAACTTTTCTTAGAGTGACAGGTTCACTCACTCTAATATAATTATGTGCCTTAATTTCTGCTAGTAAATACATTATTTTATAATTAAGGTGTTCTGTTGATAGATTATGTGTTTATTTCAATTAAAGTTTTGATTTAAAATAGTCTTTTTATTAACAGTTTTATGTTAACATCTGACAGTGTAGCATATTACTACTTCCACATGCCAGGAAGTAAAGGAGGCTGAGTTCATTCTAAGAAAGACATCACCACACTGACTGATCATGTTAGCATGTGATCTGACAGATGGAGGAAAACAAGAAACCATAGCAGTTCATTTCATTGGTTTAATGGGTACTGTGTTTCCAGAGTAATAATGTGTCTTTCCATCTATAATCATGTCTTTCGTGCAAGTGAAGCTCGATATTAACTGCATTATTAGAAAAATTGTGCTTTTAACTGTGTGATTCAGTGGGTGAACAGTAAGAAGCCGTGGTATCACTTAATAAGGAGTGAAATTACTTTGCAATGTCTAAATGATAAAGGGACAAAGAAATGAAGGCCATTAAAAACAAGTTGATATTTAAATGAACTAAAGAAATGGTTTAATATAAAATTAGAGAGTGGAATACAGGGGATCATGAGTGTAATTAATCAAAGAAAAATGTAATGCACATGAACAAGGAGCAGAAATACAGAGTAATTTGTGTGTTTTAAGGAAAAGGGGATACAGATTCCTGTACTTTTTGAGTGCCAGAGGGGTATCGAATCCATTGCTTCACAAATGGGTCGATACCCCTCTGTCACTCAAATGGTTAAAGGAGCAGTAAACTTTCATTATGAAAAAATATATATTGTAGGTCTTCCTGTTGAGTAAAATAAGGGCACTTCTACTGCTGAAAGACGCATACTTCCAGAGTAGGGTGACCACATGTCCTGGATTGCCCAGGACAGTCCCAGATTTTAAATGTGTGCCCCATGTCCCGGGCAGTCCCCTACTGGGACAATACAAAGTCCTGGAATGAAGACTCCACAGCACAGAGTTCAAAACATTA
This sequence comes from Rhinophrynus dorsalis, assembly GCA_037306005.1. NCBI lineage: Eukaryota > Metazoa > Chordata > Amphibia > Anura > Rhinophrynidae > Rhinophrynus > Rhinophrynus dorsalis. Next base: position 187,511,590 of record CM074723.1, read on the forward strand.
GAAGTAGAATTGCCCTTTGCCTGCTGTGATAGAAACTGATGTATCTGCTGGGTTACAGAAATGGCTTCCAGACAGAGCTCTAAACACTACAGAGAGTAATAAGCCTTGATCCTGACATCAGACAGGCGCTGCAGTGCAGTATTGTTGTAGTGATGTCCATTTACTTGTAGCCCACCACAGGCATCACTTTCTGTCACAGCAGTCAATGGGAAGTTCTTCTTCTAGTGTTTAGGACTCAGTGGTGTGCAGGAGAAAGAGTAGGATGCGCACAGATGTCAGTGACCCCTTGCGCATAGCTGCACTAGATATGAGGACAACTTCTCTACTTCTTTTGTCTCCGCAGTGTCCCTGAATGGCAGAATGGAAATGTGGTCACCCTATCAGAGTTATTACAGTTTAAGCTAATGTTTTTTTTTTTTTTTAATTACCAGTACCCTATAGTGGTCAGATTCCAATGAGTTATTCTGTTACATTCTATCTGAGAGGAAAGTCACTGACAAACAGCTCCATGGAATGAGAGAGAAACTGCTGAGTCATTTCCTGTTAGTTAGATCTTTCAGGAAGTAAATGAATAGTAAAGTAACTTCCTGATTATTTGAACTCTTATAACTTTTGAGTAAAACAACTGACAGCAGTGGGAGTGCCCATTTTTACACAACATGAAAAGCTCTATAATATACAGGTTTTTGTAGAAAAAAAAAGAAGGTAAAGAACTGTAATTGTAGTGAAACCCAACTGCATCATAGGAGACAAATGAAAAATTTTCAATTTCCCATTTATAAAAATGTGCCTTTTAACAGCTTTAAAGTTAGAAAGGTCTCTAATGCATTGCTTCATAATATGCTGGATACCTCTCTCTAGCATTCAGAGAGATAAAAGCTCAATTTTAATCAGTGGGGATTATCATTTGTCTTCAATGATGCAGTCGGTTTGTCCCAGAATGGAACCTCTTTAGTTATTGTATGTGGGTTTTAGTCTGCTCCCAAAGCTTAATGGAAGGGACCACACTGTGAAGTCCCAAAATGTTTCCTAGCTTCTATTTTTGGTGTCAGAAAAATTACTCCTGCAGCTAGCAGATAAGTTGGACTTGACAAAGGAAGTCTGTGACTTAAAGGGATAGTAATACTTGCAAATTACTAATCCCCATATTGTAGCTTTGTTAAAAAGAAACTTATTGCCCCTAGTGTCATCGCTCAAACCCGTATGGTCTGAGAGATGATAGCGCTCAAAGTTCCCCCTTCCCTCCCCCCCATTCGGCCCATCTCGTCTGTAAAAACCTCAAACCTTTTGTGGTCCTTGGTCTTTTCTTACTTTACAGGGATAGTTGTTGTAGTTCAAGAGTAATTCAATGACAAAGTATCCCCCTCCCTCCCCTATTACTGATGTAACACTGCTCAGCCAGAGCAGAAGGGAGGTGCCCAGGTAGATTGCAGAGAGGGACAATCTTCAATTAAGATAAGGGAAAAACTTTGTCTGTCTGTCTGGTCTATGGACTGCATTTCACATACGAGAAGAGATGGCTTGCACTAGGTAAAAGGGGCGGAAAGGGAAACTTTGCTTGTGAATATCTCTCAAACCATAAAGGTTTGAGAGATAAGACTTATATCGTTCTTCATGTTTTTTTAATGCCTACAAAATAAAATAAAGATAAAATATTACTATCCCTTTAAGGACAGCCTTATGCCTATCCCATGCATGCTTAAATTCTGTCACTGTATTAACTTCTGGCACTTATGGTGGTAGGCTATTCCTCTTATCTACTACCCTCTCACTGAAGTAAAACTTTCTAGTTTTAGACTATGGCCTCTTGTCCTAACATTTTTACTCCTTTGAAATATACTTCCATCCTACACTTTGTTGAATCCCTTCATGTATTTGAATGTTTCAATCATATCCCCTCTCTCTCTTCTGTCCTCCAAATACAATTCCAATGCAGTTGCTTGTATGACTAAATAAACATATAATGTGATACATGTCTGGTACTAATAGGGTTAAACAATTAAAAGTGGATTTACCTGTAGGACTATTTTTTCCTGACATCCAGTTAAATCCAGAAAGGAGACAATGGGGGAGATGCACTAAGCTGTGATAAAGAGGTGATAAAGTGGAGATATCTGCTCCAGTTTATCACTTTTCCTATGTTATTCTATAGATCCTATGCTCTGAGATCTCCAAAGCTGAAGAAACCTTAGTGCATAGGTGTCACAGTCACTGAGCAAATGTCACGGACACCAGACTAAATGAAACACATGACACAGGTACAGTTGAATTTAACCAGTTTATTAAATTAAGTAAGAGCAAGCACTTCCCCAGCCTAGTAGGAACAGGCTTGAGGACAGTGTCTAGTCCACTACCAGAGGATTGACACTGAACTGTAGCCGGTTGTCTGTAGCCTGTAGAATATATGGGAACAGAACCAAGCTTAGTTCTATCAGAGTATATGGAAACCTGGAACGCCAGGAACTCAGACTACTGGAGCGACGGATAAACTCCCAGACACGAGACAGGGAGACAGGCATCTCGTAAGCAGTGTCTTTACCACGGAGTGGTAGGAGGAGTGAGGCAGAGAGTAACCTATACTCTGATAGGTAAGTACAGAGTGGAGGCAAGAGAGTGGAGTATAGCCAGCCGTGACACTGGTAAGTATGTGAAGATCGCACTGTATATAGGCCACAGAGCAGAGTGTTCGCAACAGGACCAGGAGGCAACTGATACAGTGCACAGGATGGGGGCAATGGAGTGAAAGGCAACCAGCAACTCTACCACAGATGTAGCAGTTGTTCTACACCCATGGAGCGTGCCTACAACTAGCCAGGACAGGTGGTAGTCAGACTGGAGCAAAAGGCAGCATGGAGCACAAGTCAGACAAGCCACAGTCAAGAGCCAAATCGGGTAGTCAGCCACAGCCAAGGTCAAAACAGTGAGGGTAGTCGGACAAGCCAGGGTCATACACAGATTGGGTAGTCAGACAAAGCCACTAGGTCTCGATCCAGAGCGGAAAGTCAGACAAAGCCAAGGATCGATCAGGAGAGAACACAGCAGCCAAGCAAGGGTCAAACAAGAGCAACACTGAAGCAATGCACAGGTACACCACGAAAGAGCAGCAAATCCTAGCCTCAGTGAGGTTTATAAAGCAGCAGAAGGAGGCGGGACCCAATTAGGCTCAACAAAATAGGCCCATAAATAGGCGTCCATGCCAGTGCCTGTAACATGACTCCAGCAATGAGGAAGTACCCGGAGGCCATGCCGGCCGGCGGCTATACAGAGGTAAGAGCACAGGGTCGCTTAGGCCTCAAAAGGAGACTGTTATAATAGGCTCCATAGAATAACATAGGAATTGGATAAGTGATAAACTAGAGGTCATCTCCACTTTATCACAACTTAATGAATCTCCCCCAAAGTTCTTAATGACTGGATTATTGAATTTTCAGTGCTTTGCCCCTTTTTCAACTCCAAAGTGGTGTGCAACACATTGCAAAGTACTGTATTATACAGGTCTCCAGTGAGTATGAGTGTGTATGCGTGTGTGAGAGCGTATGTGTGCGTGAGCGTGTGCGTGTTTTGCATAATAGCGTGTTTTGCATGTAGTATTTTGGGATTTGCGTATTGTGTTTTGCACATAACATTTTGCATTTTTGGCATAGTGTATAGAAGTTTGTGTATAGTGTTTTGCGTATAGCGTTGTGCTATAGCATACAGCGTTTTGCGTATGGCATTTTGGGTATACCTTATTGCGTATGGCATTTTGTGCACTACGTTTTGCTTATAGCAGTTTGCGTATAGTATTTTGCTTATAGCATATAGCGTTTTGCATGGGGTGGTTTGCATATACCTTATTGTGTATATCATGTTGTGTATATCATTTTGCGTATAGCATTTTGTGTATAGCATTTTGTGCATAACATATAGCTTTTTGTGTTTTGTATATGGGGTTTGCGTATAACATTTTGCATATAACATATTGTGTATTTCATATTGTGTTTTGCAAATAGCATGTAGTGTAAAGCATTTTTCTTTTTGCGTATAGAGTTTTGCCTATTTCATTTTGTATTTTGCTTACAGATTATTGTGTATAGCAGCTTGCTTTTTGTGTATAGCAGTTTGGTTAGCATATATCGTTTTGCATACATCATATACCCTATTGTGTATAGTGTTTTGTGCATATCGTTTTGCGCATTGTGTTTGTATTGTGTGTCCTCGGTTTGTGTACATTATGTGTGTATTTGTGTCTGTATGTATTTTGTCTGTGTTTATTGTGTATGTATTGTGTTAATGCTATGTGTTGCATGTAATATGTGCGTGTATTGTGTTTGTGTGTGTATGTGTATTATGTGTATATAGCATGTGTGTATTTGTGTGTGCTGCATGTGTATGTGTATTGTGTGTGTACTATGTGTGTATTGTGTGTTTGTGTTGTGGGTGTGGGTGTTGTGCGTGTATGTGTGTATTGTGTGTATTGTGTGCGCGTGTGTGTGTATTGTGTGCGTGCTGTGCATGTGTATGTATTTTGTGTGTGTTGTGCATGTGTTTTGTGTGTGTATTCTGTGTGTGTTGTGGGCACGTGTTGTGCATACTGCATGTGTGTGTGTGTATTGTGTGTGTTAACTGGGTGTGTGCCTGTGTATTGTGCATGTGTGTATTGTGTGTTGTATGTGTATTGTGTAGGTGTGTTTGTTGTGTGTTGTGGTGTGTTGTGCGCGTGTTTGAATATTGTTTGTGTGATGTGTCTGTTTTTTGTGTATGTGTGTTGTACCTGTATATTGCATATGTGTTGTGTGTGTTGTACGTGTGTGTATTGTCAGTGTGTGTATTGCCTGTTTGTGTTGTGCATGCAAATTACATATGTGCATATGTGTGTATTGTACGTGTGTGTGTAATGTACGTGTGTGTATTGTGTGTGAGTGTTGTGCATGTATATTTATTGTGTGTGTGCATTGTGTGTGTGTTGTATGTGTTGTGGTGTGTGTTGCTTGTGTGTGCAATTTCTTGCTCCCCTGTATCTCTTGGACGGGCAGTATGGAGGAGATTTGAATAACTCCTCCTTACTGCCGGCCGTGGGTGTGTGTGCCAGGCACTCAGACTTCTTCTGTTTTATATATATTTATATATATATATATATATATATATATATATATATATATATATATATATATACACCTATTGCAGGTGGACTACGAACAATTTTAGACATCTGAGAAGTTCAGTGTTGCTGTTTTTAACAAAACATTGTTCTGGGCACAATGCCAAAAGCAGAACTTCTCTTTCAGTTAGGATTATTCCACCACTGTTTGCCACTTTGTGATGTATTCAGCAGGCTACTAGAAGAAGTCATTTGACACAACTATAAAAATTAACATACATTTTTATTGCAGTTTAGTCATTTGTTTTGTGTATTACATTATAATTATTTAATATTTTATCATATATTTTATTCACTTGAACCAAATAAAACTGTAAATAATTTGGGATTTGTGTGCTAGACATAGAAGACTGAAACTGATTTACAGTATGTGGCTATTATACAGTATCTTAATATCCTGTTTATTGTACCCTGCTGCAGGCTGAATATTCAATCCCAAGACCAACATCATCAAGACTTCTGGAGAAAATATCCACCCCAAGTGAAAATGCTGTATCTTAGGAACGTGTCTTACAAGCGACCTGCTGAACAATGCTACCTTAATACTTGAATAAGGATTTTCTTTCACGTGTCTTATTATAAATCTATGATATGGTTTACCTCCTTGGCTACTGGAGACATCTGTAGTGCGTTGTAAAGCAAAGCACTGGAGATGTCTAGCATCCAAGAAGTTAATATATATATATGTCTAAGCACAGGGCTCAATATTTTTCACTAGTAATGAGGCAAAAACCAAACCAAAAATATATATATAATCCAGTACAATTTTCTGCAGTTATAAATGTATAGCTTGAGGTGGATTCTTTTTTCCTCTTACTGGTGAAACTCAATAATATTTCAGCTTCAGCTTTCCATATTTATATATATATATATATATATATATATATATATATATATATATATATATACATATTTAAACAATATGTGTGTGTGTGTGTATATAGTGTGTATACTTATACAGTATACCTTAAAATCTCAAGTATAATACCCACCTGTGTATGATATGTAGGTATAAATTATACCCAACATTTTAGGGGAAACAAAAGTGCCTATGTATAATATGCACCCTTGTTTTCCCTCCCTTTACACAGGAAAATAATATATATATTATTCACTTCCCTTCCTCCCTCCACCTACCTCATTATGCTCCAACTTTTCTCTTGCTCTACTCACCCCTTCAGGTGGCATCTGGGATATCTGTGCAGATTCCTGAATCACCCTGTGAGGACCTGTGTTAATTCAAGATAATATTAGTGCCCTTTGAGGACCTGAAGGTCCTTGCAGGGCACTAATGTAGATCTAATGCATAGACCTCTGTGCACTGAAACTACAGTAGTGCCCTCAAATAGCACTACCATTTTCTTTAATTAACAAAGGTCCTCAAAGGGGGATGTGGAAAATGGGAGGCAAATGCAGTTGAGGGAGGGGAAGGTGGGAGCATACTGAGGTGGAGAGAAGGAGGAGTGGAACAGACATACATGAAGATATACATTTTTTCTCTTGTGTGTAATAAAGGGGCAACATTTTGAGATTTTACAGTATATATATATATATATATATATATATATATATATATATATATATATATATACACAGTCTTGTGAAAAAGAAAGTACACCCTCTTTGAATTCTATGGTTTTACATATCAGGACATAACAACAATCATCTGTTCCATAGCAGGTCTATAAATTAGGTAAATACAACCTCAGATGAACAACAACACATGACGTATTACACCGTGTCATGATTTATTTAACAAAAATAAAGCCAAAATGGAGAAGACGTGTGAAAAACTAAGTACACCTTATGATTCAGTAGCTTGTAGATCCACCTTTAGCAGCAATAACTTGAAGTAATCGTTTTCTGTATGACTTTATCAGTCTCTGAGGAATTTTGGCCAACTCTTCTTTACAGCGTTGCTTCAGTTCATTGAGGTTTGCGGGCATTTGTTTAGGCACAGCTCTCTTAAGCTCCTGCCACAGCATTTCAATTGGTTTGAGGTCTGGACTTTGACTGGGCCATTGCAACACCTTGATTCTTTTTTATTCAGCCATTCTATTGTAGATTTGCTGGTGTGCTTGGGATCATTGTCCTGATGCATGACCCAATTTCGGCCAAGCTTTAGCTGTCGGACAGATAGCCTCACATTTGACTCTAGAATACTTTGGTATACAGAGGAGTTCATTGTGGACTCAATGACTGCAAGGTTCCCAGGTCCTGTGGCTGCAAAACAAGCCCAAATTATCACTGCTACACCACAGTGCTTGACAGTTGGTATGAGCTGTTTGTGCTGATATGCTGTGTTTGGTTTTCGCCAAATGTGGCGCTGTTTGTTATGGTCAGACATCTCCACTTTGGTCTTGTCTGTCCAAAGGACAATGTTCCAAAAGTCCTGTGGTTTGTTTAGATGCAACTTTGCAAACCTAAGCTGTGCTGCCATGTTCTTTTTAGAGAGAAGAGCCTTCTCCAGGCAACGCTTCCAAACAAACCATACTTGTTCAGTCTTTTTCTAATTGTACTGTCATGAACTTTAACATTTAACATGCTGAGGAGTGTAGAATCTGAGATGTAACACTTGGGTTTTTTGCAATTTCTCTGAGCATTGCACAGTCTGGCCTTGGGGTGAATTTGCCGGGACGTCCACTCCTGGGAAGATTGGCAACTGTCTTGAATGTTTTCCACTTTTGAATAATCTTTCTCCTAGTAGAATGATGGACTTTAAATTTGGAAATGGCCTTATAACCCTTCCCAGATTGATATCCTTTTAAAATAGCGCATTCCAAACAGCACGGCCATATTTTGCGAAATTAAGCATGTTGCCTAGATTTAAAGGCCGACATAAGAATCTTGCTCTGCATATAAGCACGAGATTCTCATGTCGGGTGTTTAAACTGTGCTTCAACGCAATCCCCCAGAGTCTATATTATTGCCTGAATTAACCCTTTGAGTGCCTCCGACCTCCTACCATCCGCAAGAAGAATACAGTCAGAATTTGTGGCTTATGTTATAAGACAACAGGAGAATACAGCAGGTCAAAAGATAAGTTAGAAGAAACAGAATGAGGAAACAGAAGTCTATTGCTGGTGTGTTTCCACCTTGGCATTGTGTTAACACACACCTGAATGTTCCAGACCAGCAAACTGCTTCAACTTTAGCTTTTATAGAGGTAGTCACACTTGCTGATGATCAATTAATCAAGGGCATTTGATTTGCAGCACCTATCTGCTTCTTAGCATCTTAATTCCTATGGAATCAGTAAGGGTGTACTTAGTTTTTCACACATGGCTTCTCCATTTTGGCTTTATTTTTGTTAAATAAACCATGACTGTTGTTGTTCATCTGAAGTTGTATGTACCTAATTTTAGACCTGCTAAGGAACAGATGATTGTTATTATGTTTTGGTGTGTAAAACCATAGAATTCAAAGAAGGTGTAATTTCTTTGTCACATATATATATATATATATATATATATATATATATATACACACACAGACATGTACTGTTTCTAAATAACTGTTTATTTTTTCAAGAATAATAAAAGAATGTAAATGCAAAAATGTTCTAAAGATATTTATTGAGTGCTTTTATATTGTTAGATGTTTTGTAATAGTAATTTAAATATGTTATTTTGCTAAGCCATATAACAACTGGAAACATTGCACTAGTCCTCTCCACCCCACTGTATCTTTTTTAATATATGTATTTTATTATTCCTGTAGTTTTCATAAGCAATCTCATACATACATTCGCTCTCTACCAGAGTAGCTTCAATCTATTGAGTGCTAGAAGTCTGTATAACATGTTGGTTTGGCTAAATGGTAATTACTGTGTTAAAACACAAGTGTATTTACTAAATCTACAAAAAACTATAATTTGTCATTCTTTCTGCAGAATGAAGAATATGTTATTTCACATCACTTTGACATAGTCCTGAAATTAGAATGAACCTTAAAACAACTTTTATATGATAACCAATAGTGCTTCCCTACAACATGAATACCATGTGGCTACTGTTGACAGTCATGTGGTATGTGAATGTAGTGATCTTTAATAAAGGCATGTCACACTGCATTCTTTAAATGGGAACTTTCCTCATGGATAAGTGTCTTTTAATATGTTGTCGGATTCCAGAAGGGGGGCAGTGTAAGTCGGAGGGGGGACAGTGTATTTTGAATTTAACAAGAGGGGGGCAGCATGTCGGATATATAGAATGTTGGGCAGCATGGGGAACAACACCTTTGTGTGTTAGTCACACATACACTGCCTGACACCCCCAATCTTCTTCCCTTGCCCAGGCAGTGCCCATTGGGATTGGTTGGCTAACAGTGGGCAAGGGAAAAAGGCTGGAGATGGTCAGACAGTGTACATTGGGATATGTGGCTACCAATGGACTAGGGAACAAGTCTGAGGGCCAATCAGTGTATATTTGGTTCTATGGCTACCAGTGGGCAAGGGAACAAGGCTGGGGGCAAGTGGCAGCAACAAATCCCCATAGACGCTGCCTGACCTTGTTCCCTTGGGAGTGCTCAACATGTATAATATGATACAGAGTTAAGGGAATAATTGTGTAGTGCTTGGTGTACTTTTACTTAACCCTTTGAGTGCCACAGGGGTGAGCAATGCACATCCCTATGGCACTCAAAGGTATAAGGGAGTGATGTTGTCCATGGTGCTGAAAGCATTCTGTTCACTCCCCTACTGGCCAAGTGGGGAAGCAGAGAGAATGCTGTTAAACTTCAGAATTCTCGTAATGTTGGTGATGTGTGAAGGGAGGAAATCCCTTGCACATAGACAACAGTTCACAACCTCCCTGCTACTCATTGATTGAGGGCTGTTACTACGTAGGAAAGTACAGGGAGATCCCAATTTAACCAACCTCAGGTAGGTGAAGTTGAGACTGCAAACTCCGACAGTAGAGTCTGCTATCTGAGTTTAGTGTTGAACACCCCCCTTGCATATCATAATGGCTCATTATCCTGCATTTCCATGTGGAAATAGGCCGTTATCGATGTGATGAATGAAAATTCGTAAATCAGTCGGATGAATGTTGATGTCGGCAGATTTTTATCGGACTGATGGTCATGTGATGTCGAAGACACTTTAGTGAATACTATCGATGTCCCTTCGACACTGCTCCCACAGGACATCGACTTTTTCAGCCCTCTTCGAACTTTAGTGAATCTAGTCCCGTGTATACTGCTGCTGTATTACAATGTAAAAAGAATTTTACAGATCAGCCAGAGTGCAACATGGAGAACACTTACCTAGGTATGGTACATTTTTCTGTTGATTTAAGATTTCTGTATTCCTATAGGAATAGATTGTCTTTAACCCTTTAGTGCAATCAAAGGGTTAAAGGGCTGAATACTGCAATCAGAACGATTGATCAAATCATTGCGACACCTTTTAAAAAGTTGGGATAGCTGTAAATCCCAGACTGTTTTGACTCTTTAGATATACTATAACTGCTAGTGAGCAATGACAGCCACACAAGGGTAAGAGAAAAGAAAGGTGCTTCCTAGAGCAAGAATCCTTGCTTATGTTAGACCTCCACCAGTACACCACAGTACTCACAATTTAAATGACCACTAAAAGTGATCAGTAGAACAGATGGGGGGCTCAGACTGCCCCCACTCAGTCAATCCAAACTGGTGGGTAGATGCTGCTTCTTCAACAAACCAAAAGGACTTACCAGAACCTTTGGAATACAAAAAAAAGAAACCAGAACGAGTGCAATTTGCCAGATTAGTATAAAGAGAATGTCAATAAATATTAATATTTATTGACATTCTCTTTATACTGTTTTGGCTCCAAGTTCTTTCATATTAAATATACATATTTTTTCACTTTGTGGATTCCATATTTTTTACCTGTGAGAGAGTGACCGTGAAGGAGAGGTTTGTGATACCCTGTTGGAATATGCCGGTTGTACCCACAACCAGCCAATAATCATATTGATTGTGAGTATGTGATTATACGGTCAGATGATGATCCAGGAGGGATATCGGTGGTTTGCGCTCTCTTGTTTTTTTTTTTGTTGTATCTACAAAAGGGAATAGTGACAACCATTTAGCAATATTGCCATATGTTGTCTTCAGCATGGTTCTCTGTAAAAGAACAATTACATAACCTTGGCACTCAATGAGTTAAAGCAAGTAATGCCCTTAGACTTCCTTCCCAATCATTCTTCTTTTACAATATATATGCTATGCTCTCTGATACTGAGTCCTCGTTCTCAGTCTGCAATGCTCCTTCACCATGGTATCGCAGTACTCTTTTTTTACCATGGTACCTCTCACAGACAATGGGGGAGATGCGCTAAGGTGTGATAAAGAGGTGATAACACGGAGATAACTTCTCCAGTGATATAATTTCTCCCGTTCCTATGTTATTGTATGGAGCCAATGCATCCTTTTGTGGATCTTAGTGCATAGGCTCCATAGAATAACATAGGAACTGGAGAAGTGATATCACTGGATAAGTTATCTCCACGTTACCACCTCTTTATCACATAACATCCAATGTATTAATACAGTGTGGCCACTTGCACATGTTCACCAAAGAAATTCATGGTTAAACAGAATTAGCCTGAGACAAAAAGAAATTCATCGGTGGTCTCTGAGATAGAGCATTGCGGTATAAACAAAGAGAATAATCCACATTAACCCTTTGCGTACCAGAGGGGTATCCAACTCATTGTAACACAAGGATTAAGCAATTTTGCATTACAAGGAAAGCTGGAGAGCAACTGAGGGCTATAACTCCTATTTAAAGGGATACTAGCACCTCTTAACAATAAACCCCCCACTCACTTTAATCTGTGCAGTAAATCCTAATGTCTGCTATAAATCATTCCTCAGAATGAATCATTTGTTAGTGCTGGATGTCATGTCAATGGAGTCAGACAAGTTTCTTTGTTACAGTATTCCAGGATGCCACAATATTCCTACTAAATTCTTGTTGGTGAGGAATGAATGGGGAGGAGTTTCGAGCCCCTGGGGGATATACACTTAAAGTGTGATATAGAGGTGATGAAGAGTAGATAACAACCAGTGATATCACTTTTTCCAATTCCTGATATTCTATGGGGTTTATGCATTAAGTTCGCTCCAGTTTATCACCTCTTTATTGCACCTTAATGCATATCCCCCTGGAATCCTGCAACCAAGAATCATTACGCCTCTGCAGATATGATATCCAGTACTAATTAAAGATTTATTGGGAGGGAATTGTCCACTCAAAACTGATTCACAATGGACATTAAGATTTTCTGCCCAGATTAAAAGAGCAGTAAACATTTGTTATTAAAAATTTTTATTGTAAGGCTTTTCTCTACGCCACGCCCACTGCTGAGAGATGCATATATTCAGTTATTACAGTATAAACACTTTTTTTAACATTAACAGTGTCCACTAGTGGTCAGATTCCAATTATATATTTTGCTGCATTCTCTAGGAGAGGAGAGTTACTGACAGACAGTTCTCGATAGAATGCAATAGAAATATGTTGTCAGGAAGTAACTGCTCTGTAATTCACTTCCTGATAATCTGAACTGTTAAAACATTTGAATAAACAGCTGACAGCGATGGGAGTAATCTTGCTTTACTCAGCAGAAAAAATCCTATAACATGTAGATAGATTTTTATAATAAAAAGTATACTGGTTCTTTAAGTGGAGGGTTATTATTAAGAGATGTTACTGTTCTTTTAACTGTCTCCTATTAAAATGTGTATTGTTATATTCTTTGTATAATATACTTTAACGTACATGCCACTGACAGGACAAGTCATATGTTGAAAAGAGCTGATCAAAAGAAATGGCTGGGAATTAATCTTAAAATTATTCTATCAAAGAAGCATGTAATTATATTGTAAGTTTTCTTTTTTTGCACCCATTCCTTTTCGTAATGTAAAATATTGCAGCTCTGATGATAAAATGTAGAGATTGTACTAGCGAGGATTATTCTGAAATCTCCACATGAATACAATAGAGTCAATTTGTATCCATCTGGGCAGATATAATCTGATCCATTTTGTTAATAGTTGAGAATTCAAGTGATATGAATAGTTTTTAGGCATGGCCAATTTGCAGATTATCCTCGCGTTGCCAGGGGCAGGCAGGCAAATATATTTTTGCTAAGCTTTATGTGTGTAGTGAAGCTGAATTAACCCCTTGAGTGCTAAAGAGGTCTCCAACGCATTGCGAGAGTCCTCCCTAGCATTCAATGATTAAAAGCACAACATTAAAACAGGAATAACAAGACATCAGCCACCATGTTACATTCCTATCTATGCTGCTTTACAAGGGATGGCTGAATTGTGTCTTAACCCTTTGAATGCTAGAGAGGTCTACAATGCAATGAGGCTGATGTATTAACTCTTTCAGTGTCAGACCAACTGCATCACAGGGGACAAATAAGTCTTCAAAATTCCCATTGAATTAAATGGGGCTTTTAACCTCTAGAATGATGAAGAGGCCTCAAATGCATTGTGAAGACCTCTGTAGTATGCAAGGTTTAAATGCCCCTTTTAAATCAATGGGAATTTGTATTTGTCCTTGGTGGTACTGTTGGTTTGCACCAGAATTACTCCAGGGGGTTATTCACTAAGGGGTGATAAAGAGGCGATAACTTGGAGATGACTTCTCCAGGTATATATCACATCTCCAGTTCCAATGTTATTCTATGGAGCCAATTCACTAACATTTCGTACGTTTTGGAGACTTTGGGCTGGATTCTATTGCAGGTGATAAATGTAGACACCTGTTTTATCAAATATTTTCCTATTGAACTCTATTAGGAAACCTGGAGATAAAAGCAGAGATAAAATTAGCACCTGCAATATAATCCAGCCCTTAGTGCATTGGCTCCATAGGATAACATAGGAAATGGAGAACTGATATCACTTGAGAAGTCATCTCCACTTTATCATCTCTTTATCACACCTTAGTCATTAATTCCCCCATTTTTCATAATATATCAGCCTGATTTCATTGCAGACCTCCTTAGTATTCAAGGAGTTAAACTACAAGTTAACCCATGTTTAGTACAGGAAGTTAAAAAAAAAAAAAAAAAGCTATAACTTGCAAAACATGTACAATGTCATTTTAGCGCAATGTGTTTAAATCAAAACCTTTTCTTTGTTACAAATAAACCACTATTGCTTTATTTCAGTCTAATGTGCATTATTTCATCCAAACAGTAATCTCACACAAGGAGCCATACTAATGAAGCTAAAGATTAGCACTTCTGGACAAGCCAACTGCACTGTAAAGGCTAAATTAAAATTACCATTGGTTCTTTGAGCACTTTCAATGCATTTAAAAGGAAGAATATAGCAATAGAGCTCCAACTTGGAAGAGAGAAGCAACAAAAGCGGACTCAAACAAGTACAAAACACTTCACTATGGGGCAAAGAATAGAAAATAGTCCCAACCAGAAAACATGATAAATAACTTGTCACTTAATAACACTTAGACAATCGTATCATGAGTTGTAATATATCAACCCTAATATCACTCATAAATGTCCTCTTGAAACTTGATATATGACAAGAAAAAAAAAAAAATTGATATATAAAACAAAAAGCCAAAGACAACAGAAAAATGGGAATTAATGAAAATGACAAACTTGACATGGTTAACAGGACACGGATGGAATGATGAAGATGATGGAAATGGCATACAGTATTAAAGGGATAGTAATACTTCGTTTTATCTTTATTTTATTTTGTAGGCATTAAAAAAACTTGAAGAACTATATAAGTCTTATCTCTCAAACCTTTATGGTTTAAGAGATATTCACAAGCAAAGTATCCCCCCCTGTTCAGCCAGATCAGAAGGGAGGTGCCCAGGTAGACTACAGAGAGGGACAATCTTCAATTAAGTTAAAGGAAAAAGCTGAAAAACTTGTCAAGGGGGGAAGGGCTTTCATTGTTTTCATACAAAGAAGATTGTCCCCTTCTGTTATCTGTCTGGTCATACAACCAGATTCACATCTGAGAAGAGATGGCTTACACTAGGAAAAAGGGGCGGGAGGGGAAACTTTGCTTGTGAATATCTCTTAAACCAGAAAGGTTTGAGAGATAAGACTTATATCATTCTTCATGTTTTTTTTAATGACTACAAAATAAAACGAAGTATTACTATCCCTTTAACTGTTCCTCTTACTCCGTCATAAGTTTAAATATTTAAACACTTTGCCTCCAGACTTATGTTATGCAGCTCTATAATATGGCCTTGTCCATACATCATTAGTGTTGAGCGAGCATGCTCGGCCGATGCTCGGATCGGCTCGAGCATCGCTCTGCTCGGCACATGGCGGTACTCGTACGAGTACCGCATGTGCTCGCCCGCCATGTTCGGGTCTCCTCCCCGCACGTTTTGCGGCTGCTGCGCAGCCAATAAACGTGCAGGGAGGCTCTGACATCAGTGTAATGCCAGCAGCCATGTTGGCTGCTGGCATTACACTGATTGGCTGGCCAGAACCCGTGGTCGGGTGCTGTATAGCACCTGACCAGCGAGTTCGGCTCAGTCTTAGCCAGGGAGAGCTGACGATAGGAAGGGAAAGTCAGTGTAGGGAGGAAAAAAAGCAAAATTGTGAAAAAAAAGAACCAAAAGTCCTTTTTAGGACTACTGTGTGTGGGGGCAGCAGGTTATTTTGTGTGGGGGGGAAAAAACAAACAAAAAAAAATATATATATTCTGTTTAGTGTGCAAAGTTGCAGATTAGAGCACATTCTGTTTAGTGTGCACAGTTGCAGATTAGAGCACATTCTGTTTAGTGTGCAAAGTTGCAGATTAGAGCACATTCTGTTTAGTGTGCAAAGTTGCAGATTAGAGCACATTCTGTTAAGTTTTCAAACTAAAATATCAAAGTCACATATTCCATTCAGTGTGCGTCGCCGCAGTTTAGCAGCACATTCTGTGTACTGTGCAGAGTTGCAGAATAGGAAGAAATACTGTTAAGTCTTCAAACTAAAATATCAAAGTCACATATTCCATTCAGTGTGCGTCGCCGCAGTTTAGCAGCACATTCTGTGTACTGTGCAGAGTTGCAGAATAGGAAGAAATACTGTTAAGTCTTCAAACTAAAATATCAAAGTCACATATTCCATTCAGTGTGCGTCGCCGCAGTTTAGCAGCACATTCTGTGTACTGTGCAGAGTTGCAGAATAGGAAGAAATACTGTTAAGTCTTCAAACTAAAATATCAAAGTCACATATTCCATTCAGTGTGCGTCGCCGCAGTTTAGCAGCCTATTCTGTGTACTCTGCACAGTTGCAGAATAGGAAGAAATACTGTTAAGTTTTCAAACTCAAATATTAAAGTCACATATTCCATTCAGTGTGTGTCACCGCCGTTTAGCAGCCTATTCTGTGTACTCTGCACAGTTGCAGAATAGGAAGAAATACTGTTAAGTTTTCAAACTCAAATATTAAAGTCACATATTCCATTCAGTGTGTGTCACCGCCGTTTAGCAGCCTATTCTGTGTACTCTGCACAGTTGCAGAATAGGAAGAAATACTGTTAAGTTTTCAAACTCAAATATTAAAGTCACATATTCCATTCAGTGTGTGTCACCGCCGTTTAGCAGCCTATTCTGTGTACTCTGCACAGTTGCAGAATAGGAAGAAATACTGTTAAGTTTTCAAACTCAAATATTAAAGTCACATATTCCATTCAGTGTGTGTCACCGCCGTTTAGCAGCCTATTCTGTGTACTCTGCACAGTTGCAGAATAGGAAGAAATACTGTTAAGTTTTCAAACTCAAATATTAAAGTCACATATTCCATTCAGTGTGTGTCACCGCCGTTTAGCAGCCTATTCTGTGTACTCTGCACAGTTGCAGAATAGGAAGAAATACTGTTAAGTTTTCAAACTCAAATATTAAAGTCACATATTCCGTGTAAGATGAAGAAGGCGGGTAAAAAGGGACGGGGAAGTGGACGTGATCCTGATAGTTCAGGGCGCGGGTCAGGACGCGGAGAAACTGTGCCTGGTGCCAGAGCACAAGAAAGAAAGACATCCACCATACCTAGCTTCATGTCTAATTTTACAGGGCGTCGCAGGACATCACTCTCGAGGTCCGACCACTGCGAACAGGTGGTCGGTTGGATGACAGCTGATACTGCTTCCAGTCGGTTAAGCACCACCCTGTCTTCCACCAAGTCCACTCTCAGTAGCCAAGAGTCTGGTCAACATAATCCTCACTCTGATCATCCTTCCTCCCACCATACACGGTCTGGTCAAAGAAGTGATCCCACACTGGGATATAGTGAGGAGCTCGTCTCATCACCAATCCTTCATTTGACCCTCTCTCCAAGCACGCTTGCAGAGGAACATGACATCTTGTGCCCTGATTCACAACCTCTAGAGGGTACCCAATCACAAGAAGATGACAGATGTGAACGGCATTTAAGGTCAAAGGAAGTAGTGGATGATGATGATGATGATGATGATGAGACACAGTTGCCATTAAATCAACCACTATTTCCGTCTCAAGACCTTGTTGAGGAGAATGTTATACAGTTGTCAATGACTGAGTATGTGGTGGGATCAAGACATGAGGAGGATGATCAGAGTGAGGAAGTGGAGGAGGACTTGGTGGACGATGAGGTGACTGACCCCACCTGGGAAGGTGTAGAGCCGAGCGATGACAGCAGTCCTGAGGGTGAGCCATCTGCAGCACCGCAACAGGCTGGAAGAGGCAGTGGTGTGGCTACAGAAAGAAGGCGGACCGCACCAAACCGGCCCGCAAATGTTCCACGGAGCACCCCCTTGCGTAAATCTACCTTGCCAAAGGGTAGGTGTTCCGCGGTATGGCGTTTTTTTAAGGAAAGTGCGGACGATAAAAGAATTGTAGTTTGCAACCTGTGCCACACCAGAATGAGCCGAGGCATGAACACTAGAAACCTCACCACCACCAGCATGATCCGACACATGGCATCCAAGCACCGTAATAAGTGGGAGGAACGCCTGGATCGCCCATCTGTGTCTGCAGGCCACACCACTGCCTCCTCTTCCCCTGTTTTCGGTGCCGGCCAATCGCCTGTCGAAGGCGCAGGCCCGCATACCTCCCGCCCTGCACCTGTACCATCTGAAGCACCATCAGCGACCACATCCACTTCCCTGTCCCAGCACAGCGTCCAAATGTTGTTACCCCAGGCATTTGAGCGCAAGAGAAAATACCCAGCCACCCACCCACAGGCCATAGCACTAACCTCACACCTTTCCAAATTACTGGCCATCGAAATGCTGCCATTTAGGCTTGTGGACACTGAGTCCTTCCGCAGCCTGATGGCAGCAGCTGTCCCTCGGTACGCGGTCCCCAGCCGCCACTACTTTTCCCGGTGTGCCATCCCCGCATTACACCACCATGTGTCCCGTAACATCACCCGTGCCCTGACCAACGCAGTTACTGGGAAGGTCCACTTAACGACTGACACATGGACAAGTGCTTGTGGCCAGGGACGCTACATTTCCCTGACGGCACACTGGGTGAATGTCGTGGAGGCTGGGAGCGACTCGGACCCTGGGATGGCACGGGTGCTACCCACGCCAAGGATTGCGGGCCCTACCTCCATCAGGGTTTCCGCCAGCACCTACGTTATTGGCTCCTCCTCCTCCGTTTCCACCTCCGAATTCTCTACACGCAGCGCCACTCCCCCATCAGCCAGTAGCTGGAAGCAGTGTAGCACTGCAGTGGGGAAGCGTCAACAGGCCGTGCTGAAGCTGATCTGCCTTGGGGACAAACAGCACACGGCCTCAGAGCTGTTGCAGGGGATTAGTCACCAGACCGAGCAGTGGCTCTCGCCACTCAACCTGCAACCAGGCATGGTTGTGTGTGATAATGGGCGTAACTTGGTGGCGGCTTTGGAGCTCGGCAAGCTCACACACGTACCATGCCTAGCGCATGTATTTAATTTAGTGGTTCAGCGATTTCTAAAAACCTACCCCAATGTGCATGATCTCTTGACCAAGGTGCGCCGCGTGTGTGCACATTTCCGTAAGTCATCTACAGCTTCGGCCGGCCTGTTGAAGCTGCAGCAGCGCTTACAATTGCCAGCTCACCGGCTGCTGTGTGACGTGAGCACGCGCTGGAACTCCACCTTCCACATGTTGGCCTGGCTTTGTGAGCAGCAGAGGGCAGTAGTGGAGTACCAGCTGTTACACGGTCGTCGCCTCTCCGTTCAACTTCCTGTAATCAGAAGTGAGGAGTGGGAATGGATGTCAGACCTCTGCGAGGTTTTACGCAATTTTGAGGAATCGACAACGCTATTATCAGTGTAACCATCCCACTTCTGTGTCTACTGAAACGCTCGCTGCTCACAATTAAAACCGACGCTTTGCATGTGGAAGAGGTGGAAATGGGGGAGGAAGAGCTTACACAAGGTGATAGCCAGAGCACCCTCACTTCGTCTTCTCAGCGACAATTGGAGGAGGCGGAGGAGGAGGAGGAAGACACGGTTGCCTCCGCTACAGAGGGTAGCCATGGAACTTTAGTTCCATCTCTTCAGCGTGGGTGGGCAGAAGAGGAGGAAGAGGATGAGGATATTGAGAGTCATCCTCCTGGTGAGGACAGCGAAATCTTGACTGTTGGTACTCTGGCACACATGGCTGACTTTATGTTAGGCTGCCTTTCCCGTGACCCACGCGTTATACGCATTTTAGACAACACGGATTACTGGGTGTTCACCCTTCTGGACCCCCGCTACAAAGAGAATTTCTCATCTCTCATTCCTCCGGTGGAGAGGACAAGCAAAATGGTGCAATACCAGAAGGTTCTTGTCGAAAAATTGCTCCAAAATTGTCCATCTGACAACGCTGGCGGCAGAGTACGTGCTACCTTGGCCAACCGAGAAGGGGAGAAAAGGGGAGCACACAGCAGTTCCGAGAAAGGCAGGGCAACACTCTCCAAGGCGTGGGACACCTTCATGACACCCCGCCAGCACCCTCACCCTGATGCGCAGCCTAGTGTCACAAGGAGGGAAAAGTTTTGGAAGATGGTGAAGGAGTACGTAGCAGACCGTGTCAGCGTCCTCAATGATCCCTCTGTGCCTTACAACTACTGGGTGTCCAAGCTGGACACGTGGTATGAACTGGCACTCTACGCCTTGGAGGTGCTGGCCTGCCCTGCCGCCAGCGTTCTGTCTGAGCGTGTATTTAGTGCTGCTGGTGGCATCATAACAGATAAGCGTATCCGCCTTTCCACCGACAATGCTGATAGGTTGACACTTATAAAAATGAACAAGGCCTGGATTTCCCCTGACTTCTCCACTCCACTGGAGGAAAGCCCCGGGGGAACATAAACTCACTTTATATATGTTATTTACAATGATGGGAATACTCTGTATTCCCATTCACCCCTTCCACCCAAAAAACGGGTATATGGTTGACTCTTAATCTTCTCATCCTCCTCCTCCTCTTCCATATGCCCTGGGATATAATTTTTATATAGGGCCAGCTCACCAGCGGGCCCTGTGATATAATTTTTATATAGGGCCAGCTCACCAGCGGGCCCTGTTTGACAATTTTTATATAGGTCAGCTCACCAGCGGGCCTTCTCATATAATGTTTTATTGGGTCAGCTCTCTAGCGGGCCCTCTCATATAATGTTTTATAGCGTCAGCTCACTAGCGGGCCTTCGCATATAATGTTTAGGATGGTCAGCTCTGCAGCAGACCCTCACCCATAATGTTTTAGATGGTCAGCTCAGCGCACGTTTCCCTCTTAATCATGGCCTCAGTTCAATAAAATCAAGGAAATTTTTGGGATAATTTGCCTCTGCGCACGTTTCCCTCTTAATCATGGCCTCACTTCAGAAAATCAAGGAAATTTTTGGGATAATTTGCCTCTGCGCACGTTTCCCTCTTAATCATGGCCTCACTTCAGAAAATCAAGGAAATTTTTGGGATAATTTGCAGATGATATACAAGTAAATATACAGCAAATATTGTTTGGTAACAATTTTTCGCCTAAAGTCGTTTTTATTTTCCTTTTTGTGTGTTTTATGGTCAGTCTGTAAAAATGGCGTACTACGGGCGAAAGATCGTTCCCAGCAGCGATGTTGGAGTCCAAGATGCATCCAGACATCCTCCCTATGCTGTCCCTGAACCATTTCTGTGGTGTTTCCATCCTTTTCTGCCCTTTTCCTATGGACCAGGCACCCTCCCCTCATCAGAGCAGGGGGTGCCTGGTGTAATGCTCGAGTCCTCCCATTGACTTCAATGGGGCTCGGGTGCTCGGCCGAGCACTCGAGCCTCAGGGGGTGCTCGGTCAGAGCACCCGAACACCCGAGCATTGGGGTGCTCGCTCATCACTATACATCATATGTGTAGATATGGAAAAAAGAAAGCAAAACATACATCTAGATGTATGTTTTGCGCTTTTTTTTTCCAGATCTACACATTTAAAAGGAAGAGTTGTACTGCACTCATGAATGGCTTCGTTTCACTGTAATTGTAACTGTACCTATACCTAGGAATCTTCTCCATAAGGGACAGTTCTGGAGCAACCAACTGCACCATAAAAAAACAAATAAAAATAAATAAAAAAATAAAAATGTCCATAAAATCTGTGCTGGATTGCACTTAAGGACTGGAGCAATTCTGACCTTTTTGACCATGGATTTGTTCACCAGTGTTTTCCCTCTAAACCTTTTATTCCATCCACATAAATTATATACCGTTTTTTACATACAAAAGGGCTTTCTTTTGATACCACACTTATATGGCTATCCCACCATTTATTTTATTAAAATTAAAGAAAATGGTTAAAAAATTAAAAAAACACAATTTTTATTTGTTCTCTTATGATTATTTGGGTGCAATGAGTTAAATTTTTATGGAGACTGCATGAAAGGTATGACCGGTCAGTCATACCTACAAAACGGGCAGTTTTAAGTGTGCACTGTCTGTCTGGGATGAAAATTCCCATGTTCCTCTTTCCATTTTTTTATACATTACTGTTTGGAGTGTATTACTTTGCTCCACATAAATAAAACCCACATTAAACTTTAATTTTACTTCATTATTTGTTTTTAAAATAAAATGTTGTAAATTAAATGCTTTGATCTTTCTCCACATAACTTAAATAATGAGTGGTGTCAGTAGGTCATAAAAAGACCTACATTTAGCCTGCCCCCAGCACCAGCATTCAAGGGGTTAATACCCCCAAACTTTGGCCTCTTTGTATTTGATTATATGTCTGCTCCCTGCTTCTCTCATCCTGCCTTCGTGAATGAAAATGCTGGTACATGTGATCGCTCCTGGAGCGATCACGTGTACCAGCAGAATAGAGAAGTACTGAAACTGAGCACTCCGGTCCTGGAGAGCTCAGTTTCAGCATCTGCAGAATGATAGCAGTGTCCACAGAGGCACGCTGCTATTATTTAACCCATGATGTGCCAGGACCATCATGGGTCCTTATGGGAAGTTTACCCAGGGGTTAAAAGCCCTATTTAAACTGGTGTGAATTTTCATTTCTCTTTGGTGGAGTTGGTTTGTCCCAGATTTTCTCCTCTTTAGTTTATTGAACAAAGCCCATAGAACCTTATGCAGAAATCTGAAGAGGAGCAATTCTAAAGCACCATAGTGGACAACTAAATGTTGCAAAATTCTCTTTGATTTAAATAATCCCTTGAATTCAACAAAGGTCTCCAAAATGACCAAATAAAAAAATAAAAGAATGGGAATTTGGGAAATCTTTATTTTGTCTTACTGTGCATTTGGTTTGCTCCAGAACTGGACATTTTTAGTTTCTGGCAATTCTCCATTAGCTCCATGGAAATCCCAGATCTTTGCAGTGTATCTTACAGTGTTTATTGCAGTGAACCTCCATGGCTTTTCACTAGATATACAAATGTCACCATTGTCTGTTATCAATATTTGTATGGCTGTCTTCCAGAAAATGCAAGAGTCCATCTGTTACACAGAAACAAGCCTCACTTGGCCATATGCATAAAGAAAGTGGAACAGTTATGAAGGAGAGCAACTGTTTTTAGTAGGCAGAACATTCTCTTTGATTTGGATTGGGATTTTACTCCTTTGAATGCCCGAGAGGTCTTCAACACACTGCATATCCATGCATTAGAAACCTCTAGCATTTATGGGGAAAAAGTCCAATTTAGAAGAGTAGGAATTTAGGGAATTGTCATTTGCCTCCTATGGTGCAGTAGGTTTAATGTATAATTGCTCTTTGGCTTTGAACATATGGCCCATAATTTGTTCTTCCACTCACTGCTGCCATTTACTATAAGTCAGTGTTGGCTCTCCAACAGTTGTTAAACTGCAACTTCCATTATCTTCTGGATGGAAATTGGCTAGTTGAGGAGGATGGGAGTTGTAGTACAAAAACAGCTAGAAAGGAAAGGCTGCCCTCCTTTCATATACATAAGACTAGTAGAATAAAAATTATACCTTTATTGGCTAACTGAGTGGCTCTAGGATGGAAGCTTTCAAGACAACTAGGTCTCTTATAATAAGAATTCTTCTTAAGCCTGAAGAAAAGTCATCTTGAAAGCTTGCATCCAAAGCCACTCAGCCAATAAAGGTATCATTTTTACTCTACTAGTCTCCTGAATTTTCTATGGCTAACACGGTATCACGCTTTATTCATAAACACAGGATCACTTGGCATATTATAAAACCTCCATTCTGGCATTAAATAAAGTATCTGAAACAGCTTAGAATTCAATATCATAATCATCTAGGATATTTAGTGGTTTTATTAAAGGGTGACTATTAGTAAGCATGCTTCTAGGAGAGCCTACTAAAGGCCACATACACACAAAAAAGAGAAGAAATTCTAAGAGGCAAACATCTGCACCATGGGGGAGAAATCAAAAATAATCAGCAAATTAAACCTGCTAGACCCATTGACATGGTTTAAAATACTCTGTTAGTGGAAGGTGAGGATGCTAACTGGGTAATATAGTCACAGTATATCATATACACCAATGAAGGGTGGGAAAAATCCACCATAAACCACTTAGCCTTCCAATGTGTTGGGGACCTCTTTATCATTCAGTAAGTTAAAGTCATTGTAAAAAAATCAATGGGAAATTATATTTTTTTTTTGCAGTTGATTTAGCCCAGAATCAATCTTCTTTTCCTTTATCAGTAAGCCATGTGCTGGATCAGACAAGGGAAACTGGGCAAGACAATATCCCCCCTAGTCTCCTGCCTGATCACCCATGTCACTGAGCTCCCTCTACACATTCCTGCTATTAACCCCTCCATTGCTGGAACACATCAGTCATGCTGCTCCTGCAATGAATGGATTAACCACTGATTTAAAGAACACACATAGTCCCACCATTCCCAATCATGCCATGCACAGAAATGATTAACCCCTTTGCCAGATCAAATTGATCTTCCTGCTACAGCAATGGAGGGGTTCACCATCCGTAAGGAAAAAACAACTCACCACCCTTAAAGGTATAGTAATACTTAAAATGTAAAAAAATATATGTTGTAGGGTTTATCCCCCTGAGTAAAACAAGGGTACTTCCACTGCTGAGAGATATTTTATTAAAACAATTATAACAGTTCAAACTTGAATTTTTTAGGTGGAATATCACAGTGGCCTGAAAATTTACAGTGGTGCCTATAGCCTACAACATATTTTTTATTACATCTTAAGTATTACTATGCCTTTAAACCCTCATCCAAAAACATGAGTAATCATTTTGTGACATGGTGGTTACAATTAGCTGCACTGTCAATGGTGGGGTTAATTAGTGAAAAAAATAATATGAGGTTCAGTCATCCCATATTACTTTCCAGTATATACTCACCTTAATGTTAGAGGTCCAGTATGTGTCTGTGACACATTAACCCTTTGAGTGCCAGAGATGTATCCAATGCATCACAATACAGTGCATTAAGTACCTTTCTGGCACTCACAGGATTAAATTACATGATGGATCAGATATATGCTCACAGAAAATGAGGGTTCCTCACAGACCCCCCACCTCAAACAATGGCAAACACACAGAAAATGAGGGTTCCTCACAGACCCCCCCCCCGCCCCAAACAATGGCAAACACACACCCAGTGGCATACACATATGTGCAAAGACCACAGCACAGGTAAACATACATGCTAATCCTATCATTTACATACTGAGGCTGACTAAGAAGAACTGGAGAAATCCTGCAGCACATTTAATTAATCATAGTGAACAAATAAAAAAGTGCACTGATTAAAATGGTGATTTTAACCCCGTAAATTCTTCACAAGCATTCCAAAGGTTAATATCTCACTTAAATAACCCCTACAGTATTCCCTCTAAGGTGAACAACACTGAGAAACCAAGCACTGAAAAAGTTAAAGAGGACAGTTTATGCAAGGGCTGCACTGGAATAACACATAAACCATGCAGCCTGGCCCAGGTTAAATTGTACCTTACACTCTTTCAATGATGTGTGCTCCCCTTACAGCAGTGTTGGGCAGTTTTAGGCCCTATAGCTGCTGCCAAACTGCAACACCTATCATCCCCTGCCAGCTATAGTCTGGCAGGAGATAATGGGAGTAGTAGTCTGGCAGCAGCTGGAGGGCCTCTAGATGAGACATTTGTCCCCTATGGTGCAAATGGTTTGCTTCAGACCTCAGCTTCACTGATTCCAGTTAATTCTCATCGCCAGCTCCTCCACATTATTGTATATGGAACTGAGCATGCTCATCAACAGATACTGTACAACCTAGTGAATGACCTATCACTCTTGTGCACATCCAGGATACATACACAAAAGGATCCGTCCACTCGTTCACAAACACTGTATAGTATCTTAACACTAATTCACGTATTGACACCTGCACCCTAAAGTAGAAGTAATATGTCATAATAATAACTCCCCACTGTGGCCTAGTGCCCCCTACACATTTTGAGAAAAGAGAAGAGGACAAGCGCAAAAATCTGAGACCAATCTTCATGGATTCCTATATCATAATTCGCTAGGATGTTTGTCTGAAGCCGTCATGCGCAGTAGAGACTGCCCAAATGCACAGAATGCTGGGAGTTCTCTACTGGGAGAATTCTGTGCTTTCAGGCAGTCTCTACAGTGCATGACTGTAGAATGCAGAGCATGACCGGCCTCTTAACCCTTTGAGTGCCAGAGGGGTACGCAACACATTGTGAAGCAATGCGTTATGTACCCCTCTGGCACTCAAAGGGTTAACATCACCCGGACCTTGGCCCAAGTACACAGGCTTTTACACTAGTATGTAATAAAAGTAAATAAATTAATCTACTTACAAGATATGTAATTGTTATCTCTGCCCCTATACATTTTTGTCAATGCAAAATTTTGACCCTATGCCCTTGAAAAGAGGTAGTATCTTTAACCCCTTGAGGACCCATGATGTGCCAGGACCGTCAAGGCTGTCCTGCACTTTAGGACCAGTGATGGTCTTGGCACGTCATGGAATTCAGGGCTCCCCACGTGGCTGCACACCATTCGGGGAGCCCTGAGTCCATTTGTGAATAAGAAAATGCCCTCGTGGTCCTTAACGTCAGGCCTCACAGCAGGTCCTTAAGGGGTTAATCAGTCCTGGATGTCATGTCTATGGAGGTAGATTTGACAGCTGGCAGTTTTTCTAACTGACCAAAGGCACAGGGGCAAACTTCATAGGGGAAATTGGGATTTTTGTCCATAATAAGTTAAATGGGTGTTATTACTAGGAGGTGTTACTATTAAAACCACAGTTTTCTTTGAAGGTTTTTCCATTGCATCCATGGTTGGGGATAGTGTTCAGTCTTGCATGTACATCCCCTTCATGCCTTCTAGGTATGTCCAGAATACAACATGCGTCAGGAGGCAGTGAGTGATTCATTTTCCTGATAATACACTGGCAGGCAATGCTTCTGTCAAGCTGAAGGCAGGAGGCGGGGACAGCTCAAGCGGCCATGTCAAGCATGTTAAATAGACAGATAATAGCCCACTTTCCCTTATAGAAAAATGCCACAATCCTTAGCTTTAATCCTTTGAGTGCCAGAGAGGTATCCAATGCATTGCATTGCAATGAGTTGGATACCTCTCTTGCACTCAAAGGGCTAAAAGTAAATACATGAGTATATATAAAATAAAATAGTGTTAGCCTACCTATGCCTAGATATGTTTAACAAGTTTATTTGTCAGTCAAATGGAGAACATCTGCTGCTAGTTATTATATTAACATAGTGGATTTTCAAGTAATTAAAATGGACCTATCGCCTCTCCAAACCCTCCTCTCAGCAGGGCCTTCTATCTCGAATATTCCTCCCTATTTTTTATTCCACCCCACTGGTTGAAACTGGCAGTTTTTATCAGCCAAGAAGGAGGACAGAGTGGATTGTCTGGACATATGAGTAATTCATTATGCAGCTTTATCTGACCAAGTTAGAGAACAAAGCTCTGCTGAGATCAGAGTTGCTAGCTACTAATTCAGATATATCTAGGACAATTAACCTATTTGTTAAATAAAGACAACTAGATACAGTTTAGATAGATACAAATAGTAAGATGTGTAGGTAACGTCCATTTTATGAAGATCCTAATAGCAGAAAATCTATATTTTAACCTAATATGTATTTGGTTAATTTGAAATCTTAATATAATATTTAACATTAACAATTCCTAATAATAGACCCCTACTTACCTTAACCGTTTTGGACCAGAGGGGTGTGCAATGCATTGTATTGGTTTGGAATGGGTTAAAGGGATAGTAATAGTTAAAATGTTTCCTCTTATGTCCAGTTGAGAACACAGGAACCACGGGGTTGAGCATCCTACTCCAGAGGGCAGGACACAAAAAAAGCAGGGTCTTTTGGCAGAGACTCCATCCTCCTCAAGCCAAGCCTTAATACCAGATTCATGTGCTCTGCAAAAGCAAGAGGAATCAGCTCTTCTCTTAGTTTTTTTACATATATTTTATTATTTTTACCTTAGATATGGGGCTGTAAAATCCTGCATTAGGAGGGCTCCCATCGCTCCTCTCTCTGGTGTTTGATTTCTCAGCTGACAGGAGTTTTCTATTTGGTCCATTTCCCCACGGAAGTTGGCTTTATGATCAGCTTGCTCCTCATTGTTGAACCTCTCTGAGGTTCTGCTGTATCTAGATGGGAGCCTGAAGACAGAAGGCTGGTCCCACTATTATCTCATCTCCACATATTCATTCTTTGGCTGCTGTGAGATTTGGATTTGGATGTAGTTAGTGTGTGTGTGTGTGTGTGTGTGTGTGTGTGTGTGTGTGTGTGTGTGTGTGTGAATCTTTTTCCTACATAACTTCCTACATACTGTAAATTTCATGTGCAGGTTAATAGATACATCAAAAATGTTTTTATTAAGACATTTTGTTGCTATTGTTTTTTTATACATCTGGAGGTTCCTAAGGACACAGAGTACCTGAATGGAGAAAGGTTTAATTTTACTCCATACGCTTTCTTGTCAGACTTGATGATAACACCAGTCTGACCATATCCTATAGGAATGGCATTCTTGTTGATTACTTTGTATTGTACAGTGCTATACTACTGGGTGGTTTCTTTTTCTCCTTTTTTATATATTCCATACTTGGGCTGTTGAGGAGAATGAGCATCATGATGGCAGCCAAAGATCACTGTTTGCTATTGATATACTGTCCCTGGTGGCAGTTATTGATCCCAGATGCCCTATAACAGAACGTGGTAGTGCTCCAGTTGATTTGCACAGGGGTGCTCTCTGTTGCTCTGTTTTTGCAGGTCCCTTTAAGTACTTTAATCCATTGTATGGAACAATATATATCCCTTTGTAAAGCAGTGGCTTCAGAACAATATCACTAAAAACTCTGAACAAATCAAATTACACTGCAGATTATTTTGCAACTAATTGCCATATATGCAAATATAATGCTACAATAATTAATATAATTATTGGGGAATGTTAACACCACTCAAGCAAGGCCTTCAATTCATTATTTGTTAATTTTAAACTCTCAATATTACAGCAAATATATTTGTGGGTAACAGAATTCAATGTCTGGTGTTATAGCTCAGTGGTAAAGTCTCTGACTATAGAGCCTGTACAAGCTACAAGGTTGCAGGTTCAAATCCCAGCAGGGGCAACTCAGCTCTTCATCCTTCCAAGCTTGATAAATGATTACAGTTAATTCAGAAAGCACCTTGAGTCCCGCTGGCAGAAAGGCTCTCTATAGTTATTATTATGTTAGTAGGGATGAGCAAAGCCGTTTTGTACATTCATAATTTGTACCAAATATTCCATTTTGCAAGACAAATGGCTTTGGATACAGATGTTTTGTTCCATGTTTCATTGCTGTTTTAACCAATCAGATTGCATGAAAAGTGATCATGTGATGTCCTGGGAAAAAAAAAGCAGGCATGCTTACCTTCAGATGTCAGTAAGACAGGTTTGTGTCCTGGTCATCCATAGACAGGAATACTAGAAAACTCCCCCCTCTCTCTTTCTCTGCCTTTCCCCTGATTTATTTCTCCCATTCTTCTGAGCTCTGTCTCTCTGCTCTCCATATCTCTCTCTCTCTCTCTCTCTCTCTATATATATATATATATATATATATATATATATATATATATATATATATATATTAAATAAGATAACGTGGAACAATTTGGGGGCAAACTGTTGCACCAGAGGGGAAAAACTAAAACTAGCTATAATTTGATTGTGGATTTTAAGCCCTTGAATGCTAGAGAGGTCTCCAAAACATAGCTACACATACAAAAGATTAAAAG
This sequence comes from Rhinophrynus dorsalis, assembly GCA_037306005.1. Classification (NCBI taxonomy): domain Eukaryota; kingdom Metazoa; phylum Chordata; class Amphibia; order Anura; family Rhinophrynidae; genus Rhinophrynus; species Rhinophrynus dorsalis. The sequence goes on from CM074723.1 coordinate 187,541,456, forward strand.
TTCCATTTTAACCAGTAGGATGTGTGAGGATTTATATTTGTTCCCTATGGTGCAATTGCTTTGTTCCAAAGTTGCTCCATTATAGCTTATTGAATATGGCCCTTTGTGGTCCCTCTCTTCTGTCTTCAAGTAAATGGATTTCTGTTTTGGTCTTGGCATTTACATTCATTGTTATTTTATTATTATTAGAGATCATAACACTATAACAAGTTAATGCTCTATTTATACTCTTTCTCCGAACCTTACTGAAACTGGCATTATTAAATAAATATGGCTGATAAAGCTGTCAAAACATATAGAATAGTAGGACAATCTCACCTTCCCAGCAACCAAATGATGACTCATTTAATGAGCAAGAAAGACGCTTGATGGCATACAATAGATATGAACCGTGGGTGGCATTTTAATCATGTTTTGACCTTCAACAGGTAAAGTTTTTCATGCTTTAGATTCCAATTATTCCATCTGTCAAGATATTTTCTTTAATAATCAACACACTGTGTGCAGTTCATCACATAGGCAAGGAATTGCATGTCCATTCTACTGTGGCACATGCAATCAGCCTTTGCAGTAAAATATTCATTATCTTCTCTAAAATGTTTTAAGGCAATAAAATCTAAGATAGTCATCTAACTTTTCAATGATAAGCTTATATTGAACCCAAAGGTAGTCAGTCTTTGGCTCAATAGGTGATGGATGCTATAACCCCCATCATCTCCTACCAGCCAGTGTTTGCTAGAGGTCTAAAGGTTGATTACCAATGCAGTAAACATAATGATGCTAACATAGTGAGCAGATAAAATGTTTTTTTTTTTATTTATTTAATGGGTCTAAATTAGCTTACACGCGTGGGATCAGACCAGCCAAGCTAGCTGTGACTGAATTGCACACCTTGACTGATCAGCTAGACACATAGTCAAGAAGCAGGAAACAGACTCTCAAGTCTCTCCAGGATATAGCTATAACCTGAATATCATGACCTGGAAGACTTGCTGTTCAGATTTTTCAGGGGCTGTGAGTGTAATCTCCATAAGAAGCAGATATTCGGTTTCCAAATATGACACTTACTAATTTCTGCTATGACAATGATGGCAGTTGGAGCTATTGGCTTATGAGCTGAATGTCACTTGTGAAATTGAGCATATCCTCGCATTTGTGGGGTTCATTTTAAATGGCTGATAGAAGTTATTTTGAAGCTGCATAGGCTTTATAAATGGGCACACTTAGAAATACAATAGGTAACCAATGAAACGAAAGTCTGCTTATTTTAGCCACATATCTAATCTAATACCTTCAAGACTTCTAGATGCCAACAATGCTTTGCACAGGCACCTAGTCCTTAAAAGTTAAAAAGGTTTAACCCTTTGTATGCTAGAGGGATATGCAATGCATTGCATACCCTTCTGGCACTCAGAGTGCCAGACAACTATTTAAAAAAAATGATCACCCCATTTAGTTTCATCATCTTGATTGTGAGGTTGTCACTCAGTGTGGTTTACCTTAAGAAGCAAGTGAATATAACTCCCCCCACCATTTGCAATAAAATGAATTTCAGACATTTTGTCTTTGCTCAGCAATCTTTTATTTCAGACAATAGAGATGGCAATTACTAATCAGGACAACCTCTACAGCAAACATCTGAAACATTTCAGTGATCTTTTCATTGATAGTGTAGCTTGACAAGAAACTTCAGTCTATTCTGATGGACCCTTAGGCTTGTATGGTAGAACATATTATAGAGAGATATGTAAGTCAAGAAATGTCATTATCCCATTACTCATCAGTCCAATAATAAACATCTACAAGCCTTAATCACAAAATAATTGAGAAGCAGAGACTAACGACAGGGGGTTGCGCCAGGGCCCAGAATCCATCCATCTGCCCCAGTGTTTAACAGGTTCTAGTTGTGCATCTGTGAAAATGTGGTAGTGTTGGGGGCCCCAAAAGACTTTTACAATGGGGCCCTCCAACAACTAGTTACTCCACTGCCGAGAAGCAGATGTGGGACAAATCAACTGCACCACAGGGAATAAATAACAATTCTCCAAACTCCCACTGATTTAATTTTTTTTTTTTAACTCCTTGAATGCTAGAGAGGTCTCCAACACGTTGTTTAGCAATGTGTCAGTGATGTCTCTAGTAATCAAGGGGTTAAAACCCCTATTTAAATCAGCTGGAAGTTTTGTGTCTCCACTGTGGTGCAGTTGGTGCGTTCCTGAATATTTTTTTCACGAGGACCTAAGACCCATATTCAGTAAGCTAAAGATGTTCAATTCTGGAGCAAACCAACTGTAATGGGGACAAATGAAAATGCCCATTGATTTAAATGGTAATTGTAAAACCTTGCATACTATAGAGGTTCCAGTGCAATTCTAAGCAATGCATTGGAAGGGAGAGGCAACCTCTCTACTTCCCAGGGTGGGGGTAACCCTTTGATTGCCAGAGGGGTACGGAACACATTGCAAAACAACGTGTTCCGTAGCCCTCTGGCATTCATAGGGTTAAAACCTCCATTCATATCAATGCCAATTTTGGCAACTTTTATTTGTCCCCTATAGTGAGGTTGGTTTGCCCCTGAACCACTCTTCCTTCACTACCTAAATATGAAAATAATGTGGGATTTATGGCCACTAGAGATGTATGAACACAATTCATTGTCTACAGGTGTCATAGCCGATGACCATCAAACTGCAATTGAGACTTAAGCCAACAATTGCTGTGTATTAGACAGTTACTCTTATTAATGAACAATTTACACAATAATCCATGTGTAAAACATTGCTCCCTTCATAATTGGAGGTTAAAGAGGTGTCCAATGCAATGATTTACATTAATCAAAAGATTTGCACCTGGGGCCTTGTTCAGAATGTAAAGCATGAGTGATTGGTTTACATGGGGCATTTTTCAACCTATGGATTTGAGAGAGGTCTTCAGTGCAGAGTTGGAGACCTATCTAGAATTCCAGGTGGGTTATGCACTGAGATGTGTTAAAGAGGTGATAATGCTGAAATAACTTCTCTGGTTATATCACTTCTCCAATTCCTATGTTATTCTATGGAGCTTATGCACTAAGATCTCCAATTGTTGTTGAAATCTTAGTGTAGAGGGTCCATAGAATAACATAGGAACTGGAGAAGTGATATCACGGAGAAGTCATCACCACTTTATCAACTCTATATCACTCCTTAGTGCATAACAACCCCCCCACCCCAAGTTAAAAGCCCCACATACCAAAAATGAGGAGACCCATAACCCCACTTAACCCTTTGAGTGACAGAGGGATGTCATGAAACTCCCTCATTTTCCATCCACCTAGCATACCTAAAATGAGACTTATTCTCCCCATACCTAGAAACAGACTCTGAGGAAGTGTCATATAGACATGAAACACGTTGAGCCATTTATAATTTGTGTGGTATATAACTTACACTGTCATAAGATAAATGCCATCTATATATGGAAAAAAGATTTTCTCAGATCATGGTTTTATGGCCTTTTAACTTGCCACATCTGATGAGCATGTAATACACCGGGGGGCTTTTAGTTTTCCATGAATATCTCACACGTTTGCTCTCAGAGGGGGCGGTACCCTCTTCCTCTCTTGTCATTTTGCAGTTGTCTGCGGTACATACACTTCACCAGAGTATAGTGGGCAGCGATCGCCCGAGAGGATCCTGAAGAACATTTTTGACATCTACCCTTCCCTATTTTAGAAGAATATTATATTACTTATAGACTTACTTGGACTGTTACACTAGTGTCTGCTGTATTATTATTTGTTAAATATTCACTTTTGCTATGTGTGTGAATTTGTATGTGTCCCCCCATTGTGCAGTTGATTTGCTCCAGAATTGTTCTAATTTTCAGTTGTGTGCATGGATCTAAAAGAATTCTAAAAAAAAGGTTTACACATGTATATTACTGTTCAAGATCAGTCTTTAATAATCATGGAACAGTAAGCTTGTTTCTAATAAATATATATGTGTGTGTGTGTGTGTGTGTGTGTGTTAGCTGTGTTGGTAAGTCTAAAGCATGCTTGAGTGTGAGTATGAGTATGCTTTATACTTGATAAAGGGAGCCTGTGTCTCGAAAGCTAGTCTCTATATTATTGAATGTTAGTCCAATAAAAAAGGTATTATGACATACTGCAATACTCATTCGTCACCTCTCTCTCTCTCTCTCTCTATATATATATATATAGTAGTTATTTTCTTCTAGGATAAAGCTAGTATATTCCAACTACTAGCAGATTCTTCACTTGAAAGCAATTACAAATCAATTGTTTTTCTTTTTAATTAATCCTTTAAAGGGATAGTAATACTTCGCTTTATCTTTATTTTATTTTGTAGGCATTAAAAAAACATGAAGAATGATATGGTTTGAGGGATATTCACAAGCAAAGTTTCCCCTCCCTCCCCTTTTACCTAGTGTAAGCCATCTCTTCTCAGATGTGGAATCTGGTTGTAAGACCAGACAGATAACAGAAGGGGACAATCTTCTTCCTATGAGAACAATGAAAGCCCTTCCCTCCCTTGACAAGTTTTTCAGGTTTTTCCCTTATCTTAATTGAAGATTGTCCCTCTCTGCAATCTACCTGGGCATCTCCCTTCTGTTCTGGCTGAACAGTGTTACATCAGTAAAAGGGGCAGGAGGGGGATACTTTGTCATTGAATTACTCTTGAACTACAACTCTGACAGTAATGAAATAACACTCTCCAGAGTCTAAATACTATGATGATTAATTAGAGCTGCTTTTATTATGAAACATTACTATCCCTTTAAGGATCAAAGAGATGTGAGACACAATGCAAAGCAGTGTGATGCACACCTCACTGGTCATTAAAGGGTTTTATTCAGAAAGAAAATCCCCATTACATATACTTTTCCATAAAAAATTTTTCTTCCTCTTTTAAGCTATTTTAGGACTAGAGTACCTTTAAATAGTAATTGGATGTTGCAAGAAAACAGACACAAAATACCAACCATAGCAAAATGTCCAAAACATAAAACATTTAACTAGATCACTTGATAGATGTAAAAGGTATGATTGGTATAATATCCTTTATGACAAATAAAATGAAAGAAATTTAATAGAGGTGCTAATTCTTGATTGATCTCTTCTCCTGAGCTCAACGTGATGTGATAATTCTGGTACGAAAGTATATATATTCTCTATAGGGATCCATTATTATGGCTATAAAAATATAACAATTCCATTTATACATTTCTCACCTTGAAAGGTCAATATAAGGATTACAGCAATTGTAGACTTTACTGCACAGATGTAATTGGGAGAAAGGGAAGAATAACAAAAACATAGATTATTACTTCTTTTTATACATATAATTCACACACGGCAACATGGGAATATGGGGTGATATACTAATTTAAAGTGGTGCAATTCTAGAGCAAACCAACAGCACCATAGGGAAGAAATACAAGTTCACCACATTCCCATTGATTTAAATGGTCAATTTAACCCATTGATTGCTAGAGAGGTATCCAGTGCACCGTGAAATGTACACTTCTGGCACTCTATGAATAAACGTATTCATTCACTCATTAAAATTTTTCCATTGATTTAACCCTTTGAGTGGCAGTGGGGTGGACAATGAATTGATAATCCCTTTGGTATTCAAAGGGTTAAAAAAGTTTAACCTCTCTAGCATTCAGTGGGTTAAATACCCATTTATCCCTTTGGGTGTCATAGGGATACTCAGTTCATAGGGGTTAAATCAATGGAAAATGTTTAATGAATTAATGAATGAATACGTTTGTATAGCGTCACAAGTGGATGCATCGCTTTACAATCTAAGGGTTTAGAAAATAAAGGGTACATAGTAATCCCTATGGTGTGGTTTAGACAATAGAGAGTACATAGTTATCCCTATGGTGTGGTTTAGACAATAGAGGGTACATAGTTATCCCTATGGTATGGTTTAGACAATAGAGGGTACATAGTTATCCCTATGGTGTGGTTGGTGTCCTGTCTTTGCTCCACTTTCTTAGTATATCAGCCTCAACTGGGCTGTTCTACCAAGTAGAAACTTTGGGGCAATTTTGTGACAAGCAAACAACATCATAGGGGATAATGAAACATTCCTATTGTTTTAAATCGAGCTATTAATCCCATTGAATGCTAAGATGTACTGAAATCATTACTTTGTAATGCACTGGTGATCTCTCTGGCATTCAAGGGAATAAAAGCCCCATTTAAATTAACAAGAATGTACAAAAGGTGTATACTACAGAACATTTGGTTTGCTCCATGATTTGCTCAATATTCTTTATACATCAGAGTCATTATCAAAGAATTCACAAGGCAAGGGCATATTTGTTTTTCTTTTTTCTTAGGAATTTCCATTATACCAATGACAGAATGCATTCAGTAAAGGGTATTTACCAATCCAGCACTATGCTTTTTTATTTATTTTTTTACCTTCCACTAACAAGTATGTGAGCAAAAAATGTATTCATGTGGGTGCTGTATAGATGATGGAAGGTTCTTGAGGCAAAATTATAAATATACAAGTGGTTAAACTTAGTAAAAAGCTTGCATACTTCACTGCTTGTTTAGCCATTCACTGTTTGAGACAAATGCTCTTTAAAATGGAACTGTCACCTGTCCACAATTACCTTGACAGGATTTGCACTTTATGCAAATGAACTAATGCTGGCTGGTAGGAAGTGACTGGTGGGAGAGAGAGAGAGAGAAAGAGTAGTGGGGAATACTAGTATCTGTTTAGCATGACACCCAGAACTGTCTGATTTGCATAAACTGTTAAATAAATAAGGCTAAATATCTGATAAACTATTGTTTTACATAAAATGGCTATCGTATATGTAGGTGACTATGGACACTCTTAAAATTACCTAAGTTGTTACAAGGTAGTAGTTCCATTTTAAAATGGTACTGCATTACTACATTCCTTGAAAATCAGACGAAAGGCCCACCATTTACAAAATGTTAGCTCCTATCTTGTGTTGTGCTACTGTATGTTAAGGGCTAGATGAAAGGCTAGACTCAAAAATTTGCTATGAACATTCGCTTCTTCAATTTTTAGAAAATATACCCACCCATAAATGTAATCTACAGCCCTTTGTAGATAGCATATTACACAGCTGCAAGCCTGGGCAGAATGGCATGTGTTGACTTGTGATCTGATTAATCTTAACTTACATGTAACAGAAGACTGGAGCAAATCTGGGGCCAAACCAACTGCGCCACAGGGATAAAATCTTTCACACTTTCCCAGTGATTTCAATAGGGCTTTTAACAATCTGGATGCTAGAAACATTTCACATGAATTGTGAAGCTATGTATTGGATACCTTTCTAGCATTCAAGAGGTTAAAAACCCCATTTATATCAATAAAGGGCTGCTAAATAGGGGTTTGCCTGGGTGCCAGACATGTAAAGGTCTCAAAAAGTACAATGATCAACACTCACAGGATTTCTAAAATGCAAAAAAATGCTTTTATTTAGGTCATCGTTTCAATCCCTGACTGGGATCTTTCTCAAGGTCTTGAGGAAGATCCCAGTTAGGCATCGAAACGTTGACCTAAATAAAAGCTTTTCTCTTGCATTTTAACGCTTTGAGTGCCAGAGGGGTACGCAATGCATTGCTCTGACACTCAAAGGGTTAAAAGTCCTATGGGTGCTGATGACTGTACTTTTTATAACTAGCTATTTATTATCTATCTATCTATCTATCTATCTATCTATCTATCTATCTATCTAGCTCGAGGGTGCTCTCTCAAAATGACAAAACAAATTGGTTGCTAGTAAGGCAAGTAACAATATTGTAACTGATGACTGCACTCACAGGACTTAAATGAAAAGAAACTTTAATGCTTAATGAGAAAAGTATATGAACAAGATTATCTGCTCAGTGGTTCAGTTCTGTTTGTGACCTTTCTCAAGATCAACTGAACCTTGAGTCTACAGGGCCGGATTTCCTATTAGGCGCCCTAGCTGTACTGGCCACACCTACATCCTGAATTGTGAGTGTGGCCAGAGCGAGACTTATTTTGTCCTTGCTTGATATCCTCCAAGGATATTTTCTGAAACAGGAAAAAGTGCATGGAACTAGGGTTGGGGCCATGGGCAGAGCTAAGAGCAGCTAGAGTTCTTTGCCTAGGGACGCCATTGAATGTAAATCCAGCCCTGTGGGTCTGAGTGCAGCCACAGCAATATACAGTGTTAAAAAAATGGAACACTTGTAGAACTTAAAGAAGAGCTGAATAGTTAATGCACATCAGTCTTACTGGTCAACAGTGCAGTTCATACATAAACCCTTTATAAAGTGTTTAAGTTATGTAGGTGCTCCATTCCTTAGACAATCTCTCTCTATATATACATACTAGTTGAACAGCCCGTTACACGGGCCACAGTGCCACTGCCACCCGGTCGCGGGGCAGTCACGCGCAGTAGAGACTGGCCGCACCACGGCTGATACAAAGGTGGACGCTCCTTCGCTCTGTATCAGCCGCAGCGCGGGAAGTCTCTACTGTGTATGACTGCAGCACGCACAGCAGTGTCTACTGCGCATGTTGCGGTGTTACACACGATTTAGAGAATTATTATATAGGATATGTACATGTATAATATGAAAAATGTTCAGGCTCTCATTAGGATTTGTGAAAAAAAGAACATTTTATTGTGTATGTAGTCCATGTTTTATCTCTCAACATGGGCCTTTAGCAAGTATATATATATATATAAATTTATTTATATATTTATATATATAAATATATATATTTATTTATATATATAAATATATATATTTATTTATATATATAAATATTCTTTATATTATAGAGCAACACACATATGTGTAACGTTTTCTGAAAATGTAGAGCTGTCTTAATGTTTTGTGTCTCTGTTAACCCTTTAACTGCCAGAGGGGTATGCAACGCATTGCAAAGCAATGAGTTGTGTAGCCCTCTGGCACTCAAAGGGTAAATTCCACCCTCTGGAGCTGGTGTCAGTTGTCACAGGTGATAAAACACACTGCAGGGTTAGATAGTTCATTCCTCCAATGAATGTATGACTTGCACTCCCCAGTTACAAATCAGACTACAAAATTGTTCTCTGAGTGTCTGCCAACCAACAACCATTGGCTGGAGTTGAGTAAGTAAACTGAATTTGAGGCTGCAAATTAAAAAAAAATAAAAACATTCTGAAGGTGGTTTCAACCCATTGAACTCCAGAGACGTGTCCAAATCTTTGACTACCAATGAAGACTCCCCATCATTCATGGGGTTATATTTTAATCTTTTATATAAGCATCATTTTCACTTTACTTTGGCACCATTAATATGTCTGAATAAAGATTAATTTGGTCAGTTTTTGAAGTTTTTTCGGTACCTGCAGCAAAAGACTCAACATAACTCTTAATTCTTTAAGTAGACCTGTCACTTTGTAACAAATAGATGATTGGAATGTTCAAAATCATCCTATATATATTTTAGACATTTTTATTTAAAACAATATTTTATAAGATACTTGGCTTTATTTATTTGTCATTTAATGAAAATCTATTGGACATGCCCCACTGATTCAAACAATCCACACTGCTCTACATTACCAACTGCCATTTCCTATTGGCCACTACTAGTTGATTTGTTTAAACTAACAAATAAAGTTGCATATATTAGCCATTTTTTCAAACAATAGTTTCTAATAAAATATAAGAGATTTTGAAAGTTCTTTCCAAATCTATTTTTCTTAAACAAAGTGCAAATCAGCTTTTAGAATTTGCTACAGGATTTTTATTCTTTCATTATCTATTTGATTAATAAAGTTGTGGAGCTCTTATAAAGCATTCTGGGCATGGCTGACACATCCTGAATTCCATATCCATTATGTTGTGAAAGATATGGATAGAAAGGGAAAGATTTAAAGTTGATTTATCAGTTGCTTTAATGGCTGATGAATGGTTGCTGCAGTGAAATCGCAGTATATTTTCATTAGTGTCAGTCTGAGGTCATTTTGCCCCAGAGCAAATAAAGTTTAACTGTAACATGAGAGCATAGTCAGCTGTACAGTCCTGAGCTGCTGTGACAGTAGCTTAAAGTTAATGTTCAGATTTGTCGTACAACAGTGCATTACCAGTATGTGCTGGCTTCCTTTCCACATAGTGGGGTGAATGTATGAATTAGCCAGCTTTACTCCACTGATATAAGCCTCAAAAGCCTGTGGCTGCACTTCAGGGTATGCACTAGAGTGTATCGCCACTGTAGTGCATACCAATGCACACACTCTGCTTTGTTAGAATTTTGATGCCAGAAACCCTTTATGCCAGCCTCATAGTCTATGCAGGAAAATGAGATAAAATCACACATTTTCTCTATTCCGTGTTTAGTACATAGCATTAAATAAGTTGTAGAGGAAATTAATGCCCTGAAACACCTATATACTGCCCTACTGGCATCCCCTTGACACAACCAGCATGAAGAGGAAACTTTTGGAGTATGTCCCTTATTTAATTTGGGGTAGGTAGGAACAGAGCTAGAAAACTGATCCTGGTACCTTCTTTAGAGCAGAATCATATTCTTACAGTCACCCCACATGAGGCTGATGTTCTAAGAAGTTCTAGAGCAATTCTGGAGAAAATTATTTGCACCACAGGACAGAAAAATGGACAAAGTAGATAGGCCAATTGGTTCTTATTTGTCATCAAACTCTATATTTCTGTTTTTCTATAGGGGACACATATTCACAAAATTCTCATTGATTTACTTAGCAATTTTAACCCATTTTAACCCATTTGTTACATTGGAGATCTCTCTAGTATTCAAAGGGTTAAAAGGCCATTTAAATAATTGGGACATTTTATTTGTTTTCCGTGGTACAGTTGCTTGCCGAAGAATTGCTGCAACTTTTCTTTAGTACATCAGCCTCACTCTAACGTACTGGACTTACATCATGAAAAGATAAAAATGCTGCTTCTTGCATTTTATTAAATAACAAGTACAACATCTGCACTAGTGTCATGGACAGTGAAGAAGTGCAGGATTTAGGCTGTGCCTGTGAACAATATAAGCACTTACATTCACAATTACATCATCACTGATAACAGCAGAGGGTAACAATGCTTTGTGACTAGTTGACTTAAGCAAAGTGACTGGTTTTAATGTACAGATAATTTGCAATTTGAGAAATACATTTTCATTATTTTTGAGGCTTAGCTTTAGTTCTTTTTTTTTAATGTCACGTGTCTTGTGGTTGCAGGGTTGTGCAAGTGAAGAAAAATAAGATATAAAGTGGTTTAACCCTCGAGCGACAAATGCTTTGGATATAATTTTGACACTCAAAGAGTTAATGATCACAATGAAAACAAGACTTAAAATATACTGACAAATAAGCAAGTGAAGGGAATACAATCAACATGTTGCAATATATTCCATATGCTTCTGTTTCTAAAAAAATCAAACCAAGCAGTCAAGCTCCTCTAAATTAATGTGTCATTCCTCTGAAATATGTAGAACATACAGTATTTATAACTATTTTCTTGTGTTTAGATCTTTAGGAATTGTGAGAATAATAAAGAGTACGACACAGATAACATTTTCCTGCTGGTATGGAACCATTTATGGTATGTACTGTATGTTACCACAGGCATGGAATTGAGAAGGTTTATCATTCAGGCATGGAAAGTTTCCCACCATAACATACAAGAACTCATGGTCTTTTCACATTTTTGCTATTTTTAGGACTTTTCATATATTTTTCACCCATGTACAGTTAGACTGTACTGCAAAATAAGACTTTCACTGTAACACTCACAAAAGCTGACCTTTTCAATTTAATTACGCTTACACCAAAGGGTAAATGTCAGGTTTCGGATGAAGGTTGAACGTTTTGAACTTTGGACAAAGTGACAGGTATCTTGGATTCTCCTGGAGCTGGGGCCTTTGTTACTGGATGTACATGAGCTTTTAGGTCTGCTATTCTCTCTTTAAATTTTTGTTGAAGGTACTTTTCTTCTTTGGAGTAATTTTTTGCAAAGGCAGACATTAAGAGACATGCTGCCAATGTAGTTCCTCCAATACAAAACAAAATAGCACCTGACAACTTACAAATATCAAGCGCTCCATTAAACTGAACAGCATGGCTATCCACAACAACAAAATCATCTTCCCCAAAAGCTTCGATTTTAGGCGGTACCAGGAAACCAACTGCAAGAACTGTTAGACCTGCCAGCATGAGGATTATACCAGATATGAGTCCGACCTAAAAAGAAAGTTTACAAATAAAATGTCATAATTAATTCAAAGGTAATAGGGTTGACTAGAAGATTAATGTGTCTATTTGTATATGTTAGCAATGCCTAATGATATAGACGTGGACCAGACAATAAATATAAAATAAATGTAAGAATGCCTTTGGTGCTCAGATGTGTATTTAATGCATTCTAGCCAGGAAATAATATATCCATCACTAAGTAATTCAGTATTCATGGATACAGATGAGAAATATAGTCAATAAACATAAAAAGTAGCTGCAGAGCTTAAAAACAAGTTGATATTACATAAAGGTAGTCTATTTGTAAAATTCTTCTTATCTTCATAAAGCAAATCTGCCAAATTTCATGTTTACTGCTTTAATCAGAAATGTTAGAATAAAAAAATCTGCCATTTTTGTTCTCCTATTCATACAGAATCTAGAGCTCCAGACAGTGAGGGGAACCTCAACGTTAATTGTAGAGAAAAACAATAAATACAATAGCTCTTTCTGTATGTTTAATTGTACCGTGCTTGTCCATTGTCTATGTACCAATTTTTTGCTGGACAAAATTGGCTGCTAGGTGCAGCATATACCAAGGGATGAGTCTGTGGATGTGTATGGTTGTTTTAGAGAGTGCCATTCCTTTCTACTCAGGTGCATGCTATGTACATACTGAGTACAGGTGAAAACTTTTTGTTATATCTGCTATACTGTGGTTTAAAGGAGTTGTTTGTGTAGACACTGTTGGCGCGATGCAGGAAACTTGCGCAATCGCTATTTCCCGTGTGAAAACCACTAGGAAATAGGTTTGCACATGATTTTGTTGAATTTCACATGAAAATTCAAGATTAGCGAATGGCCGCGTATATTTAATTTTTGTGGGCGTGGCTAAGATTAACAAATCTGTGTGAGTAGAATAGAGAATGTGCCTAATGCAAGAACTGCTATTGTGAATAAATTTAGCGGATAAAGGCATTTTATTTGTACTGTTGTTGTAAAATGGAATTTTTTATGCGCAATTCAAGAAGAGTTCGGTATTTCGCTTCCTGTATTAGAACATGCGCAAAATCTATCTGAGCACAAAAATGCCTTTATCCAATGTGAACGTTTCTTGCATCGCGTAATGTGTGCCAAAAGATTATAACGTTTGTTGACTTGTTGTCAGCATAGAAACCTGTTTAATAAAAGGGAATGTTAATCTGTGAGTAGAAAAATGTATATGGTCTTTGGTTTCTACTGGGTGCTATGTGTGAAAAGGAACTTTCCTGCATAGTATTTTCAAGGAAGCCAGGTCAGTGGAAACTATACACTCAAAGACAAACAGTTCTTTCACAAGGGACCTCAGACATGTCAGTTTTCTCAGGACCCTCTGATGCACATGCAAATTACTGAAAATTCTCTAATACATGTAATACAACCAAATTTAAAGATTAGCAAATACTTAATACATTTATTAAAAATGAAAAAGCAACCAAAAGCAACACATTTTTATTGACTCTCAAAAGAAGGTGGTAAACTACTAATAGCAAAAGAATCACAAATATGTTTTGAGAGGATGGGAATAAGAAAAGAATAATACAAATATAGAAAAGAACAAAATACATGTACTTGTTGATGACACTGTAAATGTAACAAAACAGAAAATAAAACATTACAGAAATAAATTAATATAAGTTATTATTATTAGTTTTTGTATTATTATTACTAATACTACCAAAACATACTATTACTACTACTACTATTACTACTACTACTGATGTTTACAATATATAAATTAATATTTATATTGGCTTAATCCTGGAGGAATGGGCAAAACTGCAAATTATTTATCTAAATTACAAGAAAGTATGAGAGAGCGACAGCTGCAATTTAACATTGATTAATGTAAAATAATGCACTTGGTATGTAAAAATATAAAGGCAGAACAGAGCCGGCCCTTACATGGGTCCCAGTTAAAGATGAGCGAGCACCCCGATGCTCGGGTGCTCGGGTGCTCTGACCGAGCACCCCCTGATGCTCGAGTGCTCGGCCGAGCACCCGAGCCCCATTCAAATGAATGGGAGCACTCGAGCATTAAACCAGGCACCCCCTGCTCTGATGAGCGGAGGGTGCCTGGTCAATGTCCCCCTTCATCTCCGCTATGCCCCTCTTCCACAATGTCCCCCTTCATCTCCTATGCCATAGCGGAGATGAAGGGGGACATTGTGGAAGAGGGGCATAGCGGAGATGAAGGGGGACATTGTGGAAGAGGGGCATAGACTCTATGCCCCTCTTCCACAATGTCCCCCTTCATCTCCGCTATGCCCCTCTTCCACAATGTCCCCCTTCATCTCCTCTATGGCATAGGAGATGAAGGGGGACATTGTGGAAGAGGGGCATAGCGGAGATGAAGGGGCACATTGTGGAAGACGGGCATAGCGGAGATGAAGGGGGACATTGTGGAAGAGGGGCATAGAGTCTATGCCCCTCTTCCATAATGTCCCCCTTCATCTCCGCAATGCCCCCTTCATCTCCGCAATGCCCCCGTACCTCCATTCCCTGGTGGTCCAGCGGAGCGTCTTCGGATCTGTGCCTCTTCCGGCACAGATCCTCTTCACCCGAGCATGTCGGGCGAGCACATGGCGGTACTCGTACGAGTACCGCCATGTGCAGAGCAGAGCGATGCTCGAGCCGATCCGAGCATCGGCCGAGCACGCTCGCTCAACACTAGTCCCAGTGGGTCCATGTGACACAGGTGGCCCTTTGACAGCGGTGGCAATTTGCCGTACCAAGGCAAGTCCTTTCGGCGCTAGCAGAGGTCCCTGCATCCGGGTATTCTGTTAATATCCTCTGAGGGGAGGAACCAGCTGCTGCGTGTTATTAACAAGTAGAGGAAGTGGTTGGGCCTTCCTGCCCAATGTGTTGTGGTTGCCTCTACACATTACCCCTAATTTCACTGTTGGCTGCTGCAGAGCAGAGGGGGGCGGAGAACAGGGCTGCTTGAGCTCCTTGCTTGCTGTTAAGGGTGGAAGAGGACACAATAGCTCGTCCCAGGCCCTAGTACTACAAGGGTGGAGAGCTCGTGTTTGCTAAAGTGAAGGGATACCCCCACTGGCAGGCCAGGGTGAGTGTGTGTGCCTGGGGCGCAGGGAGGAGAAATGGTGGATCTCACCTGGAGGCAGGGGTACACGGTGCACATAGACAACCCCCCACACACACACACTAATAATGTGCATAAGATACTGACCAGGGAAGTGGAACCAACGTGTAAAAACCCCAGAATAGGGGAGCTCAAGTAACAGACACCCTGCTGCAAAACTGGGGCATACAATAAAGCAGAACCCTGCAGCTTTTAACTCTTTTTTGAACTTTGTAAAATCTGGGGCTATGTTTATTAAAATTGTTATTCATTGTTTTAACTACTATTGATTTCTTAGATTATTTATTTATTTATTTATTTTTTACCATTATTGCTGTTTTAGGACCTTAGGCTCAAAAGAAAAGCAGAGAAATTCTGGACAAACAATCTGCACCATAGGGTTCAAACACAAATCCCCAGTGATTTAATGTTGCATCTAACACAAAGGGGGGTTATGCACTAAGGTATGATAAAGAGGTGATAATGCACAGATAACGTCTCCCATGATATCACTTCTCCAGTTCCTATGTTATTCTATAGTGCATATTCACTAAGATCTCCAAAGTGGGAGAAATCTTAGTTCATAGGCTCCATAGAATAACATAGGAATTAGAAAAGTGATAAACTGGAGAAGTTATCTCCGCGTTATCACCTCTTTATCACACCTTAGTGCATAACCCCCCTTGACTGCAAAATACTGGAACCTGCTTAGCATACAAGGGGTTAAAGATCCCCTTTGAAATCAGTGGGAATTAGTATTTGTCCCCTATAGCACTCTTGGTTTATCCAAGAATTACACCACTGTTCTATCAAATAGTGGAAAAATTAATAGCTGAAGAAACATCAGTAAACTTTGTTATATATATATATATATATATATATATATATATATATATCCTATATAATAATTCGCTAAAATGTGTGTAACGCCGCATCATGCGCAGTAGAGACTGCCCGCGCCACGGTTGATACAGAGCTGGATGTTCCGAAGGAGCGTCCAGCTCTGTATCAGCCGCGGTGCGGGCAGTCTCTACTGTGCATGACTGACCTGTGACCGGGTGGTAGTGGCACTGTGGCCCGTGTAACGGGCTCTTCAACTAGTATATATATATATATATATATATATATATATATATATATATATATAACTGTCACTGAGAGTCATCGAGAGGGCATGAACTTGCAGTGCAATCACCACAATTTCTGGCGGCATGGTTAATTATCATGATATAACATAAAGGATGTTGCCGTGTTTTGGTGGGCATGGTTTTGGTGGGGTGGCAGCATTTCATCCTTGCACCCAGGCAGCACAATGTCTTGGGCCTGCCCTGAGGCAGAGTATAGTATGAAAGGAACCATTTTGTCAATGACTAGAGAGGAAATGGACTAAGGAGTAAGCATTTTTAAAGGGATAGTAATACTTCATTTTAACTTTATTTTATTTTGTAGGCATTAAAAAAACATGAAGAATGATATAAGTCTTATCTCTGAAACCTTTATGGTTTAAGAGATATTCACAAACAAAGCATCCCCCCCCTGTTCAACCAGATCAGAAGGGAGATGCCCAGGTAGACTGCAGAGAGGGACAATCTTCAATTAAGATAATGGAAAAAGCTGAAAAACTTGTCAAGGGGGGAAGGGCTTTCATTGTTTTCATACAAAGAAAATTGTCCCCTTCTGTTATCTGTCCTGTCATACAACCAGACTCACATCTGAGAAGAGATTGTTTACACTAGGTAAAAGGGGCGGGGAGGGGAACTTTGCTTGTGAATATCTCATAAACCATAAAGGTTTGAGAGATAAGACTTATATCATTCTTCATGTTTTTTTAATGCCTACAAAATAAAATAAAGTTAAAACGAAGTATTACTATCCCTTTAAGGATGTAAAGTTAGGCAGGCAATGAACAAAGAAGTGGGGAATGCAAGCAGGGTGCTGGGCTGTATAGCTAGAGGCATTAGTATCAGAAAGAGGGAGATTTCTGGTTGGACCTCTTCTACAGTATTGTGTACAGTACTGGAGACCCCATCTCCAAAAGCATATAGACATTTTGGAGAGAGTTCAGAGAAGGGACACTAAAATGATGAATGGTGTATAGGAGGAAAATTATCAGGAAAGCCTAAATGATCTTAATATGAATAGCTTGGAGGAGAGAAGAGGAGAGAGAGAGAGAGAGAGAGAGAGAGAGGATATATGACAGAAATATTTAAAGGGGAACTTTCACCTCCTCATTATCCTTATTGTATGCCTTCCTTTGTGTCCCCTCTGTACAGTGCGGTCTTTCTTTTTGCCTACAAATCTGTTTAAATGAAGAAAAAAGATACTTGAATTGTGTACCTTATGACGTTAGCAGCCGCACAGCCGCGCACCATATGGTGCAGAAGAGACTCCCACAGCCTCAGCTCCTTTCACTTGCCCCAGCATCCTCCGATGACGGAGGCGTTCTGTTAGTAAGCTGGAGAGAGATCTCATTGGCTAGATATCGATCTCTGCCAATGAGATCTCTCTCCAGCTTACTAACAGAACGCCTCCGTCATCGGAGGATGCTGGGGCAAGTGAAAGGAGCTGAGGCTGTGGGAGTGTCTTCTGCACCGTACGGTGCGCGGCTGTGCGGCTGCTAACGTCATAAGGTACACAATTCAAGTATCTTTTTACTTCATTTAAACAGATTTGTAGGCAAAAAGAAAGACCGCACTGTACAGAGGGGACACAAGGGAAGGGATACAATAAGGATAATGAGGAGGTGAAAGTTCCCCTTTAAATACATAAAGGGATTCAAAGTTATTTTCTTAACTGTATAATTTAGAAAAGTTCTTCATGGAATTTTGATAAATTTTACAAAAAAGTAGCACATTATCTTTTTAAATAGATTTGCATAAATGTGGGCATATTTATTATGTAATTGCAACATTTTTCGTAAATATGGAACACTTTATACTTTTTACTTTTTTTGTTTTATACAGTAAATGATTAGTGTATTGATTAATGTGCCTTAATTGTAGTAAATCACAGAAAATAGTAAGTATGCATCATTTGCTTAGCTTACTTTCTATATTACATCATGCAAAAGGGCATCTTGCCCCTTAATAAACCCCAATCATGGATGCATTGATGGACATGCACCATGCAGTATAATGCTACTTTATTTCATTTATTTTCTGAAAATCAATTAACTTTTTTTTTATAACAGGCATTTTTATGTTTATAATTATCTTTTATTTATAAAGCAGAAAAATATGTTTTTACAGTTTCAAATAAAGTATTTAACAGAAGAAAAAATATATCGGTCATGTTGGATACGTATTCTCTGAAGATAACAAAATTATTTTCTTTTTTATCAAGCACATTTATGCATTTTATTATTATTGTTTATTATCTTTTATTTATAAGGTGTCAACATATTTTCTGGCATTATACAAGTCAGGTATATACAAACAATGTGACATGCTTGTACAGACTGAAACGAGTGGATAGAGGAGACAGTTCTGAGAGCTTACAACCAGAGGAATTAGGAAAAAAATAAAAATTGAACGTAAGTGGTAATGTTATACAGTAGACTAAATAGGTAGACCAACTGCAAGGCTGGCCACAGGGTAGGTATGGGTACACAGAAGAGATAATTTGTTGGGGTAAATTTGAGAGAAATAGCTAGACAGAGTAAGAAAGACGTTATGTGGTCTCTCAATGGATACATCTTTCAAGAACACTTGGGACGAGATGTTCAGAAAGTGGTGGTAACTGAAACTGTCCTGTAATCAGAATAAAAAAGTTCTTACACCATGATTTGTCAATTCTCAGACATGTTTCCTTCATTTTTTGCATCCAATTCTGCCATCCTCGTCAAAGGGAAAAAACCGTCTTCAAAGAGGGTGTGGTTTAATCTTCCATCGTAATTTAAGGTATTTTCAGAAAAAATATTCGTTTGAACGTCATTTTTTTGTCTGATTAATGTCATTTGTTCCCGACATAATAAAAATGGTCTAAACTTGGAGAAGAAAAATTAAAGTACTGAGAAGCAATTTTTCGTTTCAAAGACAAAAAAAGTCTTTGTTACCTTGAAAATGTTCACTTCAAAGACATTTTTATCATCAGAATTTTTTACAGACAATGTTCATCAAGATTTTCTTACCATCATTTTTAAGTCTTTAGATGCATTTTCAAATGTGACGGATTTACTTCTGAAAATATTGTCCTTCTTTTACCGCCAACTCATGATCCGACAAGTTTTTCATTATGACGACTTTTTGAACATCTCGCCCTTGAACTTGAAAACTTAAGTGAGAATTGGAGAGCAGGGCAGTGAGTTCAAAAGGGTCAGATTTATATATTAGGCTGCCCTAGACCAGAAAACACTAGGAACCCTTAACCCCCTCCCCATTCACTGATTTGCACAGAAAATACCTTTTGCCTATAACATACAGGAGACCAAAAAAATCCTTAACCTCTTATAAAAGCTGGAGCACAAACCAGCTACCCTAAATCAGGTGTTGGTTTCTGGTACACTAGTTGCTCTGGTCATAACCATAACTCACAATGTGGCTGTGACCAACAGCTGAGGCACCCCTCAAAATCATATGCTCAAGGCAACTGCCAACTTTGCCATATTGGAAATCTAGCCCTTGAGTCAGAAAAGGGGTGCATACTCTTGAATAGTCTTGGAGAAGTGATTGACAGGAGTTTATGAAGGAGGGACATAGTAACTGAGCAGTGACAGATCAAGAAGGTTGATTTGATGAATACTTGGAAATGAGGCTGAATATGTAGGACCGAGCAGAAAACCTTTGTAGGCTTGGCAAAGTGGGGCAATAAAAGCAGAGAAGTTAATTAAATTAATAAACCTTGCAGCAGCATTCAGACTAGACTGGAGTGCTGGCAGTCTCTAGATGGAACATCCAGTTAATAAGGGGTTACAATAGTATGGCATTATAAGCTGAGGGAGTTAAGTATTGTCTTGGTGACATTGTTTGTGAGGTAAGGTTATACTTTGGATATGTTTTGTAGCTGAGACTGACAGAATTCTTTGTGATTGGATGTAGGAACTGAATGAGCGGTAGAAATCAAAGGTGACACCCAGGAGGTGGGCTTGGGATCTCAGTGCTTTGATGTATATTAACAATAGTTATTGGATGTGTTTTGTATCTCATGAAGTATGCAGGTCTTATAAATCACTCTGATAACCTATAAACGTGTCATTAATCCATAATATATGGATTGCTTTTGACTTCCCTAGTTTAATGCATAATACATAACAAAGAAATGAACTCAACAGTAAACAATGATCTGACATTTTCATTTGTAAAATAGGTTCATGTCTTGTTCTCTTTCTAATTATCGAGAAAGTTTTGTTGGGTGCATCTAGGTTAAATGTCTATTAGTTCTGTGTATCAGTGAGCTTATTTTGAATAAAACAAATGAATGGGCTTCTAGGCATAGGGTGATGCTCAGTGCATTTCGATAACTGCAACTGCAATGCTAATGGGTGGTGCAAACTGGACAGTATGGGGCGATGCACTAAGGCATGATAAAGAGGTGATAAAGTGGAGATGTCGTCTCCAGTGACATCACTTCTCCAATTCGTATGCTATTCTATGGAGACTATGCACTAAGATTTCTCCAACTTTGGAGATCTTAGTGAATAGGCTTCAGAGAATAACATAGGAATTGGATAAGTGATATCACTGGATCAGTTATCCCCACTTTATCACCTCTTTATCATGACTTAGTTCATAACCCCATTGTCTAATTGGTTCCCTGGTTGTCTGGATAAAGAACATTTTGTTGCAGCATGCCAGTGTTTCGAGCCATCTTAGAACATATAAAGATCTAGGTTATACATTTCTTTGAACATTTATATAACATTTTGCCCTGAATGTTTAACATAATTTATAGTGTAACTAATGAAGAGCATTGGAAAAATGTTATGATGCATGCCAAACAATAAATATTGTAGGTTTATTATAAAATATGCACATATATAAATCTCAGTCTACTAGTTACTTATTGATACTTCCACCTCATGGAATAGCAGGATAACATTTCCCACTCCTTGTCTTATCCCCTGAGATTGGGAGAAGTCGCACTATGGTTCAATTTAATGGCAGATTTGTTCACCTTGGTAAATAATACACTTGCCATATGCAATAAGAAACAGGCATGCAAGGGAAGAGAATGAAACATTGATCACTAGCATATGATGTTAGCATAAAGCTGCCAATGTGTTGCAATGGTATGTTTGCATACACTCTCATCTGCCTGGGCACAATCTACTTTACCCCTGTATAATTAGATCTACAACAACAGTGTGTGACCTTATCTATCCACTGCACACATAGTAACACTGCACTGCATATATAGATGTCTGCACTGCACAGGTTCTGATCTGCTACCTGCATCAGCACTAACTCTGTATTGAACAGACTGATACAGGGAGAGAATGGAGAGGAATAATGGAAGAGAAAGGTACTTGGGGAGAAAGATACTAATGGGTGGAGGGAGACTGGAAGCATTAAAATAGAGGAAAAGGGGAGGTAAGAGAGGGAACAGTTGAGGGAAAAGAAGGAATGGAAGAACAAAATAGAACGGAAGAAATCATGCTAAAGGTGGGAGGAGGACATAGAAAGCTATGAAAGATCTCAAGTTTGCCAGCCTCAGTAGTAGGAAAATAAGAAAAGACAAACAGACTTACAGAGACTGAGCTGTGTTTCATCCAAAGCCTACTTTCTTAGTCTATCTGCCTGACATTACGGCATCTATCTTCATAGCAGTTGGTAAAATGATAGCACAGTTACTGAACCATTGCCCATAATCATGGAAATACAGTCTGCAAAGTGAGAAATCACTAGGGCACACTGGAAGCGAGTAAGCAATAAGAGGGTGCAATGAAAGTATGTAATCACTCACAGACAGTGCTCAGTTTGGTGCCAAACTTCAGATATAAAAAAGCACCAGCCATAGTCAAGCAGTGATTGGCTATTTTGGCCCTTTCTTTGCTATTTGGCATCATTCTCCCATTCCTAAGTACCTGATCTTGACCCAGCTTCTCTTCTTTTCTTAGACGCCTCTTAATTGCTCCCTGCCCTTGACCTTGGACAGTTTGACTACTCTTTTCATTCTGCCTTCTGTACCCTGTCTTGGACTTGCTTCTCTGACCACTGGTGATTACAGAACCTCTGGACCCTCTTCATAAGTCAGAGGCATCTACCACTGGGTGACAACCGCCAGAGGCATTACCCTGCCCTACCTTTCTCAAGCTGAAAAATATGTACATAAGCCAGGCATGTCTTGAAAAAGTAAGAAAAACATTTTACTTAATTCATCTCCATAAGGCCCCCTGCCCTAACCGTACATCACTTTAAACAGGTACAACTGGAAAATGTCCACAATACCCGACTCATATGAGTATAATCCAGGCTTCTGACATTAGAGTTGATATATTCAATGAAATTAATTGTTTTAGTTATGGCACATTTATGATTAGCTGTAAGAGATTAGTAGTCTTTATTTCATTGTTTTATGACAAGGCGGTTACAACATTATGGCAATGAAAATCAGCATATTTTTAAATATTAAACTTTGCTATGTACCTTCCAGAAAGCAGAGCTCCACCTACTAGGCGATCTCTGAATCTGAAAATCATCATCATATTCCCAGATTGATGCTGTGCAGTCCTCATAAAACTGGTGCAGGTAGGACCGAACCCCATAACGATGGTATCCTCCTTCAGGAGTGTTTTGGGATTGCTTGGACCCACAGATGTCAGCACACGAACTCATCCTTATAAGCTGAAATTACATGAAAAAAACAAAATATCTCATATCAAAACACCAATAAAGGAAACAATGAAAGTTATAGGAAACAGGCAGCTTAAAGGAGAACTAGAAACTCCTAATAATAATCCTCAACTTACCTTACTATGGTTTATTTGAACTTGTGAGCTTGTGCCTTTGTCTAACCCTTGGAGTGCCAGAGGGATATCCAATGCATTGCAACTCAATGTGCTGGATACCTCTCTGGCACTCAAAAGGATAAGATATAACATCTTCAATCAGTCATGGATATCATGTCCATGGTGGTAGACATAACAGTTACTAGAATTTTGTCATACTTAATCAGGCATGACAGCATGTGTCTACTTAACAGTTTAAGGATCAGAGGTGTTGCACAACACAATGAGAATCAATGTGTTTCACAACCCTCTGGTCAAGTTTACCATGTGCCATGAGCAGAATTTGATGGCTATAATGTGGAGGGGGTGGGGGTTATTCTTATGAAGTGTTAGTTCTCCTTTAAATAAAGGGCAACAGCTAATATTCACAGCACTGTCATAGCAATAGCTTATTAGACAAACCACACTATGAATATCACGTCAGCAATACGTAGTAACATAGAAACATAGTTGATGAGGCTGAAAAAAGACATGCTTCCATCAAGTCCAGCCCATACCAAAAACACATCTGTTGATTCAGAGGAAGGCAAAAAAAAAATACCTGGCCATATACAAAAAGTAAGTGGATCTATTTCAATTGCACCAAAGAGAACAACTAAAAATGTGGGGAAACCTTCAATTCTTCAAATTCCTTTTGATTTTAAAGGGGCATTTAACTACTTGGGGGATGCAGTAATGTGTGATAAAGAGGTGATAAAGTGGAGATAACTCCTCCAGTTATATTACTTCTCCAGTTCCTATGTTATTATATGAAGCCAGTGCAATAAGATTTCTCCAGCTTTGGACAACTTAGTGTATAGGCATCAAAGAATAACATAGGACCTGGAGAACTGGTATCACTGTAGAAGGCATCTCCACTATATCACCTTCCAATCACACATTAATCCATCTGCCCCTCAGGACTCCAACTGTCACTCCATCTTTCTTGGCTGCTCCCTCAGATGGATTAATGTGTGATTAGAAGGTTATTATTATGGTCAATAGTATTATCGGCTACACTGCATGTGTCTTCTTTCACATACTATCATATTTCCCAATGTTTTTCTTTTCCTACTCTGCTGAAGATTTTAGTGACTTATCCTCTTCCTATGTTTGTTACCACATTCTTCATGGGTCACTATGGGGCTCATGCTTACTGAAGCTCATCTGTCTATCCTCCTCGAATCCTCCATGTGGTAGTCAATATTTTGTGGTTCTGCATCTGTCTGCATATGTATTGGCGGTGGCCATAGCTTTAAGGGTTCTAGAGGCACAGTTCTTCATTGCGAACATGCGCACCTGGCAGTTGCCTTAGCATATGGCTGCTACGGTCCCCACTAGCTAACCTAGTACCCATATAGTTAAATTGGTTGCTGGGTTATGACAGCTAACAGTTGATATTTAATGTGGTTTCGTTTTCTCTTCAGTATGTTTCTATCATGAGTTTAGTATAATCTACAATTCTTGATATCAGTATTTTACCTCAGTATTGTTCAGTGTTTCTTTTGCCACTAGGATACTCCTTGTTACTACAGCATATAAGTATATATTTTCTGGTAGCATATATATTAAATACATCGTTAGCCTTTTTCCTCAAATATATATTATACGTTATTTGTCATCAGAGTCATGCATATGACTAAAATATTACAGGAAAGTAGCTCAAACATACTTTCCCCCTTCAAGAAAGAGCTAATGTTATAATAACTTTACCTCTGAAGACTAGAAATAGTTCTGGGAGATGGGGAAGGGTCACTTCAAAATGACCCAGTCCAGGAACATCAGTTCCAGGCTCTTATGGTTACTCAGTAAATACATATAAATCCATATCTGTGACTTCAGCTATGGAAAAATCTTTCAGTGACCCTAATGAGATCAATTTCCTTTTGACCTACAGCAAAAAATGACCCCACCTGTGGGAAGTGACAAGCATAATTCCCCATATCAGTCAGACACCTTTTGATCCACAGAATGATATGAGGCTGATGGAGCGTAAGATGATCTTTATTATAAAAGAGGTAAAAAAGCACAGAAGAACAAACATTTGAAGCATGACAGCTCCTTAAAGGCGAATAAAGACGGATATACTTAAGCCCCTTCAAATGACAAGACCTTACACAGGTCAAGCAAAACACTGCATTCTGAAGGCAATATTGTGGTATTAACCCACACAGAAGAAGGAGGAAGTGCAGCTGAGGAAAAAGACTCTTAAGATGGCTAACACCTGAGTTATATTGCTCGAAGTGAGGACAGTGACAAAAGTGACACATTTGTCTCAGAAAAAAATAAGAGGAACGGGAAGACAATTATTTCTGAAACACAGATAGATCCTAAAGTGATCTTAGATAACCAAGGATGCCCTATGTTTGACCCTGAAACTATTAAACTATTAAACATATTAAGTCCTCCGAATGGACACCTGTGGATCATGTGGCAAAGTACCTGGAACACTGGAAGAGATTCTGAGCAAACCAGAAAAAGATCCTTAAAAACATTTCAAGATAAGCTTTTGGAGGTTGTTGCTCCTATAACTAACATTTTTGAACTGTTAGAGGAGGTTTTGGCTAATAACACACCCATTAATATTGTTAACCTTAGGGGTTGGTATCAATGAGCACTATGTTTAAAGGGATAGCAATACTTCGTTTTAACTTTATTTTATTTTGTAGGCATTAAAAAAACATAAAGAATGATATAAGCCTTATCTCTCAAACCTTTATGGTTTATGAGATATTCACAAGCAAAGTTTCCCCCTCCCGCCCCTTTTACCTACTGTAAACAATCTCTTCTCAGATGTGGAATGCAGTCCATAGACTGGACAGATAACAGAAGGGGACACTCTTATTCCTATGAAAACAATGAAATCCCTGCCCCCCTTGACAAGTTTTTCAGGTTTTTCACTTATCTTAATTGAAGATTGTCCCTCTCTGCAGTCTACCTGGGCAGCTCCCTTCTGCCCTGGCTGAAAAGTGTTACATCAGTAAAAGGGGCGGGAGGGGGACACTTTGCTTGTGAATATCTCTTAAACCATAACGGTTTGAGAGATAAGACTTATATCATTCTTCATGTTTTTTTAATGCCTACAAAATAAAAAAAGTTAAAACGAAGTATTACTATCCCTTTAATGGGCAATGCCAACACAGCATTGGCTTCAGAGAGATGCAGAGAAATTATACTAAAGATAGATCCAAGGTTAGCAGACATGGCGTCACCAGAGGTGGGACCCTTGGCCTAAGGCCAACTATTAGATTCCCCTTATTAAATACCCCAGACATTTGTTACCACCTTCATGGTTTTGGAGATACACCAAACTTCTATAAAGCAAGTTTTTTCAAACAAGCTTTTGGAATGGTAGGATATATTTTCCCTGCAGATCTTATCAGGGTTCAAATAAATTCCAACCACGCTATGATAAGGGCCTCCTGGCATCTTTCATAGGACAAAACAACTCAAGAATATAAATCCACTAACTATTTTTTGCCTCATATAGGGGAAGGTTTGGAGAGGAAGTTTCAAGAGGACAGTTCTGTTCCCATTCCAACACAGGTAAGTTCAGTTTCAGGACTGTCTTCCACTTATTTGCATTTAGTAAAGTTGACGAAACCGGCTGTGACATTTCTTTGAAGCAGGTTGATTTGCATAATAATCTATTTAGAAGATAATCCTATATAATAATTCGCTAAGTTGTGTGTAACGCCCGACATGCGCAGTAGAGACTGCCCGTGCCGCGGCTGATACAGAGCTGGGCGCTCCGAAGGAGCGTCCAGCTCTGTATCAGCCGAGGCGCGGGCAGTCTCCACTGCGTGTGACTGCCCCACGACCGGCTGCCAGAGGCACTATGGCCCGTGTAACGGGCTGTTCAACTAGTAGTTTAATAATGTCCCAAGATCTATCCATTATAAAACTCCACATGGAGTGAACTAATGACCTATTATCTTCCCCATGTTTTCTCGTCAATTTTCCCTACAGTAATATAGAATTCTTAAGCTTGCTGACAGTTTTGAGCCAATATTTATTTCACCTACCAAATGCAAAGATGAAATTAATTTGTAAAGAGATCTGAACAGTGATCAGCAGTGACAAGTTTTCCTTACAAATGTTAGCCTGTATAGTGGGGGTTTCTAGCAGCATCACTTCAAGCTATCTTTCCAGGCACCCGTCATTACAGATCTCTTCAGAGACTCAAAGCACAACTACACAAGGGTCTCAGATTCACACATCTCGTTCCTTGTTGAACAAGGTGAAGTAAAAGCTAACATGGCAGTTAAAGCAAAAGGAGGCTTGGAATGGCAAGGCGGGTTTCATGATGTACCCTGAAATAGTGATAGAATCCAAATCCTGTTTGGTAGGTTGGGGAGAGAGACTCTGGGATTGTACAACGGCTGACGGATGATCCCAAAAAGAATCACATCTCAATATCAACTGCCAAGAACGGGTTGTTCACTCTGAAGAGTTTGATGGACAAAAGCCCCATTTAAAACAGGAAATGTGGGAAATATTTATCTGCTTCCTATGGTGCAGTTGATTTGTCCCAGAAATCAAACTAATATCTGTGTACGCTTCATTACTGTGCAAAAGCAATACCCTTCTCAGCTGTCCTGCAATTAATTCTCAGAGGCAGCAGGTTAAAATGACAGAGCTAGAAGCCAGGTGAATGACAGACTAAATCACCCAAAATATGCTAGCCTGCCACTTGTAATGTGTTTCATAATGGGTGAATGTACAATTGAGATTCCTCACAAGTTCAGGTGCTTGAATCAATGTTTGGTTCCTACACTTGCCTGAGTTCACTTTACTAAGATAGGTATGCTAGAATTCCTCCTCCTCCTTTCCTTGCAATTGCTGTTAGTGCATGGGGCTTGCTGGCATTAAAGAAGCAGTAAACTTTTTGTATGAAAACCTACATATCATAAAGCATTTTCCTGCTGAGTAAAACAAGTATTTCCACCACTGTCAGTTGTTTTATTCAAATTTTGTAACAGTTCAAAACTGTCAGGAAGTGAGTGACATTGTAATTACTTCCTTAAAGTACACACTGACAGCATGGCTCATTCTATGGATAACTGCTAGTCAGTGATTTCCATCTACCAAAATTCGCATTGATGCAAACAGTGTTATTTTTAATATATTTATTAAAGTTTCAAAGAATCTAGATAGTGTGCAGTCAACATTTTAAGCATACATTAACATTTCAAATGGGAATTTTAACCTCTTGAATGCTACAGAGGTTTCCAATGCATTGGGAATGCATTAGAGACATCTCAAGCATTCGAAGGGTTAAAAACTCCAATTAAATCAAAGGAAAAGTCTATTGTAACCTCAGTTTAATGCTTACCGGAGCTTGCTGTAATGCTAGGAGTGCGCTCCCTGGGGCAGCTGGGAGGGAGGTGGGAGGAGAAATAGGATGGGCTGAAGATTTGTGCTGTGCACATAATTAAGAAGTGCACAGCACAGAAGAAGCATTATCTCTACAAATAGTAACATTTAAAAAACAAAACAAAACAGCTTTCCTAGAATAACTTTTACTAACTTTAAGGACCAGTGTGGTGTGCAATGCATTATTTTGCAATGCATTGTACTCCAATTTGGTCCTTAAAGGGTTATGTAGGCTCATGGCCTCTGCCTGCTTCAGACTGAAAAAACTGCCAGAAACCATGCCACCTCCATGGACATGACATCCAAAACTGACTGAACAAAATCACATGGGCAAAATTCATAGGGCTGTTTGGATTTTCTGGCCCTAGTAAAGTAAGTGGAAGGGTTACTGTCCGGAACTTTAAAAATGTCTAGTTGTTCCTGTCATTTTTTGAATGCTGTTTTGGACTCTGGTACATTTCTTTGATGCAGCGTTAAGTAATGTGCAGACATCCTTCTCCCTGCAGGGCTTCACTTGATGATGGTAAACAGAGGACAAAACAAGAACAAGAATTGAGGAGATGAGATAAAGTTCAAGAGCAAAATCAGTGCTCTCTCATATTGTATCATTGATGAAAGGGGAAGAGAAGGGTGAAGAAACATGGGCCATAGCTAAAACTTTGCTACTAAGGCAATGTATTGCAAGTCAGTCAGAAAAATAGGACTGATGATGGTCAGTGTAGGTCCTGGATGGTATTTGGGGTGGCAGACCAACTTGGGGGCCAGACAGGGGATTGAGATAGGCCTGAGTTACTGATTGCCTGACCAATTTATAACGAAAAGTAACCATTAGTGTTTATGGCTGTGATTCTCAGCTCCAATCCTTGGGCATACCAACAGGTCTGTGTTTAGGATTTCCCTAATTAAGAAAAGGTAGATCAATCAAACTAGTTTAGCCACTGATTACCCACGTCTGTGAGATCATAAAAAGCTGACTTGTTGGTGTGCCGTGATGACTAACGTTGAGAAACACTTATCTATGGGGGAATTGTATAAAGAAAAATAGGGTTGCACCGATACCGATACTGGTATCGGTGCCGATACCGGCATTTGCGTGAGTACTCATACTCGCGCAAATGCAGCCGATGCCAGCACAGATACCCTGTGTCAGGGTCGATGCTGCAGAGAGGGAGCCCGGGGAGCTCCCCGGGAGCCTCTCTCCCTCCTGCAGCGTCAGAGCGTTGCCGCGGGTTACCATGGCAATGCTCCGACGCTGACCTCTGCTGGGGCTTGCAAGAGAACAGCGAGCACCTGGCAGAGGATGAAATTACAGCAGGTATCTGGAGGGTAAGGCAGGCAGAAGCTGCAACTTGGCACAGACTGTACAAGCTGTAAACTTCTTTGCAGCTTTCCAGGGGGTCCTTGGCACAATCTCACTGTTCTTTTGCAGAAAACCATGGCTTCAGCCCCACTGCCATGCATCAGCCCCATTGAGAGCCCCCCCATCTCCCACTCAGCCTTCCCACTTCTCCCACTCAGCCCCCCTACTTATCTCACTCAGTTCTCCCCAGCCCCCCACTTCTCCAATTCAGTTCTCCCCAGCCTCCCCACTTCTCCAATTCAGTTCCCCTCAGCCCCCCACTTCTCCCATTCAGTTCCCCTGCTTCCCCTCAGCCCCCCATCTCCCACTCAGTTCCTGCACCCTCTCACCACCCCTTGGAAAACTGTCAAATGGCATTGCAAAAAAAGTATCGGTAATTGGTATCGGTGAGTACTTGGGGAAAGTATCAGTACTCGTACTCAGTCTTAAAAAATTGTATCGGTGCATCCCTAAAGAAAAACGAGCAATTCTGGTTCAGGCTACTGGCTCCCTAATAAACAAATTAAAAATCCATTGATTTTGGTTACATTGGGCCCTAGCACCCAAGGGGGCCCTATATGCCCCTGGGTCCAATAGGTTCTAGTTGCCTCTCTAAAAATATTTTTATGACCAGGGGCCAAAATAATTTTTGCATCAGGGCCCTCCACTGACTGTTTACAACAGTGGTTAAAAGTCTGATTAAATGAAATGGCATT
Organism: Rhinophrynus dorsalis; assembly: GCA_037306005.1. NCBI lineage: Eukaryota > Metazoa > Chordata > Amphibia > Anura > Rhinophrynidae > Rhinophrynus > Rhinophrynus dorsalis. The sequence continues at coordinate 187,572,160 of CM074723.1, forward strand.
TTTAAACATTTGAGTGGCAAAGGGGTACGCAACACATTGCTTTGCAATGCTTTGCAATGTGTTGTGTACCCCTCTGCCACTCAAAGGGTCAATAATTGTTCCCTATGGTGCACTTGCTTTGTCGCAGAAATGCTCCACTTAACCCTCTGCCCATATAAATATTTAGGAGACAATATATTACAGAGCAGTCTCTAAACAAAGGATATTTCAGAAAATTGATATAGTAATGTCTGACATTAGGAAACAAATGACACAATAACAGATTTGTATTACAAACATTAGCAGCTAAACAATAAATCTTTCCTTACATAAATCCTGTTTTCCCTATTAAAGCCAAAGTAATTTGTAGTTCGGAGAAGAAACAGAAGTAATTAAGAACACAGGATGATGCCAGCAATTACATATAAATTATGCTAAAAAGGTCCTCTCTTTCTATAAATTGCAAAGCTAGAGAGAGGTTATATGGAGTTAAAGGGATAGTAATACTTTGTTTTATCTTTATTTTATTAAAAAAAAAAACATGAAGAACGATATAAGTCTTATCTCTAAAACCTTAATGGTTTGAAAGATATTCACAAGCAAAGTTTCCCCTCACTGACCAAAATGGTCAAGTCTGCCATCTAGCTGTCAGATTTGAAATCTGGTCGGTGGACCGGCCGTGGCTCTGCAGCAGAGCCGAGATCGCAAGATAGAACTACTTAATTCGAATAGTCAACAAAGTGTGCATGGTTTGCAAGCACGCTTTTTAGACCCTTCCAATGAAATAGTTATTTTTATATCTTGCAGTCTCGGCTCTGCTGAAGAGCCACAGGTTGATCTGCGGACCGGATTCCAAATATGACAGCTAGATGGCAGACTTGACCTTTCTGGTCAGTGAGGGGAAACTTTGCTTGTGAATATCTCTCAAGCCAAAAAGGTTTGAGAAATAAGACTTACATGTTCTTCATGTTTTTTTTAAGCCTACAAAATAAAATAAAGATAAAACGAAGTATTACTATCCCTTTAAGATGCTCAGTAGGTATTGGCACTATAGCACAGATGTAGTCAGTTGTTGGACCTCCATGGGGATGATTGCATACATTCCAAGAAAAAAGTTGGTTAAATCCCCCCAGTAATATTGATCTAGAGCAATGTTTTCCCTGCCCCAGTTTTTTTTAAAAAAATAAGTACATTCTCATTCTTTCCTACAATGCTTCAAAATCAATGAAAATTGAAATGCTTTTTTTTTCAATATGTGTTCTTTATTGTGCAGATGGTTTGCTTCAGATCTATTTAGAATATTTGTATCTTTCATTGTGTTCATTTTTTTTGCCTTTTCTTGCTCTGCCTGTACTATTTATCCTCTTCAGACTGAGCTAGTCTTACACTGAACTAGACCCCACAGTGGGTCTATTTTCCACTATCTCTGCAGCACTAATTCTCATGTCTGACCCTTCACAAAACTGGAACAAATTTGTGACGTTTGAACTACCAACTGTTCTCTAAGTGGAAAAGACTAGATGGACTCCTCTTACTTCTGTAATGGTTCCATTACTCCACCCACCAGCAGAAAGGGAAACAAAGGCAAAGGTTGTGCAAATAAGGGGTGCACAGATCACACTATATGAAACAGATAAAATTCCCATTGATCTGATTTGCATATGTGTGCTGGAGCTTTCATTAGCTGTTACATGGAGGTCATGCTCTTTATTGCTAAAGTACTTATGCCTATAATGTCACTTGTCCCAAGGAGAGGGTAGTGTGGGAGTAAATGGGGATTGTGCGGCAGTGTGGGAGAAAATGGGGATTGTGCAGCAGTGTGGGAGTAGATGGGGATTGTGCGCAGTGTGGGAGTAAATGGGGGTTGTATGGCATTCCTCTCCCCTGCTCGTTGTGTTATGTTATGTATTAAAACAAGGAAATGAATACAGAAAAGAAAAAATAGAACTGGAGCACTGACAAAGTAAACCACTTTAAGCGTGCTCGCATTTAAGTCTTTAAATTGATGGAGTGTGAGCACTGGTTTGCATTAAAGAGATCATACATTCTGGTATATATCCAGAATTGCAAGCATATAAGTAGGAGGTTACAAAACAGCAGAAAATGGAGAGTGTTAAATGCACAATAAATTGCAATCAGTAATTGATAAATATGTGTGAAATAAGTAAACTAATACTTCTAAAGAACCAATCTAAAGGTTATTATACATGACCTGCTCGTACAATACCACATGAATATGGGAATGTGATGGAGATGACAAAGATGGATATAATGGGATGAAGATGACAGATTGGAAATGCAGAAAACAAAATTATTTCACTTCTATGAGGGAAATCTCCTTAATTAGCACATATAAAAAGTAACAAAGAAGAACACATATAGTATTATCTGTATAAAAGAGTCACAAATATATATGAGTCCTGATAAACAGACAGGATGAGTCATTTTTAAGTTTAGTTTTGTCTAGATATTTTTATGCCAGTGTCCAAGTAGGGACAGATATATTTACAAAATTCCTTCTACCAGTCAGGTATAAATCACTGATACAATGCGGGCTTTTATTGTCATATCATTTTGGGTTGGGAGGATTATTCTATATCCTACAGACCTACAATCTGTGAATATTTTGTACAGATCACACTATGTATTTTATATAGGAACTGGCAATGAAATAATGATGTTGACCATGCAAGACTTGTTCAGGAAAGTTGGAGGTAGAGGAGAGCTCAAGAACCAGAAAGTAGGAGAGGGCAGCAGGAGCGGTAAATAGGAAGGAAGGAGAGAAAATCAGTACCAGTGAAAGGGAGGGTAGAAGAGGACAGCAGGAGCGGAGAAAGGGAAGGCAGGAAAGGACAGCAAGAGTGGAGAAAAGGAGGGTGGAAGAGGATAGCAGAAGAGGCAAAATGAAGGGTAAGTGAAGAGATCAGAAGAGGTGAAATGAAGGGCAGGTAAGGAAAGCAGTAGTGGGAAAAAAGGCAGGCAGAGGAGGAGCAGGAGTGGTGAAAGGGAGGGCATGAGATGAAAGCAGACCATCCTGGGAGGTGAAATTGGGGGGAGGAGGGAGAGGAGAAGAGCCAGAGTGGAAAATGGGAGGGTGAGAAGATGAGTAGCAATCTTAGTGCAGTCATTTGGACAGGATTGGGCCCCTGTGCTCAATCCTGTCCAAATCCCCACCTCAGTGGGGATCTTCCTGCAGTGACTTGGGCAGGAGTAGGCAGGGAGACTTTATCTCCTGCCCAATCCTGTCTGAATCACTGCCTCATTGGGAATGTTCCTGCAGTGATTTGACCAGATTTATCCCCTGCCCAAATCACCACCCCATTTGGAATGTCCCTTTAGTGATTCAGTCAGGATTGGGTAGGGGACTTTGCCACCCTGCCCATTTCTGTCCAAATCACCTCCACACACACATGTGACACATCCTCGCTGCTGCCCCTTGGTGTGTGCAGCAGGTATTTAGGATTCTCTTTTATGTGGAGATTTCCTTCAAGCAAGATCAATTTCTTGGTAATTAACAGGTAGAAGGCCTCAGATTGCCCACCTATTGTTTTACCTGACTGCAGCAAAAGAATACAAAGGAGTTTCTGGACAACTGGAAACACATTCTTGGTTTGCCCATGCTAAGGCTCCTTAAGAAGTCTCCATAATATATATCATAGGGAATTAATAAAAATAAGTACAGTAAAACATTCAAAAAGTATTTTATGAAAAATGGAGCCAAAATGTAAAACAAGCGGTGGGTGAATGTATAGATTTGTCAGTGCAGTTCCACTGACATTGCCTCTAACCCCAGTGATTGTGCATCATGATGTGCACAACAGTGCATGAGTATTATAGGGCATACAACCGGATAGTCTTTTCCATAATCAGGACTTTAATGCCAGCAAGCCCCTTGCTCCTGCTCTATAGTATGTGCAGGGAGATGATGTACACTCACTCCATTTCCTCTACACCTTGATTAGTTCATAGATGTAGGTCATAGAGGAAAGGAACGCCCCAAGACTCCGACAGATACCCCATTTTCCTTCCCTTGCCACAAGTGGCAATAAGGGAGGAATTCTGGAATACATAGCTTAGTGACCATCAATACCAGTGACTGATTTAGCTTGGAATCACCATTGTACATTTGCTAGACTAAAACTTGCAATACAATCGCTTCATATCTATTAAAATTTCACGTACTCCTAATCAGTATTTTTAAAACATCTTTCTTTGGTATGAAAGTTTTAAAATCTCTCAGGAATATGCAGGGAGGCAAAAGGCTATATACTTGCTATATTTCTTACCAAGCTATTTAGAACATCTATCTGTTTTAGGTTTGCCAGTTTTTGGGATTCATTTCATCCCTTCCTTTTCCAATTTCCAGTGAGGCTAATGCACTAAGAACTGGACATTTCAGGAGCAAATTAACTGCATCATAAGGGAAAAATAACAATTGCTCAGATCCTCATTGATTTAAATGGGCCTTTTAACCCCTTGGATGCTAGAGAGGTCTCCAACACATTGCTTCTGAATGCAATGGAGACCTCTCAAGGGATAATCTTATAAAAACGTAATATTATACATTTGCTGTATAGAGTCATTAACTAATTGAGTACTAGAAGACATCTGCACTGAATGGTAAAGCAATGCATTGGGAACCTCTCTAGCATTCAATGGGTTAACCTTTTGAGTTATGCAATGCGCATTTCTCTGGCACTCGAAGGGTTAAAAAGCATGCTACTTATAATGTCTGCAGCTTTTTTTTATTGGTGCTTTAAACAACTGTTAATGAAAGATGCCAGATGGTATTATCCCACAAAGGTCAATATAGTGTATGTAGACTAAGACTGCACAATGATAATGTGCTGACCTATTTGATTTAGACCTATTTTTCAAGTTAATGAATATTCTAGCAAAGGAAGTATTTTTTGATAGATTCTGCTCGGCTTCATGCAAAAGTGTTGAAGTACCATGAGTAGATGCATTAACTGGACCTATTGAATGGTCAAGTGGCTTGAAAAAAATGCTCCAGTGTGTTGTCTTATTTAAGTTTTAACCATTAGAGTGTTAGATGTGTAGTAAACCCCTCTGACTGTCAAAAGTATTGAAAATGTCATAGATCTTTTTAACCCTTTGCATGCCAGAGTGGCACATAATGGATTAGTAGGCAATGCTTTGTACACCCCTCTTGCACTCAGTGGGTTAAACTTGATTTTATAAGTTTGACCGATAAGTAAATGGTTAGCAGATAAACAGAACACTGAGGATGTTGTACTAAGAAAATTGGACTGAACCAACTGCACCATAGGAGACAATTACATTAAATGGGAAATGTAACCCTTTGAATGCTAAAGAGGTCCTCAGCGCAATGTGAAGCAATGTGTTAAACATGTCTTTGGCATTCATATTGTTAAAAACACCATTTAAATCTGTGGGATTTTGTGCAATGATTATATGTTCCCTATGGTGCAGCTGGTTTGCTTCAGAATTGCTCCATGAGACCAACAGACTCAATGTGTGCATTCAGTACTGTTTTAGGAGGCTGCTGATGCAACTGTAACAAGAAGGTCCCCCAAATAAAGAATTTGTTCCCCTGTCTACTAGTATACACAGATTTACCAAATACACTGTCTGACACCCACAAGCCTTGTTTCACTGCTCATTGGTAGCTACAGATCCCCACATATACTGTCTGACCCCCAGCCTTGTTTCCCTGCCCACTGCTAAACACAGATCCTCAAATGTACTGTCCAACTCCACCAGCCTTGTTCACCTGCTAAGTGGTAGCCACAGACTCCTCATATACATTGTCTGACGCCCCTAGCCTTGTTCCCTTGCCCTCTGATAGCCACAGATTCCCTGCATACATTGTCTAGACCCCTCAACCTTGTTCCCCTGCCCACAGGGCAGACTCAGATTCCCTAAATGTGTGATCACCAGACCTGTCCAACCCCACCAGGCTTGTTCCCCCCAGCCCACTAGTTGCCACAGGTTCCCCACATAAACTGTCTGACCCCCCCAGCCTTGTTCCCCTGCCCACTGCTATCCACAGATCCCTCACATACATTGTATGACCCCCCCAGTCAGCCACAGATTCCCTACGTACACTGACTCCACCACCCTTGTTCTCCTGAACACTGGTATCAACAGATTCCCATACCTGGGAACTTTGTCTTCTGGAGTTCCCAGAGGGAACTCCTGAGGTGGCGCTGGGGGATATAAATGATGTTATTTTCATAAAAAGGTTGGATCTTACTCATGAGTGAGGAACATGGTGAGAAGCAGCAGAAGTGGGCAGAGTTTCTTATGAAACGCCCCACCACCTGAATATCAGTGTCTGTCCCCGAAGACCCGGTAATCAGCTGCAAAAACCGGAGTCTCCTGGGCAGATCCAGAAAGATCCTAGGTATGCAGATTCCACACATACAATGTCTGACCCCTCATGTCTTGTTCCCCTGCACACTGGTAGATTCAGATCCACAAATACACTGCCTGACCACCCTCCCCCATACATTCTGCTTTCTGTATGTAGGGTGGAGAGCAGTGTTCCTGCACTGCTCTCTGTATCAAATAGTACAATGAAGTGGATCCTCAAGCGCACTCCTTGCAAGATATTTCTGGGTTGCAACACGGAAGTACAAGGTAAGACCCTGAGCCTGAGGCCCGCCCTCAGTATATGTTAGGCATTAAAATGGCTCTTTGTGCATTATTATCCTTGCTTATTATGATAATTAGAACAATGAACTAAACTGGTATGTCTTGTTCCTAAATAAAACATATACACATTGCATTCAAATGTCTTTTTTCATTACAACAGTTTCTCTACCTATGAAATCTGTTTGCTACAGCCTTGAAGAAAAATATAACCCATAAACTTTATTACTCAGATTGTGTATGCACTTGTTATTGCTAAATGCCTGTCCATGTACTGATGTACTTAAAGGACAAGGGAGAAGATGCACTAAGATGTGATAAAGGGGTGATAACTTCTTCAGTGAGATACATTCTCCAATCCCTATCTTATTTTATGGAGCATAGGTGCCATAGAAGAACATAGGATTTGGAGAATTTATCTCACTGGAGAAGTTATCACCCCTTTATCATATCTTTGTGCATCTCCTCCATGGAGTAATTCAGGAGCAAACCAAATGCACCACAGAGGACAAATAAAAACACAAAACCTTTTTTGACAGTACTTTTATATAGCATTGAATGGTACATGGCAGTTGAAGTTCGTTTTGATCTGTTACCTGTCATGTGTAACCGTATTGTATTTTTAACTTTCCAAATAACTGAATGCATTTTAAAGCAAAATTTTAGTCATAGGTAGTTATTTGATCCATGTTTTAAAGGATAGTGATTATATACATATTTTTAGAGTTGGGGTGGAACCTGGACTTACCTCTGTAGGTCCAGCTGTACTGGCAATTCCCATACCCTTAGTAAAGTGAATCTTCATGAAACGCATTGGGTGGGAGGAGCCAGTACACCTGAGAACCTGGATTCCCATAGGAGAGATACCGTTTTGAAACACAGGTCTTCCAGAGAAATATGATAGCGATTTTACCTGAAGAGCATAGCTGGGAACTCTCTGGATTTGCCCTGGAGACTCTGGTTTTGGCTCCTAATTATCGAGTCTCTGGGGAAGAGACTTATTCTCCAGATCTTGGGAGTTTTTAATAAAACTTTGCCCACTTCCATATCTTCCTGGTGTGCTCCTCCCACTCCCCACCCACTTCTTCTCCTTCCCCAGGCTATTTCTCCATTTTTTGGTATATTTTTGAAGCTTTAATAAATGTTTATAGAGTGTACACTATTGTGTAATACACTTTTCTTTTCTTTCTTCAGAGAACTGTGATATGTGAGGTGCTAGGAACACTTAGTTGAAAGAATGTGTTTATATGCAGACGATTATCTAATGAAGACAGCAGCCAATGGGTTAAAGCAGTCTGGTGTGTGGATGAATTGAGTTTACAGTGAATTGTGCTATATGAGAATTAATCATGAACTGTTCCAGTAAGATACTAGATTCTGGACGGGTGGTTTCTGTTGCTGTGTGGAGATTCCTGTTTAACCCTTTGCGTGCCAGAGGGGTACGGAACGCATTGATTTGCAATGAGTTCCGTACCCCTCTGGCACTCAAAGGGTTAACTCATGCAGCACTGGAACATGGATCCATTGGATGAGTGACTAAGTAATTTACTTGCTTATACTTTACCCTTAATGTGATCTTATCTGATATTTAAGAGGGGACATTGGAGTGCTTTAATTTCCATTACAGAGTTGCATAATTCATTTAAGCACTCAGATATCAGATACTAATATATGTGAACTGAAAAGGGAAGGGTTCTAATCTGAAAAACTGATGAATCTAAAACAGATAATTATCCAGACAAGCTTGAAATCGTAGCCTCTAGCATCCCCACACATTCATTTAGGAACTTCCCTATCAAAGAAAATACTGTTTAAGAAAAACATGATTTTTAACCCCCTGAATGCTTCACATTGTGTTGGAGACCTCTGTAGCAATTAAGGGGTTAAATGGATATGAACTGTTTTGAATACTGTACAATATTAGTAATCAGCTGAATGAGGTTATAGTGGAACTTTCATCAGATAACAATAGAGCCTCATATGATAATTATATTAGCGATATGCACATATCTAGCTTTATTTTCAAGAATAATTGCGTTTATTAAAAAAGAATACAACCTTTTATGTAGGCAGGCACCGGCTGGGATCTTGCTGGAGGCGCTCTCTACGCCTGTGCTGTCAGTCCCTTCTGGTGCCTTCCTCTAGACCAGTGGTTCTCAATCCGTGCCCTCAGTGGCTACTAACAGGCCAGGATTTGAGAATTTCCTTTAAGAGCACAGGTGAGTTAATCAATATGACTGAGCCTCTGATCAACACACTTGTGTTCTAGCAGGGAAATTCCTAAGTCCTGGCCTGTTAGGGGATACTGAGGGCATGGGTTGAGAACCTCTGCTCTAGACTGTTAGCTCTCACGAGCAGGGCCCTCTGATCCTTCTGTCTTCACATTTGACTGTACTATTTAATACCTCTGTATGTCTATCCCCAATTGTAAAGCGCTGTGGAATTAGTTGGCGCAATATAAAAAAAGATTAATAATAATAATAATAATAATAATTCATCTCACCAGAGATGTCGGCTTTGCAAGATGTCTGTGCTGTTCCCTGGTGCCTGCTTGCATAGAAGGTTCTATTTTTGTTTAATGCCACAATTATTTTTGAAAATAAAGTTAGGTATGTGCATATCTCTAATATAAATTATCATATGAGGCTCTATTGTTATCTGATGAAAGGTCTGCTTTAATTAATCAGTTTTGTTACTAATTCCTATATTTTTAATTCACTGCGATTTGTACACTCCTCTCCCCCTGACAAAGACTCTTTCTGGTAACCTATACAAAGCCCCCCACCCCAAGAGGCTAAAAAACACCGATAAAAGTAAGCTTATAGCACCACCCCATACCCAAACGCACATTAGATTTTACAGCAGTTGCTACCAGTCTAAGTCTCACCGATATAGACTCTTAAGCAAAAACTACAAAACACAGAAAAACACCAAAATTAGTATAGTTATTTCAGCATGTTTATTAATATAAATAAAAGGTTTTATTGATGAAAGTTCCCGTTTAAGTAGTTCTACTCTTTTAGCTTTACTGTTTTGTAGAACAAACCATTTTAATGTTTTGTGACATTTTCACTTCAAATAGTGTTTTGTGTTTCTTAAATGTGCCAGCTGGCATAAATGATGTTGTCTTGACTGCTGTTTATTTTTATCGCTCTACAAAATATTTCACTTGAACATGTTTACTCAAGCGATACCAATGTGGTGATATCCCCATCTTGGTGGCATTGCCAGTGTTCCATGCATTACAACCATACTGGTTTCAATGTTATCTGTTTGGCTGGTGCTGAAACATGAGCTAGCCTAAGACTGGATCCTTGAGAAGAGCATTGCAACAATTCCATCACCTGTGTAAAGAACTTGTATGGCAGCCCCAATGCCAACCATGCAGTATTTTCGAGCTACAGTTATAAATAATTGCTGGGAAGTTGCAGCAAGGAGCATTCCAATCACTCTTTTTCTTCTACCACTGGAGAAGTTATCTCTGCTTTATCACCGCTTTATCACTCATTAGTGCATAACCCCCCATATGTTGGAAATGTGTCTAGCAACCAAAAAAAAAGTAAACTGCATCATGTTTATACAACACTATACTAAATTACCTGATTCTACACAATATATCTGTTCTTTTATTCAGTTCTGTTTTCCATTAACCTAACTTAGACACAATATGTGCAGCACAACCATAAGCGCTACAATAGTAAAGTGCAAACAAGTTGATATAATGCTTTATACCCATTGTTATAGGATTATTTCTTTGGATATTATATTACATTTTATACCTAAGGCCCAATGCAGTGATAATACGAAAAACTCTGACACATCCCTAAACAATAAAGCAACAAGTGTTATAACCAATATCACAATGTTTAATTTGTCAACGCCTCACATGTTAATCATTTGAGTTCCAGGGAGAGCTCAGAACATTGTGAAGCAAAGCACTGGGCACCTCTTTGCCACTCAAAGGGTTAAAGGGAGACCAAATGCCAAATAATTGTTTGTAGAAGAATTATGGGTGTTATAAAGCCACATTGACAAAGTAATTGGAGCAATTCTGGAACAAACCATTTGCATCATCAAGTACAAAAAAAATGTCTCAGTGGTTTAAATTGTACTTTTAAAGTGCAACTATTACCTGGATATTGACATATCAGCAGATCTGATCGCTTGGAAGCAGACCTAGCAATAAAGGCAGGGCTGAATTGTGAGCCCCGGTAAACCAATGGGGGACACAATGGGGATCTGAAACTAGATCCCCTGAGATCCCACTTTAATGGCTTGAGAGAGGCTAAAATATTATATTTTGAAGTCTTGTAGTTCAGTTTTATTAGGCTGTGTGTACTGCCGCTAGACACCACAGAGAAGGGATACCAAGCCAGATACTAAGGGTCTATTAAAGCTGCATGCACAAACCACAACATTTTTTGGCTTAGAGCCACAAACTCCCTGGTTGTGTCCTAGTCCTCTCCCACTCAAGGAGACCAAGTTTATGATCCCCTAAATGGCTGACAGAAGCTGTTTTGCAGCTGTACATCACAGTTCCAGGCTTTTTGCAAAGCTTGCTCCCATAGGAGAAATCTTAGGATACATGATATCCCCTAGAATACTAAATAGTTCTGCAAAGTATTGCTTGCACTGCATTGGGGATCTCACTGGAATCCAAGGAGTTAAAAGCCCCATTTAAGTCAATGATAATTTCTATTTGTTCCAAACAGTATCATTAGTTTGCTCCCATAAAATTAAAGTTTTTATTTGTGTATATGGCTTTTAGAACAGTGGCTCACAAATGTGTCCTCAGGACCTCTCAATGGTGCAGAATTTCAGGATCTCCTCACATGAACACAGGGGATTGAATCAGAGGCTGAGTCGTTCTGAAGGATCTGCCTGAGTAAATAACATTCATTTGTGATTAATTCAGAAGAACCTGAAAACATGCACTGTTGGGTCTGAGGACAGGTTTTAGCTTTAAAGTACTGGCCAAAAAATAAGTCAACATGAGACTACACTTCTTAGGACAGAGGTATTCAGTTGTTGGGCATCTAGTTGTTGGGGACTAAAACTCCCATAAAGCCAATGACTGGTAGGGGTGTGATGAGAGTTGCAGGTACCAACAGCTAGAGGTCCAACAACTGACTACCTGTGCGCTAAGACATGGACATGCAGAAAAGGGTGAAGATTGTCAATTATAAACTGACAGAAAATTGGATAAATGGGACACAATAGAAAAGTCAGTGAACAATACTTGCAGCTTAATCCAATGATCTTTAACTGATGGCAGCCTGCTGATCAATTAAAGCACATTGGACTAAAGTACAATCCTTGTCTCCTGTATAGGTAATTTTCTGCCAGTTTATTATTGACATTAACGTACAAGCCACAATAACGGAATACAGACAAATGAGTGCATGTACTTAGAATTGGAGTTGTTTTGGAGCAAACCAACTGCACCATAAGTAACACATAAGAATTTCTCAAATTCCTATTTATTTTAATGTGTTTTTTATCCTGGATTCATTGAGAAGGGTATCCAACACATTCAAGCCCCATTTAAATAAACTGAAATTATTATTTATTCCCTACAATGCCGTTGGTGTTCTCCAGAGTTGCTCATCTTTTGCTTCCTGTATAAGTCCCTACAGTGCCAACCATTTGCACCCTGTGAGATGAAAAAAAACCCCAAACTGCCATTGATTTAAATAGGAATTTAAATACTGTGAATTCTAGCAACTTCTCCAACCCAATGGATTTTTTTTAACATTTCCCCCTATAGTGTAATCGGTTTGTCCTAGAATTTCTCCACTTCATCTTAGAGCATCAGCCTGTCTGTGTCATAATATTTATGATTTTCTTACAGAACACATCCCACGTCCCATTCACATACAGGAAGAAAGAACTAAAAAGAAAGTGTGATGTTCGCACTGTATTTGTATATTGAAGAAAATGGTAAAAATAATCATGATGTAACACCGGAACACAAACACAGAGAGATCATCAAATGCAAATCTAGCAGGAGGAAGTGGTGGGTGGAAATCTAACATTTCTCTCACTCCTCCTCCAGCATCCAGTCATACAACTACACATATACGTTCACTGCTGATCATTTTGCACCATAGCAACCAGAAACAGTGTGGAGAACTCTAATAGGCACATAAAATTAAACAGGCAAATAAGGTTAGGAGGTAATTTACATTCCTTACAGACCCAGTGCAATATTACCTGATTCTGGGAAATCCAATTATGACTTTTACATAAAAAGGACACAGTGAGAACTGTGAAATATGCATGAGCACAATGGCTAATCCTTATTCAAATGTAGTTTCCATGGAAAAAAAAACGTGCGCTTACTTTGAAAAATTGATATGCAGTTTAGGTAAAAATGGAGGAGTAGATCGACTAGCCGTGATTTGGAATGAAATTAGAATGATTGGGGGGGTAATAATTCAGTGGAAGGAGATAAATGACAGGCAGCAGAATTAAGCAACAAGGCTTTTGTACAAAGAAAATGGAACAATTCTGATGCCATCTGTTTGCACCCTAGAAGATAAATGCTCCCAAAATTCCCATTGATATGTATTAGGCTTTTAACCAATTGAATTCTAAACCTCCAACTCATTGCTTCATTCCTGCTTAGGCAGGTGTAGAAGGGTTTTTAGAAACAGTTGGGAAGGGGAAAGTATAGCTGATGAAGGATTCTGCCCCAAGTAGTAATTCTGGAATAAACCAACTGCACAATAGGGCATGTGCTAATTTCCCACATTTCCATTGATTCAGGGCTTCTTAACCCCTTGAATGACAGTGAGGTCTCACACTGGAAACCTCACTGGCATTCAAGGGGTTAAACAACCCATTTAAATCAATGTGGATTTTTATTTGTCACCTAAGGTACAGTAAGTTTGCTCCATAATGACTTCACATTTCTTTTGAACTTGTGTGGAACAACAATTTACTGTGCTAGATGTAAAAAGCCTGCTCTGACTTACATTTAAAGGCAAACTGACTATATTCTGGTTTCTGTAATGAATATATGTCATTGATATCTGCTTCATGAGATATGTGCAGACTATCTCTAACTTAAACCCTTTGAGTGTCAGAGAGGTATCTGTTGGATACCTCTCTGGCACACAAAGGGTTAAATATAATAAAATGAATCTTTAAACCTTCAGTTTCAGCTGGCATATCATGGCGCCCAGCTCTCAATGCAATCCCAACAACCCGTTGTAGTTAAAGGCGAAGTAACATATCCTAATAATACCCACAGCTTACCTTACTGTGGCCAGAAAACCCTAATGGCCCTTTGATTTCTTCCCTTGTGCCTTTGTTCTAGAGATGTAGGGAGAGATTCACCAAGCCATGAGAAAGAGGTGATAAAGTGGAGATGACATCTCCAGATTCTCACTTCTCCAATTCCTACATTATCCTATGGAGCCTATGATTTCTTCAGCTTTGGAAATCTTAGTACATAGGCTCCATAGAATAACATATGCATTGGAGAAGTCATCTCTACTTTATCACCACTTAGTGAATCTTCCTGAGCATCTTCAATTAGTCCTGGATGCAATGTTCATGGAAGCGGACATGACAGTTGCAAACAGGACTGCAGGACACAAACTCTGCCTGTTGAACATGGGGATTTTAACCCTTTACTGACTAGAGAGGATGCACAATGCTCAAAATGTGTTGCACACTGCAATTGCTTCAGACTATGTTGCACATTGCTCTGGTCCTTAAAGGACTACGTAGGTTCATGCACTCTGCCTCCTTCTGTCATGTCTGCCTACATAGATATGATATCAATCACTGATTAAAGAGTTTACCTCTTCAACAAAGGCACAAGGCAAAATTTACAGGGGGCATAAGGATTTGTATGGCTACAGTAAGGTAAATGGGGTGGTTGTTATTACTACTTTCCCATTAACTATAATAAAACTAATTTAATCTGTATTTCTACAGCTTTTAGCTGTCAGTCTAGGGCATTTCTAAATATGTTTATTTTTATACATACATATATGTACATCTACATACAAAGGCAAATGTGGACAATGTGGAGCAAAGTGACTGCACTATAAGGAACACATACAAATTCCAACTGGTTTAATTAGGCTTTAAAGGGATAGTAATACCTAAAATGTAAAAAAAAATATGTTGTAGGGTTTATCCCCCTGAGTAAAACAAGAGTACTCCCACTGCTGAAAGGTGTATCATTCAAAAGTTATTAATTTTCAAAGTTGAATTTTTTAGGTGCAATATCACAGTGGCCTGAAATTTTACAGTGGCGCTGTTGCTACACCATCCTATGGAGATTTATGGTCCTGAGACCAGAGCTGTCCATAGGATCGTGTAGCAACAGCGCCACTGTAAAATTTCAGGCCACTGTGATATTGCACCTAAAAAATTTAACTTTGAAAATGAATAACTTTTGAATGAAACATCTTTCAGCAGTGGGAGTACTCTTGTTTTACTCAGGGGGATAAACCCTACAACATATTTTTTTTTACATTTTAGGTATTACTATCCCTTTAACCTCTAGAATGCTAGCACATTCTCCAGTTCATTGCTTTGCAGGGCATTGGGGTCCTCTAACATACACTGGATTAAAAGCTCCACTGAAATAAATAGGGATTTGAATATTTTTCCCATGGTGCACTTGGGTTTCCCCAGAATTGATTATCTTTTCTTTGTGTATATGTAAGGTGAATATATCCACATACTAAATTCAAGGTGAAATTGTCTTATTTTTAAAAGGATAGTAATGTTTCACAATAAAAGCAGCTCCAATTAATCTTCATAGTATTTGGGCCATGAAGAGTGTTATTTCAATACAGTCAGAGTTGTAGTTCAAGAGTAATTGAATGGTAAAATATCCTCCTCCGACCCCTTTTACTGCTCACCTCAGAGCAGCAAGACTGTCCGGATGGATCCCAGAGAGGAACAATCTTCAGTGAACATAAGGGAAAAACCTGGAAACCTGTCAAGGGGGGCAGAGTTTTCCTTATGCTCACAGTAAGAAGATTATCCCTTGGTGTGAGCTGTCTGGTCCCAGGACCAGATTCCACATGTGAGGGGAGGTGGCTTACACTAGGTAAAAGGGGTGGGAGGGGGATACTTTATCATTCAATTATTCTTGAACTACAACTCTGATAGTATTGAACACTCTCCATGGCCCAAATCTATGAAGATTAATTGAAGCTGCTTTTATTGTGAAACATTACTATCCCTTTAAGTATAAAATGATGTGTTGGTTTCTCTAAAGAAGCAATAAAAAGTTACAACAAGCAATCAGAGGGTTAACCTAATGGGTGCCAGAGAGGTAGCCAAAGCTCTTTGGCCCTCAAAGGGTTACAAGGCATGTTGTAACTCTTGCTTCTTTATAACACTTAAAAATAAGAAGAGGTTAGCACTGAATTAAACCCCTCCATGGTGAAACGGACCAACTACACCATAGGGAACACATAAACATTCCCAAAATTCTCATTGATTTAAATGGGTCTTTTAACCCCTTAAGGACGCATGACGGTCCTGGCACATCATGAGTCCAATGTGTGATAAGGATGCACGACGTTTTAGAGCCCTGAATCGGATAGAAAAAAAATGCTTTGTGGTCCTTAATGGATTAATGTCTTGAATGCTAGTGATGTATCCAATGCATTGCACAGCAATGCCTGGAGACCTCTCTAGCATTTAAAGGTTAAATGAGAACTAACATCTCTGAATAATAGCCTGCCGCTTACAATACTATTGCCAGAAAATCCTATGCCCCTTACAATGTTGCCCTTGCACTTGCTCATAAGATATCTTCAATCAGTCCTGCATGACATGTCTAAGATCCAGAGGGGTGTGTAAGCCATTACAGACCCCCTCTGATCTTTTAAATGTTAAGATTATAATGGGCAGTGTGCCGAGTTTGAGATACTGTGGTCCTGCTATCAACTGCCTCCATGGACACAACATCAAGAACGGATTGAAGGAGTTATCTCATGAGCAAAAGAAAAAGAGCAAAATTCATAAGGGTCATTGGACTTTTCTTGCCACAATAGGGTAAGTGGGGTGTTATTATTAGGAGGTGTTACTATTGCTTAAACCTTTTAATGAAACGGTCTGGGCAAAGAATCACAAATCATTTCTCTGTACACCCCGTCTTGCCCAAAAAGGGTTAAAAGACCAATTTAATTGCGTGGGGAGTTTTGTTTATGCCTATGGTGCAGATGGGCAAAATAATTCCACTTTGTCTTTATACATAAGGCCCAGTATAACACGAGTACTCGCAGCAGATGATCTTTTATAATGAGAAGGCAGACATTTGAAGGAACATTTACATAACTAGAGCAGGGAGATATTATAGCAGGAAGAGAGGAAGTGTCCTTTACCATGTATGTCCTTCACTGGCGTCCTGTTGCTGAACAGAGCGCTCTCCATGGTGCTGAAATCGATTCCAAGCTCCAGGACACGTAACTAGTGACGCCAATACTCGCCATCTGTTTATTCATCAATGTCCTTACTGTGCTAAGCTCACGAAGGACATACACACATCACACATCTGTCATGGATATATCTATTTAACATTTCGCAATTGACAATAACACATTCCAGTTAACAGGGCGCTGAGTATTTTACAGACGTTTGCAAGGCATATATAGTTCATCTATACTTAAATAAACAAATACATAAATAACGATTATATAACATACATTTAACCTAGTGTGTGCTAGAGAGGTGTAAATACTTTGCAAAGCAATGCGTTGCACACCTCAGTTGCACTCAAATGTTTACATCACACCAAATCTAGACTATATATTGTCATTATACATGTGTAATTTTAACTCCTTGAATGCTAAAAAGTGGTACCACTCACACTCTATAAACTAAGGGGTTCATGCAAATATACTAATCTACACATTGTACAGATTTCACATTAACCATTTAAGGACTGGAGGTTGCACATCTCTCGGGCCCTTAAATGGTTAAACAGTCACATGATTTTGCTGTACAACAGGTAATTCAGATCCTTTCCATTCATTGCTTACGGATGCATAGAGATCCTGATTTGTGACTAACTGTACGACTGTATGAACAGCAAATAAAAAACATGAATTCTTTGTTTATTTGTGATCAGTTAGCTGCATTTACCTTCCCCGATCCCCTGCTCTCCGGGCTGAGCTGTGCTGCTAGCTGCAGATCTCTCCTCGTTCGGGTCCCATCCCTCTGAGCCTCTCCAGCCTCAGACACCACGTATTATTCTCCCAGTGAAGGAGCCCCGCTCCCTGTGCCTGCGCACTGAGCTTCCAAGGCCGGCTCGGATCCAGCGTAGGAGGAGCAGAGACGCACACACATTTGTGCTTGGAACAATCCCGGGCCAGCTGAAAACATGACACATCTAGAACAGCACAGCTGCCATTTCATTCTTAGAACCATATTCTTACCTAAGCGCTAAACTGATTTGTGTTTGTATAATAAACACTTTTTTGTCAATTGTCACCAACAATTTGCTTATAAAAGAGAAGTAACACATTTTATAATGTTCCACTAACCTAAATTATTATTTATGTTTACTTTATTCTAATCAGAACTCTAGCACTTTATTCCTCACGTTACCCTCATGTACTCTGTCTCCTTTGCTCACTTTAGATTGTAAGCTTTCAAGCAGGGACTCCACTTCCAGTGATGTCTCAATTTACAAAACACTTGCAATTCTGTTATCTAAACCCTTAAATGGGCAGTAATGCCCCATAAGAAATTGTTATTGTTTTGTAGAAGTTAAAAAACGTAAACTATACGCTACAAATTCTACCTCTCAAACCGCTATGATTTGAGAGATATTCACTTTCGAAGTTCCCCCCTCCCTCCCCTTCTCTTGACCCAAGCGCTGTGCTGACAGCAGGATATCCAGGTCAGGGGACCAGCTGGCGGCTCTGCAGCAGAGCCGAGGTCACGTTATAGGAAAACAATTACTTAATTGGAAAGGTCTACAAAGTGTACCTGGTTTGCAAGCACACTTTGTAGACCGTTCCAATGAAGTAATTCTTTTTAAATAACGCGATTTATGCTCTGCTGAAGAGCCTCCTCTAATCGCATTACTCGAATCTCCTGCTGTCAGCTTTACAGCTGATAGTGGTTTGAGAGATAGGATTTGTAGCATATTGTTTAATTTTTTAACATCTGCAAAACTAGAACCATTTTTTATGGGACATTACTGTTCCTTTAAATTGTAAAGCTCAACAAACACTCGTGGCTCTTATAAAGAAACATATTTATCCATTCATTCATAATATAGATATACAGTCATACATTTTGCCCTTCAAACAGTCGTGGATGTAATGTCCCTGGGGCCTGACATAAAAGTTGCTAGCAAGACGACATACAGACAAGGCACAATGTAATCTTAACACTTAAAGGTTTAAATAGACTTTTGTACACAGCAAACACCAGGTCTGCCTCCAGGGACATGATATCCAGGACTGACTGAAGATGTTATCTCTTGAATAAAGGCACAAAAACAAAAATAACAGGGGCCTTTAGGACTATCTGTCCACAGTAACAAAAGTGGAGGTTAAAGGGATAGTAATACTTCATTTTATCTTTATTTTATTTTGTAGGCATTAAAAAAACATGAAGAACGATATAAGTTTTATCTCTCAAACCTTTATGGTTTAAGAGATATTCACAAACAAAGTATCCCCCCCCCTGTTCAACCAGATCAGAAGGGAGATGCCCAGGTAGACTGCAGAGAGGGACAATCTTCAATTAAGATAAGGGAAAAAGTTGAAAAACTTGTCAAGGGGGGAAGGGCTTTCATTGTTTTCATATAAAGAAGATTGTCCCCTTCTGTTATCTGTCCTGTCATACAACCAGACTCACATCTGAGAAGAGATGGCTTACACTAGGAAAAAGGGGCGGGAGGGGAAACTTTGCTTGTAAATAGCTCTTAAACCATAAAGGTTTGAGGGATAAGACTTATATCATTCTTCATGTTTTTTTAATGCCTACAAAATAAAGTTAAAATGAAGTATTACTATCCCTTTAATACTGTAGGTGTTACATCTCCTGCAGCTCTGTATGGTGCATTAATTGCAAATGCATCCACGTTGTAGCATGTCTGATTTGCTTGGTAGTTTATGGAATCACCATGCAGATCTTTTGCATAGGTGACAGTGGAGATTATAATGCACTTTTTAAGTTCCCATGAATGGCCAGCCCTCATGGGTATCGGCCAATAATTTGTGTATGATGCCGAATTGGGCTGGACCACATCACACTCCCCCCATGCCCATCCATGCAAGAGTATTACTAGGGGAACACAGGAAATCAGAGGTGAGTATCACTCACCTAAAGGCAACTTAATCTGTCACCCATTTGAACAAGCCCTAGTCACCCATTTGAACAACCTTGCTATATGTAACAAACAAGTCCTCCCACTAATTTAAATGGGTCTTTTAGCCTCTTGCATGCTAGACAGTTTAATACATTGCCTCCCAGTGAGTTGGATACATCTCAAACATACAACTCATCTAATAAATACTGTGCAGTACTTTCCCCCATAATTGCAGGTACACAGGTCTTCAATACATTTCAAGGCAGATGTTTCACAACTTCAAAGTTATATAGATCTCCACTGCATTTTTAAGCAATGAGTTGGAGATTTCCAGCATCCAAATGGCTAAAAGCACCATTTAAATTAATGGGCATTTTTTATTTGTTCCATATGGTACAGTTAGTTTGCTCTAGAACTGCTCTTCTTTGTACATATGGCTAAAATATAGACTTTCAGGGGTGCATTCATCATTGCAAAACTGGAGCAATTTTTGGATAAAACACCTGCATCTTATTAGTCACAGAAATAGTCCAATTGAAAACAATGGTATTTTATTTCTTTGATAAAATGGTGCATAAGGTCTGCCCCCAGAATTCCTCCAGTTTTGTCTTGAAAATATGCCTCACAGCTTTCAAAACAATATTTGTGATTTTCATGTTATCTGTCCTGGAAATTTAATAGGTTGTATATTTTAACTCCACTAATGTTAGATAAGTTGAATATATATATATATATATATATATATATATATATATATATATATATATACTAGCAATGTGGGATGGCATTGCCCTTCATGTTATGACTGTTGGGCGTATGTGTCTGAAATGTAGACACTGATAAACACAGACATGTGCAACACACAGGCAGATACATACACACAGTGAGCGGCAGAAACTTGCAAAAGACATGCATACACACACACACACACACACACACACTGGAGATGCGTATATGTAGACACATGTAGCAGAGATGTACACACACACATGCAACAGACATACACACACACACACACACACACACACACACAATATACATAGACACACAAAGACACACACACATGCACAACAGACATACGCACATGTAACAGACAGACACACACACAAACACGGACATACACACACACACGCGCAGCAGACATACACACCTGCAGCAGACAGGGGACACTGACACAGTTATAGCCAGCCTGGGATTAGTGTAGGAGCTTTACAGTGCTGTGTAGGTAACAATGTTGTATTGAAGTGAATATCTGCAGTATTCAGAGAGTTAGAAGCCAAATGTAGCCCTGTAAGGACCAGTGTACATCACTTCACAATGTGCTGTCATCCCCACTGTGGTCCTGAAACCGAGAAATCAATGGTATTTGTTATTTCCTTTACTTTGGGGCAAATTGCAGTATTATGCCTCTGTGTGTTTGGCATGTAGAAGTAGAAAGGAGAAAATAAAAGGAGATAATGTGACTGACAGAGACTTATACCAGCATGTTAAGCAATAGAGTGCCATACAGTATACAGTGGTGTGTCATGTCAGAGTTAACCCTTTGAGTGCTTGCATACCCCTGTGGCACTTCAAGGGTTAACTGTTTGAGTAGCATAGGCATCCAACATCACTCTCTCCCTTGTACATTACTTCCCTGCAAATTAAAAGTGTATAAGGGTTTAAACCTATTGACACCTCTTTGTGTAACTGAATAAATAATTTACAGCAAGACTAAAGTATTTTATTTACACAGAGTAATGTAGAAACAAATATATTGAAGGTGAAATGCAGATCTATGTGAGTTTTATTGCTGTGGAGCAACGTGATACACACTACTTATTCTGATCTCAAGAAAAGATGGACAAAAGGGTATAAAAGAGGGAGCAAGGGATATGGATCTGAAAAAGGGGCTGTCCCTCCTAAAGAGGGCACTTGGGAGGTATGGCATTAGAACAATGTTGTTTTTGATTTCTCCCTTAATTTGGGCCAGAATTGCAGTATTATGTGTGTGTGTGTGTGTGTGTTTGGGTTGTGCAAATGGAAAGCAGAAAATAAAAGGATCAATATACCAGCATTTTAACCTTTTGAGTGCCAGAGGGGTTTGCAATGCGTTGTGTACCCCTTTGGCACTAAAAGGATTAAGGTATAGAGTGGCATGCAGTATACACCAGTGTGTCATGTCACAGTTAAAAAGCAGTGGGAAGTGTATTCATACCTGGGAACTTTGTCTTGTGGAGTCCCTGGAGAGGACTTATGTGTTGGTGGTGAGGAGAGATCAGTGAGGCAATTTGGGTTAAAAGGCAGCAGGGCTTAATTGTGAGTAGGGGTTGGGCTTAACATACATGTGAAAAAGTGTTAGGAATAGGCTGGGGAAGGAGGAGAAATGGGAGGGAAATAGACGTTTACAGCGTGAGGGGTTTGAGGACACTTCCCCTTATGCTGCTGGTCTGTCCTGAAAAGTTGGTAAACAAGCCTGTGGCAGCAAAAATACAAAGAAAACAGAAACAGTGCAAATAGCACCTCTAAGAGTAGTCTTTTGGGGACCAGTTATATTATTCAATCCCCCGCCTTTCTACCTCCAAGGTGGGTACTCAGTAAAGCTGGAGGCTTTACCAGCCTCTGAATTTCACTACCCATCTAATACAATCTCCTTCAATTTCTCTCCTTCCGGCAGTCTTTTCCAGCTACTAAAAGGCCTCCTTCCAACTTACAGTTCCCCAGTCAGGATGGAGATTAATTAAAAACTCTACTGCCCGGGCTACTATAAAGCCTCTATTTATCGACAGTATAAAACATATATGACAAAGTTTAAAACAAGAATGTCCTGTAGCAGTCAAGGGGTTAAGTGTGTACCTGATGGCTGCCTGTCCTCTGTCTTGCATGGCAAATGTTGACACTCATAAAATAATTGAGCAATGAGGGCCTACCTTAACCCTTTAAGTGCCATTATGTTCCCCTGGTGCTGTAGCTTCCCTTCAGTGTACTACACAAGTCCAGCTGAGGCCACTGGGAGTCAGAGTGAGTGACTGTGTGTATGTGTGTCTGTGTCACAGTGTATGTGTGCGTGTGTGTGTATGGATGTGTGTCACAGTATGTATGTATGTGTGTATGTGTGTGTCGGCCATATTTCTTTCTGATTGAGCAGGAAGTTGAGGGAGGGCAAACCCTGCCGACTCCTGTATCTCCAGCATTGGCAATAGGGAAGAGATTTCTATATCCCCTCATTACTGCAACCTCTGGGTATGTGTCTCTCCTGAGGAGACATAAATTATGCAATGAGGCTTTTATATATATATATATATATATATATATATATATCTTTTTAAAATATTTTTATTTAAGCTTTTACAAAGGAAAAGTACAAATACAGTTAGTACAGGGGTTCGACATACTGGGTGATACCATACAGAAAGGCAAAGGTGACCATGCAAGGTGACCATGTATTGTATTCCACAAGATTTATCGGCCATTTAATTGGGAAGGTGCAAGAGTGTTGCTCGGACACCAAGATTAATGCTATATGGAACCTCCGCCACATCCGCAGTTTCCCTGTCTGCAGGAACAGCCCATCTAAGGAACTATGCTAAGTATGATAGGTATCGAAAAGGAAAATAAGTTGGTGATGTGGGAAGAAGAAGGAATATCCTGCAGATGGGTAAAGATAGGAGTAGTTAAAGAAAAAAAGGAAACTATAACCCTGCATTACCTTCAAAGTGGATGTCTTAAAAAAAAAAAAAAAAGAAAGAAAAAAAAAAAAAAAGGATTGGATGCAGCATCATTGTTGTTGGTCTTAACCAGTTAGGTCCTCATCACCATCAATCAGGGAGAGTGCTCTACTATTATTCTGGGTACCTAAAGTGGACTCACACAGTCATAAAAAAATCATAATTTTCCTGTGTCCTCTCCTCCAACCATTTAGAGTATCTAAAGCATCTATAAAATTCTACCTGTTGGGAATGAGGAATTGTTAGCATGAAGGGTTCCCACACTCATGTAGACCTTTCCCCTAACATTTCTTTGTCTGATGTGACTAGAGTCCAGTGGTGAAGTGAAGTAGTTTTAACTTCCACTGTTTGAACGGTGGGGGTGTTGGTTTAGTCTAACACTCAAGGATACACTTCAGTGCTACTATTAATATAAGAACAAGGAGAGTGTTCTGTGAATTAGACCATGTGGTGGTGGTGTCATAAATTCCTAGGATGAAAGTTGGGCTAGATTGCATAATAGGGAATCCAATGTTGTCTGTGGTGTAGGTGAGAATTTTGCTTCAAAACAGATCAATATTGGGACATGAATATAATAGATGCAACAGAATGGTTTGAGGGGATTTACATTTGGGACATGGTGCTGACTGAAAGAGTCAGATGACAAGTTGAATATTTCAGTCCTGTGCTTGCACACCCCTCTGGTCCTTAAAGAGTTAAATGGTGATACCAATATATAGGACATACCATTCTGGTTTTCAGTAATAATCCATTTGACCTTTGAATGTGGATCTATATAACAATTTCACTTTTTATGACAAAGATAAAAACAGCAGACAGGAACTACTTTACCTTCCCTAAAAATCAGCACTGTCCTATGTTGTTCTACAAAGTGCCTTATATGACAACATTAGCATGTTAAAGGGGTTTTGCTCCCTACAAACATTTTACAAAACACGTTTCTTAGTAAATGCAGTCTCAGGGAGCCTTTACCTGACAAAATTTGCCCCACAAGCCTTAAAAATGTGAAACTAAATTAATTCAGCTCATCTTCTCCTCCTATGTCTTTCTTCCTTTAATCCTTACAATGATTATAAAGTCTAGGCCTGCTGAAGGAAAGGTGAAGGAGAAACTTGAGCTGAGAGAGGTTGGGTTTTACACCATTTGACATCACCCAAGGAGGAAGGATTGAGAGGAAAAGGGGATGTTTAGACTTGGCAATAAATATTCTTCTCCTAATCAGCTGAGGCACACATGGATTACAAGGCTATAGGCTATAGAGTCCATCATTAGTAAGGGCGCACAAACTGAAACTCCTACCTCCCAACCTATATACCCCTCCTACTACCATTCTAGATTAGTTTATGTGTAGCAGTGCAGAGAGAAGATAAAGACACCATAGCAGAGGTTGTCTACAGATGGCATGTCCTGCATTACTCAGTTAGCTATGAAAAAGGGATTTATCAGTAAGTATAAAAATTCCCTTTTCTCTTGTGTCTATTGAGGGATGCAAGGACATGGGGACATCCCAAAGTGGTCCCAAAAACATAAGAAGGGAGAGAAAACTAGAAAACAGAAGCCTTCAAAACTTTACAACCAAAACATGTATAAATGCAAAAACCATTAACTTTATAGAACTTCATAAAAGTATGCATAGATGACCAGAGCTGTTCAGCAGAAGCTTGGCATTTTAAATCCCATGAGGTCCTCACAGAATGTGTTAGAATGGGAATTGACTCAGGACAGAGCTAGACAACACATCAGAAAGTAAGCTTGTGTGATAGTCAGTTTAAGCCGTGTTACTACAGTGGCTTTAAAAGCGGGACTACCCTTCCTAGGACCATCCTGGATAATGAACAAAGCATTTGTTTATCTGAAAGAGCCTCTAGTTTGAACATTTTGCCAAATGTGCCTGATCACATCTAAACTATGATGTACTTCCTCTTACTTCCTCCTTTTGAGTGCTTGGGTTGGGCTAAGAATCACAGAAAGAGAATAATCAACTGGCACTCTCTGGATACCTCTCTGGCACTCAAAGAGTTAATGTGTAGAATTTCTGTAAGGAGAAACTATATCATTCACACCTTCAATAAGCATTTTAATCTCAGGAATCCCAGCAATCTTCTTCTGGGACAATATTGATAAGGCAAAATATGGACCTTAAAGGGATAGTAATACTTTGTTTTATCTTTATTTTATTTTGTAGGCATTAAAAAAACATGAAGAACCTTTATAGTTTGAGAGATATTCACAAGCAAATTTTCCCCTCACTAACGAAAACGGTCAAGTCTGCCATCTAGCTGTCAGATTTGGAATCCGGTCTGCAGATCAACTGGTGGCTCTTCAGCAGAGCCAAGATCGCAAGATATAAAAATAACTATTTCATTGGACGGGTCTAAAAAGTGTGCTTGCAAACCAGGCACGCTTTGTAGACTATTCGAATGAAGTAGTTCTTCTTATATCTTGCGATCTTGGCTCTGCTGTAGAGCCACAGCTGGTCCGTGGACCGGATTCCAAATCTGACAGCTAGATGGCAGACTTGACCATTTTGGTCAGTTAAGGGAAACTTTGCTTGTGACTATCTCTCAAAACATAAAGGTTTCAGAGATAAGACTTATAGCGTTCTTCATGTTTTTTTAATGCCTACAAAATAAAATAAAGATAAAACAAAGTATTACTATCCCTTTAAGATAACTTGTTTTCAACCAATTTTCTAGGCCAGTCAACAACAATTCCAGACTATAAGGAAGTTATAAATGTAGTAGATCCAGGTCACACTGATCACAGAATACAAAGTACATTTTCCAAATCTAATGGAAAATTTTAGCAGACACATGTTTGCATGCTGCCAGCATAGTCTCAACCACTGTATCACTAAATCCTTTGCTCCAGCATTTCGGCTTCAAGTTTCATACCGTTGAATGGGGCCTTGACAGAGGATGTCCTGCACCAGATGAAGACATCAATATATTTTACAGATATGTCCAGTGATGGAACCAAGTCCTTTTTGCCCAAAATGGAGCAATGGGTAGAGCTGGAACTCATTCTATCTTTATTTTGGACATAAATCCGAGAATCATGCTGATGGGAGGAAACATGTACATCAGTATGTATGGCCATGGAATCACTAAGGCATCCACTGTCACCTCCTTTGGACCACTTGTTCTTGTTCATATGAAATCCAGAACTGATTGAAGATTAGTTTTTGTTGAGACATGAAGCCACCAAGCCTATTCCTGGTATTCCCTAATGATATTCAATTTATAGAAAAGTCTCCTGTTTTAATTTCCATTCTCACAGAATTAAGGTCTGCTTGCTGAGGTAGTCTGATTCCCTGTTGTCTACTGCTAGGATTTACACTGCCCAAGTGTTATCATCTACCCAATGCAAACTCTTTTTTACTTCAACTCAAACTGCTTTGCTCTTTGTGCCCCCTTAATGGTTGATGTATGTCACTATTGTGGAATTGCCAAATTTGATCCAAACTTGGAATAGCCTTCAAAAGAGTCATACAAAAGGGGAACACATTGAAGATGACCCTTAGTTCTAAAACATTTATCCGAAGAGGCTGTTCTGTCTTGGTCCATCTGGCTTAGGCCAAATGAGAAGCACACACTGCTATCCAACCTGTCAGACTGGCAATAGGTGTCATTACTTTCGAATCTACAATTTAGGAGAAATGGCCGGGTGACAGAGCTGGTGTCCTCAGTCACCGTTTTAGTGATAGATGCCTATCTTGTAAATGGTGAAAATTAGTAAATGGACCCTTATGGATCTTATGCAATGTCTCACTGAAAGTAAAGTCTGATCCAAATGGACTCCCTGAAGAGACGTGTCAAAGATGAGGCCCAGAAACTCTATACATTACATAGGCAATATATGAGACTTAGAGACATTGAGTAACCACCCATACTGGAAAAAAAACTGCATGTTAAGTTGCAGATGCTTCTGCAGTAGTTGAGATGTAGGGTCCTTGAGAAACAGATCATCCAATTTAGGCATTACATTTACTCACATAGATAGATGAGAGTGTGCATTAAGCATCCTTTATGTCTGTTGAGGCCGTATACTCCAAAGTGGCAAAGCATATCTCAGTAATTCCATCTTGATGTTGGGTACACAAAGATAATTGTTCAGATGGTTTAAGTCTAGAACTGGTTGAAAACCTCAATTTTGTTTGCAGAGAACAAATTGATTGGAATATAAGCCCTCCTGGGCAATCACTACCACTATTAATAGAAAATGCAATGTTTGCTGAAAAGCAGCTGCCAACAGAGAGTTTTATAGAATCTTGGACATGAATAAGCCAGGTGGAGGCATCGCTATGAAAGAGATCCAGTATCCAAAGGAAACCACTTGAAGTACTCATTCATAGGAGATGGAGTCCCTCCAATTTAACACAGAATGTTGTAGTCTTCCCCCTAATCTGCAGACTCATGTTCATGCATAAGAGGGCTTGGAGGCTGCTAGATTAGTGACAGACATTGTCCTTGCCAGAGAAACAAAACAATAAGGAACTTGCTGAGATGTAGGTTGTCTAACAGAGGAGTCACTATGATCTAAGGAAAAATTAAAATCATTCCCTTTCAACTGAGAGTCCACCTGGTGTTGCTTGTTTCGTGGACTTCATTCATTATCTTTTCCAGGTCTGGCCCAAAAAAGGAGGGTAACTCAAAATGGTAAACATGTCTAGTAGCCACAGAACCTGCTGGACATTTAACCACCATGCTGGCAATCTCCAGAGCTGTCTCACCAGTAGAGACAGCAGTGTCTTGTAAATGTTCTATTGTGTTAAGGATATCCTCTTTAGTAGCATCCTCCTGGATCTCCCAGCAGCAAAAAACAATAGATTCAATAATGAATCCAACTTTTAATCTGTAGAACCTTTAAGACGCTGCTATTCTGAAAGCATTACAGATTTCCGAGGACAACCCAAAAATTGTGTTCATATGTGTGAAGAAGACTTTTGTTTCTTTTGCAGCATATGAGCAATAATGATGTGGAACAGTAATGTTTTCCTCCTCCTGTCAATCCAGCTGTGTCCCATCTATCACAACATACCACTATTTCAATACAAATCCAAATCACACCAATTTCTTTCAGCTCATGGGGCTCCTACACACTTTCTTTGGTAGACTTGCCTCAGATCATCTGTGGGACATTTATATAAAAGAGAGCCGAATACTGAGGTATGCAGCTAGATTTAGAGACCATATAGAAACTAGCTATGCACTTTAAAGGCTTGTGGAGTGATTAATTGTATTATTCATTATGCCTGCAGTTATACAAATGGATGCGATGCAGGCCTTTATTGAAAGATTTCAGTGTGTAATGGTGACTAAGTGAGCTCTTGCTACTGGAATGTTTACAAAAAAGGAATTGCTCTTCTTAATGTATACAAGTCCATATATGACCAGATGTGTAGATAGGAGTGTCCAGCATGACCGGATGTGTAGATAGGAGTGTCCAGCATGCAATTCTTTGCTCAGAAACGATATAAGATTATGTATGACATCCTATATGTTGTATTCCTGATTCCAAGTCTACGGATACATTGCCGCATATGATATGATAGATTGAAGCAGCTGTACCTGCCTGAAAACCACAGATTAATT
The DNA here is from genome assembly GCA_037306005.1 of Rhinophrynus dorsalis. NCBI lineage: Eukaryota > Metazoa > Chordata > Amphibia > Anura > Rhinophrynidae > Rhinophrynus > Rhinophrynus dorsalis. The sequence continues at coordinate 187,601,379 of CM074723.1, forward strand.
TGAATAATAAAATTCTCTATAAAGTTGAAGTGGTACTGGAGTTATTAGAAGAAAAAGGATTTCTAACATGGAGACACTTAGGAAAGTTACGGATATGCTCTCAAATTATGTTTTTATTAAGAACATTTTTTTTTTTCAACTACAAGGCACTGCCCCTTAATCTCAATGACTGTGGAGACCTAGCACTGAAAACTGGCAAATTATTAGGGTGGAGAGAGGGAGAGATTGAGAGGGAGGAAGAGAAAGAGAGAGAGAGTGTGTGTGTGAGAGAGAGAGAGAGAGAACAAAGGAAAGAAGAGTAGAGATGTGGAGGAAATATGGAACTGGGAAAAAGATTTGAAGGTAAGAAAAATTATGAAATGTCAGGGAAATTGCTTTAAAAATAAAAATATGTTCATGGAATGAGTGGAATTATGAAAACAAAAAGAGTGGGATAATGATTAGTATGGAGAAAGGTGTGTAGGGGTATTAGGGGGAAGAAGAAAGAATCAGATAAAGAAGATAGAGTAATAGTAATAGGGAGTATGGATCCTAAAACATTGATCCCAGCTCCTATTAGTATAAACACACCCCTTTATTATCCCACTTATGTAAAACCACCATCTAAAGCCTTCAAAATATGCAGTGTTGCTATATCTGTATAACGGGCATTGCGGTGCGTTAACCAAAATAAAACAGACCACACAGAGACCCAATCACGCAGAACCATGGCAAATACAGCAAACCAAACAGTACATATAGAGCTCACTGCCCCATTAACCTGTTCCTTTTCCAGTTTTGTCAGTTTACCTCTTCCACCCTTTCTCCATGGTTCTGAATAGAGTAAAGAATAGACCAGTGTAGAGGAAGGCAGAAAGCTGTTCGCACGGATAGGCAAAGCATAGAATGGATGGGAGGGGGAGTGAAAGCGTCGAATGGATGGGAGAGGGAGTCAGATCTTGAAATGGGTGGGGAGGGGAGTCACAACAGTGAAGGGATGGCACAGGCAGGCAAAGAGTCGAATGGATGGGAGGGGGAGTTGAAGAGTTGAATGGATCAGAGGGGGAGTTGAAGTATCAGATGGATGGGGAAGGGGAGTTGAAGCATTGAATGGATGTAAGGGGGAGTGGAAGAGTTGAATGGTTGTGACGTGGAGTCAAAGGTTTGAATGGATGGGATGAGTCGAAGAGGTGATGAGGCAGGGGAAACAGGAGAAAGCTGTGATGAATGGGTTGAGTGTGTAAAGGGAGGAGCATCATATAGAGGAGAAGGAGGCGAATGGAAGTGGAACCACAGCTGGCTGTACAAATCAGACGAAAATCCTAAAGTGTTGGACAGTCTGAATGCAGCTGAGCTTGATAGAATGATCTTACCTAGACTTTGGATTAATTTATTGTGCGGGTATCTGGAATGGTGGGCAAGCTGTCAGATGTGTTTCATATTACTGTGAGCATTACTGTATATGTAAAACCATACAACTGTTTTAAACGGAAACATCCTTTTATCCATAGAAACAAAGAAAATGGGTAAATCCTGGGTTAAACTGACAGTACAATGAGGTCAAACAAAAATTCCCAGCAATTTAATTAATTTAAATTACATTTAACACAAAGCATTCATTGGAAAAAATGCCATATAAATCAAGGAGAATTTGGGGCATTTTTATGTCTCTTGTGGTGCAGTTGGTTTGTATCAGAATTGCTCCACTTTTGTCTTTGTGCATATGCTGCTTTATTCTTTACTGCTGACATAGGCTGGACTAGTCACCAGCTTGCTGAATGACTCCATTGCACTGGTTACTTTAATAGTGCCTCACATTATTAAAGGGATTGTAATGTCCCAAAGTAAGTATGCACAAAATTGTAGATGCCATAAAAAAAATACTTAATGACCTTACTCGTATCTCTCAGACCTTTATGGTTTGAGAGATATCAGAAAATAAAATTCCCCGCTACCTCCCCCTTCTCTTGTGTCAGCTGTCGGCTCTTCTGAATCTCTGACATCGAGATATCTAACTATAAATACTTAATCTGAATGGTCTACAACATGTGCCTGGTTTGCAAGCACACGTTGTAGACCATTCTGATGAACTATTTATAGTTAGATATCGCTATGTCAGTGCTCCTGAAGAGCCTCGTCTGGTCGCGCAACCAGATTCTGCCTCTGACAGCTTTACAGCTCGTCAGACAGAAAGGGGAGGGAACAGAGACCTTTGTTTTATTATATCTCTCAATCCATAAAGGTTTGAGAGATATGAGTAAGGGCATTAAGTATTTTTTATTGCGTCTACAAGTTTGGGCATACTTTTGTTGGGACATTACTATCCCTTTAAGAAAAAAACAACCGCCCCCACAAAAAACATTTCATGGTAAGCATCCAGTAACCTAAACAACATCTAGGCCAGTGATAATACCTGCTAACTGTAACAGTCTACCATTTTTTTGCCTTTTTGTTAACCCCTGACATTTTCCTTTGGAACTTTGCCAGTTACCTGGTAGTGATGGTGATGGTGTGTGTGTGTGTGTGTGTGTGTGTGTGGTGATTGTGATGGTGTGTGTGGGTTTCAACACGGCAGTTAAGTTTCCATGGCTACCAGTGCAGAAGGACAAACCTGGGAGCAGTTCTATGACTACAAAGGCTGATCAGTAGGGGATCAGTATGTGTGGTTCTATGGGGGGGGGCAAGGCTGGCGAGGCAGTGTTGTTATATGGTTAACATGGGGCAAAGCTGGGTGACCATGTGTGGTTTTATCGGTAATGGGATACAAGGCTGGGGGGACAGTATGTGGTTCTATGGATAAAGCGGGCCAATGTTGGGGCAAAGCTGGGGGGACAGTATGTGGTTCTATGGATTAAGTGGGGCAATGTTATGGGGAGAGTGTATGGTTCAATGCATAATGCGGAGCAGTGCTGGGGGCCAGTGTGTGGTTCTATGCATAACATGGGTCTAAGCTGGGGTAACAGTGTGCAGTTAGATGGTTATTGTGGGACAAGGCTGCGCGGACGGTGTGTGTGGTTCTGTGCCTAATGTAGGTCAATGCTGGGTAGGGATAGTATTATTCTATGGTTACTTTGGGGACAAGGATGGGAGGGCAGTGTGTGTGATTCTATGGTTAACACAGGTAAGAATAAAAGCAGAAAAACAGCACTCTTCACAAGAATTCCCACCAAGGGAGAAAGATCCATTTTTTGCTGTTTTCTCTGTTGGGGCAATATATACTGCCTACTCCTGATCTCTCTTGGCTTACCATACTCTACAGAACACAGGAATGATGATGCTGGACACTATCTGAATGATAGAAAACCCAGACTCTAATTCATAATCTAATCACATGCTGTATCCATCTCCATGAGCAGCGGAAACATTGTCCTAATCTTCATTCATATTGGGAAGAAAACCAGGGACCAAATACAAGTAAGACAATGTAATTTTTTTTGCAAAGTATGTTAACCCATTGAATGCTAGAAAGGTTGCTAATGCATTGCTTTGCAATGCGTTGGAGACATTTCTAGCATACAAGCTGTTAATAAATTACTTTGTACAGTTGTGGTTGTTAATATAAAATAAAAGCAGAATATTAATACTTAATAGCATAATATTCATCTTTTTACTTTATTTGTTAAACCTAATTAATTAATCATCATATTATGTATTATATATGTTACACAACAAATAGACCTCCCATAATAAAACAAAATACAGTTAAAACTCACATTCTGACCCTTATGTGGAAAGCAAAATAATGTATGAGCAATTCTGGAACAAAACAATCATATCATAAGTGTGTTATTAAAACTTCCCATTGATATAAATAGGGCTGGTTTAGTCACAGACATTGTCCTTGCCAGAGTAACAAAATGATAAGGAACTTTCTGAAGATGTAGGTTGTCTAACAGAGGAGTCACTATGATCTCAGGAAAAATTAAAATCATTCCCTTTCAACTGAGAGTCCACTTGTTGTTGCTTGTTTCATGGACTTCATTCATTATCTTTTCCAGGTCTGGCCCAAAAAAGGAGGGTAACCCAAAGTGGTAAACATGTCTAGTAGCCACAGAACCTACTGAACATTTAACCACCATGCTGGCAATCTCCAGAGCTGTCTCACAAGTTGAGACATCAGTGTCTTGTAAATGTCATATTGTGTTAAGGATATCCTCTTTAGTAGCATCCTCCTGGATCTCCCAGCAGCAAAAAAACAATAGTTTAAAAAATGAATCCAACTTTTTATCTGTTTTTAGCCTGTTGGCTAGAGAGGTCTAAAAAACATTGCTTGAAATATATTTGAAATGGGTATTCAACCTATTGAATGTACCAGAGACTGCTTTAGCATTCAATGGGTTAAAACCCCATTTAACCCTTTGAGCACCAGAGGGGTATGGAATGCATTGCCTCTGGTGCTCAAAGGGTTAAGCCAATGGAAAAAATGTATGTGTCCCATTTGGTGTGGTTGGTTTGCTCTATAACTTGATCATCTTTTTCTTTCTGCATAAGACCCTGTGGTCCTTATTCATTAAGCTAAAGACATGCAATTCTAGTACAACCAGCCACAACACAATGGTGTCGAAGGGGTGGTATTGCAATTTACATATATATTGAAGGTCAATACAAAGAACTGTTTGGGGAACTACGTACTGAAAAGGATGACCAAAAAACTAGTGGACATCCTCCCTTTGAGTGCCAGAGGGGTAGGCAATGAATTATAAAGCAATGCATTGCATAACCCTCTGGCATGCAAAGGGTTAAGACTAGAGAAAGGCACTTTTGACTACAACAAAGGCAGGAATTTTTTACAATAAGAGCAGTGACGTTGTGGAAATCTTTGCTTCCTAAATCATACTATATATACTTTCAAAAAAGTAGTGGATACCTTTCTAGCTCAGAGAATAATGACAATTGGTTTGCATTATGATAGGATGTTGAGCCAACAAAATATCCTGCCTTTTGGAGTCAGGCCGGGATTTCTTCCTCACTTGGGGTTTAATTTGAAATGGCTTTATTAGTGTTTTCCTTCCTTTAGATCAACAAAGGAAATATGGAAACGGCTGAACTGATTGGAGGCCATGTCTTTTTGCAGCTTCATTATGTATATTACTGTTCTACTGCTATGAAATATGTGACACCAGCTGTATATACTGTATGAGTTTCATGTCTGATACCAATTCATCATTACGAAGAAATTGCATTTGCAGTATGAGGATGCAAAGTTTTTCAATCAGGAATATAGTCCAATTAACATCAAACAGTTTACAAGTTTTCTCGGGTACTATATATATCATCTACAAGTTTAGTTGCATGTAACATATTAACAAAAGCATATAAGTAAAAGCACTTGAAAAAAGTAAATGACAATTGTATGATATAGATAATTGGAATACCTTAAGAGACTTAACTAACATTCTCACTGAGACCCTCAGTACCCTCAACCCTGTCTGATTCAAAGAGAATCTCAACCTAGTCTATAGAATTGCACATTAAGAGGAACCTAGCATTATATTTTACGTTGAGCATTTTTCTAGCTGAAGTGCTATCCTGTCAACAGAAAGAGTTTTAGCTATATCTCTGGACTACTTTTTTGGTCATAGCTGCATGTAAAGTGTAATAAATTAAAAACTTCTACTTATGGGTATGTTTTTGATAAGTTTATTACTGAGATGGAATTAACTAAGCCAGAGTTCCCATGGTATTAAATAATGCAAATTTCTATCCTAATCCTGTTGTGGCTTGATTGCGCAAGTAGAATGCAATATCTAAAGAGCATGTTGAGAGCTGCATAGCCTTAGTGTGGACCATTTAAGGTATTAATAAAATAATGGGAACAGCCAAAATAGAAATGAAATGTGCACTCTACAGGTTGTGTTTATCACAGGCTGGGTTATCCAATATGTGTGCATGTGCAACTGGCTTTGCTCCAATCAGGAAACTGGGCACTCCAAGGGACAGAAAACTTTGCTTGAACCTAAAAAGACACTTTTAAATTAAATTAATGGGCATGTACATTTTATTAAGCACCAGATAGTTGTGGGTTCCCATTAATATTATTTATCAAATCCCAACACAGCATAGTCAAAGAACACCATAGAATTGTTCTTTCAGTCCATCTGAAAATAAGAATTTGTCTGTTATTGTCTGATTCTCTGATAATTTAATTCAATAGACCATGTTCATGTTATGTCTGTCCTTGTACTAAATCAGTCACATGCAAGCTTATAGAGTTGCAGGGCAAAATAGTCTAGATGTATAAATTGCTTGAGCTTTGTTTTTGCCAATGTTCTAAAACTAAACATTATACATATCTGTTTAGATGCAATGTATCTTAGATTTTGAATGAGTTAATAGAGTAGTTAGTATGTGTATGCACTGGTAAATAATTAGCATGAAACTGTACATTATGTTCCAAGAAGGAACAGGGGAAATCCACTTTAAATTAATAGATCCGTTATGACTTTTTAAAGCAGAATGTAGCATAGGTTACCTTGGCCTGCCTGGGCAACTGTTCATTCCAACCCTCTCTCCTTCATAATTCAAAAGGGGCCTAAAACAGATTTCAAATAAATGCGATGCTTGTCCCTTAGACAATAAAGAGGTTAATCACAATACAATTGAAAAATTCTACAATAAAATTTAAGCCAAAAAACACTAAACTAGCATTAAAGTAACAGTGAAAAAAGGAAAGAAAAAAAAAAGCTTAAAGATTTGGAGATAATTATTCCACTTTGTTGATGACATTATACATTTTAGAGAGAATCTTAACTTTGACTTATCAACAGATTTTTCCTTCACAATGTTTCCTGTCATAAGCTACTATTTTATTGTTATAAACTGTTACAATGTTTAAATAATATTTGATCAAGTCCAATCAGTCAAAGAAATTCACCCCTTTCACAAGATGCTGTAGTGCTTATACACTTGTCTACGAGGTTCCCATGACCTCCTGTGTTGATGGATCTCCCATCAACATCATACTAGATATCCATCAAATAGATACAGGTCTAGGTATATACATATATGATTATACTGCAATCAGTTTTTATTGGTACACCTTCCTAATAGCAATTTGCTAATTACTTACACCAAAAATTATTCCCATAATGCCACTGGCACCAAGGAGAAGGCTGTGGGGAAGCTTATGAGCATTTTTTTTTGGTGTTTCTCTTATCTCTGTGTTATATTTTAATAACAAAGAGATTGGTATCACTTTACTCCATTTTCCTACACTTACTATTGAGGTTTGCTGGCATTAATATCAGAGAGAGTGTGCATGTATGCATTAGTCTATACCATGAGTTTCAGCTGCAGGAGTTGGAGGTTAACTGCAAATAAGTTGTTTTGGCAGATTTGCACATTTTCTCCAGGAAGTCCTTGTGTGTATTTATATACTAACATACATGGTCTGGTATTGTCCAGAGTGTGTAGCATACACAATATTATATATCTCTCAGTGTCATTCCTGTCTTACATTCACAAGTTGGCACTCTCTTTTGATATCTTGCTGCCTCTGGCTTGGTTTCTTACTGCCACAATCACTCCTTCTGAGCCACCTCTATCTATACAGCTTCCTGACATTCTGATTGGTTTGTAGGGATATTTAACACCTGTTCCCTGCCTTACCTGTTTCCTGTTCTATGAGTCAGTTCTCACTGTATTTTCCAGGATAGTTTTTGTCTCTCCATGCTAACCTCTGCTAGCTCCAGAACCTCTCTGCCTTCTACCCACTGATTATTTACCTAATGCCTGTTAGTGTTGATTACCCGGTATTGAACCTCCGGACTGACTACTTAACATCTCTTTCTGTTTGCTAATTATGGTCTGACCCCCAAGATATTTTGGCATTGAACTTCTGGACTGGCTCTGCGACTATTCTCTCAATCTGCCTATTTTGGTTATGACCGCTAGCCTCTTGGAATTGAACCTCTGACTTAGCTTTCCTTCTACGATTCAGACTACTGACTTTGTGCCTGATGCTTTGGTTTTGTTCGATCTGCATCCGAAGCCTCTACACCTGGTCTTCCTGTGGCATCCAGGTTATTACAGTTGTCTGTCATAGTGTTCCTCTAAGCTGTTTGCAGCACATTCTACATACCTCTGCATCAGACAGCTCTGTTCTTGAAGAAGCTTCATGATGCTACTCAGCTGTTAAATGAATAGCATAATATTACTGTACTCTTAAAGTGGCAGCACCATACAGCTCTGTAAGATGCCACATCAGTCTGCTTGCTCTCTTTTCATCCACAACAGACTTTGTACATGTCAAGTTAAACCTTGTACAGTCAAGTTAAACCTTTCATCTCTCTACTTGGAAGTCTCACTTATGCTCCTTTTTGTTGCTGGGCCTCTTACTGCTGACTCCTGCTAGTCTGCATAGAGGATCCTCTTCTCCTGTACACCTGGCAACCACTGTACTGGTACCCGGTTTTTTTCATCATGGTCTGGCCCAGATCAACTGGGATCAGACAATCTGACCTTGTGGTCAGCAACTTTACCTCCTGCTAACAAGTTGCAACAAGGAGGTACTCGGAGCTGGCAATGTTCTCAAGCTAGGTACCCTAGTCTTCACTCCCCAGCTACTCTCCAGGTTGCCATCCAGTTGTTACAGTTAGACCTCGCCTCATTATGGATCCCACAGATACCACTCGTCTGATAAATTGACAGGAGAAGCAAAAACAGGTCCTCTCTTTTCATGCCTCACATTTACAAAGTCTTGAAAGGAAGATGGATGACATTTTGGAGATGTCTCTCCTTCAACCAAATCACACAGTAGATTATAAGCCTCCTAAGATACCTCTTCCTGAAAGGTACTCTGAACATTCTTCTGTGTGCCATGGTTTTCTCAATCAATGCCTGCTGTATTTTTGATCTTGCTGCAAAGTTGCAGTTCTCATACTATTTTCTCCCTACTGAAGGAAGAAGCATTGGTGAGGGCATCATCACTAGATTCTGATGCCTTTTATGCAGGATTTGACATCCCAGGATGTAGCGCAGCGTTGGAGGCATCTCTTCTGGAGTTACATCAAGGTAGCCAGTCTGTCTGGCAGTGTGTGAGTGAATTTCAAACACTTGCTTATGAGACAGAATGGAATCCTGGAGCCTTAAAAGCAGCTTTCAGAAGGAGTCTCAATGAGGAAATTAAAGATTCTTGAGGAGATTCTTGAGGACTTGGAAGGCTTGATTGCCTTACTTCTAGACCTGGATAGATACCTCCAAGAAAGAGATTGGTCCAGAAGAATTCAATAGGATCTACCTCCTCAACACTTTCCTGAGTCAAGTAAGCTACAAAGAGGCTGTTAGACAAGTGACCAGCGTATCCCACCTGTCTCACAAGACTCAGGAATCTGGCATCATATTTCATGAAACATGTCCCACTAATCTTGCAACTGGAATCCTTCACAATGAGATGGTTTGCTTGGATGCTGTCTTATCTCCTTTTGCTCTTATTATCTGGGGGTTACCATAGCTATACTGACATAAGCCTACCATTGACTGGAGCATGGTCAGATTTCTGGCTGTATGCCCTTTGTGCTTATCAAATTACCTCACTAAGGTTCCCTCAGTGGCTTCACTTGATTCCTTGGGTGGATTCTGTCAAGACTATGTTTCCTCTCGAGTATTGGTTCTTTCTTGATATCTTCTGAAAGTCTGAATAACTGCCTCATCATTGCACTTTTGTAAGTTATGACAAGCTGGAGCACCCAATGTAAACTGCCTGGCTAAACTCTGTTAAGGAGGGTCCTCACAAAGAGATGACAGACTGCTAATTGATATATAAAACAAGATACACAGCAACAACACAGAGGTTAAATCCAAGGTAGGCCCCAGTGAGCCAGATGCTTGAGAGCGATGAGTGGGGTTGTAGTTGGCTGGCGAAGGTTATTCCCTAGGTTGCCTTGCTGCGGCCTAAGCAAGGTTAAAGATGCTGGTCACAAGGCAAGGTTAGTGCTGACTGGAGGAGCCGTCCCACACCCCAGATGGCAACCCAGAGAACAGCTACTACCCACTGGGGTTGAAGAAGGAAAACAAACACACAGACTACCTGCAGTACCCATCAACAGTTGCTGACTGAATGCAGTAACTTGAGGCTCTGCTGGAAGGACTGAATGAGGACAGGCAGACAGGATCAGTCCAGGTTCAAAACAAGGACTGGAACTGTAAACAGGATAGTCAGATAGAGTGAATACTCAACTACCAACGCAGGATAAAATGGATGGTTGAAGTCTGACCTGTGGTTGACGCCCGACTAATGGTCGAAGTCCGACTGGTAGTGGAAGCAATACAGGGAGATAAGGGAGTCAGACCCCACAAGGGGCAAGGAAGTCGAGTGGTCAGACAAGCCAGGTTAGTAACAGTTGGGCAAAGCAGTAGAAAGCAGCAGATGGAAAAATGGTCGAATAAGAGAGCCAAGATTGATAACAGTTGAGCAAAGCAGTACAAGGAAGCAGACAGAAAAATGGTCGGATAACGGAGCCAAGGTCAATAACAGGATATCAGTCCACAGGCATAGTACCAAATTGTAGAGCAGAAAAGAAGTCGAAGAGAAAGCTGGAGCAATACACAACAAACACACTCTGGAACTAGACAGGAATCATGGCTCAAGAATTTGAACACTTTGATCGGGTGTCAACACTAAACTGCTGGCACTTGATAAAGGCTCAGAGAACACGCAAAACAAGGCAAATGAGGAATCACAAGAAAAAGCAGAAAAAGAGGCAGAACATGGCAAAATGTGACTGTCTCATCGATTTGCTTACTGGAACCCAACCCCTTTCCTGGTTGCACCTTCCTCCTTTATGCTCTAGAAAATGTGGTTTTGACAGAGTACATTAACCCCTTAAGGACCAATGACGTGCCAGGACCATCACATTAGTCTGACACTTAAGGAACAGTGACAGACCTGGCACATCATGGAATTCCGGGTCCCTGCACAGCTGCACTCCGCTCTGGGATCTCGGAATTCATTGTACAACAAAAAAACTTGTGGTCCTTAATTGCTGGCCGCACATCTGGGAGAGAGTTGACCAGAAGAGTGCCTTTAACCCCAGACTTGAGCATTATAATTATCTAGGGGGCTGGCAAGGTTCTCAAGCTACTCACCCTAGTAATCATTCCCCATCTACTCTCCAGGTTTCTATCCATCTGTTACACTTACAGCTCCTTCTCACTATTGCAGTACTGAAGTCACCATCTCAGTTTCTGTGTGTGTCTCTCTTCTGTGCACTCTCTCTCTCCTGTGAGTTCACTCACTCTTTAGTGTGTTAATTCTTGAGTTCATCTTCTTTTGTTGTCTCTCCCTCTCTCTTACAAGCAGTCTCATTCTTGCATGCTCTGTCTTGCTGTCTTTCTTTCTTGTGTCCCTGTAAGGCTTTCTTTTTTATATATATAGATTAGCCATTGATCAAATAAGATTGATCAAACACATGGTCATATATCCATATTTTGAACACTTGAGTTCCTTATATACATTTGTCCATCTTGCTGTGTTTGATTAGTATAACTCCTGAAACCATTTTCAATTAAACAAATTGCATTTTGCGTTTGGCATATGTTTTTGTTGTATGGTGTTTGGCATATTGCATATTCTGTATAGCGGTTTGCATATAATGTTTTGGTATTGCATACATAGTATTTAGTATTCATTATAGCATTTTGCATATAATGTTTTGAGTATTGCATTTCGGGAATTGCATTTTGCATTTGGCAAATTGTAGTTTGCTTTTGGCATATGTTTTTTGTCACAAGGTGTATGGTGTATTACTTATAGTTTTTGTGTATAATGTTTTGAATATTGCATCTAGCAAATTTCATTTTGCTTTTGGTGCATGTTTTTTTTGCATTTTGCTTATTCAGTATAGTGTTTTGCGTATAATGTTTTGAAAATTGCGTTTGGTGTATTGTGTTTGGTGAATTGAGTTCTGCGTTTTGCATATTGTGTTTATCTTTTTGAGTTTTGCATATTGCTTTTGGAGTATATTGTTTGGTGTATAGCCTATTGCGTATATTGTATTGCATATAACATTTTGGGCATATAGCGTATTGCATTTGCCTTATTGTGTTTTTTCTATAGCATTGTGTGTTTCTTGTGAGTGTGCAGAGTGTGTGTGTGAAGAGGGTATGTGCAAAATGTATGTGCAGAGTGTGTGTGTGTAGAGGGTGTGTGTAGCGCGTGTACGGTGTGTGTGTAGTGCGTGTACTGTGTGTATGTAGTGCATGTACTGTGTGTCTATACTGCGTGTGTGTGCATGTGTAATGTTTGCAGGATTTGTGTGCATAGAGCGTGTGTTTGTGTGCGCGCAGAATGTGTTCATGTGTGTGTGTGCGAATGTAGTGTGTGCACACAGTGTTTGCATAGAGCATGTGTTTGTGTGTGTGCAGAATCTATGTGTGTGTGCGAGTATAGTGTGTGCACACAGTGTGTGCACGAGTCTAGTGTGCACATGTTTAGGTTGTGCATGCAGTGGGTGTGTGCACATGTAGTGTGTGTGCTCATGTAGTGTGTGGGTATTGAGCGTGTGTGTGTATAGTATGTGTGTGCACGTAGTGTGTGTGCATTCAGAATGTGCGTGCATAGAGCATGTGTGCATGTGTAGTGTGTGTGCAGGGTGTGTGTGCGTGTAGCGTGTATGTGCGCATGTAGCGTGCAGTATTGTTTACATGTGATGACATGATTTACAGTGTGATTTGTTGCATGGTTGGGTCCCATTATCACTGTTTGTCTGTTCATTGCTCAGTTTTCTGTTGGTGATTAACACATCATCAAAGAACTACAGCCTGTGCTAACAGATGATGTTGTGTTAAAAGACATATTCCCCCAACCACCTATTCTGCCATTCAGGCAACCACTGAACATGAAACAAAAATTGATCAATAGAAAACTGATCAATGAATGGGCAAACACAGATAATGGTCCCCAACAGTACAACAAATCATGCTGCAAATTATGTCAACACACTTGTGTAAACAATACTGTACAACACAACAGCAAGATATAAGACATTAAAGGTTCATATTTGTATATCTGAACCTTTCGTATATATGAACCTTTCATATATGTGATGCAATGCACTAAATGTGAATTGGGATGTTGTATTTGTGAAACAGGCCTACCAATAACCTAAGGATGAACACACACAGACAATCTATTGAGAAATACCATAAAACTAAGGACCACACCCCAACACGTCATCATTTTACCCAAGATAACCATTCCATCCATTACCTTAAAATCAAAATACTCAGAGGGAACCTCAAAAATACAAAGGAGAGAAAGACATTTGAAATTAAGATGATCAGTCACTTCAACACCAAACCCACTGAATTTAATAATGATTTAGGATTTGTTTCACATTACCAAGATTTTATATATTAGTTCCTTCTATTTATTTTGTTCTGGTACATTTGATCATTTGAGTGCTGGAGTGGTGTGCAGTGTATTGCTCTGCAATGCATTTCGCACCACTTTGGCACTCAGGGGATTAATAATCTCTCTCATAATATTTTTCTACTTGCATCTGTGCACGTTGATTCTGTCTGTCTCCCCCGTCTCTCATGTTGCCACCTTCCCCTCACATTCCTATCTAGAGATTCATTTCTTACCATTTTTAAACTTTCATGGCTTTTCTGCTTTTTTTCTGCTCATGTTACCAATATGCTTTAGACTTGATAAAGGGAATATACCTCTCGAAAGCTTGTCTCAATATTATTGAATGTTAGTCCAATAAAAAAAATGTATCATCATAAACTGAAATACTCAATCATTTGACATATATTAATATGTGTGTGTGTTTAAGACCACCTTTGCTCATGGTATAAAGTGTATGTACTCTTTTCTTTTTATACTAAATAGTGCATAAAAACAGGACTGCATAGGGATATTTTAATGAGAGCAAAAGTAGCTATATTCTGCTTTGTTTGCCAGTTGCGGACACTTATGGTTTGTAACAGGACCTAGTACATCCGTGTTTTATTTGTTGAAGTTTAATATAGTATCTAATATTTTATGTCCTTTTTTTTAATATAAAAGCAACGTGTTTTAGCATAAATTTTTTTTAACCATTGGAGTGCCAGAAGGGTGGAAAACAGGAAAACACATTGTGAAGCAATTAAAACAATTGTTATCAACACACATGGGAAGCACATCAATGCATAGTTAATGTAAGATCTAGGGTTTGAGAACTGAGTTTATAAACAAAGGTAGGGCATTTGAACAAAGAAGTGTTAATACGCCTGCTGGGCTAAACTATATTCATGGATCCAATAAGAGCTGTGAGCAAAACAGAATTGGAAACAAAAACACTCAAGCTATGGTAACAGAAAGAGCATTGATCTTGCTTGCTTGGGAGGTAAAGCATGAAAATGTTTTGTAACCAGTATTGTGAAACAGACTTTAAAGGGATAGTAATGTTTCACAAATAAAAGCAGCTCTAATTAATTTTCATAGTATTTGGGCCATGGTGAGTGTTATTCCAATACTGTCAGAGTTCTAGTTCAAGAGTAATTGAATGATAAACTATCTCCCATGCCTCTTACTGATGTAACACTGCTCACCTCAGAGCAGCAAGACTATCTGGATGGATCACAGAGACGGACAATCTTCAGTGAGCTGGGTTTTCCTTATGCTCACAGTAAGAAGATTGTCCCTTGCTGAGAGCTGTCCGGTCAAGTGACCAGATTCCACATGTGAGGGGAGGTGGCTTACACTAGGTAAAAGGGGTGGAAGGGGTATATTTTATCATTCAATTACTCTTGAACTACAACTCAGATAGTACTGAAATAACACTCTACATGGCCCAAATACTATGAAGATTAATTGAAGCTTCTGTCTTTGTGAAACATTACAATCCCTTTAAACAGAGGATAAGAACCAACTAGCCAATCTAGTCCGACCATTTCCCTATCCATTTATCTATTTATGTCTTTGAGTTAATTTACTGTTTTAGCCTCAACAACTACTGCAACTCCATCTGTCACGTTTTGTGTCAAATAGTTTTCTTCTTACATTTTCTCTTTTGTTTCCACCTTTGTTTAAGGGCAATCCCTTTTGTTCCAGTATGTCTTTTACTGTGACAAATCCCTCCTGAACCTTCTTAAATTCCTTTATATATTTAAAGGTTTTAGTCAAATCACCCCTCTCCCTTCTATGCATATTAAGATACATGTTAAGGTCCTGGAGTCTTTCCTGATATTTTTTAAAATTTTAGCCTATGTACCATTTTGTTGACCTTTTGAATAGAAACTAGTCTTCATGGCTATAAGTGCCTATATTTTTATAGTGTAATGCATGGGTAGCCAACCTTCAGCTGTTTGGAACCACAAGTTTCATCATCCACAAAACAGTTAAATCTGGTTGAGGATGCTAGCAGTTGAAGTTTGTAATAGCTGGAGGTCCAAAATGGATTGCCCTTGGTGCAGATATCTTCCTCTCTTTGGTGCAGCTGATGACAACAGAACAAACTTAGACGTACCCGATTAGTATTAATCAAACACACTGCAAGCTTCAAATTACTACATTCCAAATGTATAAGAAGAAAATAAGACAGAAAAGAATAGTACAACCCGTTGACCAGATAGTGATGGTAGAACAATATTATTAATATCAGTCTTGTCCAGTTTTAAGGGTTATTTGAAAGGAAGTTCAGTGCTTTCTACCAGAAGGTAATATTGTCTCTATAACTTTCACCTTTATTATGCTACATTAAAAATAATAAAACATTGATTGTTAGCAATATTCTAATATTCTAAAGTTTAATGGCTTAAATTAGGAGACTCTGTAGTAATCACTCCTACAAACATATGTAATTATATGCTTGTATCCATTGTCATGGATACCTCATAATCCTATTTGCCCATTAACCTAAGATATTGCATTAAAGCTACACTTAGTGTACCCTCCACTCAGTAGAAGTATTTTTACCCTGTTTTAGGCTCAAAATTACTTCAGTTTGTGAGCTATTTCATATTATTCACAGATATTATAACATCCTATCTCATATGGAGTCTCTTCCATTTATTTTATGCAAGCCAATTATTATACAGGGATCAATTCACTCTATCCTTTCCCTCTCTTTACAATAATAGAATCCTACTTTAGTCAGCACCTCCATACCTCTTAGCTACTACCAGATTGCATACAGTTAAAAAATGTGTCCTTTAATTATATTTTACCCTGACCCATATCACTGTGAGAGTGTATTTATTAATCACCAGGGATCAGGGATTACTTAAATAAATTAGCTTAACAGTGATCACTATACTTTATGTTTTTATGAGTGTTAGATTCATATCACCGTGTCATAGAGTGTACATACACGGGGATAAAACAGTACCACTGTATTATCAAACTGGTTATTCAGAGGACAGTGTAATTAGTGGTTAACTATTTGATGTCCTTTCAACCAATCCAAGTGTTGGCTACATTTAGCTGATTGTAGCCTAATTCATTAACCCAGTATTGTAATCATTCATGTATTAAATTAACATAGTTGTACCCTATTGTTTATTGTTCAGTATCTCTTGAATGATTATACAGACACAACCATTCCCACTGTCATGCAATTAGACTGCATGCTCGATGTTTTAACCACCGCAGCTCTGGAACCAATTCTAATATAAGTTTTTAGTACATACTTATTCATATAATTACAGGTATAGTTAGATGGCTGCCCTCTAACAAGAATTTAACTGGCTCCAATTATAGTGATCCTGAGTTAACCTTATAGCAAGAGAAGGCACCATCTTTTAAAATACCTTTGATCCCCAACACTGTGTCCCCTCCTGGCTACACAAGGATCAAAGTGGCATTCACCTAGTGCAAGTGGTTCTAAAATACTAAGATGTCATTAAAGTAGTCTGGAGGTGCTCACATTTGAATACCTTTGACCCACATCACTGCACGTCTGGAAATTCCAACTATGCAGGGATCAAAGTGCATTCATTAACTGGAGGATTCCTACACAATTATAAATTAATATCTCACATTCATATAAGCCATTGACACACTGCCTACATTGTCCAAGTTTGATAATATACTAGTACTGTTTGATCCCCATGTATGTACACTGTATGACACGGTGATGTGAATCAAATGCTCATAAAAAAGTATAGTAATCACTATAAAGCTATTAAGTGATGTAGATCAAAGACAGGGTAAAAATTTAATAATTGTATACAATCTGGTAACAGCTGAGAGATATGGATGTACTGAATAACATAGGGTTCTGTTATTGTAAAGAGAGGGAAAGGATAGAGTGAATCGATACCTGTATAATAATTGGCTTGCATAAAAAAATGGAAGAGACTCCATATGAGATTGGATGTTATAGTATCTGTGAATAAAGTCAAATAGCTCACAAATTGAAGTGATTTTGAGCCTAGAACAGGGTAAAAATACTTCTATTGAGTGGAGGTTACACAAGGACTAAGTGCAACTTTAAACGTGTAAGTTTTCACGAGACTCTTTTACCTTCTGGTAGAAAGCACTGAACTTGCTTCCAAACAACCCTTAAGACAAGCCTTATATTAATAATCTTGTTCTACCATTACAATTTGGTCAAAGGGTTGTACTATTATTTTCTGTCTTATTTTCTTCATAAACATTTTGCTGATGACAACATCCCAGAAGAATAGTGCACAAGATGAGACAATAGTGATATTCGTTTATCCTTATTTGCTGAGGAGGACATGGTTTGTTCTACTGAAGGATCAGTGGAAGATCTAGTAATAAGAGCAAAGAATGTCCACTTCCCTATCAACACTCAGGCAGCTTCAGTCTGGATCCATGGTTCTTGAAGCCCCACTCTTGAAGTACCATGGGTTGTAAGATGTTGGTATGAGTTTGCTTATTCAGTACATTGGAGACTTCTCTAACATTAAGGGATTCAGCTTATGGCTTTTATTTGTTCCATATGGAACAGTTGGTTTGCCCCAAATTGCTTTTCTTATTCTTTGTGCATATGGTCCAGTTTTATACTAGCCCTATCTAAATTCAGAGGCAACAAATCTAACATTGAGAAATTAGTGCTAGAGTGTTACTGTGAGGTGACAAAAGACCAAGAGGACATATGTTATCTTTCTGTGGCACTTTAGATAATCGGAAACCAACATACAATTTTTAGACCAAGGGCTAAATTCTATTGCAGGTGCTAAATGTTAACACCCGTTTTATCAAATATTTTCCCATTGAAGTCTATGGGGAAACCTGGAGATAAAAGCAGAGATAAAATTATCACCTCTAATAGAATCCAGCCCCAAATCTGAAGCAGACAATGGGCTAAAATCCCCATTTACAGTAGATCAATGGGAATTTTTAATTGTTCCCTATGGCACAGTTCTTTTGTCCTGGAATTACTCCAGCTCTTTTTATTACATCAGATCCAATAGGGGAATGTATGAATCCTCCAGAAAAGTTCATTTTCTGCATCTAAATGTTAGCTTAAAACTCATGTAGTTGAACTTCGGGGTATGTACAAAGGGATATGATTACCAATAGACATACCGGTGCACACACTGCTTCATTGCTAAGACTTTAATGCGGCAAAGCCACAACCACTAAAGCATGTACAGGGAAAAAGGATAAAGTTATGATGATTTACTTTGTGTCTTGTTAGCACATGTCAAGTAACAAGGGGAAACTCAAAAACATCCATACACTCTCACATTACTTTCCTCTTGGTGAAGCTTGTTTAAGGATGATAGTTTTCAGTATAAGCAGGCAGTAGGCAGACATGGAACAAATAATATTGGATCCTACACCTATTTTAGTGCAGAATCATATTAATATACTCCTAATGTCTCTCATTTTAAAAACATAATTGAATTCCTGTCACCATGAATTTGTTTGCATATCTGAAACTTTCATTAAAACTGCTTTTGTGGTAAGTTAGTAAAAAAAGTCTAACAGATGCATCTTTTAGGAAATATTGATACTTTTATTTCTAGAAAACTGAAAGTGGCTCAGTGCTGCATAGAGTTCAATTAGCATCTGACCCCCACACTGTAAAGCTCCATTGGCATAATTTAGAACATGCTACAAGACTTAGAGTTCAACATAAATAAAAGTATAAATATATTGTAAACTATGCATCTGCTGGTCTTTTGACTGAAATGATACAGAGGCAGTTTTAATTCAACTTTAAATTATGAAAACTTGAATTGAAGGGGCCCTGCCTCTTTAAATCGCACTTGGATTATATTATGGGCATTGCTCATTAAAGTTGGTTGTTGCTATGAAATCTGTATCATTCCAGATTTATTTTGAGATATTATTTGATTAATACATTATGTGATATGTCAACTAGACTATCAGCTCTGTGATGTAAGGCATCTCCTCCTCTTCTCTTACTCTCCTTTCTCCCTTTGCACTCCCCACAAGAAGATAACAACTTGGCTATCACCAAGACTTGTAGTCCCAACTCCATTTCCACTCTTTTTGTGTATCTCATCTAGCATAAAAATACAGCTGCTTTCTGTCTCTTCCCCAGGCAAAGACTGGCAACATGTGGGAACTTAGCACCCCTTTTATGCTAGCACGGCAGCAACACATGGGAAAATCTCCGTGTGTGTGTGTGTGTGGGGGGTCCACTCTTATCATCGATTTCAATGTAATGACAAAGGTGGGAAAAAGATGGAAAACAACTTTTTCACAACAATTTTTCTGCAGAACGGAGAGTGACATTTTTCTCCTGTTTCACTTTTAAGGAAAAATGTCCCAAGGATGGATCAAATTTAAGAAGGAGTATCTAGGACTTTCGGTAATTTAATGTTGGTTATTGGAAACTTTTCTCTCAGGACCCAATTCCAATAATTTTTGAATAAAGGGCAGCTGCACCATATGAGTCATGTCTCCTACTCCATCTTATTCCTCCAACAGGTTTTATCCAGTTTGGGTCACATGACTGTTGTTTTTCATGTGTCCTATAGCATCTAGAGGTGATTCTATAGGTTTTTCCACTTCCAGAATATTTCTAGGTAAATGGTGAGCTGAAAATAAACTTTAACCCCTTATCTACTTAAGACATGCCAGGACCGTCATGGTGGTCCGGCACTTAAGGACCAGTGATGGTCCTGGTACTTCATGGATTTCTGGATTTGCTGCGTGGCTGCATGGCGCTTGGCAACCCTGGAAAACTTTCCTGAGAAAAAAATTACGTAGTCACTCTCCCACGGTCACTCTCCCACGGATAGGGCAGTTGTTAAGGGGTTAAGACTTTAATGCTAGAAAGGTCTCCATTACGTTGCTTTACAATGTGTTGAAGACCTCTCTAGCATTCAAGGGGTTAGAAGTCCTATTTAAATCAATGGGAATTTTTATTTGTCCCCTAAGGTGCAGTTGGTTTGCTCCAGAATTGCTCCTTTTGGACATCATTCAGAAGGCAAAAGATGAGCAATTTTGGACCAAACAAAACACTCTAGCATTGAAGAGGTTAAAAGTTCAATTTAACCCCTTGAGTTCCAGAGGGGTGCATAATGCAGTGCTTTGCAATGTGTTTTGTACCCTCTGGCACTCAAAGGGTTATATCAAAGACAATGTGGTATTTTTTCCCGCTGTCTGGTGCGGTTAGTTTGTTCCAGAATTGCTCCAGTACAGATGATTTGCCCTATAATTACTCCAGTTCTTCAACATTTAATGCTACATATTTCTTCATACGTCTACAGTAAATGTATATAAATAGTTTTTACATTAACTGAGTGGTTATAGGACTTTTCTTGCAGAATATAACAAAGGCACTCCCTCTGAGGAGAGATTCGTCATTCAATTGTTATTACAGCTCAAACTTTCAGCAACAGCAGTACCTATTTGTGTTTTGTAATACACTTTATGAGAGAACTTGAGTCACTGACTACAGACTTCTATATTAGATTGTGGGAAGAGCACCACCTGGTGAGCAAAATAGGAAATTGCAGTTTAATGTAAAAACAAAACTAAACCTTTAGGCTGTAATGAAAGCTCTCCCAGGAGTACAGCGCCCCTGTTTTAGACTGCAGCAAAATTGCTATAACACAGTTTTTCTTAAAACGGTTAACTGTTCCTTTTAGTTTGAATTAGCCACAATCGATGTGGTACATAAAAACAGTTTTTAGTTCAACTCAACTAACAATTTAACAACATTTGATAACTATTCATAGTGATGCTTTAACATTTAATTTATGCTCCTTACATAGCATATCCTTGTTGTTGTTTTTCAAACAATCGAACCATTAGATTTTTCCAGGCCCAGAAATCAAATAATATATTCCCAAATACATACACTTTGTAACTAATGATGTTATCATAGAACTTCTTCTATTGATTTCTTTCCTTCTCTTGTCATGGAGAGAAAATGTGTTCTCAAAGTAGGATTTAAAAGAAATCATGTCTTATTAATTCCCTAGACTATGGAATTGATTAAAAGTACATAAACAGACCAGTTTCTTGGAGTGAGAATGACTTCAGGCACCAAGAATTATACATACAAACTAATCAGCTTAGAGATGGGTTCCGCAGTAAAGGGTGTAGGGAAATGTGGATCCCTGAGCGCTCATTAAAACTGGGCACTAATCGCTAAGAGCAAACTTTGAGATCATTTTATTCAATTAGCTGCATAATACTAACTTATAATTAATTCTTCGCTAAAGCTGTATATGACCCTATTAACATTTTTCCACTGCTTAGAGGAGTAATAAAATTTGGAGCACAATAGGATTATATATGTCATTAAATTCCTCTTTTCTTTCTTGTCTTTATGAAATATTGTGTATTTGAAATAAATTCACTTATTGAGGCTGATGTACTAGGAAGAATGGGAAAAAAGAGCAAGCCAAATGCACCACAGGAAACATAATACAATCCGCAAATTACCATTGTGTTAACCCTTTGAGTGCAAGGCATATTCAACCCATTGCTGTGTAATGCACTGCAAACCCCTCTGGTACTCAAAGGATTAAAGAAGCTTTTAACCCATGGCATACTAGAGAGGTCTCTGACACATAGCAAAGCATTTGTATTGGCCCCTATGGTGACGCCTGCTTAACCCTTTGAGAGCCAGAGGGTTATCCAAAGCATTGCTTTTCAATGCACTGGATAACATTGTGGCACCAAAATAGTTAAGTGGACTTGCCCCCTTAAACCTTTCATTGCCAGAGGGGTACGCGCCGCATTGCTCTGCAATGCGTTTCTTACCCCTATGGCACTGAAAGGGTTAAGATAAGTTTAGTCAAATTGAAAATGAATCAAAATGAATCAAAAACTGCCTAAATGTTGTACTAGCTAATTGTTCGTAACATAAACAATTTTAAGAAATGAACCTTTAATTATTAGTGGCACAGTGTGGCACTTTATGGCAATTAATTCTGCAAACTCTCAAGGAGTTGAACTTTTAAACATTTGGTTACTAGAGAAATATCTGACTCACTCATTTAAACCCTGGGGAATTTCCTTCTTTTGGTGCAATAGGTTTGCTTCAAAATGACCTGTGGTCTATGAATGTGGTCTATCCTTTTAAAAACTCACACGCAAAACAGTGTGCATGGTCCATGAGCCATGTCGCTGTGAGTAAAAGGACAACGTGAGATCGAAAGTGCAAGATTCTCATGTTGCCGTCTTAAAATGTCACCTGCATCCACTTTGGTGCTCTCATACCTCCAGCCTCCATTCATAACTCTCCGTGCCTGCCATTGTAGTTCTGATCTTTGCCGACAGTACAGGGACCTTATTTGCCAAGTCCTGATTGATGCTCTCACAGGCAGGTGCTCATTTGGGATTCCCCCTGTCACTTTTTCAGAATCACCATGTCCCGCAATCCTCTCCCTTGGTATCCCGCTGTTCCACTCTCACGTTTTTTTTTTATCATCCTTTCCTTCCTGGGGATCTCCCTCCTACCTTGTCATCTACCAGTAGTCTTCCATATTTTAACCCTTTGAGTTCCAGAGGGATAATCAACGCATTGGCACTCAAAAGGTCGGAGAATGCAGAAAGGAGAACACTGAGCAGCAACCAGAGCTTGGCAAATAAGGTCCCTATACTGTGGGCAAAGATCAGAACTACAATGGCAGGCATGGCGAGTCATAAATGGAGGATGGAGGTTGGAGGTATGCGGGCACTAAAGTAGATGCTGGTGATATTTTAAGGCTGCGACATGAGATTCTCATATCACCCTTTTACTCATGGAGACATGGTTCACGAGCCGTGTATTTGCATGCTGTTTTGAGTGCAATATTTTAAAAGTGAACCCTATGAATGAATCTAGGGAGAATGCACATACTATGGTCACTTCTAATAGCACTGGGAGCAAACCATGCAGCCTCAAGTACAACCAAGCATCATAAAGTAACTCTCCGTGTTACCAAAATATAAAGATTAACCCTTTGAGTGCCAGAGAGGTATCCAACACATTGCAACACAAAGCACTGGGTGCCTTTCTGACACTGAAAGTGTTAAGTTCTCAAAATGATGTAATTTACAGCAAAATGGCTGTACAACACACAGGTAAATTTACTTCCCTGAAAACCAAATTAAACTTATCTAAACTTAACAGTTTAACCCCTTAATTGCCGGATGTGCGTGTACATGGCCAGCACTTAAGGACCATGGAGTGCTTTATTTCTTCTCAACCTGATTCAGGGTGTGCAGGACCGTCACTGATCCTTTTTCAGATGACAGCTCTGACACGTCATGGGTCCTTAAGGGGTTGATTCTGGTTGGTATACTTTAACACAGCCCAGGCCAACACTTTAAAGGCCCAATGGGGTATTTTGTCTAGCAAACAAATATAATGCAAAGAAAAAGTAAGTACACTATAGCAGAATAAGTGAAAAGACAGGAGGGGAACAGGCATTGCATAAAGATGTACAGGGAGGATAAGGGTGGCAGGAGGACTGGGATGATGTACGGTGCATGGAGGGAAAAGGCATGACAGACATGAAGGTGTGCAAGGAGGTGGAAGAAAGTGGGCATTACACAGAGGAGAAAGTGTCCCTGCAGTGATATGAGCAGGAGAGCTACCTCCCTACCCCACAAATCACCACCCAGCCATTGACTGTCATTTTAGTGCAGGAGGATCTTTGTCAAGATCAATAGTGCTGTGATGTAGACTTGTTCACCTGTATATGTGATCTAACTATAAATATGCCATTTGTCACTTGTTCCATTGTAGCGTGCTTATTATTTCTTTCAGTGGCTCTGTACTATGTTTGTTTGGGTCTCTCTCCTAGCACCCATTTTTCTCCTCTTTATATAGTGTGTAGTGTAATATTCTTCATGCAGAGAAGAGTTGTCACTGAATAGATTAGTAACTTATTCCTTGAACACTTAAACAGAAGTGAATAATGCTACTAGTAGTGATGCATGAAAAGTTTAATTTCATTCTGGCAGGACTTTCTGAGGAATATGAAACATATCTGTACTTTTGGAAACTGCTTATCTGCATGAACACCATGCCACCATTCAAACACAGAAAGTAAACAGCACTGGTTGTTTCATACATTCTCTCCTCTATGTGGAAGTGCCAATGGAAAAGACTGGACAGGTAAATATGTGAAATAACATGTTTTTTGGATATTAATGTGTAATGTTGGTGTCTGTGACTGTTCTCTGTGCATAGGAGGAGTAACTAGGAGCCACCGGACCCTGGTGCAGAAATTGCCATGGCCCCCCCAACCACATTGCCCCCAATCTCCACATTGCCTCTACATTGCCCTCTCATCTCCACATTGCCCCCAATCTCCACCTCCACATTGCCTCTATTGACCCCCCAGTGTCCATCTCCTACCTTCCTGGTGGTCCAGTGGCATTGCAGGAGAGGTCTGTGCCTCCTTCTGCACAGACCTCTATTAGAAGGTGGAGCTCTCACGAGGTCCTCTCCCCACTAATGCAGAGCATTGGGAGATGATGTAATCTCCCAGCACTCTGCATTACTAGAGTGCCGGAGAAGGAGCTCAGCTGCTAGAGGTCTGTGCCAAAGAATGCACAGACCTCAGCTTGTTACCTGTTGCGGGTGCTGGTCGGGGGGGTGGCCACAGGGGGCGGATGAGCCCCTGGAGTGACGGGCCCTGTCGCAGGTGTGACCTCTGCAACCTCTATTGTTACGCCACTGCTGTGCTTACTTGTGTATACATGTGTACTGTTGCAAATATAATGTGTGTGTATACATTTTAAAAACTTGACATTTTGTGCCAGCTTTCTCTCTAACCCCCAGTCTAGCAACTGCTGTGTTGGCTGTTGACCTATCTAGTGACCAGCAGGGTCAACTGTCTCCAGTATGAAACACCTTGTAGATATCTTGTTTATTACACACTTTGACAGATACAATTTTAATTGGTGTTGACATAGTTAAACAAAAGAAATTGAAAGTCACTGCAATAGCATCATTTTGCTTGTTTGTTCAAATGAAAAATGACACTTCCCATGAACAAGTAATGATATCACTTCTAAAACATCAGAAGAAAGGTAGAGAGAGTCTAGGGCAAACCAAGTGCACCATGGTGGACAAATAAAATTTCCCACAAGCCTCATTGTTTTAAAAGAGGCTTTTAACTCTCCACAATGCAAAGTGAAGGAATGCGGTCCTTAAGAGGTTAAAATAATGTCCTTAAGAGTCAAAAACATCCAAAAGAATAAAATACTCAAGTATAGCACTGAAATGTCATGGAAATGTTGAACAAATATAAAAAGTTCATTTTTACAGGAGCAGTAAAGGATTTTATGAAAAACATATGTGTTATAGAGAGCTCCCACTGCTGGAATATACTTCATTGTGCAGAGATTACAGCTGGAATGTACGTTTTGAACGCAATAGAAATTTGTGGTTTAAGAAAAAGAAAAAAAAGTTTGAGCTATAATGACTTTTGAATTAAATATCTGCCAGCAATGAGGGTTCCCTTGTTTAACTGATCAGGAAGTTACTTACAATATGTCATTTTTCTTTAAAGTGATAGTAATGTTTCACAAAAACAACTGCTCCAATTAATCTTCATAGTATTTGGGCCATGGAGAGTGTTATTTCAATTCTGTCAGAGTTGTAGTTCAAGAGTAATTGAATGATAATGTATCCCCCTCCCACCCCTTTTCCCTTGTGTAAGCCTCCTCCCCTCAGATGTGGAATCTGGTCTCTTGACCAGACAGATCACACCAAGGGATAATCTTCTTACTGTGAGCATAAGGAAAACCCTGCCCACCTTGACAGGTTTTTCAGGTTTTTCCTTATGCTCACTGAATATTGTCCCTCCGGACAGTCTTGCTGCTCTGAGGTGACCAGTGTTACATCAGTAAAAGGGGTGGGAGGGGGATACTTTATCATTCAATTACTCTCGAACTACAACTCTGACAGTATTGAAATAACATGGCCCAAATACTATGAAGATTAATTGGAGCTGCTTTAATTATAAAACAGTACTATCCCTTTAAAAAATCTTGCTACTCCTTTAACAAACTATTACCAGCAATACACTCATACCACTTCCTTTAAAGGGATAGTAATGCCCCAGAAAAAATATTTAGCATTTTGTAGGGCTTAAAAAGTTGAATTGAATGCAAAAAAACCCTGTCTCTCAAACCGCTATTGTTTGAGAGATATGTGCATTCAAAGTTTGACGTTCTCTACTGTCAGCTATAAAGCTGACAGCAGGAGATCCATGTCGGCCAACACGGAGGCTCCTCAGCTGAGCTGCAGTTGCGTTATTTAAAAAGGGTGACTTCATTAGAATGGTCTACAAAGTGTGCATGCAAACCAAGCACACTTTGTAGACCATTCCAATGAAGTCATTCTTTTTAAATAACGCTATTACAGCTCTACTCAAGAGCCTCCGTGTCAGCTGACAGCAGGAGATGTCAAACTTTCAATGCATATATCTCTCAAACCATACCGGTTTGCGATATAGGGTTTTTTTGCATTTGCGTTCAACTTTTTAAGCCCTACAAAATGCTAAATATTTTTTTCTGGGACATTACTGTCCCTTTAAGACAACTAACATATTCAATTCTTTAAATATAGAAACATTATTTTCAGTACTAAAAACACCCCTCTAAAACATACAGACTAAGTCATTAGTCTACATGAAGTTATAATCAGAAAGACAGTTTTTTCCTTTTAATTATAAATGACATAAATGAAAGCTCACAGCAGAATACTTTTCACTATATGCACAATTATAATGAGTGAGGATCTTGTTTGCATTAAAACAGTAATAGAAATCCAAACATTGCTATTAGAGTCCAACATATACAAAATAGACACTTTTTATATAGGTTAATGGGCTGAAGAATGCCTGGTATTTTAATGATTTTAAATATAGGCCATATTTTTTTAGTTCAGTTACGTACATTAGGCTATGAGCAGAGACATATATGTCAGTGGTTGATGACTCATATGTACAAGACTGAGCAAATTATAAGGTGACTCATGCTTATTTGTCGACAGACAATATTGAGCTATACACCGTTCTACAGATATATTTCAAGAAATAACCTTTTTTTTTCTTTTTTTTTTTTTAATAAAACAAAGGCATACCAGACTCTCAAAGAAATAAATTGTCTGTGTTGTTAATACAAAATGATGCTAATGTTTAAAAGTCCCATTTAAATCAATTATACATTTATCTTCTTATAGTGCAGCTGATTTGCTCAAGAACGTCTCTCATTCTCTTAGTACACTAGTCTAATTTCAATTCAGCAGTCACACCAGACTCTTCAAACGTTGAATTGTCTGTGCTTTTAATTCTTATTGAGGATGATGCATTAAGAACTGGGGGGTTATGCAGTAAAGTGGGACAAAGACTTATATAGCAGAGATGATTTCTCCAATGATATTTCTTCTTCAATTTCTATGTTATTCTATTGAGGTCATGCATTAAGGTCTCTCCCACATGAGCATTTTTAGTGCATAGGCACCATAGAATAGCATAGGAATTGGAGAAGCGATATCACTGGAGGAGTTATCTCCGATTTATCACCTCTTTATCACACCTCAGTGCATTTACCCCAGGAATAACCCTAAAGCAAACAAGTACACCAGAGTGGGCAAATGAAAACAAGCCAAACTGCCATTGATTTAAATGTATTTCACAGAATTAAAATGAAAACCACTTTTAATTCAATGTCAGTTTTTATTTAGCACTTCATAGGATACAAATAAAAATTCTCAGAATTCCCATTGAAATAAAGGGGGTGCTAGCATTATGAATGATAGGGAGGTCTTCCATGCATTAATTTGCAATGAGTTGGATACCTTTCTAACATGCAAGGGGATCAAATGAATAGGAATGGTGCAGTTGGTTCATCCAAGAATCACTCCAGTTCTTAGTACATCAGCCTAGATAAACCACATTTACCAACAAACTCTCATGAATATATAATTCATAATGTTCCACATAACTGCAATAATATGGTTTATTGTAATATCTAATAGAGCCAGGCATTCATATAACATTTTTGGGCACCTGTTCAGATACAGATGCAGCATAAGAGATTTGCTTCCCTCTTTAACGCTTTGAGTGGCAAAGAGGGATCCTCTCTGGCACTTGAAATGTTAAATGAAGACTCTTTTTGAGGCTATGGGGGAATTCTATTCTAACTTTATGCAGACTTTTTTTATTCTAAGTGGCTTAAGTAAATAAAGAGTTACAATTTATGAATAGATACTTGCTGTAACAATGTATTACCCCTTTAGGAAATATCTTCTTAACCCTCTTCTTAAAATAAAAAGGTTTACACTCTCCCCTTTGTGAGGTGCAAAACATCTGTATGCATACAGGGAACCTCCATAGAAACCCAAATGACATAGAAATATCTCATAAAGTGCACAATTTATTTCACATATTTGGATGTTTACGATTTTCCATTTGGACTTCCACTTATTTGGGGTGGGGGTGATGAATCTCCCAGTGCAGTTCATTAACTGTGCTGCAACTCAGCATATGTACGAATAGTGCATCCTGACACACACTCTCATTGTTAAGACCATAGTGTCAACAAGCCTTGAACGTTTTTCATATAACATGTGTAGAAACTTGAATACTTTTACATATTTTTCTACTGCACCTTGTTAGTGCCTAGTGAGAAACACAGAAATTGAACTCCCCAAAACACTATCATTAGTTTAAGCAAAGATAATACTTAGGTGTTATGAAAGTGCAGCACACAAACAATGGTTCCTGGGCCAATTTTTAGCCTGGGATTGCAGAAATAACCCCCCCCCCAGTGACTGGGTCAGTGACAAAGAGACTGTGTGTGTGTGTGTGTGTGTGTGTGTGTGTGTGTGAAAGATGAAGAAAGAATAAGAGAGATAATTTGGTCATAGGGACAAAGAAGGGAATAGATCACAAGGTCAGGAAGGATTAGGCATCAGGAGTGAATGTACATTAACAACAGTCAACAGTATTGTTGCCATGTCCATCAAACATACCAAGGGTACGGGTAAGGGAAAGGAGGGATAGGAGGAGTGCATAAATATGTTAGTGGTAAAAACATTGAATGCTACCATGGTTGCAGCAGGTATTGCAATGTGATGATGATGATGAACATCTTCCTAGTGATGAGGTGTCATGCCGAGGCATGAGTTGTCCCTCTGGGTTGTATAATTTGTTTGTTTGCTTGCTGACCTGTATGTTATTCAAAGTGCACCAGTCCTAGGCCATAAAATTAGCTGAGTAGATAACATCACCAGAAACTGAATGAGTAGATCACCAGAGCAGAACAGAGTGTCATAAACTATACTGGACCCTCTGCACTAATGGGGTTCATCCAGGGGACAGTCAAATATTATGAAATAGGGAGAACATGTATATAAAGTGTAAAATGGTTCAATACAAACATATATTCAGAATGCCCAGGTTTTACCCTTGTGGTGGGTACTAAACATGCCAGGGAGAGGTGTTCCTGCTATGAATTACAAGAATAGCCATTTTGCAATCAGTTAGACCCAGCATGTTTGGTGTCCAGATATTCACACAGATATGAGGAATATGATTATTATAACATTTTAGAGGTGTGCTGTGGGATGCATGTTTTGAAAAGCCTTATGATTTTTCAGGTAGAACTCTTCAGTAGCATCCCTGGCAGGTTAGATTGAGTGGGCTGTAAACAGTCAGGCCAGACCCCTGACCCTCCCAGGAAACACCCAGAGGGTCTGACCTCTTATAAACAACTGTGGAATCCTATTTAATATGGGTTTTTGGATAACTACAGGGAATTTCTTTGTAACAACTGAAGGGGGATATACCATCAGAAGTTCCCAAGGACTCTTAAAATACAGGTAATTGTATTTAAGGATTTCTTGTGTTTCTCCCATTTTATTTTATGGACTGTGTTGCCAATGTGTAATCTTTATTTGTGTATGTCATGTATTTCTGTATTTCTGTAACCAGCACTGTGAAGCCTTTTTTCAGATTAAATGAAGGAAGCTCAGTTAGAACACCCTACTAAAGGTTTAATTCTATGTCTAATATTTAAGGTGATTTTATACTGTAATTCTGTTGAGTTTGGGGCAACCTAAGACTCCCAGATATAAAGTCTTGGTGGTGGCAGCAATTTGTAGTACTGGGGTGATAGTGCAGGAGGGATTTCAGGGGTTAATTTGGTGGTTGCCAGGAATAGTAACAGGTAACCATGGGTCTGGTATTGTTAACACTTTCACTCCCACACTCTCCCCACTGTCTCAGCAGGGCCTATAGCCTTAACTTGTGACATGAGGATATCACTTTCGGTCCATCTTTACATTCCATGCCTGATCTTATTTGCTTACCTTGTCTTTCAAATTCCCTCCTTCCTGTCCTGAATTTTCCCTTGTTCCGGTGCCTTTATCTAGTGCCAGTTTTCGAATACTTGCACCTGATCTTAGCATTCCAGTCTGTGTTCTAGTTGTTCTCAGCCACTTCCTGTATCCTTGTATCCTGCCCTTATATTGATTCCTAGTTACTGATGTTGACGTGTACCTATACCTTCTGTTGCTGACCCAGCCTGTACAAACATTTTACTTGGAGTTCTTTCCACCACATCTCTTCCTGATTCTGACCACTCTGATGAGCTGTTTCATCGCCTGTATGACTGCTCTACCCCCCAGCTCCAGTCTTGTCTCCAACTCTTCTGTCCTCTCCTCCATTCCTGCATCCCTTTGGTTCAACTTGTTTGATGGTTGGGGAAACCTCAGGACCCCTGTGTAACGGTTTTTTAAGACACTCAGACCAGCTGGTAGAATAAAACACAGTTTTATTGAAAAAAAATAAAGAGTAAAGAACGCTCTCTACAGGCAACACACAATAATAGTGATATAATGACAGAAATGCCTTCACAGGTCAAGTATACAGAAGCATAAGTATCACATATACTATCTCAGGACAGGTACACAGTAGCTAGGATACTCAATGGTTAAATACAATACTCAGTCAGTCTCTGTTGTGGTGTTTGGCACGCCCAAGATGGTGATCAGGCAGCTATTGGTTTAGATAATGCCCCACTGAAAGTTCTTAAGGCAGAATGCAGCAGGCAGTACTGGAATAGTGGTAAAGTCTGCAGAGAATTTGTAGTGAATAGCCACGGGCGTAACAACGGAGACTGCTATAATGCAAGAGCTAGCCAAGAGCCCCCACGGGCGTAATAACGGAGACCACTCTGTGCTGCAAGTATATGAGCCAATAGCCCCCATGGGCGTATACCGGAGACAACCTGCAAGAGGAAATAGCGCCTCTAACAGGCGCAGTAACGTAAACCGACTACTCTGCTGAAGGAAGGATGAGCCGCCGTCTAGACCAGGCTTGTAACGTGGCCGGCTCTGCTGAAGTAGCGACCAAACAGCATAGGCTCAGCAAGTGTACGTGAAGGCTCAGATCACGAAATGGCAGCACTGCAAGGGTTAAGCAGCTCAAGGATCGAAGGCTCAGCAATCGTGGATAGTGCTCTGCAAGTGTCAGGGAAGGCTCAGTAACGGAAGCACAGCTCTGCAAGAGATAACGGAGACTTAGCACTGGAGGCACAACTCTGCAAGAGTTAACGAGGCAACACAATCAGCCCGGTAAAAGAGCTCAGTGGAAGTCAGAATGTCACCACGGCGACACTAGCAGCAGGTAGCAGGAACAAGCAGGTCACTGGAACAAGCCGGTTCAGGTCACGAAGCAGGAAGTCAGCCAGGCAGGGTCGGTACACGGAGGTGGTTCTCAGACAAGCAAGATCAGTCAAGAACAGGAACATCAGCCAGGCCGGGTCAGATCACGGAGGAGGTTCTTGGACAAGCCAGGTCGGTCATGAGCAGGAATGTCAGCCAAGCAGGGTCGGATCATGGAGCAGGAACACAGGAGTGTAACCAAGACAGGCCAAATCGGTACACAGGAATCCGGAACACACGAACACAGCCACAGCAACACTGGCTCTGGAACACCACGAAAGGGCACCTGACAGGTGTCAATGGCCCGGCATAAAGAGGTCACCAGGGGAGGGCCAAACAGACTCAGCCAATCAGAGCGCACCACAAGCGAGAGTGACTAGAGGGATCACGGGCACCGTGATACCCTGGTAGTCCTCCGACCATTCGACCACCAGCCGAGACCTTCTATCCTCAGTCGAACCTCGACCCCTATGGACCTCAGCATCACCATAGTTCCAGTTAGTTGGCTTGGTTGTTGCCGGAATTGATTACCTAATTATTAACAAAGAGGCTGATGATTGTAATTTAAAATATGTCTCACTTTAATCATAAAATGTCAGAATTTGTACCACGGTGTGATCAGTTTCTGTCAAGGTATGATCAAAATTTCTCTGAGGAATTGGATTCTATCAAATTGTATAAAGAAATCCTTCTAGAATGGCTTGAACATTGTATCATGGAAGAGAAAATGATGGGCCCAAGCATAGAAAATAGCTTAGGGAAGTCAGAAAAAGGATTGCACCTTCCAAAACAACAACTGCTTCCCAAGAATTAGGAGAACACATGGAATCTTCATCACACAAAGCCATTTTGGTTTCCCAGGAGCAGCAGCAGTCTAACATAGGTGGTGGTTGTGGTGGCATTTGTGGTGATAATGGCACTGGCAGTTCTGCATGTGAGATGGTTACTGCCTAGCTGTGGTTAGGGAATAATATATCTAGTGCTAACTTGGAATAGCTTGTTTTACAGGTGAATTAGAGTTGCTGGCTGTAAGGCCAGATATCTGACCCCAGTAGAGCCAGGGCTGGATGTGGACAACACAGTAGTAAGATGAGGAATCCAGACGCACTGGAGGAAACAGCAGTATCCCTGGGGCAGAAGTTTCAGGATGGGTTGAAACTTGAGGGTAGAATGTGCAAAACTGGTAATAGCTTCAATGTAGAATACTGGTCAGACAGTCTGGAGATTGCTGGCTGGCTGTAGAATACTGGACAGGCAGCCTAGACATTGCTGGCTGACTGTAGAATACTGGATAAGTAGACCTGAGACTTCTGGCTGTAGAATACTGGACAAGCAGACTGGGGATAACTGGCTCGCTGCAGAATACATGACAAGTAGATAGGAGACTGCTGGCTGGGTATAGAATACTGGTCAAGTAGACTGGAGACTGATGGTTGTAGATTACTGGACAAGTAGACTGGAGACTGGTGGCTGGCTGCAGATTACTGGACAAGTATACTGGACACTATGGCTCTCTGTAGAATCCTGTACAAGTAGGATGGAGACTGAATGAGACCCCTCTCACATGCTGCTGGAAGATGGAAAACACAATAGAAGCAGCACTACTAAAGGTTTCAACAGTATTTCAGATGAATAAACTTTGCTGCTAAGAGTTGATCAGATAACTAAGGTCTGAACTGCAAGACAAGAGACTTAGATGTACTGTGGACCGATGAACTAGACACCACTAGTGTGGGTCAAAAGTGTGAAACCTAAAAGGCTATACAACAGAATCAAGAATCTCAGCGGATCTGAAGATTGAACTGATTAACTGATAGTGAGGTGATCAGATGAATGGCAGTTCAAACCAGCTAGATATGGGAACAGGAAACTCAGCTGAGCTACAGTCCAATGATGAAGATGACATGGAGAGACAGTAGCCATAGATACTCAAAGTGAGACAAGCAGGGAGTCAGGAGTCGGGAAGTCAGTTGGATAATACATCAGATGAAAGGTAGTGATTCTGAAAATAAGTTAATCAATCCAATAGACAGGAACCAGGAGATCAGTAAGAACCAGATGCTAATGGTAGGCAACACAGAGATAATTGGAACAACAATGGTAACTTGAAGAACAGGCAGTGTGCCCAAGCAGAGGAAAAGTATTGAAATGCCAGTAGTCCAATCAGAGTGAAGTAAGTAGCAAGCTCTGATAAGTACAGGTGAGCTGAACAGGCAGACATGACAGCTGATACAGGAGCTCTGAAGAATCAGACAAACTAACAGTGTTCAGATGTACCAACCTGCAAGGTAGCTATGTTCTAGGCAGAAATGATGATGACCCACTGACTTATTGACAAACAAAACATTGTGGCTAGCACTTGTATGTATTGCTGTTGAAACACTTAGATGCCCACAAGCCAGAATATAGACACAGAGGGTTTTCAGTGCTGCTAATTACATAGTTAACAAGCACAGGACATGGATATCCAGATGTAGTGGGGGCTGACCAATTTTTTTTTAAGTATCTAATACCATCAGATTATCGTGTAGCAGAAGTGGAAAGAAACACACACTCCACAGAAGCATTTGGTGCATGTACAACTAACAGAAGCACTAATGAGGAGGAGAGATTTACATAGGCGCCAGGCCACTGCCAACCTTCAGAAGAGACCAGTGCTATCTTTGTCTTCAGTGCCACAACATCACCATCTGCATTAGCCAAGTTTAAATCTACATTTTATTTTATTTACATTTTATTATCTGCTTCTCCAAAAAATGATTTGCAGTCTTACACTAATGAAATACATAATAACTATAATTTCTCTTATGTCCAATATGGAACACAAATACCATGGGTTTGAGTCCCTCCTCCATGAGTGACTGTTAGGGACCAGGAACCAGACAGACACAAAAATATAAAGGGCAAAACACCTTTATTAAAATTACAAAAGCAAACAAAACAAAATTGTGATTCAGAAGGGTAAACCAAAAGACAAGCCGGTGTCAGGAACCAAGACAGGTACTCAGCCAAGACGGGCTCAGGAATACGGAGATCAGCAAAGTCAGGAACAATCCAGGAGCCAGGAGGGACATCAGAGGAAGCCAGAAGCAAATACAAGGGCAATCAGGTAGTGAGCCAAGCTGCTTTAAATACACAGGGAAGGTTAGCTGTTGGATGATAGCAGTCAGGTGAGCAAACACAGAGAGGTCAGTTGATTCAGCCTGATCCAGCAAAGGGAAGGCAGCAGTAATGGATAGCAGATCACTGGATTAGCTCAGACAGTAGAATCGAGCAGCAGAGTACAGCAGCTCAGTCAAACCTTGACAGTGAAGGACACATCACAAAAGACAAGATCTTTAGGGGTGGAGACTCCCTCTTCTTCCTCCAGTTCAACCCCTCTTCCTACTTCACAGAATTCACAAAAGACAGGGTCTTTGGGGTGGAGACTCCCTCTTCTTCCTCCATCCCAACTACCAGCCTACTTCCCTGAATTCATGTGTCCTGAAAAGCATATGGAGGTGCCATGGTCATCCTCTGAGTTTATTTAGGTTTCTATTATTTTATCATTATATATGGTGCTTGTGCATTCCCCTATTAGGCAGGCTTCCATCACTGTGCTTCCCTGGAGTTGGATTGTCCAGTTCACAGGTGCTTTGTGGTCTTATTGCCCTGTGGAGGTAGACTTTATGACAAGACTCTGACTGAGTCTCTTTATGATTTTGCCATTTTCTTAAGATGGGAGCATGAAGACAATAGATTGCCCATGGCAATCTTGAAACTTATTTGGGACACTGCAAAAAATTGAGCTACAACTGTCAGAGAGGGGTCAATCTTCTTGTCTCTTCATGCTCTATCATGCAGTACCACTTTTGAGTGTCAACAGAACATAATGCAGCCCATGGCCAGAGTAACAGGCATTACTTGGCAACAAGAAATGGAGAAGACTACAGTTCCCATAATGCCCCATTTCCCAGGCTTTCTTCCGACTAGCTGGCACACGTGCTGGTGGCCATCTTACTTTTACATTGTATAGCCTTCACAGAGGCTGACTCTCCTTGTGCTCTTCTCCATTTTAACCCTATGCATACCAGATAAGTACTTTTAGGTCTTTCTTGGGGCTTTGCTTTAAACTGGGGATATTTAATCTAGTTCAACATGTCTGACTCAAAGGGGCATATGGTGAAATCCAAGGCTAAAGATTCAGGGGCTTCCCTTTCTCCCCTTATCCACTGTTCTTCATGCCAGACTAGGCTTCCAAGGGAATCCACTGGGTTTTTAAGTCCCTCTAGTACTGTGGCCCCTACCACTCCTCCAGACCCCTCCAGCACTGAACAAGATAGTTCTTGGGATAAAACTACTTTAATCAGTGGCACCTACCTTCTTCAGTTCAGAGGGTTCACATTCTTGGAAACTTTTGCTCACCTTTAGACAGGTTGATCCTGTATTCAAGGGTCATACTCAGTTATACATGTCTCTAGGGAGGAGATGCTGATTCTAGTGGCCGACATCATGGAAGCCAATGCGGACAATAATGAGGCTCTGTACAAAAAAATCAAGGAGATAAGATAAAATTCTATATATATCTTTTTTTTTTAGTTCAGCAATATATAAAACACCACCTTGCGCAAAAAAAAAAAAAAAAAAAAAATTATATATATATATATATATATATATATATATATATATATATATTATATAACTTATCTTTAAATTTTCCTTGCAAGTACCTCAAAGAGAGGAAAATAAAGAACTATTTCGTAAAGTACGCTTTTTAGTATTAAAAATTATAGACAGAGATTTGTATCTACTCAAAAACAGCCATGCAAACCAAGGTGTTATCTATCCTTGGGTACGGCGATATGGAAAAACAAAAAACACAGGCCGCTTAATAGTGTAAATCACTTTCAAGTAAAGCCAGTAAGGTTGATGGCATTGCACTCACAATTGGGATGGTCAGAATATTTTCTGACTATAACAGCACGTGGAGATTTGTACCCTTCTATATCTCGGCGTATTATGCAACTCCATGGTATTCTGATACAAAGTTAATACTCTTCAGAACATGGATCTGGTTTGAACATTTTGTATTTGAGGAAGTGGTGGTTGATCACTGTGAAACACGTTAGACCTGTATTTTAACCCCATATATATGGTTTTATCACTTAAGTCCTTATGTATGTACACCTGTGGGTGTACCTGTGGTTACACTAGGAGACACCACCTGTTTATCTGTCTTCTCTTGCTTCCTATATCTTTCCTTAAGGATGCAGTCAACAAGGGTCCAGCTTGAGTTCCCTCAAGGTTCAGATCTCAGCCCTGTCTGTTTTTTTCCGAGACAGATCTCTGTCATCCCAGACTTGAAGACATTTCTACAGGGAATGGCTCATGCCTGTTCTTCCTTTCAGGATTCCATGCCTCCTTGAGACCTCAACTTGGCCTTAGGGGTCTATCAGAGACCCCCTTTGAGGCTCTGGCCTCAATCTCCTTGTGTCAACTGACTCTGAAGATGGCCTTTGTCCTGAAGGTTCAGAGGGTGGCTGAGTTGCAAGCTCTATCTTGAAAATCTCCATTCCTGTTTTTTCACCAGGCCAAGGCGGTACCTTCCTAAGGTTGTCTCAGAGTTTCACATCAATCAGGAGATTGTTGTGTCCATCTGCTGGATGTATTGGGTTGCCTCAAGTTCAGTGAGCACTGAACTCATCCTATCCATAAGGCTGACACTCTTTTTGTCATACCTGATGATCCTGGGGCGGGTCAGGCTGTATCCAAGGACACTCTTACCTCTTGGATCATAGCTGTCATATTCCAGGAGTACAAGATCAGGAAGAAGCCGGTTTCCTTCAAGATCACTGTGGGTGCTTCTTGGGCCTACAAGAACCAGGCCTCAGTTGAACAGTTGTGCATGGCTGAGACTTGGTCCCCTTTGCATACCTTCACCAAACAGTAATGAGTCAATGTTTTGGCCTTGGCTGAGGCCAGCTGTGGCCAGAAGGTTCTTCAAGCAGTCTTTCCTGTTTAGGGGTCTCTGTTTTTCTTTTCTCTACTACCAGTTGTTGTTAAGTAGTTTTGAGCTCCGTTGACTCTTACGCTGTGCTTGGAGGAGAGACTCAATCCCATGGTACCTGTGTTCCATAACCATACTTTCTGTGTTTCTTTTGCTAACCCTTTCTTGTCTCTCCAACACCTCTCAGTAGGTGTATCTCTGGGATCAGACCTGGGACCACTTCTCTTCTCCCTCTACACCCTCTCACTTGATGACCTCATCTCATCTGTTGGCTTTAATTACCATGTAGATGACACAGTAATCGACCTCTCTTTCCCTGACCTCACTCTGGCTGCAGTCTTGAGTCACTCAGTGTCTCATAGTAGTTTCATCACATATGGCCCACCTCCATTTTAAACTTAATAAGACTAAGACAGAACTGGTCGTATTCCCTCCTAAAACCCACCCACCAATCCCTTTCTCCATCACAGTTGACAATTCTTCCATCCACTCAGTAACCAAAGCACACTATCTTGGGGTCATACTCGATTCTTCCTTGACAGTCTCCCTATCTCCTTGATGTCACAAGAACATGTCGCCTCTTCCTGTTAAAATGTTGCCAAAATATGTCCCTTCCTTAGTATGTCATCTGCAAAAATTCTCACTCAGGTCCTCATTCTCTCTAGACTCAAATATGGCATCATTCTACTCTCTGGTCTCCCTGCTTCGCATCTTTCTGCACTTCAGTGCGTTCTCAATTCAGCTGCAAGAATAGCTTTTCTCCCAGATACCTTCCCTCTAATCCACTCCTGAAATCCCTCCATTGGCTACTTATAAAGAATTGTATTTCTTACAAGATTCTTGTCCACTTCTTTAAGTCTCTTTCTTCTTCAGTACCCTATTACATTTCTGCTCTTATTATGAGCTTACATTGCACTGCAATCTTGAAAAAAAAGTTATGATCAGCCTTGCATTACAAGTCAAGCCTTTAAAAAAATTGCGGAAACCAAGCAAGGCCAGTAGTCTGCTACCTGTGCCAGCCAGGAACATACTGTATGCAACTCATATGTGACATTATGGTGTTTTCTGGTTATTTAGTTCCTACTTTTGCATTGTCTGAGTATCATATGTCACTGCAGATTCTGCATCCACTTTGCCCATGATGAGTGGTAGTAATGGTGATTGGAGGAGTATGACTGAGATTATTCATCAGTGATGACGTGGGACAGGTTACAGTGATCATGGCTCTTCCTAGTATCCAACATAGAGCTGTGGTGACAACAGAAGCAACTTTGCAACAAGCCTCATCGGGTGCAGTCAACATACTCTTTTTCTTCCTCCTACTCCTCTAAAATCATGGGTTAGGGAACATGTTTCCTTATGTGCAACATGTACAATGTGTGAGAACAAACTTTGTTAAGAGAGTGAAGGACATGTATCTCACAACTGGCACATCAGTAGCACTCACATAACACATCCAAATTAGCAACACTAAACTGAAAGTGCTGCTGGTTATGTTAAACCATCCTGCAAGAAAGCACGTGCTGTCAATCATTGACTGAGCCCCCTGCCTATTCTGCAACATATCCGTCAGTCATTTGATGGTTGGTGGATCACTGAAAGTGTACACTATACAATAAAAAGAGTGTACCAGCTATCACACTGACATAATCAGAAAGGTGTGCTGCCTGCAGATGCTCCCTTATGCTCTGCATTCTACTGCTTTATGCAACATTGCCATGTGTGGCCATAGCACCACACAATATGCAGTGCATGGAAACATACTGACACATCCTCACATGTGCAGATGCACTTCCTGCAGCTGATGGTGGTTGTAATATTGGCATTACTCCGGCATGCTGCTGGTGATGACTTGGAGTACTACCAGTGGCCTTCTAGTGGGGACCCACTGAATTAGCCATATGTCTGGGATTGGCGCTGCAAACAATTGCCTGCTGCCTGGGAGTGGAAATACCTGCAATGGCCTGCTGGGCCATTGTTGTTGCCTTGCTGTCAATTTACTTCAGATATTCACATACATTTTTCCCACAATATGAATGCCTGGGGGCAGTCACATTTGTAGCTCATGGCTTGGCTATAGAGTGGGACAATTCATGACTGTGTTGCACTTTACATGTTTGTGTGTCACATACTTTATCATCACATATGTGGCAAGGTGTGACCTTCTGCTTCCCCTTTTCACAACTTTGGGACAAATTGTGTATAAAGCTGATATTGTGTATTGAACAGTAGCTTACCACAAAGAAAAATAATCCCATACCCACAATATCAGAGCAGAGAAAGGTAGAGAGGGTTTGGGCGGTTGATTATAACTATGTGAAGTATATACTAGATGCTGAATTGTCTGGTGCTGCAGCATCTGCTACTGCCTCACTGGTATTACTGGTATTACTGGGAAGTGGAACAACGTCCTCCACACCTCTTGATGCATATCACTGCTAGGTGAAAATCCACATCATCTTCTTCATTACTACTCCCACTACCAATACTTGCACCTGTGGTAGGCAGGGTGTGTTGGCAGCAACTTGGTGAGGATCATGCTGCTCTGTCTGTTGTTGTGACATATGACTATCAACAATTGTACCTAAAGACAATTCAGCACCAGGAACTAAACGTGCAGCTAAGTCCATATCTTCAGAAGTACTGCCCCTGGTGGTCACTATGAGACTGTAAGCTAGCCAAATCCACAGGTCTGACCAATTACAGTGTCAGTATTGTGAAGACTGGACTCACATTGAAAGAAGGATGGAATTACTAGTTGACCATCAGGTGATAGATGAGGGGAGAAAGTAAACTGGAGGGCCCAAGTCACACCATAGCATATGCTCGTGCAAAAGGGTTGATCCCCAAAGGTAGTGCAGCCACCAGTCAAGTCATGATACAAGAGGGCTGAAACAAAATCATAATCAAGAATTCAGAGGCTGGGGCAGCATCAATCAGAAGATGTGCACCCAAGGTCAAGAAGAGATAAGATAAATGGGCAAGAGGAAAGGTTGGATTAAAATAGTCAGATTGGCAAACTATGCTAAAGATTCCATATAGTAAAAAATGGAACACAAAGCACGGAAGAAAAATCCACAAGTAGATGTTGACACGAGAATTATTATGCATGCAAATTAAGTAAAAAAGTGAGGGGAACATTAACGCAACCCAACAACAAAGAGCATGACAAAAGGTAAGATGCATGTTACATTGATATTCTCTTAGAGGACTGGAGCAAAATATGGAACAGTATTATTAAGGTATCTAGTTACCTGATCATCAAAGAAAACTCTTGCAAGCAGCCTTTTGAAATGTAAAATATGCAAACGGTTTGCGTAAGAAGGACATTTTTATGGATTCTGTTTGATATGGTTTTCCTTTATATGTAACTGAATAAAATATAGGCAAATATATGACAGTGTTATACATACACATTTAAAGTCAGGAGTATATTATATATCCAGCAAACTGTGGGGCCAATAACAATAAAAATAGAAGAAGGAAAAAAAAACCTCCATAGAACAAGATAATGAAACTGGAAATGTTAGTGCTACAGGGGGGACAGAAAAATGGGCTTCAGCTGAAGGAGAGAATTTAATAAAACAGTGTATTTAAAATGCAGAGGAAACAAACAATCATGTATTTATAGATATCTACAATTTCTTAAGAAGTGTTCAAAATGTAGCATTGTACCTAGAATGATTCACATACAAATATTTGAAACTTTACATGCAAGGCCACTTATTCAGCACAATACAACTTTTTATTTTTGAGTTCCTTTGTTATATACTGTTCTATTAATGTTGTTTCTTAGAGTTAGTTCCACGAGTGTAGTTATTCAATAACATATTTACCTTTTTAGTAGATATTTCATCCCACTAAGTAAATAAAATAACATTATCTTTATAGTACCCAGTTTCTTCTTACATTCTGCATGATGGAGCTGTGCAGGTCACATGGATAGATTTTGTTGCATACCCTCAAAGTAAGGTAATTATTCACTTCACATCTGAGCTCTAGCCTGGCGGCCTGGTGACCAGACAGCTATCAATCCCTAAATGATAGGTGCATTAAAGGCATGTCTAGATACCAGTGGGACATACTGGGCTGTCAATTCTTGACAAATGACAAAGACCTATCATATTATTTGTTGCCAATCTTGAAGCAGTTTATAAATTAGCTGGAACTCGATGCCCCCAGCAAAGGTTAATATGTGTCACATTTTTAGTAACCTTCTACTAAATAATTAATTAGTGTTCTACAACAAGGATGAATTGTTTCATTTTTACATAATCGATAACAAAGAAGTAGGGGATAGCACAAAAGACAATTAAAAGTGTAACCTTGCTAGCTGGAGGCCTTTTTGTTAGATTATTATAATTTCTGTGGCCTTTAACTTTAACTTAATGGATTTTAAATATGTGAACCTGTCTAAGTGGAAATGTGGGACACAATTTGCATCCACCCAGGACTAATTTTTGTGCTTAGAGTAAGGAAATTATTTGTATCATAATTTCTCCCCTTAAGGTACAGCATGTAGATGCAGACTCTGATTCTGACAAATACACAAAGGACACATTTCTTTTACAAACAGGAGTATATGACATATTCCACTATAATCTCATAGAATTATAGAATAGATATTTTTTTAGTTTAAATAACCCACATTCAAAGTAACAAATATTTGTTTCTTAATAAAATTATTTATATTTAACAATTTAAATATGTCAATGGTAAACTAGCAACTAATTTTACAGTAATACATTTGTATATTTTTTTAAACCTTTTTGTTGAAGTAAAAATAAATCAGGTTAACATTTATAGATAAGCAAATAATTTGTTGAATAAAAATAAATTTGAGTTGCAACGATAAAACGTGTAAAAGGGTCTAGGTAGCATTGAATAATTAATAAAGGATGACTGACACAGATTATGAAAATTGTCTAATCATGGCAAGGTTATATATATTTATTAAATATTGAAATGCTGTTTTATCTGTGATATGAGAGTTAAGAGGGAATAGTCTACGTTAATGAACTTTTTAACTGTTTTCAATGTGTTGCAAACTCTCTTGTTCTCCAGGGTTTAATTAGGGCTCTTTGACCTTATGGCTCCCCTCCCCTTTTTCTTGGTATTTAATGCACTTTTGTACCAAAGAACTCATAACCGTCTAAAGGTGACCTTGGAGCTTTCCCTCCTTTTTCTTGGTATTCAATTTACTTTTGTAACAAAAACTCATAACCGTGTAGAGTTGATACCTTTTAATGGTTAATTGAGAACATAGAAAGTACAAGGGTATAATTAATTTATTAAACATACAGACTGCAAAGATATGATATGATATGACATGATATGCATCGGGTTAGAGCAAAGTCTTGGGAGCATGGTAACCTTCACTAGCACAGAGGTGTGAAGAGCCTTTTAGTCTGGCAGTTTTGAAGACACTGTCACTTTACAATTAGTTATCCCAAGATGTTCTGTCTACTAAAATGGGACATGAAACCCATCCCTAGGTTCAGGCCTGTGTTTAATGTGGCAAACATAAACATTAATTTAAATTACCATCTTTTTCTTTTTCCTCTGTGTCCTAAAGTTCCCTTTGAGTACCTTGACCTTTGATGAGTGAAGGAAATGTTAATTTTTCTTTTTTTCACTTAATAACCAACCCTTACCATTTAAGTGCCAGAGAGGTTCCCAACTCATTGCTTTGCAAAGTGTTGGACACCCCTCTGGCACTCAAAGGGTTAAAATGAATATAAAGCTCAATATTTACATTTTTGTAAAAAATCATAATAGAAGAAGTGGCACCCTAAGCTTAAGCCCATGGCACACCAAAGTGTCATGGCACTCTGTTTGAAAACCACTACTCTAATCCTTAGATACACATACTGAGGGATCACTAGGGACTAGAGAGAGAGAGGAGGCTTTATTCATAAAGACAAAAAGGTACAACTCAGGAGAAAAATAGCTGCAACACAGGGGTGAAATTAACATTTGAATGGAATAAAATATGTTTTCTAAACACTTGAATACTAGAGACATTACCAACTCATTGCAAAAAATGCATTGGAGACCCCCCTCTTAATTAAGGGGATAAAGGTCTCACTCAGATCAATGGTTATTTACAAAGGTTTCATATCATCCCAATGACCCATGTGGTTTGCTCCAACAATGCACCTTTTTTGCTTGATGGATAAAGCCCCCAGTACCTGACAATAGCTGCTTCCACTGTCAGCTGTTCTGTACACATGATGGGGGAGGGGCACTAAGGTTTAATGCTATGACGATGTGTGTTTGGCAATGGAGATACACGTTACCGTATG
This sequence comes from Rhinophrynus dorsalis, assembly GCA_037306005.1. Classification (NCBI taxonomy): domain Eukaryota; kingdom Metazoa; phylum Chordata; class Amphibia; order Anura; family Rhinophrynidae; genus Rhinophrynus; species Rhinophrynus dorsalis. The sequence goes on from CM074723.1 coordinate 187,645,703, forward strand.
CACTAAGAATTAGGTACAGAAGAGGAAGGGAGGAGAAGTTCTCTATTAGCCTACAGGGTTATTGGCAATGTGGAAGGGATGCCCTCACTTACACATCGTCAGTAGTATGACAACCTTACATTTTTACATAGGAAGTTACAGGGACATCCCAACATCGACAAAATTGTAAACCTCTTGAAGGCATGGGGGAGTTGATGTCAATGTTGTCAGATTGAAGGGGGTTGGATGGTAAAGACACATTAATGCATACTGGCAATGTACCTTTGACATAGATCTGACAGAACATTGCCTGAGTCCTCATCAAACTTTAATGAATCTCAGCCTGTGTGTACTTTCTCAAAGTGAAAGGGAGACAAGCCTGTTTCTTTTGCTACTTACTTTTCTTACTTTTGGACACCTTGGCAGCTTAAGTTTTCATTTCTCCTAAATGCTTTTCACAGAGATTCTATAAGATTGCAATGGGCGAGAAACTGTACAGATCATCACAATGTTAACGAAATCTGACCGCTCCTATTAGCCCTCACTTACCTTGCTACGGCCAGAACATCCCAATTGCCCCATGAACTGTGCTCTTCTGCATTTTTTTCACAAGATAACATCATTCAGTCCTGGATGTCATGTTAATGATGGAAAATTTTGCAAACTGAAGCAGACAGATGGCATGATCCTACTTAATATTTTAAAAGCCAGAGAGATATGCAACACATTGTAGAGGAATGCAATGAACAGCCCTTTGGTCATAAAGGGTTAAATATGACATCCAGTACTGATTGAAGCTGTTATCTCTTGACCCAAGACCACAATTCAAAAGGGCCATTATGATTTTCTGTCCATAATACGATAAGTAGGCGAGTTATTGATTTTAGGGGCTGTTATTTCTCCTTTAAGGTTCTCTTTAATCATTAAAGATAAACCTATTGTCTCCAGCTGTTGTTGCAGTACAAGTCAAGTCACCCCCAGGTCATCAGAGGTCTCCTGCTGTAGCTCTAATTTGTTGTTTGATTGTGGATAATATATTGGCCTATCTATAATCTCTATGTATCATGGTAACAATGAATGTCAGGAATAATAAACTTAAAGCCAGAAGCTGGTGATAATAGCTGGATAGTCAGGGTTTTTCTGACCCCAAAATCGTAAAGACATTCCTTGTTCTTTTGTTCATATGACCTGTGTTAAATATATTACTAATTTTACTTGTAAATTCCATATAAATAGTTGTAAAAAGATTTAAATAAATACATGGGGCAAAATTAAATAGAGTGATATCTGTTTCACAGACAGTAGAACCTAAGCCATTGTATGGAACATGCCAGTTTATGTTTGGGGAGAATTTACTCAGGAGCTTTGGGACTCTTATTAAACAGTACACTGCTAGATGTGCCTGCAACACATAGTCAGAGCTGATGATATAGCATTTGGATGTATGTATGATGGCAATTCAATGCTGAATTAAGTGCTGAAATTGATTTATTGTTTATGTTATGCCTACCTAATATTAATGCTGCCCGCAGCAAGGAGAGGACAATAGGGAAGTCTATGGGTTTTTTTCGGGGTGCTCATTTTATCTTTATTCTGTTTAACCCTTTGAGTGAAAGAGAGGTGTCCAATGCATTGCTTTGCAATGCGTTGGACCTCTCGCTGGCACTCAAAGGGTTTAGGCAATGTTCTATAGAAGGCATTGTAAAGTACTGTATTAAGATCTCTCCCTATACCCAAACCCAAATTACAATTTTAAGTCATAATTTGTGACCCTTTGGAGGAGTTGAGGGCTAAATATGAGGGCCTTTGAGTATAATATTGTTGCCTGTCACTAAAGTACTGTATGAAGGACTCTAGAACATGTTTTTAAAAAGTAATTATTAAAAAAATAACATTGATAATTTAAAATTGCAGTATATATGGCCTTTATTTAAAATATTGAGAATGAAATCATTATCCAACTGTCACTACAAATAAAATGACGTAGTTGTCTAGGGTATACTGATCATGCATATGAACGTTCAAGCTATTCTTGGGAATATTAAAGTTGCTGTCATTATATAATGTTTATTTCTATTGAAATGTTCTCACGAACAGACCCTCTGATCTTTCTGTTCTCCACATTTGATTATACTATCTAATACCTCTGTATGTCTATTCCCAATTGTACAGCACTGCGGAATTAGTTGGTGCTATATAAATAAAGAATAATTATAATAATATTCTTGTATAGGAATCATCATTGGCGTAACTATAGGGGTCTCAGGGGTCACACCTACGACCGGGCCTGTGCACTCCAGGGGGGCCTGGCCTCCTCCTGCGACCCATCCGACTGGCACCCGCAATCTCCCGCCGGCACTCTAGTAATGCAGAGTGCTGGGAGGTGACATCATCTCTCAGCGCTTTGCATTACTAAGAGGACCACGTGGGATCTCCAGGTAGGAGATGGGGGCTTTGTGGAGGGGGTCAATGTGGTCAGGGGGGCCAATGTGGTGATGGCGGGGGGCCCGTGGCACTTCTTTTACCAGGGCCTGGAGGCCTATCATTTAAACACCACAGTGTTTAACCTATTTGTTTGGACACATAAAAATTCATCTTCCTTATGGACAGAAGTTTTACTTCAAGAAAAGCAAAAAGGGCATATTTATTTTATCCTTGCATGCATAATTTCTGATTGCATTCCTATTTCTTTCTCAAATATTTTAAACCATTAATATGCTTATTTTATGCTTATTACTCTATCAGTCATCTTAAGGTTCTCTTCCTGCTCTGACAAGATTCATTTGTTCTCTGGCTGTTACCTCTGTTACCTGTCCACTAAGATGATTTCACTCTCGTTTCAAACCTGGCTTTTCCTATACTGCCTTACCATATTATAGTTTTCCCCAGACGTCTAGGACTGCCCTGAGCATTCTTGATCTCCAGTGTTTTACATTGGCTTCTGTGGTTATCGAACCTTGCACCTGGGCTGCACCCCTTTATCTCCAAACCTATTTCTTTAGAACCTGACTTGTTATTTTACCTTGCTATCTTCTATTGGTACACCTGCTGTCAAAAAATTGATTCCGGCACCCTTTGGCTGCCGCAGGCTTAATGGTCCTGGTCTGTTCCTGGCATTATGCAGATGTCCTGGAGCATTCCCAGGCAGATTAATTAGTTAACTTGTTCAAATTTTCAGGAACTGGATCATCAATAAAACTCTGCTGCAAATAGACCTGCCTACTTCTTATGATGAATACCCTCCCCCGCTGCTCAAGTTTTGAGTGTTGCTTCCATTTTCCTCCTGTCTGTGGCTATAACTCTTTATGTATAATTAATCTCTATCACTCAGGGTGCTTTAATAAGGTCTCTAGTGTTTGGGTATTGCAAAGTTGGTCTGTATTAGTCTGTTTCCATATATGTACAAATGTAGTAATTGTTAACTTCACATTTAATGTGTTAAGCGATGTAGATCTGAAAAGCAAGTACCATTGACTCTCATGGGGATCTCTGTCCACTTAACACTGAAAATGTACAGATAATAGCGACATTCTTTACAATAAGTAGGGCTATGGCTTAGCTCACAATTGCAACGTTATTGCAAGTTTGTTACAGGATTTCCGTTGAAATTTGTTGTCACTGAAAAAGTCACCCATGTGAATGGCCCCACAGAAAACAATTTGTTGCAACAAAATTGCTGCAACAAATTTGTCAGTGTGAAAAAAGCCTACATTCATATCTGTCCTTTTTTGTTGCCTGTCAGCAAGCCCTTCACTAAGTACTTGTCTGCTTGTAATATTCTTATCCTGGCTGCTAGAGGGAGCCTTGATTTCTATACATAAATGCAGCTATTCCTACATATTCATCAGCAGAGAGAACCCTTTTGTCTGCCACCAGTATTGCTAAAGTGAGCAACGGTGAGAAACTCATACTGGGAGAGTTAATACATAATGTTTATGTAGCCTGCATTGGAATAATAGATTTACTCTTCCACAGTTTTAATTCTTCTTCTAACTCTTTAATTCTGGGTTACTCAACATTGCTAACCTTGCCAGTTGATGTCTTCATTGGTTTCCCTTCATCTGACCTTTTGCCTCTTCTCCCTACCACACATACACAAAGTCTCTCTTTCTTTACAACTGAAGGTCTCTGTTAAACGTGTGCATTTGCTTACAAACAAATTTAAAAATTACCTAAAATTACATTGGTTGTGAGATTCACATTTAAACGACAAACTAACGGCATGGCTCACAAAATAGACAAAAGTTCAGCGGCTGCAAGGACGTCTTGCCTGTCCAAATCTACTCTCCTGGGTTCCAAAACTCTCTGCCTTGCAAAGGTCATGTGCAAAGCCAAGGCCCCCTCGGGGCTTAATAATCTAAAAATATGAAGGATAGGCTGTACAAATGAGCAAAGCATAGTCATGAGAACATCAATAAAACACATAAGTTATTTGAAGCACTGATAAAATCAAAAAGGAAATCAGATATTAAATCACTCACACAGCTCAAGTGTTAACAGAACACACCAGTGTTCCTGGTTCACACGTTTAGCATATGCATGCTTATTTATGACCATCATTTATTTTCTGTACCAGGTGACACTGGATGGGGCTTGGGGAGTAGGTAATTTAAATAGTGGGGGTGTGGTTATGGTTACAGCTAAGGGAAATCTAAGGTGCCTTGATTAGGGGAGCCTGAGATGTAAATCTGGCTCTACAAAGATAAATTCCATAAAATGCAGGACTAGGCAATCGTTTTTACAGTATGTTCTCTCATCAACCTTAGGAGGCAAACCCATTGCCTCTCCACAGTACACAGGCTTTCTAGCACTTGATTATAAGAGATAGGCTCCACCTTACAACACACCTCCCTGATCAAACACTGGTTCCTCTTTATTATAAATCTAGTCAATCCTGTCAACAAAACCCTCCACTGAAGGAGTCGCTATGGGGAAGGCAATCAATATATTAAAGTACAGTCTAGACACAGTTACTTTTTATTTTAGTTATAAGAATGAGAAACAAAATCAAATCTAATTAAAAAAAATAGATCTGGATATTCTTTAAAATAATAGCAATAGTAAGGCTGATGTACTATGGAGACGTAGAATAATTTTGGGGCAAATCAACTGCATTGTAGGGGATGAAATGAAATGACCAATTTATTTCAATGGAACTTTTAACCCAATGAATGCTAGGGAGGTCTCCAATGCATTGCTTCATTAATATTCGAGGGGTTAAAAGCTTGATTTAAATTAATGTGAGTTTAGCAAATTTGTATTTCTTCTCTGTGGTGCAGTTGATTTTCTACAGAATTAATCCAGTTATCCTTTGAACATCATCCTCAAAATGTTTTAACTCTGTAAGGACCAGCAGTCCTGGCCGAAGAGAATTCCCTTTAAGGACTAGGTAGAGGATATTCGGCGCTCCGGCACATGTGAGTGATCACGGTCTTGGAGAGGTCAATTTCAGACCCCGGTACAACTCACAGTGCTACTGTAGGAGTGCTGCAAATAAAAAATATGTGTCCTGCCGGGACCGTTACTGGATCTTTAGGCAAGGACAGTGTCGACGGTCCTGACACATCACTGGAATTTAAGGGATTAAAAAAATCCATTATCCAGGCACCCTTCCCTAAAACTCTTTTATTCTATACTAGTGTAAAAGCCCGTGTACACGGGCCAAGGTCCAGGTAATGTTAACCCTTTGAGTTTCCTCTGGCACTCAATGGGTTAGGCGGCCCCTACCTCACTGCTCCACGCGATGCAGTCTTGCGTCGCCTCACTCGCGTGATGCAATCATGCGTAGTAGAGACTGCCCGAACACGCACAGTCTCTACTGTGCATGACCGCTTCTGACAAACATCCTAAGCAAATTATTATTCTGTATTCTTACTGTCTTACACCTGGTGTGTTCCGTGCTCTGTGTCTAATTTCAAGTGACACTAACATTATCTGATTAAAAAGGTAAAAATAGTGTTACTATCACTTTTACATTTTACTTGCACATATTTTAAGGGAAAAATACAACAACATATACATATATACTAAACTGATCTGGGAAAATTCTGTAGCAAATCAACTGTACCACAGAAAACAAATGAAAAGTCCACAAATTTCCTATGATTTAAATGAAACATTTAACCCCTCAAATTGCTTTGTAATGTATTGGAAACCTCCCTAGCATTTAATTATTTAAAAGCTCCATTTAAATCAATGGGAAATTTCCCCCAGTGATGCAGCTGGTTTATCTTGGAATTTTTCCAGTTCCTTTTAGTGTATCAGCCATAAATGATATACCAGTTACTAAAAGTCTTCTATAGCACAAAATTATTTGTATTTTCTAAACTTGGTTGTAATGAATCGGCTCAAAGTTTAGAGTGATTGATAGAAAATATATATTTGATTCAAATGTTTCTCAGCAGCATCAAACTATAGAGAAAAAGACATCTTTGAGAGAATTTTTCTTGCCATCAGATAAGTGAGCACTTAGTCATTATGGTGTTTCCACACTGTGCAGTGACTAAAGCTAATGAGATTCAAATGTCGACTGTGTTTCCAATTTCCTTTTATCCATGTCAGATCCAATGCTTCAAAATGAGAAATGGATGACTAATGCAGAGTAGAACCAAGCATCTTTAGCTGCTGTCCCGCAGGCATGACAAAGTATTGTCTCTGTACAGAATAAATGTGTGTGCCTCTCTTTCTTGTCATTTTACTGTTGACTAATTTTTACTGGGTCTTAAAAATGCTAACTTTTGTAGTTAAAACGTTGGGTCTTATGTATAAAACCAAACTGGAGTAATTCTGGGAGCATAAGGGAGCAACATTCCCAAACTTACAATTGATTTAAATGAGGCTTTTGCTGAATGTAATCAAGCTTTGCAATGCATCATAGACCTATCTAGCGTTCCAGGAGTTAAAAGCCCTATTTAGATGTACTGGCATTTTTCTTCAATCCTATGGTGTATTTAGATTGCCCCAAAATTGCTCCTGCTTGCTTTGGCACATACAGCACAGTATGCACAAACTAGCAGCATTATTACATTCAGCAGTGTTCCAATACATATTTATCTGCTTTACATATTATATATATCTTTTAAGACAAATGTACCTGTTCCTTAAGCTAAAGGTTTTTTTGACCAATGTTTCCTTCCGGTCCTTACATATGGGTGTGAAACATGGACACTGAATGCCAAAGCCATACAAAAATATAAAGTTATGCAGAGAAGTATAGAGCTGCAAATTCTATTCATAATAAAAAGGGACAGAATAGCATGCACATGGATTTGTCAGCAATCAAATGTTATGAAATCAGTGAAAGAGTAAAGCTCCTGAAATGGAAATGGTCAGGCCACACAGCAAGAAGACCTGGGGGTTATGAATTAAAGCATAATAATGAGGTGATAGAGCAGAGAAGACATCTATGGTGATGTCACTTCTCCAGTTCCTATGTTATTCTGTGGAGTCTAGGCACTAAGATATCCAAAGTTCTAGAATTCTTAGTGCATTGGCTCAATAGAATAACATATAAATTGTAGAAGTGATATCACTAGAGAAGTTATCTCCACTTTATCACCTCTTTATCATGCCCTAGTGGATCTCCCCCCTGGTGGTAGATGGACCAAACAAATTTTGGAACGGATTCCACTCGATACTAAATGATAATGATGATATATAGCATAATCAATAACTCCTCTTAAAACGGCGATTATCTGAAGTCAGATCAATATTCTAGCTGTATAGCTAATAATGGCACTGAAAAGATGTTAAAGAATGCAATTTATACAAGTGATTTTCTGATAATTACAACAGCAATTATATAATTCATATACTAATTCTTAAATAAAACATTCTCTGTGTATAATGCAGATTCGATCATAAAAAATAAATATGCATCAGTTCTTTTGCGCAGTATATTAGACATTAGCATAATTCTGGTCTGTTATCAGAATATCTCACTGGATAAGTGATGGATGTTCACTATGAATACTCACGACACGCTGTCAGATATTAGATAAATCCTGATGTAAGGTTCAAACATTCAGTGAGGATTTATGATACGTTATCAGATGTAAATGTCTTAAGCTACATTACTGATGATGCAGGAGACCTGAGGTCTTCACATCTTTCATCTGATAAAGAAAGACCCTCCATTATCTATATTAAAAGGCAAAAGATTTTTGTTAAATTTGACATAAAAGTTCTCACTCATGATCAAAAGCTTGGAAATTAATTTTTAAAGTTGTATGCTTTCAGGGGAGGGCTGGCCTGGGGGGCAAGGGGGCAATTGCCCCCCAGGCTGGTCATGAATATGTGCCAGTGGGCCACTGCCTCGCTCAATTTCCCATTTGCTGCTGTAACCATAGTAAACAGAATTTAAGGTGCTACACTAGTATTGTAGCTCCATTTCAATTGTAAGCTCTCTGGTATCACTAGTGTATCTCCATTTCAATTGTAAGTTCTGTGGTATCACTAGTGTACCTCCATTTCAGTTGTCATCTCTGTGATAGCAATAGTGCACTACCATTTCAGTTATAAGCTCTGAGGTATCACTTGACTTAATCCATAACATTAATGCCAGCTATAACACTAACAAAAGGGGGTGGGCTTGGACATTGGGCTGGAGCGGTAATTGAAATACGCAACTTAGTTGTACTTAACCCCCAGGCCAAAAGTTGCCAGCCCTCCCCTGTATGCTTTTGATTAGAGCTTTGATAACAAGACAATGTATACAATTAAATCAAAGCACAAAGTGGTGAGTATAAGAAGTTAATGTTTGGGCAACTTTACATATCAGTTTCTGTGTTTTTTTTATCACAGGAGTGCAAACTTTAAAGGGATAGTAATACTTCATTTTATCTTTATTTTATTTTGTAGGCATTAAAAAAACATGAAGAACGATATAAGTCTTATCTCTCAAACCTTTATGGTTTAAGAGATATTCACAAGCAAAGTATCCCCCCCCCGTTCAACCAGATCAGAAGGGAGGAGCCCAGGTAGACTGCAGAGAGGGACAATCTTCAATTAAGATAAGGGAAAAAGCTGAAAAACTTGTCAAGGGGGGAAGGGCTTTCATTGTTTTCATACAAAGAAGATTGTCCCCTGCTGTTATCTGTCTGGTCTGACGACCAGATTCACATCTGAGAAGAGATGGCTTAGACTAGGAAAAAGGGGCGGGGGGGGGGGAACTTTGCTTGTGAATATCTCTTAAACCATAAAGGTTTGAGAGATAAGACTTATATCGTTCTTCATGTTTTTTTAATGCCTACAAAATAAAATAAAGATAAAACGAAGTGTTACTATCCCTTTAATGTCAGCTTTAAAAAGAGTTTTTTACCTTTTAAATTCCTTTTATTTAATGCTTTTTTCCATTCATTCAAGTGCTCTTCAGAATTTTGTTAGGAAATTTTCTTGATTGATCAACAAAAAAAAATCTCTTTGTTGAAGTGCATTTGCCTGATTTTATTTTTTAAAATGCTGGAATAAAGAGAAGTTTTAAGTACAGTGTGCTCGACTTGTATGTGGAATTTGACTGATTTTGTTTCATTTTTGGATCAATCAACCTCACTTCTTGTACATGATCTTTTTTTTGTTTGATTATTTTTTTTATATTGCTCATGTACATGTCTTGTGCTTGATCAATTTCATTTTGTTGATTTGTTTGATCAAGATCATTCTGTACCACAGGGCGCAAATAAACATTCCTAACATTCCCATTGCTTTAAATGAGTCTTTAACAACTTGAATGCTATAGCAGTCTTGATGCATTGTTTCACACAATCAAGAGGATAACATCACATTTAATACAATGATCATTTTAAATGTGTTCCCTATTGTGGTGATGGGTTGCCTCAGAATTGCTCTACTTATGCCTGTATGCAAAATCCTCTGGGGGAATATATTAAACACCAGTGCATCTCCAATTCCTGTGCCTGGACATTGGGGTATGCAGCAGCAGACACCGTAGTCTACAGCAGCACACACACTCCAACATTGTTAATTCTTTAATTCCAGCAGCAAGACATATGCCACGCCTCTTGCATATGAAGTGAATTGGAATAAAGTTACACTTTTTTGACTGTTTCTGTAAGACCCTGGTTCCAGAGTTTCATCACTGTTATTAAACAAGTAAAGGTGCGTATCTGGGTGTGAAAGGCTAATTCTTCCTCCTTAAAACTTGGTTGCAAAATTCAAATTCAACTCACCATATGGAGCATCTGACGTATCCTGTTTGGACAAACACTGGAAAAAGGTGTGTGGAAAGCTCTTATAATCACAGACCCGCATGGGTGACTACTCGATAAAAGAATAAAAAAATCCAGGTTCTCCAACATATAATGATACTAATAAAATACCCCAATTTGTTTCTAAACCTAAAATATGGTAAATAAGGTAATCTTACTGGTTTTTGTGTGTGTATCCATTTTATTGGCAATGCTAACCAACCAATCAACTCACTTGAACAGCTGACAAATAAATCACGTCTCAGGTGTATCTTAAGTTAACCAGAGATCGGTTACAAAACAACATAAACCTAAAAGCACAGACTCAAATATACAGCTGTACAAAGAAATTTGTGTCTCCAAAAAAGCATCCTATATAATAAAAGGCCAGAAAGTTTGTCACGATGCAGTAATACGCAGTAGAGACTGCCCGCGTTCGGCCAGTCTCTACTGCGCATGATTGCATCATGTGAGTGAGGCGGCTCAATCGCGTGGAGCAGTGAGGTAACAGCAGTACGCAGAGCAGGTCTGGGTAATGTTAACCCTTTGAGTACCAGAGGGGTACGCAACACATCGCTTTGCAATGCGTTGCGTACCCCTCTGGCACTCAAAGGGTTAAGAGGCCGGTCCTGCTCTGCGTACCGTGTTACCTCACTGCTCCAAGGCCCGTACACACGGGCTTTTACACTAGTATATGATAAAGAGGTTAAACTTACATATATCTGTCTAATACACATACAGTAGTATATTCTAAAACTAAATCAGCATTGAAAAACTAGCACACAGAACTAACATCTAAAAATAAATAATCTATTGTACATGTGCCAAACATTGCTTTAACCCTTTGGGTGTTAAACATCATAATTTAAAAACCCAACATGATTCTCTATTGAGCAATCAATCTTTGTAAAGTGTTATAGGAATCATTATAAACAGCTATCTGTTCAGTCTGAGTTACTGAACACTGATGGATCTTTATCCTCTACTTCACTCTCATGTCTTGACACACTATGTAACAAAAAACCTTGTTCAGAATTGAGTGTATGCTGCCCATAATGTTTATGTTTAGGTAGTACATCCTATATATTGCTTGTCAAACAGGCAATTATCAAATATATCATATAACTTGACTTCATAAAGGTCTTAATAACAAATGTCAACCCAGTTGTGTTAGAGCTAAAAGTTTTTTTCCTGATTTACAGGCAAGTGAAAAGCCTCCATTTCTCACATTTAAACAAGTAAAGGGAGAGCCTATAGACACCAGGGGGCCGATGCACTAAAGGTGAAGAGGGCTCATAATGTTGATGTCCTACAGGCCAAGTGTCAAAGGCACAAATCTGCCCACATTGACATCAATCTGACATGCCTTTGACAGATTTACGAATTTTCACTAATTATATCGAAAATGGCCTGTTTCCATATAGAAATGCAGCATAATGAGTCGTTTCCACATGGAAATGCAGAATAATGAGCCATGGCACTTCTTAACATGCACTAAACTCTGACAACAGCCTCTGCTGTTGGAGTTCACAGTCTCAACTTCATGAAGCTGGCATCTTCCTGTAGTTTTCTATGCAGTAATAGCCTTCTATCAGTCATAAGCATGGAGGGTTGTCGAACTGCTGGCAATGTGGAAGGGATGCTTTCCCTCATACATCACCAGCAGTAGACAACCATGAAGTATGAGAGCATTGTCTCTACTTTCCCACTTGCTCAGTAGGGGAGTGGAGAGGATCCATCCAGCACCATGAAGAGCATCATTCCTTTATCTCTGAGTGCAGTAGTGATGGGAATTGCACACCCCTGTGGCAATGAAAGGGTTAAGAAAAGTTCACCAAGCAGTACATAATCATGCTTGGTATGGGGTGGAGAGTATCCTTTCAGAACCATGAACAGCATCACTCCCTTAACCAGTTGAGCTCCATAGTGATGGGCATTGCACACCCTGTAACACCAAGCAGTATATAATTATCCACTCACCTCCTTATCATATTTCACACATATTATGCACTCCCAAGGGAATTTATGGCTACCAGCCCCCTCAGCCTTGGTCCCTCTCCCACTGGTAGCCAAAGAACCACATGTACACTGCTTGTCCCCCAGATTTGTTCCATTGCCCATAGCCACAGATCCCCAGGTACACTGTCTGACCCCACCCAGCCTTGTTTCCTTGCCTACTGGTAGCCACAAATGGACACTGCCTGGGCAAGGGCACAAGACTGGTGGTGTAAGTCAGTGTATGCGGGGCTAACACACAATGGTAATGTTCCCCATGTTGCCCCACAATTCTTATGGTCAGCATGCTGCCCCCACACAGTTAAACTTCGACATATTCTGCCCCACACAGTTAAACTTTGACATTTGCTGCCCCCCACAGTTAAACCTCAATGTATGCTGCCCCCCACAGTGAAATGTCCACATTTGCTGTCCCCACACAGTTAAACTTGCGATATATGCTGACCCACAGTTAAACTCCGACATATGCTGGCCCCAAACTGATAATATCCAACATAAGCTGCCCCATATACATGATCCCTGTGTATATATATTTAAAAAATACACACAGTGCAGTATCACTCTAATCCTGCACTATGCACCATTTTATTTTTATAGAAAATCAGACCTTGCAGGGTGGCATGGGAACCCTTTCTGATGTCCCCCTGGAATTGATCACCTATCCAATAGGATAGGTGATCAATGCGGCAACCATGAAGGTGTTCACCTCCTTACCCTACTATCTCCTTGTCAACTTGTGCTCCATTTTCGGAGCCTTTCCTACCTACTTCCGGGTTTGGGCCGGTCATCACTTCAAGTGTTTTGTGATGTCTTCCAATGGCACATATATCTGTGTGCTTCATGGGAGTGCTAGGGCACTTTCACAGTGTTCTAGTAAGCTCCTAGTGTTTCTCTCAGAGTCCCAGTCCTGTACCCTATTTTGGATCACCCTGTTGCCGACTTCTACTTGCCTCTTACTATTTTATTGCCTGATGATTTGGTCTCAGATTTGCCAGTCTGTTGATAAACTTCTACCTGTCCTGACCTTCCTACAGCCTACCGATTTTGTTCTAGTCTTAACAAGTTCGTGTATGACCATGGCTTTGTCTGACCTTCCTAGCCTGCTGTTGTAGGTCCAAATGGCTGCCAACTCCTGAGTATACTAGACCAGTTTTAGCCTACTGGATTCTCACTGCTGTGAGCCTCCCATCTGGACAGGTCAGTCTTCTTCATCTGAAGAGGGTCTTCACTAATGTAGTCATTACTAGTACTGTGTTTTTGGAGAGTTGTGCTATTATAGTGGCCCGCGTATCCTACCCACGTACCCTGGTCATCATACAAAAGCGTTCCCTCCCCTACAGGAGAAAAGTTGTTGACTGTAGAGGGGACAGCCTCATCTTAATTCCAGCTCTAGGGTTTGTCATCTGGCCTTGTGGCTGGCACCTCTAGTTTGGCCCTAGCTGCAGCACGGTTCCTCTGCAGACAACATACATTCTCCTAGAACCTCTCTCTAGCTGCACTCCTCAGTACTCCTTCTCCTGTAGTTATCTCCACCCATACAGGTCTAATTATGACACTCCTACTCCAACCTCGTCATTCATAGAATGCCAGCTTGAGTAGGAGGTAGTAGGGGAAGGTGGTGATCGCTTTCCTGGTCACCACAGTGATCACCTATCCTATTGGATAGGTGATCAATGCCAGGGGACATCAGGAGGGGTCCCGATGCCCACCTGATAGGTCTGATTTTCTATAAAAACAAAACTGTAAATAGTGCAAGATTAGAGATCCTACACTATGTGTATGTTTTTAAAATATATATGGAGGGTATATGGGGCAGCAAATGTCTAATATTAACTCTTTGAGTGGCAAAGGGTTAAATGTTCGGTGGCAATATATGTCAAACTTTAGCTGTGTGTGGGGGGGCAGCATCTGCCAAAGTTTAACTGTGGGGGCAACATGGGGAACTATGGGTGAGCAAAAAGTCAGAAAAATTTCTTGCATACTTTTTGCAAAAAATCAACTAATTTTTGCTTTTTCCGTGAAAATTTTCTCCATTTTTCCATTGCCAATAAATGTTTCTCCTATGTTTCCTATGACTTTAACAGTAATATCTGAAAGTCAAAGTTGTGAGCCCTACAAAAATATATGCCTTGAAAAGGTTTTGATCTGGCTGAGTGCCTTTGTCCTGCAGCTTGGGATATTCCAGCAGGGTGCAACATAAGATCAGTTCTTTAAAGCCTCTGTTTTCAACAAAAGAAAAGGGCAGCATGTCAACCGGCAACATTTTGGCAAGTTTTCTATTCCACAGGTATAGAATGCTACAGGGATGTGCAATACCCTTCCCTATATATACTGTAAGGAGGACATGGCAGCAAGGATCATAGTGCTAGGCTTAACCTTTATTTTCTCAGCATTCTGATTCCTCACTGCCAACAAAATTTATGTGACTTAATAACACACATACACACACACTAATGTATTATACTATACAATATACAATAAGCAATATTTCAAATGTTACAGTCCTGGAGGTGAATATCACCACACTGAGCTGATTCCCCTGCAGGTACCCTAATTCACTCCATCTGGTCACAGTGTAGATTTAATCCATTACTGGACAGACTCCTATATTCCTGCATACTACCTTCTGATTGTAAGACCTGTTAACTCCATTTCTTCTAAGTGACAACACCCATCCACACCTCTCTCACTAGCTACCAGATATTGCTGGTCAGGATCCATACCTCAGTTCCATTGGATGGTGCTTTCTCTATGCCTTATGTTGTTTTATTATCCTTGTTCGACCATATTAATCTCCACATTTTCTTAATCAGTATTACAGAGACAATTTATGTTGAATGTAGCTTAGTTTATTGGCATTAGGCAGGTGTATGACTAAGACATTGGTTCCAGTGCACAAAATCATACAGCTTTTACATAACGCTTATGCACATGCTAATCACATTGGAACATGGAGTGTTAATGAACATAGCTAGCTCAATCTTGTATTACAAAGTCTCAAGCACTGTTTTTCATCAGCAACTTCATCAGTAAGTTTACTGCTAATACTTGCAAATATTCAAAAGAAGTACCCAGTAGAATTCCTAATAAACTAATCTAAAATACCATACATGAACACAGAGTGTAGTAGCCTGAAGCCATCAAAGCAGGAATTATATTAGAAAGGCAATTATAAGCAGCATTAATAACAAGTCTTCATCCTGAACAAACCCTGTCAAAGATCATATCTATACCTTTCCTCTGAGGCACTACTTGTAAAGAACAATCAGGACATCCCACAGATTAGTAAAATGAATGAGAAGGAGGATGAAGGAAAAGTAACCAAATGCAATAGGAGGACTTTTTAAAGTTCTGTAGATACAATGTAATATTATATATATTATATACAATAAAGGAAAAAAGCGCTAAATATTGCTATGCAAATCCACTTTTAATTAAAAACTCTAAACATAAGTAAAAGTCTCAATATTAATATATTGGCATAATCGCTTATCAAAAAGTCCACTGCTACAAATACGTACTGGACAAGAGAAGCAATAAGCCATTATAATAAAACCAACAAATAATATGCAATAAAGACACCTAATAAATAGCTGGACCTCACAGTATGAAAACACCGTGTATCCAGCTGTATCAATGACAATGAAACTATGTGGTATATTCTGCGAAACAAACTATGCTGGCCAGCACAAAGAACTCCCTGATATAGAGATAATACACATTCAGTGCACTGTAAATACAAAAGATGGTAGGAGAATATACAATAATATCGATTTCCATGGACTCCGAAAATCCAATGAATTCAACTCCGTCTGCTGCTCAATAGAGGAGGTTATTAAGGAGTAATGGATAAATAATCCTCCAAGTGATAAAATATGATAGTACAGTCTCTCCCGCTCTATCTGCCAGCCGTAACTCTCAGATATAATAAAGAGTAGATCTGACCTGGCTCCGATACAGCTTGTATAGATGATTGCTGTGACCCTGTAGAAGTTTGTCCGTCCATACTCGGCGTCTGTATACACCTGTATGTTCTCTCCAATCAGCTGGGTGTCTGTATCAAGTCTCGTACTAAACGACTCCTGGACATGCAATGGAACTCCAACCTAAAGGTTTACAAACCAGTGGACGTTAAAATGTAAAAAATCTCTAATACCATAAATGATATCTCGCAAATATGAATAAATTCGGTGCCCACGGCACATGTATGCCAACGCGTTTCGCATCACTGATACTTCATCAGGGACAATACCCAGTTAGAGATCTACTGGCTATTTAAATCATTGCGCCAGATTAGCACTTCAATCACAGCCTTATATCACATTTTAAATGGGAAAGAAAGAAAACCTCTCTTAAAGGAAATGTCGTAAATATCTCTTAAGGGAATGTAGGAAACCCACAAATTAGGACCAGTATTGAGAAAACTACATATAGGTAGAACTGCCAGGGTTACTAAATCAACCCCATGCGGATGAGAAAACCCAAGAACGTAATACCACAAAAATAAAAATAAAAATGAACTATAAAAAATAATGAAAAAGTAATAAAAATAATATGAAAAAAATATATAAACAATAATAAAAAATAATACAAGAATAAAAATAATATAAAAATAAATAAATAAATAAAATAAAATAAAAAAATAATTAAAAAAAAAAATTGTGACTAAATAGATAACTATAGTTAGATGAAAGTACTAACATCTATTCTATCATTATGACCCCTAGGAACTAAGAAGACACAACAATATATCCAAAAACGTTCTTTCTGGCATAATTGATGGATGCGCTGTCCTTGAGGTAAAGCAAACGATATGTTCTCCAAAGGGACAATTAAAGTACTGTTAATATTGCTATCATGATATTGTTGTTAATGTAGGGCTAATGGATATTTAGGATATATATATCTTACTTCCATGGGTCAATGTCTTATCGTGGTTGGAGTGATTGCATGTGTGTCAATGAAGCTGAGAACTATGCCACTGGGAGCAAATACTCTTGGATAGAAAAAATCTAAAACACCAGACTAAATTGATCCAAAATCTGCCAACACTCCCTGGACCAGTGTGGCAGATTATGGGCCATTCCCAAAAGATGACTTAATGACAAATACAATGGCCCTCATTCCCCGGAGGCTTGTGATCTACTTCCTACGGCAACAGAGAGACCAGATTAATGGCAGAGGGTGCTAAGAAATAATGGGTTCTATCAGGCTGCCTTTGGTCTTTGGACACTGAAATGTTTAACAATCGATCTATGAGTATGGTTTCACACTTGCAGAAAATAGTACAACAACTGAATAACATCAAATGGGACATTACTGGCTTATTTTATTCAAATCTTTATAAGGATGAAGGACAGCAACTGATTGCAGTGCCAGAGGTTGAAGCTGTGCCAGAAGCTTTGGTAGAAGAAGTACAAGCAGCAATAAAATCAGTGAAAAATGGCAAAGCAGCTGGACTTATAAAGTTACTATTGAAATGTTGAAAGCCAGAGGTCAACCCATAGTAAAAGACCTAGCTAAATTATTTTCAAAATCCCTACTACTCGGCAAAATGACTGAAACATAGAAAAATACAGAAGTCATCCTACTGCACAAAAAGTTGATAAGTTGGATTTAAAGGGATAGTAATACTTTGTTTTTTATTTATTTTATTTTGTAGGCATTAAAAAAACACGAAGAACGATATAAGTCTTATCTCTCAAACCTTTATGGTTTAAGAGATATTCACAAGCAAAGTTTCCCCTCCCGCCCCTTTTACCTAGTGTAAGCCATCTCTTCTCAGATGGGGAATCTAGTTGTAAGACCAGACAGATAACAGCAGAGGACAATCTTCTTTCTATGAAAACAATGAAGGCCCTGCCCACCTTGACAAGTTTTTCAGGTTTTTCCCTTATCTTAATTGAAGATTGTCCCTCGCTGCAATCTACCTGGGCACCTCCCTTCTGATTTGGCTGAACAGTGTTACATCAGTAAAAGGGGCGGGAGGGGGATACTTTATTATTGAATTACTCTTGAACTACAACTCTGACAGAATTAAAATAACACTCTCCAAAGTCCAAATACTATGATGATTAATTAGAGCTGCTTTTATTATGAAACATTACTATCCCTTTAAAAACAGACCAGTCATCTGCAAGGTCATTCTTCTTCTTTAAACTTAGTGTTCAACCTGTATATATATATATATATATATATATATATATATATATACATTAAGAACCACTGTGAAAGCACTCTCTCTTATTGTTCAGTTTGCCCAGGTGCACAATCCCTAAACCATTATGCAACATATGAAAAAATTAGGCAGCCCCGTGGGACTTGTTCAATGTTGTTTATTGAGTACAAAAATCAACAAAAAATGGTCGACGTTTTGGTCCTAATGGCGGACCTTTAGCAAGAAAAAGCTTGGATTTAAAAACCCTGAACAACTCAAGTGTAGCCCATGCCTTTGATGATGTCATCACCCACCCGCCATCCTACGGGCTGCGGGGGGTGGACAAGCCTCAATGGCCAGTAGGTTTACTGAGATTTGTGTCAAAGGGTAAGTGTTATATGAAAAGGAGAAACTTCATTTATGTATAAATTAAACAGTCATAAATGTAAATGTGTATGTGGTTAAAAAGCCCTGTGTGCCAAAATCACATACCAGGGTGATTGTGTCCTCGCCTCTCATCTCACTCCTCTGAGATCTATCATCTACTCAACATTAGGATAAGTGGTGTACTCTCATTGCACGGTGGTTGAGGATTAGACCAATCAAAGCCCTTAAAAAGACACATGCCTTATAGTCAAGCTTTGCAATGTGAGGGAGATCTCTCAGCAACGAAGCCCATAATAAAGTTTAAAAGCCTTAACCAAATCTAATATTTGGCACTAATGATCACATGCACCATCCAGATGTATTGTTGTGATGTATTCTCACCATCAGAAATGTAGTTCTTTTCAAGCGATAGGTTCGATCATCTGAGTAATTAAGCCATTACATACATAAACCTAGTCCTGAAGCATAGGACGTGTGTGTTAATCACTGTCTGTGGAAGTGGTCATGAATAGAACCCTGTCGCCTATTATAAATAATTCATTCTCTAGAATGTTCCTATTGATTATTCAGGTCGTAATCACATGTTGAAGGGTTATCAGTGTTTGTATCAACCACAATGATAAATCTGTATATTGGAAAAGAGTCCATAAGATGATTGTATGTAATTAAATGAGGCCTGTCTGTTGACTGTAGACCCATGTGTCAAAGTTGAGGGTATGCATATGAAGTGAATCACTGGGAGGCTTTGTATAATCAATGTTAGGCAAATCAGTAGCATGATAGAGCGTATTCATGCTCTATAGGTGTTCTCATAAAAGTCATCATCAATACCTACCAGGCCCATAGCTAGTCCTATTAACGGTCAGATGTTATGAGGCAACACCCCACTAATTGGCAATCTATGCCCATCTTGACCTGGAGTGCTACGGAGACCTGAAATTGCTATTAATGCTGACCTTGCAGGCCAGCGTAATTCCCATGAAGAGATATTGATGGAGCCGCTTGACCTTCGCTTATAGAGCCTATTCGTTTTTTATAGGAAGCAAGCAAGGTTTGCCCTTTCGTTCAGTCCTCTGGGGTGTAGTGTGTCCAAGAGGTAAATCCACTTCTCCAGTTGGAGCAGTTTTTGCCCCGGTCACCCCCTCTGGGTAATTCCGGTCGGTGGTCTATAATCATATGTCTCAAATCGGCCAAAGTGTGTTTGAATTCCATAAAGTGTCTGCCCACTGGCTTATCACTTTTCTTACCTTGGAGAGCTTCTCTAATACTAGAGAGGTGATTTTCCATGTGTTCTCTGAAACTTTTGGTTGTCTTGCCTATGTATATTAAGCTGCAAGGGCATTTTATAAAATAGACCACATGGTTATCAGTACATGTTAGGCGGTATTTGATTTTCAAAAATCCCCCAGTGTGTGGATGTGTGGAACCCTCCCCTATCAACATTTGTTTGGAGGTTGTGCACCCTGTACATTTATAATAGCCCTTTCTTGCTGTGGGCAGCCAGGTATTGTAATTACTTTTATAGCAGTGTTGCTGGTCTGTGTGTACAAGTATATCTCGTAAATTACGTCCCCTCTTGTAACACATCCTGAGTGGATTTGGGAAAGCTTTAGGTAATGTTTTGTCCGTGGATAGGATGTCCCAGTGCTTTAGAACCACATCCTTTATGTGGGGACTCGAGGTAGTAAAAGTAGAGATGAACGATAACCTTTCTGTAATCTCTGTGTTGTTCGGTTTTTGCAAGAGAGTTACCTGAGAGTGTTCTAGTGCTTTGAGTAGAGATGTCTTTAACACATCAATTCTATAACCTCTTTGTAGAAATCTATAAAATAGTTCATTTAGTTGTATTAATGCAATGCTGTATTAATGCAGCAATGTGTTGTGATCTGTTGATTTCTTATAGTTAGTGGTGCCCAGGTGTTGATCAACGCGAAATACAGTCAGGTCAAGAAAATTGACCTGCTGGAGATCTGCACAGTGAGTGAACATAATAGGTGATTGTAAATTATTTATTCTTTCTACAAAGGTGTTAAATGAATCATTGGTGCCCTTCCAAATGAGAAACAAATCATCTATGAATCGGCAATAAAATAAGATTTGAGAGGGCAACAATGGAAGAAAATTGGTATTCTCATACAGTGCCATGTATAGAGTGGCGAATGTGGGTGCTACATTTGACCCCAATGATGTTCCAGAGATTTGTAAGTAAAAGTCACACTCGAATCTAAAATAAGTGAGCGTGAGGCAGAACTCTAGTAGTTCTAACAGGAACCCAATGGGTGGTCTGGTCAGTGATCATGGTGCCTTCATAAGTGCAGTGGCTACGGCTCTTATTCCCTCTGAGATGGGTATGACAGTGTACAAAGACCTGATATCCATGGTGGCAAGCATGATTTCACCCTCCAGGTTTCTCATATTTGATATCTTTGGGATGAAGTCCCCAGTGTCTCGTATATATGTATCACGGTTCCCGTGACTCCTTGTCACTCTCTGTTGTGGCGCTCTTCCATTGGCGGAGCTTGATTGGTCCACCCAGGGTGTCCCTTTATATACTGGGCCTATGGCACCTGTAAGGTGCCCTTTCGTGGTGTTCCTGTGCCATTGTTGCTGTGTTCCTGCGTTCCTGTGTACCGACTTGGCTCGTCTGACTACTCTGCTGTTCCTGCTCCGTGATTGACCCGGTTCTGGCTGACGTTCCTGCTCCTTGATTGACCCGGCTCTGGCTGACGTTCCTGCTCCGTGATTGACCCGGTTCTGGCTGACGTTCCTGCTCCCTGATTGACCCGGCTCTGGCTGACGTTCCTGCTCCGTGATTGACCCGGCTCTGGCTGACGTTCCTGCTCAGTGATTGCTTCCAGTGTTCCTGCGAGATTTTGATCTCTTGCCTGGCGACATTCTGAACTGTGCTTGCAGTGTTGCACTGAATGATCACGCTTCCTCTGCTGAGCTGTGGCCTCCATTATTGAGCCTGTCTGTACACTTGCAGAGCTTGTTGCCTCCGTTACCGAGCCTGTCAGAGAATACTTGCTGAGCTGTTGCCTCCGTTACCGAGCCTGTCAGAGAACACTTGCTGTGCTTGTTGCCTCTGTTACCGAGCTTGTCTGTGTACACTTGCCAAGCTTGCTGCCTTCGATTCTGAGCCGTTTAACACTTGATGAGCTTGTTGCCTCCATCACCGAGCCTATCCGTTTACACTAGCAGAGCAGTATCTCTAACTACGGTGCTCGTTTTCTTGCAGTCGTTGCACCGCGTGGTGCTATTGGGCATTCCGTTAGCTCTTGCAGCGTGTTGCTCTGTTTCTGCACCGGAAGGGTGTCTTGGCTCTGGTCTCCTATTGCTCTCAGTGTTGTACCATCATACCGTACCAGGAAGTGCGTTTGGCTCACGTTATATTTGCTTGTGCAGTGTCTCCTCCGTTACCGCACCTAATGGGTGCTCTTGGCTCTGGTCCCATTTGCATATGCAGTGTCTCCTCCGTTACCGCACCTAAGGGGTGCTCCTGGCTCTGGTTCCATTGGCTCTTGCAGTGTCTCTCCTCCGTTATCACACCCAAGCTCCAGTCAGGCCTTGCTATACTATTGGGCATATTACAGTACAGCTATTTGGTAGTGATCCAGCTCAGTCGCACTGCTTGCTTTTGCCTATTGCACTACTACTGGGACTGTTTATATTCACCGGGCGTTTGGCTAATCACCACAACAGAGACTGATTATTTGTATTGGGCATTAACCCTTTTACCTTCATTGATTCTGTCGAGTGCTATTTGCTCCTACTATATTGGGCCTGTACTTCATCCATTACTTCTCTATACATGTGATTACCTATTCTGGCCCCCAGGGGTGCTGTTCCTTATTTTTACCTCAATAAAACTGTGTTTTACTTTTAACCTTGGTCTGAGTGTCGTAAAAACCGTAACAATATGATGGCAATTGTTGTACTAGGGGTTGTAGCCAGTGGTCCAGAAATTGGGCAACTGGTTGTAACAAAGATTCCCTGGCCAACACAATTGGGCTTCCCGGGGGATTAACCGCGTCCTTGTGTATTTTAGGTAATGTATACAAGATGGGGCATATGGGATATTCTACCGTGAGAAACCTGAATGTGTTCTCCTCAAGCCACCCATGTTGCAGTGCATTAGATAATGACATATCCAGAATTTGCTTTTGTTTTACTGTGGGGTCCATGGTGAGTTTAGAATATACTGTGCTGTCATTTAATTGGGAAGGTAATTCTTTCCTGTAATTGTTATCATTCATCACTACCACGGCTCCCCCCTTATCAGCTGGGCATATAACTATAGTCGGATTTTGGGCCAAATTTTTAAGAACCAAATGCTCACTCTTGGTGAGATTGTTATGTGGGCTTATGTGTGGTTTCTGTTTAGCTGTACACTCAACCATCCTTATGAAGCTCCTAATTGATGGCTTGGTGTTAGGAGGATCAAATGTACTACCTGGCCAGAATCCCTCAGGTCTGATTTCATCAGGATTTTGGGATGCCTCCCAGTGATTCACTTCATATGCACACCCTCAACTTTGACACATGGGTCTACACTAAACAGGCAGGCCTAATTTAAATACATACAATCATCTTATGGACTCTCTACCGACATACAGATTTATCATTGTGGTTGATAAAAACACTGATAACCCTACAACATGTGATTATGACCTGAATAATGAATAGAAACATTCTAGAGAATGAATTATTAATAATAGGCAACAGGGTTCTATTCAGAAGCACTTCCACAGACAGTGATTAACACATAGGTCCTATGCTTCAGGACTAGGTTTATGTATGTAATGGCTTAATTACTCAGATGATCGCACCTATCGCTTGAGACGAACTATATCTTTCTGATGTGAGAATACAACAATACATCTGGATGGTGCATGTGATCATTAGTGCCAAATATTAGATTTGGTTAAGACTTTTAAACTTTATTATGGGCTGTGTTGCTGAGAGATCCCCCTCACATTGCAAAGCTTACCTTATAAGGCATGTGTCTTTTTAAGGGCTTTGACTGGTCTACCGATCCGCCAATCCTCACCCACTGTCCAATGACAGTACACCACTCATCCTAATGTTGAGTAGGTGATAGATCTAGGAGGAGTGAGATGAGAGGTGAGGACGTGCTCACCCCGGTATGTGATTTTGGCACACAGGGCTTTTTAACCACATATACATTTGCATTTATGACTGTTTAATTTATACATAAATGAAGTTTCTCCTTTTCATATAACAATTACCCTTTGACACAAATCTCAGTAAACCTATTGGCCAATGAGGCTTGTCCACCCCCCGCAGCTGTCACGGTTTTTTAGGACTCTCAGACCAAATAAGTGAAAATAAAACACACTTTATTAAAGTGAATAAGGCACAAGTACGCCCTCTATAGGCGGTAGGTAATACACAGATAAGTAAACTG
The DNA here is from genome assembly GCA_037306005.1 of Rhinophrynus dorsalis. NCBI lineage: Eukaryota > Metazoa > Chordata > Amphibia > Anura > Rhinophrynidae > Rhinophrynus > Rhinophrynus dorsalis. Next base: position 187,669,875 of record CM074723.1, read on the forward strand.
AGATATTTACAATGGAAATAGCACAAAAGACATAAATGTAAAACAGTATGCACTAGGATGATATTGACCCCCAAGGGGTTAATGTCCATATAACAGTCTGTCTCAGATGTGGAGGTTTGACACGCCCTGGATGTTAAAAGGGCTTTGCTGTATAGACAAAGTTCATCAAGTGCTGAGGATAGAGCTGCCTTGCCAAGGTGTTGGATAGTAAGCAGAAAGGGAATCAACTTGGCCCCCATGGGCGTAGTTACAGGAACTGCTTTCGTTTGTGCAAGTGCCAATAGCCCCACGGGCGTAACGGAAACCGGCCGGCGGTGCAAGAGCTAACAGCCTCCTTAAGTGTAATCGAATGCTGGAATAAGAGAGCAAGAGCCACTAGCCCCCTCGGGCGTAGTACCGGATAAGCCAACTCTGAAGCCTTTCTGCCAACACTCTGTGTCAAATGATATCGTCGGTAGCCAATACCAGAGAGCCTTAAGCGCCCAAATGGCCCAACTAAGTGAACACTCTGCAACGGTGGACTAGAGTTGCCGATGGAGAGCGGCAACTCAGCAGCAGTATCACGGGTAACGAGGCTCGTATAGGAGATAGCGAGAGTGAATTCGAGGCAGCACTGCAAGAGTTAAAATGCACGTTTACTCGAGGCTTCAGCGCTACTGCAAGGTTCTGCACAGAGAGGAAGGCCCACAGCATACACACAACTCTGCACATAGAACGAGGCACAGCACTAAATCGAGGGAAGCACCAGGCAAGGCAGTCACTCTGACGCGGGCAGCAGAGACTGGAAATGTCGCGGCAGCAACAACTGAAAAGCAGGTCACTGGAACAAGCTGGAAGTCGATCTTCGGAGCAGGAAGTCAGCCGGGCCGGGTCGGAGCACGTAGGAGGCAGTCATACAAGCCGGGTCATACACGAGCAGGAACGTCAGTCTAGCCGGGTCAGGATCCAAGGGTGGTACGCAGACGAGCCGGGTCATACACAAGCAGGTACACTGGAGAATGGTCAGGACAAGCCGAATCGGTACACAGGAACTCAGAATACAGGAACACAGCAAAAGCACTACTGGCTCAGGAACACCACGAAAGGGCATCTGACAGATGTGATAGCCGGGTATAAAAAGGTCATCAGGAGGCGGGTCAAACTCAGTTAGCAAATCAGTGACAGCCACAACTGAGAGTGACAGGAATCACAGGCACTGTGATAGTACCCCCCTCTCAAAGACCCCCTCTCCCAGCCTGAGGTCTGGGTTTCAAAGGATATTTAGAGTGAAAGCTGCGTACTAATCTCGGAGCATGGAGATCCCCTTGATCAACCCAAGAACGTTCCTCAGGGCTATAGCCCTTCCAATGAACCAAATATTGCAGCTTTCCTCTAAATCTCCTGGAATCAATAATACTCTGGACTTCATATTCTTCTTGGCCCTGGACGTCCACCGGCCCAGGAATCACTGGCGTAGTAGTATAATGATTGCACACCAAGGGTTTCAGGAGTGACACGTGGAACACATTATGAATGTGCATAGAGGGTGGAAGCTCCAGAGCATAAGAAACCGGATTAACCTTGCGGATAATCTTAAATGGACCAATGAACCGGGGAGCCAGTTTATTGGATGGCACTTGTAAATTGAGGTTTCTGGATGACAGCCATACCCTGTCCCCAACCTGAAATGAGACCGCTGGAAGGCGTCTGCGATTAGCGTGCCTTTGCTGCCGCCTGAAAGACTGACTGAGGGACCTCTGAACCTGTGCCCAAGTGGAACGAAGTCGTGCCAAATGCTCATCTAGAGCAGGAATCTGCTGCGCCTGAAAGGAGTCCGGGAGCAGACAAGGCTGGAAACCATAATTCACAAGAAATGGGGAGCTCCCGGACGATGAGTTAACCGCACAGTTTCTGGCAAACTCTGCCCATGGCAACAGGTCAGCCCAATTATCATGATGATCGGTGACAAAGCAGCGCAGGAACTGTTCCAGTCCCTGATTGGCACGCTCAGCGGCCCCATTCGTCTGGGGATGGTAGGCAGAGGAAAATGACAATTGGATGCCCATCTGACCACAAAATGCCCTCCAGAACCTAGACACGAACTGGCTCCCACAGTCGGAGACAATCACTGTGGGCACTCCGTGCAGACGGAACACCTCTCTGGCAAAAACTATAGCCAATTCCTGAGCCGATGGAAGGCCAGTCAGAGGCACAAAATGTGCCATCTTAGAGAATCTATCGACCACCATAAGAATGAACGTGTAACCTCTAGATGCCGGTAGTTCTCCCAAGAAGTCAATGGATATATGAGACCACGGACGGTCTCCGTTAGGCACCGGTTGCAATAAGCCCACGGGGAGATGCCTAGGGGTCTTGGCACGGGCACAAGTGGTACAAGCTGCCGTAAAAGCGGTGCAGTCAGCTCTCAACGTAGGCCACCAAAATAACTGCGAGAGGGACCATACTAGTTGGTCCCTACCAATATGCCCAGCCGCTTTAGAGGCGTGATAAGTCTCCAACAGACGGACACGGAATGACTCATCTACGAAACACTTCCCCACTGGGGTTTCAGGAGGTGCCCGTGATTGTGATGCCAGTATCTCTTCCCCTAGTGGCCAGGTTATGGTGGTACGAATAGTAGCCAGGATCTGGTCTGGCTGAATGATGGGTACCGGTACTTCCTCCCTCTCAGTGTCAGAGGCGAACTGACGTGACAACGCATCAGCCTTGATATTCTTTGAACCAGGAAGATAGGATACTAGGAAATTGAACCGGGACAAAAACAGCGCCCACCTGGCCTGTCTAGAAGACAGCCTTTTGGCCTCAGAGAGATAGGTTAAATTCTTATGGTCAGTAAGAATTAGTACTGGAGTCTGAGTGCACTCCAAGAGGTGTCGCCATTCCTTAAGTGCAAGTATGATGGCCAACAGTTCTCTGTCGCCAATCTCGTAATGACTCTGGGCGCTGGACAATTTCTTAGAGAAGAACCCACAAGGCATTAAAGTGCCACCTCCCACAGGACGTTGGGAGAGCACCGCCCCAACCCCAACCTCTGAAGCGTCAACCTCCAAAGTAAATGGCAGGGAGGGATTAGGGTGGGACAGTATAGGAGCAGATGCAAAGGCAGATTTCAGGGTAACAAATGCGTCTTCAGCTGCCTCAGACCACTGAGAGGGAGAAGCGCCCTTATGAGTCAAATCTGACAGTGGTTTTACAATCGTAGAAAAGTTCTTGATGAACTTCCTATAATAGTTCGCAAAACCTAGGAATCGTTGAATGGCCTTTAACCCCTTAGGCCGAGGCCAATGCAGAACCGCTGCCAACTTCTCCTGATCCATGGCAATGCCACTTTTGGATATTACGAACCCCAGGAACGGTACTTGAGATGTATGGTATTCGCATTTTTCTAGTTTACAGAATAACTTGTGCTTACGAAGTCGGAGCAGGACTTCAGAGACATCTTTAATATGTTGAGCAAGGTTAGCAGAGTGAATCAGTATATCGTCTAGATATACTACCACACAGGACTGGAGCAAGTCACGTAAAATATCGTTAATCAATTCCTGAAATACTGCAGGCGCATTGCATAAGCCGAATGGCATCCCAGATATTCATAATGCCCTGTTCTGGTATTAAACGCCGTTTTCCACTCGTCACCCTCTTTAATTCTGACTAGATTATAGGCGGCTCGCAAATCAAGTTTAGTAAAGATCGAAGAGCCCTTTAATCTGTCGAATAATTCTGTATTAAGTGGAATGGGATAGGCGTTCTTGGGCATCAGCTTATTCAGCCCACGGTAGTCAATGCAAGGCCTGAGTTCCCCATTTTTCTTTTTGACAAAAAAAAATCCGGCACCAGCCGGAGATGTAGATTTACGAATGATTCCCCTTTCCAGGGCATCTGTGATATACTCCTCCATCGCCTTATTTTCCTCACATGACAGGGGGTAAGTACGTCCCCTGGGGGGCACAGCACCTGGAGGCAAATCAATGGCGCAATCGTATGGCCTATGGTCAGGTAATGCGCTGGCCTCTCCTTTGCTAAACACGTCACTGAATTGCCCATATTCTGTTGGCACAGCTGGAGAGGTACACATAATCTTAACAGGAAGGGAGAGACAATTCTTGTTACAGTACTCAGACCAAGAGTTAACTTCACACCTTTGCCAGTCGAATTGGGGATTGTGTGTTTGTAACCATGGGAACCCCAAAATAACTGAATGATGCGGGGAACGAATGATCTGAAATTGTATCTGCTCCCTGTGACAAGCCCCCACAGTCATTGTCACTGGGATTGTCTCGAACGTAATGAAAGCAGGATCCAGGGGTCTGCCATCAATGGCCTCTATAGCCACAGGAGAGTCCTTTTTACATAACGGAATGCCCTGCAACTCAGCAAAGGACTGATCCATGAAGTATCCGGCTGCCCCGGAGTCCACCAATGCTAGGACTTCTATGACCTTATCAGTCCAAGCAAATGCCACCTGGATGGTGGGTTTAGTGGTGCAAGTATCTAGGGACTGTTCAACACCACCTAGGGCCTGTCCCCCAAGGTACCCTAGGTGCGTTCGTTTCCCGGCCTTACAGGACAATTGCGTAATACATGACCCGGTTTGCCACAGTATAGGCATAAGCCTTGCCTTCTACGATACAGCTTCTCCTCCTTCGTGAGCTTAGTAAAACCTACTTGCATAGGTTCAGTGCTGTCAGCTGTTCGCTCAGGTAGAACGGGTGGTGTGGGTGGGTTAAGGAACTGGTTGTGGCCATAACTCTTTGCTTTGGCCCTCTTAGCCAAGCGTCTCTCCCGGATGCGAGAGTCTATCAACATGACATAGTCAATGTACTCATCCAGCTCGCTGGGTACATCTCGAGCTGCTATCTCGTCCTTAATCTGTTCAGCAAGACCCTGAGTAAAGGCAGCAAGTAAGGCCTCATCGTTCCAGCCTACCTCTGCTGCCAAGGTCCGGAATTCGATAGCATACTCGCCCAGAGTGCGTTCGCCCTGCTGAATCTCCATCAGCCTTTTGGCAGCAGAGGCAGACCTGCCAGGAACCTCAAACACACGTCTGAACTTAACCACGAAATCTCTAAAGTTCAGTGTGCAGGTTCTGGCATTCTCCCATAACGGATTTGCCCATGCCAAAGCTTTGCCCGTCAACAGAGATATCATAAAGCCGACCTTGCTACGGTCATTCGGAAATGCCTGGGGTGCCAACTCCAAAAATATCTCCAACTGGTTAATAAAACCTCTGCATAGGGAGAGTTCGCCATCATATCTTAGGGGTAACGGTACCGCGCCCGATAACCCTCTAGTGTTAGCACTGGGAGATACAGAGGGATTCCCCGTGTCACGACTGGGGGGACCACCGGATTATGACCAGACTTGTCCAAATGTACTGTACGTTCAAGTAACGTTTGTAGAGCCAGTGCCAATTGGTCCAGGCGCTGCTCATGGACATCCATTCTCCAGTGGATGTTCTGAGTATTACTTTAACCCTTACCGTCTGAGGTCATGGCCCTTTCGTACTGTCACGGTTTTTTAGGACTCTCAGACCAAATAAGTGAAAATAAAACACACTTTATTAAAGCGAATAAGGCACAAGTACGCCCTCTAGAGGCGGTAGGTAATACACAGATAAGTAAACTGAGATATTTACAATGGAAATAGCACAAAAGACATAAATGCAAAACAGTATGCACTAGGATGATATTGACCCCCAAGGGGTTAATGTCCATATAACAGTCTGTCTCAGATGTGGAGGTTTGACACGCCCTGGATGTTAAAAGGGCTGTGCTGTATAGACAAAGTTCATCAAGTGCTGAGGATAGAGCTGCCTTGCCAAGGTGTTGGATAGTAAGCAGAAAGGGAATCAACTTAGCCCCCACGGGCGTAGTTACAGGAACTGCTTTCGTTTGTGCAAGTGCCAATAGCCCCCACGGGCGTAACGGAAACCGGCCGGCGGTGCAAGAGCTAACAGCCTCCTTAAGTGTAATCGAATGCTGGAATAAGAGAGCAAGAGCCACTAGCCCCCTCGGGCGTAGTACCGGATAAGCCAACTCTGAAGCCTTTCTGCCAACACTCTGTGTCAAATGATATCGTCGGTAGCCAATACCGGAGAGCCTTAAGCGCCCAAACGGCCCAACTAAGTGAACACTCTGCAATGGTGGACTAGAGTTGCTGACGGAGAGCGGCCAACTCAGCAGCAGTATCACGGGTAATGAGGCTCGTATAGGAGATAGTGAGAGTGAATTCGAGGCAGCACTGCAAGAGTTAAAATGCACGTTTACTCGAGGCTTCAGCGCTACTGCAAGGCTCTGCACAGAGAGGAAGGCCCACAGCATACACACAACTCTGCACAAAGAACGAGGCACAGCACTAAATCGAGGGAAGCACCAGGCAAGGCAGTCACTCTGACGCGGGCAGCAGAGACTGGAAATGTCGCGGCGGCGACAACTGAAACGCAGGTCACTGGAACAAGCTGGAAGTCGATCTTCGGAGCAGGAAGTCAGCCGGGCCGGGTCGGAGCACGTAGGAGGCAGTCATACAAGCCGGGTCATACACGAGCAGGAACGTCAGTCTAGCCGGGTCAGGATCCAAGGGTGGTATGCAGACGAGCCGGGTCATACACAAGCAGGTACACTGGAGAATGGTCAGGACAAGCCGAATCGGTACACAGGAACTCAGAATACAGGAACACAGCAACAGCACTACTGGCTCAGGAACACCACGAAAGGGCATCTGACAGATGTGATAGCCGGGTATAAAAAGGTCATCAGGAGGCGGGTCAAACTCAGTTAGCAAATCAGTGACAGCCACAACTGAGAGTGACAGGAATCACAGGCACTGTGATAGCAGCCCGTAGGACGGCGGGTTGGTGATGACATAATCGAAGGCATGGGCTAAACCTGAGTTGTTCAGGGTATTTAAACCCAAGCTTTTTCTTGTTAAAATTGTCTTGATAAAGGTCCGCCATTAGGACTGAAACGTCGACCATTTCTTTTTGATTTTTGTACTCAATAAACAGCATTGAACAAGTCCCACGGGTGCTGCACAGTTTTTTCATGCTATATATATATATTTAATAAATCTGTCATTAAGCTTACATGGTGGCAGGAAACAATAGCAAAAATCCCCCTCCTTGTACCTTTCGGCCATTGTCCATTATGTACCGAGGGAAATTTGAATAGGGACTACCTTTTATATGGACAGTCCCTGCAGTAACCCCACCTCCCAGCCAATCAGCTTCCAGCATGTTGAGTCATCCCTCCAGCTAGAAGCTGATTGGCTGGGAGGTGTGGTCACTGCAGAGCACATTCCATGCCATGTGTAAGCCCACATCCCAGCCAATGAGAGCATAGGTGAAATTTGAACAGTGACTGGTCATAGAAAAGGCAATCACTGTTCAAATTTCCAACAGTTGGCATAGGGCCTGAAAGGTACGAGGTGGGGATTTTGCTGTTTTTCCCTGATGCTGCCGTTACTGGCATCAGCGATAGATTTATTGTACCAAGTGTTTCTTTTTAGTTACAGATTTAACACTATGTGTCAAGAAGAAGAATGAAGATGAAGATGCAGATGAAGACAGAGATGACAGATGAAGAAGAAGAAAGAAGAAGATAATAGATGAAGAACAAAAAGATAGAAGCTTACAGAAGAAGAATTGAAGAATAGCAGGGTGCAGAAGATGCTGCTGTTTTAACTCTGGGTGAAAGAATAGTGTTAGGGCTAGTATGGGTCCACTTTATTGTTCATTTTAGGGGTAGTGTAGGGCCAAGGGGAAGGTTAATGTTTGGGGCATTGACTGTGTTTGTAGCGTTAGCTGTTTTTCTTTGATCTCCCCATTTCTAGTGGTATTTAGCGTGATTTATGGGACTGAAAATTCCACAATGAACTCTGGGTCACAAGATGGGTTCTGTGTCTCAACGCTCGTTATGGTTCCTGTTATTAGAGCAATTGCATTCCGATGGTAACTAGACTTGTGCACGGGCAAACTTTTTGGTAAAATTCGAATTCGGACAAATTTTTTTTTTCTAATTCGGATGATCCTAATTTCAGACCGGGCCTATTCGATTCGGACGAAATTCTGATCCATTCCGAATTATTCGGCCGAATTTAACATGGGTTAAATTATAGCAGTGCGCCTCCGTGCACGCTGCTATCATTATTTGCAGACAGGGTGTGCATTTAGAAAAAGATCCATCCCAAAAACGGACATTGTCATACATTGAAAGTCTGTGCATGCCTCTACTCTAGCATGGGATGCCAGTCACAATGCAAACGTCGAACATCGAAAACCCATGCCTGTCATTCAATTTAGCATGTTCGAACATCGAAACCCCATGCCTGTCATTCAATTTATCATGTTCGAACATCGAAACCCCATGCCTGTCCTTCAATCTAGCATATGTTCGAACATCGAAACCTCATGCCTGTCATTCAATTTAGCATATGCTCGACATTGAAAACCCATGCCTGTCACATCCTACTCAACATAAGTGGTTGACTCGAATATGGACAAACTACATGTCACATTCTATGTTAGTACATGGGTAAAGATTAAGGTTTCATTTTCTGGTACCAGCCTCCTACCCTACTGTCCTTCTTTAGTACCCTCGTTTTCCTCTCGTTTTCCTATCCTGATTTCCCCTCATATCAGATAACTCTATGTGTATATACATTGTAGAGTTTCATACTACATCAAGAATAAACATCAATGATTGTAATGTGATAGATGTAATGTGTTAACCCTTTGAGTGCCAGAGTGGTACGCAATGCATTGCAAAGCAATACGTTGCATACCACTCTGGCATTCAAAGGGTTAAAAAGAAAAATTGAGACATTCTGTTATGAACAAACTGCAACACAGGAGAGAAATAAAAAAAATGCTTGACATCTATACTGAAGAGGGGTCCACAGCATTGTCTTAGTATAGCAATATCACCGTTTTCAATGAGTGTGCAATACAGGGCTCTACGGTAATTGCTGGGCATTTCCCAATGTCATAATCAGGGGATGATGGGAGTTGTATTCTAACTACTGTTAGGAAACACATAAGTGATGCACATTCATCTCCCACCTAGAAATTATTTACACACGAGGCAACTCCCCCAAGTAATACCTAGCCCCTTTCCAAGTGAAAGGACTTCCAGAAAGGCTTCAGATCTCTTAGTGACTCACCTGTTATTGCCAGTCAGCGGGACCCGGAGAGTAGGAGGGGGTGATGCTATGGCTGCACGGCACGGTGCTCTTAGTTGGTCACTTGTCGCAATGTTGAAGCTCAGCCCGGCCAGCACCTTCTGGGTGGAGACACCTCACAGCAATCCTGTTCAGGACACATCATGCACTGTTGTGCACTCATACTAGGGATCCCAAATGTTTAGACTCATTTTGTACAGGGGGCACCCTCCTGTATTTGTAAAACCTCTCTAGCAAATCTGGGATGGTAGACCTATTTACTCAAGTCTTGACTTTAGGTGGGCGATAAACAATACAAAATAGGCATAATGTTTCACTATCACATAATTCACGTCACTGAAGCAGCCAGCAGGCATCACCACTGAGTGAGCATAGGGCTGCCCGGCTGCTGACAGTCACACTGATGGGACACCCTGCAACACAGAAATGGCGGAAGAGCACAAAATAAACATGCTATGGGACGGCAAATTGCCGCCCCTGTCAAAGTGCCGCCTGGGTCCATGGACCCACTGGGACCCATGTAAGGGCCTGCCCTGTATTCGAACAAATACCTAATATTTTTTTATATTTTGCACAGGAACAAATATTACTTGTTCTTGCAGTGGCAATAACTGGAACTAATGCTGGCTGCCTACCTATGCCTAGCCTAATGCTACCTGCCTGCCTACACAACAACTGTACACTCTCTAATCTCTTCTCTCTCTGAGCTCCAACAACCCAATGAGGAAATGCAGGCAGTCTGTCTGTGTGACTGTGTCATTAGTCCAACCCCCATCATGAAACGAAGAAGGCTATTCGAATACAGACAAAAGAGGGAAGTAGTGCGTGAAACGGAGAATGGAATTGGACTAGAGACATGGAGGGAAAATTATGGAGGGAAAGTAATTGAGCGCGCACAGGAAGTACAAAATGTCCTGGTCAAAAGTAGTCAAAACTTTTGGAAATGTGTCGATTGCCGAAACTTCCGAAAGATTCGACGAATTTCGGACCTGGGCTGTTCGGAGTCGGATCATTTTTTCCGAATGACCCTTGAGTTTCGGATTGGCCGAATGTCTCCGAATGACCCCATTTTCGACGAAATCCGAATGTCTCCGAATGAATTCGCACATGTCTAATGGTAACACTGTCTGTGTACCATTCTGTAAGGTTTCTTGCCCTACCAACAGTTTTAGGTCAAATTGGACCGAGCCCTAGGTCAGAACAACCATGCATAGTTAATTTCTGACATGTCAACGGATTCACCAGTATCCACCTTCTTAGGATGCTAAAATCCGTTTCCACCACTGGGTTGGAATAAATTAATAAGGATGAATAATCTTGAAAATTATTTCAAGATCGAAGGTCCCACTGAGGGGAGGACATGGAAGTGTGTTAAGTCATTGTTAAAAAACACAAAGTGCATCTTAGAAATAAAAACATAATAAACAGATTTTAATTACTAGGCAAAGCTGATTTTAAAGTGACAGGTCTGCTTTAAATATTTAACTCTATAGAGCCAGAAGGTTGTCCTTTGTATTAGATATGCAAGGCACTGAGGGTGACCAGAAAGTGGACAATGTCTTTTTTTTTTTTTTTTTTTACACAGTAGGAAATTGGGCAGACTAGATGGGCCGAATGGTTCTTATCTGCCGTCAAATTCTATGTTTCTATATGCAAGGCACTGAGGGTGACCAGAAAGTGGACAATGTCTTTTTGAATGCTTAAACTTTTTTCTTTAAAAACAAAACAGGATCATAATATGTCTCTCTGTCTATTTTTTGTATAACAGCTGCAGTTTCCTTTATATCATGATCTCTACTGAATGTTGTATCTAGGTAATACTTCCATATGGCAAATGACAGGCTTCATTGTAAACTGAAAAAAATAACAGTGGGCTACAAGGGAGATCAAATTCCTATAAAAAATGTATAGATTTGCTTGACTGCTGTTTGAAGGACACTTGCCTAGCTTACCGTTAAACATTATTTATTTTAGTATAGACAAAGGGTGGTACAGTGTCAGCCACAGAAAAATCAAGAGACTGGTAGAGAAATTATGATACTATTATTGGCTGAAAGAGTGGCTCCAGGACCCAGGCTGTCAAGGCACTTTAGGACTCTTCTTCAAGGATAATAAGAATGAAGGCTAAATACACAAATGACAGATTAAACGCTCATGTGAATAATTTTAACTTTTAAATTCCACTGTAAGTGAATATTCTTATCAGTATTATGTATATAATTAATTTCCTAGGCTACAGTAACATTTCTTTGTAGTTTGCTAAGTGATATAAACAAGATTTTTTGATGCTTAAGAAATTGTAGTCTTTAGCCAGAGATGGCTAAATCTATAGAATGTATGGGTTAATACCCAAGGAGCCAGAAGGGTTTGCAACCCATCACTCACAACAAGTTGTGCAGGCCCCTGGCACATAAAGGGCCCAAAATATGTTTATTGTGTGTAATAATGTGACAAATTCTTTGTCACGGTTCAGGTCACAGTTCAGAATATAAAACTTGGTCATCAGCTTATACTACCATATCTGTCTATCTCTCAGTGTCCTCAACTTTTCCATCAATGTAGAACCAGAAAACAAAAGGAACAGGAGGAGCCAATAGTGCCTTATCAAACAGACAATGTAGTGATATATAAAATCATATGAACACTGCACTCACATGTATAAGTGGCTGTATGAATACATATATATAAACACAGCATGAATAGCATACAGGGAACTTCTTACTGTCCCTGTTCGGTATTTGGCAGGTCAGTTGCTTGGCTCTTCATAGATATGGAACCCAGTAATAAAAACAAGAATGCCCTCCAAAAAAATCAGAATATCAAACATTTAATTCACATAAAATCTCTAATAAGATAAAATAACAAACAATATGTTCCTACAATTCAACACGTTTTACCTACATATCTTGAAGAAGCAGTGTGGAGAGTTGCAAAATGCGTTGAATTGTAGGAACATATTATTTGTTATTTTATCTTAATAGAGATTTTATGTGAATTAAGTTTTTGATACTCTGACTTTTTGGAGTAGCATTCTTGTTTTTATTCCTGGGTTCCATATCTATAAAGAACCAAGCGATTGACCTGCCAAATACTGAACAGAGACAGTAAGAAATTCCGTCAAGGGACGAACTTTATCGTGGGAAAATCTGCACCCTTTTTTTGGGGCCCAGAGTCCCTTAACGGATCTCAAAACAGCCAATGCATGAATTGAAAGTTAAAAATAGTCTAAAAAACCTAAGTCCCCAGTGGATGTATTGAAATGTGGCCCATATACTGGGGTATAATTACATTACTGGCACTCACAGGGTTAATCCTACTAAGGTGAAAAAAACAACAGCCCCTGAAAAGAAACACCATTAATTCTGATGTCAGTGGAGTCTTCAGTACCCTGGTCAGCTTCTATCCATCTTCTTCCTTCTCTCCATCTCTTTCTTCTTCTGTTCTGTCTTCTTTCTTCTGTGTTCCAATCACAGTCCTGTAAAAGAAAGAAAAGGAAAAAGATTAATGATGTGCTCCAAACTTTACTTGGACATATGTGCATAGTGCAAATTCCCTCACACTAGAAAGAGCATCATCCCACGAGGTATTCAGAGGAAGGCTCTGTCGTCTATTCCTCCAGCTGCTGACACCACCCCCAACATCGGTGGACAACACAAAGGGGGCATTTATTTATTAACCATTTTTAGGCACAAAAGTTTGGTTTGCTATTAGAAACATAGGAGCAGTGCAGGGACATGTGAATAAAGTGGTAGGCCAAAAAGTGACAGCAGCCATGATTGTAACAGCTTGTGCAATATATGGCAATAATCCTAGAAAAAAGAAGTTGGCAAATAATGGTTCTCTTCCTCCACCTCCTCTAAAATCATGGGTGTGGTGGAATACTAATTTTTCTCTTCTGAGCAGGAAGGAACTGTGCCTTTTATCAACATGTACAATGTGAACAGCATGCTACATGAAACATGAAATAGGGAAAGAACTGGGAAATATCACAGTTTCACAACTGCAAAAAAACCTTGATGTTATGGTCAGCAGTGTACCAAGTACTGCCATCACTATAGCCTTTGTCCATTCCACTAAGGAAACCTGATGTCCAGATAGAAGACATAATGCAAATAATGAATCCTCTTTTTCACCAACTTAGATTATTCAGTGGGATGGAATGTTTGCATTCAATTGCTCTCTACCCCATTGTCATGTGTGGTCAGTACACCACACAGTGTACAATTTGTGGACATACAAGACCAGATCCTCACATCTACAAACTTGCTATCAGATGGAGGGGGAGGTGGAACACCAGAGGAGGAGGAAGAGGATGCTGACGGTGCTGAAGCAGGGACAGTGGGCACATTTTCCTGCACCTGGACCCTAGCACAAGAAGATGATGATGACACATATGTTAGGTTCATCGCTGAACTTCCATGCTGGGTTTCTGTTGTATTCATCTGGAATTTTTGTCCCCTTTCTTTGTGAAAAAAAGGGGCACATTGACCGTGGCTCTAAATTTTGGGGGGTTGTACACATGCTCAACACAAAAATTGTGGTGTATATTTTACATATGCTTCATGAGGGCAGATATTCCATGGAGTGTCCCCACCTTTCCCCTTTTCTCTTCCTTATCACAAGAAGTGCACAGTGCAGTCACTGATTACTGCACTGTGCCTGCCCCAAGGAAAAATATCCCCATACTCATGATTTGCTGCCTCAGCATCAGCACTAATTCTAGGATAAGGGGTATTGTGACAAGTGGAGCCTGTCTTATTCCCATATCACTTTCCAGTGGTGGCCACAGCTTACTGCTTATCATCATCCTGCTGCGATGGCAGATGTACATCTGCCTATGATGACACAGCCCCAGGAATTACAGCAGCAGCCAACTCTGGAATGTCACTACTGGTGGTGATGCCCATCCCCATTTTCATCTATTTCTCCCATTCTTTATTGCTTTCACCAAAAATGTTCTCATCCTCTCCTCCACGCCAGCTGCTCCACCATCACCCTCCATCTCATTTCCACCACCAGTCTCTTTCTCCTCTATTGAACTGCTGTTGCAATTGCCATCTCCTCAGATAAAGGCACACTGGCAGCAGTAACAGCAGTCACAGACAGCTGATGTGTTCTTCTGCTCATATTGCTAGCCGGTTCCACCGTCTTCAAAATACTTCACATAGGGACATTGTTGGGGGACTCTGGATAATTGGATCAGGGGTATACTGTCTGCCTTTGCCACTGGTGCTACTGACTTCCTTCTTCACATCTGTGTCAGCAGCATCAACAGCATCAGGGTTCATCTAGCTTATCTTGCTGGTCATAGTGCTACATACAAAAATGTGAGAGGCTCTGAAGATGATCTTAAAGCACAATGGCTTGTTCTATGGCTAGTCACTGCTCAGCAACATCATGTTTTAGCTCTCTAGTGACCTAAAAGTAAAGGGTAGTCCAGACATGGATCCCTTACTCTCAGTGCCTATGGAAATCAGCTGCACTTCACTGACAAGGCCAAAACAAGGCTAAAAATGTATGTCTGGGGTTAGCTGGTATTTCCAGTGCAGACGGGACTTGTCCATCATTTTGGAACTGGACTGCTGTTTTGGGTAGGAATAGTCTAATACTTATGTGGTCATTTCTTCTCTGTAATGGCAATAGAGAGGTAAGATGTGATGCTCTTGAGCAGTGACTAGCAGTAGAACAGGCAACGTTGCTTTTCTTCATGGCCAGAGCCTCTTGCATCACTTGGCTTGTTTTTGGTCACAGTGTTAGATAGCATACCAAATAATGTAAGTTTTATTTTAACTCTTATTTTTTTTTCTCTCTCTCTCTGCCTGCTTCCACTCTCTTTCTCTTCTAAACCATACCATACTGCATGGAGGGAAATTCTGGATATATATAGTATGGAGGCAGGAAGTTTTGCCTCCATTTGAAACCTTAGGAGGGAAATTTAATGTTTCTCGTGGGATATTCTGTGATGTTAGCAAAATGGTGGAAATTCTATAGATTTATATATGGGTGGGAATTCCCAGGGGAAAAGCAAAAAATCTTTCTATTTTGCAAAAATTCCCACAGGTATAAAACAGGAATTTTCACCCTTTCCTTACCAAATTGTAAACATGTTCATAAATTATACTACAGAAGGCTAGTACCCTATACTCATGGTCCCCTAACAGGCCATGTCTTTAGCATTTCTCTTCTTGAGTACAGATTAGTTAGTCAGAGAATTTGTCATTTAATCATCTAACCTTTTAGGGGTCCCTGCAGATATTGTTGAGAACCACTGCCCTAGAGGAACACTTTTCAGTTTTACAAAACACATTCAACACTACTTTTCCCCAACACACACCTGAAGCCAATGTATTAAGAAATGTGATGCAAATTCAGGTGCAATCCACTGGGAATAAATGATGTTGTCCTCTGATTTAAAAGGGGATTTTAACCCCCTTTAATTCAAGAGATGCCTCCAGCACATTAGACACAGCTCTTTCATTCAGCTATGCAATTTTTTTTTTATTTGTTCAACACCGTGCACTTAGATTGTCACCATTTTGGAGTTCCCATAATTTTTCCTGTGGAAACAGCAGTTATTTAAAAATACATAAAAAATTACAGTATTTTAGCTTACATTTTAACAAGAGCAGACCTGTAGAATGGATTTACTGTACATTACAAGTGGTCTCACTCTCTTTGCAATGACCAGCTATTGCTCCCATACCATTTATATGCTTCACATTGGTTAATCTCTTAACACCTTCCCGACAATGGACATACATGTACGTCCTGCAAAAACTGTCACTTAGTGACAGAGGACGCACATGTACGTCCCAGAAGTCCGGGTACCCGCGCGGCTGAAGGCCGTTCAGGGACTCCGGAATAATTTTTTTCTTAAAAAAAATTCTTAGCCGGGAGTTAAGTGGTAGTTACGTGTGCGCGCGGCCAGTCACTAAGGGGTTACATAGGCATGAAACTCTAATTGAATGATATATAATTTGGTGAACTACCTACTGAGTAAACCAATGTACTCCTAATACTGAGAGATGATTCTTTCAAAACTTATTACAGATCATAATTAACAGTTTTAATTTTTTTCAGCCAGGTGCCCCTGTTGCTATCACTACGTTTGAAAAGTTAATGTCATAAATACCAGCTTTTAATAGACATATAGCAACAGTGCCATCTGGCTGCAAAATATCTTGAACTTAAGCTATCAGAAAAATACTAAGTTAATGATGTGATAATATTTACTTAGTAGGTTAATCGCACACACATACTGCCCCTTTCATTTACAATGTTCGAGGATTGAAGGTAGAATTATAAAGGGGTGCAAAATTATTGTATTTTGTAAGCATTTTACACAAAAGTATAATAAACCGCATTAGTATATACACATTTGGCTTGTAACTTTTACACCAGCATCCTCATGCTTTTATAAATATCACCGTTTCTGTGGATAAGCTAATAATTTAAGGATGAAACCATCTCCAGATTATCCATGAAGAGTATCCAGTTGATAAAGCCAATTGTCTTTATTAAACAACAGTACAGTTTGAGAATGTGACATAAAATCAATCTGGTATCTAGTGGCACAGGTACAGCATACTCCGAGCTCACAGCTGTTTCATACCATAAGGCATGTTGTCAAGGCAAATGAGATCACCTGCGTGATTTTGCATAACATTTTCCTGTTCTATAATTGTTAATAAAGACTATTGCTTTTATCCACTGGCTACTCTGGAAATTAATACCATTTAAATTTTACTGAAAATGTTCAGGATAAAGTCCTTTTACAATGACTGTTTAACCCCTTGGATCCTAAAGACTTCTCAATTACATCCAAGCATCCAAAGGGCTTAATTATTACTCCTTCTTCTTCATTATTTATTATTATTTTTCATAAACTGACAATAAATTTCTAGAGCACAATGGTATAGATAGTCACTATTACAAATAACAGGCCCTACATTAAAAACGTGGTCTTTAAAAGACAAACCAACTGTATCATAGGAGTAAAAACCTGAATTTCAATATTTGAGGACCACATAAAAATAAATTCAGAGCAGGATGCTCATTCTCTGCAGAGGGATTTACATAAAATTGCAGATTGGGCAAACAAATGGTATATTACATTTAATGTAGGAAAGTGTAAGGTTATACAATTGGGACAAGAAAATAGCAATGTTACTTATGAACCTAATGAAATAATTCTAGGAGCCTCATTGCTAAAGAAAGATCTAGGGGTCCTTGTAAACAGTAAACCTGGAAACAGTAATCAGTGTCAATGAGCAGTAGCAAAAACAAAGTCCTGTCTTGCAAGAAAAGAAGTATTGAAGCAAAAGCGGATAATATGATTTTGCCACTGTATGAATAATTGGTAAGACCTCACCTCAAATATTCAGTGCAGTTTTCGGTACCAGTTCTCAGAAAAGGAGGTTCTATAACTGGGAAGAGTACAGAGAAAAACAACAATGTTAATTAAGGCAATGGAGGGTTTGAAGTTTGAAGAACATCTAGACAAACTAGACAACTGTAAAGAAAAGACTAAGAGGGGATCTTGTTGCATTTTCTAAGTATATGCAAGGTCAATACAAGGATCTCTCTAGTGAGCTTTTTATTCCAAGGCTGGATCAAATAACTAGGGGGCACCCATTAGGATTAGATGAAAAGAGGTTTCAACTTCAGCAGAGGAAGGAGTTTTATACATTAAGGTCTGCTGAATTAATTTTCCAAGGATATAGTAATGGCAAATACATTTAAAGGGATAGTAATACTTAAAATGTAAAAAAAAATATGTTGTAGGGTTTATTCCCCTGATTAAAACAAGAACACTCCCACTGCTGAAAGGTGTTTCATTCAAAAGTTATTAATTTTCAAAGTTGAATTTTTTAGGTGCAATATCACAGTGGCATGAAATTGTACAGTGGCGCTGTTGCTACACCATCCTATGGAGATTTATGGTCCCAGGACCAGAGCTGTCCATAGGATGGTGTAGCAACAGCGCCACTACAATTTCAGGCCACTGTGATATTGCACCTAAAAAATTCAACTTTGAAAATTAATAACTTTTGAATAGAACACCTTTCAGCAGTGGGAGTACTCTTGTTTTACTCAGGGGGATAACCCTACAACATATTTTTTTTTACATTTTAAGCATTACTATCCCTTTAACAGAAGATTAGATGCATTTCTAGCAAGAGGGAACATTCAGGGTTACACTGTATATTTGTAGGTAAAGGAAGTTCTGGTAAAGAGACATACTCATTTTAGAGGCAGGAAGCTGACATAGTTCTAATTTTTCTGGGTTATGATGGGGCAAAGGTTGAACTTGACTTGAGTCTTTTTGTAACCTAAATTACTTTGTAACTTTGGAACACATTCTAACGTCCAATACTTCTACTGATTTCAGAGATAATCTGTTCCTGACGTTGTTTAATGGCTGCACACTTCTTAAAAATGTATAGTTAGTTTTTGATATTTCCATGATTATCTGAATTTCCCCAGGGACCTCAAAATTCTGCTGGTTTCTGCTTCCTTCTAACCCTTTCATCCTTAAAATCCCTCACTGTTATGCAAAGGACAACTCACTGAATTAAATTTGAAGCAGGAGTATGAACCAAGACAACTGGTTTGGATTTAAAAAGTAGAAGAAATTGTGAGAAAACATAACAACACAAGGGGTTAAAATTGCAATCTGAATCTGGGAGTGGAGCTAGCAGTGAAACATGGGGGACATATGGCAAACTATTCCTTTTCTCAATCTTTGTTCAGAAGCAAAAAAAAAAAAAAAAAAAAGTAACAAGTGAATCATTACCTTTAACCATGATTGGCAGAGCAAAATCAACAGGAAACTTTCTCTACAGTCTGTGATGGAGGGATTGAGGTAGAGCTCAAGTGGACAAGTGGAAGGATAAAGAAAATGACCATCCGATCATTCCAGTGCCCCTCTCTTTTACTCTCTCACTAATTGCATCCAACTTCAGATAGGAGACAAAAGTCTGAAATTAATTCTATAACTGGGTCACCAGAGAAGACCTATTACATTTGTTCATTAAGGAGGTTCATGGGTAATAGGCTGGACCTCATCCAAAGAACTCAGTGCAGTGTTAGCAAGACCCCTGTTTTTACTCTTTAAATATTCTCTCACCACAGGTTCAGTACCACAAGATTTTCTTAAAGTATATTTAGTGGCTTTATTTAAGAAGGGAATTAAAAATTAACCTGGGAATTGTAGACCTGTGAGTTTGACCTCTGAAGTGGGAAAACTGCCAGAAAGGATAATGAGGATAATAAGAGATTATATTGAGGATTACATTGCGGAAAATAAGATTATTACCAGGAATTAGCACGGTTTTATGAGGGATAGATTGCGTAAAACTAATCGTTTGAGCTTTAATGTGGGAAAGTGTAGCCATGCTTTTGGGAAAAAAGTCCCATTGCTACTCATGAACTTGATGGAGTAATTGTAGGTTACTCGTTGCCAGAGAAAGACCTGGTAATCCGTGTAAACTGCAAACCTAGAAGCAGTGAGCAGTGTCAAACAGCAGTAGCAAAAAGAAAGAAAGTCCTGTGTTGCATAAAAAGGTGTATTTAAGAAAGTGGATAACATCATTTTGCCACTTTACAAATCAATGGTAAGACCTCACCTTGAATATGCAGTACAGTTTTGGAGACCAATTCTGAAAAATGATATTGTAGAATTGGAAGAGCAACAACAGGAATTAAGGGCATGGAAGTGTAGATATATGAGGAACATTTAGACAAACTTGGTTTATTTATTCTAAAGAAAAGACTAAGAGGAGACCTTGTCACAATGTACAAGGTCAATGCATGAGCTTCTCATTAAAAGGCCTGATCAAATAACTTCACGGCACCCTTTAAAATTAGAGGGAAGGAAATTTCAATTTCAGCAGAGGAAGGTCTGTTAAATTGTGGAATCCTTGCTCAAGGATGTGGTGATGGCAGATACAATGGATACATTTAAGAGAAGATTATGTGCATTTCATTCAAGAGGGAACATATAGGGTTATACTGTGTATTAGTAGGTAAAACAGGAAGTTCCTGTAAAGACTAATTCTCATCTCTCTGCGTTATGAGGTCAAAGTTGAACTTGATGGACTTGTGTCTTTTTTTCAGCCTGATTTACTATGTTACCTTGGAGGAATTCATAAACAATGTGCACTTTTTAGAGCAAGTTATTGTGGATCAGCAGTACTCTTTATCCACTTTGACCTACTGAGTCAATAATTTGGCAGAAACAATGTCCATTTATGGAATGTTCCAGAGCATATGACTGCTAATGATCTGAATTCATACCTTCAGTCTCTCTTTGCCATATTATATAGGCCCCTAAAGGACACTCAAACATTGATCATGTCCATTGTAAATTAAGACCCAAAATATTACCAGCAGACAAGCCCAGGAACATAGTATGCAGATTGCACTATTTTTCTGATAACAAAAACCACATGACTGAACTTAGTGAAATTTTCAGGATAACTTAAGCTGGTACGAAGGCACAACTGTATCAAGACCTTTCACCATATACATTGTAAATCCATTGTCAGCTAAAATCACTGATGGATCATCTTCAGAGCTTTCAGATTAAAGTGAATCCTCCCTTTACATCTACAGGCCCAGCACAATGGCTGACAAACCTCAGGAAGAAATTACCTATTACTGCAAAGCTCTAACAGTCAAGGTTTCACTGACTTGCTATGCTTCCTTTACCTCTTATTGGATACCCCTTGAGGTGACTAGAAGTGAATATCTCCAAATTTGTTAACCCCTGGGGACTGATTGACCTTTTCCTCACCTTCCCTTCCACTCATCACAACATAGAAGACACCTCTCAAGTCTCCCCTTAGAAACACAAGGAGGCTGCCTTCATTCCATTCACTACTGAAATATGTACAGTCTTACTTTTTGCCTTAGGCACTATCTTCAGCTCAAAGGTGCACAAAGGTACTGTCTCACAAAACTGGAATTATTGATCCCAATTTCTATATGGCACTCTTCCACATTCCATTATTATTCAAAACCCCGTTCAAGTTAATGAGTGCACGTTGTGCACTCATGTTAACCTATCCAAGCCAAAAGTATCCTACCATTCACCAAGTCTTTGGTAGTCATTAAAAAATGTATGGAGAACCAAGTTACTGATAAATTATTTGAACAGAGTTCTAGTCTTTTATATTTACCCATCCCATCATTGTTTCCTTTTTTCTCCTCACTTGTTTCCCTACCTTCTTTCCCATACTTACATGAATACATATGACATTTTAAGTTCAGATTCAAAGGACCTTGGGGATGATTCTGGACTCGATATTGATATCCTGTTATGGTATCCCATACTGGTCTCACATACATGTTGATATCATCCCTCTTTCCTCACTATGTACTACAGAAAACAATAAGAACAAATAAAGAGGAGCTCATAGGGTTAATATGTCTTCATAAAAAAAAAGTAAATGGAAAAATATTTTAGTAGAAGAAACAAAAATGCAGGATTGGCGCTAGAAAAGGTATCAACATGCTATCTGAAAACAATACGTAATACTATGTAATAATATATTTATTTATTGTAAGGAGAGAAACATCCAATATGAAAATGGCACTCATGCACCTCGACCTGAACTGGTTAACTCAATATGGGAACAACCAGCCCCGGATAACAGCTAGAGGTACTATAGACATGATAGCCACATAAATAGAAACAGTGTAAGCACTAAATAAGGTTCTGGGTATCACAATATGGAAACAATGTGTACCTAGTACCTCTTTAAAATCTATATCTAAAAATCAAAATCGTGAAAAGTACAAAATGAAAAACACGCTGGTAACTGCTACATAAACATGGATGTACAATAAAATCCGGGAGGATCTAGTAAGAAGATATGAATGGAACTGATTTCTCAATCAGATGAAATATATATCAAAAAGTATCCGTAGGATGACTCTCCCGTCTCTGTGAACAGATACTCAGATGTAAAATAACCACTTGGCTATACAGTCTCCACAGTTTTCAAACGTAACCCACCTGTAATACAGACTGGAGCTTGGCAGGTCTAACAGACTGATGATATACTAGTTCCATCTTGTTTGTCAGGTGTGTTATTAGGTATTAACTGGGGACTCACGGCTGTGTCACTGCTGAGCCTTCCTTTGCTTCTTTAGCAGGTAATGGGCATCGGAGCATGGCTTCGTTCCCTGTTCTTCTTTTCAGTGCCGGCAGCCTTAGAATGTTCAGAGAGTATAGTCTGTCCAGTGGGCAGAGTGTCTCGATATAAACCTCCCGTCCAATATGTAGCAGTAGCAGGGAGCAAAGCAAGTGTGTATAAAGTGCAACTTTTAAAATGCCTACACGCTATGTATCTACGATACTTCCTCAGAGCATATATTTTACTACATTATTAAAAGCTTTCCTCCCACAGCTGTTTCACAGAGATCAGGCAGGGTTCATGTCCAGGAGGGAGACCAAGAACAACATCACTAAGCCCATTTCCATAATACAGAAAGACTTCCTTGCTAGGATACCCACCTTGTTCCTGTCAGTGGATGCTGACAGAGAGATGCAATCATACCTCCACAGTTGCAAGCTTTTCTTTCTCTTGGAACTTTTGATCATGTAGTGTATGTCAACATGCATCAATGTAATTGTTATATTTTTCCATGGATGTTTAATTTCTTCAATGAAAAAAACCTTACAAAAAATACTTATTTGAATCAATGGGAATTTTATTTGGCCCCTATGAAGCAGATGGCTTTCTCCAGAATAGCTCTATTTTGCCTTTATACATTAATCCCTATGAGCCTTATGTTCAAAAGAAAAGTGATATAATTCTGGGGCAGATTAGCTGCACCAGGGGGACAAAAAAATTTATATATTTGTAAATGGAACCTAGCATTCACCGGAAATAAAAAGCCTAATTAAATTAATGGGAATTTTGGAAATTAAATTTTTCTTTTTTAGTCCAGAATTCTTCTCTTTTGAACATAAAACGCTAATATCTCAAACCTTCCAGGATAGCATCTGAACAATGGCCCATATTGATAAAAGCAAAGTGGATTTATTCAGGAACAAATCAACTGTACCATAGGGAACAAAATGAACATTTCTAAATTCCCATGCACTTGAATTAAGCTTTTAACCCCTTAAATGTACAAGAGGTCTACAGTGCATTGCTTTGCAATGCATTGGATACCTCTCTAACATTCATGGGGTTAGAATAAGCCCAATTAAATTTAACAGTCATTTTTATTTGTCCCCTATAGTGCAGCTGGTTTACTCCAGAATGACTCCAGTTTCCGTTTATAAAAGTGCACTTAATCGAAAAAAGCTTTAAAATGACTATAAGATTGTCTCTCATAGTTATAAAAGTATTAAGGACAGTTTAGGATGACATAACGTTGTGTAGTATGTTTTTTTTAAAAAAACAGCGTAAGTTTGTAAAAAGTGTTGTAGCGAATTTATAAAGAAATGTCGCTATTTGTTACAATTTGAGACAGAATTTTCTCCAAATAATAAGGCCATTTGACCTGTTCTTATTTTTGTGGTCACTCCATATTTAGAAATGTAGCTAGAATAATTTATAAATACCAACACTCCCAATAAGGAATGAGGGTATTTTAAGGATCCATTCGCAAAAATTAACAAGAACGCTTTTTATAAAATGTCGGAGATATCACAGTAAGGACAGGAGACCACTGTATATCTCGCATGAAATAAATAAATAAACAATATAAATAAATAAATTCGAGATCTTGTACACAATCTAGGTATGAAACACTTTTTCACAGTGAACAGAATTGATTAAAAATAATTACTCATATTCGTGAAACAGTATATGTAATTTTATTTAAAATGTGACATATAAAATACAATAATAATCAGAGAATTGGGATATAAAGGTGTACAAAACTGACTCAGTAATATCTCAATGCAATAGTCCTAGACTAAAATATATAGATATATATATGGCATAAAAAATATAATATGATAGGATATATCAGATAACTGCACGATGAGATACAAGCACATATAGGTTAAACTTATATATATATTGTTATCCAGAGGTATAAGCTAGCAATGTTTGAATCCAGCAGTAGCGAGGGTTAATAGTTCCTTACAAATATAGACAATACAGTAGGTGGCAGTGTAACAACACCTGCCCCACCAAGTATGTACTAAGGTAATTAAGTGGCAGGCAACTTGTCACGTGAATTGTGCTCAATAGGACACAGGTCAAGTGACAACCCTTTAATAACTACAATGCACAATATTGCAATAATAAGACTCTATCTGAAGGACATAAGGTCCCATATCTGTCAAGTAATAGAATTAACTATCTATCTGCCATTTCAATATGCACACCTCTGGATGGAACACAGAATAATGAAATACATTTCCCAGTATAAATTTGCATTACCACATTATAATTTTAAGCAATTAAAGTAAGATATGGATATAGCAACACAATAATATAATGATTTATAATGACAAAATCATGTTTGCACACATCTCAGAATAAGGGATAAACAGAGTTATAGACAGTAAGGACCAGTCAATTACACAATCCAAAGTTTTGTTCTGTCAGAATTTTCACAAGTGTAACTATCCCAACAGAACAAATCCACACCTAGATACAAAAGCAGACAAAGCAAATTTGGAACAGAACAAGCCCAAAAATACCAGATCCACAAACAAAGAAACAGAAGGATTTAGAACACCGTAAAATGGAGCACAATGACCCTCTCAGAACAACATTATTATGAATTTTCTGTGCCTTTCTGCAGTGG
Source organism: Rhinophrynus dorsalis (assembly GCA_037306005.1). NCBI lineage: Eukaryota > Metazoa > Chordata > Amphibia > Anura > Rhinophrynidae > Rhinophrynus > Rhinophrynus dorsalis. The sequence continues at coordinate 187,694,829 of CM074723.1, forward strand.
ATACAAATGCATCTCACAGCACCCAAGTGTCACGGTTTTTGATGAACACTGAGACAGAACGGTAAGGTTAAAATTACTTTATTAGAATAAAGAGCATACACGAATATAGGCCCTAAGGCCCACAATACAGATCGTACAGATATATAAATATATACACAGCAGGATACAGACAGAAGGACCAGTATAGGTAGACTGGATGGACAGGGTACAAACTGGCAGTGAGGATTCTGGCAGAACCAGTGAGGCTGGAGGTACACCGTTCTGAAGCTGACAATAGGAGAGCATACAAAGGAGGTGCAATATAGGAGGACTGGCACAACCCAGACGCCTGGGTACCGAACCCAAAGAAGCGAGGCAACACTGACCCAGGCTGTATGCCACAGGTAATGAGGCAACGCTGACCCGGTCTCTATGCCGCAGGTAACGAGACAACTCTGACCCAGACTCAGACCGCAGATAACAAGGCAACCATGTAATGGCAGCACTAACCTTAGGGAAGGGTTATCAGAGACCAAGGCGACTGCTAACAGACAAACCCTAGAACGCTAGGGGTGGATCAAGACAACAGTTAGCAGATGTAACGCAACCAGTGTCCCCTCAACCTGCTGAATGGTAAGTGCAATGCTGGCTGTAGAGCTTGAGGCTTCTGCAGTGAACAGTACTCGCCCTTATCTGGATGATCCAGGTACACACAGGGTTAATGGTCAATGCCCAGAGAATAACTGCAACTCCCAGAGGGAGTGAGCCCAGCGCTATTAGGAGGGAGGACACAGACAGTGATCAGTGTAACACAGTCAGTTGCTCTATTACTAACATGATTGGACTGTATCATTTCCAAAAATTATTCTAACTTTACAGCCAAACGGCTACTTAACAATTCATTCTCAGCAGGCTGGCCAGTTCTATTGGGAAGTAATTATAACTAAATTATCCCAGAATTTACTGGGTTATGATAATTTTGAAAGTGTATACAGTGTTATGATAATAACTTATCAATCCTATAACAGGGAGGTACACTGCTTATATTACCAAAGAACCCCCCCTTACAGAAAGGTACGCCTATTCTTTTCTCATAGGTCACCCCTACAGAATTAGCATATGAGGTAATTTAAATTAGTAAATACTAGATATAAACAATTTGAAACATTAAATCTACCATGTCACTAGGTGGCAGGCTACTACCAGGAAAGTCAGTAAATGAGAAACCCAATTTAAAAGTAATCTAATAATATCATTTTCAAAATAACATCCCAAACAAGACAACATAACATTCCCAGACTATGGAGAATGAAAGCCTCCCATCCTGACTTCAAGGCTTTTTACTTATAAGAAAAGTCTAAAAAGTCCCTTTCTACAAAACGCTTAAAGATATAGCCTCATATATACACAGACAAAATGGTTACTGAACAGTCTCTTAAAATGACTGTAAGATTATCATTTTTTAAAAAAAATGGAGTAAAGAAGTTAAAATGTGTTGCAGGGAATTTATAAAGAAATGTTGCTGTTTGTGACAATTTATAGACAGAATTTTCTCCAAATATTTAAGGCCATGTTTGACCTATCCATATTTAGAAATTTAACTAGAATACTTTATAAATACCAACCCTCATAATAAGGAATAAGGACATTTTAAGGATCCATTCGTAAAAATGAACAAGAATACTTTTTATAAATCTTCTCCATTGTTCCTAAACTTGCTAAATTCCGTGCATTTGCTTCTGGGGAAAAAAAGTAGAAATATAAAGTTTTATAAGCCTTCTCTAACCATAAATATGCATTAAGAGAGCATTTTCAAATTTTATTTTTCAAAGAACGGGCAACATTGATAAGTTTTAGTAATACTTGCATTGTTTTCTAGGAACTTTCTATTTTCATGTTCCACTGACAGGTTGGCATATTAAGAAGCCTATACAAATCAATCTCCAGTGTCTGTAAAATACAAAGCCTCCTTTCTTTGCCAGGGAAAACAGTGCTAGTAGCTTGCACTTAGTGATGAATAAATAATAGACTCTGCAATCTGTGTTGAATGATTGGTAGAACCTCACATGGTTCAGCTTCAGATTTCTACAGCACAGTGCAAGCCACTCAAGCTACCTGATGTCATCAAATATGCACTTGATATAAATCTCAGGTTTATGGGTTACACATCTTGCAGCTTTTTTCTATGTGGCATTCTCTTCTTCATAAAGAAGTATGATAATACACACTTCATTGATTTTCTGTCACAATTCATAAAATTATTCAGACCAGATGCCTTTATAAAGTAAATTATTGCTTAGGTGAGTATTGCAAAAGTCAAATAAAATGAACACTGACATTCACCAGATTTGTGTTAGGTAGAGAAAAATTCACATATGTCAGTGTTTGAAATGAGAGAACAATTCCTTATTTTTCTGCAATAATAATTTAATGACCCAGACTTATTTCAACTGTATATTGTTTCCCATTGATGACTATCATTCTGTACATTGTTGAAGATGCATTTCAATTAATCTAGACAACTGTAATATAGAAAAAGAAAGCTGCAGTACTTACAACACTTAAAAGCATTTTGCTTTAGTCTCATTACAACCTGAACACTTTCCTGGTATAAGTATTGGGTCCACCAATGCAGAATAAAATATTGCACATAAAGATAGTTATAGCAGTCACTCTAAAAATGTCCTGAAATGTAATGAATGGTAAACTGTGGACACTTATAAATGATGCATGAAATGACATTTTAGAGTAGGAAAGAGAAGATGGTTTACAGAACAATATCATTGGTACAGTATAATATGCCACCCAATATAAATATTTTATGAATATACACTGAGTATTCCTGGTCTCTATAAGACATTTTTGCCATCTAAATGGCATAAACAGAATGTGGTTCCCTTAATTTATTAACAGAGAGCTAACTAATAGGAACCTTCCACTTATCTTAGGATGACTAGAGAATCCTAATGGCCACTGTGAATTTTTCCCTTGTGCCTTTGTTCAAGAAATAACATCTTCAGTCACTCCTTCATACCATGTCCATGAAGGCAGACATGAAAGTTGCTGGCAGCTTTTCAAAATAATACTGGCAGAGTGCACTAGCCTGCTTAACCCTTTAAGAACTAAAGAGGCATGCAATGAGTTGCACTCCCTTCTGCTCCTTAAAGGCTTAAGATTAACACGTTCAGTGAGCAGAGTTTGCATTTCTGTTATTCTGTTAACTGTCATGTCCGCCTCTGTGGACAAGCCATCTAAGACTGATTGAAGCCATGTTATCTCTTGAAAAAAGGCACAAAGACAAACTTCATAGGGGCCATTAGGATATTTTGACAATAATAAGACAAGGGGTTATAATTATTATTATTAAGAGGTGTTAGTTGTCCTTTAAAACATGATTTCTTCACCAGTATCCTCAGGTATCTGTAACAGAGCATAGGTATATGCCATTCGGAACAGAAGTGGACTAGTCTAGAAGACTGAGACACTAATTAAAACACCTGTTTGGAGAATATATGTCTGCAAAAGGTGCTAGATAAATCCTGTTTAAAGAAATGCTGTTTCCTCAGAACCATAGGTCATAGTTCCAAGTAACATGGTACGCAAATAAAGTTAATTATATGATATTGTTTTGTTCTATAGTATCAAAGTAACAATACACATTTCAAGTTATACTATTTTGTTCTCTGGATTAATGGAGTTCCCTTCTATTTGTCAACGAATGAGCAGAAGTACCTCATTTAAAGTCTATTTGTAGGTTTTATACTAAGGTCTCGGGATGAAATAATCTAGATACAAATTTATTGTTATTCCAGAAGGGTCAAAGAGAACAAGAACACCATAGAAAAAGGGGATTCTAAATGACAATATACCCAGTACAAAAGTACCACTAATTACAAAACCAAACATGTTGTGCATCTCTCTCTCTATTATGATAGTGTTTGCATGTTGGTGGAAATTTTTCTGCATGTTAATGAAGCCAAGAAGCATATACTCCTGGCAGGGTCACCCAAGGTCGAGAGATTGAAGCTAAGACACTAGACTAAACCAAACCAAAATCTCCCAACCTGCACTGGACCAGAGCAGCAGATTATTGGTCATTCCATCAACACAGCTTCTTAAAAAAAACAATGTGCCTCATTCCCACGAGTGTGCTTAGAATTACCAGGTTCTGTCAGGCTGACTTTGATCTTTAGAAATTGGCACGAGTAACATTCAATCTAGGAGTACGGTTTCTTAGAGGAACTAGCACAAGAACTGAATAACATCAATTGGAACATTATCAGCTCAAGTGAGACTTGTAAAAAAGACAAAGATTTAGTCAAATTAGGAGATGGACACTGGCTATACAATAAAGAAACCAATGATGGATGATGTGGAGGGATTGGATTCCTGTTTAACAAAAGACTGACAGATTCATGAAAGGAGAAAGTATTTCTGAAAGAATTGCTTCCTGTGCTAACAAGTTAATCAGTCGCTATGTTTTTCAAATCAATCAAGTTTATGCCGATGATGAAGTTTAAGAATTTTATGATGATTTGTTACTCCTCTACAAACAGTACAATCACCACTTCAAATTTATAATGGGAGATTTAAATGCGAGAATTGGTAAGACTAATAATGGTAAAAAAACGACTGGACCACATGGAACTGGAAAAAGCGATGATAGAGGCAACCTACTGATCGAATTTGCAGCAGGACAAAATTTGTACATCATGAATTCATTCTACAGGAAAAACGGTCAGAGAAAATTGACATGGAAATGCCCCAATGGAAATACAAGTGAAATCAGCTTCAGACTTGCAAATAATAGAAAAGACATTCACATACAAAGTCTGAAGATGGTAAACAGCAAAAACTCAAAAACAAATACCATACTAACGAGTGGAACATTTTTATTAAAATGTTTATAAGGATGAAGGGTAACTACTGAATGCAGTGTCAAAGGCTATAGCTGTGCCAGAAGTATTGGTAGAATCAAAGAAAAATGGCAAAGCTGCTGGACTTGTTAAAGTTACTATTGAAATGTTGAAAGCCGTGGTCAACCATTAGTCAAAGCTGTACATAAACTATTTTCAGAATACCTACTACTCAGAAAAGTGCCTGAACCATGAACAAATGCACAAAAAAGGTGATAAGGAGGATCTAAAAAAATTACTGGTCAATAACCCTATTGTAAGTGGTCTGCAAGGTTTTCACAAAGGTACTACGAAGAACAGTGGACAGAATAATTAACCTGGCACAACCTAGAGCAAGCAGGCTTCAGGAGCAGTTTTAGTACCATGTACAAAATATGTTTACCTTGGAAAGGAAATGTGAACAGATGGAAACTCCATTGTGGAAACTGAATAAAACTGGGATGGCAAGCATTTGAAAAACTTAGTAGTACAGTCTTCAATACAAAAGTACCACTCTGCCTCAAACAAAAGGTTTTAGACCAGTGTGTCCTCCCAGTCCTTACCTATGGCTATGAAACACGGACACTGAATGTTAAAAACTAGTCAAGGAACTAGAATGAGGCAGTTTGGGCTTATGTAGAATTATAAAGTGCAATGAACCAACTTTGCATGACAGAGGTCTTTACATACATGGTGTTTTACAAATTAATTACTTAACTATGTAACTTTATTCTAAATACTACACTTGGAATAATACATACTTTTTGCATTGTTACCTTGCCCCCATTTGTATGTGTACCAACGTTTCATTCCTTTTGCTCATATGAAAGTGAACATATTGATAAACACAGATTTTATACATATATATATATATATATATATATATATATATATATAGAGAGAGAGAGAGAGAGAGAGAGAGAGAGAGAGAGAGAGAGAGAGAGAGAGAGAGAGAGAGAGAGAGAGCAATGTCCCATAAGTGCAATTTACACACAGTGCATATAATATGATCAAGAGATTCTGTTGTGAACCAATTTACTAGATATGAGCAGAATTAGCAGTTCTGGATGAACTGATGCAGAAAAACACACATTCAAACACACACAGAACAACCGACTGGTTGGACATGATGGAAGTTGTATTAGCCAATTGCTGTAGGACCAACAATTGACTACCCCTGCTATAAGTAGTAGAAACATGGTAAAGCATCCTTCCTGCCTTTTTGCAAATGAGCAGTGACCTGGATAGGAGCCTATTTTGAATGACAGAGCAGGGGTGACAAAGTACAGTAATCAGTATTACCAACAGGCCAGAACTCACAGGAGAGTTAATCAGTGACTAATTCAGTTTCACTGACCAACATGTGTTCAGGTAGGGAAATCCTTAAATCCATGGTTTTTTTGAGGAGTGGACCTAATTTGGGCATCCCTGACTAGAGGGTATGTGAACGTGCTCTTCTTGTTTTGTGAGATATCACTTTATCGCTTCTTCTGCAACATATACAAAACAACTGATTTGTGAAACGTGTTTTGGATCATTCAAGACAGATTACAAATACTGAAGCTGCAGAATCATTTCCCTCTTCCCTTACATGCAGTGCATACCACAGCTCTGTGTCTAGCAACACGCATCTCTGAATTAGTTCTGATTATCTGAGGTTTTGTAAAAACTGAACAAACACAAAACCAATTAAATATTTTTATTCTATTGGCAGGCCTTGCTTAACCATTTATCTGAATCAGGAAAAGTTAAAATTTACACTATGTGTTATAAACATATAATTTGCTATACTTTATTATAATCATAATAGGACTCTATATAGAGAGAAATACTGAGCATTCAGTCATCAACTATATTTGAGTTTAATATGCCTGCTGCAATTAAATAAAACAATAGAATATATTACTTAGCCTTGCTTTTAAAGGGATAGTAATGTTTCACAAAAAAAGCAGCTCCAATTAATCTTCATAATATTTGGGCCATGTAAAGTGTTATTTCAATACTATCAGAGTTGTAGTTCAAGAGTAATTGAATGATAAAGTATCCCTCTCCTGCCCCTTTTACTGATGTAACACTGCTCACCTCAGATTAGCAGGGTGGTGTCCATATGGATCACAGAGAGGGACAATCTTCAATTAGCATAAGGGAAAAAACTGAAAAACCCGCCAGGGGGGGGGGCAGGGTTTTCCTTATGCTCACAGTAATAAAATTGTCCCTTGCTGTGAGCTATCTGGGGAGGAGGCTTACACTAGGTAACAGAGGCGCGAGGTGGATACTTTATCATTTAATTACTCTTGAACTACAACTCTGATAGTACTGAAATAACATTCTCCATGGCACAAATACTATGAAGATTAATTGGAGCTGCTGTTTTTGTGAAACATTACTATCTCTTTAAAATATAAGTGCTCTTAGTATTAGAAGAGATGTTGATTACAGGTAGCTATACATGATCTGTGAAACGTGCCACTTAAAATGTACCTGTAAAAACAGGCATTTCTTTCTGCAGTGTATTTTAATAAATGCTACATCTTTTTACTTGTCTAATCATTGCTTTCGGGTACTTATGAATGAACAGCATCAGTTACGCTTAAAGGAGAACTGCCTACTCTTAATAGCAAAACCTAAGTACCTTACTATGGCCAGAAAATCCTAATAGTCTCTATGAATTTTGCCCTTGTTCAAGAGGTAACATCTTCAGTCAGCCCTGGAAGTCAAGTTCATGGATACGAACATGGACTTGCTAGCAGGACCTCAAACTCTGCTCAATGCACATTGTAATCTTAAGCACAAAAGAGGTGTACAAAACATGGGCTTTGCAATGCCTATGCACCACAATGGTTCTAACAGGGCTAAGTAGACTCTTGAACTGTGCTGGTTTTAGTGCCAGTAATTATTAAATCCACCTCCAGGGACATGACATCCAGGACTGATTGAAATGCTATCTGTTGAACAAGGGCAACATTCATATGGGCCATTAGGATTTGTTGGCCATAGTAATGGTTATTATTAGGAGATGTTAGTTCTCCTTTAAGCCAGTTCACAAAGCAGATCTTCAATATAACTCTTGCGTGTGACACTGTGGACAGAAGCAAGACCTAAAGAAGCAAGAACAGTAATTATTTAGCAGATATCCACTTCGTCTCCATTATGTGTTGGATACATAGAAACATAGATTTTAATGGCAGAAAAGAACCACCTGGCCAACTCAGTCTGTACATGTAAAATTCACAGTCTTACAAAGAGCATTTAAAACCAATTTTATTAATTGGGAATTGTCCCCAAAGGTGCAGCTGGTTTGCTCCTTAATTGCTTCTCTTTATCTTCCTGATTAGGGCCTGAGTAGACCAGAGGACATATTCAGCACCTCATCAGGACATAGTGTACTTGAAATTGAGCATGTTATGGGAGCTCAGTTATGTAAAAGGTGTGTAAAGTCCACAATAAGGGCCTGATGACTGATGCTTAATGGGTAAGCTATATAGAGCAATGATTGCAGGGACACCAAAACAGATGAAGTTTTATGCCTATTCCTGATTAAGCACAGTTAGATCAGTCATACTGACTGATCCACTGATTATTCACTGGTGATCAAGCACGCATATCCTTAACTCTGTAAGGACTAGAAGGGTGTGCTATGAAGTGCTTGAATTATTCTGGCGTAAACCAAGTACACCATAGGGGACAAATAAGAATTCATTAATTCCCATGCACTTGAACAGAGCTGTTTCTCTCCTTCCCTTCACCTACTTGGGTAAAATGTTGGACTGTGTCACTATCCCCCCCAATCCCCTCTCTTATGCTTATATGGGTAATTTGTGCACCTTCCTCATACATGGAATAGCCTCCACGTCTTGCTTGTGATTGTGATGACACTGTGTGTTATATATCTATATCTATATCTATCTCTCTCTCTATATATATATATATATATATATATATATATATATATACTAACGGTCAAAAGTTTGAGAACACCCACATTTTTGCTACTTTTAGTTATTGCCATATAACTTGACAAAAACATTAGAAAAACATGTCAACATTGGGTATTTCTAAAATCGAGACTCATATTATAATCTATTTATCTGGTTTTGTTTTTAGCATTTGTAGCTGTGTAAAAGATTTTTAGTGCCAAAGTTAAAAAAGTGCATTTATTACATTTGTTTCATCATATTTTAAAAATTGTTTTACATGAAATTTTATGAAAATAATGGTATCTTTAGAAAGCCCATCTTATGACAAGAAAAACAGTAGAAGTGTTAAAACAGCTATGGTCCAGAAGGATGTTTCTACTGTATTTGTGTTTAGCTGTAATTTTCCTCTTATATTTGTCTTGATTTTAGAAATACCCAATGTTGACATGTTTTCCTAATGTTTTTGTCAAGTTATATGGCAGTAACTAAAAGTAGCAAAAATTGTGGTGTCCCAAAACTTTTGACCAGTAGTGTGTGTGTGTATATATATATATATATATATATATATATATAATATATATTCCTACTGCAGTTTTTCCCATTACCATGTTTATGTCAAAAGTAAGCTATCCTTCTTCTCAGATTAGTGATACACGTTACTTATTGGTCATAGCATGGCCCCACTCCCAATAGTGGTAAATGGTAGCAACCCTTCTTCACATCCCTCCTCCTCCTCCTCATCATCATTTGTGCAGCTGTTAAAGGGATAGTAATACTTTATTATTACTATCCCCCATATTGTAGATATTTGTAAAATAATGCCTTTGGTTATCTCTCAAACCATAAAGGTTTGAGAGATGAACCTGGGGGCTATTAAATTATTTTGCAAATATGTACAATATGGGGGATAGTAATAATAAAGTATTACTATCCCTTTAATACATTTGGCTTGGATTTCTATTTGTACAATTCAGGCACAGCCATTCTGAAAAAAATAACTGCAGTTTGGGATATGCAAGAGTGGAGCTACAGATGACATTAGTTCTCTGAAACTTTGGTTTTCTACAAAAGAACAAGGCAGCATTTCCATTGCCAACATCTTGGCAACCTTGCCTTTCCACAGGTGTACTTTGGGATGGTTTTGTGACGTTTTTGACTCCTTCCCAAAAATTCAGTCTGTGTGGGTTGGCAGGACATGATACAAGAACCCTAACCGCAACCCAGACACATCCAGCACAGAGGCAATAACAGTAAGATCAGTAAGGAAATTGCTTTGACTGCAGCTGCCTGTGTCTTTCAAATAAAATCAGCCAGAAAGAATGTTGCAATATTTGTGGTCAACATCCTTTGCCCTCTTCTCGCACCTCAAGACATGTCCAACAAGGAGACAATAACAGAAATACCAGTTAGGAAATTGCTTGGACCCGCAGCTGCCTGTATCTTTAAAATCAAATCAGTTACATTTAACTTTGGGGTATTTGGGGGTCAACCTCCTTCCTCTCCTCTTCTCACCCAGAGTGCCCACACATTCCCCTAATACAGAGAACAAATTTCCTACCTAAAATATTCCCTAAACTAACCTTCAATTGCCCTTTATTTGCCTATCTTCTCTAGCTCAAAAACATGCTGCTTTTCTCCTCTCACAAACCTAGAATGGCGTGCTGTGAGAGCCTGACACCCTTTTTATATGCCTGTAGAAAGAGTAGAGAAAACTGCCATGTCGTTGAGAAAAATTACGTTTTCTCATTGATTTCAATGCAACGAGCTAGGTGAGAAAAGCAGAAAAACAGCACTTTTTGTGGGAAATTATTCACCAAGAGGGAAGTACCATTTTTTTGTCGATTTTGGTTTGAGGCAACAATTTTCACCCATCCCTACTCTCAAGCTTCAAACTCTATCTCTGCACTCAAGCTTCTAGAGTTTAGCCTTGGATGGGGTCACAGAGTATTCCTCCTTAGCTCTGCTAGTTGGTTACCTTGACATTATGGACTATTACCTCAGTGTATCATATCTATGTGCTTGGTAGCCCTAGTTCCCATGGAAGGTCCTGAAAGGCATTATGAGGTATAACAGACTGGCGTGTCAACTGAAGTGGCACCCCTCCCCACCACTACCACCACCAGCTATGGACGGTCCAGGTGAAGGATAAGGTCTGGTGTATGAATTGGAGAAGTTTGTTTGAAAGGAAGTCCAAAATGATAAATTAAAGATGCTTGATCAGGGTATTTTTATATTTATTATATGTATGTAATTGGCACTTTAGGATATCTGCATTTTTGCACATATATACATATCTATGCTACTTATGTGGATTATTGAAGATATAGTGTCCTGGAAAATGTATATATGTATGTATGTATATGTATATCTATATTTATATGGCACCACACAGTGTACGCAGCGCCTTACAATAGAAGTATGTTACAATTAATAGGAGGGAATAAAAGTGCCACATTCATAGAAACAATAGGAGAGATGCCCCTGCCTCAAGGAGCGGACAGTCTAAATGGGCAAAAGGAGACAGACAACAGGATAAGAAGGTGTCAAGTGCTGAGATTACAAGTGCTTGGCAGAAGGTAGTGCATGGTCCTAGTGCTCCAGAAGATAAGATTTCAGGGTAGACTTAAAGACAGAGGGGGATTTTTCAAGACGTAGGGAGAGGGGTATGGAGTTCCATAGGCATGGAGCAGAAAGCGAGAAAGGTTTGAGACGGGCGAGGGCAGAGGATGTGGATGGTGGAACAAGAAGTACATTGTCTGCTGAGAGAAGGAGGCGACCAGGAACATAAGACGAGATGAGGGAAGAGATGTAAGGAGGAGTAGCAGTGTGGAGAGCTTTAAAGGTAATAAGAAAGACATTGTAATTGATGTGTTGCTGAATAGGTAGCCATGACAGATGTCTAAGAATTATGTGAGCAGGTTCAGTTTTTGGGCAGAGTGTGGTGATATGTGCAGCTGAATTTAAAACAGATTGCATTGGTGAAAGATAAGAAGCGGGGAGGCCAGTTAGTAGGATATTGCAATAGTCTAAGCGGGACAGAAACAGGGCATGTATAACAGTTTTAGTTGTTTGTTGGGAGAGGAATGAGCAGATTTTAGTAATGTTGCAGAGAAAGAAGCGAGATGATCTAGCCATCTAGATTGTTATTAACGTAACAAAAAATACATATACATAATATTTATATATTTTTAGATATATTTATATAAATATATATGAACTGCATAGTGTAAAAGTGGCTGTGTAGACTAGATTCATTACAATTTGCCATATGATATTGAGACTGGGGTAGCCCAGTGGCTTTCTAATTTATGTGCTGTATGTCTCCAGCTTTGCAATGTGTTGGAGACATTTCTAGCAGTCATAGAGTTAAAATGTAAGACTGAGAAAAATCTATAGTGAGGAGTTGTGGCCAAAGTAACCAGTAAAGTTCTAGGATGTATTCACTTTCCTGTCCCTCCTCTGCCAGTTCGCCACTGTGAGATTGCCACTCTTTCTCTGCACGTTCACCACTCTGCAACTGCCAGCTCTCCTCTGTTCATTTCACCACCTACCATACCCGTTTCTCCCTTTGTCATTCACATGGCAGATGAGAAAAGGAGATGGATGACAAAGGAAAGTTGCAGAGAGAGAAGATACATTTATAATATGTTCAGAGGCAAAAGAGGGAGGAGGACTAGTTGGCAGCATCCTCTCTTAGCCTTAATCCATTCTTCCTCTCCATTTACGTAGATTTTGATTCTTGGGAAACCTTTTGAAGTGCTCTATTGTCCCAGGGTGTATTTAAGAAATGTCAGAATCAGGTCAAGGCAGAAAAGGAAGCAGAGTTGGGAGTGTGGAGGCAGGAACAAAAAGAGGGCTGTTGTGTTCTACCCATTGCCACTTTCCACTCTCTGTTCCCCTCTGTTTTACTCAGCTACCCACTGCCGCTCTCCACTCTCTGTGCCCCTCTCTTTTAATCAGTTCCTCCTATCTCCTGTACTGAGCCCTGCTGTACCATTCATAATCACCTCTTGGGTGCAGCCAATCCAGAGCTTCTCTCAGACTCCCCTCTCCCCATTTGCTACTGTTTATAAATGAGTCAGCTTGAGATCAGAAAGGAGAGCATTTGCACTTAATTTCCTTGCCACTGATTCAAGTACTCCCCCTTCAGTTACCTCCAACACGTCCCTTTCACCGCCATCCCTACATTCTCTCCCTTTGTGAGAGTAGCATAGCGAAGGCAGCAAAAGTGGCGGAGGAGGGGTGGCAGTCGCAGAGTGGTGAATAGACAGAGTAGGAATGGCAGAGTGAATAAATCCTAGCACTTTACTGGTTCATCTGAAAAAACAACAATTAAACTTTGCTATAGATTTGTTTCAGCTTTTTCAACCCTGCTAAAAGTGTCTCCAATACATGGCAAAGCGATGCCATTGATCTCTATCATCCAATGGGTTAAATTCTGTTTTTCCAGTATTTTTTGTGTGTGCAGTATCCTATATAATAATTCGCTAAAATGTGTGTAACAACGCAGTCATGTGCAGTGGAGACTGCTGCGCGTGCACTGGCACTCAAAGGGTTAAGCAGTGCAAAAATCTCTTAGCAATTTGCAAAATCCTTTTTATCTCAGGACATAGCCAACCATAATCACTATTTGTTTTGTGCTGTGCTTCCAAAACAATTGTTTTAATTAAATTTGCCTCATAGTTTGTAACCCTTTGAGTGACAGACGAATGTGCAATGCACTTATGCTTACCTTTTAAATAGTTACACTTCAGAAATTCTATCATACAGGTCAAAGGAGGAAATTCTATTGAATGTGGTGACCTCTGCATACTCTATAACAATGCATCTCAGACTGTGTCATATGGAAACCCAGGGCTTTCTGAACAAATATAAGAGGTTCCATAAAATACATTTCAGTATTGGTCGAGAGAGAATGGGTGTGTGCTTGTGTGTGTGTATATGATAAGTAGTGGTAACTTCACCATTGATATCACTTCTACAGTTACTATGTAATTCTTTGGAGCCGTTGGAGATCTTAGTGCATAGGCTCTATAGAATAACATAGGAACTGGAGAAGTCATCTCTACTTTATCACCTCTTTATCACTCCTTTGTGCATAACACCCATGGGGGGGGGGTTATTCACTGTGTGATAGAAAGGTGATAAACAAAGAGGTCATGGAGTAGAGATGACTTATCCAGTGTTATAAACTCACCAAGATCTATTTTATTCTATGGAGCCAAAGCACTAAGTTTTGTCAGGTCTTAATGCATTTGCTTCATAGAATAACATAGGACTTGGAGAGTTTAGCTTTATCACCTCTTTATCATACCTTAGTTCATCTCCGACTGGAGAAGAACACAGTGGAAAAAGTGACTAAATGATAGTGACTAAGTGACATTGACAAAGGCAGGGATTTCTTTTACAGTAATGGCAGTAAAGCTATGGAATCCTTTGCCTCTGGAGGTTGTGCTTGCAGATGCTGTAACTGCTTTTAAACAAGTAATGGATACCTACCTAGCACAGAACAATATTGAGAGTTATGATAGCTTCAGTGCAGAGAGGTTGTTGATCCAGTGAAATATCCAACTGCCATTTGGAGTCAGGAAGGAATTTTTTACCACTTGGGGTTAAACTGGAAATGGCTTCAAATGTTTTTTTTTTTTCTTTTTTTTGCCTTCCTCTGGATCAACAGGGGTGACTTGGCATGGGTTGGACTTGATGGACGCATGTCTTTTTATCAGCTCATCAACTATATTACTATGTTACTATGTAACAGGCCAAAAAGAAAGTGAAGCAATTATGAGAATAAACCATATATACTGCAGAGACAAATAAACAAAACAATTGATTTAAATGGGTTTTACCCCTTGGATGCTACAAAAGTCTCCAACACTTTGCTTCACGATGCAGTGGAGACCACTCCATCATTAAAGATAGGAATAGTTTGTTTGAAGTTTATTTCATTTTGAGAGATATACCCTTCTAAAGTTACCTCTTCCTGGCAGTTTCACTGAAGTCAGCACATAGCTGACGGTTTCAGAATCCGGTCATCTGATCAGACGAAGGCTCTTCAGCAGAGCCGAAATCGCACTCTTTAGAACAAAATACTTCTTTGGAATGGTCTACAAAGTGTGCTTGCAGACTTTGTAAACCATTCCAATGAAGTATTTAGTTCTAAAGAGCACAATTTCAGCTCTGCTGAAGAGCCTCCGTCCGGTCAGATGATTGGATTCTGCAGCCGTCAGTAAAGAGCCCTGACTTCAGTGAAACTACCAGGAAGTAGTAACTTTAGAAAGGTAAATCTCTCGAACCATAAAGGTTTGAGAGATAAGCCTTACATCATTTTTTATATTTTTTTAATGTCTACAAAATAGAATAAAATTCAAATGAACTGTTACTATCCCTTTAAAGGGGTTAAATGCCCCTTTTAAATCAATGGTCATTTTTATTTTTTCCCTGTGGTGCAGCTGGTTTGTATTTCAGTTGCTCCAGTTCCTCTATCTTTATGCATAGGCCCCTTTATGTGGACTATAAACATCATCATGCTGAACATTTTTAGTGAAAAATGTATTCACATAGTGCACCACAGAATTCAACACTGAAAAAAAAACAACGCTTAAAAGCATGCCATATGTTCTGAGCTATATGTTAATGTCTGCAGACTGCACATGAATAATAAATAATAATTACAAAATAAAAATTAAAAATATTGCTTTTTAAAGTATGCCTTTCACCTTTGAACTTTGTTGCCTTTTCCTGTCCGTAGTGCTCCACAAATACTACCCTGCTCATATCAGTTTATCTTTCTGTCATCCATAAGTGCTTTTTCACTGGAGTCACCTTACTGAGTCAGTGTACCATGCATTTTATTTCCTTTATTTATTTGCTATCCCACTGAAACATGTCCTACAGCTAAACAACAAATAATTTGATATTCCATTACATGGCCAGAATAAATTAGATTTTGTTTGAAAATTGCATGAACTACTTTGAATTGCATAGTATTTCATTCCACTTCCTGCATCACTCAAAAGAGGCAACTGCCATTTTATATTTTTTGACAATCTCTGGCAGGATTTTTTTTATAGTGTTTGTATAATATGCAGTACGTTCCCTATATCAGTGAAGCCACAGTATAGAATGACAAATCTTTAGCCTAGACATTGATTGTTTTTTATTTCTAATTTATACAAATATCAGTAGCATATGAACACACCACCCATCTAGTGCACACTATATGAATACTCAGCAGGGTTCTACAGCTCAGTCACCATTTTGGGTTGTAAATTATGTTTTGCTATTTAATGGAATGACATCTTTCTTCTGATGTTTCAAACGATTCTGCATAATTTGTCAAGTGCAGCTGGTGAAACTCTTCTTACCGTTTACTATTTATGAAGGAAAAGCATGAGAAGAAATATAGCATTTACTTTATTCCTGATTGTTCATGAAGGCAGAAATGAGCATTGTTTAGTGTTTCACATTTGATTTATAGAAAAGTCGGACTCTGACTGCAAGAAGTCATTACTGTGATGATGAAGTCATTTTTTTTTACTACAGCTCATCTTTGTGAAGAATGAGGCATAATCTCAGTTAAAAAAAATACTAAAAC
Source organism: Rhinophrynus dorsalis (assembly GCA_037306005.1). Taxonomy (NCBI): domain Eukaryota; kingdom Metazoa; phylum Chordata; class Amphibia; order Anura; family Rhinophrynidae; genus Rhinophrynus; species Rhinophrynus dorsalis. The sequence continues at coordinate 187,711,217 of CM074723.1, forward strand.
TTTCCTTAACTCCTTGGATGCTAGAGATATCTCCAAAGCATTTAGAAGTAATGCTTTAGAGATGCCTTTACTATCCCAGGAGTTAAAAAAACACTGATACTGAAATCTATTTTGCTATTAGTGGAAAGAACATGGTTTAACATGCTCAGATAAAAATGAAGAGAGGATGTTGGCAGATCTTGACTAACAGGCAGCTGTGGGAGCAGAATTATTAAAAAGGCTAGGGCTGTACTGGGCTCTTATGAGCTGCTCTGGAGATGGGGGTCAGAACACTACCCCCCACAGACTTCGAGTGCCTGGAATGCAACGTTGAAGCCTGTGGCTAATAGCCACAAACTTTTCAGGGTGTGCTCACAGTCCCAGTAGACTGCAAGTCATGGGCTTGAAAGCCCCTCTCTGTCTTCAATGGGAGCTGCCCATGCAACAGAGCTAGACTGATCTTGCCACTCCGTCTGACATACGGGACCAGCAAAAGAGAATTTGATGTGTATTTTCAGGCCTCTAATTCAGATTCCCAGCTGACCTGCCCACAGGGCACTACATCATTGATAATTGCTCTGTTAAGTGAAGCTAACACTTTATAACAACTGGTGTGATTTTGAAAAGCTTTCAAAATAACCTATATTCTGTTAGCCAACCTTTATTTAAAACTATAGTTACCAAAATATTTAGATTTATGCATCAGTTTACAAATGAGCTTGTACTGGCCAGCAGGGAGTGGCAGTTGGGAGTGAGAGAGGAATGTGCCAGCCAACACTGCCTAATCTGCATACACTAAATAAATAAAACTACATTTCTCATTAACTATGGCTTTGAATAAAGAAAAGCTAACAGAAATATAGGTGACCTAAAACTTTCAAGGTGTTAGTTCCACTTCAAAACTTTTTAGAATGTTGAAAGCTGGAGGTCAACTGTATTATTCAAAGCCCTAGCTAAGCTATTTACAAAATATTTACTACTCAGCAAAGTACCAGAAACAGGATCTAAAAAACTACTGACCAATAAGCCTATTCCAGTCATCTGCAAGGTTTTCACAAAGATAGCAGCAAGAAAAATGGACACAATACTTAATGCGGCACAACATAAAGAACAAGCATGTGTCAGAAGTGGTTTCAGTGCAATAGATAATATCCAGACAGTTCAACAAGTTATAGAGTGTTATAATGAATTCAGCCTTCCATTATGCATAGGCTTCATTGACTACTATAAGGCCTTTGACTCAGTGAAAAAGCAAGAAGTAATTGATGCCCTGATCAGCCAAGGAATAGATACAGCTTACATCAATATCCTCGAATCAATATATACAAATATTACGTCATCAATACCGGTCAACAGTAATAAAGTTCAGATCAACATAGAAAAAGGCATTCAACAAAGGGACACAATTTTCTGCTTATTTTGAAGAAATTTTCCACAAAATAAATGTGACAAAAAAGGACTTAGGATCCATGGAGTTCACCTACATAACCACAGTACGAAGATGATACACTCTTTGCCTGTAGTCCTGAAGAAATGCAAGAACTTAAAGTGGATCTATTGCCTCTACAAAAGTTATGTTTTTTATGTAGAGGATATACATAAGGATGAAAACATTATTGATTTTTTTAAAAAAAATGCTATTTGTGTTAAAAATATAGTTTATAGAGTGCCCTGCATCCTACTTCCTCATAAACTTCCATTGGTGGTCCACAACTGAATAAACTTGGATGCCCCTGCTCTAACTCATTGCAAATCAACCAGCTGGACTCCTCTTTATCACTGAAGGGATTAAAAGTCCCAAATAACTGTCATGAACACCAGAGTAAATAATACACAAGAAACAGGTATAGTGAAGTTTAATCAGTTTATTAAGATAAGCAAGAGTAAGCACTTCCCCAACCTTAGTAGGAACAGGCGTGAGGACATTGCTGAGTCCACTACCCAGGGATTGACACTGAACTGTGACTGGTTCTCAGTAGCCTATAGAGATAGATGGGAGCAGAACCAGGCTTGGTTCTATACCTAGCAAATGGAAACCTGTAACGCCAGGAAACCTGATCACTGGAGCGACAGCTAAACTCCCAGACACAAGACAGGCAGACAGATGTCTCGACGTAGTGACTCTACCATGAAGTGGTAGGAGGAGCGAGAGAGAGAGAGTAACTAGTACTCCGAAAGAGTCACAAAACTGGTATACAAGGTAGGAAAAGGGCAGAGGCAAGAGAGTGGAATGTAGCCAGCCGCAACACCGGTGAGTATGTGAAGGCAGTACTGTACGTAGGCTACAGAGCAGAAGGTTACGCAACAGGTCTAGGAGGCAACAGATAGAGTGGCACAGGATTTAGGCAATGGAGCAAGAGGCAACCAGCAACTCTACCATGGAGGTAGCAGTTGCAGTACACCGATGGAGACAAGCCACAGGATCTATCAGGAGTAAACATGGCAGCAGAGCAAGGATCAAACAAGAGCAACACTGAAGAAATGCACAGATACACCACAAAAGGGCAACAAGTCCTAGCCTCAATGAGGTTTATAAAGCAGCAGAAGGAGGCGGGACCCAATTAGGCCCAACAGTATAGGCCCATAAACAGGTGTCCATGCCAGTGCCTGTAACATGACTTTAGCAATGAGGAAGTGGCCGGAGGCCATGCCAGCTGGCGGCCATACAGAGGTAAGAGCACAGGATCGCTTAGGCCTTAAAGGGAGACTGTGATAGTAACCCCCCTTTAATGTCCTCCTCCCTGCAGAAGAGGACCAGGCTTAAGTGTGTTACGGTTCAGTACAATCAGAAACGGAAGGTGTTGGTAAAAACTAACACAATTTTATTTGCACACAATGAATAACAGTAACCCTCGTGGGTCCAGCATACAGAGAAACGGTAACTGACACAGGAATGATTAACCCACACGGGTCCAGTATGTAGAACAAGATACAATACTGACACAGGTCAGGTAAATCACAACTGATAGAGTGTAAATATAACAAGCGATACAAGTGGAGCCAATGACTGAGTCGACCCTGATGTATGGAAGGCCCAATGTGACTCTCTACGCAGAGAGTAACAACAGCGACTGTGTCACGGTTTGTTTTGACTCTCAGACACAGAGTTAAGATAAAAACACAACTTTATTGAAAGTTTAAAGAGAACCCTCACGGGTTTGACATTACACTTATATCTCAACACGTGATTTGTACAATGCAATGGTGAACAATGGTACGAGGAATAATAGAGAGGCTCTACCTGCCTTGCCAATACCGGGTAAGGCAGCCTTAGGACTGGCACAATATGGAAATAGGCTCTATCGGCCTTACCAATATACCGGGCAAGGCAGCCTGGAGACTGGCACAGCGAGAGAGGAGGCTCTACCGGCCCTGCCAATATACCGGGCAAGGCAGCCTTGAGACTGGCACACCATTATACCAGGCAAGGCAGCCTGGAGACTGGCACAACGAGAGAGGAGGCTCTACCGGCCCTGCCAATATACCGGGCAAGGCAGCCTTGAGACTGGCACAACAAGAGAGAAGGCTATACTGGCCCTGCAAATATACCGGGCAAGGCAGCCTTGCACCCAGAGGTGGCAAGTACTGGTGCAGTAGCGTGAGTGGCCTCAGCGACCGGGATAGTGGCGGAGCAAACCAGTTGCACGTTCTGGACTACACAGAGGCCTACCGGTGCTTTATAGGTGTCAGCGAGCAGCCGGTGAATATAGGAGCAAACCAGTACCCGCGTACTGGACTACACATAGACACTACCGGTGCTGAATAGGAGGCAGTAAGCAGCTGGACAATATTGGAGCTCACCAGTACCCGCGTACTGGAGTACACACAGCCACTACCGGTGCTGTATAGGAGTCAGTAAGCAACCAGTTAATACTGGAGCGAACCAGTACCCGCGTACTGGACTACACATAGACACTACCGGTGCTGTATAGGCGGCAGCAAGCAACTGGTGATAATTGGAGCGAACCAGTACCCACGCACTAGACTACACATAGACTACACATGCCTTCTGTATGGAAGGCAGCAAGCAACCGGTGATTATTGGAGCGAACTAGTACCCACGTACTGGACTACACATTGACACTACAGGTGCTGTATGGGAAGCAGCAAGCAACCGGTGATATATGGAGCAAACCAGTACCTGCGTACTGGACTACACATTGACACTACCGGTGCTGTATGGGAGGCAGCAAGCAACCGGTGATATATGGACGAACCAGTACCCGCATACTGGACTACACAAATGAGCAACGGTGCAGCAAGCAACCGGTGGGCCGTATGAGGAAACCAGTACTGCGTACTGGATGCACGGAGGCCTTACCGGTGCTACATATGAGACAGCAGGCATCCGGTGTGCATGGACTACAAAGTGTCACAACCAGAGCTGCTTAGGAGCAAACCAGTACCCGCGTACTGGACCAACAGATAACACCCAGGGATGAGAATGTTGCCCAGGAGACATGAAGGCGGAGAAACTCTGCACACAATCCAGAGGCAGGTACAACAGGCAGGCCGGGACAGGAAGCTGGAACAGTAACGGCAGACAACCGGATCAGGAACGGAAGCAGGAACTTCAGCCCAAACCGGATCAGGAACGGAGGCAGGAACCACTTCAGCAGAGGAGGCTGTCAGGCAGGTAAGCAGGCAGACTCTGGAAAGTAGAGTATGCAGCCAAGGCCCAGGGAACTCAGAAAAACAATGCAGGTGGCTATAGACATAGAGACACCACGAAAGGGCAACCAAAGGGTGCCAGAACCCAGTCTATATCGGCAATACTGGGCAGACTAAAGACAGGCAGCCAATGGAGAGCCTTCACAGATAACTGACAGGAAAAGGCAGCAATCACGGGCACCGTGATAGACTGACAGTATGTAACTGATATGCCAGCAGATGTCTGGCAAGGTAACCAGGGAGGAAGGCTGCTTAAGTGGACGCCCACCGGAGACTACCAACAACGTGAGTCAGTGCTTAGTGCCGTAGGAAACATATGCCCAACGGAGACTACAACCTCAAAATGTATGCCCAGCACCGCCCCTGAAGGGGTTAACGAACGCTATGGTCTGTAGGTGGAAAGTAACCTGCGGTGCCCAACTGAACCCAAACACAAGAACAGCAGACCGAGCGATCGTGGTGCTTATAGGAATGATCGGAGGATAACACTGGCACTATGAGTGAGTGGATCACGGACTGGACTACAACGCGGCACCGGAGTACCGGAGCTCTGTGGGACCACTGAAGCATGAGCATCAGCAAGCGTAGAGGGATCAGCAAGCAGGAACAGCACAGGAACTTCACCCAGCCGGGTCAGTACACGGAGCAGGAATGTCAGCCAAGCCGATTCAGTACACGGAGCAGGATCGCCAATCTCGCCGGGTCGGTACACGGAGCAGGAACACAAGACAAGCTCCTCAGGACCGTAACCCTTCCAATGGACTAAATATTGTAATTTCCCTCTGAATCTTCGTGAGTCAATAATATTTTGTACCTCATACTCCTCCTGACCTTGCACTCGAACCGGACCAGGAGCCACAGGAGTAGTAGTGTACCGATTACATACCAGAGGCTTCAACAAGGATACGTGGAACACATTATGAATTCGCATGGATGCTGGGAGGTCCAGAGCATACGACACAGGGTTAATCTTGCGGATAACTTTGAATGGGCCAAAGAACCGGGGAGCCAACTTATTGCATGGAGTCTGCAGATTCAGCCATACCCTGTCCCCAACCTGAAAGGAGACCGACGGCAACCGTCTATGATTAGCTTGCCGCTGATAACGCTGGAACGAAGCACTGAGGGTTCTCTGTACCTGTGCCCAAGTCCAGAGCTGGAATTTGCTGCGTCTGAAATGAGTCCAGGAGCAAGCATGGTTGAAACCCATAGTTGATGAGAAACGGACGATGAATTAACCGCACAATTCCTGGCAAATTCCGCCCATGGCAACAGGTCGGCCCGATTATCATGATGATCAGACACAAAACAGCATAGAAATTGTTCCAAACCTTGATTGGCACGCTTGGAGGCTCTGTTGGTCTGGGGATGGTATGCAGAAGAAAACGATAATTGTATGCCCATCTGCGCGCAGAATGTCCTCCAAAACCTAGACACGAATTGGCTCCCACGGTCAGACACCAACACCCTGGGTACGCCATGCAACTGGAAAACCCCCCTTGCAAATACCATTGCCAGCTCCTGGGCAGAGGGAAGGCCAGGAAGAGGCACATCTTAGAAAATCTATCGACTATCATCAAAATAAAGGAATATCCCTTAGACACCGGTAATTCCCCCATAAAGTTGATAGAGACATGAGACCAAGGACGTTCTCCATTTGGGTACAGGCTGAAGCAGGCCCACCGGAAGGTGTCTAGGGGACTTGGCACGGGCACATGTCGAACAAGCTGCTGTGAATGCGGTGCAGTCAGCATGCAAGGAGGGCCACCAGAATAACTGTGAGAGAGACCAGATCAATTGATTCTTGCCAACGTGACCAGCAGCCTTAGATGCGTGATAGGTTTCAAGTAGATGGGTACGGAAGGGTTCGGCTATGAAACATTTGCCTATTGGGGTATCAGGTGGTGCAGTAGCTTGGTTAGCGAGAATCTCCTCCCCCAGTGGCGAAGTAATGCTGGTTCTCAAGGTAGCTAGAATGTGATCAGGTGAAAAGATAGGTACCGGAGTCTCATCTTTCTCTGTGTCTGGGTTAAATTGCCTAGACAGGGCATCTGCCCTAATATTGTTGGAACTGGGCAAATAGGATACAATAGGATTAAAGCGGGACAAAAACAAGGCCCATCTAGCCTGACGAGAGGACAGTCTATTATCCTCAGACAGGTACATTACATTTTTATGATCAGTCAAGATCAATACCGGGTTTCTGGTACCCTCAAGCAGGTGTCTCCATTCTTTGAGGGCCAGGATAATTGCCAAAAGCTCTCTGTCCCCAATCTCGTAGTGCCTTTGAGTGCTGGACAATTTTTTTGAGAAAAATCCACAAGGCCTTAACATACTCCCAGGGTCCAGATGCTGCGACAATACTGCCCCTACCCCAGACTCAGAGGCATCGACCTCCAAAGTGAATGGAAGGGAGGGATTGGGGTGGGACAGTACAGGAGCAGAAGCAAATGCGGATTTTAGTGTTACGAAAGCCTGTTCAGCTTCCTGAGACTAATGGGAGGGATCCACACCCTTGTGCGTCAAATCAGACAGAGGTTTGACAATCGTGGAAAAGTTTCTAATGAATTTCCTATAATAATTAGCAAAACCGAGAAAGCGTTGGATATGTTCAGGAGGCTTGGGAGGTGAGGGAGGTATGGGTGGGAAGCTTGGTCTTGCTGGACCCATTTCTATGGCCCTCTGCTTACGGTCCTTGGCCACCATTCTCTCCCTAATACGGGAATCAATCAAAATCGAGAAATCAATAAACTCGTCAAGATCCTTTGGCAGTTCTCGTGCTGCCGTTTCATCCTTAAGGCATTCGCATAGTCCCTGCGCAAATGCTGCCACCAGCGCTTCATTGTTCCAGCCCACCTCTGCTGCTAATGTACGAAATTCGATGGCATAGTCAGCAACCGTGTGAGACCCTTGTTGGATCTCCATAAGTTTTTTTGCAGCAGAGGCAGCTCTCCCAGGAACTTCAAATACTCTACAAAATGCCCTTAAGAACTCACTGAAGTTCCTTGTACATGGTTTTGCGGCTTCCCACAGTGGGTTTGCCCATGCCAGGGCTCTGCCCGTCAGCAAGGAAATCAGGAAGCCCACTTTACTGCGGTCACTAGGAAAGGCTTGGGTGGTTAATTCTAGGAAGATTTCCAACTGATTAATGAACCCTCTGCACAGGGTGGGTTTATCATCGTACCTGAGAGGTAGTGGGGCTGTAGCAGTCAACCCTCTGTTCGAGTTAGTTTGGAGCATAGACTGCGCTCCCGGTGTTGAAACGGGGGGAACCACCAGAGCTGGTACAGGTTTATCTAAGTGTGCCGTGCACTCAAGAATAGTTTGTACAGCTAAAGCCAACTGGTCCAAACGCTGCTCATGTAAATCAATCCTCCAATGAATACTCTGTGCATTACCGTCACCGGTACTGTCTGAGGTCATGGCCCTTTCGTACTGTTACGGTTCAGTACACTCAGAAATGGAAGGTGTTGGTAAAAACACAATTTTATTTGCACACAATGAATAACAGTAACCCTCGCGGGTCCAGCATACAGAGAAACGGTAACTGACACAGGACAGGTTACAAAGGAATGATTATCCCACACTGGTCCAGTATGTAGAACAAGATGCAATACTGACACAGGTCAGGTAAATCACAATTGATACAGTGTAAATATGACAAGCGATACAAGTGGAGCCAATGACTGAGTCGGCCCTGATGTATGGAAAGCCCAATGTGACTCTCTACGGAGAGAGTAACAACAGCGACTGACAGTATGCAACTGATATGCCAGCGGATGTCTGGCAAGGCAACCAGGGAGGAAGGCTGCTTAAGTGGATGCCCACCGGAGACTACCAACAACGTGAGTCAGTGCTTATTGCCGTAGGAAACGTACGCCCAACAGAGACTATAACCTCAATACGTATGCCCAGCACCGCCCCTGAAGGGGTTAACGAACGCTATGGTCTGTAGGTGGAAAGTAACCTGAGGCGCCCAACTGAACCCAAACACAAGAACGGCAGACCGAGAGATCGTGTTGCTTATAGGAATGATCGGAGGATAACACTGGCACTATGAGTCAGTGGATCACGGACTGGACTACAACGCGGCACCGGAGTACCGGAGCTCTACGGGACCACTGAAGCGTGAGGACCAGTGAGCGTAGAGGGATCAGCAAGCAGGAACAGCACAGGAACTTCACCCAGCCGGGTCAGTACACGGAGCAGGAACGTCAGCCAAGCCGATTCGGAATATCTTGTGCTTCGAAAGACTCAGGTAGTAGATCAGGCTAGAACCCATAATTGATCAGGAACGGAGAGTTCTAAGAAGAAGAGCTTATGGCACAATTCCTGGCAAACTCTGCCCACGGTAACAAATCTGCCCAGTTGTCTTGGTGGTCCAAAATGAAACAGCGTAAAAACTGTTCCAAGCCATGGTTGGCTCTCTCAGCGGCATCATTAGATTTTAAGTGGTAGGCGGAGGAGAATGACAATCGTATGCCCATTTGCCTGCAGAAGGCCTTCCAAAATCGGGAAATAAACTGGCTCCCTCGATCCGAGACCAGCACCTTTGGTACTTAGTGGAGCCTAAACACCTCTCTGGTGAGTATCATGGCCAACTCTTTGGAGGAGGGAAGTCCTTTCAGCGGCACAAAGTGAACCATCTTAGAGAATTTGTCGACAATCATCAGTATGACCGTGTGACCCTTAGATGCAGGTAATTCGACCATGAAGTTTATGGATAGGTGTGACCAAGGACGCTCGCCATTAGGGACTGGCTGGAGTAGACCCACAGGAAGGTGCCTGGGAGTCTCTTACTACAAGCACATGTAGCACATGCTGCTATGAAGGCAGAGCAGTCAGCGCTGAGCCTGGGCCATCAGAATAAGCGAGAAATGGTCCAAATCAGTTGATCCCGGACAAAATGCCCTGCTGCCTTCGAGGAGTGATATGTCTCCAGCAATCTGGGACGGAGTGGTTCAGGACCAAAACATCTACCACTGGGTTTGTCTGCTGCAGCGGTAGCCTGTGAAGACAGAATCTCCTCCCCCAATGGGGAGGTGATGCTAGAGCGAATAGTCGTCAGAATATAATCGTAAGGAATGATGGGAACCGGTGGGCTATCCAACTCAGGATCCGATGCAAATTGTCTAGAGAGAGTGTCAGCTCTGACATTCTTGGTACCAGGCAAATACGAAACTACATAATTGAACCTGCAAAGGAATAATGCCCATCTGGCCTGTCTGGGAGACAGCCTCTTGGCCTCAGGATTAGGGGATACCACCAGTGCTGAGTCTGGGGTAGCCAACAGTTGACGAGGAACCTAACCAAGGTTAGCAATGAGGAAGTGGCCGGAGGCCATGCCGGCCATTGGCCACAGAGAGGTAAGAGCACAGGATCGCTTAGGCCTTAAAGTGAGACTGTGATAATAACCTTTGAGTACAAGACAGGTATCCAGCTCATTGAAACACAATATGTTGGATACCTCTCTGGCATTCAAAGGGCTGATTCACTGTAAATTTGGGGAATGTTTATTTTTCCCCTATAGTGCAATTGATTTGCCCCAGTATTACTTTTCTTTTTGCATAAGGCCCTAAACCCCCTATGGACCAGAGGAGTGCGTAGTAAATTGCTGGTTCCTAAGAGGTTAAATGTATTTAAAAAATCAGCACTCGTAAAGGAAAATTTCCCTCCCACACATTTGATTTCTTTTTTTTTTCTCTTTCTTTTTTTTTTTTTTTTTTTTTTTTTTTTTAAATGACATATACCATCATCTGCTATATCAAATAATAATTGCATAGGGCTAAGAGTTGAGATATGCAAAGAACAAAATAGCTTTGAACACTGTAATTATTGCACAGATTGTATTAAGTAAGCCTCATAAAGACAACTGATTTGTGATGGATATAAAGAATGCAGTCAGTCTGAATTCTGATTGTATTAAATTGGTGTTGCAGTGCATTACTGCTAGCCTTCTAACTAATGGTCCACCTGAAAGTTGTTATTTCTTTAAATGAAATAAGTTAATTAATGTCTGAACTGAACTCAAGTCAGGTTGTCATCTATTCCCAAAGCATGCTGGTAAATGACAGCTCATAAATGTAAGTAGTAAAGATCAATCAATTTCTATTTTCATTAATGGCACAGAAAAATGCAAGGGATATTTAAACTGCTTGAAGATACAAATATTACTTTCAGTACACTCCCACATCACCTATGATTTCTTATTTTAATGACAATACGTTTTTTACATTTGGAAGTTACCTAGTAAGTTGCCATTCCGTAACAATTATACTGTGGGATGTACAAATACAAGATGGACTAAAACAGGAAGTGGAATCGCCTGCCTCACACTAATATACTGATTTACTTAGACTTTAAATCCTTAAATTAATGATCCTTGAGCCAAGAGGAGGGCAGCTTATGGTTGATTATGGGCTTTCCTTTTCTCTATTCTTTGTTTAAGCCCATATATTAAACAAGGTGCTGAGAAAACAATGTAACCTTACTCCATTTCCCTGTGTATACTATAGAAACGGCTTAGGGTGAGATGCTCAGAAAGTGGTGGTAACTAAAATTGTCTGCAATCAGAATAAAAAAGTTCTTATGCCATGGTCCATCAATTCTCAAACATGTTGACATAATTTTTTGTATCCAATTCTGCCATCTCAGTCAAAGGGAAAAAGCAGTCTTAAAGGGATAGTAATACTTTGTTTTATCTTTATTTTATTTTATTTTGTAGGCATTAAAAAAATGAACTATATAAGTCTTATCTCTCAAACCTTTATGGTTTGAGAGATATTCACAAGCAAAGTTTCCCCTCCAGCCCCTTTTACCTAGTGTAAGCCATCTCTTCTCAGATGTGGAATGCAGTCCATAGACCAGACAGATAACAGAAGGGGACAATCTTCTTCCTATGAGAACAATGAAAGCCCTGCCCCCCTTGACAATTTTTTCAGGTTTTTCCCTTATCTTAATTGAAGATTGTCCCTCTCTGCAATCTCCCTGGACACTCCCTTCTGATCTGGCTGAGCAGTGTTACATCAGTAAAAGGGGAGGGAGGGGGATACTTTGTCATTGAATTACTCTTGAACTACAACTCTGACAGAATTGAAATAACACTCTCCAAAGTCCAAATACTATGATGATTAATTAGAGATGCTTTTATTATGAAACATTACTATCCCTTTAAAAGTGGGTATGGTTTTATCTACAGTGAAATTCTAAGGTATTTTCAACAAAAAATTATTTTAAGTTACACTTTTTGTTGTCTGATTAACAACATTTATAAAAATGGTTTAAACTTGGAGAAGACAAATTAAATTACTGTTAGAAGGTGTGAGAAGCAGTGCTATTGAGTTAACTAGTAAAAATAAAAGTCTTTGAAAATTTGTCATGAAGTCAATAAAGTCTTTGTTTCTTGAACATTTTCTTTCAAAGACAAAATCAAAGATATTTTTAACATCAGAATATTTATGGGTAATGTTGATCAAGATATTTTTTTATGACACATTTTCAAATGTGATGGAATTACTTCTGAAAATATTGTCCTCCTTTTACCACCTCGTGTTTTGACAATTTACTCTTTATGAAGACTTTTTGAACATCTTGCCTTTAAAGTTTTAACATTGGCTGAATGTGTGTGCCAGTATACACTACAGTGTTCATATGCAGTAGTGCATACCCTGGACTGTAGGTGCAGGCTTTAAAGGTCAAATGCAAATGAGTAGCTCTGTGAACTTGTACATCTCCTACCACTATTAGTCAATTATCCAGCCGAGGAACCTGTCCAGATCTCAGGGTCACAGGCACAAGTACAACTTCATGGCTTCAGTCATTGATTTAAATGGATCATTTAACCCTTGAATGCTAGAGAGGTCACCAGTGCATTGCTTTAGACACTTCTATGGCTTTCAAATGGTTAAATGGCCATTTAAATCAGTGGGCAATTTTTATCTCCCTCCCATGTTACAATTGCAAATGGTTTACTTCAGAGTCGTTCCATTTCAGCTTGATAAATAAGGCCCAGTAGGTAAGACTTAAATAGAATCCATCAATCCAACAGTTTCCTTGACAACAGAGCAAGTTGATTCAGCTATAAAATCTGTAAGAAAAGCAAAAATAATCACAGCTTGAGACAATGTACCAAATAACAGACCAGAAGCTTCATACATTATCCTGTAACTTTTACTTCAAATAAAACATAAATGCCATCTAAAATAAAATAAAACATTTTGAACCTCTTTCCACTGACCTCTATATACATCTCCTTAACAAAATTATGCCTACCTGTTTATTAGTAAAGGGTGGTACCTTACTAGTCTTTGAAAAAGCAGGAGAGTAAAAATGATACCTTTATTGGCTAACCGAGTGGCTCTAGGATGTAAACTTTCAGGACATTAGGGGCTTGATTCAATAAAGCACAGTAAAACAGTCATGAAGCTGAAAACCAATAACAAATGATAACCATACCTGTGTTCTGCAACTATTTATTAACCAATCTACCTTACACACACACATTGCCTGCGTTTGGATGTTTTGCAAGCTTCAGCACAGGGCCCAGGAGTGGAGGGTAGAGATAGCAAGAGAGAGAGAGAGACAGGAGCACACACTGGAGAGAGGTAGACTTGGAGTGGGAAGCACAGGGTAGAGAATTTAATAAAAAAAAACCACATAACACACTTTGGCACATATTGCACACATCACATCCACACTCAAACACAAACACCTACACATGCACCATTTGTTTTTGGACACCACAACACATTTTATATTTTTATTTTATGCAGTGTGATTGATTGAGTGTAAGGGAATGGCAGAGAGTAATTGTGACCGAGTGCCTGTGTAAGTGACTCGCTGTGAGTGGGTATGTGAGGAAGGTAGGAGAGTGGTAGTGAGATGGCAGGGAGAGGAGTGGAGACTGAAGGGGTGGGGAGAGGACCAGGAGAGGAGGAAAGAGAGCAGGGGATCCCCATTTAGGGAAGGAGAGGGAGAGCAGTTGGGCAGAGTAGTGTTATCCAACAACAGTCAGGCACACGTCCTCCAGGGTTCAACATGGCAGTGGGAAGTGGAGGGGATGTGGAAGAGGAGCACACACATCCAGGGACAGCGCGGGCAGGGCCTCATAAACAAATGGCCACACAGAGTGCCCATATATCCCAGACTGCAGTGAAGAAGGACAGACTGCAGGACCCCATGTACTCCTATGATGAGAACATGGCCCTGGTGCAGAGCATTGTGGACAGGGAGCACATAATCTGCTCCATGGAAAAGAGCAGGGGGATTGGTGTGCAAAAGAAGGTAGCCTGGCATCAGGTGGAGGATGCAGTCAATGTGGTGTCCAAATCCAAGCACAACTCTGACTCCATTAAGAAGAGCTGGGAAGACTGCAAAAGGAAGGTGAAGAATAAGATGAGGGAACTGTCTCTGCATGCGAGAGGCACCAGAGGTGGTCCACCAGCAAACATCACCTTCAATGCCTGGGAGGAGATATTACAACAAAACCTGTCCAGGACGGCAGTTGAGGGGTGCCTGTGACACAGAAGATGACAGCACCCTCCTGCCTTCCGTTAAAGAGATAGTAATGTTTTATAATAAAAGCCTCTTTAATTAATCTTCATAGTATTTGCACCATGGAGAGTGTTATTTCAATACTGCCCAAGTTGTAGTTCGAGAGTAATTGAATGATAAATATCCCCCTCCCGCACCTTTTACTGGGGTAACACTGCTCACCTCAGAACAGTAAGGTGGTGTCCAGATGGTTTGCAGAGAGGGACAATCTTCAATTAGCATAAGAGAAAACCCTGAAAAACCTGTCAAGGGGGACAGGGTTTTCATTGTTCTCACAGTAAGAAGATTATCCCTTGCTGTGAGCTGTCTGGTCTCAAGACAAGATTCCACATTTGAGGGGAGGCGGCTTACACTAGGTAAAAGGGGTGGGAAGGGATACTTTATAATTCAATTACTCTTGAACTACAACTTTGACAGTATTGAAATAACACTCTCCATGGCCCAAATACTATGAAGATTAATTGGAGCTGCATTTATTTTGAAACATTACAATCCCTTTAAATAAAGTGATACATAATTGTCCACCACACAAACCCTGTTAGCTACGACTGCACAGAACAGTGGCAGCTGAATATAAAACACAAACTGATTGCATGCTCAACACACATGCTGTGTGCGCACTACCACCATTGCCTGAAATGACATGTTTTCACTGGAGCCACACAACCATAACAGGAAAGCTGAGGACATGGCAGTACCTCACACAGGCAAAGCAAGTATAGAAGCATGCACTGATGGCGGAACACATCATGCCAAGCAGTGGGAGAACACATTTTTCACTCACCAGGATAACAATCCCAAACACACATTCAAAATGTGATCCCAAACAAACATTCAAACTAGGGCTAGTCAAACTTGGGAACTATATCCATAGAGAACCACAAAACACACTTCTTAACAAGCAGATGATATATGATTGTGGATAATGATAATGGTGTTCCCCATATCTGTGTAACCAAAATGTACTACCCCTGGGTTAAAACATAATGTATATGCTGTCCATGTCACATGATGCATCCTCAACAGGTACATCCACAGTAGGTCGGTTATATCAACGAACAGGAGATTGTAGAGCTGTTGAATTAATGATTGCCAGGAAGGTATCCCATGCATTGCAAAACAATGAATTGGATAGCTTTCTGTCACTCAAGGGGTTAGATGGGAATGCCATTGTCTTGCATCCCTTTTGTCATTGGCCAGGTTACTAATCACACAATATTTTTTTCCCCATACAGCATCCATGCCTGCAGCAGAGCAGGAGGAAAGCGATGTGGATCACATACAGGTCCCCAGTGCCACAGCCCCTCAGGATCCAGCAGAGGGCACCATTTGGATTCCACCACCAAAACAGTCACAGCACGGACTACCACCCACGGCAGCACATCACTGGATGCCACAGGAATGCAGTCAGGGGATTCCACAACTACAATAGGTGCCACCAGCATCTGGACAGTACTGGATGCCCCCTACCACCACCACCACCAATGGTACAAAAAAGGATGTCCACCAAACAGCAATACAGGCCATTGGGCCCAACACATCTGGATGCCAACACAGCAACACAGCAACACAGCACCCTGCAGCCACAACCAGTGTGGAAGGTAACACATCACAGTGACCACTGTAAGACCTATAACCAATGGATTACCATCATCTTGGCCTCATACATTAGCCACAGAGGCTACAACCACTGACACAGTACACGCCACCAACAGTCAGAAGCAGGTGAACAGGAATCTGCAGTGATTGGGGAGAGCATATTTGTGGTGGGGGGGGCAGAACGCTCACACTCAAATGCATCACATGCTGGCCCCGTCTTACATGTGGATACTACATTTGCCTCACCAGCAGCTGTAGCATCAGGGGCACTCTCAGACCAGGAAATAGCCACAGGTCAAGGATCAGGCACAGATCAAGGAGGAGAGGCATCAGAAGAACCTCCATGTGCAGTATCCATACCCTCTTCATCTGCTACAGCTACTAGAACCACCGGAATAGATGAGGAGTACATCACCATCCAGAGGAGGCTACTGAGGTAGACCAGACGCTTCAACAGGTGGAGTCTGTGCAGCATGGAGAGAACTGCAGCCAGCATCAGCAGTCCGGAATCCAAGCATGCCGACCTTCACACATAAGTATGGCATATAGGGACTGTTCTCAGTGACTCAGTGTTTGACCAGATGCTCATTGAAATACGTGAGCATAATTGCATTCCAAAGCTGTGGGTGGAGAGAGCCCAACAGTCAACTGAGGGGTCAACAGCAACCACCTCCCCTCAAGTGTGACACCCTCAACAACTTTGTGGGAAAGTGTGGTTACCAAACACAGCACATCCACTTTTGTCCAATTTCCACTCACAACAGACCTAGCAAGAAAAAAAATCTGGGCTCTGTTGCTGGGTGTGATGTGAGTTGAAGTACAAGAGCTAATGGGAAACAGTTCACTATCTAACTCTGAAAGTAAAAAACATACAACAGCACAGAATATCCTTTAAGTGTAGTATTTTGACTGTAGACAAACCTTCACCTTCAACGCATGCTCTATAAGAGTTGTACTCACAGGAATCAGAGGCTCATGATACTGCCTCTGAGTATATAAATCTCTCCTGGTATAAACCCCAGGATGGTTGCCTCCTTGGTATTTCTGCTGGTCCTTCGATTAGGGTCTGATTCCACCAACTTCTAGGGTTATTAGCACTCACAAGAGGCACACCAAACCCCACATAAAGCTCCAAAGTACCCACAGGGGAAATCAGTTAGCAGGAGAGAGGTCTTCTAGAACTTATATGCTTAAGCAACAAAATAATGAGCTGGTGAAGGTCTCTTTAGGAATAGGATATAAATGTATTCTAAAAAATTATACAATTCAAGATAACATTACATTTTAAATATTGGAGGTAAATTAAGTAATTTACTAAACTGCTCTTGATAAAGTAACAGGTGTTACGTAACAAGTAGAGAGTTTTTTTTTACTGATATGCATATTTGATTATATATTTAATCTTGAATTGTATCGTAAAAATAAATAAATAAAATAAATACAAAAATACAAGGAATGCATGATATTAAATGACCAATTGGGAATAGTTAACAACAAATATTGGATATATGCTTAAAAAATACAAGTGGAAAAATCACAAAGGACTAAAAGTCTCTGAGTTCCTAATTTGGAGTCTAAACCTCAAAGGATATAGAGCTCATTAGGCAAGTATGGAGTTAATAGGATACCAAGTGCAAGAGTTTATGAAAGAGCAATCAGTGGTCTAGTAAGTAATAGTCCCTTACACGGATGTTAGATAGTACATGCAACAACATTTTGTATGTAGTAATATATGTCATTCATCCAAGCACATCTTCAAGAAGTGGTCTCTTACCTGATCTTCCTGATGAGCCTTAGAGTTGTATCCAACAATGTGATGCTCTATGGTGCCTCTGTCAGAATCGGGTATTCCTCCCATGTTACTTGGTTCTCCTCTCTCTCTGCTTTAGAAATGTTTGCCAGTCAGCATTTACTGGTGCCACGTGTATCTTTGACATGTTTTGGCATTATATGCACACCTTCATCTGAGCCAGTTGAATTGTTCCTAACTTACAGTCTTGACCACCAATCAGTTTCTAGAGAAAGGTAACTGGGAGGGGCAAAGAATGATTCACCATGCAGTTATCATTTCCAATCCTCTTATATTGTGTTATTAATGTTTCTTAAAAGGCCATGAGTAGTGTGCAAATAAAATCATTGTAAGCATTCAGTGAATAGATGAGTGAATCTGTATGATCCCTGTTCTGGTCCACATACAGGTACTTTATACAGAGTATACAGTAATGAAGGAATGATACATATAGTGTAATTGCCACAATGTAATTCAAATAGACAATGAGGGTTTAAGATGGTCTCCAACATGTATGTATGTACACTCTGTGCACAATTATTAGGCAAGTGAGTATTTTGACCATATCATCATTTTATGCATATTTTCCAACTCCAAGCTGTATAACCTTGAATGCTTATTGGATTTAAGCATATCAGGCAATGTGTATTTGTGTAATGAGAGAGGGTGTGGCCTAAGGAGATGAACACCCTATGTCAAGGTATGCATAATTATTAGGCAGCTTCATTTCCTCAGGCAAAATGGGCAGAAAAAGAGATAAAATTGACTCTGAAAAGTCAAAAATTGTAAAAAGTATTTCAGAGGGATGCAGCACTCTTGAAGTAGCTAAGATATTGGGGCGTGATCACAGAACCATCTAAAGGTTTGTTGCAAAAACTCAACAGGGTCGCAAGAAACATGTTGAGAAAAAAGAAACAAATTAACTGCCAGAGATTTGAGTAGAACCAAACATGAAGCTATCAGGGACCCATTATCCTCCAGTGCTGTCATATTCCACTGCAACCTACCTGGAGTGTCCAGAAGTACTAGGTGTTCAGTGCTCAGAGACATGACCGTGGTAAGGAAGGCTGAAACCTGACCACCACTGAGCAAGACACATAAGTTGAAATGTCAAGAGTGGGCCAAGAAATATCTGAAAACAGATTTTTTAAAGGTTTTATGGACTGATGAGATGAGAGTGACTCTTGACGGTCCAGATGGATGAGCCCGTGTATCACGGTGCCCATGATTGCTGCCTTTGTGTGCCTATTACCTGTAGGGGGCTCCCATTGGCTGTCTGCCTTCAGCCCGCCTCACTTTGTCTATTTAAACTGAGTTTGGGCACCCTTTGGTTGCCCTTTCGTGTTGTCTCTGACAGCTTGTATTTTCACCTTGTTCCTGAAGTTCTATAGGCCATAGCTGTGTTCCTGTATTCCTGAGATCATCTTGTTCCTGAGTCTCCTGCTCGGCGGTTCCAGTTCCGTTCCGGATCCGGTTGAAGTCGTCCATGGTTGCTGCTTCCTGGTGCCAGTCCTCGTTGCCGTTCCTGATCCGGTTGACCATCGGAGAGCTGGTTCCTGTGTCGTCTGCAGTGTGCTATTTCTATTCTTCTGTGGCTGCCTTGAACTCCGGTCACCCAGGCGACTTTCCCACTCTTTCTGGCCCCCGGTACGCGGGTACTGGTTCGCTCCACTACCATATGGCTACGGCTACTCTGACTATATTTACTCCCAGTACACGGGTACTGGTCCGCTCCATTAGCCACCCGGCTGTCCCACATTCATGTGATTGCTCCCAGTACGCGGGTACTGGTTCGATCCACAAGTCATCCGGCTGTCCCACACTCATGTACTGCTCCCAGTACGGGGGTACTGGTTTGCTCCACTGACTCACAGCTTCCTTTGTATTTATCCTGTTGGTTTCCAGTACGCGGGTACTGGTTCGCTCCACAAGTCATCCGGCTGTCCCACACTCATGTACTGCTCCCAGTACGGGGGTACTGGTTTGCTCCACTGACTCACGGCTTACTTTGTATTTATCCTGTTGGTTTCCAGTAGGCGGTACTGGTTAGCTCCACGACCTTACGGCCCACACTGCCATTGATACTGTTGGTCCCAGTGCGCGGGTACGGGTTCGCTCCACGGCCTTACGGCCTACACTGCCATTGATACTGTTGGTTTCCAACACGCGGGTGCTGGTTTGCTCCACTGCCTCATGGCTACATTGCACTGATATTTTTGGTTCCCAGTACGAGGGTACTGGTTCGCTCCACTGCCACACGGCTTACATTGCATAATTATTGTTGGTTCCCAGTGCGCGGGTGCTGGTTCGCTCCACTGCCTTACGACTTACATTGCATTGATACTGTTAGTTCCCAGTACATGGGTACTGGTTCACTCCACAAGCCATCCGGCTGTCCCACTCTCATGTGATTGCTCCCAGTACGCGGGTACTGTTTCACTCCACGGCCTCACGGCCTACATTGCCAGTTATACTATTGATTCCGTGTATTACCACTTATGCTCAGTATGCCTCTGTATATCATCTTATGACTGTCATTGTAATCTGACGGTCATTGAGGCTTCAGTGTTGCCACCATCTCCATTTAGGCTGCCCTGCCCAGTAATTAGTAAGGCCGGTAGAACCTTCCTTCCCTATTCATCTTGGGTTGCCTTACCCGGTATTGGCAGGGTCGGTAGAGCATGTACACTCCTGGTATTCCGTTAGGCTGCCTTGCCCGGTATATTGGTAGGACAGGTAGAGCCTGTATACTCCTGGTATTCCGTTAGGCTGCCTTGCCCGATATATTGGCAGGGCTGGTAGAGCCTGTATATTCCTGGTATTCTGTTAGGCTGCCTTGCCCAGTATATTGGCAGGGCCAGTAGAGCCACCTATATTTCCTTGCTTGTTCAGGCTGCCTTGCCCGGTATATTGGCAGGGCCGGTAGAGCCTTAATCGCTATTATTACTGCTTTCCTGTCATTTCTCTGTATATATATGTATGTGTATGAGATACTATGGGATTGTATTAAACTTTTCAATAAAGTTGTGTTTTTACCTAACTTTGCATCTGAGAGTCTTAACAAACAGTGACACCGTGGCTGGATCAGTAACAGGCACAGAGCTCCACTTTGACTCAGACTCCAGCAAGGTGGAGGAGGGATACTGGTATGGGCTGGTATTATCAAAGATGAGCTGCTTGGACCTTTTGCTGCTGCGCAAAAAGTAGATCGTCAACAGATCAAGAAACTGACAGACTCCATGAATGGAAGGCTTATGACTGTTATTGAAAAGAAGGGTGGCTATATTGGTCACTAATTTTTTTTGGAAATGTCACAAATGTTTATTTGTAAATTTTGAGTTATTTGTTTGGTATTCTCACTTTAATACATGGAAATAAACATGTAAAATGGGAAAATTATCATTTTTCATTTAGTTGCATAATAATTCTGCACACTAATAGTTGCCCAATAGTTTTGCACACATAGATATTCTCCTAAGAAAGCCAAAACCTCCCTTTTACTTTCTTAAATATTCAGGTTTAAGGTTTCTTAACATTTTGGATTGACGGAGAGCACTGTAGATGTTCAATAATAAAATTAATGCTCAACAATACAACTTGCCTCATAATTGTGCACACAGTGTATATGACTTGATGGTGCAATATTAGAAAGGTAATTCAAGTATTTCTTCAAACATTAGTCAGACGTCATTTCAGATAATGTGTGGCTATATCCTCTTGGATGGGGACCCACTAACTGCAGGCCTACAGACTTTTATTTATACCAGGCAAGTCTTCCTTCTACACCTTTTTAAATTGTTGTATGTCTTTTGTTTATAATTGCAAACATGGGGACCCCAAGCATCAAAAATACTATACACAAAAATAGTATATTTAAAATATCAAAAACACTATATTTAAAGGGTCCCAGTCTACTCCAATGTGTTTATTACAACATCTCCTCAGTGACTGTTTTTAATTTAGATAGGGCTTTACAGGAGTTTTAGAGTAGGTACTTGCCATTATATTGAGGTACCTTGATGGGGTTGGCAAGCTTAACAAGGTTTGGCCAAATTTTGAACAAGATAATCATATTTATTAACACAGTAGTATTATATATGCCAAATACAGGGCACACTGGCACCTTGTATAGAGAAGCACAGGTTTGTCTTTTTGTTTTGCATTTACACTTTAGGTTTTCAGACTAATACTTGGGGACTGGGGAATCCTTTCATTCTCTGCTGCTATCTATGCATTAACAACATTATTTTTTTTTTACACTTTATTAATTATATGTATTATTATGGTATGTTAGCGATGTGAGCTATTCTTTTCTCCTGGCTAATATATTATACAGTTATAGTCCACTTGATGCTGCACGATGTGCTGGATACCTCTTTGATTTGTCAAAGAGGCTAGATGTTTATGGCTCTTTCAGTGGGGAATTACAACAGACTTAGGGGTGCATGAGGCTGTTGAAATACAGTTGGATAACAATGAGAACATTCTGGGCTACAACCAACATAAAGATGGGCTAATGGTCTCAGTAACAGAAGATAGGTCCCCTGATGTGAAGGAGAACCACTTCTAATTCATTAATAATGCTGCTCCAGTAATGCATCATGCCTCAGATTAGTTGATTACGTGGCTCCAGTCTTACCTAAATAACTTAAGATTAATCTTGTTTGAAATAAAGGATATATTTATATTTTTGTACTTGAGTTTGATTTTTTTTGTTGAAAGTGCGTATTTCTAATTGTAAAAATGTTCCTTCTGATGGTATTTAATCCTATTTGCTATTAAGTATAATGATATGAGAGTTAAACCCTTTATTTTGTGTGTCCTATTTAGGTGGTACATTTTTCTTTTTAAGTGGGCAGTGGTGAACCTTCTAGTATAGTATTATTCAGGGAAGATATTCAGTCTCACAGTACTGACATCCCTTCATTGTAGATTATGTTCGGGCTTGGAAGTCCCTATATCTTTCCCAGTTTTATCTAAATGTCCTATTCACCTGAACGTTCCTATTTGTTATTGGTAGAAAAGAAAATGTAAATTTTATGGATTTGGTACCCATGCGTACAACCTGCTTTTTAAAATATGGGATGTCGCAATCATAAATCAATAGATTTGTAACGGGGTACTTATTAGAATTCTATGTGATATATTGATAACTTGTTCATTGGGAGACAATTACTTTTAATAAAGAAATCCATATTTTAATCCTCAGTAGATAATTAATATTCATCATAGACTCCAGAAGTCCATTTCTTCATTGAGGCCATTCTGATTGAGAGTGGTTAATTGGAATATCCAGGAACTCTCAGCTCTGGCAAGCCTAGAGAATCTGTCTTTTCATTTTTTGTCAGGGGATCCTTTCTAGAATGTAAAGTCATAGTCCTCTAGGGTCTTGGTTATGTTGTTGGATGAAATATCAGGGAAGATATTCAGTCTCACAGTACTGACATCCCTTCATTGTAGATTATGTTCGGGCTTGGAAGTCCCTATATCTTTCCCAGTTTTATCTAAATGTCCTATTCACCTGAAGGTTCCTATTTGTTATTGGTAGAAAAGAAAATGTAAATTTTATGGATTTGGTACCCATGCGTACAACCTGCTTTTTAAAATATGGGATGTCGCAATCATAAATCAATAGATTTGTAACGGGGTACTTATTAGAATTCTATGTGATATATTGATAACTTGTTGTTCATTGGGAGACAATTACTTTTAATAAAGAAATCCATATTTTAATCCTCAGTAGATAATTAATATTCATCATAGACTCCAGAAGTCCATTTCTTCATTGAGGCCATTCTGATTGAGAGTGGTTAATTGGAATATCCGGGAACTCTCAGCTCTGGCAAGCCTAGAGAATCTGTCTTTTCATTTTTTGTCAGGGGATCCTTTCTAGAATGTAAAGTCATAGTCCTCTAGGGTCTTGGTTATGTTGTTGGATGAAATGTCTCACAACACTATGTTTGAAATTATTTTTTTGAATATTCCTGGATGTTCCAGAAATAGTTATTTTGACTTCATGATGGTTCTCCCAACATATTGTAATCCACAAGGGCATTCCAAAATGTACACCACATAATCAGATGTGCACTGAAAAAATTATTTCAATGGCGAAGATACAGCCTGTGGTGTTGCATTTAAAAGTCATTGCTCTATGCTGTATGTACTCGCAGGACATGCAGGCTTTGGATCCACATCTATAGTTCCCTCAAATATGTATTCTCATTATGGTTTCTTTCTTCTGGCTTTCTGGAAGGATGTTTGCCAATATCACTGGGAGCTAGTTTACTCTTTAGGTCCTTTGATTTCCTGTATATTACTTCTGGGCATTTTGTAAGTATTGTCCTCAGATGTTTATCACCTAGTAAGATCGAACAGTGTTGGATAGAATATGTTCGATCTTCTTACCAGCTGTGTTATATCTGGTAACAAAAGGGATCAAGGGTGTCTTTTTTCTTCCTAGGATTTTTATTTCCTAGTAGTTACTTTCTGGAAGTTTGTTGTACCTTAGATAGAGCTTTGTTAATGGTTGTGTGCTTGTATCCTTTCTACAGGAACTTGACTTAATTCTTCTGCCTCCTGTAAGAATGCGGTATTGTTTGAACAATTTCATTTTAATCAATAAAACTGACTAAGTTGGACCCTCTTGATCCATCTTGGATGGTGAGCGCTGGTTGTATGAATGTAGCTATTGCCATCTGCAGCTTTATAGCAGTCCTGCATTCTTGAAGGTAGTAGTTGTTTTCCAACATAAAATAATTGTGTTCCAAGATTGTAATGGAAAGTAAAATTAATGTTTTTTTTCTTATTCTGGTAGTGTATCATGCCGATCCAGATAGGATTTCACTGCTTCTATTCCTAGTTGATTGATGTATACTGTGAAAAACATTGCATGTTCTTCCAAACCCAAGTGATGTCATCTGAAATCCATACATGTGTCTTCTTCAGAATATTGGTCAGTCATCATATTCACCTCCTCATCACAGGGTAACTGAGAAGAAATCCATCATGATGATAGTTCAACATTGAAGTATGACCGTTTCTTCCATCAGAACAACATGTAGATCTTGCACATTTTCAACCAAGAGGGCTACACAACACATATTTGTGTGATGCACTGAGTGCCCCATTGGCATCCCATGAGTCCCCAAAGACTCCTCCACCACCCACCAGCACACCCTGGATGAACAGACACCACAGGGGATGCTCACTTGTTTCTGCGAAGGATATGTTTGTGTTTCAGACACTGTGTATTGTGAGAGTTGAATTTGCACAGTGTGATCCTTGTGTCACATGCCTGACATGATCATTTATCAAGGAGGTGTGATGTGCTGTGTTTGTTTACCACACGTTCCCACCAAGTAAAATGTGCAAGAGCTGTGTTCAGTGCACTGCTTTGCAAGGTATTGGAGACATCTCTGCCACTGATACAATTTCTATACTTGAGTTTAACTGTTTGGGAGAAACTCTATATCCAAGAGAGCTTCCTTTACAGAAAACCCATATACCAACACCTACAAATAGTATATAAAGCAAATACAACAAGGTATCCAGTAAAGATATGTTTTAGAGAAAAGTGTCCACAACTTCTTGCTTTTGAATATTTTTTGCAGTCTGTCCAGTGCTTCTTGATGGAGTCTGTGGTGCACTTTCACTTGGACATCACATTGACTGCATTCTGGACCTGATGCCAGGAGAGTTTCTTCATAGCACAAATCTCTCTGGCCTTTTCATTGATGAACAGTATTTGCTCCCTTGTCAAGGATGTTCTTCACCAGGGCCATGTTATCTTTGGTGGAGTACATGGGGTCTCACAGTCTGTTCTCCTCCAATCTGGTCTGGGATGTGTCAAAACTGTATGTGGCAGTTTGGTGGACAGGCCCTCCTTACGCTGTCCCTGGATGTGTATGTTCCTGTAGCACATCCCCCCCATTTCCCACTGATGTGTTTGTCCCTAGCTGCTGTGTACAGTTTCTGGGTACCCCTCCACCC
Organism: Rhinophrynus dorsalis; assembly: GCA_037306005.1. Classification (NCBI taxonomy): domain Eukaryota; kingdom Metazoa; phylum Chordata; class Amphibia; order Anura; family Rhinophrynidae; genus Rhinophrynus; species Rhinophrynus dorsalis. The sequence continues at coordinate 187,736,796 of CM074723.1, forward strand.
ACCTGCACCTCTCCCTATCCCTAGAGCCTCCACTCCTCTATCTGCGATCTATCACTCTCCTAGCTCCCTCACACAACCACTAACACCAAGTCACTCACAGAGGCACTCGGTCACAATCACTCTCTGGCATTCTCTTGCACTCACTGAATCACACTGTATGAAATAAAAATAAAAATGTGTTGTGTGCCCAAAAACAAAAGATGTGTATGTTTGTGTGTGTATGTGATGTGTGGAATATGTGCCGAAGTGTTTGTTGTGTACATTTTAAATGCAATTCTATCCGCTCTCCACTTCAAGTCTACATGTCTCCAGTCTATGCTCCTCCCTCTTTCTCTGTCACTTTGTCTATCTTCCATTCCTGGGCTCTGTGATGTAGCTTTGGGAACCTCCAAACACAGGCAGTCTGTCAGTTATTTTGAAGTATATGTAGGGAAAATGACTTATGTGACAGATGCTCTCATGCCACTGGTACTTTTCGACATCTTATGTTGGACTACCCTGAGATCCCCAGGTTTTGGGAATTGATCTTTTCCACTCTGTCAGGGTTTCTGGGCAGACTAAGCCTTCTGACCCCAAGGCTTGGTCTCCTGTCAATTATCCCAGATGAATTAGACACTCACCCTGTTAATTCTCTTCTGAGAGAGACTTTGGTTATCACACATAAGATATTTACCATGGTGTGGATTTCAACCTCCCCGCCCTCACATGATCATTGGGTGCACCTGATGGCCCAGTATCTTCCATACTACCTTTACTATACATCCATAGAGGGACTCTGCACAGTTTTCAGGTGATTAGAGGAGCTTGGTTATCTCATTTTGAGTTGAACCCCCCCTCCAAGATTTGCATGGGGGGGGGGGGGGTGATGCACCAGGGGTGTTGCTGGGGCAATGACTTCCTTGAATGATTAGATAGATTTTTTTTCTCTTTCTTTTCTCTTTTTGGGGTTCTTGTTTACATAAGGTGAAACATTTTCCTGGACACTTCCGGATGATTGCACTGTATTCCCATATGTCCTTTCTGTTTTTTCCTATTTACTATGCATACCTGGAAAGGTACTGTGGTGACCTAATTGTTTTAATTCATGCATTCTGTTGCTCTGTACTATATCTCAAAGTTGCCCTTAATAAAAAAAAAATTATTTATATATATATATATATATATATATAATCTGAATTTGTCCTAATTACTTATTTTTTCCTACCAGATCTGAGGATTTTATATGAACATATCATCACAATTTCACAAAGTCTGTAACTCATCTATTGCACTGGATGCTGTTTTGATGCTTAGACAACATCTGAAGAAAACTTAATTTGTCTCTCACTCTTTGCTCCAGTTTAACAATAGTGTCTATACACACGTGGGTGTCCTAATCAAACATCATCTGATTCAAATTATAGATGTCCAATATGTACAGTTGTCTATGTTAATTAAATCCATATAGTGATATACCATGAGCTCATTTTAAGGGGTTGCATTCCTTACTTTTTATTTGAACTGCTCATTGTTAAAATAACAAGAGAAGTTTCAATTAACCAGATTTTCTCCTGTTATCTATTGTTCCTGCAGTTTAACCTAATATTGTTAAAGGATTGTTAATGAGAAAGAACAGTTTTTCTCCTCTCTTTTTCACCCTAGGAATAAGATCTCAACATGTTCTTGGCAGGATTCATTGCCTTACTGAATTTTAACCTACAAACAACCAGCATCTGTGAAATGAGTGAATATTTGTTAAAGGAGATTCCATTTACTCCTATTATTATTTTCTCTTGGATGGCTACAGATCCTCACTATGAGAAATTGTGCAGCAGTAAAGGGTCTTAATGATCCTAGATAGTCTTTTCCAGAAAAAAGATGTTAACACCAATCTCTAAATTATGTTTATTTCATAGTTCTGGCCAAATGCAAAAGAAGAATGGTCATTCCAAAACAGCTTACTTTCCAAAATGTAAAGCAACCTCTTGTAGTATGCATTCCATTGCATGTTTCTACACCACTATAGAATTCAGTTTTACCTTTCTATGGGATTTTGTCCATGATATACCCTATATTTAATTCTCTTGAACTACTTTTTGGTATGCCACTGTCCAGGTATCCTTTATTGCATGTTATCTGAACCATATATAATAGATGCCCAGTTTGCTTTTTTTCCATTGCTGCGTAGAATAATATAGTGTTCTGATCATGTTCCGTTATTTGTAGCATCACTGCTCTGCACTTTTCTAGCTATCTTAACTTTTGCCACATTCAGAAGGGTGTTGTTATTTGTAAAGTGACAGTCTCCATATCAAATTTAATATCTTAAACTTATGAGAGAGGTGGAAATCTTTATTATGTTACAGTCCAAATGCCATATTTATATTGTAAGGTACTTCCTGTGATTGTATTAACTATTATACTGATTTCCTCCATGTTACCATATGTTGTTTAGTAATTGCTACCAGAACTATTTTCAAGATTAAATATGAACTTGAGAGACCCTCACATAATAAAACCTGTCATCAAATGCAGAGGAACTAGCTTTATATATACTTTAACTTTAAAAAACTAGGTACTCTGGTGTTAAAACCAGATTGTGAGATACTAGTGATAGAGTGTGCAAACTGTGTAGCAGACCAGTGTCATCCTGTTACAAGTATTGCTTATCTTTGAGCATTGTTAGCCATACCTCTTTTCCTTTGCTCTAAGTCTCATATATATATGTCATCTCTTTGTACATCACAATTTTACTCCAGCCTCTACATGGGTATTGTTACTAAATTCAGAATTGGATTTACAGCTCTTATGTTTTACAGCTTTGGTAACAAACTAAAGACTCTACTGCTGCATTGGTCCAGAGTATGAAACATGCTAAGGTCACCAGATGGACAATTCATTTCTGCAACACAGTCATCTACTGTTGATGTTAACCAAGCCACCATATCATGTGACATTTTCTACTAAAAGATATTAGGGTGCATTGGCTACTCCAAATCCATTAATTTGAAGACTTTTGTGCCATAAGGACTGTGTGATACATGCCATGGTCTACATTGTGAATGACTTTTACATCACCATTAATGCTAATCCAACACACATACACATTTTGTCGTTTTTCTGTGTATATATTGTATAGTTCATTTTTTCATTTTTAATACTTTTCTACCAAATTATAACAGTAGTATGCTGTGTACACAACAAAATAAATAATTAAATAAATATATAATGGGGGAATTGTGGGAAATAAGACTGCTTGGTATTGAAAAGGTAGTGATTTGTTAAGTGGTTAGGTTTTTTTTTTATATTATACACAGTAGGTACCAAAAACGTAGATGGAGAAAATTATAGGCGCTCAGTCTCTAAACTAAATAAAAATGAATAAAATAAATTCAGTGAACAATATGCCCCTCAGTATGGAGCTGCTACAATCCCAAAAGACAAAGAGTGGGAATACAAAAACAACTAGATAAACACAAATAAAATGAGAGTGCTATAGAATAAAAATAACATTAAATATAGATAAATTTACCTGTTGCCCTTTATCTGCATATTCTAAAATGATGTTCATATGTTATAGCCAAGTGAAGGGTTTAGTATTTCCACACGGGTGTTCTCTGCCCAGTAGTTACAGGGGTGGGGCCCACTGGCATGGACACATGGGTATATGTTTTACGCTGGGTGGGGGTCATTGGGCCCAAGATTCCATGTAGTCAGGGGCAGTGGTCACACTTAGGCAGATTACATTGTGAGGAGTTGGCATTGTTTATTGTTACCATACTGTGTTACTTAATATGTTTCTTTTTATTCATTTACTGTAGCATTAGGTGGTCATTTTTTTCTGAGCACCGGGAGAGCAGGAGAGGAGTTATTCATTGACTGGCCTTCTGGCACCTGGGAATTGGACTTTTCTTAGCCCATATATATTATCTCATTTGTCTGCTGCAAGTAGTGTTTATACTTACTGGTGTGTGGCCAGGCTCCCCCATGTAGATCTCCATGAGTGGTGTTGGGGATATGCGACATGGGAGCATGGTCTTATTACTTCTGTGCATTTTGGCCTGTGCACTGTGATATCATGTGTTACATGGCCAAGTCATATTTGTATATTTTGGTGTGTGTACTACAGCACCATGTGCATAGAACTATGTTTGTGTCCCTTTGGGGAAAAAAAATTATTTAAATATAGCACAACCAGAGATTTGGAAAGCACTCTCTCTTAAATAATGTAGTATAGCCCAGGTGCACATTCCCAAAGTAAAGATGTAATGAATATGGATAGAGGGGTAGCATCTGTAGGTCTTTTTAATTAGAAAACTCTTTATTAAAGCAAAAAATATATAGGTCAACATTTTGGTCCACACAGGGACCTTTTTCAAGGTCTTGAAAAAGGTCCCTGTGTGGACCGAAACATTGACCTATATATTTTTGCTTTAATGAAGAGTTTTCGGCTTAAAAAGTTGAATGGGTGCTGCCCCTCTATCCATATTTGTTTAAGATGTATATATATATATATATATATATATATATATATATATATATATATATGGCATGAAATCACATTGCACTATGCTTGCACTGTGTTTTGGAGCATGGGTGTATCACATTTAGTTATACTTATATGTTACATTTCATTTGAATTGGATCATGTTGGAATGAAGGTTATGATAGAATTTTACATCTAGGAGTTTGATATATATGATATACCATGGATCTTACTCCAGTGGCTTTAGATATAAGGATCTATCAGTGTCTATATCATTTAGGTGAATGATTTATCTTGGTTTAATTTTTATTTTTACTTTCATCATTATTTCTATTTTTATTTCTATTTGGTATAATTTGTTTTACGTTATTGAATGTTTTGTAAATCACTCTTGGGCACGTAAGAGTTACTAGATTGAGAGAGTAATTTGTCAGCAGTTAGCAATGGCAACTAGCTGACCATAGGTCAGACGAACAGGATATTGGAATTCAAATTCTGGTAAATTATGGACATTTACTAACCTGTTAATTCCCTGATGAAGTACTAGTTGGACAAAACACGTTGGAAGAGTTCAGTCTGGTTCAATTAGCCTTTAGAGCATTTTTTGACTGTTTCTAACTGGACTTGCTACATTCATTATATTGTGTCAGAGAAAACCTCTGCCTGCTTAAAGATCTATCAGTCACACCGACAAAAGTGAATTAGCAAGTGTCTGTAGTGTCTGCAAGGTCACACTTGGGGTTGGAAGCTCTGCCCACAACCCTCATCCCAATCTTTCAAGCTCTATCTCATCAGCAATTCGGCTGAAGGGGCATCCCCATATTCAGCTGATTGCATTGGATTACCCAGAGTGTCTATATCATCAGTGACCTGTAGGGGTTAATTGAGGATACAGACAGGAGAAGTCATGGTGGTCCTAGCCAGATTACAACATAATATGGACTGGAGAGGTACTTTATACCAGTATCTGCAGATTGAGTCATATGTAGTAGCCATCTACCTATTGTGCTGTATATCTATTTCATTTCCTCTACAGTCACTTCTGAGGCTGAACCGGACATTTTAGTTCATTATAGACTTTTTGGTTATATGCCAGTAGAAAGTCTATTTTGTATATGTTATTTTTATTATATGTATTTATTGGGTATTATATATTTTGTTATCTGTGCTCCATTGTATTTCTGCTCTATTGTGTGCACATTTAGATGCTGGTTCCAGACAGGCTTTTGGAACACACATATAAAGGGCACTGAGTCCAGTTATCTATATTTTATTTTATTTTTTATTCTGTAGCACTCTCCATTTATTTGTTTTTATACACAGTAGGTACTTATATTAGTATGGTACAATGTATTTTACATTAGGTAGGTAATAATATATTACATAGAAATTCTAGTAAGCTTGCTTATACCAAAAGATGGCTCATCCATCTGATTGTTTAACATAACTAAGATAGTTAGATTTGTATGTTTAACATTCAGAGGTCCTAATATAATATATGGTTATATGTCCTGAGAGAGTGTACCCTGCAGGCCTTGGCCTTGGCCTCACCTCATATTTTTTCCAAGGCCTCGACTTTTGCTCATTTAAGTGAAGATGTTGGGGAGGGGGACCCAGAAGTGGAATTGCTGGAGAAGACTGTTCTCTCTAACAGCCAGGATAACAGCTCCTCTAGCACAGAGGGGATCCAGAGGAAAGTGAAGCCTAGGCAGGTTGTGGTGGTAGGGGACTCTTATTAGGAGAACAGATAGGGTAATCTGTGGCTCTGATCACATCAACCAAATGGTTTGCTGTCTCCCGGGTGCCCGGGTTCGGCATGTTGCAGACAGGGTGAACAGATTATTGGGAGGAGCTGGAGAGGATCTAGCTGTCTTGGTGCATATTGGTACCAATGACAAAGTAAGAGGAAGGTGGAGTGTCCTAAAAGGTAATTTTAGGGATTTAGGGAGTAAGATTAGGAACTGGACCTCCAAGGTAGTATTCTCAGAGATGCTACCTGTGCCATGCGCTACATCAGAGAGACAGTGGGAGATTAGGTAGCTCAATGCATGGCTGAAGTCTTGGTGTAAGAAGGAGGGCTTTGGGTTTTTAGAGCACTGGCCTGATTTTGCTTTGGGGTAAAATCTCTATCATAGGGATGGATTGCACCTGAATGCAAGAGGGTCTCAAGTGCTTGGGGAGAGGTTGGCTAGACGGTTGGAGGAGATTTTAAACTAGAAAGGGGCCAATAAATACTGGGCTAGACAGTATTGAAAGGGAAGATGTTGTAGTTAATAACCAGGTGGGTGGATCTAGGGGCGGGGTTAGTACAGATGATAGAGAGAAGCCTATAAACCACATCAAAATTAAATCACAAATGGAACATGGCAGTGGCATAAATTGTATGCTTGCAAATGCCACAAGTTTAACTGGTAAAATAGGGGAATTGGAGCTGGTAGCTGAAATTTAAAACTATGACTTGATAGGCATAACAGAAACATGGTGGGATGACACACATGATTGGTCAATCAATTTGGAGGACTACATGTTGTTTAGAAAAGATAGGTCAAACAAAAGAGGTGGTGGGGTCTGTCTGTATGACAAACCAGCATTATTGCCTCATTTGCGGGAAGATATATGTGATGACAGTAGTGAACATGTGGAATCCTTGTGGGTTGAAATAGTCAATGGGGGTAAAACTGACCGGAAAATATTAGTGGGTATTTGTTATAAACCACCAAACATTGGGGACCTTGAAGAATCACAGCCATTAATGCAAATAGAAAAGGCTTCTCAAATAAGGAGAACTATAATTATGGGGGGATTTTAATTATTCAGAAATAGATTGGGAAAATGGAACAACTAATTCTGCTAAAAGCAGTAAGTTTCTGAACTTGTTGAATGACAATTTTTTTCATCTCAACTAGTACAGACCTCAACCAGAGGGGATACGTGTCTGGATCTGGTAATAACTAACAATTAATATCTAATATCTAAGTAAGGGAGCACTTGGGGAATAGTGACCATAACATGGTATCGTTTGAGATTAATTCAATAAAGCAATTTGGTATGGGTTCCACCAAAACACTGAATTTTAAAAAGGCCAACTTTAACAGGTTTAATTCATCCCTTGGTCTCGTTGACTGGGATGTAATATTTTCTGGAAAAAAACACACAAGGTAAGTGGAATGCCTTCAAAATAACATTGCAAAAATCTACATATAAATGTATCCCCTTTGGAAACAATTACAAAAGAAGCAAATAAAAACCAGAGTGGCTAACCTATAAAATAATTCATGAAATAAATAACAAGAAAGTGGAGTTTAAACAATATAAAGCTGAGGAATCAGCAGAGGAATTTGCAAAATACAAAAATGCCAACAAAACCTGTAAAAAGGTGATTAAATTAGGTAGACTGGAGAATGAAAAAATGATTGCTAAGGAGAGCAAGAGCAACCCCAAAAAATATTTAAATATATTAATGGCAACAAAATTAAAGTCTGATAATGTTGGGTCTTTGTTATCTGAAATGGGTGAGATGGTCAGTGGGTGCAGAAAGAAAGCAGATATTTTAAATAATTTCTTTTCTTCTGTTTTTACCAAGGGAGACCCGATGGACAAGAACCTGCAAACTACTTTCACAGCAAGCATGGGATTGGCTAACACAAGAAAATGTGTTAAAACAATTGAATGGTGTTAAGGTAGAGAAAGCCCTGGGGCCGGGTGGTATATACCCACGGGTACATAAAGAGCTAAGCCAGGCCCTGGCCAGACTGTTATTTTTTATTTTCAGGGATTCTTTTATTTTAGGTATAGTACCCACGGATTGGCGCAAAGCAGATATGGTGCTCATATTTAAAAAGGGATCAAAATCCCAGCCGGGAAATTACAGACCTGTATGCTTGACATCTGTGCTAGGGAAACTGTTTGAAGAGTTGCTAAGGAAATATATTCAAGAATTCATCTTGAACAGGAAAATCATTAGCAGAAGCCAACATGACTTTGTGAAAGACAGGTCTTGTCAAACTAACTAAATTGCATTTTATGAAAAAGTGAGTAAAAATATAGATTTGGGAGTGGTGGTTGATCTATATAGACTTTGCCAAGGCATTTGATACAGTTCCACACAAGAAGTTACTGTACAAATTGAATGAAATAGGCTTATGGGCAAAAGTTTGTGCATCGATTGGAAATTGGCTGAAAGATAGAATGCAAAGAGTGGTATAAAATGGGAAGTTCTCCAATTGGACAAACATGATAAGTGGAGTACCTCAAGGATCTGTCCTGGGTCCTCTTCTTTTTTTTTAATTTTTTTTTTTCTTTTTATTGAAGAAAAAAACGCTAATGAATATACTATACATTTCTCAATATTGTGTAATGCAAAGCAATAGATCTGAGGAAATTAGCTTAGGTAAATAACCATGGAACCTGGGTCCTCTTCTTTTTAATTTGTTTATTAATGATCTCCCAGAGGGCATAGGGAGCCATGTATCAGTGTTTGCTGATGACACAAAATTAAGTAGGGTAATAAAGTCTGAACTGGATGTGTCTTCATTACAAGATGATTTGGACAAATTTGGTAACTGGGCAGGCAAATGGCAAATGAGATTCAATATAGACAAGTGTAAAGATATGCATTTTGGTTATAATAATACAATTGCAAAATATAGTTTAAATGGTGTTTCTTTGAGGAAATATACTAATGAAAAGGATTTGAGAGTGATGGTAGACAACAGACTTAGCAGTAGTGTGCAGTACCCGCTAGCAGCTGCAAAGGGCAATAATGTTGGCATGTATTAAAAGGGGTATTGACTCAAGTGAGGAAGATATTATTATGCCTCTTTATAAGTCCATGGTAAAACCCCACCTAGAATATGCTGTTCAATTCTGGGCGCCCTTTCTGAAAAAGGACATTATAGAACTAGAGAAAGTGCAGAGGAGGGCTATAAAACTAGTAAGGGGAATGGAACGTTTTAGTTATGAAGAAAGGCTAGAAAAGTTAAACTTGTACACACTAGAGAAACGGCATCTTAGAGGGGATATGATAACATTATATAAATATGTTCTGGCCCCATACAAAGGGTTCCCCAAACACCTGTTCATTAACAGAACAGTACAAAGGACAAGGGGTCAACCGAACAGACATGAAGAAAGGAGATTTCATCTACAACAGAGAAAGGGATTTTCTACGGTAAGGATAATAAATGTACAGAATTCACTGCCTGAGGAGGTGGTGCTATCGAATACATTAGATGCCTTTAAAAAGGGCCTGGACACTTTTTCAAAAGAGCAAAACATAGAGGGCTATGTATGTTAGTATTGAGATTAATATTTAGTTAGTGCTTGTTGATCCATTTGGAATCAAGAAGGACTTTTTATCCCACATTCAAGGCAGAATTTGAAATTGCTGTATTGAGGGGTTTTTTTTTTGCCTTCTTTTGGATCAATGATGGTAAACAGGAATAGGAAAAGGGTTGGACTAGATGGACGCAAGTCTTTTTTCAAACTAAATTACTATGTTACTATATACTGCAGGTCCTCTATCACCAAAGAATCATTCTACAAACTAAATTTATAATAGCTAACTCAGTTGTTTTCTGGGATATGGAAGCAGATTATTATATTGCTTTATATTGCTATATTGATTTGTTGACTACTAGAGAGTATTTTTAATTATTATTACTACACTTTGAGTGTTGTAATATTTTTACTTTAATAACTGCTTTGGGAATTTTTACTTGAACAGCCAATTTACAGAGTTAAATCACTGGTACTGTGACTGTTTCCACATAATAACTATAGACCCTGATACAACAAACATGGGAATTAGGGTGGTCAATCCACACAGGGATTTAAGTGCTCTTGGAAAATATTGTGGAGAAGAATTCCCTATTCCTGCCACAAAGTCTAATATATATATTTTTTAAACTTTACACAGTGTAGGATCAAGAGGTCCCGCACTATATTACCTTTTAATATACATGATCACTCCCTGCTCATAGGATCGATTATTTAAATTCTAATAGTTAAAACCTGGCCCTACAATGTAGACCTGCAGAACAGATCTGAAGATTTACCTTGCACCAGGAATGCAGGGAGAAGCTTCTAAATCTCTTGAATGCTAGAGATGTCTCAAATTCATTAAAATTGATTTCCTTCAGAATTGCACCAGGGCCTCTTAGTACATCAGCCCTAGTATACTATATACTCAGCTAATATATTGCATTAAAATGTACTATTAACTATAAGTGGATAGGAACAAGGCTTGCAGTGATATTTATGGATAATATCTACAGAACCCAGAAAAACAAAGTTATGAGGTATCATGCATTATGCACGTATGGTATGGTCTATGATTACCATAACTGTATGCGCTAAATGTGTAAGAGCCCATAACTTTGCTTGTTCAGTGCCTGAAGCTATTCTCAATAAAGTTAGATTTTATGAGTCATTGTGGGCATTGTTCTTCTACCCAAGTGTGGTCTTGTTGGCAACTGATTTAATTGAGGACTGGATACCTTTATAAATGGCAAGCACTGAAGAGGTTTCAACTAAAGGCTGAGCACATTCTCTTTTTACTTATATTGCTAGAGTGTTACACACCATTTATGGATTGGTGCCACTGATCTTGTTTACTATTGAAATTACTATTAGGTCATATATTGAGTCCACAGGTTCTGAACTTTTGACCTTGTGGGCTTTTTTTTTTAAATACATTTTATGTTCAGTTGTATACTACATACATTTTGCATGGTTTTACATTGAAAGAATGTTACAGTTAAGAGAGGGGTTGCACTAATACTATTCCCAGGGCCGGCCCAAGACATTGTGCTGCCTGGATCCAAGGATGAAATGTTGCCTCCTCTCTGCACACCAAAACCACACCCACAAAAACATACCACATCCTTAATTATATTAACCCCTCTCCTGCCCCTAAAACCACAGAGAACTGCAGTGTTTTCTTTTTACATCCCTTGTACCTTTCTCCCCCCTTGCCCTTTTACACCCCTTGTACCTCTTTCTCCCCCCTTGCCTTTTTACACCCCTTGTGCCTCTTTTTTCTCCTCTTTTCACCCCTTGTGCCTCTTTTTTCACCCCTTGTGCCTCTCTTTTCAACCCTTGTGCTTCTCTTTTCCCCTCTTTTCACCCCTTGTGCCTCTCTTTTTCCCTCTTTTCATCCCATGTGCCTCTTTTTCACCTCTTGTGCATCTTTTCCCCCTCTTTTCATCCCTTGTGCCTTTTTTTTCACCACTTGTGCCTTTCTTTTCACCCCTTGTGCCTTTTTCTCCCCCCCCCCCTTGCCTGTTTCTCTTCTCCTTTTGGCTCGCTCCCTCTCTTCTCTGCTTTTCTGGCTCTTCTTCTGCTTTTTACACATTCTCCCCACTGACCGCACTGATGACAGCCGGGACCATGTCACATGTGGAGAAGCAGCATGGTGCATTCTGGGATTTTCTTCGTCAGACTGGGCGCCAGTTTTAAACTTGCACTTGCCTCCGAACAGAGGAGGGTATTTTGGGGCATTTATTCCTCTGTCCTGCAGAAGAATTTGGAGCAAAGTCAAATCAGTTTCATGTTCATGCTACTAGGGTGGCTTTTAGGGCCTGTTCACATTAAAATCTCAGTGATGGTGAAATGTTTGCACTGGTAAGCATTAAAATTATCATATTGCAGGGACAGAATTTGTATGCCAATGTTTAGGTCAGAAAATGAGCTGCACTAGCAGATTTGAACATTCCTCCTCTACAGTATGACCATAAAAATAAGTTACGTCTTAATAACACTACAATTCTGCATTGCCTGATTTATGCTTTGCCAAATGTCTAAATTCTAATATTTACTGGTTAAATAGCCTTCTGTAAGCAGTCTTTTAGCTTTCTAAAATATATCACATTTTAGGCATATTATCTCAAATGTTACCTCAAATGGCTGATAAATAATTTGGTCTGTTTGTAAAGATGTGGGGTAATCGGCAATTCAACCTATATGACCTCAGGCCCTGTCCAAAGGTCAATTCATGCTGTAACACTGAGCAATATTCTGCATTTTTGTTCATTAAAAAATAATCTTTCTGATCTATCTTATTAGCAGGAAAAAACTTTCATCATGCTCTAAGTTGTTCACATTTTTGCCACATACGACTTAAACATACAAGAGAGACCTCTAGTGGATAGTTATGTATCACTCATAATGATTTGTAAATTTATAAAAAAAATAATTTGGCAAATTTTATTTTTCTGTTACAATAAATTAGGTGTGATTTATTTTCCTTCATCTTTCTTAAAACAATTAATGACTTCCAGTGTCTAAGTACCCCTATTGGTACAACATACAGTATATTAAGGATAAGTATATAGATAGATTAGATAGATAGAGTAGACAGATTAGATAGATAGATAGATAGATAGATAGATAGATAGATAGATAGACAGACAGACAGACAGACAGACAGACAGACAGATAGATAGATAGATAGATAGATAGATAGATAGATGTGCAAAGGTTGAAATTTGTTTGAGTGCGAGAAATTTTAATCAAAATTTCACCCTCTCGTTTTTAAGTAAAGGTATAGGAAACTTTGTAAATGGGAATTAAAGAATTAAAATGTGCAGTTAAGAAAGTCCTTAAAATTATAAATATATTCAAAGGGTACTCCTAATTAAAAAATATAGACTACCCCACATATCATGTGGGTGGGTGCTAATGGTGAAAAGAAACTGAATATAAAAAATAATGAACAGATGATCAGTTTAAACAGCGCTCCACTATAAGTCATCATTCAACAAAGAAGTATATATATTTGTTGGGAGTGCTGTTATTATCTTTATTTCTTTATGGTGGAACCTGCACTATAAAGTGCACCGAAATGTCTAAGCGCATTTATATGTGCTTCCTGACAACACAGGCTCATTAACACAATGAGGGGGAAACATGTAAATGACTGCTATTTAAAACCTCATTGTGCCATCCTAGAATGTCCATCAAATTAATTAGTAATACAATGTATGTATCACATCATGAAAACTGAAAACAAAGTGGTGTGATAATATGTAACTTTATAAATAAAAACCTGCATATATGAAATAAAAATAATTTGTATAAAATTATGTTTTATAGTAAAAACTAAACTCTAACCTCCTTGCACCCAGCAATCCTAACTACCTGCTTGAGAAATTAATAATCAATATAACTTTCCACATTAACCCCTTTGAAGCTGAAACAGGCACGCGGTTTAATGAGAAATCCTATCAGTGCACACCCTTCTGGCACTCCAAGAGTCAATATTTCTTGTAAAATATATATCTGAATTTGTTATTGAATCAATGGAAAAATGCTAATCATATTAAATAAAACTACTAATATATTCCTGTATGAAACCAGCCATCCTGCTAAATGACTACTGGCTCCAAGTTCTACTTAATGTAAAACCAACATCCATCAGATAAATTAAAGATACAATGCATAGATTGCATCATAAACACTGCAAGCAAAATAGTGTACTTCTAATCTATACAACATCATTAATTTAAAAAAAAGTAAATGTAAAAAGTTTCTTAATGCTCTATAGCCATAAGTAGACCCTTTGTCTCCGGACATTAAGCAACCTAGTCACCCACATGAAAACTAAATGGTATTAATTTACTTAATTCAATGCTGCCATGATAAGGGCAAGTGGGTGTGGCTGAGAAGAAGGAAGAGTTAACCACCTGAAAAAAGTGTTAGCACGAGAGACAAGCAGCCAGCCATACTGATGTTAACTGATGTGACTACACTGACAGATACCCGACATTACATCAATGCTTTTGACTGAGGGGGGAGAAAAAAAAAGCAGAAAAATGATTTTAGTCCAACCCACCTCCTAAAAACAAAATGAAACCAAAAAACAATAAAATGAGTTGTTCATTTGTGGGACGGGAGACACTGTCAGTTGTGTTCTGGGTGTGGGTGAGAAGAAGTGAGAGTTAACCCCACAAAAAAACATATACAGGCTAGAACATGTTAGGCTGGGTGATAGCAAGCAGCTAGACTGACTAAGGCTGAGACTGAGTGTGACACCGATAGATACTTCCAGACAATACATCTGACATGACAAGATAAATGTAGAGAAGTGGTTCAGCTTAACATACTGTGTCTGTAGCATCCAAACACAGCTGCTCTCCATTATATCCACAAGAACTAGAGGGGGCATGGAATGATATTCTAAGGTATAGTTCTGCACCAATACACCAGTGAATACTTTGTGCTTGTCACAGATGCAGTCCATCTCACCTGTTACCTAGCCTCTTTATATCTATTGGCTGCCTGCTCCTTTTTAGCCTTTCCTTTGCCTGATATTCAAGCCTACCTGTTGTTAGTGTTTCAGCTACTTGACTTGACCTGTGTATAGACCTCAGCTTTTCATTTGACCCTGCTCCTATCTTACTGATTTGGTACCTCTTTCTGTGTTCTACTCTGTTGATGACCTTCTGCATTTAATCACTGCTATAGTCTCTCTGATCTGGCACTCTAAAGCCTGCCTGCTACCTGGCAGCCCTAATCAAGTCTCCTGTCAGTGGGTCTCCCCTCAGTCTGCCTGCTTCCTCATAGTCCCGCTTCAGTCTTCAGTTAGTGGATCTCCCAGCAGCCCACTTAGCCTCCTCTCTTTGGAGCTGCACTCAGTTTCTAGCCAAGTCAGCTGGGTCTCCTCTGGCATTGATTTCCAGCCTCTGCTCATCCCACTTCCAGGTGGGAATCTGCTCCAGCTGAAGCTTATATTTGTCTACTGCCTCAGTAGTCCCCTGTCTTCTTGTGTACAGTAAGGATTCCTTCACTATCTCTCTTTTTGCCACCTCAAGTGAATAATCGGAGCATCCTGCTTCCATGTTTAATGGGGAGTCTTCTATTTCCTGCTGTGCATTATCTGCATACCATTTCTTCTCACCTACTACTTGGGTTCACTCCTGGTTATCCTGAGGTGCCTGTTTATCTGATCCAGTATGTGCCTCTGCTCTGATTACATGGTCACCTGGAGTGCATATCCTTATC
Source organism: Rhinophrynus dorsalis (assembly GCA_037306005.1). NCBI lineage: Eukaryota > Metazoa > Chordata > Amphibia > Anura > Rhinophrynidae > Rhinophrynus > Rhinophrynus dorsalis. The sequence continues at coordinate 187,752,262 of CM074723.1, forward strand.
CGCCTTAACCTGGTGTGGTTATGTGGTTTTGGTCCAACGATTTTTTGATAACATCGAGGGTACATCAGGGAATGTCACCCCTCCCAAGCTCCACTCCCTACTGTTGACTTGTAGCATCTTACAGAGTGAGGAGTTGCCCTGCTTCAATATTTTACTGCAAGCTGTAGAGATTGTGTTTTCTGGAGCTAGCCCAAGTATATGGTGTACAGTACTGTAAAAATACCACTGTAGTAATTCTTGGGAGACAAAGAAAATTGTGACACTGACTATGAAACCAGGGGCAAAGAAGGGACCAAGTTGCTTGCGGTTGTAGCAGAGTGCACAAGTGTGTGACTGAGTTCAGTGATTGTGACAGACAAGGACAATAAAAATAAGTTGAAAAAGAAACAAAACTTCCACTGATCAACAGAGACAAGCAAGATTTTTTTTACGGACATTAATAGTGACAGAGGCTGACTAATATTAGCATACATCACACAATAGAGAGACAAAACAGTATTCCACATATCATTACCAGCTGTGTTGTCAATGTTGACAACAACCAACAATACTATTGCTATGTCCACCATGTGCTTTAAGGGCAGGGGTAAAGGGAAAGGAAGGGTAGTGAGTAGACATGTTGGTAGTAGTACAGTGGTAGTCCAAATATTAATTGCAGCCACGGTTGCTGCAGTTATTACATCAAGTGATGATGATAAACCTCTTTCTTTTGAAGAGGAATCCATTAGTAAAAGGGATATGGACATTTCCAATACCAGAAGTAGTACTAGTAGTACTACAAAGCCTAAAGATGATGATGAAGCTACATGTCACAAATGGTGGAAGTGCTGACAAGAAACAACAATGTATTGGACCTAGGGATAATGAATAACATAGACATGGTATCCAATATTAACGTAAGTGAACAGTTGGGAAACAGTGATCACAACATGGTTACATCTGAGATTAGTCTGGCAAAGCAAAACTGTATATGTTCGACTAAAACTTTTAATTTTAGAAAAGCTAACTTCAGATTGTTAAGAGCTTCAATGCAACACCTAGACTGGGATAAATTATTTAAAGGTAAAATACTGAGGAAAAATGATCAGAATTCAAATTTAGATGCAGAAATGTACTCAACAGTATATACCAATGGGGAACAAATGCAAAAGAAGTAAATCACAGAAACTGAACATTCTTTCTTAAAATACAGGGAGTGCAACAAAGATTGCAAAAAGGCAATTAAGGAGGCAAAAATAGATAATGAAACTTGAATTTCAAGGGAGAGCAAGGCTAATCCAAATTTTTTTTTTCAAATATATAAATAGCAAAAAACTTAAGAGGGAGTGCATTGGACCTTTCACTGGTGAGAAGCGTGAGTTGATTAGAGAGGATAAGGAAAGGCTGATGTTCTAAACACTTTCTTTGCATCAGTATATACAAGGGAATATGGAATGGTAGAAGAGCCTCATCAAGAAACAAATAACACAATACTATATATTGGGTTAACTCAAGAAGATGTCATGTGAAGACTGAACAAAAATAATACTGACAAAGCACCGGGTCCTGGGAATTATAGACCTGTGAGTTTGACCTCTGTAGTGGAAAAACAGCTAGAAGGGATAATAAGGGACTATAACCAGGATTACGACAAAAAATAAGATCATTAGCAGGAATCAACATGGTTTTATGAGTAATAGATCATGCCAAACAAACCTTCTCAGCTTCTATGAGGAAGTAAGTAGCAACTTAGATAATGGTAAGGCAGTTGATGTAGTATATCTAGATTTTGCAAAGGCTTTTGATACAGTGCCACACAAGAGTCTGGGGTATAAAATAAGGACATTGGGGCTAGGAGATAACCTTTGCGATTGGATACAAAACTGTTTGAAGGATAGGGAACAGTGTGTGGTTGTAAATGGACAATTCTCCAATACAGTTAAAGTGGAAAGTGGAGTACCTCAGGGTTCAGTATTAGGTCTGATGCTTTTTTAACATGTTTATAAATGACCTGGAAATAGATATAGAAAGCAAAATATCAATATTTGCACATTTACACTAAATTATACAGGGTAATTAATTCAGAACAGGATATTTGCTCTCTACAGAGGGTGTTACATAAAATGGCAAATTGGACAAACAAATGGAATATGAAGTTTAATGTGAGAAAGTATAAAGTCATACATTTGGGAGGAAATAATCCCAAGGCTACTTATGGAACTTAATGGAATCATTTTAGGGGACTCGTTGAGAAAGACCTCCTTGTAAACTACAAACTTGGAAATAGTGACCAGTGTCAAATAACAGTAGCAAAAGCAAAAAAAACCCGGTCTTGCATTAAAAGGGGTATTGAAGCAAGAGTGGATAACATCATTTTGCCATTGTACAAATAATTGATAAGACCTCACCTCTAATATTCAGTCTGAAAAAGGATATACTAGAACTAGAAAGGGTACAGTGAAGAGAAACAAAATTAATTAAGGGAATGGAGGGCTTGACATATGAGGAACGACTAGACAAACTTGGTTCATTTACTCTTGAGAAAAGATGACTAAGAGGAGATCTTATCACATTGTACAACTATATGAGAGGTAAATACAAGGACCTCTGTGGTGTGCTATGCATTCCATGACCTGATCATGTGACCAGGGGACACCCCTTGAGATTAGAGGAAAGGAGGTTAAGACTTCAGCAGAGGAAGGTTTTTTTACAGTAAGGTCTGTTAAACTGTGGAATTCCTTGCCCAAGGAGGTGGTTATGGCAGATACAATGGATACATTTAAGAGAAGATTCGATACATTTCTTTCAAAAGAGAACATACAGGTATATACTGTATATTAATAGGCAAATCAGGAAGGTCTGATAAAGACTAACTTATTTGGTAGCAGGAAAGCTATACAGTTCTCATGTCACTAAGGTATGAAGCAAAGGTTGGACTTGATGGATTTATGTCTTTCTTCAACCTAATTTACTATGTTACTATGATGATGAGTAGTGTCATTATAGTGTTGTTGCCACAGTAGAGGAAGAGGCAGTGGGTCCAAGTGCTATATCAGACAGTGATAACACCTCAATGGCAGTACAAAGCTTCTGTCATTTCCTTTCAGGGGAAAAGTGACAACAAAGCATTTAAACAGATAGTAATATCAGGATAAAATGTTAAGATTGATTCATTATACTTTTTTATAATCAATGTTACCTTTGTGAATGTCCATATCATTTTATTTTGTTTTAAACTTTCCCCCTACCGCCCCTTTTTCCTATGTTATGCAGAGTCTCCTCAGATCTGAAAGCCAAGGGACAATATTGTTGAAAGGGAACAGGATTTTCCTTATGCTGACACAATATTGTGCTAGATGCATTCCTCTCAAGCTTAAACATAGTTTGGCCAAATTATGCAACAAAACCCCTCTTTTTTTTAATTTATCAACACATTGGTACAATATATGCTTTCTACAGAGTTCACATGTGGGTAACCTTTATGGAGAAAACAATAACAATAAAACTGCTTCATAGGGCCAAATGTTCAAAGAAGTAGCAAAATAGCTTTTGTCATATGTAACGACTTTTCAAAGTACAGTGTCTTTAAGATCATTCATATTTTTAGAGAGTGTCGGTTGCGATTGGAAATTTGTTGTTTGTCCAGACTGAAATTGTCGTATGTAACAACAAAAAATGTCTTAATTAACGACAAAAATGTCTTAAAAAATGTCTTAACTAACGACAAGAATGTCTTAACCAACAACAAAAATTCTCACATTCAGAACAAATTCCTTCCACTTTTTTCTTAACGTACAAATTTTGTCTTTTGAAAGACATTTTTTTGTTGTTAGTTATGACAAATTTTCTTTTTCTCTATACGACACTGAAGAATAGTTTAGCCATGCTCTTGCCACGCCCCTTTACCCGTCAATTCTGGAGTTGTGTCGTACACAACGGACATTACTAGATTTTTGTTGTATACTCTATAGAAAATATGCCGTTCATGCATACAATGACTTATTTTTGTCTTTCATATGACATTTTTTTGTCGTTATCCCTTTGAACATACGGCCCATAGTGCTGGTTTATGGAGGTGCAAAGTATGGACGTGTAAGTGCAGTATAAAAAAGATGTTACTGTGGACATATTGATATGGGGCCCTAATATCATTACATCCATAGTACTTAAAAAATATATGTAATGTAAAAATAAGTAACCTTTTCAGTGTCAGAGGGGTATGAAATGAATTGCAAAGCAAGGCATTGTATACCCCTTTGCTACTGAAAGTGTTGTCAAAATGTGTGTAAAGCATAAATAAGTAACCTTTTCAATGCCAGAGGTGTATGCAATGCATTGGTAAACAATGCGCTGCGTTCCCCTCAGCACTGAAAGGGTTCTAAAGTTTTGTGTGAATTAAAAAAAAAAATTAATCTTTTGAGTGCCAGTAGGGTATGAAACACATTGAACAGGGTTGCATACCCCACTGGCACTCAAAGGGTTAGTCAGCGAAAAAAAAAAATCAAACACTTGCCTGTATTCCTGATTAGGGGTGGGCGAAAGGTTCCATCATATTCCCATGAAAAATATAAGAAAACCACATTGTTGTCTGCTTTAAATACAGCAATTAAATTCTTCACAATCTTTTCAATTGTAAAAAGTTTTCACCCTTTTATAAACTTGTTTTTTGCCTTTTCTATATAAGTAAGTGCCATTTTCCAGGAAGTGATCCACAATAGAAGCACCTACAGAGTGAAAGAGAGGGGCTGTACTGTTCTGCTGTGATATTTATAGCAAAATTGAAGAAGGAGAGGCTCATAGTGACTGCTATCACTATGAACACATTTAAGAAAAATAAAAAGAGGTGCTGGAAGGACCCTTCTATGTCCAGTGCATCTGAGGAGGAGGAGGAAGCGACCAGTGAAGACCCAATGCTGGCCAGCCCACTAAATCACCCCTAGGGTTCTTGGAGAAATTAATGTCAAAGGAGGAAGATGAGGGTAGTATCGAGAGCAGGACAGTTCAGCTGCCTGCGCCTGTTGCCAGACGTGTTGCTCCTGCTGCTAGTGCTGCCCCTGCTGTCACCAGTGCTGCCCCTGCTGCCAGTGCTGAACCTGCTGCCAGTGTGTCAAAATACTGAGGAGGGGGGGGGAGGAGAATATGATGCCAACTGTGACTGCAGGGGACCCTAAATCACACTTGCCATCGACAAGCACTAATACTACTACTACTACTAAGATGGTCCATCAGCTTGTTAGTGTTAGGAGTGAAAGAGGAGGTGATCATCATATTACTAGTGACTGTGATGAGGAGGAAGACTCAGGGACTGAAACTGATGTTGTTGGTGTTAGTGGTAGTAACAGTGATGGTAAAGCAGCTGGTAGGACTAGGTTTAGGGGAGTGGTAGGGGAAGCAATGAACAGCGTCCAGACTAGCGGTCAATGGAGCCCACACCATTCCCCTGACCCTGGGAGTCCCCTTCCCCTCCATGTTAAATATGATCCTGAAGAAGGTAAAACTGATGCTTAGCAGCAATAATACCACCACCACCAGGAGCACAGATCAGCTGCCTGTGCCTGCTGCTAGTGCTGCCAGTCTCCCTTCTTCAGGTCACCAAGAAATGGCAAGTGTGACATTAGGGGACCCTCTGTCACATTTCTCATCACCTCCTACAACCAGTGAGATGTCTGTAATAGAGCAGCAGCAGCACGGAGGGACTGGTGGTGGTGGTGATAATGATGGCGGTGGTGGAGATACTGGGGTGGAAAAGAGATTGATGGACTTTTTTAGCCAAAACTGAGAAGGAATGGGAGACAGGGATGAGGATGGGCATCACCACCATGATGAGCAGTGAGCTTTTGGAATTTGCAGAGTTTGGAACTGCTTTAATTCCTGCTGCCGCTGCAAGGGCAGCAGGTTGCTGAAGAGCAGGTTAGTGTGCCACAGAAAAATGTGGACACAGTGGGAATGGGGTCAGCAAGTGATGAAGGATTAGGACAAGTTCCACTTGCCAGCTGCAGCAATACTCCTTGTCTTAGTTGCAGTGCTGATTCTGAGGCAGTAGCAGCAACAGCAGAAACATCATCCTCTGCCCAAGACAGTAAAGGGGAATGTGGAGGAGAAGAAGAAAGAGGCCATTCTTCTCCACCTTTTCCATCCCACCCTGAAATCATGGGTGTGGGACCATTTTTCTCTTGGGGCCGGCACAGTGCAGTTATCACCAATGGCACTGTGCAATTTGTGACAAGTCTGTGAGAAGGGGAAAGGAGGGAACACACCTTGGCACAACCTCCCTGATAACACACATGAAACACAGACACTATGGCATTTATGTGAAACATGTTAAAGCCAAACACCCACCACAGAAATTGAGCACTGCTGTTGCTGTACCCATTGACTCTCCAGAAAGGCAACAAGAGGCAGGGTGGAGATCAAAGAAGAGGAAGAATAGAGAAATCCAGGCAGAGGCTGAAAGTTCAATGACAAGCAAAACAACTAGCTCGTCATCACCTTCTTGCTGTAGGGTAACTATATTGTCTACCAATTCATCTCATTCATTGTTACCTCCCCCACCAAGTGCTAGCCACTGTGTAGATGTTAGGATGTGCTAGTTCATGTCCACTCATTGCACACTGTGTGGTGCACTGACCACACATGCCAGTATGGTGGATGAGAATCACAACAGGGGCATCAAGCGGCATCTGAGGAAATTCATCCCACAGAATATGCTAAGCTGGTAGCAGGGAGGGTTCATCATTGCTATTAAACTGTCAGCAAGTTGTCATGTGTCCTTAGCGGGGTGTGGACAAGGGGTATAGTGACAGCAGCAGTATTTGGTTTCTGGTGGGGGGATTTCATTAGAGACCCTAAGTCTCATGGTGTTTGGACAGAGTTGTGCCCAGGGTTTAATTTGAGTGCAGATGTACCCATTGTTCCCAGTCCTCCCCTTATTTAGACTGTGCACATTGTAGTTGCTGATGTGAGAGGCACGGTTCCTGCTCTCATGGGAAGAATTTTTATTCTCAAAACACCCATGATTTTGAAGGAGGGGCAGGTGGAGAAGAATTTTTGGCCAACTTCTTTTTTTCTACACAAATACCTGAAGTGTTGGGGGCTAGTTATGGTGCTGCTACTGCCTCAGGGAAATCACTGGACCTAGTAGTGGCAAGTTTAACCCTCATCACCCATGTTACTTAAAAACAAAATACAAACCTGCGCTCCTCCATATCAGTGTGTAAATATGTGCCGCCTCCCTTTGGATGTGGAATCTGGTCTTAAGACCAGACAGCTCACAGCAAGGGGCAATCTTCTTACTGTGAGAAAAAATGAAACTCCTGTCCCCCTTGACAGGATTTTCAGGTTTTTCCCTTATGCTAATTGAAGATTGTCCCTCTCTGCAAGCCATCTGGATACCACCTTTCTGTTCTGAGGGGAGCAGCGTTACATCAGTAAAAGGGACAGGAGGGAGATACTTTATAATATAATTACTCTTGAACTTGTAACAGTTTGTACGACACAGTAGGTTACAATAAAACACAGTTTTATTAAAAAAAGACACAATTAGAATGCCCACCACAGGCTATAGAATCTCACAGAAAAATATACATATGCCTTCTCAGGCCCAGTATACAAAGGTAGAGAGTAATTACTGTCACAGGACAGGCGTATCCAGGCTATTTCAGTATCACATGGGTTAAAGTTCATAGAAAGTAATCAGTCTCTGATGTGGTGTGTTAGACAACGCCCAATATGATGGTAAATGTAGCAAGAGACTGTGGTGCGAGGTGGAAGCACCTAGTTTGTAAAGCAGGACTGTGCTGCGCAGAAACGGAGACTAAAATACTCTGCTAGAGCCAGCACTACCGTGAGCCACGAGCACCCGACCGGTGCAGCAACGGAGTCACTGTACACTGCAAGAGCTGATGGACTTAGAGCCAATAGCACCCGACCGGAGCGGTAACGGAAATACTGTACACTGCAAGAGCTGATGGACTTAGAGCCAATAGCACCTTACTGGTGCAGTAACGGAAATACTGTGCACTGCAAGAGCTGATGGACTAGAGCCAATAGCACCCAACTGGCGCGGTAATGGACACAACAGTGCTCTGTAAGGGTTAACGGATGGCTCAGTTTTAACGGAGGCAACAGTGCTCTGCAAGTGTAAATGGAAGGTTCAGTGTAACGGAGGCAACATCGCTCTGCAAGTGTAAATGGAAGGCTCAGGGTTAACGGAGGCAACAGTGCTCTGCAAGTGTTAACGGAAGGCTCAGAGTAAACGGAGGCAACAGTGCTCTGCAAGTGTTAACAGAGGCTCAGTGTAACGGAGACAGCAGTGCTCTGCAAGTGTAACGGAAGGCTCAGTGTACCGGAGGCAACAGTGCTCTGCAAGAGTTAACGGAAGGCTCAGTGGGATGGAGGCCACAACATTCAGTCTGCTAGACCAGCACTTGCGGAAGTAAGAATGTCGCCCAAGCGACACGGAGACAGGACCAGGATCACTGGCCGAATCACAGAGCAGGAACGTCAGACAAGCCGGGTCAGGTCACAGAGCAGGAACGTCAGCCTGGCCAGTCGAATCACGGAGCAGGAACGTCAGACAAGCCGGGTCAGGTCACGGAGCAGGAACGTCAGCCAGGCAGGGTCGAATCACAGAGCAGGAACCAGCAAGAGTAGTCAAACAGGCCAAGTCGGTACACAGGAACGCAGTATCACAGCAACACAGTAGCACTGGTACAGGAACACCAAGAAAGGGCACCTGACAGGTGCCAGAGGCCTGATATAAGAAGGCCATACTGGGCGGGCCAAACTAAGCTCAGCCAATGGGACCGCACCACACAGAGAGTGACAGACCAGAGCATGGGTACCGTGATAGAACTAAAACTCTGACAGTATTGAAATAACACTCTCCATGACCCAAATACTATGAAGATTAATTGGAGCTGCTTTTATTTTGAAACATTACTATCCCTTTAAACAATGTCTTTTTACTTTTTCCCTTACAGGGATTTTCACAACGTTCTCTACTTCTTTCAGGAGTCAGGACAGGTGTCACTGTTTGATGTAAACCTTCCTCCATCATGACATCAACACCAGAATGTGGCTTGTTGTTGTCTTCAATGTTCTTAGATGGCTTATTAATATTACTGTTGCTGAGGTCACTTTTTATGGGAATCTGACAAAGACCATCATCATTTATTGCACACACTGCAGCATCCATGGCTACAGTCAGTTTTTGGACTATCACATTACTAACACATTGCTGCTACTCCTTTCATCCTCCCCCTGCCCCTGGAACATTTTATTTAAATTATTTGTAGAAAATATTTTTTACATTTCTTTATTAACTGTCCCTATCACCTTCGACAAACCTACCCCTCCCCAAAAAACAAAACAAAAAAAGAACACACTACATGTGTGCCACAGAAGATTTTTGGGTACTTGAGTTAAATCTCCTTTGCTCGCCTCACATCCCCACCATGACTCCCCTTAACAGCCAGCTGGAAGGAACTTGTACCACAGTTTCCTGTGTATTCTCCTTCACACACACACATACCCATACTCCCCTAACACAGAGAAAAGCCATCAGAAATGAACATGATTAAGCTGCCTGCCTCTTCTCAGTAGCAGAAAATTTTGGGGTATGTGAGATAAATTTATTTTCTTCTTTTACACACACCCAGACTCCCCTCACACAGAGAACAACCAGCCAGAAATGAACTTGGATCACCTGCCTGTCTCAGTCACACAACATTTTGAGATATTTTGAGTATATCTCCTTTCACTTTTCACAATCTTCCAGGGTCCTCCAGACTCCTCTAACTCAGAGAATAAATTGCCTATCCTAATTAGCTCAACAATTGTGATGCTTTCTCTACCGCTCACAGAATTGCATGCTACAGGAACCTAATATCACTTTTATATTATCACTGAAGAAAAGAAAGGAAACTTGCCACTTGAGGGGGAAATTCAATCTTACTATTGATTTCAATGCAATCTTCTAGGTGGGAAAAACTGAAAATCATCAAGTTTCATGAAAAATTTCCTGCTTGGTGGGAACTGCTGTTTTTTCACCTGTTTTGCTTTTGGTGCAAATAATTTCACCCTAGTAGAGGTGAGAAAGATGTTGGTAGATTCCCACTTAGTGGTTGTGACATGAGGAAGCAGTGGTGGAAGAAATTGTTCCACTGCCAAGTACTAGTATTAGTGAGGCAGCAGCACGTGTAGAAGGCGGCACGTCAAGCGGTGACAGGCAACGGCCAAATCCCTTTCCACCTCTCCCTGCCATGAAATTGTGGGTATGGAATTATTTTTCTGTGGGGACAGGGACTGTTCAATACTCAACTCAACATCAGCTTTGTGCACAATGTGCTTTGACCACACATCACATGTTGAGGAGAACAATAGAATGAAGGGTATAAGGATGCATCTGCAGATGCACACCCTGCTGAATCTTGGCTGTCAATATAACATAAGTAATAACACTTTGATGTTGATGTTCGTAATTTGGAGGATCTTCATGAGTGCTGACGTACCACTTGTGTGATCCCTGTCCTTGCTCCTCTTCACAAAATTTTTTTCATGCACTGTTCATATTGCGGTTGCTGAGACCTGCAGTTTCTCCCTGCCCCCAGTGAAATATAAAATAACACTCATGATTTTAGTAGATTGAGGGGAAAGCATATGTAGACTGACTGAAGGAGCTTGTTGTGCTGTTGCTGCTGCTATAGAAACCACTGTGAGATATCATTCTCAGATGACTCAGCAGCAGGAACTAATTTTTGCAGCAAACATCATAATGTCACAGATGGGTGGCATATGTTCCTGGCTAGCAATTGTGGTGTGGGCAAACAACTGGCCTGACTTGACCTCAACATATCTGTTTTTAAAAGGTGTAAAGGCTGAACTTCACGGTTTTGATTCTATAATGGTAGGAAATCACATCCCATAGAGAAACATATGTGAAAACACCAAACTTTTTGTGAGAACATTTGTAGAAAAGCTGGGAAAAATATACTTTCTATGGATGTAATGTCTCAAGGAAAAAATAATAAATATATTTGTGTAGAATTTCCTGCAGAGACAAAATTTGGCTTTTTGACAATACCTAGTCTGCATTTTTCTTATCTGAAAAAGTATATTTTGGAGGAATCTATACTATAATTCACTGTCAGACCTGCTTTTGGAACTAAAAATTCTCTTTTGCTACAGAACGCTTACAACAATTTCTCAGTAGCAATTATGCATTTGTAGGAACACTATCACTTCCTTAAAACCTTCCATTTATCTTAATGTAGGCAGAACATCTTAATGGCATCTTTGAATCATTTACATGTGGAATGTTTCTCCATAATTAATAGTTAGTTAGTAATGGATATCATATCTGTAGTTGCAGACATGATTCTTAGTTGCAGGACTCAAGAACCCCAAAGTCCTCCCTATCTTCCTTTTTAAGAAGCTAACAGTGAGACCCTTGATTCCTGTAATAAATTAAGTCTGCCTAGTACTTAAATAATCATTTTGTACAACCAACTGATGCAGAATTGATTCATGGGGATATTAGGATTTTCTTCTCTGAATAAGGTAAGTGAAGGGTTATTGTTAGGAGGTTCCTTTATATCTTTCACCATGGTAGTCTTGCACATTGCTGAGAGAATAATACGAAGTAATACACTTTATATTATATATTATCATGTTGTTTCTGAGTGTTGGGTAACCATTGGCTCTCCAGTTGTTGGAGACAAAACACACAAGTATTAAATTCCCCCACTAACCCCTTTCTGACCCCCCTTTCCCCTAATACACCCTTCTCCTCTACTGCTACTTGGACCCTGTACTAACTCCTGCCTCTTACTGATAATAAGGCTCCTGTACTTTATTCTTTTAAGGTCTTCCTTGACCCCCAATTCTCTTTCACCACCCCTTTTACCTTCTATACTGTGGCTCCCCTTGCTTTGGTCCATGTCTCCCCTTTACTACTTCTAATTAAGGTCTTCCTTAACCCACCCTCACTCTGTACCTCTTCATGGCCCTTCACTTCTGCTTTAAGTCCCCACCCCTTGCCCCTTCTCCCCACATATACAGATCGCTGGTTAGACCTCACCTACAGTATTATGTACAGTAATGGAGAGAGACCCCATCTCCAGAAGAATATACATACTCTAGAGGAAATTCAAAGAAGGGATACTAAAATGGTGAATAGTTTACAGGAAAAGAAATATCAGTATAGACTAAAGGATATGAATATGTATAGCTTGGAGGAGAGAAGATGGAGAGGGGATATGATGAAACATTCAAATACATGAAGGGATTAAACAAAATGCAGGACGGAAGTAATTTTACAAAGGAGTAAAAATGTTAGGACAAGAGCCATAGTCTAAAACTAGAGGGACACAGATTTAGATGTAATGTAACAAAGTTTTAGTTCACTGTCAAGGTATTAGATAAGTTGAACAGCCTATCAGCAGAAGTGGTAGAAGTTAATACAGTGACATAATTTAAGCATGCATGGGATAGGCATAAGGCTGTCATGAACATAAGACAAGACTATGGACCAAATAAGGTTTGAGTAGGAAAATAGGCAGACTAGATGGTTCAAATGGGTCTTATCTGCAGTCAAATTATATGTTTCTATGTTTCTATGAAGATGAAGGACATGACAGATGAAGATACCAGATGAAGAAGAAGAAAGAAAAAGAAGAAAGAAGCTTACAGAAGAAGAATTGAAAAAGAAGACCTGAGTGCAGAAGACACCACTTAGGAATACAGGTGTTTTTTTGTTTTTATTCTTTGGATGATTAATCCTTTGAGTGCCATTGGGGTATTCAACACTTTTCAATGTGTTGCATAACCTACTGGCAATCAAATAGTTAATTAAAACAAAAATACACACATTTTTAAAACTCTTTCAGTGCCAGAGGGGTACGAAACACACTGTTTACCAATGCATTGTGTACCCATCTCACATTGAAAGGGTTATTTCCACTTTACACACATTTTTGACAACCCTTTCAGTGCCAGACGGGTATGCAAAGCAATGCATTTCTGAAAGAGTTACTTGTTTTTTACATTACACACATTTTTTAAGTACTTTGTATGTACTGATATGGGACTTAGTTTGGGACTCATCTCCAACATTTTTTCCTGAAATTTGTGACGATTTAAGTCCCTTAATGCTTGTTACTAGCCACCAGATGTAATTTCACCGCAAATTCAACTTATTTTACATTACTTCCTTTTTGCTCAAATTTATCAACTGACGTGCATTTTTTTACTTTCGGTTGTATGTCCTAGCGCATGTAATTGCATATCTGACTGTTACTTCAAACTACCAATGATACCTTTTTTATCACTGTGAATTGGATCAAGTCCCTAGTATCTGTCTGCCACAGTCCCAGCTCACATCAGCATCCCTGTCTCTCTCACCTATCAGTCAAATTTGTTTTCATTTCTCTTATAATTGTCTTAATTTTTTTTAATTACCTGTCCCTATCACTGTCAAAACACACACCCAGTGAAACTGCTGGCCCCTCTTCTTCTGGCTGTTTAAGGAGTCAATATCACTTGAACCTGTCTGACTATTACGTGTCAGTCTCCTAAATATTCTGTAAGTCAGTCAGTGACACAGGTTCTATCACCTCAGGAAGGAACTTAGATCACTTGCCTGGTTCTTCTCAGTCACACAAGCTTTTGGGGTATTTGGGGTAAATCTCCTTTTTCCCTTTACACACAGAATAACATGCTGTGGGAACACCCCTTTTATATTATCCCTTCAGGAAAAGAAGTTACACTTGCCACGTGGGGTGTGGACTTAAATCTTACCATTGATTTCAATACAATGAGCTAGGTGGAATACAGCAGAAAATCTGAACTTTGTTGCAGATAATTTCCTTTCAGCAACAAGGGACATTTTCTCTTTGTCTGTTTTGCTTTTGAGAAAAATTTTGCCCATTCCTAGCTACCATCGGCAGCTTCAGATATTGCAGGAATTGAGACAAGAATTTGGAGCATACTTGTAGCATTGGGGCTGTAAACTTATAATGCTACTACTCCCAAAGGTAAGCATAGTGGCATATATGTCAGTTCTAGATACAAATACATAAGGAAAGAAAAAAAGTGGACCAAGAGAAGTATTCAGGAAGGGATATATAGTCATCCATAAGTTTGATGATTTATGTTTATTAGATCTCCTTCAAATAAAATAGTAATATGTGAAGTATTTTATGACAACCATTACCTGACTTTGCTTCTAATAAAAATACAGATTTCATTACTTAACCTGAAAGACATGAAATATGAGTATGTGCCAATAAATCAAGCAAAACTTGTAAAACCAGTTCTATTTCATGTAATCATTAGAAAATACATGGTCCTAATTATGTTAATGCTCTTACGGCAATTAACATTAAAAATATGCACATTAGGCAAGCTCTACTTTATGAGAATGTGAAAGGTCATTTATTTATAAAAGATCAAAAGTGGTCAAATATCCGCAAAACTATAAATTGTAATGCAGAAAAAATCTAATTGGCTAGTCTACAATTTATGACCACAAGCACAGTATATATAATGGAGTTCTGTGATCAGGATTCTATTTATAGAATGCTGTGTAATTTTAATAAATACATTTAGCCAATTTTCTCAGTCTTTTTCTCCCTAAAGCTGCCACATGAATTTTCACAGCTGCAGTTGAGAGAGAGCAAGAGCCAATGATAGCTTCACAAAAATACTGTAAATATAATGTGTGTTAATATTTTGCATTGCATTCAAATTAACTTACAAAAGTTATTTTATTACTTAAAGGGACACTAATGTCCCATAAAAAATTATACTTGTTTTGTAGAGGTTTAAAAAATATGTTATTTGGCACAAATCCTATCTCTCAAACCTTTATGGATTGAGAGATAATCATATCTAAAGTTCCTCCCTCCCTCCCCTTCTCCTGACGTCAGCATCTAGCTGACAGCAGGAGATCCCGGTCTGGGGACCAGCCAGCGGCTGTGCAGCAGAGCCGTAATTGTCTAATTTAAAAAGAATTACTTCATTGGAAAGGTCTACATAGTGTGCCTGTTTTGCAAGCACACTTTTTAGACCGTTCCATTGAAGTAGTTCTTTTTAAATAAAGTGATTTCGGCTCTGCTGAAGAGCCTCCTTGAGTCGCATGAGAATTTGACCTATGTGTTGTGGCTTTGGTGGGAATGGGGTATGGGAACCTTATCTGTGGTACATATGTGTGCACAAGTTCCACATCTCCTTTGTAGACAGGGAGAAGTACCATTTTCTATGGCATTCTTAATTTCCACATGAGGATGACATTGCAGCCTGAAAAGCATTCTAGAGCAAAAGCGCTTACCTACAAAATCTGTAACTTAGCTAATATACTTTATACTAACACACCTACCTCCACTACATATATGATATCCTAATCATTTGGACTGTGAGTAAATATGCACTTTTATCACTTTGCAAAAATTACAATGCTTTCAATCCCACCATTATCCTCAAATTCAACCATACACCCAGACAAATTAACTTCTGGATACCACAATCAATATTCAAAACATCTCCATCTGGACACCTCTGTACCACAGACCAACAGACAGGCTGAATTATCTCAGAAATGACAATTTCCATCCCAGACACATAAAAACTTCTATAGTTTACAGCCAGGCCCTAAGATATAACCACAAATGCTCTGAGACTTCTAGCCACGATTACAAATTTAAAAAATCTCAGGAGAGATTTTATCAGTCACAGATAATGTCAAGATCATAGACATCCAAATACAGAGAGCCACCAGTATATAGAGAAGAATCCTCATGGAATTCAAACAACCACAGGAAGAGAACAGTGTGCCGCTCTCAATAGTTGTCACCTACAAACAACAGCTTGTAATGTGAAAGCTCTCCAAAGAGCCTCAAACAATACTGTATGCAAAATATTTTACCCCATTAATGTAATGAAAAACAAAACTTTACAAATCTGTACTTACAAATGTGTGCTATGATTATGCATATGGACTTCTCCAGCTGTTCAGCTATAATTCCCATCATACTTAGACAGACATTTGTGGATGATGGGAATTGTAATACAACAAAAGATGGATTATTGCAGGTTGCCCACTTCTGATCTATTCTCAGTGAACTGCAATGACAATGGCATGGAGAATTAAACACACAAAAATCTAGGTATTGTCATTATTAGTGATGGGTGAAAAGTGAGAAAAATTTCCAGCGTGACTTTTTGCGAAAAACGGCAGATTTTTAGGCAAAAGTTTTTTCTTTTTCTCCAGTACAAAATGTTCCTCCTTTTTGCCTATTCCAGCAAATTTTCCACCTATTCCAACACATTATTCTCCTATTCTAACACATTTTTCACATAGTCTATCACATTTTTCTCCTGTTCTATTCCAACACATTTTTTTCGTATGTTAAAAAAACATAGTGGGCTGTAGTGGAGAAATCAGTAGCGGTGAGCTGTGAGGCCTACAGCAACATATACCTTGAAAAATGTGTTAGCATGCTAACACATTTTTCAAGGTATATGTTGCTGTAGAGTGCATCTGTATTTTGCCCACAACACTTACTTCCTGCTTAAGTGACACTGGCACATATTCATGATGATGTCAAGTAATTAAAAAAAAATAAAGTATAACCTACAATGTGGCAGATGTGTATGGTAGTGGTGGTGGGGGACTGGTGTGGTATGATTGGTGGGATCTTGACAAACTGCATCCACCCTGGGAGGAGAGAGATCAATATCATTTATTGCACATTACTCCCACATCCCTACATTGCTCCACCTTTCCCCTCTCTCACTTTTTCTAGATATTATTCAACTACTGTACACAACTGATGGAGTGTGATGTCTTGCCTTGATCCTCAACAAAATTCTCAATGTCGTCTGCTATCAAATCTGCCTCAGTCACAGAGCTCCCAGTCGGCTGTCTAATATATTTATTTGTTTAATTATTTTGGGGTAGACTCCCCTACCACAGAGAACAAATGTCCTACCTAAATGACTCCCTAAAACTAAGCTTCAATTCCCCTTTATTTGTCTATGTTCTCTAGCTCAAAAGCATGCTGCTCTCTCCTCTCACAAACACAGAATGGCTGCTGTGAGAGCATGACACCCTTTTATATGGCTGTAGAAAACTTTCGTGAGGTGGAGAAAACATTTTCTACCCATTGATTTCAATGAAATGAGCTAGGTGAAAAAAGCGGGAAACCACGGAAAAAATTGCACTTTTCACAGGACATTTTTACCAAGTGGAAAGTGACATTTTTCACTGATTTCAGTTTGAGGCAAACATTTTCGCCCATCCCTAGTCATTATATGTTTGTTTTAATTTTAGAAAACTCAACTCTGGAAATCCTGTGTTTGCCTCTGTGTGTGAAAACAGTATACTGGTAGTTCAGGGTGTTACTAGAACTGATTGACAGCAGATTCTGCACCATTTTGTAATATGTCCTCACATGTGGGTAATGCTGTCATAAGGGTGTGAACCACTGGACCATAAGCAATCAACCCAAAGCTAATGGAGCCCCACTGGATTATAATAATACTGGAAATGTGGCTGTTTATCAAGACATTACTTACAGGCTATTGAATGTAAAGATTGCAGTGAATAACATCAAGCCACTTTTGTTGCAAACAAATCGTCTTTTAATACATCCATTGAGCCAGATGTATTAAGATAAACTGGAATAATTTGTGACTAAACTAGTTGCACCAGAGGTTTCTAGCATTCAGGGGGTTAAAAACCCCACTTAACTCAATGGGAATTCGAGAATATTTATTTATCCCTATGGTGCACTTAATTTTCTCCCCTTTGGGGGTTATGCACTAAGGATAAATAAAAAGGTGATAAAGCAGATATGACTTCTTTATTGATTTTGCTTCTCCATTTCCTATGTTATTCTATAGAACTTACGCACTAATATCTCCAGAGTTTGAGAAATCTTAGTGCATAGACTCCATAGAATAACATAGGAACTGGAGAGGTGATATCACTGGAGAAGTTATCTCTGCCTTATCACCTCGTTATCACACTTTAGTGTATCTTCCTCTTTGAGTGCCAGAGGGGTATGCAACACATTGTGAAGCAATACGTTGGATATGCCTCTAATGCTCAAAGGGTTAAAGTACATTTGTTTATTGGCTATTTTATACACTTGAATTATTTGGACAGCTTCTTTCTCCATTTCTGGCAACCCAGTAGAATCATACTTTTATAATTTACTTTTTTTACGTCAAATGATTTGCTATAATATGATTTATTTGTCAAATGCCCTGGTGGCTTGCACACCTAATGTATGATATAAATCAAACTGTGCATTTATTTTGATCATTTACTTATAAAACTGCCTTTATCCCTTACATAAATTGAAAGTGTTACCATGGCCTGAAGATATGACATGCAATTTCCTTTAAACTGATAGAAAAAAAGACAATGTTATATATGATTCTGTCATGTTTTATTAACATGTTGTATGGCCCAGGATGACCATTCAGGGTTTTTGTGTATTGTTTCATGTTCAATATATTGAATAGGTTCTTACTGACCAACATTTTGTTAGTCCCCTCTTTAGATCCGACTGTTCAATAAGTCATATGGGTCATTCACTAAAATCACCATGGAGAAACAGTTTTGAATATAAACTGAAAACAACAAACAAACCTATAATTTTAAAAAGAAAATAATATCTGTATATTCTTTTTATATGAACATGAAATTTATTTCTAAAGTTTTACCATACTATTTTTCTGGTACTCTATATGTGTCTTTAATGAACACTTGCCTATGTAATACCTGCAACAATACAATACAATACAATAATGCAATAGATTCTTACCAATTTTGTAACATTAGTCTGTGATCAGTGATTTACAGATTTAATTATATATTTAAAATTGGAAAAGCCTAAATTAAATAGCTGCAAAATACAGGCCCTATCACATTAGCATTGAGCTTAGGTTTAAGTTATATAATTAATCAGTTGATAAACATTATGCTATTAGTTAGTGGATTCAGAGAAGAAAGTTACATTTTGCAATCATCCCTTTCAACATTGTAAGTGAATAGATTTTCTGTAGTCATTTAAGAAAAATCACATATGCTTTTTATTGTATTGTAAATCAGCATATTATCCTATATAATAATTTGCTAGGATGTTTGTCACGATACAGTCATGTGCAGCAGAGACTGTCCGCATTCGGGCAGTATCTACTGCGCATGATTGAATCGTTTGAGTGAGACAATACAAGACTGCATCGCGTGGAGCAGTGAGGTAGCGGCCTCTTAACCCTTTGAGTGCCAGAGGGGTACACAAAGCATTGCAAAGCAATAACTATTGGCTGAGTTATTAATAGCTGGGGGGGATCAGAAGGGCTCTGATGCTCCCCAATGAGGTCTGAAAAAAAGTAGGAGGTACACAAAAATCTTCAATCTCTACTTACTCAGTCTTGTTCCATTATTCATGGGTAGCCATGTAAAACAAAATATGTCTGACATCCACATCTTGTTCCACTGTCCACTGGAAGCCAAAGCACCAATTATACACTGTCTGTTTCCCCCAAGCTTGTTGCACTAGTAGCCATGTTCCTGACACTGGTATGTCAACCCATACCAATGGGGTACCATTTTCTCAACCTGGCGCTAAGTATTGAATACAGAAGGACATTCTATGATGTTGAAACATTTTAGTATTTTTGAAGTGACTAGTGTATAAAAGTATTTATTTTTTTCTATTGCACCATATTCTGGAAACAGCTGTGCACACTAGCTAAGGGCAAGTGACCCATTTTAAATGGCTGGTTGTATATTTTCCAAACTGCCATGCCTTGCACACCTTTTCTTCATATATGTTATGTTTTTGACCATTTTAATGCAGGTAGGTAATTTAAAAAAAGAAACGTCATTTGTAGGTTAGTATGATTGAAGACATGGAAATGTAAAAAAATGTATAAATTTTTTCCTATAGTGGCAGAATATGGAAATATTTGTGTGCACCAGACTGTACATATCTGCTTTCTGAATTGAGATCCTTGAATACCGTTTCTTCATATATCTAAGGGTTATGATCATTTTAGTGCAGGTGGGCAGTTTAAAAAAATAAAAAGAGTAGGTGTAGTTTAGTGTCCATAAAAATGGTGTACCTTTCTTCTTGGGCTGGCACTAGGTATTCCATTGTGTTGAATTCTGTGCAGAATAATCAGACTTTCAAGGCACTGAAAAAAAGAAAATTTCCTGTAAAAGCACATTGGGGTCAGTGGAGGATTGATGCCACATGCCCTTACACAATAACTTCCAGTAGCTCAACACCGGTATAATAGGGTTGGCTATAGATCCCATAGAAGTGTCTAATAGTTTCCCACTATTATATGAACCTTTGTACCTGACTGTTCCTTGGGAAGACCCCCTCCAGTCACTGGCTATTGTGCCTTTAGTTCAATTTTTTGATGCAAAAATTGGGATATATGTATATGCCTACTAGAGGCTACTACCCTTAGATATACTTGTGCTCTGTCTCTTTTTGAGTTTTCATTATGTGTATACTACCTGAGAGGTCCCCAGGTGCCGACAGCAGCATGATTATCATGTGAAAGAGGCTATAGCAAGCTGACTTACTATATAAATCCTTACAATAAGGATATCTTATCTATTTGGGATTATTGGAACTCTCCACTCAAGTTTTATTTATTACACTATCGATTATATTAATAAGACTGAACTATTAAGATAGACTTTTTATCTGAATAAGCCTCAATTTACCGTGACTATTCTCTGGTGGATGTTCAATCTATTTGTTGGTTCCGTTGTTTATGTGATAAAGGGAATATATACACATTATCGATTAACACTGTATGCTATTTCTGGGAACACTCAGTACTGGGTGAGAGCTGCTCCTTTTTCTGTTGCTATCATAATTTTGTGTAACAAGGAACTCTAGCCATTTCCTGATTCAAAAGTTAGCATTTTAGTTTAAAAGTTAATTAGAGATTAAGTAGAACTGTTAATTAGTGTTCTGTGCAGACTATCCTCTACATATTTTGTATTGTGTCCTCGAGGATTCAGGGTTTAAAAAAAAAAATAAAAAAATTTGGAAGTGACCACTCCAGCTCACATGGAGGAATCCTCTGTCATTGGAGGAGGTTGGAACGAGGCGCTACTTGGGGAGGGGAACAGAAGAAGATTGACAGGCTGCGGGACAGAGTTGACCCACAGCCTGTCCTGAAGTGACGTAACCGACTTAACTTTAAAAGCCAGTATCTCTGAGAATACTGCATTGTATTTAAATAAAATAAAAGGATTACAGATTCAGTGCAAAGGAGCATTCAACTTTAATAGAGGTTATAGTGATAGTTCCACTTTAACAAAAAAATGTGACATTTCCTCCACTTTTCTTAACTTATAAATTCTGTAATTCGCACAACATTTTCTTGTCCTTGAATACGACAAATTTTCTTGCCCCACCCCATTGCATGGCAATTCTGGAGTTGTGTCGTACACTACAGACATTACTCATTTTTGTCATATATTCTATAGAAAAGATGTTGTTAATACATACAATTACTTATTTATGTCGATCATGCATTCTTTTGTCATTATCCCCTTGAACATATGGCCCTTTGAGTGCCAGAGTTTTGTCAAATGCATTGCGGAGAACTCAAAGGGTAAAATGGGCCTTTAAGCCTAGAATGCTATAGAGGTCACCAATGCAGTGAATCAGATCACAGTGTATTGAAGAGCTATAGTATTCAATGGGTTTCAAAATGGTCTGTTAACCCTTTGTGTGCCAGAAGTGCATGTAACTCATTGTGGTAGCTCTCTGACATTCAAAGGGTTAAAATTATCAGAAATTTGGGAGATTTATACATTATGCTACAGTGGGTTTGCCCTAGAATTTCTCCAGTTCTTCTAAATCCATCTGTCTGAGAGGAACAGAAGATCTGGAAGTACAAGTTTATGCACAAATTTAATAAAGATATGTATGAAACAAAATACCACATAATTATATTTTTACTCACAAACTATTTATAATATTACATATAATATGCATTTTACTCAAAAATTCAATATCACAAAAACAGCTTAACATAGATGTCACCTTAAGATAAGTCTAGCCATTTGTTTGTAACATACAGTTCATTTTTGAGAACTTTATTTGACAGTGGCATAATATGATCATTTATGTTAACTTGTTTATGTTCTGGGAAAGTATTACCACACACACTGGGCTATACATGTATCTAGGTAACCCATATGAATAGCACAATAAGCCATAGTTTTGGCTTTGACCAGACCTACTTAGCACAATATGTTGGGAATTAGCATAAAGTGTAACTATGCCATAAAAAAAATCTACCAATAATAAAAAAATGGAATGCTTCATATGACATCACCTGCATTTGATGTCTTATTTCACACATGCACTGTAACTAAATCAAGGATTTATATATACGAATGTCACCACTCACAAATGTGTTATTTTTGTATCTACTTTACAATTTATCTAACACGTGCGTTTCATGTATTTATAATTTCAGCTCTCACACTGTAAACATGACCGAAGTGGTCTTGAAAGCTTGCACTCTGGACCTACTTATCTAGCTAGACAACATGATCATTTCCACGTCTGATTTCTTTGAGCTGAGTTTTGGATGCAGTGATACATTTGCGTCAGTTGTAGGACCCTGAAGAAAAGACTTTTATCTTTACTCTTATTTAGTAAAAGGAAAATGGTATACAGGTATTATAACCTGCATCTTTGCAATTATATTTTCTTTGAACATGAAAGAGCAAAACAACAGACACAAGTGATTCCAAAAATTGACATTTTTACACTATTTCCAAGTGTAGATTGCTGCCAAGTTAGAATTTAAATTGATTGATTTTACCATTGACCCTTTCAGAATGTCAAATTTCACATTTATATGGAAATAGTATAGCACACAGGTGCTTGTTATGAGCATTTTATCACAGTAAGAGAGTACAGTGTTATTTTTTCTCATATTTTCTCCTTTGCACTAGATCTGTCAGACCCCATTATTTCCAGTGAAGCCTGGCAGCTGAGGTTAATACAGAAGCCAAATTAGACTTTAGATAGGGATATTCAGACTTAAATTAACACAAAAGAAAGCTTATGTGCTTGAGCAAAAAAAACCCCAAAGCCTCTATGTTTCCCTGAAATTTTGATATTTAATTCAATGACTTAATCAGGTAAATGGAAGTATTGTCAGATGCCCAAAGGGAATAATGCAATCAGTTAGACTGCCTAGTGCATAAATTCAAACAGCCATTAAGGTTTATCATGCTTTGCAGCAATGAAAAAGAAAGCTGATACATAGGAAGACTTCGTGCTGCTTACGGAACAGTTGGAGTCTTTTTCTATTTCGATTGTGATTTGATTACCACTGTTGCTGTTCTTTCTCTTTCAGCTAAGCTTAATAATGACTTGCAAAGGGTAGCATTTCGAGGTGATGGAAACTTCTTACACTTACTGCAGATAAAGGATTTTTGGAATTGCAATTACCACATCCTGTTACAGCATTAATACAACAGGGCAAACAACATGGTAGGCTTGTGGATATTTGTGTATCCAAAAGAAAATGGGCGAAAAAGACTTTGCAGTTCTTTAAAATTTTAAAATGGCCAAATCACTTTTTGTTATGCTTGCCATTAATAATTATAATTTCTGAAAAGAAAAACAGTGTAATTATTTAATTTGTATATTGCTAAATAAGATAACATAACATTAAATCACCACCATCACAGGTAACACACACACAGTGATATTTTAAGAGATTATAGTAGTGTAAATATACCCCCGATTTAACCTATAATTTGAAGTGATGGGCAGAATGGACATATCTTGCAAGGACAATAGATAAGTATTTAAACACATACAATTCAACTGTTATAGTTCTGAAGATGAAAAGCCATATCAAGTAAGATATAAAATATAAGGACCTTTTGAATCTTAATGTACAGTATTTTGGAGTAGTGCAGATGTAAAAGTTGTTATGGCAGTTTTTTTTTTTTTTTAAACAGGTGCAAACTGACAATACAGTATCATGCTGAATAAGTCCTGTTTCACAATGTGGTGATAGCAATCTTCATTGCAATGTCTATTTGCACATTTAAATGGAAGGACAGTGAAGATTTTGAACTAAGAAAATTTATCAAGAAGTGGAGTAGTTGTAGAGCAAACCAACTGCATTATAAGAGACAAATGCAAGTGAAGGTCCCCAAGGAAATCTGGGCTGAACAACTTAATTTGTATTTGGAATATGTTTAACTTGTGATGATTTGTTTTCATACTCTTCAGATACTTTATTATTACATGGAAGCGTGGTCCATGGATTCCAGGTATCTAACACTGCTCTAGCCATTGTGCACCCAATCCTACTGCCAATTCCCTCTATATCTCATTGTAACTCAAATCAAAAATATAAACTGTAGATTTATGGCTTACAGATATAAAATATTTCCTAGATTTAGCAAAGGCCTTTGACACAGCAGACCACAATATTATAAGTAAGCTGAAAAGTTCAGGACTGTGTAATCATTCTCTAAACTGGTTACAATCCTGTTTATCAGACAGAACACAATTGTTAGTAAAAATGTTTCTCTTACATGCAAAGTAACAAGTAGGGTTCAACAAGACACCATTCTTGGCCCTCTTCTATTTTCTTTGTTTATAAATGATCTGTCCAGAGTTTGCAAAGCATCTTCTGTGCACACTCATGCAGATGACACAATAATCTATTCTAAAAACCCAAACATATCACAACTTGAAGCAGTGTTACAGGTTGATTTCTCTGAAGCTGAAAGATGGGTATCCAAAAACAAACTGTTTTTTAACACTGATAAAACATCCACAATGGTTGGTATAAAGCACAAATTGCTTAAACTCTCCAATACCTGTTTAACCATTGAAACAATGTCAAATTGTTATTTGGCTCCTGTCAACTCCTACAAATGTCTTGGCATGTGGCTTAACCCTAACCTCACTTTTGGTCTTCATACTGATAAATTAACATCCAAATGTTATCCTAATATAGGTGCTTTGTTTAGAAACAAATACTGAACCCTGGTAAAAAAACATTGTTCAAAAGATGTTAATGTCAGTCATAGACTAAGGAAATATGGTATATGCTTCTGCACTGCAAATCCGTTGTAGTAAACTGAACACTGTCAATATTGTCCTCCAATGTAATTACACTACTCGTCACTGTGTCATGTTTAAAGAACTAAATTGGTAAGAACTCAAATCTAGACATGCCCTTTACCGTTCTTGTCTAGTTTACGACAACTGTGGAAAGCTACCATACTACCCGAGCAGTGTGTTCACTCCAGCTCTCCATACTAACTATAACCTCTGCTCCTCTGCTAACAACTTGCTGAGCATCCCATACTACAATTAAGAATCTGGTTGACCTGCCTTCTCCTTCAGCTAACCTACCCCCAAAAAATCAGATCTTCTCCAAGTCTAAAATCTCTAAAAATAACTGATTCTACATATCTGAAAATAATATGCAACAGTATGTGTGTAAATGTGCGAATGGCAGCACTCACTCTAAATAAATAATTGCCCAGGTGCCCTTTCCCATTGCAAAGTAGCACAAAATAGAAGGAAAAGGAGGGCAGCACCCGTGGGACTTATTCAAGAGTAATTTATTAGGCAAATAAATGGTGAAGAACAATGGTCGATGTTTGGTCAATAGACCTTTATCCAGACAAATGTATACAGTGAAAACATGTTTTTGGCGATCACCTACTGGGCTCCAAAAGAGGTCAATGACATCATCATCAGACAGTCAGAAAAGTGACTGTAGGTGACGTTATCACCCCTACAATAGCCAATCACAAGATTCACTTAAGGTAATAAAAGACACAACATAAAAGTAGTGTTAGAAATAATTGTAAACAAATAAAAATGGCAACACAAAGACCTATGTCAGTAATCAATTTGAGAGTAAAACTGAATATACTGTGTAAAAAACAAGAAGATATTATACTGGAAAGAAGAAAAAAACAAAAAAAAAAAAAAAAAGAAAAGCAAAAAGAATAAGAATCTTTGCCCCACTAGTAGTAGTTGTCCGTGCCTGCCTGTGCTGGTGCTCCAAATTGAGCAATGCCTCAGGCAACACTGTTGTAGAGAAAAAAAAGAGTAAAAAGTTTTAACTGACGTTATTAGGAAATAATAGTGAACATAAGAGGTCACCCACAATGCCAGTGAAGGAGAGCAACACAGAACTTCATCATATTGTAACTCGGTTCAATAGCAAAAAAGGATGATGTGGCGATAAGCTGCAATAGGAGCTAAAATAGTGTTCTTATGATCATGGGGCAATATGCATCATGGTAAAATGATTCCCACTAACCCACTGGCTAGCTGGAGGGATGTCAAAACAATCATTTGTGACCCCTCCAGCTAGACGCTGTTTGGCTGGGAGTTGTCCTGTGTGCCATGCATATACCCACATTCCAGCCAATGGAAGTGTGGGAACCATATAAAAGACAGTCTCTGTAACAATTTTTCTCAGTGTGAATTGGGTAACGGGCTGAAAGAATGTTTTTTGTGGGGTGGGATTGTGGATTCTGTCGGTGGCAGCAAAAAGGAAACTTTTTGAGGGCATTGAAACTAATGTATGCTTCTGGTTTTCAATAAGTAGGCTTAACCTGAAAGAAGAATACAGAAGATGGAGAGATGAAGAAAGAATATGGGGAGATGAAGAAAGAAGTTTAGAGAAGAAGACTTAAAGATTAATTCAAAGGAAGACAGCATGCAGGAGACCATTCTGGACCTCAGACTTCCAGGTAAGTGTTACAACTATGGGGTATGGATCAGGGGATAGTGTTAGGGCTAGTATTGTTTAACTTTATTGTTAATGTTAGAGATAGTATAGGTCCAGGGGTAGGGTTAGTGTTTAGGAGGGTGGGGGAGGGTGACTGTGTTTTTATCTCACATATGGCATCAAACAACGAGGGCTGGCTAGTTTCCTTTGGTGTTCCCACTATTTGCACTATTTACAGATTTAACATAGTAATTTAGGTTGAAAAAAGACTTCTGTCCATCTAGTTCAACCCTTTTTCTATTCCTGTTTACCATCGTCGATCCAAAAGAAGGCAAAAATAAACCCCTCAATATAGCAATTTCAAATTCTGCCTTGAATGGGGTGAAAAATTCCTTCTTGATTCCAAATAGCAGTCAGATTTCTCCTTGGATCAACAAGCACTAACTAAATATTAATCCCAATACGAACATATATAGCCCTCTATGTTCTGCTCTTTTAAAAAAGAATCCAGGCCCTTTTTAAAAGCATCTAATGTATTCAATAGCACCACCTCTTCAGGCAGTAAATTCCATTCCTTTATTGTCCTTACTGTAAAAAATTCCTTCCGCTGTTGAAGATGAAATCTCCTTTCCTCAAGTCTAAGCGGGTTACCCCTTGTCCTGTACAAATAAAAAAACGAGTCAATGTGGTAAAAGAAAAAACGATAAAAGAGAAAGTAAAACACAACAACAGAGTAAATTAGAATAGGGTACTTTATTAACTATCATCAGGATAATATGGGTATATCGTTAATGCAAAACAGTCACCAGAACAGAGATAACAAAAACACAAATGTGAAATCAATTTAAAAAAATCACTTTCATGTTAAAATGGTGTTGACTGAAAACAAAACTATGACAGAAGCTTATTGTGAACATTATCTCCTACCGGGATAAATCTACTGTACCCCATGAGGGACACAAAGTAAAGTTGTAACACTTAACATCTGAGTGACTGCCAGTAATGTTTCATGTTTCATTAAGTACTTCCTCGGACAAAGGATATCTAATGCCTGTTGAGAACGACTACTAATGTATACTTTCAAACAAAAGGATATATGCAAAACAAATGGGTGCTGTATCACCATGACTGAAAAATCATAACACTTGTCCTGAAATCTCTCCAGTCACAGCATATGCATTCAAACAATCAACTGTAAATCAACTAATTGGCTTGTATCTATCTCCCACATATACATGCACTCAGATGGAAAAAGAGAAATTTGCCTCACTTAAGTCAGCATTATATGGAGATCTCCAAACAACACATTTCCGGCAAGTCATATTTTAATTATCGAACTATGTGACATACATCTTTAGTTTACTGGTGTAAACAAGGAAGAAGTAGAATACAAATTGAAACCTATTCAGTGATCATGAGCACACACACCTTACAGATGAGAATAATCACATAATATAAACATTTAAACAAATAATATATCAATCTTTATAAAGTGCAGACTACAATTAAATAGGGAAAAAGTCCTAAATAAATTACACATATGAGCCATGCTGGGGTTATCATAAGCCTCCATTGAGCGAATATATAGTGTTTGAAGGCTGTGAGAATACCCCAAAATGTGCCCCCTATATATTTATATATATATATAAATAATCAATGCCAGGGGGACATCAGGAGGGATCCGGATTTTCTCTAAAAAGAGTAAAATGGCACATAGTTCAGGATTAAAAGATCCTTCACTATGTCCATTTTTTATATATACACATGGTCACTCCCATGCCATGTAGGACGTAGGGGTAGCATGTTGAAAGTAAGCATTGTGGGTCAGAATGGGGATCACCACTGTGTGTTAGCCCCGCATACACTGACACCCCCAACCTTGTTACCTTGCCCAATTAACGTCCATAAGGCAAAGGAACAAGGCTGAGGGTCTCAAACAGTGTAAATTGGGATCTGTGGCTACCAGTGGACAATGGAACAAAACTGGAGGCCAAGCAGTGTGCATGGGGTTCTATGGATATCAGCGAGGAGGGGATCAGTGCACTGGTTGGTGTACTTTTATAACCCTTTGCGAGCCACAGGTTTGTGCAATGCACATCACTATGGCACTCAAAGGGTTAAGGGAGTGATGCTGTTCATGGTTCTGAAAGGATCCTCTCCACTATCATACTGACCAAGTGGGGAAGCAGAGGGAGTGTTCTCCGAATTCAGGGTCGTCTACTGCTGGTGATGTGTAAGGGAGTGCATCCCTACCACTTTGCCAGCAGTTCGACAACCCTCCATGCTTATGATTGATTGAGGGCTGTTACTGCAGGGCTGTTACTTCACAGAGATCCCAGTATCTCCAACCACATGTAGACAAAATTGGGACTGTGAACTCTGACAGCAGAGGCAGCTATTGGATCTTAGTGCATTTGGTGATCAGCCACATTAACATATAATCAGACCCAACTGAATGCATAATGTTTCATTATCCTGCATTTGCATATGGAAGTGACTTATTATACTGAATTTTCATATGGAAATTGGTGATTGTCAATGTGATAAATTAAAATTTGTAAACCTGTTAAAGGCATGTCGGATTATTGTCAGATTGACTGGTACATGATGTCAAAGACATGTTAATGCATACTGATGATGAGCCTTTGATACAGATCCAGCACAACATCATGATCCTGAGCTTTCTTTGACCTTTAATGTATCTCCCAAAGGGGTTAACAGCCCCACTGAAATCAGGGCCTTATTCATCAAGCAAAGGAGGTGTGATTCCAGAGCAAAGCAGATGTGCTGTAGTAGAAAAAGAAATATTCTATACATTTTCATTGATTTAAATGGAGCTTTAAATGGAGCAAATCAATGCATTGGATACCTCTCTGGCACTCAGAGGATTAACCCCTTAAGGACTGGGAAAATCTGAGGTCGTTTTCCCTTAAGGACTGGAGCAATTCTGACCTTTTTGACTATGTCTTTGTTCAACAGTGTTTTCCCTCTTAGGCTTTTATTCCACCCCCATAAATTATATACTGTTTTTCTACGCACAAATAGGGCTTTCTTTTGCTACCCCAATTATATAGATAACCCACCATTTACTTTTTGAAAATTAAAAAAAAAAAGTAAAAAAAAGTAAAAAAACACCATTTTTGATTTTTCTCTTGGGATCAATTGGCCACAAAGGGTTACATTTTTATGGAGACTGCATGAAAAGTATGACCGGTCAGTCATACCTACAAAATGCGCAGTTTAAATTGGCCACTGTCCCCCCTGGGTGAAAATCCCCATGTCCCTTTTTCCCACCCTATTTTGACACTTTTTTATACCTGGCATTTGGTGGTGTGTGTATAAGTGTATTACATGGCTCCACAACAATCACACTTCCAATATCGTTTAGTTATATACATTTTTCTTTAAATAAAAAATTTTTTTTGTAAAAAAAAAGTGTGTAATTGCAGGTCAAAAATTTACCTGCATTTAGCCAGCCTCCTGCACCAGCAGTGAAGGGGTTAACACCCCCAGCTGCTGTTTTTTTTTTTTTTACCACTAGGTGTCTCCCGTCTACTTCTGTCTCCCTTACTTTGATAGCAAGGGAGACAGAAAAAGAGGAGACACACAGAGGTAAGCATGCGTTGTGTGCTTACCTCTGTCTCAGTATGCCGGTACATGTGATCGCTGATACAGCGATCGCATGAACTGGCAGAAGCAAGAAGGGCTGAGACTGAATGCCCCGGTCTCGGAGTGCTCAGTCTCAGCCTGGAATTAATGATAGCAGCGTGCACGGAGGCACACCGCTATCATTTAAGCCATGACGGTCCTGGACCGTCATGGGTCGTTAAGGGTATAACAACCCATGACGGTGCAGGACCGTCATGGGTCCTTAAGGGGTTAACATTGCAACATGTTATCTTGTTGTGTAAGGCCTTTGGAGTGTAAGGATGTAAAGTGAAGAAATGGGCACCAATGGTGTTCAACAACAATAACTAATTTATATTTGTTAAAGAAATAGCACAATTGTAATGTGAAGTGATGCTAGTTTTATAACTCTAGTTTTACACACAGATCTTTGCACGGTCACCTTATTTAAGCGTTGCTCAGTACTGCGACAATGCATTTCACAACCATTTGGTCCTTATAGGATTAAACATGTCTGATTGCTACTGAATGACAGCAGCAGCAGCTTTGAAGGAGAAGCTTGCACTATGAAGCTGGTATCTTATGAAGAACTTGAGAATTCTGGTGCAAAATAAGGACAAATACAAATTACCATTGATTTACATGGGGCTTTTAACAAAAATATTGTGTTGGTGACCTCTCTAGCACTCAATGTGTTAAAAGTCCCATTTAAATCAGTGAGAATTTTATGAATTTATATTTGTTCCCTATGGTGCATCTGGTTTGCTTCACAACTGATAAACCCTCTTTTGTGGCCAGTTGTGTGTAACTGTTCTCCCAGTCTGTTATAAAAGCTGGAAAAAGGATCTATTGGCCATAGGGATTGAATATTTCTCTAAAATCCATGTAAGTATTAATTGTGGCAGTTTGTTTCCTAGTTGTAAACATTATTCATCTGATATTTTAATCTAAAGGACAAGTCACAAATTAGCATATATACCCTTAATGGGTAAGAGCTTCAATCTCTATGCATAAAATGTATCATGTGTATGAATATTCCATGAACTCATCATGTAAAGTGAGCAAGGAACATGAAATGGAAGCTTTGAGTTATGGTTTTGATTACCTCAATTCTTCTTGGTTAGACAAGATCAGAATTATATAGCTGTAATAATCATAAAAGCAGGATAATCTCTACTAGTTACCATATTCTACATTTACTGAGCTTTTTCATCTTGGATGTTGCATTTATTCACTTTTATAACACAGGCAATAAATATTCTGTTCACTTGGGTCATTTTTATGGGATCTATAATGATTTCAGCTGAGGGCCAGTGCAGCACATAATGAGAACAACTTTTTGCCTTATACAAGGTCCTTATTCACAAATTGTGGGGCAATCCAACTGCATCATAGTGGACAAATGGATGTTTAACCCATTCAATGCATTGAAGACCTCTCTGTCATTCAAGTTGTTATAATCACCTTTTACATCAATGGGAGTTTTGGGGATAGCCATTGTCCCCAACAATGCAGTTGATTTGTTCCATAATCACTCTTCATTTCTTTTGTGAATAAGGCCCTAAAGGACTTTTGCACAAGGGCAATTCTGGAACAAACCATCTGCATCATAGCGTAAACGTTCTATTAATTTGAGGTGCCCCCAATGAATTTGCATTGTGCTGGAGCAGGGCTGTCCAAGTCCAGTCCTCAAGGGTCACTAACATGCCAGAATTTAGGGATTTCCCTATTTCCCTGAATATGCACAGGTGAGTTAATCAGTGGATCATTCACTTTGATGACTCAGTTACCTGTGCTTACTCAGGGAAATCCTTACATCCTGCACCGTTGGTGGCACACATGATAAGGTATATTACATTGGATGATTTACAGGTGAAGGTAAGGGAAGGGAAACCGGGTGCTACTGGTGGTCACTTACCACCCCCAGCTTGAAGTGCTATGCAAAATATCAAGAGAACTTCAAAAGAAATTACATACGGATGAAAGACTTAAGAAAATATTCCCACAGCCTCCCTTACTCTCCTTCAGACAGCCTCCCAATTTGAAACAACTGATGGTGAGAAGTGCCCTGAATAAAAATACAAAAAATGACACATCTCCCTGTCTACAAAAGAGATGTGAAACCTGTGCACACATTTACACCACGGACAACATACCAATTCCAAACACCCAGTTACACCATAAGATCAATGGTACCTTCACCTGTAAATCATCCAATGTAATATACCTTTATCATGTGTGCAAAATGCCCAACAGCTCTGTATGTGGGAGAAACTGGACAAGCACTACATAGGAGATTTAATTCCCACAGATCCAGTGTTAATAACAAAAAGACAGAGACACCAGTGGGAGAACATTTTTGTCAAAATGGGCACAGTGTCAAGGATATTAAGTTAACTGTATTGATGGGACTGTTCCGCACTCAGAGGGACAGAAAGGTATGGGAGGTAAAATTAATGTTAAAATTTAATGCAATTTGTAGTGGTTTAAATAGAGATAAAGAGTTCTTATCAAAATACAATTTAGTTGATTGACCTTTCCAACAGACCCAAGAGCATTGTAAATACCTCTAAAGCCTCAGAGGAAGAGTGCAATTTACCATTGACTGATCAAAGATATCTGGATCTGGATTGAGACAAATGTTTTCATATTTATCTGTATAACATGCCTGAGGAAGAGACCTAAGGACTTGAAAGCATGCATTTAAATCTGCTTAGTTAGCCAATAAAAGGTATCAAAAACTATATTTGCCTCCTGTATTTCTACGGCTAACACGGTACCAACTCTCATCATTTAAGTCAATACAGATTTGGGAAATTCTCATTAGTTCCCTATAATACAACTGGTTTGCCTCTAAAACTGTCCCCCTATGATGTCTTTGATTTGCTTCTCTTCATCTTGCTGAATATGACCCTAAGAGACATAAATCAAAGGCATTATGGTAACAGATTAAGGTTCTCTGAGCTCCCATTGACTTAAAGGAGCAGTAAACTTTTTTTATGAAAAAATATATATTGTAGGGATATTCCTATTGAGTAAAATAAAGGGGCTCCCACTGCCGAGAGATTTATATTTCCAGAGTTATTACAGTTTAAACCCATGTTTTGTTACATTAGCAGTGCCCTCTAGTGGTCAAATTCTAATTAGATTTCCTGATAGATTCTAATGGAGAGGAAAGTCAGAAAAGGTAGAGACATACAGTTCTCCATAGAATGTGATAGAAAGTGCCTGTCACTTCCTGTCAGTTAGAACTATCAGGAAGTAAACACAGTAAATTCACTTCCTGATTATTTAAACTGCTATAATTTTTGAATAAAACATCTGACAGTGATAGGAGTGACCTTGTTTTATTCAGCAGGAAATGCTCTGTAAAATATGTGTTTTCATAAAAAAGTTTACTGCTCCTTTAAATTGAATTGCAGTCGTAGATCTCTCCACTATTGAATAGGTTAAAGTCACAATTAATTAATTTTAAATGTGGGGGAATATGTCATTTCCCCCTAAATTGCAGCTGGTTTTCCACAAAATTGCAGATATTTAGCTTCCAGAAATGCAATATTTATTTTAAATGAAATTGTTTTAAATTATTCTTATGTTATATGGGCTAAATCAGAAACTGAAATCCCTTAAAGGAGAACACACTTTTTAGTAATAAGCATTACTTACTTTACCAGAAAATCCTAATGGCCCCTTTGTTGAAGAGATATAACATCTTCAGTCGGTCTTGGATGTCGTGTGTGTCCATGGAGACAGTGATGACTGTTGTTAGCGGGACAACAGGACATCAAACTCTGCTCACTACACAAGCTAATCTTGCTTGCAAGCAAAGGAGACTAGAATTTGTTACAGTAGTTATATCTATTGTGGATAAGGCTAATACTTGCATTTTGTAAATTTGACCTATTTGACAGTCAGTAATATTGGGAGCAATGGTTAAATATAGAAAAATTATTCCAGACTATATGAGACACTAGAATAATTTTTCAGACCATACACCTGCATTAATGAAATTTTCTAGCTACTTACAACAAAATTACCCATTTTAATGTGCTTGCACCAAGGGGAAAGACACTTGGGCAGTTGTCTTACCTGAATGCCTTGTTTATTGAAATATATTATTAACCCTTTGAGTGCCAGAGAGCTGTGAATGCATTGCTACGAAATGTGTTGCTTACCTTTTCTGGAACTCAAAAGGTTAAACAAGACATAGAGGAAATGATACAAGTTTATACTATATACAAGGTATAGGGTAGTCATAAGAGCATGCTGGCATCAAAGCCCTGATGCTGGAAGAGACTGCTAGTATATACTATAGGATTATATACTGTATTGAGAAACTCAATTGCAGCACTAAGATTATTCAAGTGGGAGAGATCTTAGTACAGAGGCTCAATAGAATAATATGGAAACTGGAGAAGCACTATAGCTGGAGAAGTTATCTCCACATCATTCTGAATTGATTGGTCTGGAAACAGAGTTGTCCCCTTATCAGACAAATTAATCTGCATTCCAAATCATGTCAGTTTCACTAATTTCCAATTGCAAGTCATTGACGTAAGCCTAAATAGTCTAGATGTCCCATCTGCAAGATAATGCTAAGGTCTAATCCATGATAAAATTACTTTTAAAGTTGAAATATAATCTAATATCAAATTACGTTGTCCAAGAGATGAACTAATTGCTTTTCATTAGCTCTTGCTACCAATATTTATAATTGTAAAGTGGAGCAATTCTAGAGCAAATCAACGACAGTATAGAGAGCGAATACAAATAATCTTTGAAATACAAAATGCTTAGGGTCCCATATCAATACATCTACTGGGAACTTTAGGGTTTTTTTGCATTTCAATAGCTGTGTCAGCTGACAAAAGATCTGATAAGGGATTTTAGTAAAAAACAAACAAACAAAAAAAAACTCGCTAAAGTGAGTCCCCTATCAAATCTTTAGGGATAATGCAGTCTATTAAATGGCAACTTGTGGCATTTTTTTTCTTCTCTTCAACAGGCCAAAATTAGTCTAAATTTAGCAGCCAGCAGAATTTTTTTTTTTTTGCTGGCATTTTTTCATAGCACATGTCATTGAATTGCTTACTGTGGTTGAAAAAAATGCCATCACCTGTTTTTTTTTGGCGTCGGCTGCCTTTAAATCAAGACCTTAGACTGTAATCTCCTTGTTGTAGGGACCTCTCTTCTAGTGTTTCTATGAATGTGACACTTAAATATACATCTGTAAGGCACTGTGTACATGTGGCACCATATAAATAAAGATACACATACTATCTGGCTTACAGGCAAAGCAGTGATCAGGTATTAATGAAATAGCTGATCACAAAAATAAAAGGGGTGCAATGAGCAGATGTCACTAGACTTCAAAGACCTAAGAACTGTAGAGTGTATGCGCCAGTATGCACTAAAGAGATTATATCCTGTAGTACAGACATTTGAAGCAAATGTCAGTGCATATTTGTATATGCAACACACCAATAACACAGATGATGCTGCCATGGTGAAGCTATTCCTCTGCACAGTTACCAAAAATTAGGGTGCATTTTACCCTAAGGAGCAGTTCAAATAGACAAGTGCAGCAACTGATGTTCACTTATTATTGTAGCATGTTGCAACTTCCTTGCAACTACACACAGTTGCAGTAGTGAATGCATGCATGACTGCTTATGTGACTGCCATGCATTCACATGGCATGTGAACATGCACCAATCATCTATGGCTGACATCCATATGAGAAAGCCCACTTTCCTGCAGTGCACACCACTTGGTCTCTTGGGAAGTGCCCTGATAGTTAGACCTTCTAAACCATGTTTAATGTGCTCTGGTTATCTGTCATAACACTTCAGTTGTAAGTTCTGCTATGTGATTTTACCAATTTAGAGTGCTAGAGGATTAAATAAATATGTGTACCTATGAATAATAGGTGTTGGGGAACTGAGGAGATATGTGCGATTCATATTTAATCCTTTTTTGGTTATTATACTAAGCTTGTGTGAGATGTGTTGTAAACTGTGACTCAGAAGTGTACTCAGTGCCATACATATTGCAATTCATATTTATATGTTTGTTATGCTGAAGTTGCTTGAAATATTGTACAGTAAAGTCAATTTTGACTTTAGTGTAAATTCCTTAAACTTTTCTGAAAACCCCAATGTTTCATAAAGTTTACTAGCTTGATGTTTTTTGTAGAAAGAACATTAAGACATTTTTAATTCAGCGCTTTATATTCTTTCAGGAAATACACTTTTATGTAGTGTTTGTTTCAGCTGTTTTAGGGTAGTTATACCTTGTAACCAACAGAATATGCATTTTAGGTCATGAAGTTGAAAATAACCTTTTGCATTTCTGTTAACTGAGGGTCTATGCACACAATGCATCTATGTAAAACTGTACGTACTGTAAAATCTGAAGCATAATGTTCACTTTTTTTTACATTTTTTCAGATTATGTAAAGTGGGGGAATACATATTATACACGAGAAAATTTTAATGTAGGTATCTGAGGCCCTTTGATTTGCACAATGTCTATTGCTGATTCCAATGAATAAAAATCTGTCTGGACTGGGATAAAACCCTAAATATGTATTACTTCATGTTGTTTTATATTGTGTTTTCTTTATAGGAACTTTGATTTGTAAGTGGAGTGATTAAAAAAAAGATGCAGATGAACTACGAAGAACAGGATCTGTGCCACAGCATGCGGCAGGCATTCATTTGATGCCCATGTCCTCTTTATCATCCTGTCAGGACCTAGGTTCTGACAGGGTACTATCCTAGTTTCAAAACACATTGATATTGTTCTTTTTAGTTCATCTGCATCTTTGTTTTTTTCAATCCAGTTGCAAAAAAAAAAACAAAACTCAAATGTAAAACCACAGGCCCTAATACATATTCAGGTTTTTTTAATCATTCCAGATGAAACACATGAAGCTTTGTATAAACAGATTTTTCTCCTTTATTGAAAGCAGCAATATAAATTTAGCAGATCAAGGGGGATGAGATAACTGCCTTTCAGTTTTTTTGAGGCTAGAGGGAGGGAAATCATGGGTGCTTATTATACACGATCATTTTATTTTTTTCCATAAAAACATGGGTATAATGTGCACTTTCATATTATACACAGGTAACGTGAGTGTTATACCCTACATATTATGGTATTTAGTACTGGTGTAATTGAGGGATTCAGGACTTTCTAAATAATTGAAGCTTTCACAAACAACCTAAATATTTTTGCTACATTGTGTATGATATTATCAAAATAAGTTTCTTTTATTGGTTTTATATTTATGACATCTTGTTGCATGATGCAAAAATTATATAGGATGGAGATGGGGGTCACTTCCCTTGTCCTGAGGAAAATGTGGAACCCACATTGAAACATTGACATCAAGGGCCATATGCTCAAAGGGATAATGACAAAAAATTGTCGTATGAATGACAAGAATAAGTAATTGAATGCATGAACGACATATTTTCTATAGAGTATACAACAAAAAACTAGTAATGTCCGTTGTGTAAGACACAACTCCAGAATTGACGGGCAAAGGGGCGTGGCAAGGGCATGGCTAAACTATTCTCCAGTGTCGTACAGAGGAAAAGAAAATTTGTCGTAACTAACGACAAAAAATGTCTTTCAAAAGACAAAATTTGTACGTTAAGAAAAAAGTGGAGGGAATGTGAGAACTTTTGTCTTTAGTTAAGATGTCCTTAGGACATTTTTTAAGACATTTTTGTCGTTAGTTAAGACATTTTTTGTCGTTACATACGACAGTTTCAGTCAGGACAAACGACATATTTCCAATCATAACCGTCACTCTCTGAAAATATTAATGAGCCCAATGACACTGTACTTTGAAAAGTTGTTACAAACGACAAAAGCTATTTTGCTGCTTCTTTGAACATACGGCCCCGAGCAAATACAACCTTTTTGATAAGTCCTGAGTGTGCCGGCTCTTTTTTCTATGTTTATTGTATGGACTCTCATGTGGCTGTGGCACCTGGGCATTTACCATGATAGTGAGAGTGCTTCCCAACTGGATATATATATATATATATATATATATATATATATAATATCAGTTTTAACTGTGATAACTTTGGAAAAAGCATTTCCCAGCAGTGAGAGCACTTTTGTTCAACTCCGTAGGAAATGCCATATGAAATCTTATATTCACTTCCACAATGAGTGAAAAATAACAGGTAAACAGCAGACTTATTGTCTGACACACCAAGTAAATATACGGATTTACTGAAATCCCCAGATATGTAAATGTCTGTATAGGACAGTCTTATCCCGCTGTAAACATTGTTACAGTGAAATCAGGAGTAAACATTTCCATCACCCTCACACAAGTGAATAAGACATGACCAGGGATCTTTTGACCTATGATTCAGTGTATGTTCCACATGCTTCAATTTCCTACAGAGGTAGACTATACTGGTAAATCAACAACAACTACTGAAATTGAGGTTCACAGAGCAATCAGTGATACAAGAAAAGATTTGAAGATGTAAAATCCATTCCACACCTGTGGCTAAGCATTTTCTGAGAAATAGATATACTGTTAGCTAGTTACTGTATGTTTCCAAGCAATTGAGCAAATTTCCAAACTCAAGAGAGAATCTTTCTACTGTTGAGGAGAAGAAAGAAATACCTGGCTAGAAAATTCAATAATCCCCATGCTTATGGAATGAATAGTGAACATGCTTTTCCTGCAGTCTTCGAATACTAAAATATTACACTGAAGCTTTTATTTTAAGTATATATGTAAGGAAACGCTTTCTGAATACTGATGGTCTGCATGTGAATTTTTAGAACCACTGGAGTGTGGGAATCTTTATCTGTCCATTGTGGAACAATTAGTTTGCACCAGAATTGTTCTTTCTTATTGCACCAGTTACAGTCAGACAATTTGTCAATGCAGCCTCTGAAAAAATGAGTCCATCCTGAAATAATCTGTGTTCTTTCTATTTATATGAAAAAGTAATTGTAAATTTAACCCCTTAAGGGCCAAAGGGTTGTGAAAAAGCAATGTAGAGTATTGTGCTGCAAACCCTTCTGGTTAGTAAATGGTTAAGGGCTTTATTCATCTATCAAAATAGTTGCAGGTCTGGAAGAAATACAATTACAATTTACATTGGTTTAAAATGGGCAAAAAACTATATATATATATATATATATATATATATATATATATATATATCCTATATAATAATTCGCTAAGTTGTGTGTAATGCCCGACATGCGCAGTAGACACTGCTGCGCGTGCGGCAGTCATGCGCAGTACAGACTGCCCGCGCCGCAGCTGATACAGAGCTGGGCGCTCAGCTCTGTATCAGCAGTGGCGCGGGCAGTCTCTACTGCGCGTGACTGCCCTGCGACCAGCTGCCAGAGGCACTGTGGCCCGTGTAATGGGCTCTTCAACTAGTATATATATATATATATATATATACACATATATATTACACACACACACACATACATACTCATCACACATGCTGAATATTTGCAGAAAGGGACAGAGCAAGATAAATGTTTTTTCAAATGAAGACTCCTGTAAACAATGTTTTTTTTTTTTTCAAATGCTTTATTGAAATATCAAGAAATATACAAAATATTGAACAAAGAAGCAAAGTACAATTGCATGTATAATTAGACAAGCCGAA
Organism: Rhinophrynus dorsalis; assembly: GCA_037306005.1. Taxonomy (NCBI): domain Eukaryota; kingdom Metazoa; phylum Chordata; class Amphibia; order Anura; family Rhinophrynidae; genus Rhinophrynus; species Rhinophrynus dorsalis. The sequence goes on from CM074723.1 coordinate 187,792,317, forward strand.
TAGCGATATACTTATTAGTGAAAAGAGTCAACCTGTCTTAGCATAGTACACTCATTTAAAATAGATCAGATAAATAACATAGGAAATCAATTCCAAAATAGAGCTATTGAAAAAATCTGAAATGTTAAAGCAGGACTTTGCTTTCTCCCCAAACATTGGGTAGCTAAATACAAACATGGGCTAGTAATAACTCTTAGCGGATTTCAAGGAAGTAAAGCAAGAAGAGAAGTATAAAATAACAGAAACAAGTAGACTACAGCAGAAAGAGAATGCATAAAAGGGAAAGCAAATTAGAAAAGATACAGGAAAGAAGATAAGCGTGGACAGAATGGACACGGTAAATAACCCGTCATCCTGCCGGATATACACGCGGAGACCTCCAAAAAAGGGGGTCATGGGGGGGGGATAGTGAAAGACTGGTATATAGACATGCCAAAGAGATGCATGGCCCAGAGCCAGCATATACATATCTAAGCTTACACCATAACCGAGCAAAGAGCTAAAGAAGCAGGTATCGGTGAAGTAGAGATGCATACTAACATTATAGCATAATACAGGAATAACTATACAAGGTAAAAGAAACATCTGCCGTATTCGCAGTAGACATTAAGCTAGAGGATCAATGCAGCAGAAAATTGAAGATCGCGGAGCGAACCGAAATCAGCTCTCCTCCGCGATCCACAACATAACAAATACACGTCAGGTATACATTAAAGGACACTGAAAAAACAAGTAAGTCTCTCTTGAGGCATATATGGCATTTGAACCCAGAACACTAGGTCAGTCTCTGGAACATAGGAACACTTATGCTAGATCCCAAGCTTGACAAAGGACAATAAGCGATCAGGGTCTACCCCTCTGGGCCCAAGAGGGGGACCCCTACACTGTCCAGTATAAGGTAGCAGACATAAAAAAAAGACCAGTGTTCCTCAAGATGTGATAGCAGAGTAAATTACCCTCATCCAGGCTCGGAGCAATGTTCCATAGATCTGCAGCGAGGTGAAGAAAGTAAGCATACAGCACTACAGCACTGGCAGACGTGGATCCCAGGGTCCCAAGGATGAGCATCTTGTATAATCTTTAGTGCACCCGAAGCACATAAATTCATGGACCACTCCACCAATTCTTCCAGACAGGCACATTCCTCCGAAAACTCCAAGGGCTCCCTAAACAAGGGCCATAAAGTAGATTTCCTCACCTCCCCAGAGTCAGAGCTAGTTATATCAGCATTGACAGTGTAACTCCTCTCCCACTGCTGCTCGAGAAGGAGGCTCTTAGGAGAATCCTGTAGATAATTCGAAGAGCAAGCATGCAGGCATAACTCTGCTTCTAGAGGCATCTGCTTCTGCATCGTGCCCTCTTGATTTGTTCCATAGGGAACCAGCCGCGGTAAGTTAGTGCGTAGATCAGCAACCTCTTCCTGCACAGTCTCCCAAATCTCTGCCACCAAGGTCCGGAGCTCCTCCTTAGTCAGAAGATGGGAAATATCTCCCCTCGTGAGACATCGAGAGGGAGAGGTAGGTAGCTGAGAGCATAGAAACATGTCCGGCGTGTGACTTAATGGAATGTGGACAGTCAAACCTCCCTGCAGAAGCAACATCCAGGCGGAGGAAATCTCTACGGCGGGATGAAACCAGGGCCTAGGCACTGCGGTTTCCGTACGGTTAACAATCGGGTAGAATACCACAAACACAAACTGGAACACCGCCTAGGGTGCTTAGCCGAAATAGGCTGTAAAATTCAGAAAAAATCTCTCAGTAAGAGGTTAAATAATAGCAAAAAAGGCATGTTGGGCCTAGGAGCCTCACCAGCATGCGTCTGTTCAGTACAGCGGTAGCTCCGCCCCCCTAAACAATGGTTTTTAATGTGCAGTTCACTTAATCCAGAATTGCACCTCTTTAACTTTGGCCCTTATTTATGAAGCTAAAAAAGGTGCAATTCTGGAACAACATTTTTTCTTAGCTCCTTTGAATAGATTCAGCAAATGAATCCCATATGTTTCCCATATCTCTACCTCAGAAATATAGTTCACTTTTTTGGGCCTCATCAGTGAGGTGCAACTGGTTTAGCCTTACACTGGAATCCATATCTCTGCATTATCTCATAACCATATGGAGACACCTTAAAGGGATAGTAATACTTCGTTTTAACTTTATTTTATTTTGTAGGCATTAAAAAAACATGAAGAATGATATAAGTCTTCTCTCTCAAACCTTTATGGTTTAAGAGATATTCACAAACAAAGTATCCCCCCCTGTTCAACCAGATCAGAAGGGAGGTGCCCAGGTAGACTGCAGAGAGGGACAATCTTCAATTAAGATAAGGGAAAAAGCTGAAAAACTTGTCAAGGGGGCAGGGCTTTCATTGTTTTCATACAAAGAAAATTGTCCCCTGCTGTTATCTGTCTGGTCTATGGACTGCATTCCACATCTGATAAGAGATTGTTTACACTAGGTAAAAGGGGAGGGGAGGGGAAACTTTGCTTGTGAATATCTCATAAACCATAAAGGTTTGAGAGATAAGACTTATATCATTCTTCATATTTTTTTAATGCCTACAAAATAAAGTAAAGTTAAAATGAAGTATTACTATCCCTTTAAGTGTTTTCCAAAATAAAAATAAAAAAGTGGAAATACTCACTGCTCTATGGCTAGTCACCACGCCAAAGCTCCATGTTTCAACTCTCTACAGCTATCCTTAAAATGTCCTTATTCCTTATCAATAGTGTTGGTATTTATAAAGTATTCTAGTTACGTTTATAAATGTGGAGACTGCACAAAATAAGAACAGGTTAGACATAGCCTTAAATATTTGCTGAATATTCTGTCGCTAAATTCTTATAAATACACCACTCCACTTTTAACAAACTTCCTTACAACATTAAAAAAAAATGTACACAGCGTTATCTCCTCAGAAACTGTGCTCAATCTTTCTAGAACTCCCGGAGAGTACCAGAGACAATCTTATAGCATTTTTTAACACTTCTTTTTGGGTTGATTCCATTTTATAAATCTCCCCCTATATGTCTGAGGTTAGTTCTTACTTTCATGCAGTGGAGACTCGCCTGACAATTCTTCACTGGATAAATTGAAATGCACAGAAAAATGTATCTTACAATTAAAATATTATACTTATTATTATTAGCTTGTAATTACAGAGTTATGTGTTTTTGTAAAAATTAAATTCAAACCTAAAGCATGAGTTGAAGTGCATACATTTATTCCAGTCCACACATTCTGGTTCTAGTTAATTATGTTTTATTTCTGGTCTTTCATATGCAGTGGGATTACCTAAACCAGGGCTTATAATTTTAAGTCCTTTGCTACTAGCCATACCTGAAAAGTTACTCGCCACTGCAAGCCAAAACATACCCACCAGGGCAGAATTTCTACTCGCCAGGGCTAAAGTTTCACTCGCCATTGGCTAGTGGCGTGTGGAAATTTTGAGCCCTGACCTAAACTGTTGTAAGTAAAATAACTCTCTCACCCTAGACCCTCATGAACATAAGCCCTGTGTTCAAGAGCAAACCAGTTATTCTGGATGAAAACCATCTGCACCACAGCAGACAAATGCAAATTCCCATTGTTTCAAATGAGATTTTAACCTCTTGAATGTTTGAGCGATCTCCAACACATTGGGGGCTATTTACTAAGGCATGACAAAGTGGTGATAAAATTGAGATGACTTCTCCAGTGATATCACTTCTCCAGTGCCTATGTTATTCTATGGAGCCAATGCACTAAGATTTCTTAGGTTTTAGAGATCTTAGTGCATAGGCTCCATAGAATAATCTAGGAACTGGAGAAGTGATATCACTGGAGAAGTCATTTCCTCTTTATCACCTATTTATCACCCCTTAGAGAATAACCCCCACTGAGCAGCCCCTCTTCACTCAATGGAAATTTTGGAAATGTGCATTTATCTCCTATGCTGCAGTTTGTATCAGAAAATTCCCCAGTTCCAATGCATTTCAATAGAGCTTTTTAAGCCCAATTAAATTAGGAATTTTTATCTGTCCTCTATGGAGCAGTTGGTTTATTCCAGAATAACTCCAGTTTGCCTTTATAAATCTGGGCCATTGTGCTGCTAGTGTTCAGGGAAAGGTGTGGTGAGCAAATTTACACATCACTTTTTTATTGGAATAGTACCAACTGGAAACACATTTTTCTTCCTGGATAAATAATTTACTAGTGTTTTAAAGGATGACTGAATTAGCATATGCCTTTATTAAAAGGTACACAGACAGGATCTGAAGATAACTACTATTCTTGTAAAAAAATGAGTACCTTTGTTTGTAAACTTAACAGATGTTTTGCCTTTATAATAAAAAAATTGCTACAGTTCGAATGTAAAGATCCATTCACAAAAATGATCTGTATGCTTTTGAACTCTCTCTCTCCTAGGACCTATTCATATATCTTACATTTTCAATGATAAAATATGAAATTTGGGAAATATAGGTGAGGCAAAAAGTGATGGATATGAAGTTACCTAAATTCATATGTATATTGTCTCACTGCATAATATACTTTTATCACTATCTCTATGAACTTTTTTTTATTTTCTGTTACCTCATTTATAAAATGTATTGATTGAAAATAATATATTAGACTAGATTTAAAGCCCATGTACATGGGCCAATACTGGTGGCATTGTAGTCATGTGCAGTACTGACTACCTGCGCTGCGGCTGATATGGAGTGGGGCCCTCAGAATTCAGACCGTAGTCCTCTCTGCGCACCTTCCTGGGACCAAGTCGTCCCGCTTGGTCCCAGGAAGGTGCGCAGGGAGGACTTCGGTCTGAATTTGGAGTGCCCTACTCCGTATCAGCCGCAGCACCACCAGTCTATACTGCACATGACTGCAGAAAGCTCAGCCGTCTCTACTGCGCATGACGGCTTCTGACAAACATCCTTAGCGAATTATAATATATGATTTAATTTTAATCTATTAGTGTCCTCTTGTACAAAAGAACATATTACATGGATAAAAGTATTGATACTAGTATACTGAAGAGCTTCTGTTTTTATTTTTTCAGGCAAATAATGCGCAGGGAAAAACAATTAATTGATAAAAGAAAGCATATAATAGAAATAATTGATCATATTATTAGGGAAGACAGAATAAAATAAACATTTCTGCATGCTCACATTAATTTTGGCATGTGGCATACAGCAGTACTTGCTTGTCATGAGTCATCGCAGCATGGCTTTCAAATTTCAAAAGATGTTGTATTCCAAAATTCAGTCAATTATTTTCTATATTACCATTAAATACTGTACTTTAAGTTCTTTACCCAGTGTCATTAGAAAATAGGCTATGCTGGTATTCATAAATTTGAACCACTGAGTTTAAGCATAATGGATAAAAATTATATTAATTTAACATCCGCATTTGAATCTTGATGTATAGAGACATATTCAGTAGACCAAAGAACATTTTGTTCAAACCACTCTGGCAAAGGCACATTAGAGGTAATGATGTTGCTGTTTCCTAGCTTTCAGAATAAACTGTTGGCACAAGACCCTCAAATGTGCTGGTTTTTATATTGGTATCTACTCTATAGCTCAGTTCAGTTACAAGCACTTTTTGTTTATCTTTTTAAAGATGGCAGTGATCACGACTTTGAAATCAGTTAAATGAGTTCAGATTTTAAAAAGTGTTAGTATGTATAAGAATTGATTTTCTGAGACTTATATAAAAAACATCGCAAAACATCATATAGGCATGGGAAAGATGTGCCAAATAGTCCTATATAATCATTTGGAGAACATGTTGTTTCATACCAACTAAGTTACCATATGTGTATATTGAAGACATGTATGATTGTGAAACAATGGCCAATCCCTTCTGCAATACAATGTGCAACATGCAGATTTATGGAAACATGTACGTCTCTGTCATATTATGAAACTTGCTTTTGCAGATATAAACTCCCAACACATTTTTAAAAGGACATCACAAGTAGTGGTACGCAAAAGCTCTCGCCATGTTCCTGTGAGAAATCCAGCAAAAACCACGTTGTCTGCTTTTCCGTGGGAAAATCCACTTTAAAACCAGCTATTACAATCTTTCGAGAAGAAGAAAAAGTGCGCTCCCTAGTGCAATATATCTTGCCAATAAAGGACCACCACCAGTAAAACAACGTACTCACACACTGCCGGAATGTGGAATGAGGGTTCGTAGATCATATTGTGTCCCGACACTGTTCTGTAGTACATAATAAAGATCCAAAGTATCTAAAGATTACCTCTTAGAGGTTTGTCAGTGCTGAATCACCGAGAGTTATATTGGATGTTTATGCTAAATTCTATGGTGCCTGGCGGACTCAATGAGAGCACAGAAAATATATATTAATTATAAATCACTAATTATTGTAATTACACAAAATCATTTTCTATTACATTATCTTAATGAGAGCACTGCTTAAAATTTTGTTATATTAATATTTGTCTAATTATATTATTAGTAATATTTTTATGTCACATATATATAAATGTAGATATTATGAATTATCACAATATATATCATTAATGGTTTATATGATCATAGTAATAATTATTTATAATTCTTTTGTGTTATTGTTACAGCTTACCTTGACTTCAGCATCATTTCAGGTGCGAGTCTTCAAGCATGCTGCAGGCCTCTGTTTTATCTGTTTGCTCACTGTAGTCTCCTCCTACCAACTTCCTACTTCCTCCCTCTGAGCTGCTCCTCCTACTTCCTGTGGAGGGGTTTAAAAGGCAGACTGAGGCCTGACTCAGATGCCCTTGGGTTGTTGTTCAAGCAGCTCTGTACCTTGGGCTCCGTGTAGGACCTGGCTAGTCTTCCATCCAATCTAGTGCTGACCTTTGGCTTTGTCTGACTATTCTTTTGCCTCACCCCTAATAGTGGACATCGAATCTGGTGCAGACTTCTGGCTCTGGCTGACTACCTGAACTGTGTATGACCCGGGTTGTCTGACTACTCCCTCTGGTGCTGACTAGTGGCTCTATCTGAATATTCATTTGTCTTTTCCCCTGATGATCAGACACCCAAAATAGTGCGGGCCTAGGGCTCTGGTAGACTTGCATCTGACTGCAGGCGTAAGTCAGTTCACTCATTTCGTCGGATCAAGATCCTGAGTTCCAATTCCTGCTCCTGGTTCCTGTTAAGACTACCAGTGGCTAAGGCCTAGTCTCCAGCAGTGTGGTCTAGCTTTGCAGCCTATTATTCCTGACAATAGTGCTTGCTGGTTGGTAACCTTCTGCTTGTTCCTGTAATTGTTGGTTCTTTCCATCTAATTGTTAATAAATTGCATTTACCGTACCGTACTGACTCCTGAAATTCTCTGGGTAACCGTGACAGTAATGTGTATATATTGTTACACTTATGATAGTAATTTAGATTTTTTCTGGTGCTCTCTTTGGGCTTTTAGACATCATAATTAGAGATGGGGTACTTGTGGCACTGTGGAAATTTATTATTTCTTGTATCATTATTATTTGTATCATTTTATGTATTATTTATATTTTATTTTATAATTTTTTATTTTCCATTATTTATTTTTTATTTATTATTTTTCTTTATATTATTATTTATGTTTATTTATATATATATACATATATACACTTTATATATATATATATATATATATATATATATATATATATATATATATATTATATTGCTTTATTATTTGATTAATTAATTTATTTTTCATTTGATTTATTTATTTAATATTATTATTTATATTTATTTATTATATATTATTTGGTTCATATTTATCTTTATTTTTAAGAATTTCATATTATTATTATGTTAGAAATATTATTTTTTTAGATTGATATACAGTATATGGATTTATGTTAGTATGTATATGGTACTATAATCTTGCAGGTGTATATGTTCTACCAGGGAATATATACGTTTTTATGGAATCAATCTTTTCTCTTTTCCCTGATATTGAAAGTAATTTTTTATTTGACTTGGGTGTTCAGACTGTCCATCCGTGTAGTACCTACTGAGTTCCAGTTGTTTGGAATGCAGATTGGTGCCTTTTCTGTCACTTCTGGATTCGGGGAGATGCCGAGCTTTCCTCTCGTGAGAGTTTCATTTAATCTCATGAGATGTAGGTCATGCGAGCAGCTCTTTCCGTTTGTGGGTCTTTATAATGGTCAGGAGGTAATGGCTGATACCAGGTATTTAAGAAGCCCGAAACTCAGGGGTAGGTGAAAATTTCAATTAGTTTTACCATAATATTGGTTTTTTATTCGTACCTGTGTGATTTGAAAAAGGGGCAAGTCCCCGAAATGCATCATTTAGTATTAATAACAAAAATTATACACACTGACTTTTTTTTATACATAAGGCATTATTATAGTGTATTTTTGTATACTTGTAATACATTTTTACTACTACTGCTGGAGGACCTCAAGCTTTATTTTCTGAAGATTTAGTGACTGAAACAGGTCAGTCTGAGTTTACCCCGTTTGCTCTAGCTGGTTTCATTCAACATCAGCTACTCTACTACCAAATTGTGAGTACAAGCACAAGAGAATCTGATATAGAAAATAGTTTGTGCATATAGATACCTGTTTGGTGATTTGCGCTCTTCCTTTCCATATATTACAATCTTTGCATTTTTCGCCCACTGGCCAAAATTCTTCGCCATTTTTTCAATGGCTAGAAAGTTTCCACCCATTGATTTACGTGTTTTTTGCCTTTTCACTATAAAAACGTGACATATTCCAGGAAATGAGACACAATAGAAGCAGGTACAGAACGAGGTAGACGTGCTGTGCTGTTCTACTGTGATTTTTCAAAAATTGAGGCAAGAGAGGCTCATAGTGACTGCTATCACTATGAGAAAGTTTAAAAATAGTAAAAGGAGGAATTGAAAGGACCCTTATGTGTCTACTGAGTCTGAGGAAGAGGAGAAAGTGAGCACTACAATACCAATGCTGTCCAGTCCTCCTAAATCACCCCTAGGAATCTTGAGGAATTTAATGGGAAGGGAGGAAGAAAAGGGTAGTAGTGAGAGCAGGACAGGTCAACTGTCTATGCCTGCTGCCAGACGTGCTGCCCCTGCTGCCACCATTGTGTACCTGCTGCCAAGCGTGCTGCATCTGCTGTCAGATGTGCTGCCACTGCTACTGCTACCACCATTGCTGTACCCGCTGTTAGAAGTGCTGCCCCTGCCACCACCAGTGCTGTGCCTGCTGCCAGTGCTGCCCCTGCTGCCACCAGTGCTGTGCCTGCTGCCAGTTCTGAACCTGCTGTAACCAGTACTGTGCCTGCTGTCAGATGTGCTGACCCTGCTGCAACCAGTGCTGTGCCTGCTGCCAGTGCTGAACCTGCTGCCCCCAGTGCTGAACCTGCTGCTGGTGTGTCTTGTAATACTCAGGAGGGGGAAGGAGAAGATGATGCCAAGAGTTACAGCTGGGGACCCTAAGTCAAACTTGCCATCCCCAAGCAGTACCGCCAGTGCTAGTACTGCTGCTACTACTAAGAAGGTCCATCAGCTTGTTAGTGTTAGGGGTGAAGAAGGGGGTAATCATTATCCCCGTTTTAATAGTGACTGTGAAGAGGAAGACTCTGGGGCTTAACTTAATGAGTATCACAGTCTCCCTTGGGCTATCCTGTGCTTCCTTACCTCTGTATGGCCATCGGCCAGCATAGCCTCCAGCCACTTCCTCATTGCTACAACAGGTAACAGGCACTAGCATGGATGCCTGTTTATGGGCCTATTATGAGAGGCCTAATTGGGTCCCACCTCTTTCTGCTCCTTTATAAACCTCCCTGGACCTAGGAGTCATTGCCCTTATGTAGTGTTTCTGCTATTGTGTTTTTGTGCTCCGTTATGACCCGTGCTTCATCTGAGAATCCTCTCCGTGTATGACCCCGGCTTGTCTGACTACCCACATTGGTTCTGATCTGTGGCTCTGGCTGACTACTCGCTCTGTGTATGACCAGGCTTTTCTGACTACCCACATCGGTTCTGACCAGTGGCTCTGGCTGACTACTCGCTCTGTGTATGTCCCTGGCTTGTCTGACTACCCACATTGGTTCTGACCTGTGGCTCTGGCTAACTACTCGCTCTGTGTATGACCCCAGCTTGTCTGACCAGTGGCCCTGGCTACTACCTGCTCAGTGCAGCCTCCGGTTGCCTTCCATGTTGGCCTGGTTACTTTCGCGCCTTGTAGTCTTTGGTTTGCCTAACCAGTGGCCCTGGCTTCTACTCGCTCAGCATAGTCTCCAGTTATCTGGTCAGTGGCCTGTTTACTCTCCCTCCATGTAGTCCCTGGCCTGTCTGACCTGTGACTCTGGCTGCCTACTCGCTCCCTACACTACCTGCTTGCCTGACCTGTAGTCTTGGTGCCTCCTGGTGACGCATATTCTACCATTCTCTGTTGTCCCACTTGAGTAGTGCAGTGCACAGCACAGTGTGCAGCTCTGGAGGGACCTTGGGTCCTACTTGCTTGTCTGGGGTTGTGTGGGCTATACTATTATTGCTGTAAATTATAAATAAAGGTGGTTATATTTCATACGATTATGTCTGTCCTTCTTTTGCCTGCACACCATGACAGAACATAAGGGCCATGTCTACTGAAGGATCAGGCAGTCCACTTAATTAGAGCTTCCAGACCAGGATGGATTCTCTGGACCAGAGATTTAACCACTTGTCTTTTGCTGTGCAGACACTATTGAATTGCACGGCTCACCTTGATTGCTTCGCTCAACAACTGATGGCTTCCCCAGTACCTGCACTAGTTGTGGCAACTTCCTCTGAGGCTGGCATGAGTAGAGGGTTGTCTGGCTCCGCTCCTTTACCCCAAAGATATGGTGGGGAACCTACACTGTGCCGGGGGTTCCTCAATCAGCTGGGAATTTTTTGGAAATGGTACCACATGCTTTCCCTACTGAGCGAAGTAAGGTGGGATTCCTGATCTCCCTCTTGTCCAGCAAGGCATTGGCCTGGGCCATCCCAATCTGGGACACGAAAAACCCATAAATCATAATTTCACAGAATTTGTGGCCTCTTTCCAGAGCAGGCCAGAAATAATGCAGTCAATTCCTCCTCTCAGAACTCACACTTTCTGATTAACTATGGGTTCCAACCTTCACTGCTAGGAGAGTCAGCAAGTCATCATGTGTCCTTAGTGGGGTGTGGACAAGGGGTTTAGTGACAGCAGCAGTACTTGGTTTCTGGTGTCATGGTGTTTGCATACTGTTTTTCCCCCAGGTGTTATTTACCACACAGACTGTGCAGTTGCTGGTGAGAGGCACAGTTCTGCTCTCAGGGGAAAAATGTATATTCTAATAACAACACACCCATGATTTTGGAGGAAGGGCAGGTGGAGAAGAGTTACTGGCCAACTTTTCTCCACATATACTGGGTGCTACTTATTGTGCTGCTACTGCCTCACATGCATTACTGGAGCTAGTCATGGCAAGTGGAACCTTCATCATCCATGTTACTGCTGTTGTTGATCCCATTACCTTTCAGCTGCATAATCATCTTGCTGCTTAAACAACTCAGCAGCAGCATGAATAGCAGTTGTGAAGTCCTCAATAATAGACTCAGGAAATTTGACAATGGCCAGTGGCCACTGGCCAACACAACATGACCTGCTGGCACTAGGCCATTAGGGCATTTTTTTTCTCAGGGCTTGTGCTTTAAAAAAAAAACAAAAACACATTTTTTTCAAAAAAACACCCATAGTCCTACAAAAAAATTAAACAATTTTTTGGGGTTTGTTTCCAACAAGTCTAAGTCCTACAAATCAACTTTTTACTTAGGGCTTGTGCCAAGCAAGCTTAAGTCCTACAAATCAATGTTTCTTCAAGGCTTGAGCCTTTAATAAGTCTAAGTCCTACAAATCAATGTTTCCTCAGGGATTGGGCCTCTAACAACAAATGTAACAAATCATCCTCTACAAAATACTCTATCAAGTCAAGTATTAGTCCACCCCAGTGGCAGCTTATGTCAGGGGGTTCCTGTTTCTATCACTTTACATACAAATTTCTTATTTTATTTATTTATTTTTTTTACTGTCAGCCCAATACCAGTCAAGAAACCCCCCCAAACAAATTCCCTGTTCAAATGATTCATTACCCAGACTCCACCCACCAACACAGGTACCATCCTCAGACCCCTTTTATACCATGTCTTATGTTTTTTTTTAATTGTATTTAGGCTTAATTTTTTTATTAACTGCACCCCCAATCCCAGTAAACAAACTCCCCCCCCAAAAAACATTCCCTGTTCAACTAATTCTTTCTCCACACCCCACCAACACAGGCACCCTCATGCCCCTTTTATTCTATGACTTTGGAAAATAAAATAATATATGTTATGTGTAAATTTGATGTTCTGACTGATTTCAATGGAATGAGGTAGGTGAAAAAAGAGGAAAAACTGCACTTATTGTGGGAAATTATTCGCCAAGTGGGAAGTGCCATTGTTCACCGATTTAAGTTTGAGGTGAATATTTTTGTCCATCCCTAGTCACAGTGTTCCATTAAAACTAAGGATAGCATTTTAATATAGCTATGTATAACAAGCTATATGTCATTAATGTCATGGTCTACTAGTCATTATAATGTATGGATATATTATTATGCATTAAAAATATAAATACACAGCTGAAGCAATATTTACATGTATTGTAAAATAACGTAAATATTATGTTTCAACGAATCTGCCATCTGATAAAGAGAGATACATTTTCAAAAGACAGACACCAAGTATACTGCCATTACATTATTTGATATTCGATGACACAATGTAACATTTTAATAACATCTGAAGCCATTACAAAGCTGTCTTGTTTTATTTCTGCAAACTGCATGGAAAGTGATTCACAAAAGAGTAGTGGGTCAAACTGAAATACAAACAAAGTAAAAACATAGCAGTTATTGTGGTTAAATGTAACAAATGCTAAACTTCTGTTAACACAACACTGTAAAAAGAAACAATATGGGATATGGGGGAAATCTCACTGGAAGAAACACAGATTCAAGATGGAAGACAGTATGTTAACTCCAATAGACTACTCATACTTTACTAAGAATGCATAAAGCATTGCTCATTGCAGTCAATGTGATGTGCACCCCTCTGTTCCTTGGAGGTTTAACCCATACATTTTATAGATTTAGCCATCTCTAGCTAAAGATTAAATTCCCTGGAACATCAAACAGGTAATAAATCTAGAAATCTATAAAGAGGCTCTGCTGGAGCCTAAGGAATTAGTTATAGACATTAGTGATATAATATTCATTGATAGTGGAATTTAAATATTTAAATAATTTGCATGCATGTTCAGCTTGTCATGTATTTTGTACTCAGCCTTCATTCTTATTGTGCCTGAAGAAGAGACCTAATGTCTTGAAACTGTGCATTATAGAGACACTCAGTTATCCAATAAAGGTATCATTATTACTCTACTAGTCTACTGCTTTTACTAAGAATGTCTGAAATGTGCAAGACTAAGGCACATTAAAAAGCCAAGCTGCTAGTTACTTTATCACCTATGCTAGGGGGCATCAGTCCTCAACTTACATAAGGAAAGCAGGTGAGAGGGGTAATAGAATGGTAGACATACAAGGCACTATTTTCTGGAAGTCCGAAACTCTACAGGAAATATTGAGCACAACTTTGCATTTTATTAACAAAAGAAGCAATCCTGAAGCCATCAGCTAAAACTACTAAAATGGATTTGGATCTTTCTTCAGGAAAATAGTGGATTATATGCAAGATAAGGCTGTATCTACAGAAAGATGCATAATATAAAGTATTACTAGGTTAATCCAAGCAACTAGCACCCAAGCACCCAAGTCTTGCAGATTGTATATGATTTTAAATTATTGCTCTTGCCAAGGAACAGAACTAGTCAGCCAGGAAGAATGGTCCTTGGACTAGTTGTACTTCCTGTTGCCTAAATCTAAGACAGATCAGAATGTTAAGGCCTGTGGGCAACATCTCTGCCAAGGTGAAATGATGAATACCCAGTCAAGACACAAAGAGGTTTTCTTGAAAAGCAGACCTCTGAATCATGGCCCTTTATTAATATACACGGATGTCTGCCACTTTAATGTCATGATTAGCCCATATAGTCCTCAGCTTATATAGCACAAATTAAATTAGAATAGGGTCCTCCAACTCAGCTGCAGAGCATTAGTGATCTACAAGAGTCATTAAGCAGCTATGGCAGTGGTGATCCAATTTGTACAATATTATATTAGGTACAACAACTCTTAACATTCCTTTATGTCAGTGGTAGACAGGGCTACAATGACATGTATTACTCCTACAAACTCCAATACTCCTACCTCCATAACACCAGTCAGTCAATCTACTCAAGCAAGGTGTAGCCACTCATAATTTAATCTAAACTACCAGTTCTGGCTACAGGATAATACATTGCAAATCATTTACAGGCTTAGCTAAAGAGTGGCTATATCATCAAAGTAAACTTCATCATTCCCAGATCTTTTCCTCTAGGGGGATATACTATTAGTCCTAATAAGATTCAGATTAGAAGGTAGTGCCGTTATAGGGGTGATAATGTACATGTATCATAAAGGAGCATAATCCTACTCAACACCATATGTGCATAACATTACGGCAATTTGTGGGGGCATAGAGGTTACCCTTTAGTAGTTACCTACACTCCTGGGCCTGTCCAGTATGTTTTATATAAGACACTTTTGGTTATGCTGGTTATGACTATTTGATCAGTTCTTTCTGCCTTCCACTAAGGTGGACTATTGTCATTAATGCATTGAGGTAAGGAAAGCACTTGGATGTGGTGTTGTAGTGAATCAACACCCTATTTTTTCTCCCAGGGTTTATACCACCAATGAGAGACACAGACATATGGGGACAAGTATGCCTGAAAATACCCTCCACCCTTGTTGCATACAGCTGGGCTTCATTTCTGGGTTGGGTAATTGCATCCGTGTGTGTGAGGGTCCTCTCCAATGTCCCTAAATACATCAAACACAAATAAATATGTGATCTCTTAATTTACGTTCCTATTCAATGTGTTAGAAACATTTCTAACATGTATATGACTAATACACATAATATAATACTGGATTACATTTTGGAGAGAAATTGATTAGCTAAATATTTTGTTACTGTACATTTTAATTGCATTGAACATTCAAGGGGTTAAAAAGCTATATTCAAGTGCATGCAAATTTAACCCCTTAAGGACAGCGTGACATGCTATATCCGTCATGCGGTTTTTGCCTTAAAGGGATAGTAATAATTAATATGTAAAAAAATATATATATTGTAGTGTTTATCCCCCTGAGTAAAAAGGTGTTTTATTCAAATGTAATTACAGCTCAAAGTTGAATTTTTTTAGGTACAATATCACAGTGGCCTGAAATTGTACAGTGGTGCTGTTGTTACACCATCCTATGGACAGCTCTGGTCCATAGACCATAAATCTCTATAGGATGGTGTAGCAACAGTGCCTAAAAAATTCAATTTTGAGCTGTAATAACTTTTGAATAAAACACCTTTCAGCAGTGGGAGTACTCTTGTTTTTTACATTTTAATTATTACTGTCCCTTTAAGAACTGGTGACCGTCCTGGTATGGTACATGCTTTTTACTTACAGAGGTCCTGTGGGAGTGCTGTAAGTAAAAACGGGGTCTGAAATTGACCGCTCCAAGACTGGATTGGTTTCTCTCAGACCCCAACTCCCAAGGTAACTTCCCTGGACTGCTGGTGCTTAAGGGGTTAAGGAATCGTATTTGTCCCGAATGGTGCAGTTGCATTGCTTCAGACTTACTCCAGTCTTTATCATCAGGGTAAAGAGTTTCAATTTTGCATCAAACTAAATGCACCATGAAAAGTAGGGAACTTAAAATCCCTATTAAATTGCAGTTTAACCCCTGAATCCTTCATAAAGGTTTGGAGACATCTCAAACATTCAAGGGGTTAGAAGTCCCATTTAAATCAATGGAAATTTGTTGAATTTTCATGTAAATCCAATGATGCAGTTAGTTTGCTCCAAAGACACCTCTTAACTTGATGAATATAGCCCTATGTACCTAGGAATTATGTGAAAACCTTATAAATCCTCTTTGTGGTAAATCATATCCAATTCTCTGCAAGAAATTATAATGTTGTAGCACACAACAGGAATTCTGGGTACAGCCATGCTTTCTGACAGCTCCCCCTAATAAGTTTTCACTTAATGTTCTTTGCAATTTTCTGACACTCAGTAAAGTCATTTGGAGTCCCTGAAGGTAAATGTGCAGATCAGTAGAATTGAAGAAAAATTCATTATCCTGTAAATCAATTTGAAAATTGAAATGATGTCAGTTCAGCAAATGGCATAATTTGTATCAAAATACAGTTCACACAGAGCTGTTGTCTTAACTATAGGGTTTTGTCTTTTTCTGAAGATCATAGCATTTATTTATTAAAGCGCTAAAAACAAAGTTTCAGTGAATTTGTTATTCTCTTGTCTAGCAGTATCATTGATGCAAAGTTTTAGTCACTCATTTAACCCTTTATGTGCCAGGGAGGTATCCATTGCTTTGCAAAGCAATGCAATGGATACCTCCCTGGCACGCAGAGGGGTAACCCTTTAATGACTAGAGGCATGTGTAATGTATTGTTTTTTTAATTGAATTGCACATCCACTGACATGTAAATGGTTACAATGGAGTATGTCCAATGACATATTACACATTTATCCCAAAAATGATTCTCCTGGTACTGATTGTAGTATACTGTGTTAGTAGGAGTTAAATGATACACATCTGTAAACTGCATTAGCATGTGTTTATCCATTTGAATATCATAGGGGTATGCAATGCATCCCTCTGACCTCAAAGCTTATATCTGTAACATATAGTTGGACTTTTCTTAGGTAAATTCCAGCTTACACTCATAACATATTTGCTTGAGTAGCATACTCGTGCTTACCCTTCACAGGCATATTTGCTGAACAAGTGAAATACCTAATTGATCATTATGAACAGCATCTGGGGGCAACATATCTTTTATGAATTTTTCTACACTGCTTAATAAATGTACCCCAAAGGCTTTGTTCATGCTGATTATATTGTTGTATTTAGAAAGCACACAATATTTGTATGATTATTTATTATGGGCAATTACTGCCATGCAAAATGCTCTAGAAAAGTGCATGCTGTAATGTGTTCCGCATATGGGTCTATTGTATATAATGTTCACATGGGTAACATTAGAGATTGTGATGCTGTTTGCAACCTTCAATGACTAGCTGACCTGCTTGGCATCAGAAAATAATATATAGCTCATGCTAACACTGGCCAGGCCTATATCATCCCAATCCCAGCAGCCAGAGGTGGTTATGGAGATGAGTAAAATGGAGGCTTGAGCAATGCCACTGATGTCATGCTCATGTGAACAGGGCACCATGTACAGGGTAAACATGAGCAAAATCATGTTGAATAGACAGTGCAATGTATGTTGTGCTGCATAACCAAAAACAAAACACACACACACACTCACACAATGACCCTTTAAGTGCCAGGGAGGAGCTCAACATAAACAATCTTTGACACACACAGGCTTAAAATGATTTGCAGCTGTGTCTAAAGTGCTTTGTTTAAGTGTGTCTTCCATTTATAACATTACAAACAAATGTAAACTACCTCATGCTTTGACATTTAGCAGCAGGAACACTCTAGGAGGCATCAAAACAAATTATAAGATCCCCATATATTGTAAATAACACTCATATCCATATCTTGTTTTATTCATCACATGTTGTTATGTCTCTCAGTTACTACTGAATACATTGTTAACAGCCTAAATTCATATTTACCACAATAACATGCACTCTCCAGGGTTTTCTTTTGCAATTTACCACATGCAGTAGTGTGCCCAATTCAATCCTAAGTAGATCTTAATTCCTTTGTTAACTGAAATATCCATGATGTAATTGGTGTACATTACTCTTGATACTTGACTAAAACATTACATTGCAAGATTACATGCAAAAAAAGTTTAAATAATAATTAATGTGTAACCCTGTTGTCCAGTGTTTAGAAGTGTAATGAGATAAAACTATATTTTTTAAATGGAGTGCTCTCAGTCACTTAATGTGCATAGGGATATGATAAGTACCACTCAATATTTGAAAATGTAGCAAATATATAGCCTTACATATAAAGGCAAAGTAGAGCAATGCAATGCATGAGAGGTCACCAACATATTTGTTTCAAGGATCCTCTAGCATACAAGAAGTTTAGAGCCCCATTTAACCCATTGAGTGTCAGAGTGGTATCCAGAGCAACTTCACCACATCAGTGATGCTTACATATATTCGAAAACCCTAAGAATTCATATCAGGCTAGATAGCTTGAGTCCTGAATACAATGAAATGAGGTGTGACGACTTGACTAACCCAAATAATGAATAACACTTAGTAATTTATTTTTGAGGATTAAACCACCTTTACTTGCTGCTCAGTCATGAGTTTTTTTTTTCCGTGTCCATATCTGGTTCCACCTGCAAATTGTCAACAATTTAAATGCCAGGCAAATATTCTCTGTACTAGAGAAACAGCAGAACCTAAGATGTGCATTTTGTCCTTTAGTTGGCCTCGTTAATCATGTGCAGCTGATTCCCTCTAGGCACAAAGTAAGCAAGGGGATGAGATGAACCTCACTGATGAGGCCCGCTAAAGGTCAAAACTATGTCTGGGGTCTCTCTCTCTCTCATGCAGTTAAGATTTGCCTGAAATGTGGATTTTGGTGTTTGGACTGTATGCGAGTTGTACCATACTGATATAAATATGGACACTTATAGTAACATAGTAAATTAAGTCCATCAAGTTCAACCTTTGCCTCATAACCCAAAGACATGAGGATTATATAGCTTTCCTGCTGCCAAATCAGTTAGTCTTTATCAGACCTTCTTGTTTTGCCTACTAATACACAGTAGAACTCTGGATGTTTCCTTTTGAAAGAAATGTATCTAATCTTCTATTAAAAGTATCCATTATATCTGCCCTAACTACATAATTGGGCAAGGAATTCCATAATTTAACAGACCTTACTGTAAAAAACCCTTTCCTCTGCTGAAATTGAAACCATCTTTCCTCTAACCTCAAGGGTTGGCCCCTGGTTATTTGATCAGGCCTTGGAATGAATAACTCACCAGAGAGATCCTTGCACTGACCTCTCATATACTTGTGATAAGATCTCCTCCTAGTCTTCTTTTCTCTAGAGTAAATAAACCAAGTTTGTCTAGTTGTTCTTCATATGTCCATTCCCTTAATTAATTTCTTTGCTCTTTGCTGTACTCTCTCCAGTTCTAGAATATCCTTTTTCAGAACTGGTGCCCAAAACTGCACAGCATATTTGAGGTGAGGTCTTACCAATGATTTGTATAATGGCAAAATTATGTTATACAATCTTGCTTCAATAGCCCTTTTTATGCAAGAGAGGATTTTAGTTGTTTTTGCTACTGGTCACTGTTTTCAAGTGTGTAGTTTACAAGGATTCCTAGGTCTCTTTAAAAACAAGTCCACTAAAAAGATTCCATTAAATTCATACGTAGTATTGGGATTTTTTATGCCCAAATGCATGACTTTACACTTTCCAATATTAACCTACATATTCCATTTCCATTCCGTTTGCCCAATCTGCAATTTAATGTAAATCCCTCTGTAGAGGAAACAATATCCTGTTCTGAATTTATTACCCTGCATAGTTTAGTGTCAGCTGCATATATAGATATTTTGCTTTCTATATGTACAGGAGGATACTTAAGCTTAATTTAATTGTATGTTACTGTTCTTAAAGGATGAGCAAACATTATAGGGCTTTTCTTGCTGACTAAACAAAGAACATTACTCCCAATGCTGGGAGGTTTCATATTCTAAATATATTACAGATCAAACATATTTTTACATTAAGCAGTTGACAACCGTGCAATCATTATCCAAAAGGTATTTTTTTTATAATATACTCTACTGGAGTATGCTGGTGTGATTAAGTGGAGATGACTTCTCCAGTGTAATAAACTCGCCAAGTCCCATGGTATTCTATGGAGCCAGTACACTAAGATTTCTCCAACTTTAGATATCTCAGTACACAGACCCATAGAATAACTTTGTTAACAGATTTTAGATCTTATAACACTGGAGAAGTCATCTCTGTATTATCACCTCAGTGCATAACCCTTACCCCCGGTCATCACAATAGAAAACTGCTGTGCATAAAAAAGATTGAGCTATAAAAAATATTAACTAAATTATATATATATATATATATATATATATATATATATATATATATATATTTTTATTTTTATTTTTTTTTTTTTTTTTTACTGTTCCATCTTTGAGCTGCCTACCCCTCTGTCACTCAAAGGGTGAAATTCACATTTTTGTACTTTCAGGATTATAGAATGTGTTACTTTTCTAACACATTTTTTTCCTCCACGCCTCTCACCCCTTAAACTTATTGCAGATAAGTGGAATCCCCAAATACATCCTATAATTTAAAAAGCCAGTTGTATGTTTGTCTGATGCAGTCATGCGCAATAGATACTGCCCGAATGCAGGCAGTCATGCTCAGTAGACACTGCCCAAATGCACAGAATGCTGGGAGGTGTAGTGCTGCATTCAGCCCTACTGCGCTGGCCTTGTATATTATAGGATACGCCCATGTACAGGGGCTTTTACACTAGTTTACTAATAGTTTGTTTCTCAGTGGTATAGTGCTCAAACTATAATACATAATTCCATGTGACTGTTCATTCAATATATTGGCAATGCTACTATTATTTTACCAACTATTGAATAATGAAAATGTTTCTTTAGCACCCTAGACATTTCTAGGTAACTTGCTGGTGTTGAAATGTATATTCCAGATTAATATTATTTTAATTCATTTTTAATGTTACAAGTATATGCTTTTATTTCAATTAGCGTGTGAATCTCATTATTAATGCTGCAATCCCTGATATGGACATTCAAGTAAATTGTTTAAAGCACTAATTAATAATTATATATTTTTTGCAGTTTCAGTCATTTCCTCCCATATAACCTGGCTGCCTACACACACACCTGTCATTCATTCCTGCCGTGCAAGCTGAGCATTTCCAAATTCAATTGAAATCGTATCCAGGCAAATCCATGTTTAAATTGAGCAAGAGCAAATCAGTTGCTAAGCTTTTTATCAGTGCACAGCATACTGAATGTGACCATTATCACCTCACTGCAAATAAAATAGATTTTTTTGTTGTTTTTCAAAACGCCTTGAACCTTGAATGATGTGATATATATTAAATTTCCTACTACATGTTTGTAATCTGGAACATCTGGAGAAAAATAAAAGTTTCTTGTTCTGTTTAAAATTTTATTATTTCTGTTTTATTTCTTTGGTTTTGTGTGATACATGAAGCAGATGCACTCAAGCAGATAAACAGATGCTGGTAACCTACAGCATAAATGGATTATAAATAACTAATATTGGACTTACATTCTCTGAATGGTATTTGAGTGCTCATCAGTAGGCATCTTCTCAAGCCACACACACACACACATACACACACACACGCGCACACATATATATCTGTTTACCTTCACCATCACCCCCTACCTCACCCTAAGACTGTATCTGCAGTGTGGTAGTAGTGGGACTTCTTGCGGATGGTAAGTATTAATTATTATGTGAACAAATTGCAGTGATCGGGATGATTGTTCTGTGATATGTTACAGGTGATGGTGGCAGGATCTCACTAATATAGATATATAATCACATTTGGATATTGCATAACCCGTTATAATATTCCAATTGGACAGGTTGCCCATTTTTTCAGCTTTTTTGAGACCTGGTATCTGAAAGGAATTAATAGGGTGTGGCGTGACCGTGTGGGAGTGTCTCTGGTGGGTGATCATTGGCTGGTATCACTATCATTTGTGGGGTTCATATCTACCCGAGCACTGAAGTTTCATATAGGAGTCAGGTGCCTTTTTACACCTGGGGTATATTGGTGACCGTATTTTGGTTCTATATCCACGTGGCCATAATTGATTTAGATTACGTCTAGTGGATAGGGGACTGTACGGGTTAAATACAAAGGTGATTTTTGTTTTATATTAGATTGGGATATGTGACCTTAGTGTGGTTATTGTAGGGATTTGTTACAATAAAAAAATGTTTTTAAAGTATTGGCAACTTTGTTATCTTTTCTCCTACTTACACAATTAGAGCTCTATATCTTAGTGTATAAATTGTATTTTGTGTTATTACCATTGAAGACAGGGTATTCTGATAGGGAGCAGCTTTTTGTGTTTTTGAACCCGTTCATCCCAACAGTGCGCTATATATTTTTAGATTAAGTGTTACTTAGGGTCCCCTGCTGTCATACTTGCCATCATCTTGTCCTCCTGAGTATCAGTAGGCACACTAGCAGCAGCAGTAGCAGACACAGGCAGCTGACCTGTGCTGCTCATACTGCTACCCAGTTCTGGCTTGCTTACAAATTTCCCCCAGATCCCCAGTTACTATGTCAGGGGTCTGTGGAATCAGGGTTCCCAGGTCCTTCCAGGCTGGTGGTGGTCACTTCCTCCTCTGACTCTCTGGAAGCATCTCGGTCCTTCCAGCTCCTCCATTTCTTTATTACATGGCTGCTCACACTGCTAACCAGCAGTTTGAGCCTCTCCTGCCTTTATTTTGCTAAATAAATAGCTACAAAATTGCCTGGCACTCTCTCTATCTCTCTAGCTGCTTAGTTCTCTGTTTCACTTCCTGGACATATCATGTCTTTGGTGTGAAACCACAAAGTAAACATAAGTAAATGGACAGGAAGTTTATAGCCATTAAAAAAAAGGAGTAGGTGAAAAAGGAGAAAACTTTAAGAGGTTTGTTTAGGGCGGATTTTCAAGTGAAAAAAACGACAACCATTTGGTTTTCACAGATTTTCTTGTGGGAATGCTACAGGACCTTTCACCCACACCTAGCAGTAGTGAGTAGTGTCCATGAGATTTAACATTCTGCAGATCATTGGCTACTCTTGTGAGAGCAGTTTAGTGGATTGGGCTGTCTAAAAGAGTTATGGATCTAGCAGGTTGCGTGTGCAAGCTATGAATAAAACCAAGCAGGTGGGAGTAGATTAGACGCGCGTTGGCTTCCTTCCATAATGAGAGAGCCTGTTCTCTCCAATTATGTGCTGTTCTAAGTGTCCCTCTTGGGATTGCTAAGTGCCTAAACTCCCACTGAAGCTTTGGCATTGTAAATGTCCTTTTTTAGTGCTGGTAATGGTTATGGAAGGCCCTTTTAAAGGGATAGTAATACTTCCTTTTAACTTTATTTTATTTTGTAGGCATTAAAAAAACATGAAGAATGATATAAGTCTTATCTCTCAAACCTTTATGGTTTAAGAGATATTCATAAGCAAAGTTTCCCCCTCCTGCCCCTTTTTCCTAGTGTAAGCCATCTCTTCTCAGATGTGAATCTAGTTGTAAGACTGGACAGATAACAGCAGGGGACAATCTTCTTTGTATGAAAAGAATGAAAGCCCATCCCCCCTTGACAAGTTTTTCAGCTTTTTCCCTTATCTTAATTGAAGATTGTCCCTCTCTGCAGTCTACCTGGGCACTTCCCTTCTGATTTGGCTGAACGGGGGGGTGGGATACTTTGCTTTTGAATATCTCTTAAACCATAAAGGTCTGAGAGATAAGACTTATATCATTCTTCATGTTTTTTTAATGCCTACAAAATAAAATAAAGATAAAACGAAGTATTACTATCCCTTTAAGGGCTGGTAATTCTGTATTTTTTTTCCTTTTGGCAGCTTATTGGTTCCCATACTCAAGAGTGCGTTGTATCTGCACTGAGAATTCTTTGGGTATTTCTGATTCGATAATCAGAAGCTGCTCTTTTTCTATATGGCAAGCCTGTTTGTGCCCTGGCATTAGATAGATTCAGAGATTTTCTATTAGCACTTAATTACTTAGTCTTTTTAATCTTTGGCAAGCCAGTTTATGCCCCGGCTCCAGACAGATTTAACTAAGTCTAGCTATTTAAAGAGCCAATGGTTGCTACAATTGGTTAATTAAACATAACAAGTTGACACGTTTGTATCTCTTGTTGCCTTAACAATCTCCATTACTAATAGCCCTTAGTTAGACCTATATGCTATAGCCATTTTCCAAACATCCTAGAGAGATTTTGCTCTTTATAGCACAGTTTTCTTTTAGGCATTTATATATCACGACGAGCTGGTTCCTTTTGCCCTGGCATTATTGTATGGTGAATTGCATATTTGAACAGCTGTTTGTTCTTACATTCATATTGCATTTTCTTGATTTGCAGCACCAATAACTTTGCTCCTGTTGCAATTTGACGTTCATATTGGCTTTTGTTAAAGCTCTCTTCAGAGCTGGTAATAGGGTTATTATAGCATTTTCAATGACTGGTAAATTTAACTGTTATGTTCTTGTATATATACTGTTATCAATTAACCCTATTTTTTTTTTTTTCCAGCCATTATTTTGACATAACCATTATCCCACCATATACATCATAATTTTTAGGTGTTTTTGGGCTTATCAGTATATATTTTCTAGTGTACATTTGTCAGGTGGCAAGTAGGTATATTGTTGCCCCGGCAGTACATTATATTTTGCTTATAATCTTTTTAGTTAACCCATTAAATGTTAAGTTTTAATCCTTATTTACTTAGGATTCAGCTCACACCTTTGAATTATTTATTATTTTCTGTGTATGAAGAAAAGGTATGAGATGATGTGTGGAGGTGAGTGGAGATGGGAGTAGTGAAGGAGAGATGTGAACAGGGAGTGAAGATTAGAAGATCAAAGGAAAACTACATTTTGGTGAGGAGTGCTGAAAAGAAAAGATATGTGGTATTACTGCATTGCTAGTGTATAGGAAAGTGGTTGTAGCAGGGTTAAATAGATGTGGGGCCAGCAACACCCTCTCATGATGATATTTTTTTGTCCTTTGATCCGCCTCTGCTTAAGTTCTATTCATTCTGCAGAAGCTATTGTTGAAGAGCATTGCAGTATTAAGAGTATTGCAGCTTCCATACATAGGTTTGTTTCTTCCATGAAGATTAGTTCATGAAATATGTTTCTCAATGGATTCTGTTTCACCTCTCCTTCCCAACTCATGTTCAAGTCCTGTGTAAGTCCTATTTCACTTTGAATTACTCGCTTAGAATTAGGCACGAAAGTGATGTCACCCTTACACTGAAGGCCCTGTATAGCAAGTTCTATTAATTATCAACTCAAATGATAAACAAATGAAAACCCGCCTATCTAATATCAATAACTTATCCACCGAACTTTCCACCTTGTCTGTTTCCCATAAAGCTTCTCTTTGCCCAGACTTGATGACAAATATTGTTTCTGTACGTGGCCAACTTAACGCTTTTGATAGCCGATGTGGAGAAGGCAATGAAATGGACTAACCAAAAACTCTATCAATTCTGAAGTAAAGCTCATTCGATGCTAGCCACTAAACTTAGGACCACCCAGAGACGTAATAACATCCACGCAATCAGACTCTCAGGTGGTACCCAGACACAAGACACGCATTGCATTTTAGCTGAATTCCATTCATTTTTTTCAGAGTTGTATACAGACTCTTATGCCCCAAATGGTACTCCCTCCAAGTTTCTCCCAGACCTCCAGTACAGTAACCTGCCTACGCTCACAGGGGAGCAAAGATCTGTTTTAGAAGCCCTGATCTTAGAAGGCGAGATACTCCAAGCTATAAAACAACTTAAGCTCTAAATCGCCCGGGGCAGGCGGGCTTTCTAATAAATACTATAAATTTGTTCAATCTCAGCTCATTCCTTTTTTGGTACTAGTTTTCAGCTCTCTGAGAGATGGGACCGCTCCTCCCAAATCAATGTTGCAAGCTTCCATTGTTCTCCTCAAGCTTAATAAAGATTGACTTAGCTGTAACTCTTATAGGCCCATTTCTCTTATACACACTGTTCTAAAATTGTTTGTGAAAATCCTGGCTAACCGTCTTTCCCCGATTCTTCCTTTGAAGATCCACCCTGACCAGGTGGGTTTTGTTCAGGGCTGGCAAGCGTTGGATTGCAGTGGCCCTGATCCACCATTCTAGAACTTCTAAGATCCCTTCCTTGGTATTCGTTAGACTCACAGAAAGCGTTAGATTGTCTCCACTGGAAATATATGCTTGCTGCTTTAAGGCAGTTTGGCTTTACTAGTTTTTTTCTTCTGCCTATCCGTTCATTGTACTCCTACCCATCCGCACAGGTGTCTATTGCTGGATTTTCCTCTGCTCTGATTTCGATTTGCATGGGGTACACATCAGGGATGTACGCTTTCGCCAATTCTTTTTGCTCATAGTCTGAAACCTTTGTGGGCTATATCAGGAAAAACCTGGACATCACTGGTATCCCTGTAGGGGACTCACAATATAAACTCTCCTTGCTCACTGATGACATACTCCTGATGATGTCTCAACCACTCGCATCTCTCCCAAATGTCATGCAAGACTTACACACATATCAACGGCTGACAGGGTTTAAAATCAATTTTGATAAATCCCAGGCCCTGAATACCAGTTTACCTCGCCCCACTCAAAATTGCTCCAACTTAATTTCAACTTCAAATGACAAATGTCCCACCTTAACTATTTGGGCATTAAACTGACGTCATCGTTTTAGACACTTTATTTTGCAAACTATACCTCTCTTCTCCATACCCTCCTGGTGGATATTGAGAGGTGGCGAACTTACAAAATTTCATGGATAAGTCGTATTGTCTTGATGAAAATGAATCTCCCTCCGCGTCTTCTTTACTACTTTATGGTCCTTTTGGTTTCTTTCCCGCTAGCTGCAGCCAGTTTGTTACAATCGAAGATTTTGCGATTCATTTGAAAGTCTGCCTCAGACCTTTTCCTACTATGTGGCGGCCCAGCTTGCTCAACTGATCCAATGGCACCTTCCATCTCCTGGGTATCTGCCATAGGTTCACATTGAGAATCACTTTCTATCTCCCATTCCTATACAGAATGCTTTGTGGATATCGCCAAAACTTCATCCACCTTCGTTATCAGGGGCTCCCACGGTGGCTCATTCCCTGAAACTGTGGCATTATATGAAAACCACTTACTGGCATGACCCCAGTCTTGGAGAACCCTTCTTTCGCCCCTGGAATGACAGGTAGGGATTTCCACCACTGGGCCCCTATGAAACATTTTTGCTTGCTTCATTACTTTGAGCAACACAACCAGATTCTTTTGAGACCTTGTCTGACAAATATAAATTAGCTTCCTCAGAACATTTTCATTACCTTCAGTTAACACACTTTATTCATTCCACTTAAAAATCCTCCCCTAATCCGAGTCTGACATGGTTCGAGGGACTCTGTCTGAAGTCCTCTTCCACTCCGGGCCTCCTGTCTACCATTTATGGCCATATTACTGATAGTCTAGTGGAAGCTAAGACTAAGCAGATATTAGCTTGGGAAAGAGACATTGGATTTGAGCTGCTTCTTAGCTCCTGGGTCAGGATTTGGTCCAAGGCTGCCTGTAGCTCTATATGTACTACCCACAAGGCGAGGGCCTATAAGCTGCTCCATAGGTGGTATCTAACTCTGCACTGGTTACATTAGATTAACCATCTCTCTTCCTGTATAGCATTTCTACCTGGTTGGCTCCCTCAGTGTCTACCACTAGGGGTTCCCGCTAAAAAAAACCATGAAACCACATTATTGTCTGCTTTTTTGAGGGAAAATCTGCTTTGAAAACAGTGATTAAAATCTTGGCATTTTTTGCCCATAGGCAAAAATTCTTTCCCATTTTTTTAATGGCTAGAAATTTTGCGCCCATAGATTTACATGTTTTTACCTTTTCGCTATAAAAACATGACATATTTGAGGAAGTGAAACACACTAGAAGAAGCTACAGAGTGAGGTAGATTTCCTATGCTGTTCTCCTGTAATATTTTTGCAAAATTGATGCAGGAGAGGCTCATAGTGACTGCCATCACTATGAGAAAGTTTAAATCTAATAAAAGGAGGAACTGGAAGGACTCTTATCTGTCCACTGAGTCTGAGGAGGAAGTGAGCATTAAAGAAGCAATGCTGGCAAGTCCCCCTATCTTGGGGAAATTAATGTGAAGGGAGGAAGACAATGGTAATAGTGAGAGCAAGACAGGACAACACAGGGTAGTGGTGAGAGCAGGACATGTCAGCTGCCTGTGCCTGTTGCTAAGCAGTGCTGCGCCTGCTGCCAAATGTGCTGTGCCTGCTGCCACCTGTGCTGAAGCTGTTGCCGATGTGTCTTGTAATAATCAGGAGGTGGGAAAAAGATGATGCCAAGTGTGACAGCACACTCTCCATTCCCAAGCAGTCCCACCAGTGCTAGTATTACTACTAAGAAGGTCCAGCAGCTTGTTAGTGTTAGGAGTAAAGGAGGGAGTAATCATCATATTACTAGTAACTGTGAGAAGGAAGACTCAGGGGCTTAAATTGATGTGGTTGGTGTTAGTGGTAGTCCTAGTGACAGTGATGGTGAAGCAGCCGGTGGGACTAGTGTTAGGAGAGTGGTAGGGGAACAATTGAGAGCATCCAGAATAGAGGCCAAGGGAGCCCACACTATTCCCCTGATCCTTGAAGTCCCCTTCCCCCCACTTCATTGTCCATGTGGAACATGATCCTGAAAAAGGCAGAATTGTTACCACTGCAATAATACCACCACCACCACCAGGAGCTCAGATCAGCTGACTGTGCCTGCTGCTAATGCTGCCAGTCTGCCTTCTTCAGGTCCCCAAGAAATGGCAGGTGTGACATAGAGGACCCTCTGTCACATTTCTCGTCACCTCCTCCAACCAGCAGTGAGATGTCTGTAATAGAGCAGCAGCAGCATGGAGGGACTGGTGGTGGTGGCAATGATGATAGTGGAGAAGCTGGGGAGGAAGAGACATTGATGGTCTTTTTAGCAGAAACTGAGAAGGAATGGGAGACAGGCATGGGGATGGGCATCACCACCACCACCAGCAGCAGTGAGCTTTTTTAATTTGTGGAATTTGAAACTGCTTTAATTCCTGCTGCTGCTGAGTTGCAAGTGCAGCAGGATGCTGAGGAGCAGGCTGGTGTGCCACACTGTGGACAAAGTGGAAATGGGGTCAACAAGTGTTGCGGACTAGGACAGGTTCCACTTGCCAACGGCAGCAATACTCCTGGTCCTAATTGCAGTGCTTGTTCTGAGGCAGTAGCAGCAACATCATCCTCTGCCCCAGACAGTGAAGGGGAATATGGAGGAGAAGAAGAAAGAGGCCATTCTTCTCCACCTGTTCATGGGTGTGACTATTTTTCTTTTGGGGCAGACATAGTGCAGTCATCACCAATGGCAATATGCACAATTTGTGACAAGTCAGTGAGAA
This sequence comes from Rhinophrynus dorsalis, assembly GCA_037306005.1. Taxonomy (NCBI): domain Eukaryota; kingdom Metazoa; phylum Chordata; class Amphibia; order Anura; family Rhinophrynidae; genus Rhinophrynus; species Rhinophrynus dorsalis. The sequence continues at coordinate 187,821,711 of CM074723.1, forward strand.
GTGGAAAGGAGGGAACACACCTTGGCACAACCATCCTGATAACACACATGAAAATCAGACACTATGACATTTATGTCAAACATGTTAAAGCCAAACACCCACCACACAAATTGAGCACCACTGTTGCTGTACTCCCTGTCTCGCCAGAAAGGCAACAGGAGGTGAGGTAGAGATCAAAGAGGAGGAAGAATAGAGAAACCCAGGTAGAGGCTGGAAGTTCGATGATGAGTGAATGCAGCTACCCATCACCTTCTTCCTCTAGGATAAATACATCATCTGCCAGTCCACCTCGTTCATCATTATCTCCCCCACCAAATGATAGCCACTCTGTAGATGCTAAGTTGCGGCAGTTTGTGCCCGCCCATTGTGCACTGTGTGGTGCACTGACCACACATGGCAGCGTGGTGAAGGAGAATCGCAAGAAGAGCATCAAGCAGCATCTGAGGAGATTCCATCCCACACAATATGCTAAGTTGGTGGCAGGGAGAGTTCATCATCCATGTTACTGCTGCTGTTGATCCCATTCCCTTTGAGTTGCCTAATCATCTTGCTGCTTAAGCAACTCAGCAGCAGCCGTAAGAACAGCAGTCACAAATTCCATATCTACATCAAGGCATTTAACAATGGCTAGTAACCACTGGTCAACACGACATGACCTGCTGGCATTATGCCAGTAGGGCATTTTTTTCTCAGAGCTTGTGCTTTAAAAAAACATAGGCCTACAAAAAAATTAAACTATTTTTGGGGTTTGTTTCTAAAAAGCATAAGTCCTACAAATCAGGGTTTCCTTAGGACTTGTGCAAATAAAGTCTAAGTCTTACAAATCAATGTTTCCTCAGGGCTTGAGCCTCTAACAACAAATCTTACAAATCATCCTCTACAAAATACTCTGTCATGTCAAGTATCAGTCTACCCCAGTGGCAGCATACATCAGGAGGTTACATCCAAATTTCTTATTTTATTTATTTTTTATTAACTGTCCTCAATACTAGTAAGGAACTCCCCCAAAAGACCCCTTTTATACCATATCTTATGGGGGTTTTTAATCAAATTTAGGATTTATTTTTTATTACCTGACCCCCAATCCCAGTAAACAACCCCCCCAAAAAAAACATTCCCTGTTTAACTGATTCTTTCCCCACACCTCACCAACACAGGCACCCTCATGCCCCTTTTATACTGTGCCTTTGGGAAATTAAATGAAAATGTGTGTAAATTCAATGTTCCCATTGATTTCAATGGAATGAGCTAGGTGAAAAAAAGTGGAAAAAACGGCACTTTTCAAGGGAAATTATTCACCAAGCAGGAAGTACCATTATTTGCAGTTTTCAGTTTTCGCCAATTTTCACCCATCCTATTCACTGCCCTGTGGGTCTAATATCCTAGTCAAGCAAGTCTACACACACAGAGTGCAACAGAATAGCTATTTGGAAACCAGGTTAACCAAAAATTGTTTGGATTCTAGGTGGCATTGTGAATATATTAAAAAAATTTAACTTTGGAACAAAATACTTTTCACTAGTGAGACTACATTTGTTTTTGCAGGAAAAGCCCTTTAGTATATGCTTTTTCATAATGTAGGTTTACTACTCTTTTTAAGCAGATTATCTTTTTAGCATTTGATAGCTGCAGTCCTTGTCCTAATAGAGTTCTCTTGTAGTGATTATGTTATATCATATGTTATTTCATATATCTGAGGATTATTTAAATCTAGACAACTCACTCCAAGACCTGCTTTTTAGTGAGCTATATGTGTCAATGTCATATTTATTTCCTTTAATTATTCACATTCTTCTTTCTTACAATAAATAATAAAAAAGAAACTTTGTGATTCATAGGAGATTGTTCACTTTACATGTATATCTCTAATTTAATATACTATAGAACTATTAGTCCATACCAAACTTTCCTTTTGATGAAGGGATTTTTAGATTAAGTAGTTCTTGGATAATTGTTCATTAATAGTGATGAGCGAGCACCCCAATGCTCGGATGTTCGGGTGCTCTGACCGAGCACCCCCTGAGGCTCGAGTGCTCGGCCGAGCACCCGAGCCCCATTGAAGTCAATGGGAGGACTCGAGCATTACACCAGGCACCCCCTGCTCTGATGAGGGGAGGGTGCCTGGTCCATAGGAAAAGGGCAGAAAAAGATGGAAACACTACAGAAATGGTTCAGGGACAGCATAGGGAGGATGTCTGGATGCACCTTGGACTCCAACATCGCTGCTGGGAACGATCTTTCGCCCGTAGTACGCCATTTTTACAGACTGACCGTAAAACACACAAAAAGGAAAATAAAAACGACTTTAGGCGAAAAATTGTTACCAAACAGTATTTGCTGTATATTTACTTGTATATCATCTGCAAATTCTCCCAAAAATTTCATCGATTTTCTGAAGTGAGGCCATGATTAAGAGGGAAACGTGCGCAGAGGCAAATTATCCCAAAAATTTCCTTGATTTTCAGAACTGAGGCCATGATTAAGAGGGAAACGTGCGCAGAGGCAAATTCTCCCAAAAATTTCCTTGATTTTCAGAACTGAGGCCATGATTAAGAGGGAAACGTGCGCAGAGGCAAATTATCCCAAAAATTTCCTTGATTTTCAGAACTGAGGCCATGATTAAGAGGGAAACGTGCGCAGAGGCAAATTCTCCCAAAAATTTCCTTGATTTTCAGAACTGAGGCCATGATTAAGAGGGAAACGTGCGCAGAGGCAAATTCTCCCAAAAATTTCCTTGATTTTCAGAACTGAGGCCATGATTAAGAGGGAAACGTGCGCTGAGCTGACCATCTAAAACATTATGGGTGAGGGTCTGCTGCAGAGCTGACCATCCTAAACATTATATGCGAAGGCCCGCTAGTGAGCTGACGCTATAAAACATTATATGAGAGGGTCCGCTAGAGAGCTGACCCAATAAAACATTATATGAGAAGGCCCGCTGGTGAGCTGACCTATATAAAAATTGGCAAACAGGGCCCGCTGGTGAGCTGGCCCTATATAAAAATTATATCACAGGGCCCGCTGGTGAGCTGGCCCTATATAAAAATTATATCCCAGGGCACGCTGGTGAGCTGGCCCTATATAAAAATTATATCCCAGGGCATATGGAAGAGGAGGAGGAGGATGAGAACATTAAGAGTCAACCATATACCCGTTTTTGGGGTGGAAGGGGTGAATGGGAATACAGAGTATTCCCATCATTGTAAATAACATATATAAAGTGAGTTTATGTTCCCCCGGGGCTTTCCTCCAGTGGAGTGGAGAAGTCAGGGGAAATCCAGGCCTTGTTCATTTTTATAAGTGTCAACCTATCAGCATTGTCGGTGGAAAGGCGGATACGCTTATCTGTTATGATGCCACCAGCAGCACTAAATACCCGCTCAGACAGAACGCTGGCGGCAGGGCAGGCCAGCACCTCCAAGGCGTAGAGTGCCAGTTCATACCACGTGTCCAGCTTGGACACCCAGTAGTTGTAAGGCACAGAGGGATCATTGAGGACGCTGACACGGTCTGCTACGTACTCCTTCACCATCTTCCAAAACTTTTCCCTCCTTGTGACACTAGGCTGCGCATCAGGGTGAGGGTGCTGGCGGGGTGTCATGAAGGTGTCCCACGCCTTGGAGAGTGTTGCCCTGCCTTTGTCGGAACTGCTGTGTGCTCCCCTTTTCTCCCCTTCTCGGTTGGCCAAGGTAGCACGTACTCTGCCGCCAGCGTTGTCAGATGGAAAATTTTGGAGCAATTTTTCAACAAGAACCTTCTGGTATTGCACCATTTTGCTTGTCCTCTCCACCGGAGGAATGAGAGATGAGAAATTCTCTTTGTAGCGGGGGTCCAGAAGGGTGAACACCCAGTAATCCGTGTTGTCTAAAATGCGTACAACGCGTGGGTCACGGGAAAGGCAGCCTAACATAAAGTCAGCCATGTGTGCCAGAGTACCAACAGTCAAGATTTCGCTGTCCTCACCAGGAGGCTGACTCTCAATATCCTCATCCTCTTCCTCCTCTTCTGCCCACCCACGCTGAAGAGATGGAACTAAAGTTCCATGGCTACCCTCTGTAGCGGAGGCAACCGTGTCTTCCTCCTCCTCCTCCTCCTCCTCCTCCTCCTCCGCCTCCTCCAATTGTCGCTGAGAAGACGAAGTGAGGGTGCTCTGGCTATCACCTTGTGTAAGCTCTTCCTCCCCCATTTCCACCTCTTCCACATGCAAAGCGTCGGTTTTAATTGTGAGCAGCGAGCGTTTCAGTAGACACAGAAGTGGGATGGTTACACTGATAATAGCGTTATCGCCGCTCACCATCTGTGTCGATTCCTCAAAATTGCGTAAAACCTCGCAGAGGTCTGACATCCATTCCCACTCCTCACTTCTGATTACAGGAAGTTGAACGGAGAGGCGACGACCGTGTAACAGCTGGTACTCCACTACTGCCCTCTGCTGCTCACAAAGCCGGGCCAACATGTGGAAGGTGGAGTTCCAGCGCGTGCTCACGTCACACAGCAGCCGGTGAGCTGGCAATTGTAAGCGCTGCTGCAGCTTCAACAGGCCGGCCGAAGCTGTAGATGACTTACGGAAATGTGCACACACGCGGCGCACCTTGGTCAAGAGATCATGCACATTGGGGTAGGTTTTTAGAAATCGCTGCACCACTAAATTAAATACATGCGCTAGGCATGGTACGTGTGTGAGCTTGCCGAGCTCCAAAGCCGCCACCAAGTTACGCCCATTATCACACACAACCATGCCTGGTTGCAGGTTGAGTGGCGAGAGCCACTGCTCGGTCTGGTGACTAATCCCCTGCAACAGCTCTGAGGCCGTGTGCTGTTTGTCCCCAAGGCAGATCAGCTTCAGCACGGCCTGTTGACGCTTCCCCACTGCAGTGCTACACTGCTTCCAGCTACTGGCTGATGGGGGAGTGGCGGTGTGTGTAGAGAATTCGGAGGTGGAAACGGAGGAGGAGGAGCCAATAACGTAGGTGCTGGTGGAAACCCTGATGGAGGTAGGGCCCGCAATCCTCGGCGTGGGTAGCACCCGTGCCATCCCAGGGTCCGAGTCGCTCCCAGCCTCCACGACATTCACCCAGTGTGCCGTCAGGGAAATGTAGCGTCCCTGGCCACAAGCACTTGTCCATGTGTCAGTCGTTAAGTGGACCTTCCCAGTAACTGCGTTGGTCAGGGCACGGGTGATGTTACGGGACACATGGTGGTGTAATGTGGGGATGGCACACCGGGAAAAGTAGTGGCGGCTGGGGACCGCGTACCGAGGGACAGCTGCTGCCATCAGGCTGCGGAAGGACTCAGTGTCCACAAGCCTAAATGGCAGCATTTCGATGGCCAGTAATTTTGAAAGGTGTGAGGTTAGTGCTATGGCCTGTGGGTGGGTGGCTGGGTACTTTCTCTTGCGCTCAAATGCCTGGGGTAACGACATTTGGACGCTGTGCTGGGACAGGGAAGTGGATGTGGTCGCTGATGGTGCTTCAGATGGTACAGGTGCAGGGCGGGAGGTATGCGGGCCTGCGCCTTCGACAGGCGATTGGCCGGCACCGAAAACAGGGGAAGAGGAGGCAGTGGTGTGGCCTGCAGACACAGATGGGCGATCCAGGCGTTCCTCCCACTTACTACGGTGCTTGGATGCCATGTGTCGGATCATGCTGGTGGTGGTGAGGTTTCTAGTGTTCATGCCTCGGCTCATTCTGGTGTGGCACAGGTTGCAAACTACAATTCTTTTGTCGTCCGCACTTTCCTTAAAAAAACGCCATACCGCGGAACACCTACCCCTTGGCAAGGTAGATTTACGCAAGGGGGTGCTCCGTGGAACATTTGCGGGCCGGTTTGGTGCGGTCCGCCTTCTTTCTGTAGCCACACCACTGCCTCTTCCAGCCTGTTGCGGTGCTGCAGATGGCTCACCCTCAGGACTGCTGTCATCGCTCGGCTCTACACCTTCCCAGGTGGGGTCAGTCACCTCATCGTCCACCAAGTCCTCCTCCACTTCCTCACTCTGATCATCCTCCTCAAGTCTTGATCCCACCACATACTCAGTCATTGACAACTGTATAACATTCTCCTCAACAAGGTCTTGAGACGGAAATAGTGGTTGATTTAATGGCAACTGTGTCTCATCATCATCATCATCATCATCCACTACTTCCTTTGACCTTAAATGCCGTTCACATCTGTCATCTTCTTGTGATTGGGTAGCCTCTAGAGGTTGTGAATCAGGGCACAAGATGTCATGTTCCTCTGCAAGCGTGCTTGGAGAGAGGGTCAAATGAAGGATTGGTGATGAGACGAGCTCCTCACTATATCCCAGTGTGGGATCACTTCTTTGACCAGACCGTGTATGGTGGGAGGAAGGATGATCAGAGTGAGGATTATGTTGACCAGACTCTTGGCTACTGAGAGTGGACTTGGTGGAAGACAGGGTGGTGCTTAACCGACTGGAAGCAGTATCAGCTGTCATCCAACCGACCACCTGTTCGCACGGGTCGGACCTCGAGAGTGATGTCCTGCGACGCCCTGTGAAATCAGACATGAAGCTAGGTATGGTGGATGTCTTTCTTTCTTGTGCTCTGGCACCAGGCACAGTTTCTCCGCGTCCTGACCCGCGCCCTGAACTTTCAGGATCACGTCCACTTCCCCGTCCCTTTTTACCCGCCTTCTTCATCTTACACGATATATATGACTTTAATATATATGAGTTTGAAAACTTAACAGTATTTCTTACTATTCTGCAACTCTGCAGAGTACACAGAATAGGCTGCTAAACTGCGGTGACACACACTGAATGGAATAAGTGACTTTAATATTTGAGTTTGAAAAATTAACAGTATTTCTTACTATTCTGCAACTCTGCAGAGTACACAGAATAGGCTGCTAAACTGCGGTGACACACACTGAATGGAATATGTGACTTTAATATTTGAGTTTGAAAACTTAACAGTATTTCTTATAATTCTGGAACTGTACAGAGTACACAGAATAGGCTGTTAAACGGCGGTGAAAGACACTGAATGGAATATGTGACTTTAATATTTGAGTTTGAAAACTTAACAGTATTTCTTATAATTCTGCAACTCTGCAGAGTACACAGAATAGGCTGTTAAACGGCGTTGAAACACACTGAATGGAATATGTGACTTTAATATTTGAGTTTGAAAACTTAACAGTATTTCTTATAATTCTGGAACTGTACAGAGTACACAGAATAGGCTGTTAAACGGCGGTGAAAGACACTGAATGGAATATGTGACTTTAATATTTGAGTTTGAAAACTTAACAGTATTTCTTATAATTCTGGAACTGTACAGAGTACACAGAATAGGCTGTTAAACGGCGGTGAAAGACACTGAATGGAATATGTGACTTTAATATTTGAGTTTGAAAACTTAACAGTATTTCTTATAATTCTGCAACTCTGCAGAGTACACAGAATAGGCTGTTAAACGGCGGTGAAAGACACTGAATGGAATATGTGACTTTAATATTTGAGTTTGAAAAATTAACAGTATTTCTTACTATTCTGCAACTCTGCAGAGTACACAGAATAGGCTGCTAAACTGCGGTGACACACACTGAATGGAATATGTGACTTTAATATTTGAGTTTGAAAACTTAACAGTATTTCTTACTATTCTGCAACTCTGCAGAGTACACAGAATAGGCTGTTAAACGGCGTTGAAACACACTGAATGGAATATGTGACTTTAATATTTGAGTTTGAAAACTTAACAGTATTTCTTATAATTCTGGAACTGTACAGAGTACACAGAATAGGCTGTTAAACGGCGGTGAAAGACACTGAATGGAATATGTGACTTTAATATTTGAGTTTGAAAACTTAACAGTATTTCTTATAATTCTGGAACTGTACAGAGTACACAGAATAGGCTGTTAAACGGCGGTGAAAGACACTGAATGGAATATGTGACTTTAATATTTGAGTTTGAAAACTTAACAGTATTTCTTATAATTCTGCAACTCTGCAGAGTACACAGAATAGGCTGTTAAACGGCGGTGAAAGACACTGAATGGAATATGTGACTTTAATATTTGAGTTTGAAAACTTAACAGTATTTCTTATAATTCTGCAACTCTGCAGAGTACACAGAATAGGCTGTTAAACGGCGGTGAAAGACACTGAATGGAATATGTGACTTTAATATTTGAGTTTGAAAACTTAACAGTATTTCTTACTATTCTGCAACTCTGCACAGTACACAGAATAGGCTGTTAAACGGCGTTGAAACACACTGAATGGAATATGTGACTTTAATATTTGAGTTTGAAAACTTAACAGTATTTCTTATAATTCTGCAACTCTGCAGAGTACACAGAATAGGCTGTTAAACGGCGGTGAAAGACACTGAATGGAATATGTGACTTTGATATTTTAGTTTGAAGACTTAACAGTATTTCTTCCTATTCTGCAACTCTGCACAGTACACAGAATGTGCTGCTACACTGCGGCGAAGCACACTGAATGGAATATGTGACTTTGATATTTTAGTTTGAAGACTTAACAGTATTTCTTCCTATTCTGCAACTCTGCACAGTACACAGAATGTGCTGCTAAACTGCGGCGAAGCACACTGAATGGAATATGTGACTTTGATATTTGAGTTTGAAGACTTAACAGTATTTCTTCCTATTCTGCAACTCTGCACAGTACACAGAATGTGCTGCTAAACTGCGGCGAAGCACACTGAATGGAATATGTGACTTTGATATTTTAGTTTGAAGACTTAACAGTATTTCTTCCTATTCTGCAACTCTGCACAGTACTCAGAATGTGCTGCTAAACTGCGGCGACGCACACTGAATGGAATACGTGACTTTGATATTTTAGTTTGAAGACTTAACAGAATGTGCTCTAATCTGCAACTTTGCACACTAAACAGAATGTGCTCTAATCTGCAACTTTGCACACTAAACAGAATGTGCTCTAATCTGCAACTTTGCACACTAAACAGAATGTGCTCTAATCTGCAACTGTGCACACTAAACAGAATGTGCTCTAATCTGCAACTTTGCACACTAAACAGAATATATATATTTTTTTTTTTTTTTTTTTGTTTTTTTCCCCCCACACCAAATAACCTGCTGCCCCCACACACAGTAGTCCTAAAAAGGACTTTTGGTTCTTTTTTTTTCACAATTTTTGTTTTTTTCCTCCCTACACTGCCTTTCCCTTCCTATCCTCAGCTCTCCCTGGCTCAGACTGAGCCGAACTCGATGGTCAGGTGCTATACAGCACCTGACCACGGGTTCTGGCCAGCCAATCAGTGTAATGCCAGCAGCCAACATGGCTGCTGGCATTACACCGATGTCAGAGCCTCCCTGCACGTTTATTGGCTGCGCAGCAGCCGCAAAACGTGCGGGGAGGAGACCCGAACATGGCGGGCGAGCACATGCGGTACTCGTACGAGTACCGCCATGTGCCGAGCAGAGCGATGCTCGAGCCGATCCGAGCATCGGCCGAGCATGCTCGCTCAACACTATTCATTAATTTTCCATATGTCATTCTGATCTTCTGAAATTCATCCTGCAGAATGTTATCTGTTCCGTTGAATTAATATGTATGGTGGATATTGATGATCAGAGGGTTTCTGTTTTCTCTATATAATTTGAAATAAACAGCTGGTTTTATTGCATGGATCATGTTCTACTGCTGTCCTTCACTAACCAAGATCAAGAAAACTACCAAGAACACTGTTGATTTCAATTCACTTTGTGGGTGGTGAATCACACAGTTAGTTCCTGGTTTGCTTATCCTAGCTAAATACATTGATGCTACTTTGAGAGGGAGACCAGTTTCTAAAAATTCCATCGATTTTTTTTAATTGAATTTGATTTGTTTTTAGGGAATCAGAACTGAATTAAATTGTTGAATGTTCTCTGAATCAAATCCTTAAAGCATATCTCTAATCAAAAACAAAAAAACCCCCATAGAAGTAGAAGATTTTTTTCTTTCAATTTTTATGTTCAAAAGAAAAGTTGGGGTTCCTAGGGACAACATAGGGGACATGTGAAAATTACCTTTGATGTAAATGCTGCTATGACCATCTTGGGAGACACTCAATAAAGGTGTGATCAAATGGTGATAAAGAGGATATAATTTTCCAGTGTGATAAGCTCTCCATGTTATTCTATAGAGCAGTGGTTCTGAACCTTGTTTTGCGCAAAACACCCCTAAAATGCAATCTGGTACTTTTGGGGCACCCCTAACATGTTTAATATCATTTATCAAGGGCATAATAAAGGGTACAATTCATAACTATACAGATATTATTAGGTCTCACAATCACAGTAATAAAAATAAAATAATTGTGCTTAACAATTTTCGTATGTCCACATTTAAAAGAAAATAGTCACACTTTTGTCAGTCTCCATAGAAAACATGGGGCACCCTAATTTGATGTTCGCGGCACAACAAAGTGCCACAGCTCTCTGGTTGAGAATTACTGCTATACAGCCTATGCATTAATGGCAGAATGCAAGAAACGTTTGCAATCGCTAAACATGAAATAGTGATTTTAACCTGCGCAAATATCTATTGCACAAGTTGTAATCCAGGAAGCCATTTACTGAAAGAATCTTGAATTGTGCATCAAAATTTCTTAATTTGCACACAAAATATAGCAATTGTGACACCACCACACAGACGTATAATATCGTTCGCAATATCACTTCCTGCATTAGATGCATACACTACTCCGCTCAGACAAATGAGCTAATCCTAACCACGCCCACACCCACAAACACAAAATGTGCGTACCAATTCGTTGTTTTACATTTTTCATACACAATTCAGTAAAATCATGCGTAAATGCATTCACTAACAATTTTCCCTCAGAACTTGCGCGTGTCTCTTGCATCCCGCCACTAGACCCTAAAGTTTGAGAGATTCATAGTCTCCGTAGAGTGACAGACAATAGAGAAAATATATCGCTGGAGAATTTATCTCTGCTTTATCACCGATCTATCACACCTTAGTGCATCTCCCCCTTGTATGTTAAAGAGGTCTCCAAAGCATTCAAGGGGTTAAAAGCCCAATTTAAATCAATGGGAGCTTTGTGACATTTAATTTGCTTCCTATGATGCATTTGGTTTTAATCTAGAATTCCTCCACTCTTGTTTTGAACATAAGGCATTTAGAATTCAACACATTTGATAACAAATTTTTTTGCAGGATTAACATAACTGTGTGTATTTTACATTAAGATGACTATGCTTTTCAGCAATGTTCCCTGTAAGGTGAACAAATGTGAGAAACCCAGAACTGGATGAGTTGAAGGCGTAATTAAACTGGGCAGGGCTGCATGGTACATGCGTATTTCCAATGTATCTCTGAGTAAACAGGATTCTTTAACTCATTGTTTTCCAATGTGTTGCATACCCATATGGCAGTTAATGGGTTAACTCTGTCAACACTGGGTGGCCCATCATTGCTGACCTTAGTGTTAACACTGCTTATCAATGTGGAAATGTTTCAGTATGAAAGTGGAAGGCATAATAAACAAACAAATAAATAAAACACTTTGTGAGATATAAGTCACAGACCTTTGATGTACATGACTAATGAGCCATTCAGTAAAGGTCAACACTGACCATTTGGTGCTAATGTACTTTAACTGTAAAAATCAATGTGTGATTGAAACAACGTTTAATTTTATAGTATTGTATAAGGTAAATCAATACTTGGCTCTAAATTTACAGTACTTGTTGTACTTAGGTTTGATGTTTAGTATGAAATATATGCATATCAGACAAGATAGAATTCATTTAACAATTGCAACTACTCGGTTGCATTTTGTGCTCCCTTTTTGACAATTACACATTCTAAGTGGAGCTTTTAGGCCTCGATTTAAAGAAGTCCATTAAAACAGCCAGCAGGGCAAAACTGGATAATGGCCCGTGGCCAAGCTTCCACTTTGAGCTTTAAGTTCCCAAAACGTACGCTAAATAGCAGCAATAATGGAAACATCAACAGAAAAAAGCTAAATGATCGGTGCCTGACATACTGTCAAGCACAGATCATTAGCTCATCTGTGTGACACTTACCTGTCATCCACAGTCCTATTTTCTCTCTTCTTCCTCTCCATCTTCTTTCTTCTTCTTTTCTTTTCTTCATATACCTGTAAAAAAAGAGAGATATAAATAAATGTGCCATACAAAAGAACCCACACATCTGTGCATATTTTAACCCCTTGAGTGCCTGAGGGGTACACATTGCATTGCATTGCATACCTCTCTCTGGTGCTCACAGGGTGTGAGTCAATATTGTATAACATGCCAAAGCATATGTCCCCATTTTCATCCTTTAAGCAATGTGCGCTATGAGGTTGAAAAGTATTATTGTTGGTAAAAACGTATTAAATAAAAATGTTGGTCCTTTTTAATTTCTCTGCTGCTGTTTGCTGTGGTGGAGGAGGCGGTGGAGAAAGTAAGAATGACGGGCCAATGCCCATTCCACTGTGAGTGAATTTTCAACAGAGACTGCCTTTATATATGGGTTGGCAGTACATAGTTGAAGAACTAACTTTATTGCTTTTACAACATGACTTGTGGTGATGAAGGTGGTGACAATGGCGTCTACATGTAGCTAGTGTAAAAATCTTAGCAGCAACTTTCACTCCCAACATCACTGCAGTTTTAATTTTACACTACACTGCAGGGTGAGGATAGACTTGTTACTTTCAGTCAGCAGCTGGCAATAAAGGATAAACTATTCCGCACAGCAGCTGCTGTAGGCATATAGCGTCACAACACCTCAATATATGCTTGTCCCTGTTCTTCTTACTCTTGTACAAATCAGCATCAAGTAAGTTGTATGTGTCAGTCTGTAAGTGTATCTATCTGCAAAGTATATCTGTTACTCGGTCATGGTTGAGATTGAACCGGCTCATGTAGGAACTTGGATCCTCTGTCTGTCTGTTACTTATCAGTCAATTATGGGGTTTCATTTTAAAGGGATAGTAATGTTTCATAATAAAAGCAACTCTAATTAATCATCATAGTATTTGGACTTTGGAGAGTGTTATTTCAATTCTGTCAGAGTTGTAGTTTCAGAGTAATTCAATGACAAAGTGTCCCTCTCCCGCCCCTTTTACTGATGTAACACTGTTCAGCCAGAGCAGAAGGGAGGTGCCCAGGTAGACTGCAGAGAGGGACAATCTTCAATTAAGATAAGGGAAAAACCTGAAAAGCTTGTCAAGGGGGGCAGGGATTTCATTGTTTTCATAGGAATAAGAGTGTTCCCTTCTGTAATCTGTCTGGTCTATGGACTGCATTCCACATCTGAGAAGAGATTGCTTACACTAGGTAAAAGGGGCGGGAGGGGGAAACTTTGCTTGTGAATATCTCATAAACCATAAAGGTTTGAGAGATAAGACTTATATCATTCTTCATGTTTTTTAATGCCTACAAAATAAAATAAAGTTAAAAAGAAGTATTACTATCCCTTTAACTCTCCTTTCTCCCTTTATGCACCCCAGACTCCCCACACACAGAAAACAACTTGGCTGCCACCTAGACTCCAAAAAATAATCTCCAGCTCCACTCTTTGTCTACATACTCTAACATCAAATGTTGCTGCTTTCATTCTCTCTTACAAACACAAACTGAAGAGATATGGGAACCTGACACCTCTTATACTATCACAGCAGGAATACAAGGGAAACACTCCACTTGGAGGCAACATTAATTATTACTGTAGATTTAGATACACTGACAAAGGTGGAAAAGGTGGAAACATAGTACTTTTCACAAAAATGTTTCTGCATGGCTGGAAGTGCCATTTTTCTCCAAATTCGCTTTTCAGGCAAAACATTTTGCCCATCCCTATCTGTCACTGCCCACTGGAAATCTTTTCCATCAATGGGCAACAGCATACACTATCAATGGTGCCTCTGGCTCTGGAATTAGAAGCAAAGGCAAGCTGCAGGAAAGTTCATGCCATCCGCATACCATTGTATACATGCAGAGCTTTGTGAGACAATCCCAAGAAGCTGGTGTGTTAAAGAGACTGTAGCAGGTTCAAAACAAATACCTGTACCCCACACCTTGAAAGCAGACTTTGAGTCTTCTGACAATGGCTCCAATATAAAAGCTGCTGTGAGAATAGCAGGTGTGGTACATATCAACCATATTCTAAATATAATTCTTATCTGATTTCTCCCAAAATCTGAAACCCTCACATAAATGAGGATATAATCAGCAAAATCTGTGCATTACAAGCTTTGCAAGGATGTAGCCACCTGGCCCATCAATAGCTTAAAATAGAAGTCCCTATCAGGTGGAATTCCATATTGCTCATGCTGCAGCATTAGTGTGAGCAGAACAAGGACATTAGTTGATATCCAGTACTTAACAGGAAGACTTTGGATGGGTCTCCTTTGTCACCTGGTCAGTGTCAGCTAATGTGTGACTGACTGTATGTGTGCTGATGAAGACTTTCAGGTGGCCACCTTGCTGGTTAGTTGTGCCTGTGCAGGAATCAGTGAGATACTTCCACTAAAATATTTATTATAGAAAAAAATTAAGAACATGTAGCAGCTTGTGTCATATAAATATGCTTTGAACAGTATCTTCAGATAGTCTAAATTAAAATAATCAGGATGTGAGATGGTTACAGCATACATGCTGGATAACTATGTACTATATTCTAGGCTTACACAATGATCCTCTTTAGCACTGACAAACAAAAACAGTGTGTGTGACCAAACCAGCATTCATTCATATTGTTATATAAACCCAGCAAGTCAGAGATGGTTTTCATTTTCAGTACAAGTGTTTATATAGTTAATGAATGTATGACACATTTATCCAGCAGTTTTGGTAGATTTGCATTTTTTTAACTAAACCAGAATATCATACCATATACACACAATCAATCTTCAACAATATATAACACTTTATTTTGGAGGACGGGTGGCAAATCCTTCCGTTTGCATTTTATTACTTTAATTAATCAGATTTTTCTAGTTTATTTCCATTTTAAAATACACTATCAAGAGTTATAATGTAAGTCTATTCAGGTACCAATACAGATAAGTCATACTCTTAGGACATATGCATCCAGTAGACCTGCCTCTTCAAAATTATTAACAGGTCTATTTGTCACCTGTAGGTAGCTCACTCTCAGGAGCTGAAACCCAACAGCAGGGAGGCATACACGTGTACATACCACACTAATGAGGGGCCTGAAAGTGGAAACTGAGCCCCCACAGTGGGAGTGTGCACAGGAGGGAGTACAGAAAATGCAGTACAGGAATCAGCAGACAGAGGCGTAGTCACAGGCAGGTCTGGGTCAAGGCAGGAAGCAATGGTTCAGAAGTCTAAGATACAGGCAAAAATCAGGGCAGGCAGCACAGGAGCAAAGTAGCAATCAAGCCAATAGTCAGGAAACCAGTAGCAATCAACCAGGAAACAAGGATGAGTTTCTGATCAGGCCAAACAACTGACCACTCGGAGCTCAGTCAGGCTTGTTTAAATAGTCTCCTCAACCAGATACAGCTGGAGGCAGATCCAGGATACAGGAAACATAAGGAGAAACAACAGTACAACTGCTATAGAACTTGACAAGTGATTCTCTGGTGGCAGCATAGGTAGCTGCAGGACATCCTGCAAGTTGCAGGCTCAATCCCAAGGAGAGACAAGTCCAGTGGAAAGTTCAAACTAAACATGTCCCAAAAGGACAGCTACGCCTGGCAGTCTGTTGTCCAGAGTAGCAAGTGTGACACTACTACAGATGTATTGTGTTGGAGGGAGAAAACTTGTGCTGGAAGCTTACTGTAGAGCAATAACTTATGTGAGTATTGATAAAAATTATATTTTTATTAAACTATTCTTATGTCCCCTTATATGAATTGTAAATTCATGAAAGGCTTTCACAGTAGTGTTAGCTATAATAGATAGCAGATCTTTCAAAATAATTTATAGATAGTTTACAGGCTATGTAAATCATTCAAAAATTATAACAGTGGCTTGCACATTGATTAGCCTTTGCAAAAATAATTATTATTAAAGGTAAACTTTTTATAGAAGTTAATACAGCCCACTAAGCAAGGTAAATATTGAAAAAAAATCTTTCAGCCCTACAGAAAAGCAAGCCTTGAACAAACATTGTTAATAGGCATACAGCAAGCAACCCTACAGCAGGGCAAGCCACCACCTGGCTGGAACATTGTGTCACCTTTGAACTAATAATATTTGCTAATTTAGTTCCTTCTATTGAAGCAGTCTGTGATGGTAGAACAAGCACCAGTGGTGACATGGAACAAGTGGTGATTTTTTGTTCTTAATAGCCCTAGTGCTCAGGCAACAGCAGCAGCACTGCAACAAAGCACCACTACTTCAGATGCATCTGGCAAGAGACGTTTATCCATTTGCATAATCTTTATTTTCCTCCATAGGTGTTGGGATATCTTTCATTGAGCAGGGAAAGACTAGGCAATTTTCAACAACTGCAATGTGTACAGTGTTTGAAAAGGTTGTGAAGAGAGGGAAGGACTGGTATCATGCACAATGCTAAATGAGTAACCAAGAAATCAGGTCGTATCACTGTGTCCCTTGTCCATTTAAAAAAAATAGTGATAATAACTGGTGGTGAAGGAACATTGAGTGACTGACAGTTCCCATAGTTCATTAGTACACACAATAAAAATAATGTACCCTCCTTGATATGATTCTGGAATAATCTGCAGGGTTCCCTAGCATTGCTAGGCCTGATAATTCCACCTTCATAGTCTATAGCAGAGATGATGATTTGAACTCCCGCCACTACTATCACTTACTACCATTGTGGACATATCATATTGAGCCGGTAAAATTGTGTCATTTGCTGATGCCATTCATCAGCAGCAGGAACTGCTGCTGGTGATGTCCATTATCGCTCTTTCCCACTCTTGATCTCAGATAGGAAAGCTCTTATCATCTCTGATGAATCACCATTAGTGCCACTTTCATCAGCTGCACCACCACTGCCATTACATTATTTTCTTCTCTTGCTTGTGGTGATGGCACAATGATGATGGTGGTTCACCTGGTGTCACACTCACAGCAGAAGGCAAGGGTCAACTGTAACACTGATATTCCACTACTGTTCACCCTATGAGCAGAAACAAATGTTCTCCACTACAAAATCAAATCACAGGGTCCTGTAGATGTGGTGGGATAGTGGATTTGGAAGCATGGTCTGAGCCCCACTGCTGCTTACACTACTGCTACAGGATTACTCTTTGACATCAGCAGTCCTCCAACTCCTTTTGCTCATTTTGTAGCCAGTGCCTCAGTATACACGCTGCACTCAGTGTAGCAGACAACTGCAGCAACACTGAGTACAACTAATGCAAACAATTTTTAACTATAGCTAAGGTCTCTTTCTCTGCTTACCAGCCTCTAGGCTCTAACTACTAAACTGCACCTCACAGCATGACAAGAATTTTTGGGTCTTATAGTATTGGGTTGGGAATTCTCACTGCCATAGAACTCATAGGCAAGAAACAATACAGTCCGCACTCATTTGTAGTAGTGGGAAGGCTGAACTTTTTTGAGTTTTATTTGTGAGGGAATTTTCCCAGGAAAAGCATCAAATAGTGTATTTTCTGGAAAAATGTTCATGTAGAAATAAAATGGGAATTTTTAATTGTGCCAGCCTTCTGACAGTATCAGAAAAGTAATCATTTTATACTGCTCTTAGTCAAAATGAATGCCAAGGTTCCCTTTTTATCACACATGTTTAATGTATACATAAACTTACAGCACTGACATTTACACCAACACTGTAGAACACTTTTGCCTGCTGTGAGTTAAGAGGGGTTTGTATCTTAAAGATTCTTAGTAGTGATGAGCGAGCATGCTCGGCCGAAGCTCGGTTCGGCTCGAGCATCGCTCTGCTCGGCACATGGCGGTACTCGTACGAGTACCGCATGTGCTCGCCCGCCATGTTCGGGTCTCCTCCCCGCACGTTTCGCGGCTGCTGCGCAGCCAATAAACGTGCGGGGAGGCTCTGACATCAGTGTAATGCCAGCAGCCATGTTGGCTGCTGGCATTACACTGATTGGCTGGCCAGAACCCGTGATCGGGTGCTGTATAGCACCTGACCAGCGAGTTCGGCTCAGTCTTAGCCAGGGAGAGATGAGGATAGGAAGGGAAAGTCAGTGTAGGGAGAAGAAAAGTGTTTTTGAACTCTTTAAAGACCCAAAAGTCCTTTTTAGGACTGTTGTGTGTGGGGGCAGCAGTTATATTTTGTTTGGGGGGGCACAAATTTAAAAAATAAACGTCACATATTCCGTTCACTGTGCCTAGCCGCAGATTAGCAGCACATTCTGTTTAGTGTGCCTAGACGCAGATTAGCGGCACATATTGTTTAGTGTGCAAAGTTTAAAAAATAAACGTCACATATTCCGTTCACTGTGCCTAGCCACAGATTAGCAGCACATTCTGTTTAGTGTGCCTAGACGCAGATTAGCAGCACATATTGTTTAGTGTGCAAAGTTTAAAAAATAAACGTCACATATTCCGTTCACTGTGCCTAGCCGCAGATTAGCAGCACATTCTGTTTAGTGTGCCTAGACGCAGATTAGCGGCACATATTGTTTAGTGTGCAAAGTTTAAAAAATAAACGTCACATATTCCGTTCACTGTGCCTAGCCACAGATTAGCGGCACATATTGTTTAGTGTGCAAAGTTTAAAAAATAAACGTCACATATTCCGTTCACTGTGCCTAGCCGCAGATTAGCAGCACATTCTGTTTAGTGTGCCTAGACACAGATTAGCAGCACATATTGTTTAGTGTGCAAAGTTTAAAAAATAAACGTCACATATTCCGTTCACTGTGCCTAGCCGCAGATTAGCAGCACATTCTGTTTAGTGTGCCTAGACGCAGATTAGCAGCACATATTGTTTAGTGTGCAAAGTTTAAAAAATAAACGTCACATATTCCGTTCACTGTGCCTAGCCGCAGATTAGCAGCACATTCTGTTTAGTGTGCCTAGACGCAGATTAGCAGCACATATTGTTTAGTGTGCAAAGTTTAAAAAATAAACATCACATATTCCGTTCACTGTGCCTAGCCGCAGATTAGCGGCACATTCTGTTTAGTGTGCCTAGACGCAGATTAGCAGCACATATTGTTTAGTGTGCAAAGTTTAAAAAATAAACGTCACATATTCCGTTCACTGTGCCTAGCCGCAGATTAGCGGCACATTCTGTTTAGTGTGCCTAGACGCAGATTAGCAGCACATATTCCGTGTAATATGAAGAAGGCGGGTAAAAAGGGACGGGGAAGTGGACGTGATCCTGATAGTTCAGGGCGCGGGTCAGGACGCGTAGAAACTGTGCCTGGTGCCAGAGCACAAGAAAGAAAGACATCCACCATACCTAGCTTCATGTCTCAGTTTACAGGGCGTCGCAGGACATCACTCTCGAGGTCAGACCACTGCGAACAGGTGGTCGGTTGGATTTCAGCTGATACTGCTTCCAGTCGGTTAAGCACCACCCTGTCTTCCACCAAGTCCACTCTCAGTAGCCAAGAGTCTGGTCAACACAATCCTCACCCTGATCATCCTTCCTCCCACCATAGAGGGTCTGGCCAAAGAAGTGATCCCACACTGGGATATAGTGAGGAGCTCGTCTCATCACCAATCCTTCATTTGAACCTCTCTCCAAGCACGCTTGCAGAGGAACATGAGATCTTGTGCCCTGATTCACAACCTCTAGAGGGTACCCAATCACAAGAAGATGACAGAGGGGAACGGCATTTAGGGTCAAAGGAAGTGGATGATGATGATGATGAGACACAGTTGCCATCAAATCAACCACAATTACTGTCTCAAGACCTTGATGAGGAGGATGATACACAGTTGTCAATGACTGAGTATGTGGTGGGATCAAGAAATGAGGAGGATGATCAGAGTGAGGAAGTGGAGGAGGACTTGGTGGACGATGAGGTGACTGACCCCACCTGGGAAGGTGGAGAGCCGAGCGATGACAGCAGTCCTGAGGGTGAGCCATCTGCAGCACCGTAACAGGCTGGAAGAGGCAGTGGTGTGGCTAAAGAAAGAAGGCGGACCGCACCAAACCAGCCCGCAAATGTTCCACGGAGCACCCCCTTGCGTAAATCTCCCTTGCCAAGGGCTAGGTGTTCCGCGGTATGGCATTTTTTTAAGGAAAGTGCGGACGACAAAAGAATTGTAGTTTGCAACCTGTGCCACACCAGAATGAGCCGAGGCATGAACACTAGCAACCTCACCACCACCAGCATGATCCGACACATGGCATCCAAGCACCGTAATAAGTGGGAGGAACGCCCGGATCGCCAATCTGTGTCTGCAGGCCACACCACTGCCTCCTCTTCCCCTGTTTTCGGTGCCGGCCAATCGCCTGTCATAGGCGCAGGCCCGCATACCTCCCGCCCTGCACCTGTACCATCTGAAGCACCATCAGCGACCACATCCACTTCCCTGTCCCAGCGCAGCGTCCAAATGTCGTTACCCCAGGCATTTGAGCGCAAGCGAAAATACCCAGCCACCCACCCACAGGCCATAGCACTAACCTCACACCTTTCCAAATTACTGGCCATCGAAATGCTGCCATTTAGGCTTGTGGAGACTGAGTCCTTCCGCAGCCTGATGGCAGCAGCTGTCCCTCGGTACGCAGTCCCCAGCCGCCACTACTTTTCCCGGTGTGCCGTCCCCGCCTTACACCACCATGTGACCCTTAACATCACCCGTGCCCTGACCAACGCAGTTACTGGGAAGGTCCACTTAACGACTGACACATGGACAAGTGCTTGTGGCCAGGGACGCTACATTTCCCTGACGGCACACTGGGTGAATGTCGTGGAGGCTGGGAGCGACTCGGACCCTGGGATGGCACAGGTGCTACCCACGCCGAGGATTGCGGGCCCTACCTCCATCAGGGTTTCCGCCAGCACCGACGTTATTGGCTCCTCCTCCTCCTCCTTCGTTTCCACCTCCGAATTCTCTGCGCGCAGCGCCACTCACCCATCAGCCGGTAGCTGGAAGCAGTGTAGCACTGCAGTGGGGAAGCGTCAACAGGCCGTGCTGAAGCTGATCTGCCTTGGGGACAAACAGCACACGGCCTCAGAGCTGTTGCAGGGGATTAGTCACCAGACCGAGCAGTGGCTCTCGCCACTCAACCTGCAACCAGGCATGGTTGTGTGTGATAATGGGCGTAACTTGGTGGCGGCTTTGGAGCTCGGCAAGCTCACACATGTACCATGCCTAGTGCATGTATTTAATTTAGTGGTTCAGCGATTTCTAAAAACCTACCCCAATTTGCATGATCTCTTGACCAAGGTGCGCCGCGTGTGTGCACATTTCCGTAAGTCATCTACAGCTTCAGCCGGCCTGTTGAAGCTGCAGCAGCGCTTACAATTGCCAGCTCACCGGCTGCTGTGTGACGTGAGCACGAGCTGGAACTCCACCTTCCACATGTTGGCCCGGCTTTGTGAGCAGCAGAGGGCAGTAGTGGAGTACCAGCTGTTACACGGTCGTCGCCTCTCCATTCAACTTCCTCTAATCAGAAGTGAGGAGTGGGAATGGATGTCAGACCTTTGTGAGGTTTTACGCAATTTTGAGGAATCAACACAGATGGTGAGCGGCGATAACGCTATTATCAGTGTAACCATCCCACTTCTGTGTCTACTGAAACGCTCGCTGCTCACAATTAAAACCGACGCTTTGCATGTGGAAGAGGTGGAAATGGGGGAGGAAGAGCTTACACAAGGTGATAGCCAGAGCACCCTCACTTCGTCTTCTCAGCGACAATTGGAGGAGGCGGAGGAGGAGGAGGAGGAGGAAGACACGGTTGCCTCCGCTACAGAGGGTAGCCATGGAACTTTATTTCCATCTCTTCAGCGTGGGTGGGCAGAAGAGGAGGAAGAGGATGAGGAGATTGAGAGTCATCCTCCTGGTGAGGACAGCGAAATCTTGCCTGTTGGTACTCTGGCACACATGGCTGACTTTATGTTAGGCTGCCTTTCCCGTGACCCACACGTTACACGCATTTTAGACAACACGGATTACTGGGTGTTCACCCTTCTGGACCCCCGCTACAAAGAGAATTTCTCATCTCTCATTCCTCCGGTGGAGAGGACAAGCAAAATGGTGCAATACCAGAAGGTTCTTGTTGAAAAATTGCTTCAAAATTTTCCATCTGACAACGCTGGCGGCAGAGTACGTGCGACCTTGGCCAACCGAGAAGGGGAGAAAAGGGGAGCACACAGCAGTTCCGACAAAGGCAGGGCAACACTCTCCAAGGCGTGGGACACCTTCATGACACCCCGCCAGCACCCTCACCCTGATGCACAGCCTAGTGTCACAAGGAGGGAAAAGTTTTGGAAGATGGTGAAGGAGTACGTAGCAGACCGTGTCAGCGTCCTCAATGATCCCTCTGTGCCTTACAACTACTGGGTGTCCAAGCTGGACACGTGGTATGAACTGGCACTCTACGCCTTGGAGGTGCTGGCCTGCCCTGCCGCCAGCGTTCTGTCTGAGCGGGTATTTAGTGCTGCTGGTGGCATCATAACAGATAAGCGTATCCGCCTTTCCACCGAAAATGCTGATAGGTTGACACTTATAAAAATGAACAAGGCCTGGATTTCCCCTGACTTCTCCACTCCACTGGAGGAAAGCCCCGGGGGAACATAAAGTCACTTTAGATATGTTATTTACAATGATGGGAATACTCTGTATTCCCATTCACCCCTTCCACCCAAAAAACGGGTATATGGTTGACTCTTAATCTTCTCATCGTCCTCCTCCTCTTCCATATGCCCTCTAATACAATTTTTATATAGGGCCAGCTCACCAGCGGGCCCTGTAATACAATTTTTATATAGGGCCAGCTCACCAGCGGGCCCTGTGATACAATTTTTATATAGGGCCAGCTCACCAACGGGCCCTGTGATACAATTTTTATATAGGGCCAGCTCACCAGCGGGCCCTGTGATATAATTTTTATATAGGGCCAGCTCACCAGCGGGCCCTGTTTGACAATTTTTGTATAGGTCAGCTCACCAGCGGGCCTTCTCATATAATGTTTTATTGGGTCAGCTCTCTAGCGGGCCCTCTCATATAATGTTTTATTGGGTCAGCTCTCTAGCGGGCCCTCTCATATAATGTTTTATAGCGTCAGCTCTCTAGCGGGCCTTCGCATATAATGTTTAGGATGGTCAGCTCCGCAGCAGACCCTCACCCATAATGTTTTAGATGGTCGGCTCAGCAGCAGACCCTCATTCCTAATGTTTTAGATGGTCAGCTTAGCGGCATGCCCTCGCCCCTAATGTTTTAGAGGGTCACCAGCAGGCCATTAATCCTAATTTTTCAAGGGTGTGTATGATGCCCTCCTTTATGTGTAATAAAGGGTGTATTGGAGTGACATTGCAGTCTAATTTTTGGCAGCCCTTTCACTTAGTGCATAGGCTTTATGAGTGTTGGACCACTACCTGAACTATTGTACCACAATGTGAATGAGGCCCTCCATTTTGTGATATACAGGTTGTATCGGAGTGCCTCAGGTCCTCCCATTGAATTAAATAGGGCTGGGGTGTTCGACAGAGCAGAAGGTAGTTCTTGGCTTCATCCACTAAGTCACTTCGTCACTTTTACTCAATGGATCAGACCCCACTGTTACGACTATAAATTTTGGACTTAACAAGGGCAAACGGACATGTTGTAAAACCTGTGGTAGCTGCGGCCTCCGTTCCTGAATGCTGTACCTTACTCGGGCCATAACCACGTTGAACACCTGCTTTACGCTGCGCACGTTTCCCTCTTAATCATGGCCCCAGTTCCGAAAAATCGATGACATTTTTTGCAGAATTTGCAGATGATATACAAGTAAATATACAGCAAATACTGTTTGGTAACAATTTTTCGCCTACAATCGTTTTTATCTTCCTTTTTGTGTGTTTTACGGTCAGTCTGTAAAAATGGCGTACTACGGGCGAAACATCGTTCCCAGCAGCGACGTTGGAGTCCAAGATGCATCCAGACATCCTCCCTATGCTGTCCCTGAACCATTTCTGTGGTGTTTCCATCATTTTCTGCCCTTTTCCTATGGACCAGGCACCCTCCCCTCATCAGAGCAGGGGGTGCCTGGTGTAATGCTCGAGTCCTCCCATTGACTTCAATGGGGCTCGGGTGCTCGGCCGAGCACTCGAGCCTCCGGGGGCGCTCGGTCAGAGCACCCGAACACCCGAGCATTGGGGTGCTCGATCATCACTAATTCTTAGTCAAATGGCTTATCCTATATAATAATTCACTAGGATGTTTGTCACGATGCAGTCATGTGCAGTAGAGGCTGCCTGCGTTCAGGCAGTCTCTACTGCGCATGATTGCATAGCGTGAGTGAGGCAACACAAGACTGCATCGCGTGGAGCAGTGAGGTAGCTGCCTCTTAAACCTTTGAGTGCCAGAGGGGTTAACATTAACTGGACCTTGGCCCGTGTACACGGGCTTTTACACTAGTATTTTACATAAAAATCCTTTAACCCTTGTGATAATAACACTGTTCAATCTCTTAAGTATATAGCAGGATCCGTCAGCTGAATAAAAAACCTTGAGTTGGTCAGTATTTTTGAAAACTGACAGTTACTCTCTTTGTAAAACAGGAAGTGACATGCAATAATGCACTATGGGAACAAAAGCAATTAAACACACATGCCATCTAGTGAAAGTAAACATTATAGACACAGAAAACATTGTGAATGCAAATACACTCCCACCATCACACAAAGTATGATTCTTAATGAAACTTAAGTTATTACAAATAAAACATTTTGTATACATTAAGCAAGTACAGTGAAATTACTCCTACTTCATTTAATCAGCTTCAAGTAATAACACTGTTTTCTGTATGGGTCTTTCTAAATACACTGGCTTACTTGTGCGTGCACCCTTGCTATCTATTGTTGTGTCACTAACAAGAAGTTTCAGTTTTCTGTCCCTGCCGTCAGTTCCTGGGAAGACTTCTACCACTCTGGCAAACTTCCATTGATTTCGTGGTGCTAAGTCATCTTGGAGTAAAGCAATGTCGTTTGTTTTGGCATTTCGCCTGCTCTTATTCCATTTACTTCTCTGTTGCAAGTTCAACAGATATTCCTTCCTCTACCTGGTCCAAAACTCATTTGCTAAGAACTGAACTCTCTGCCATCTCTTATGAAGATAGAGATCTTCTCTTACAAACTTTCCAGGAGGTGGTGCGATGATAGTGTATTTCATTGTTAGTATGTGATTTGGTGTTAATGGTTCTGGTCCCAGTGGATCATTGATGAGTTCTGAGGTCAATGTTCAACTATTTACAATCGCCATTGCTTCTTACATAAATGTTCTTAAGGATGAACTATCCAGTCTCCTGGCAGACTGGTCTAAGATGGATGTTAGAACACTCCTCACAGTCCGAATCTGTCTCTCCCAGACACCACCCATGTGACTGGAAGCAGGCGGGTTCATGACAAAGCTACAGCCTAACTCTTTCACCAGCTCATGGTCTATTCCCTTCATCAATTCCATGAACTCTCGTCTTGCACTGATAATACTTTGGTCACTATGGAGTTGACTCACATTGCCACGTATAGAAATAAAACAAGATCATCTAGTACCTCAAGGTGGACAGCTCTTGAACACAAGCAGGTAAACATGAGTCTGTATCTTTTCTGCTCTTTCCTTCCATCTTTAACATAAAACTGTCTGAAACAATCCATACCACTTTAGGTAATTGGAGGGGTTGTTTCCATCCTTTCTGGTGGTAGGTCGGCCATTTTCTGTTCTTGGTTGTATTTTCTTAACTTCCTACACTTAATGCATTTGTAAATAAGAGATGATACTACTACATCCCAGGATCCAAATGTCATTGGAGCAAATTTCATTGATGGTCATGCCACAACCTTGATGATGCATCCTTTCGTGGAAGTGCTTTATGAGTAGATGAGATACATGATGTCCCTTTGGAAGGATGGCTGGGTTTTTCACATGGGGATGGAGAGCCGCTTTTGTCAATCTTCCTCCAACCCTTAGGATATCATGGTCATCAACAAATGGCCTTAGTTTATACCACTTGTTAGACTGATTTGAATTAACTTCTTTTCCTTGTTTCAGGGACTTTATTTCATCACTGAACACTTCTATTGGCAAGTATATAGTCCCTGGTATAGGTTGTTGGGAGTTTGATTTTTATTTCAGACTTGATGCATCTTACTTGTAGTCCATTCAGTTTGTGACTGGAAACCTTTGTTTTAGAAGTTACTGTAGAAATCTTGAGTTTGACTGTGTCTTTCTTATTATTAAGTATTTCAGCTATGTCCTTTAGGATAAAATTAGTGTCACTCTGGTTGTCAAGCAAGGCGTTCACTAGAATCTCTTTCTTTGGTTCAGCTATTGTTGAGACATATACTGGAATAATTGATAAAGTCTGAGTGTTACTCCTTTCTTGAACAACTCTGTTGGAAGTCACTTGCTTAAACTCTTGTATCTTCTGTGGTTCAACTGTTCTTTCTGCAGGTCCTTGACTGGCCTTTGACTGCTCTTGATTGATTTTAACTCTTTGTTTTTGATATTTATTTTCCCTGTCTCAATGTAGGCATGTTGGATGACGCTTTGCACATTTATCACACACACTTGTGGAGGTCCAGCCTTTGAAGTAATGACTGGTTTTGAGACAACCAAAGCACATGTTTTCTGACTGTACAAACTTCACTCTTTCTTCAGCTGGTCTTTCCATAATCTTGTGACACTTATGAAGAGTGTCTCTTACAAAAGGCACACATGATGCTAGTCTTCTCACTAGAACTAGTGGTGAATGTTTTGGCACTTCAGTTGTGATCGCATTGAGACTTAAAATAATCTTGATTGGTTTGCTTAGATCTTTCTTGTTCTGTTGACTTTATTGCTTGCAGTGAGGTGATGGGGTTGCATGCAATTCTGGCTTCTTTGTTGAGAAATTCGACAAAGTATCTGAAATCAGGGAATCTTTTGCATTCATCTTGGAACTTTGTGACAGCTCTGTTTCAATGTAAACTCAACCATTCTGGCAGTTTGGCTGCTATCCTTTGATTTGCAGTCATTTAGAGCTTGTAAACCTTGAACATAAGGTATGGCTGATTCAACATTGCTCAGGAAATCTACAGATTCACGGAGATCTTTGCTGTCTTTGGTGGCAATCTTATGCCATGCTTATATTTTGTCACTATATGACTTTCCAACTAGGAACTGATTTCCAAATCTGTCATCAAGTATATCCCAGGCAGTATGATAAGTGGTTTCTGTTCCGACTAAGAAGTGTCCTTCAATAGCTCTCTTTTCCGGGCCACTTACATACTTGCATAAAAAGAAAAGCTTTTCTTGGGTTGGCAAGTTCTTGTGGTCAATTAATATCTGGAAAGACAGCTTCCAGCCATTATACTTCAGAGGGTCTCCAAAGAAAACAGCAGGTTCTGGAATTGGAATCCTATTGGCTGTAATTGCGTCAATGAGTGCTTTCACAAGGTCATTAGAAACTTCACAGGAGGTAGTAAATATAGCTGATTGAGGAACAGGATGTTGAGTGAATGGAACCTTCTGAGGGGAATAAAAGGGTTGGTTTAAAGGCGTCGTGACTTGAGTGAGCAGGAATGGCTAAGAAAGAGAAAAAGGAGCGCTTGTTTGAGAAACATAACCTTCCTGTGTTTGTTGAGGTTGAGGAGAAGGACGCTGCTCTTCATAATCACTTTTCATGCTTTCAGCATACACTTGTAGCTTTGCTTGTGCTGCATTGTGCCTTTTCAGTTCTTCCAATAGTTCCACTTCTTTCTTCTTCTCTTCCAATTTAATTTTTCTACTGATATGTTCCTATATAAATTGAGCTCTTTTTCTTGCATTCTCTGCTTCTATTTCCTTTTTTTGAGCATCTCTATCAGCTGTTAGCCTTGTATCTTCTGCCTCAAGTTTTCTAATTTCCTCTTCATATTTATGTTGTATCTTAATTATTTTAATCACCTCTTGTGTGGCTGCTACTTCGGCTGCTGTCTCTTGTTTTTTCTGCAGTGACTTGTGCGAAGACTGACTTGACATCTTGGAAACAGACCTTAACTTACTGGAAGTTGTTGAGATGATGCTGGACACAGTAGTTTCAAACACTGACTCAGAATCAGGCCAGGGCAAGTCCTCAGAACCTTCACCGAGAAAGTGTTGAACCTTTACATTTGCAGTACTAGTGATTGCGAAGCAAGCATAATTTTTTCTCCGGATTTCAGGTTCAGGGCTTGTAATGCTTCTTATGTCAAAGTAAATATGGTCGATCTCAGACTGAGTGGCATTGATGGTGCTCACAACTTCAATAATCAATAATCAGTTCTGCATTATCTTTATTCTTAATGGCTTTTTTCAAACCATTGATGTGATATTTTGATGATTTAATTTAGCATCTTGCAGTGGTTTACCTTTTTCAGTGAACGTGCGTGTGTGTTGTCTTTTTGTAATGTCTGGGAGCCATGTGTTACCTGCCCTCACCTTAGGCTGTTGCATTTGTGCAGCCACTTCAGCTTGTTCATCTGTATCAGCCTGCTGTGGTGAGATTACCTGCTCTGTATTAACAATGTCTTGTACAGTAAGGTCTGCAAGGCTGACTTCTCTAGTGGAGAGAATCTGCTCAGTACTATGTAATGTAATATTCAAAAGGTAATGAAGTTCTAGTGTAAGCAACTGTAACAATGTAACACAACAATGTAAATATCAACACACGAATGAAATATGCAAAAATACTTGAATGTGACACTCAGAAAATTTGTAATTTTAGTCTATTTAACAATACTATGTGTACATTTACTTATCTATTTAGTATTTTTAATTTCTAATTAAGCCATCCAATGAAAGAAAAATGTCCACTGTTGTCTTTAGGATGAACATGATATGATATGAAATACCAGCACAAGTAAAACTTCAGCGCTAGTTAACAAGATCTTGCATTAATTCCAATATGCTAATTTAAAGGTGCTTGCTTGATCAGCCTTTACTTGCTCACTGGCTACTTCAGTCATTTAATTGCCAATGTTGTACTTCCCTTAACAAACATGGAGTCTCTTGCTGGCTGACTTCTGCATGCAGCTTTACTGTGTCATGGAGCATCGTAAATACCTCTAAAGCCTCAGAGGAAGAGTGCAATTTACCATTGACTGATCAAAGATATCTGGATCTGGACTGCATTCTGTTATCTGATTTCCGTGCTAAACAATGTAATGTGTACTTTGTATTTAAGAGAGAAGTTTTCATATTTATCTGTATAACATGCCTGAGGAAGAGACCTAAGGTCTTGAAAACTTGCATTTAAATCTGCTTAGTTAGCCAATAAAAGGTATCAAAAACTATATTTGCCTCCTGTATTTCTACGGCTAACACGGTACCAACTCTCTCATCTAAATCAACTTACAGAGCTGACATTTACACCAAAACCATAGAACACTTTTGTCTGCTTGTGAGCTAAGAGGGGTTTGTATCTTAAAGATTCTTAGTAAAATGGCTTATATTTTACATAAAAATCCTTTAAACCTTGTGCAGATAACACTGTTCAATCTCTTAAGTATATAGCAGGATCCTTCAGCTGTATACAACTGACAGCTACTCTCATTGTAAAAACGGAAGTGACATGCAATAATGCACTATGGAAACAAAAGCAATTAAACACACATGCCATCTAGTGAAAGTAAACATTATACACAGAAAACTTTGTGAATGCAAATACACATTTTATGACCATTCTGAATAAAACTGACAAATCTGAGCTAAAAAGTCTTTTTGGCAGGATTTATTGTAACTTTATGTGTTGGATGGATTCTTGAAACCCTCACTTTTACAGACAAATCCATCCATCCTTCTAAAGTTCGGAAATAATTCAAATTCACCATTCATAATTTCTAATGGGACCAGGCAGTGATGTATGCTTTCCTCCAATTACCTATTGAAAGAAGGTAGAAATAGGGTTTCTGTTGTGTCATTTTATATATTGTATAGCCAGTATTCCATCTACCAGAGACTTTTTGATATATACTTGCAGTTACGTTGAATGGGAGGTGTTCATCTTTAATGATTGGCGCTTAAGACGCCCTGCAACAGTATTGCGTACTGTGTCTGGTTATTTACTGCCTGCGAATATCTACTTGTTGCTCTACAAACCTTACTCCACTATTTACTGGACGGGGGAGACACGGAGTGTAAGAGGGAATTGCATGT
Source organism: Rhinophrynus dorsalis (assembly GCA_037306005.1). Taxonomy (NCBI): domain Eukaryota; kingdom Metazoa; phylum Chordata; class Amphibia; order Anura; family Rhinophrynidae; genus Rhinophrynus; species Rhinophrynus dorsalis. Next base: position 187,851,933 of record CM074723.1, read on the forward strand.
ACCCCATTGATCTCTACCCGTGATAGGAGACTTCATAGAGTCCTTAAAGGGATCTAGGATGGGAGCATATTGGACTTTGTTACCATCTACAATATACCTGCCCACAATCTACTGAACTTTTGCAAGTATTCCTTTAACACCCTGCATTTACCGTCCTACTGCATTTTAAAAGTGTTGAATTTTTTTTTTCTTCTCTGGAACTATTTTTTAATGAGCTCTTAGTGAAATCTTATTTCACTGTTCTATATAGCGCTATATAAGTTTTAGACACATTGTTATATTATTGTAAGTTAATCTGTAGGTTCTCTACATTTTTCTATATGCCAATTTGATCTGATTGATCAGCAGATATTTTATCGTTATCTATAATAAATATATACTGTATTCTATAGCAAACTAGTACTCTCCCTATATTGTGTTTATTTATATATATTTATAGGGAAGACTGAAACAACTTTTAGAGAGTGCATGGCTAACCACCTCTCTACCATTCATCAAGCCCTGCAAACTAATTTCTCTGATAAAACGGTTGATAAACACTTTAAAGAGTTCTACCAACTGTTCTACCAACAGTAGCTAAAAGTCAAAGATGTGAGTCCTACAGAAACATATTGTCATGATTCCCTCCTTTTGTGCTGGTACCTAACCCTGTGGGTTGATTGGATACTGAAACTTTAAATAGCCTAGCAACTAGGAAGACCTTACCCGATTATTTGCATTCCTGCCTAGCCTGTGAATTAACCCTTTGTTAAGAGAGTATTTGTTTGACCCTGAGTTTTGCCTTGCCGTTGTCTGTACTGCGTATTGGTTTATTGTCTCCCTGGTTCTCACTCGGACTAACCCTGATTGGCCTTTGCTTATTCCTATGGTACTACGCTATTCTGAACTCCTGTGCACGTCCAGATCGTTTTTGACTACTGAGTGTGCGGTTGCTGTGCTCCCCTGCAGTTGTCTCCTCCCTTCCCGCTATCCGGCTGTTCTGTGGGCCTTCTCCCAGCTTGGTAACCCCTCCGGTGGTGCCTAGTGATCTGGTGGCTTGTCAAGAGCTCAGTGCCCAGTAGTTCCGGTTGACTAGGCTGAGAAGGCCGTTCTGTGACTCCCCGGAGTTCTAGGGGAGGTGGCTGAAAGGGCAACGGATGAGTGTCAGCATCCTTGGCACCTAGGCATCAGGCTAGCCCTTCCTGTATTATAGCCTGCTGCACTCAGGGTCATATCAGATCCACTACTGCTATCTTTGGATAGTGCATTGGCGGCCTTCCAAGTACTGCTACAGTAGTAATTTTATATTGCGGTCTTACCCCACTGATTCCATGGCCCATCCAGGAGCATTCCTGCGGGCTCAGAGCCTATACCTCCAGTGCTCCCTCTGGTGGAGAGGGGGGTAGCTGGTCTTAGCGAACAGACATCCATTCATTGCAAGGGTTTTGCTCCCTCATTCTTTGTGTACACCCGGTACACGGGCATCGGTCTCTCTCAGCTTACTCCTTGCCCTGCTAACTCCAGGGACTTATACATTTTACTCCACTTGTCAGCTTTCTCTGCTTACTCTCTCTAGGCTCATTCTGTGTGTATACAGGTACATGGGCAGCAGTCTCACTCTGCTTAATCCTCGCCCTTGTTGGAGCTGTCCTGCTCACTCCAGCACTTATATTGTATATATATATACTGGTCTGACAGGAAGTAGGTCCCTGGCCACTGTCAGTGATAAGGGTTGTATTCCCTTGTGTCCTCATTATATACCAACAGTGATCTTGTCCCACTAAAAGCATTGTGGAAGTTCTTTCTTGCAGGACAGATAGTGGGACAACAGTTATGTTCTGTGGAAACCTGTTGATCCCAGCTAGTCCTATACCCCTGGTGCTCTTGGCTCAGGCCAAACCCTTGTTGTGTGGTTTCAGCCCCCCGTGGAGGGTACCCACTGACTCTGTTACAGAGACAGAGATAGTATTGGTTATATCATCCTATGTGCATAAGTAAAGGGTTCCTCTAGAGGTTGGTGTTGCCTGTTCAGTCTAGCGGACATATTCAACTATTTGCACCTCCATTAGGAGCTTTATTCTCCTTCATTTGGTAATTGGTACCTTCAGGGCAGTCCCAGCCCACTGCATGAGGAGGCTTCCTTGCTACTGAGTCTGGATGCTTGCTTTTGTGGTTTCCTGAGAGTGCTCTGATTACCTTGCTGAATATATTTCTGTTTGAGGATTCTCTGAAAGAAGATAGGGCTGGGTCATTATACCAGTACTGCTTGTGTCCTATTCAGGTCAGGGCCCTGGCTCAACTGGGGTCAGACATCTGGCTTTGCGGCCAGCACCTTTAACTCCACTGCCGCAAGGGACTCAAGCATCGGCAGCGTACACGATGCTCTCTAGCATCTACCCAGACCTGATCCATCAAAATATTACATGTATTCCTTGAAAAAATTGTTAGCATGCAGAGTGCATTTGTCCATTGCCCAAAACACTAACTTTCTGCTTAAGTGATACTGGCACATAGTCATGATGATGTCAAATGATAAAAAAATAAACTACAACCTACAATGTGGCAGATGTGTATGGTAGTGGTGGTGGGGGACTGGTGTGGTGTGATTGGTGGGACATTGACAAACTGCATCCACCCTGGGAGGAGAGGGATCATCATCATTTATATTTATAAGCATATCTTTATAGTCCTGACAGAATCTGATTCCTCAGAAAGATGCTGCTGATCACATGACTGACTCCTTGTTGTGACACACTGATCACACTTTGGTAGAAATTCTGAAATATTCTGTTTAAAGCGGGGGTCCAGCAAGGTAGTAGTACTGTATATTCCTCATTGCTTTTAATGGACACCATGCGAGGAACTTGCTCAAAGCATGGTTATATGTACTTGACCAGCTGGTGCATGTCTGTGATGTCATTATGGTAAGATTCCTCAGCCATGTTCCTCAGTTTTTTCTGTAGTAAAAATATTAGTGTCAGTTCCTGCCCCATGTGAAAAACCAGCATGGTTGCCTCCTCAGAAGGTTTCAGCAGCTCATGTACATTGCACATTAGTTGCCATTATCCAGGTGACAAAAAGGCTCCCTCCAAAGCCTTCCAGTTTTGCATTGAGTACTCACTAATAGCCTTATACTGCTTAAACAAAAGCTCTAGCATGTACATTTTGGAATTCCACCTGATAGGGACCTCTATTTTCAGCTGTTGATAGGGCAGTTTGTTATGCTCTTGTATTGAATATAATATGTTGTGTGCACTGTTGGAGCGGCTACAGTGAGCATAGATTTTTCAGGCAATGTTCAGCATCTCTCTGAGGGTTTTTGATGCTGCCAAGAATCTGGACACAAGTAAATTGAAGACATGGGCAATGCAGGGTACATGCACCATAGCACCTATTCTCAAGGCAGCTATAATGTTGGAGCAATTATCAGTAGACAAAAACAGTTTTCAAGGAGTGGGATACAAGCCATTCCTCTATCACCTGCACTAGTTTACTTAATACATCTATGACTTTGTGGGACTGTCTCACAAAACTCTGCATGTATAAGATGACATGCAGGGGATGGCTGGCAACCATTGGCCTGGGGGGCAAGAACGATCAAGTGGCCCATTTCTACTATCACTTCAGCTCACTATCCCAGCCATCCAGCTTTTGTTAACTTTATAATTGTCATTAATGTTGTGATGTAAGGCAAGTATCAGTTGGTAATGTAATGCTGTTTAACACCTACTCGAGTGGTAATATTTCAGTCTATTACCTCTAAATTACATTTAATATTCAGCCTAATTATTTTTGAGATACCATAGTTTTCAATTGATATTGAGCTACATTAGTTAGACCACAGAGTTTACACATACAGTAAAGCTACACTAGTGATACCACAGACTTTAAACATTAAATATAGCTACACTAGTGATGCCACCAAGCTTACAATTCAAATTGAGCTACACCAGTGTTACCACAGAGTTTACAACTGAAATGGTGGCACACTAGGGATACCACAAAGCTTACATATAAATTTGAGCTACACCAATTATACCACAGAGCTTACAATTGAAATATAGCTACATTAGTGATACTACAAACCTTACACTTTTATGATTACCAATAAGTAGTTATAGAATCTGTGGAAACAAAATGTATATCAGGGATTGAGGGGAAGAAGGACATGCAACATACAATGGGCAGTATATAATTGGATTTAATACAGAGGAAGGGAGGGGCCTATTTGGAGAGAAGGTGCCCAGCCCCCAGACAATGTGTTCTACCTGATTTTCCATGCACAGAATATAATTGCAAGATACTCATATAGTAACAAAGTTGATGAGGCTGAAAAAATACACTCATACATCAATTTTAGCACGTGCCATATCACCCATGTTGATCCAGAGGAAAGCAAAAAAAACAAAAAAAACATATTGAAGCCAATTCCTCCTTAACTCCAAATGACAACATCCTATCTGCTCAAAGAGAAGACATGGCAGTGTAGCAACTTTGAAGTCATGACTCACGATGGCTGAATTTGCTTTGCTGCCTGCTCTTCCCTTTGAATTCTTCACAATACAAAGATAATGGCCCATATAAAGGAGAGGCAATGTGTAGTAGACCTGGGGACATTATACAGTAGGCATCTAAACAAAAATAATATCTTCTTCATGCCAAGACCCCTTTTGGTTTCACTGTAGTAGTTCTGTCCCAGATTTCAGGGAAGTATGCAGTGTGTCTGAGGAATGTGCATTGGTCTTTGTGCTGGTGTATAGGTCTAAGGCACGTGTGCCTGTCTGTGCAAAAGGTACAAATATAAGGAAAGTGCTCGTAGCCTATGATTGATTGTAGCTGTTCCTTGATTTCTGTTATTTATATATATATTTTATATTCACATTTTAAGGATATTGAGCATAAGTTCCAAACTTTCTATGCATCTTTTCATGTGTGTATGTCTGTGTGTGTACATGTGTGTGTTTGTCTAAGATGTGCGTGTGTATGTATGTTTATGTCTGAGTGTGTATTTGTCTAAGACGTGTGTATGTATGTTTATGTGTGTGTGTTTGAGGCATGTATGTGCTTCTTTTGTGAAACTGATGTACTGAAGCAATTCTGGAGCAAACCAGCTTCACCATGGGAAACAAGTAAATATTCACAAACGTTCCATAAATTTAAATTTTAACTCCAAGGCCCCGACACATTGCTTCGCATTAAAAATTTGTATTTTTTACCATGGTTGGTTTTCTTGCTTCAGAATTTCTTCAGTTAATCTTAGTATATGGCTGAGAGAGAATAAAGGATGGTGGAAGAAAAGGGAAGGAATCTGTTCTCCCTGACTTATCTTCAATATCAAACAAACTCCATCCAGCTGCAGTTGGTTTACAACTCACATGACATTTAAAATCACATTGATTTGAATGGTGCTTTTAACCTCTTAAACACCACTGTAGTCTTTAATAAGGAGTTAAAATCTTATTTAAAGTAATAGGAATTTGGATAATTTTTATTAGTCCTTATGGTGCAGGTGCTTTGCTCCAGAATTGTTCCAAGTGTACTTAACACCTTAAAGACTGCAGGAATGCTGTAAGTAAAAAGCATGTGACATGCCAGGACCATCACTGGTCCTTAAGGGAAAGAAACGGTGACAGTCCTGGCATGCCACAAGGTCATTAAGGGTTTAATACATCAGCTCTTTTTGGAAAAAAAAATGACTTGAGAGTGCCTGTCCTCTTCCTATTTCTTTCTGTTTCTTGTGGCAGGACACTGGCAGCAGCCCCTTCATAATACATGCTTATATCCTATATAATAATTTGCCAAGTATGTTTGTCAGAAGTCGTCATGGGCAGTAGAGACAGCTGCACACTCTGCAGTCATGCACAGTAGAGACTGCCCGCGCCGTGGCTGATAACGGAGTGCCACAGCCCGTTCCGGCACTCAGTACTTTGCATGACAGCAGAGCAGCCAACAGGATCCGGCCACCAGCCGAGGTTGCTTGGTGACACAGTGGCCTGTGGGCAGCTTTAGGTTTTTTTGACTCTTTTACTCTTGAGTTGGTATTTCTAATAAGACATTGTTTACATGTGGCAGTGGCACTTTCTAAGTGCTATAGGGCCCTTTGACCATGTGGGGCCCTTAGCAGCTGCTAATTCTGCTTATATTTTAGTGCCACCACTGTAATCCAATGAATGCCAGAAGGGTATCCAGCACATTGCAATGCAAAGGACACCACTGTGGTAATCAAATGATTAAAACACTGACTGTACAAGTACCATTATGTTTATTTTAGTACCAGAGGGAAATCAGAACATTGCTTTGCAATATTTTGGACACCATTCTGGTACTCAAAGGTTTATAAGAATGATGTGATCTCTAGTTCCATTTATTAGCATCAGATCCCCCATGCTTTTCCTATCACAAAAACAGTTACTGATGGCTGCTTTATGGATATCTCAGCAGCCTTATAGATTTATTATATTCCCAGTATGCTTTCAGTTTTATGTTTAGTGCCTTTTTCCCCAGTCAAATTTTACAGGAATGGGACAGTGAAAGCATACAGGTCATGTAAACAATCTCTGAGCCTGACGAGAGAATCAGAAATAGCCTTCTGTAGCTGCTTCTATGATAAGAAGTTCATGGTGGCAGCAGATCTCAGTCATAGACATGGAGCACAAGATAAATACAGTTATATAATTTAACCCTTTAAGTGCCAGTGGTATCCAATGCTTTGCAGTGCAATGTGTTGGATTCCTTTCTGGCACATAAAAGGTTAAAGGCCAAGCCAGCTCATCACACAACTGCCTGCAGTTGGTAAAGTACCTCACCTGCTACACCTCTGCACTTCTGAGTCCCTCTCACATCCAGAAGCAGAGAGTGTGAAAGGGACTAAATAGATGGTATGGTGTAGAATGTGTTCCTCCACCTTAAATCTGGAGGTGATCTGTCCTCCTCACTGCCTGGTTCCTACACCCATCGTGACTTCACCAAAGTCCAGGTGCAAAGCTGCTGCCAGTCTGTTATTATGACAGGGCTCTGTTAAAGAGACTGCACAGTCCTGCTTTGCTAACACTATACCAAAGAAGAGCTGAACCACATGTTTCTCTGCTGTACTCTGAGCTTACCACAGAAGAGGTGGGCAAGGTGGACAGAAGAGGTGGGCAAGTACTCACTAATATGGTCTGGGCAAAGCAGTACAGTGGCATCTCTATAATGGAGTACTGTCATAATGACAGAACAGCAGCAGTTCTGCACCCTGTGGCACCACACAGACACCTTAAAAAAAGAATGTTGCAGTTCTGGTTAACCCTCTGAGAACTAGAAGAGCTTGCAATGAAATGCTCTGCAATTTATCGTGCACCCCTCTAGTCCTCAAATGATTAATTATATTATTTAATATATTGTTAAAAAGTAAACAAGTGATCTTACTGGGCCCAGGACAACAGAGATAACAGCAAGATCAGGAAGGAACTTGGATAACAGCTGCCTATGTCTTCATAGTCAGCCACACATAATTTTGGGTATTTGAGACATTCTTTGTTCCCTTTTCCCACCCCCAATCTTAACTGACATGTAAAAGCCATATAAGGAAGAAACGTGGATCATGGCTGCTTATGTCTTCCCAGTCAGTTACAAAGAATTTTGGGTTATATAGTGTAAGTCTCTTTAGCTCCCTTCTCACACTCCCATACTCATCTAGCACACAGATAACAGCCAGATCAGGAAGGAACTTGGATCACTGCTACCTGTGTCTTCCTAGTCAGTTATACAGAATTTTGGGTTATTTGGGGTCAAACTCCTTTCTCCCTTCCTGTCCCCCAGAGTACCCCAGAGTCCCCTAATTGTCACGGTTTTTAAGAACTCTCAGACAATTTGGTAAGGTAAAAATCAGCTTTATTAAGAATAATAAAGAACACAGGATCCCTTCACAGGTCCAGATCAGGACAGTACCAAGGCACTTCCCAAATCTGACACAGGTCAGGGTACAGATATAAGCAAAACAGGCAATAATGTAGAAGCAGTAACAGATGTCAGGAACCAGGAACTGGACCTCAACAGTACCATCTAGGAAGTGGCCCACGAGCAGAAGGTAGGTACTGCAGGGCAGAATCCCCATCAGAAGTTGGGGAAGAGTGAACAGGCAACTGGAACACTGAGAAGTGACATGGCCCTGGTAACAGGGGAGCTATCACGGTGCCCGTGCTATTCGGCGACATTCTGTCAGTCTTCACTCCTGCCTAATGCCTATTGACTGTACTGTGATTGTCCCGCCCAGTATTGTCTTTAAATACTGGGTTCTGGCACATCTCTGGTGCCCTTTCGTGGTATTCCAGTACCAGCACTTTTTCCTGATTCTTGTGAGCTCCCAGTGTATTTACCTGGCCTGCCTGGCTACTCTGCATCTCGTTTCCTGCCTGTGCACCGACCCGGACTGCCTGACCATTCTGCTTCTCATCTCCTGTGTACTGACCCGGCTTGGCTGACGTTCCTGCTCCGTGTACCGACCCAGCTTGGCTGACGTTCCTGCTCCGTGTACCAACCCGGCTTGGCTGATGTTCCTGCTCCGTGTACCGACCCGGCTTGGCTGACGTTCCTGCTCCGTGTACCGACTTGGATTGGCTGAGGCTCCTGCTTCGTGTACCAACTTGGACTGTTCTACGTTCCTGTGCTGTGTGGATTCCAGCAGAACCCAGCGGCCAATAAGAACCCAGCAGGGAATAGGCAGGAAGTAACAATTTTGACAGAACGTGAGATCATGGGCACCATGATACCTAATACAGAGAACAAATGTCCTGCCTACAAGACTCCTTTTCAAATCAATGAACTAGGCGTAAAAAAAGCTACACTTTTCATGAAAAATGTGCTGCTCGGCAAAAAGTGTCATTTTTCTCCTGTTTCTCTTTTGAGGTGCAAACTTTCACTCATCCCTAACCACCACCATAAGTGGCTATTCCCCTCCCAACTTTCCCACCCGTCCAAAGTGTTCCTACTTAGTTGTAAATCTTTCCATCAATGCCATTAACCTCGCCAGACAGCAATTTTGCACAGGCACAAATATGGCAATTTGTGTCCACACATTTTGCCCTATGTGGTGCAATGATTACACACAGTAATGTTGTGAAGACAAACAGGATGCAGGGTATAAGACAGAACACATAAGAATCATGCATCCTGTAGAATATGAGTGAGTGTTAGCATGCAGGGGGAATTCTCTTTATTATTTTAGTAAGGCAATTTTTTGGCTACTGCGAGTCAAGCAAGAGAACAATAAAGTATATATCACAGTATCCTTTAGAGGCTAAGTGTTCCTGTGCTTCCTACCTCTGTATGGCCGCCGGCCGGCCGGCATGGCCTCTGGCCACTTCCTCATTGTTGTCTTCAGGTAACAGGCACTAGCACGGACGCCTGTTTATGGGCCTATTCTGGGTGGCCTAATTGGGTCCCGCCTCCTTCTGGTCCTTTATAAACCTCCTTGGGCCTGGGAGTCATTGCATTTACGTGGTGTTTCTGATAGCTTCTGCTTGCTCCGTTGTGATCTGTGCCTGTCTGAGTATTTGCTCTGTGGATGACCCTGGCTTGTCTGACTTCTCACATTGGTTCTGAGCTGTGGCTCTGGCTGACTACTCGCTCTGTGTATGACCCCGGCTTGTCTGACTACCCACATCGGTTCTGACCTGTGGCTCTGGCTGTCTACTCGCTCTGTGTATGATCCTAGCTTGCCTGACTAGTGGCCCTGGCTACTACCCACTTAGTGTAGCCTCCTGTTGCCTTTCCTGAGGGCTCCTTGTAGTCCTCGGTTTGCCTGACCAGTGGCCCTGGCTCTTACTCGCTCTGCATAGTCTCCGGTTGCTTGACCAGGGGCCTGGTTACTCTCGCTCTGTGTAGTCCCAGGCTTGTCTGACCTGTGACTCTGGCGGCCTACTCGCTCCCTACACTACCTGCTTTCCTGACCTGTAGTCTCGGTGCCTCCTGGCTCTGGTCTGCTCTTGCTCTCTGTTGCCTCCGTTCGCAGACCAAGTGGTGACTTACACATATTCTACCATTCTTCTGTTGTCCCACTTGAGCCACTTCCCTAGTCTCAAGATCTGGAGTAGTGTAGTGCACAGCAGAGTGTATAGCTCTGGAGGGACCTTCGGCCCTATTTACATTTATCTGGGGTTCTGTGTGGGCTATATTATTATTCCTGTACTTATTAAATAAAGGTGGATTTATATTTTATATATCCTGTCCTTCGTTGCCTGAAAACCGTGACAGTATATAAATCACATTCACAATCATTATATGTATAAAACAACAACACTCCTCTTTCTTGTGCCCTCCTATTTATATCAACAAAAGAAATATAATAAAACATGTAAATATCAATATGTTTGAAGTGACCACACATTATATATGTCATGGCATAATATAAACAATTCATTTGCTGAATTTAAAAAGACACCATTTTATAAAAATAAAACAAATTAAAAGAAACAAATCAAAAGATTGTTAACAAATGGGACATATAGCCATATGCCATATCACCCTGGTGAGCCAGAGAAAGTAAAACAAACATTTTAAAGTAATTTGTGGTCCATATATATTCCTTTCTTGACTCCAAATGTCTGATGGATTTTTTCTGCAGATCAACATCCTTCCATTATTACTATATTATTTATGAACATTAAGCTTAGCAGTATTCCCAACAGTGGTATATGGTAGAAAACCTCCTCCTTCATGCTGCTACTTTGAGGACTGGTGTTTTATTTTCACTGTCAAATGCATATGCTGTTTGAATGGCCACACCTTCCTTCATTATGCTGCAGTCTTCAATGTTCTTACATTTTTTTATATGTCTGTTGGTGGTGGAACTTTTTCTGACAAACTTCCTCCTATGGAGTAAAAGGATCATCATCACTTATTGCACATTCTGCAGCAACTATGGCTGCAGTCAGATGTTGAACTTCCACTTTACTCACACATTACTGCACTGCTACTGCTCATTTCCCCTACCCCTGCCTCTAGTACATTTGATGGACATTATTTAACATAAAGAAAACAACTTAACTGATTTTATGTGTGATGTCTTACAAAATACCATAACTCTTCAAGTATCAGTCTGTCTCAGTCATAGCTCAAATTAGTCACCTATCAGTCAAACTATTTTTATTTATTTATTTTTAATTTACAGTCTCTATTGCTGTAAAAAAAACACACTCCCTGTTCAACTGTTTCTTTCTGTAGACTCCCTTAACACAGAGGTAATAACAGCTAGATCTGGATGGATTTTAGATAGCAACTGCCTGTGTATTCCCAGTCAGTCGCACAAAATGTTTTAGTTTTTGTGTTAAATCTACTTTGCTACTTTCTCACGCCCCCAGACTGCCTTAGCACAGAGATCATAGCCAGAACAGGAAGAAAGTTACATCAGTGCTGCCTGTGTCATCTCAGTCAGTCACACATCATTTTTGGATAAAATTTCCTCTGCTCGCTTCTAAAACCCTCAGACTCCGTTAGCACTGAGATAACAGGCAAATAAGGAACAAAGTTGGATCATGGCTGCCCCTGTCTTCCCAGTTAGTAACACAAAATTTGAAGGGGTTTGGGTTAAATCTCCTTTTCTCCTTTCATACCCCCCAGACTCCCCTAGCACAGAGATTACAGCCAGATGAGGAAGTAAATTGGATCACGGTTGCCTGTGTCTTCCCAGTCAGTCACAAAATGCGGGCATATCTGAGGTAAATCTCCTTCGCTTCTTTCTCACATCCACAGACTCCATAATAACAGGGATAACAGCCAGATCAGGAAGGAACTTGAATCACAGCTGCCTGTCTCAGTCAACCAAGATATTGGGATATTTTGTGTATATCTCCGTTCTCCCTTCTTTGCCCCAGATTTCCTGCATACAAGACTCTCTAAACTAAGCTTCAAATCAAATTTATTAGCCTGTCTTCTCTAGCTCAAAAATGTGTTACTTTCTCACGACATGCTGAGCGAACCTGACACTTCTTTTATACTATGCATTCAGGAAAAGAAGGTAATCTTGCCACATGGTGGGGAAAATTCACTCTTACCACTGATTTCCATGCAATAAGTTAGGTGGGAAAAATTGGGAAAATCAGCACTTTTCATGAAAATATCCTGCTCAGTGAGAAGTATCATTTTTTTGCATGTTTTGCTTTTAAGGAAAAAGGTTTTGCCCATCCCTAGTGGAGAACAATTGAATATAGGGTATCAGTGAGCATTCATGGTCATTCCATTCCATGAATATGCTATGTTGGTGGCAGGCAGGTTTCATTTTCTTACATGTGTCCTTAGTGGCATGGCCAAGTTGATAGTGATAGCAGTACTTGGTTTCTTGAAGGATGGTTTTATATGGGCAGCACAGTGGCTCAGTGATTAGCACTGTTGCCTTGCAGCGCTGGGGTCCTGGGTTCAAATCCCACCAAGGACAACATCTGCAATGAGTTTGTATGTTCTCACTGTGTTTGCGTGGGTTTCCTCCGGGTACTCCGGTTTCCTCCCCCACTCCAAAAACATACTGATAGGTGAATTTAGATTGTGAGCCCCAATGGGGACAGGAACCAATATGAGTGTAAAGCGCTGCGGAATCTGTGTGCGCTATATAAATAAAGGGTTATTATTATTACTGACCTAAGACTCTATGTTTGGTTGCAGTTGTGCCTGTTGCTTAATATGAGAGATGAGCCAATGTTTGGGACATTTCCAGTCCCTGATCTATTTCACAATGCTTCCTTACACTATGAAAAATGCAGTTGCTGATGATCGTAACATTTATTTCCTGCTCTCAAGAGAAACAAATAGTATTCCACTACACCCATGAGTTTAGAGGAAGTGCAAGTGGAGAAGCATTATTGGACACATTATTTTTGCTAGATGCACCCGAAATGGTATGGGGGCTTGTTGGGGTATTGCTGCTGCCTCAGCAACACTAGGGCTAGTGGCAAGTAGAAGCATCATCATATCACATGTTTTATATTAGCACCGATGATGATCCCAGTCCCATGCAGCAGCCTAATCATCCTGTTGTTTAGATGACTCAGGGGCTGCAATCACAACAGTAACAAATGCCATAATTTCACAAGTAGCATTTTCCACTACCATCTAGTACTGATGGCACTAGGCCAGTAGAGCATACAATTTTTTCAGGTCTTGTTTTTTTGCAAGCCTGAGACGTGCAAACAATTTATTATTAGGACATGTTTTTGGTAATCATAAGGCCTACAAACACATTTCTCTTAGAAATAGCCTTGTTTAAGGCTTGCAATCAATTTTTTCAAGCCTATCTTGTTGTAATATGTAGAATGTTTCACTTTCCATACATAAAACAAATAGTTATCATGCTTTTCTTTCTGTGAGGCTGTTGCTGTGCTTGCTAACCGTTATCTTTGAATAGACAATTAAATAACAAACAAAAAATAAAGTTACAGCTTACAGTGAATGTGGCTGATGTGTATAGTGGTGGTTGAATGGTGTGGTGTGTTTATATATATATATATATATATATATATATATATATATATATATATGTGTGTGTGTGTGTGTGTGTGTGTGTGTTTGTGTGTGCTGTTTTCTTTATAACTCACAAACACAGAATGACATGCTGCGGGTACCTGACACCACTTTTATACTTTCCCTGCAGGAAAAGAAGGGAAACCTGCCACATAATAGGGAAATTCAGTCTTACCATTAACTTCAATACAATATGTTAGGTGGAAAAAAGCTTTTCGATAAACAAATCCCTTTTGTGGAAAGTGCCATTTTTTGCCTCTTTAACATTTGAGGTGACATGTTCCACCTACTCCTCCTCTCTACTTCATTTTTGCCATTTGATGTATCCTATTATGCTCATCATCTCTTCTGTATTCACTGTTCTCATCTGGATATCTCCTCTCCTGGTGGTCAGCTATACCTAGCTTCAACTATAGCTTTAAATGTCTCATTTACTTATTTTGGTCTCTAGCGCTATCTAATTCTGCAGACACCTGATGGGATTTATCAAAAGTCTGACAGATAGACTCTATTCCATCTTGTAAGCTTTTTGGAGCAGGGTCCCCTTCCCAATTCCATTTGCTACACTTTCCCCCCATTAATAATGCAATGATCACACTTTAGCCTGAAGCTCTTACACATGTTCTGTATTTTTGTATTGTACAATTGTTATTTCTGTAAAGCACTGTGTACATGTATGGCACTATATCAATAAAGATACATACATAATCTTTTAGTTTGCATTAAGTTGATATTTTTATTCAGTATCACATAATTGACATTGTGTGCAGTGCAAATCTGATTATATTATAAGTTCCTGCATTAGCTTAGATTCCTGAGCAGCCAATTTCTTTGGAATTTGCTTGACACCTGAATAATTTATAGCCTTTTCCATTTTGTCAAAATATTCATCAACAAATTCAACATTCTCTGCAGTAACCAGCTTTCCATCTGTAAACAGTTGTGTGAGTAACACCGGGAGATGTCTTACAAATTATACATTACTGGGGTGCATACAGATCAATAATATTATGAGGTGACTTTTCATCCAACCAAGGCAATGAGCTGGGTGAGAAGAAAGCAGAAAATCTGCAAGTTTTGCAAAGAATGTCCCGCTTGATAGGAAGTGCCATTTTTCACCTATTTCTCTTTTGTGGCAAAAAATGTAAATTTTTGGAATTGGCCCATGATTTAATCATCTGGTTCCAAGTTAAATATTGAGTACAATTTATCTCTGCAAACAATTTAGACCTCTCAGGTAACAAGCTCAATATCCATATAACTGTTTGTGTTGATAATCACCATACATATATCACAACAATAACTGGCTTCATTCACCCATTTTTGTACATTCGCTTAGTCCAAAAGTGACCTTGTTATATATATCAATGCTATCCACAGCTATCCAATCAGTGCTGGACATAGGATCTCCACTCCTCTTTCCAATACAGCAACAAAGTATCCTCACATGATCACTCAAAGTACTTAGTATAAAACAAAGCTTTTATTTGAAGTTTAAAAACATAGGAACAAACAAAGAAACTATGGGCAAATCACCCGCAATACATACCTGACGCATTTTGGACAAATCGTATGTTTTTATACTTCAAATAAAACTTTGTTTTATACTATGTACTTTGAGTGATCATATGAGGATACATTGTTGCTATAATTTCTCAGAAGACATTTTGGTTTTAAGCAGACATGTTGCTTTTTTCCAAGTATGTTCCAATGGATTACTCACTTGCTCACAAATGTCAGGTAATCCTTCTCAGTGAAATGGTAATAATTCGTCCCTTCTCCTTTTTAAGAACTTTTGTCTCTTGTATCAGATACCTATAACATAATTTGCACTGAGTGATACAATGCTACATATTATACAGTCTTGTGCATATCTCTTTGGACATGGGATGGTTTCTTATGATACAGTAATAATATGCTCTTTTTGTATCAAATTGTATGAAATTTTTAACTGGCAAGGATTTAAATTGGAAGCAATAAGAAGAAGCAATATACATTGCATGATACATTCTGCTTTATAAGTTATTGGCGACATAGGGTACATTCATGTGTAACCTTTCCATTAAGCTAATGCAACTATAAGAAGGAATTTTTATTATAAAACGTATGGACAGTCAGTTTCCTGGAATACATTTTTTCAGAAAGAAGATTCCTGTAAAGAATTTCCTCTGAGCCAACAAAGTCCAGTAATTATTATGCAAGTTATGGGTTAAAGGAAACATTGCCATTTTTATTTAATTTCTATCGCTTATAAGTAATTCAGAATTGTTTTACATGTTAC
This sequence comes from Rhinophrynus dorsalis, assembly GCA_037306005.1. NCBI lineage: Eukaryota > Metazoa > Chordata > Amphibia > Anura > Rhinophrynidae > Rhinophrynus > Rhinophrynus dorsalis. Next base: position 187,867,684 of record CM074723.1, read on the forward strand.
AGATTTCAGGTAAATTGTTTGTGCTAGTTATCAGAATTATGAAAAGTTTTAATTGTAAGAACTAAATACTTTTGAAATCCTGATTATATATGTAAATCTTGTAAAATTGTGTAAATGCAGTGCTTTAACAACATGTCTGTATAGATTAACCCTTTGAGTGCCAGGAGTTACACAACGCATTGCTGTGCAGTGCACTCAAAGGGTTAATTACTTGTTCCTTGTTTGAAATTGCTGTTAAAATGTCATCATAACATTCAAAAAATGTTCTGTCAATTTTCAGAGGTCTCCTCTTTTTATACTAGTCAAGCAAAGAAATAGTCTTAAAGTGATAGTAATACTTCAATCTAATTTTATTTTATATTATAGCCATTAAAAAAACATTAAAAACGATATATGTCTTATCTCTCAAACCTTTATTGTTTGAGAGATATTTGCAAGTAAAGTTTCCCACTAACTGGCTGTATTGGTCAAGTCTGCCATCTAGCTGTCAGACTTGGCATCCGGTCCACAGACCAGCCGGCGGCTCCTCAGCAGAGCCGAAATCACAAGATATAAAAATAACTAGTTCATTGAAACGATCTACAAACTGTGCTTGCAAACCGGGCACACTTTGTAGACCATTCCAATGAAGTAGTTCTTCTTATATCTTGTGATCTCAGCTCTGCTGAAGAGCTGCCAGCTGGTCTGCAGACCAGATTCCAAATCTGTCAGTTAGAGCTCTGACGTTAGTCAGGGGGAAACTTTACTTGTGAATATCTCTCAAGCCATAAAGGTTTGAGAGATAAGGCTTATATTGTTTTTAATGTTTTTTAATGGCTACAATATAAAATAAAATTAAATTGAAGTATTACTATCACTTTAACAATATATGTAGTCAAATGTATTGGAACAAATAATGTTAAAAAACTAGAGGTAACTCAATTTTTACTACAAAATTACCATAGAAAATGTTCATATTCACTTAAAATATCTGTATAACTATCATATCTTACAAAATGGAGCTAATGCTATCAGAATTTCAAAAGCAATATTGAGCTTTTGTATATCTATGTCTAAAGAAAGTGACATTAAATCAGAATTTAGTCTGTGAATGGAAAGAAGAATAGTAAGCTGTCATCTTTCTGCAGGATGAGGTTGTAAATATCCCTTCAGGCCAAAGGACCAGGCTGATAAGGAGGCATCAAGAGACTTCACAGAAATGTTTATTGTGTAATTCATTCAGGGAGGGAACATATCCTCCCTCTGAATTAATTAATCGAAAGAAAATTATATTGTGTGCTTTATTCCCGCACCTTATAATATTTGTTAACCCCATTCTAAATACTAATTTCATCAGGATGAAAAGATAGTTAGGTAATGAGCTCCCCCATACCTGATTAAAGGCTGTTTTGGATATTGAACCCCATTTTATTTTATTTCATTTGTTGGGTTGTGGGAGAATATTAGAATAAATTAGGTCTATATGGACCCCATATAAATTCATTGTATGTGTTGTGAAAGGGGATATTGCATTAATATTGACTCTATTGACCCCATATCAATTTTTTTTCAAGTTAAATAAGTAAAAAAAGTATTTTTTGACCATAAATAAAAAACAGATTTAACCCCTCTGCTGCTGGCATGGCTAAAACAAGTCAGATTGGGAATGAAGGTGTTACTTAGAGATGAAGTAAGAATAGTAGGGAGTTATAGGGGCTAGTTTAGTTATTTTAATGTAAATTAGTTCCTCCATTGTCAGTGTGATTACTCTGCAATGCATTTTAAGGAAAAAAACAATGGAAGGGTTAAGTTTGGGAATGTTTAGGTGTGGGTAAAGTACTTGTAGGGACATGGGGGTTACTGTATTTTCATACAGAGTCCATGGATGGCCGTTGCTCTGCAATTACCCCTGCCAGAACCAATGGCAAAGGCTTACTCTAAATTGTGGCTGTTGCAAATGTTTGTGGTTGTAGGAATCTGTTCCAAAATCAAACATCTAGCAAATATTGTTATGTAATGTTTTGATGTTGCTCTGTCGATTACAATGACTGATCGAGGGAGTTTGGTGGCTGGAATGGAATGTAGACCATAATTTGCTGTTATGTGGCATATCTCATTATACATATATTAATCTAACTTAAAGGTGTACTTTCACCTTAATTCAAGTTTGCATATTTGAAAACTGCATTAAAAACTGCCTAAATATCATGTTAGCCAAAAGACCAGCAGATTTATAATTTGGGAAATATTCACACTTTTATTTTTGGGCAAAGTGAAAGTAAACATTTAATGATGCTGCACAGAGCTTCTTTAGCATATGAAAACCTTCATTAGCATATGACACGTCACTGAAAAGGCTTAACTAGCAGATGAAACATCACTGACAAACTTAATTAGCAAAGATAAATGTCACTGGTACTGCACGGGTGCCACAATTATCATACATTAGAATATGGTAGCAAGTGTGAATATCTCCTTAAGTATACATTGATTGATCTTTTGGCTAACATGACATATATGCAGTTAATTCAAATATGTAAACTTGAGTTAAACCAAAAGTTTTGCTTTAAGAAAAAACAATCCCTCATATTCCTAGAATTATTTATATCTTGCAATATACAGTAGTTTAATCAGGTCTATCATACATTTTTATAAAAGATGTGCAAAGTGTTTGTAAATGTCATTAGACTAAAACAGTACTAAAAATAATCAAAAATGCTACTTACATAAAGCAATTCTCTGTATTCATATAGTGCGTTTTATATAGATTACAGGTAAATGGTTCAGTATTAGATTCCATGAACACAGCAAAAAGAATGGTTGTATGCTTTCTAGTTGTTGCCTTTTCTCTGCATTTTATGGAACTACAAAGTTATTTTAACCCTTTTTTAAAATATTGTTTTGACATGAATATTGCAACAGCCAGTTAACAATGTAAATCTTCAGTTACAATGAATAGGATAAGATGTACAATAAAGAATGTATACATCTTATGACATAAGGCAATGAATGTCAGGCTTCATAAAACTCTAACCTAAAAGTACTAACCAAACTACACTATCTTACTACAGCCAACAACTCAGCTACCCCCCTTTCTCCTCGTGGACATACCCCCCCCCCCCATACACACATTGTTCTCCACAGCACAGCTCATAAGTGATCATAAGAACAGCACAAATTTAGTAGTATAATGCAGTGTAATGCATCTAGACCACCACATGCCCCAATGGCTCAAATCAGGTTAATCTTCCTCTGTAAAAACTGAACAAAAAATATTCTCAATGAATATTTTTGTTCAGTTTTTACAGAGGAAGATGAAGGAAAGGGACCTCTGTTAGAAAAAAAGTGGCAAGACATGGGAAACATGCATGTTTACAGAGGAAGAAGTTTTATTTCAACTTTCTAAGGTAAAAACAGATAAATCAATGGGACCAGATGGGATACACCCAAAGTTATTAAAATAACTTAAGTGCGTTCTTGTAAAACCTTTAACAGAATTATTCAATCAGTCACTATCAACAGGAGTAGTTCCAGAAGATTGGAAGGTAGCAAATGTAGTGCCGCTTCACAAAAAAAGGTAGCAGGGAAGAGTCTGGTAAATACAGACCAGTAAGTCTAACATCAGTAGTGGGAAAATTAATGGAGACTATGCTAAAGGAAAGAATTGTTGAATATCTGAATTTGAATGGCTTGCAAGATACCAAACAGCATGGGTTTACAGCATGCTGGGTAACTAAAATAATAGACCAAGGGGGAGAAGTAGGTATAGCTTATCTAGATTTCAGTAAAGCATTTGACACTGTCCATCATAGAGGACTCATTAATAAATGCAGTGTTTGGGTCTGGGTGCAAAAATAGTTAAATGGATAAGGTAATGGCTGAGTGACCGGAGACAGAGGGTGGTAGTCAATGCAGAATATTCGGACGAAATGAGTGTTACTAGTGGGGTACCTCAGGGGCCCATTCTTTTTAATATATTTATTAGTGATATTGCCAAAGGTCTTCAAGGTAAAGTATGCCTTTTTGCAGATGATACAAAGATCTACAATCGGGTAGTCATTCCAAGGGGAATAAGCCAAACGGCAAATGTTTTAAATAAATTAGAAGAATTGACAAGAATATGGCAGCTGCAGTATAATGTTGATAAATGTAAAATAATGCACTTAGGACATGAAAATCCAAAGGAAAAATTTGCTATTAAGGGTACTGTGCTGTCAGAGATAACAGAGGAATGGAATTTGGGAGTAATTATTTCTGATGACTTAAAGGAGGGCAGGCAATGTACTAAAACAGCGGGGAATGCTTGCATGGTGCTGGGTTGTATAGCTAGGGGCATTAGTAACAGAAAAAGGGAAGTGGTCATGCCACCCTACAGATCTCTAGTTAGATCTCACCTAGAGCATTGTGTACAGTACTGGCGACCCCATCTACAGATGGATATGTATACTCTAGAGAAAATTCAGAGAAGGGCTACTTGGAGGAGAGAAGAGAGAGAGGGGATATGATAGAAACATTCAAATACATAAAGGGATTCAACAATGTGCACGATGGAAGTACATTTCAAAGGAGGAAAAATGTTAGGACAAATTGCCATAGTCTAAACCTAGAGGGACACAGGTTTAGACGTAATGTAAGAAAGTTTTACTTCACTGAGAGGGTAGTAGGTAAGTGGAATAGCCTACCAGCAGAAGTGGTAGAAGTTAATACAGTGACAGAATTTAAGCATGCATGGGATAGGCATAAAGCTGTCCTGAACATAAGAAAAGATCAAGGACCAAAAAAGGTTTGACATTTTTACAGTAGGAAAATGGGCAGACTAGATGGGCTGAATGGTTCTTATCTGCCGTCAAATTCTATGTTTCTATAAGTGAAGAGCATGCAGAAAGGTTAATTATATTAGGAAAGAAAGGTTTTCTCTGATTATATGTTCATGAATTTGTTCCAGAGACCCTAGATGTTGTTAAACCTGCACTTATAATCTTCCTCCTACTGTCTCTGTGTGTCATTATGAATTCAACTTAGATTGTAAGCTCCTTGGGGCAGGGTCCCTTTCCCAGTCTAGGATTCCCTTGCTGCACTTTCCCCCATGAATAATGAAATGATTGTACTTAAGCTTAATGCTCTTAACCCAGTTCTGTAGTTTTGTATTATATTGTTTCAACTTTTGTTAAGTGCTGTGTACATGTACAGAGCTATATAAAGATTCATACATACATACATACAGAGCTCCTATGTACCAATTTCTGATTTGATAAATTTAATGTTCAGGAGTATTGGCAGACATACAGACCATCACCACCAACGTCCTCACCATGGCAAGGGTTTCAAAGAGGAATTGCCTAAAAGGGCGCTGGTTCATAGAGAGCAGTCACAAATGTGGGGATGAAGGAATTGCCTTTTTCAGCACCATTGAAAGAGTGCAAAATACTTGAGACCAGAAATCCACTACTGCTGAGCACTCCTATAAAGTATGGATATAGGAACCACCCTCCTTGCCACACCTGGGACAACTATCATTGGTGCCACAGCCCATTCAAAATAGTCTTTGTGGTGAGTTATGAATACGGGTGGGCAAAAAGTCAGAAAAAAATCCTGCATGACAATTTGCGGAAAAACAATGATTTTTCACTTTTTGCAAATGTTTTCTCCATTTTGCTACTGCAAACGTTTTCTCATTTTCACATTTTTCAGCTGGTGTTCCTATGCAGAGGAGACTTGCCAATCATTTTGGAAGTGGACCTAACTTTTGGGCAGGATTAGTTTAATATGTAAGTGGAAATGTCTCCCCTGTAATGGTCTAGAGAGCTAAAATTTGATGCTGCTGAGTGGAGACTAGCCGTAAGAACAAACCATTGTGCTTTCCTCAGAACATCTCACATTCTTTGTATGTCCTTTTGAACCACTGCCAGCAAAATGTTTGTCTATGTTTCCTATGACTGAAACATTTGCTATCACAGTTTTACTTTTTCTGAGAGCTGAAGTGGAGAAATAAATAGCTGTGTTGTGAGTCTTACAACAATATATGCCTTGAAAGGTCATTAGCAGTAGGGGTGGGTGAAAAGTGAGAAAAAGTTCCTGCATGACTTTTTGCAGAAAACAGATGATTTTTTTTCTCTTTTTTCATGAAAGATTTCTCCTTTTTTCCAATACAAAATTTTCTTCCTTTTTTTGCTTATTCCAGCAAATTTTTCACCTATGCCAACACATTTCTCCTATTCTAACACATTTTTCTCCTATTCAACACATTTTTCTCCTATTCCAACATATTTTTCACATGTGTTTCCCATGGTGCAACATTTCCAAGCACAATGTTACTTCTTCAGAGGGCTGTAGTTGAGAAATATTACCTAAAAGTCAAAGTTGTGATTCCTGCAGCTACATATACCTTGAAAAATTTGCAGTGTACATTTGTCCTTTGCCCACAACACTAACATCCTGCTTAAGTGACAACCTACAATGTGGCAAATGTGTACGGTAGTGGTGGTTGGGGACTGGCATGGTGTGATCAGTGGGACCTTGACAAACTGCATCTACCCTGTAAGGAGAGGGATCATCATCATTTATTGCACACTCTGAAGCAACCATTGCTACAGCCAGTTTTTGAACTACCACTTTACTCCCACATCCCTGCACTGCTCTAACTTTCCCCCTCCCCCTTTGCATTTTCTGGACATTACTGAAATACTGTGTGTGTTTTTACTCTCTATAGTACACAGCTGATGGAGTGTGATGTCTTGCCTTAACCTTCAACAAAATTCTCAATGTCATCTGCTGTCTATCAAGTCTGCCTCAGTCACAGAGCTCACATCAGGCTCCCAGTCAGCTGTCTGTCACCTAATATATCTATTTGTTTAATTATTTATGTATTTTCTTTATTTTATTATTATTTATTTATTTATTTATTTATTTATTGTTTTAAGATAAGTTGTCCACCCTATCTTATCATAGTCAGTCAAAAAACAAAACAAAATAAAATAATAAGTAAAAAAACAAAATCAACAACTTTTTTCTCCAGTCTTCCTTAGCACAGAGACAATAAAAGTAAAATAAGCAAGCAAATTAGACCCCAGCTACCTGTGTCTTTCCAGTCAGAGACATTGAATTTATAGGTATTTGGGGTCAACCTCCTTCCTCCTTTCTTCTTCCTCAGAGTGCCCCCATATTCCCCTGATACAGAGAGCAAATGTCCTACTAAAAAGGTCAGCGTGTGAACTGCCAACATTTTGGCAAATGATAATTATCATAATTTTCATATTGGGCTAATTGAGCTATCAGAGGAAGCGGAAGCTGTGACTACTAGGAGGAATGGAGGAAGCTGGTGCTGAGATTGATACCATCACTGGGGGTCATCAAGTGGATGTGATCACACCCTGAGGCTGGACTGCCTCAGAAAACAGTGAGTGGAACACCTATATCTAAGTATCTGGTGATTTCCATGGTGAAAGTCAATAAGACCACGTACGGTGAAGGTGTTGAAAGAAAAAGCAAAAAGAATATAAAATCTACACTTAGATCACGTGCACTTTTCCTTTCTGTGTTATTTTGTTATTTGGAATTAACTAACTGTTGGCAGTATCACACTCTCTGATACATCAATAATATCACTACTTCTCCTCTCTTATCTGCTACAGAGTCCTGGAAACTCTTTGGAATGCTTCTGCTGATGCTAGTTCTGGGATGACACCTCTGACCTGTTGATAGTGTGTCTCCCAGTCAGACCTGTGGTTATGCTTCAGGTAGGATCCCATCGAAGAGGTGCCTAGGTGTGAGCCTGCCTTCCCCCTGCTCACGTGCTTTTTGCACAGACAACAAAAAGCAACATGCTTAGCTTTTGGATCCTGAATGAAGTATCTCCATACTGTGGACTTCATGGACTGGGGGATCCTGAGGAGCTGCTACTACTATGGGGGCAAGATGTTGATGTAATTCTACTGACACTACTAATAGGTTTTTAAGGTGCAGGACTTCCAGCAGCAGCAGAGGCACTCATCATAGCAAAGCTTGTCAAAGTTGATAAGCTGTGTTGTTACTGTTGCTGCTGGGTACTCAACACACGTTTGTGTGTGGCTGAGTGGGACTTGGACTTGGTGACAATGCTGATGATTAGGGATGGATGAAAATTTTCACCTCAAACCAAAATCGCACTTCCCGCTTGATGAATAATTTCCCGCAAAAAGTGCAATTTTTTCTGCTTATTTCACCTCATTCCATTGAAATCAATGGGAACATAGTGTAAAAGGGGTATGAGGTTGTCAGCTTTGGTGGAGTGTGGGGAAACAATCAGTTGAACAGGGAATTTTTTGAGGGGTTTGTTTACTGGGATTGGGGGGGACAGTTAATTAAAATAAATAAATACAATTAAAAAACCCCATAAGACATGGTATAAAATGGGTCTGGGGGGGTACCTTTATTAGTGGGTGAAGTCTGGGGAAAGAATCAGTTGAACAGGGATTTTTTTGAGGAGGGGTTGCTGACTGGTGTTGGGGGTACAGTTAATAAAAAAATAAATAAATAAAATAAAATAAGACATTGGTATGTAACTTGACAGAGTGTCACGGGCACCCAGGAATGCTCAGAACTCAGTACGGTAATATAATGCAAAATATTTATTAGAATAAATCACAGCAAAAATAAGTGGTTCAACAAATAAATGGTACAACAAGCAAAGGGTTACTAGCTGGCGACACTACTACCAGAAATAGTAGGCCTCTCGCTAGACCACAATGCTAGAGACTGGACCGAAGACCCTGTTAGTCTCAGCAGCATGCAGGAACGCCAACTCTTGATCCGTCGACTGGAACACTGGAACAGGCAACCACTGTGAACACTGGCTCAGTAATCTTGATCCGATGAACAGGAACACAAGGACTGCTGGACTGGAGAACTGACCCATGCCTGCAATCAGTCAAACCAGCAACACCACACCTTTGCAGCAACCCGGTGACCCACGCCTGCAGTCACCGCTAAGAGACCCTGTGACTCTGCCTGCAGTCACTATATCGGACCCCTGTGACTCACTAATGCAGTCACATATAAAGACCCTGTGGCTCACACCTGCATCCACCACACGAGACCCAGTGACTCACGCCTGCAGTCACTACACCAGACCCTGTGACTCTGCCTGCAGTCAGTATATCGAGACCCTGTGACTCACGCCTGCAGTCACCAATCAGACCCTGTCCACAACAGTGGTCTGTCTTAAGCCAATAGCACAAATTGATCACAGTAAGGGTACTCGTGATCACTGGGTCATACACACAGAGGATTCTCGTACTTAGCTGGGTCATACACAGAAAGGGTTCTCTTACTTAGCCGGATCATACACAGTGCGGGTTCTCATAAATAGCCAGGTCATACACAGAGTGGGTTTTCGCAGATAGCCAGGTAACACACAGAGCCCAAGTACTTCACCTAATAACAACAATGCAAGGGCGACTGAGTCAGCACTCAGTCTGCCTTTTAAACCCCTCCACAGGAAGTAGGAGGAGCAGCTCAGAGGGATGAAGTAGGAAGTAGGTAGGAGGAGACTACAGGAAACAAACAGATAAAACAGAGGCCTGCTGCATGCTAGAAGCCTCGCGCCTGTAGATGCTGCTGCAAACAAGGTAAGCTGTAAACTGTAACACAGAGACAGGGACCCCCTGATGTAAGCTGCAACTTGGTAGGATGACAGGATAAAGTATTTTGTAGAGGACTTAGAGTTGTTGTTTGAGGCCCATTCCCTGAGGAAACATTGGTTTGTAGGACTTAGACTTAATTGAGGCACAAACCCTGAAGAAACATTAATTAGTTGCAGTAAACCAGGCCATGTCTTCATTAACGGTGGGCAAAAGGTCCTGTTGTGATCCTGCGGAAAAATCCGTGAACACCATGTGGTTGTCCGCTTTTTCATGGTAAAATCTGCTTTAAATAAAGAGATTAAAATCTTCTCCGTTTTAGCCCATTGCCAGAAATTTTTTGCAATTTTTTCAGTGGCCAGAAAGTTTTTGCCCCTTTAGTCACATTTTTCATCTTTGCTCTATAAAAAGGGCCATTTTCCAGGAAGTGAAACATACTACAAGCAGCTACAGAGAGAGAGAGAGAGAGAGAGAGAGAGAGAGAGAGAGAAAGAGGTGCTAGGCTGGGTTAATAGCAAAACTGAGGCTGTAGAGGCTCATAGTGACTGCTATCACTATGAGCAAGTTTAAAAATAATAAAATGATGAGCTGGAAGGACTGTGATGCATCCTGTAAGTCTGAGGAAGAGGCCACTACCAACATGAAATCTCTCTCCCATTGCTGCCTCAGAGAGGTAAGCTCATGACACGTGTGTCTGACTAACCAACAGTATATGAAGAATACAGGTTTATGAGGTGCCCACTTGAAGGATTTAAGGGTAGTGCCCTCATATAAATGTTGAAATTTGGTAATGCCATATTGCCTCTGACTTGACCAATGTCAAACTGCCTGAGCTGGCTCATACATGCATTATCCCCCGATGGGGTGGCATGATCTATGGTTTTAAGCACTTTATTTGCACAGGGAAGTCCAATGCATTGCAAAGCAATGAGATACCCCTCTTGTTCTCAAAGTGTGAAATGCAGAAAATGATATGGAATATTAAAAATTTAAGAGAAAGGTCATATCTTCAGTACACATAAAAATGGCAAATGTGGAATATCTCATTTCCCAGGCTCTGAATTAGTTGAATAATCTTATGTAGAGCTGTTTTATAATGCATCAGCATTTACTAAAATGACTATTATGAATTCCACCTAGTTCATTAATAAAATGCAACAAATACAACTTATGACTTACAATACACTAAGGCAATTTTGATATCTGCAATTATGTTTTGTTTCTTTCTATGGATAAAATTGTTTTAGCACTGAAGGAGAGGGTCATTCCTAAGGTAATGATAAATATACAAACAGAGCTATTAGTAAATATTATTTTAATTCAAGAAGAAATACTGAAATGTCAGATTATGCACTTTCTTTCTGGCATTCTAAATATAAACAACACATGCATGATAATGGTATTAAAATAAAAACACGAGATAGCCAGAATTCATTTGAATGCAGCACAGGTTGATAAGTGTGGAATTTTATTTACGCTGTTTCACAGTCCAAATAAATTTATACGGACACAAAATTAACTGCAATGAAATGTTCAATGAATGATTTAGGATTGCTGTATGCCTCATTTTCCAATCACTGCCGAAAAAAAAACAAATTATACTAGCACTTTCCATTACTTTATCTGGTTTCTGAAAAACGATGTTGTAAAACAGTCACCTGAGTTATATTTATTTGTAATGTTAGCTCATAATTTTTAAAGTTTCAGCATATTTTGAAAGCATGTATGCATACATACATTTTTTTTTAATATGTTTTACATATATTAAATGCTGCTGTGTATATGCAACATCTTAGTGCACAGAAAGATGACATTATGAAAAGAACAGCTGGCCCATTAGAATACTGGTATGTGAAGTCACAAAAGGAAAATATGTGGTCTTAAATTTTCTTGTGATGGTGAAGCTGTGATATTATATATTTATAGAAAAAAATACACTTAAGCGCCCATTTTGATACATACATAGTAACATAGTGACATAGTAACTAGTTGATGAGGCTGAAAAAAGACATGTCCATCAAGTCCAGCCCATGCCAAAAACACCCCTGTTGATCCAGAGGAAGGCAAACAAAAACCCTCTGGAGCAATTTCTAATTTAGCCCCAAGTGGGTAAAAAAAATCCTTCCTGACTCCAAATGGCAGTCAGATACATCCTATCTGCTTTGAAGCCATGTGTCATACTTTTCAATATTGTTCTGTGCTAGATAGGCATCCATTGCTTTTTTGAAAGCAATTGCATTATCTGCAAGTACAACATGCTGAGAAAAGGAATTCCGTAGCTTTACTACCCTTACTGTAAAGAATCCCTGCCTTTGTTTTAGTCGAAAGCGCCTTTCCTCTAGTCTTAATGGATGACCTCTTGTTCTTAGCTCAGCTCCTTGCATAAATAATTCATTGGCTAGTTACTTGTATTGACCTTGAATGTATTTGTGATACATATCACCCCTTAGACGTCTCTTCTCTAATGTAAACAAACCCAGTTTGGCTAGTCTGTCTTTGTAACTCAGATCCTCCAGTCCCTTAATCAGGTTTGTTGCACGTCTCTGCACCTTTTCCAGTTCAGTAATGTCTTTTTTTAGAACAGGCACCCAAAATTGTACTCCATATTCTAGATGAGGCCTAACCAAGGATTTATACAGAGGTAGGATAATATTAGCATCCCTTGCTTCTACACCTCTTTTTATGCAGGATAGTACCTTATTTGCTCTTGCAGCAACTGAGTGACTCTGCACACTGCTGTGAAGTCTATTGTCTATCAGTACTCCTAAATCTTTCTCTGAGGAGGATTCCCCAAGTTGTTTCCCATTTAGAGTATATGTAGCAAGTTTGTTTCTACAGCCCAAATGCATAACCTTACATTTATCTACGTTAAATGTCATCTGCCACTTTTCTGGCCATTCACTCAGTTTATCTAAATTCTTCTGCAGAGAAAAAACATCCAGCTCTGTACATATTTCCTTATATAGCTTAGTGTCCCACTAGATCATTAATAAACAAATTAAAAAGTATTGGGACCAGGACTGAACTCTGCGGAACCCCACTTATAACTTTAGACCAGTTTAAAAAGGTTTAATTTAAAACTCTCTGCCATCTAGATTTTAACCAGTTCGCAATCCATGTACAGATAACACCTCCCAAACCGAAGCCTTTCAATTTATGCAATAACCTGTTTGAGGCACTGTATCAAAGGCTTTTGCAAAATCCAAGTATACTATATCTACAGCAAGTCCCCTGTTCAAATTACTACTTATTCTTTCATAAAATGCAAGTAAATTAGTCTGACATGATCTATTCTTCATGAAACCATGCTGATTCCTACTAATAATAGTGTTTATCTTCATATAGTTCTGAATAGTGTCAGTTAGTAACCCTTCTAGTATCTTACCCACTATGGAAGTCAAGCTCACAGGTCTATAATTCCTGGTTTGGATCTTGCTCCCTTTTTAAACAATGGAACTACATCAGCTTTCCTCCAATCACAAGGCACAATGCCTGATAAAATCAATACATTTTAAGTATAATGGTCTTGCTATTACTGAACTAAGTTCCTTAAGTACCATTGGGTGTATACCAGCAGTTTCAGGTGCTTTATTCACCATAACCCTCTCTAGTGTCTTTTGGACCTTGTCCTCAGTAAGCCATGTAAATAATGGAGGAAATTCCATTGTTTTGTCTGTTTGCCCATAGCCCGTCATTGCTGCTTCCTCTGTATATACTGAAGCAAAGAATGTATTGAGGGCGTCAGCCATAGACTTATCCTCACTAATCAATTCACATGTCTCAGTCCTAAGAGAACCAATATCAACCTTAACTTTTTTGTTATTAATACACTTGTAGAATTGTTTAGGGTTTTTCTTGCTCTCATTAGCAATATTTCTCTCATTTTCAATTTTAGCTAGCGTAATTGCTTGTTTGCAGATTTTATTACATTATTTATATTTTTAAATGATGCATCTAACCTGTTTGGACTAAACACTTTAAAAGCCTGTTTTTTTATTTCTTATTTCCCTGCAAACCTCATTATTAAGCCACATTGGTTTCCCTTTACTCCTCTTGTGCTTGTTCCCCCATTGGATATATTGACATGTATATTTGTCTAAGAGCATCTTACATACATTCCATGATTCTTGTGCATTTTTATCTTTGAAAATTACATCCCACTGAATATCCTTTAATACTGCTTTGTAAAATTAGTCTTTTTAAAATTTAATGTTTTAATTAAACTCTTGCTATTGGATTTCTCTTAACAAACTTCAAAGTATACCATATTGTGGTCACTGCTACCCATATGTTCTCTTACTTGTACATTGTTTATCATGTCAGAATTGTTTGAGAGCCTTAGGTCAAGCAAGGCCTCTTTTCTAGTTTGCTTCTCTACTAGTTGGGACATAAAATTATCACTTATCATACTTAAAAAATGATTTCCCTTTGTTGTGCCGGAAAACATATTGCTCCAGTCATTTTCAGGATAGTTGAAATCTCCCATTATAATTACCTTTGCTGACCTAGAATCCTTTTCCATTTGAAGTAAAAGTTAGTCTTCCTCCAGCTCCTCCATTTCTAGTTTAAAGTCTCCAGCCTACTACCCATCCTAATGCCCAGCACTGTGCTCCCCACTTCCGCTAAGGTGCAATCCATCACGACTATAAAGATTGCCCCCAGTGTTCTAGATACCCAAACCCCTCCCAACCAAGTCTTTAGCCACGCATTTAACTTCCTAATCTCCTGTTGCCTTTCTAATGTAGCACGTGGCATCAGTATTAATAAAAGATTTTTTTTTTTTTCTCATACACATGTAACATCATATCTTCACTAGTTCCCTAGGGCACTAAAGTATTCCACCATGTGTAACACAGTATTTGTTGGGCAAAACTTTTCACCTAAAGAGCAAAATGCAAAAAACAGCGCTTCTTGCATTCCATAGGAATTAGCATAAAAAGAACAGTTTTTCCATTTCAATGATTATAATGTCCCCCTTCCAAACCTCCTTCCCCCAGGGAGAGTTGGTACCCACCATACTATAACATAAAAAGTAGTGTCAGTTTACCACGTTATCAGCTTATGCTTAAGAGAGAGAAAGAAAGCAAATTATTTTTGTGATGCTAGCTAGTATAGGCAGACAAGCAAAGACAGGGAGTTGGAGTTGCTTGACAAGTCTATTAGTTGTAGTCAATTGTTTTATGAGTGCTGCTGTGAAGGAAAAAAAAGAAGCATTAAATGAAATGAATAAGTAAAAAAATAATAATAATAATTTTTAACAAAAACAGGCAGATGATCCTGTCTACCTGAAATGGCTGGCTGAGTCTGAGACTCTACTAAGACCAAGTGACAGATATTACATAGACAGACATAAATACATCAAACATTCAAGAAAGGCGGATAGGCAGAAGTTCAGCTTGACATACTGTGTTACTTAAACACATTCACTCCTACATCTGTTGATTCTGTATTTAACAGGTCTATGCTGTATTATACTATTAATACTGCAGTCCTTGCTAGAGAAAAAGAAAGCTGATAAAAATGTGATATTAAATACTAGTGTAATGGCAATCAGGCAAAGGGGGGAAGCTGGAGTTACAAGGAGTGTGTACACAGTACCACTGATATCTACAGCCAATACTATTACAACATCTAGCTAGGTGACCATATATCCATTTAAATCAGGGTTGCTTATAAAAATCAGACACTGCAGGGTTACACTGATTTATGTGCAGAACCGTAGAATGAAGTTTTCATGAGTGTCCCTTATTTAAAGGGAAATGTAACATAGTAACATGGTAACAGTTGATGTGGAGGAAAAAAGACATGCGTCCATCAAGACCAGCCCATGCCAAATCACCCCTAAGGCAAAAAAAAATCCATTGAAGCCATTTCCAATTAAGCGGGTAAAAAAAATCCTTCCTCACTGAAAATAGCAGACGAATATTTCCTTTAATCAACATCTTTCTGCATTGAAGCCAACTGTCATAATTCTCAGTACTGTTTTGTGCTAGATAAGTGTCCATTACTTTTTTAAATAATGCCATAACTTTACTGCCCTTACTGTAAATAAAAAGCCCTGCCTTTGTTTTAGTCACTTTGGTCACTTTAGTACAAGAAGTAGTAGAAGTCCCACAAGAACCCCCAGTCTGTGACATCTACATTATGGAGGTACTTCACTCACAATCCAAAAAGCTAAACGTGTTGCTCTCTGTTGTCTCTATAAAAAAAACATGTGAGCAGGGGGAAAGCAGGATTGCATCTAGGCACATCCTCACTGAGATCCAATCTGAAGCACAAGAACAGGTCTGATTGGGAGATACACTAACAGCATGTCTGTACACCAGCAGCTGCAGAAGGAGAAGAAGTTCTCCTAAAGTGCACAGGGGAGAGAATCACATAAAGTAGTATTGCAGATGTCTCAGAGAATGGTAAAACGTGTTCTTCAGTTACAATAACACCTGTGCTCCTACTGCTGTTGGGCAAAAGCAAAGATTGTGGGTGGGTGACTGAGTTATTTGGAGGTCACAGGAGTCATATTGGGTTATGCACTAAGGCGTGATAAAGAGGTGATAAAGTTCCTATGTTATTCTATGGAACCTATGCACTAAGATCCCAAAAACTTAAGAAATATTAATGAATTGGCTCCATAGAATAACTAAAGAATTGGAGAAATGATATCACTGGAGGTCATCTCCACTTTATTACCTCTTTATCACACTTTAGTGAATAACGCCAATAGTCAACAAACACACACACATGCACATCCACTAGACCACCACAGGTTATGTATGTTGTTAAAACATTTACGTTGATCGGTTCTTCTTCTATGTGCTTTCAGCCCACACTTACTGAGTTTTTAGAAATAAATAAAAAAATGCACAAAAAGAATCCAAAAGTACAACCGTGGAATGGTAAACATGCAAAAATGTGGGATGTTTTACAGAACTGATGTGATGTGTTGCATTCTGCAGGCATATTCCAAGCCATGGTTATATTTCATGAAAAGCTGCACCAGAGTTGTACAAACAGGTGGTTACTATCATGGGCAAAGACCTGGAAACATCACATATAAAGGTTTGTTGACAATGTGAAACCATCCCCCATAATAGGAATCAGGTGCTGTTGCTGTCACTGTGCACCTTCTCTGTCCTCAGCCTGCTAACGGTTTTTCAGGACTTAAGTTTAGAAGACAAATATATTCAAGTTGATACCTTTTAGTAGGCATCATCCTGCTAACAGTTTTTCCAAGGCTTCTGATTCTGTTGGACTCAGGCTTCTAACAATGCATTACATTCCTTGCAAGAATGTAACCACCTGCACCAACACCTTCACTAACTTAACCCCTTAACGAACCTTGACGGTCATAGTATGTCATGGGTAGATCTGACTTGACGACCCATAGCGTACTATGACCGTCAAGGAATTCCGTGGTCCCCCCGCGGCTGCACGCCATTTATGAAGTCCATAATCTGAATCAAAAAAAAAAATGCTCCGTGGCCGGTTGTTAAGGGGTTAAAATGGAGGACCCTGTTTGTCTAAAAAACATGAAGACGATATAAGTCTTATCTCTCAAACCTTTATGGTTTGATAGATATTCACAAGCAAAGTTTCCCCCTCCCGCCCCTTTTACCTAGTGTAAGCCATCTCTTCTCAGATGTGGAATCTAGTTGCAAGACCAGACAGATAACAGCAGGGGACAATTTCTTTCTATTAGAACAATGAAACCCCTGCCCCCTTGACAAGTTTTTCAGGTTTTTCCCTTATCTTAATTGAAGATTGTCCCTCTCTGCAGTCTACCTGGGCACCTCCCTTCTGCTCTGGCTGAAAAGTGTTACATCAGTAAAAGGGGCGGGAGGGGGATACTTTGTCATTGAATTACTCTTGAACTACAACTCTGACAGAATTTAAATAACACACTCCAAAGTCCAAATACTATGATGATTAATTAGAGCTGCTTTTATTATGAAACATTACTGTCCATTTAAGGGCTCTATGCACAAGGAAGGGTAATTCTGGAACAAGCCATCTACACCATGGGGGACAAAGAAATGTTCCCAATATTCTCGCTGATTAAAGAGATAGTAATGTTTCAAAATAAGAACAGCTCCAATTAATCTTCATAGTATTTGTGTAATGGAGAGTGTTATTTCAGTACTGTCAGAGTTGTAGTTCAAGAGTAATTGAATGATAAAGTATCCCTCTCCAGCCCCTTTTGCCTAGTGTAAGCCACCTCTCCTCAGATGTGGAATCAGATCATCCTGGAACCAGACAGCTCACAGTAAGGGACAAACTTCTTACTGTAAGCATAAGTCAAACCCTCCACCCCCTTGACAGGTTTTTCAGGTTTTTTCCTTATGCTAATTGAAGATTGTCCCTCTCTGCTGTCCATCTGGGCAGTCTTGCTGCTCTGAGCTGAGCAGTGTTACATCAGTAAAAGGGGCTGGAGGAGGATACTTTATCATTCAATTACCCTTGAACTACATCTCGGACAGTATAAATAACACTCTCCATGGCCCAAATACTATGCAACTTAATTGGAGATGCTTTCATTTGGAAACATTACTATCCCTTTCAACATTTATGACTCACAATGCAGTAAAGCCATATCTGGCATTCAAGAAATTAAAGGGGGTACAGCTAATTCAAAATAATGTATTATTTTATTTGTTAAGTTAGATGAACATTTGGGAAACAGTGATCACAACATGGTTACATTTGAGATCAGTTTGGCAGAGCAAAACTGTATTGGTTCAACCAAAACTCTTAATTTTAAAAAAGCTAACTTCAAAATGTTAAGAGCGTCAATGCAACACAAACACTGGGATACATTATTTAAAGGCAAAAATACTGAATAAAAATGGTCAGATTTTAAATTAAGCTTGCAGAAATGTAAAGAAAGAAATGGCAAGAAAAAAAGGTATTTAAGTCTGAAGGAACAGAACATTATTTCTTGAAATACAGGCAAAAAGACAACTAGGCTAGCAAAAATAGATAATAAAACTCGAACTGCAAGTGAGAGCAAGACTAGTCCTCAAATGTTTTTCAAATACATAAATAGCAAAAAACTTAAGAGAGAGTGCATTGGACTTTTCAAAAATGAGATGGGTGAGTTGATTAGAGATGATAAAGAACAGGCTGATGTTCTAAACACTTTCTTTGCATCAGTTTATACCAGGGAACAAGAAAAGGTAGAACAAATAAAACAATTACAAATAAAACCATACCATTATCAGATATCGTGTTAACACAAAAAAGAGGTAATGGGAATACTGAACAAAATTAAGTCTGACAAAGCACCAGGTCCTGATGGAATACATCCAAGGGTTCTTCAGGAACTCAGTGAATTATTAGCAAGATCCTTCTTTTTACTATTTAAAGATTCTTTCACCTCGGGCACAGTGCCACAAGATTGGTGTAAATCCAATGTAGTGCCTTTATTTAAGAAAGGAACTAAAACAGAACCTGGGAATTATAGACCTGCGAGCTTGACCTCTGTAGTGGCAAAACTGTTGAAGGGATAATAAGGGATTGCATTCCTGAATACGCTGCAGAAAATAAGATTACTAGTATGAATCAACATGGTTTTATGAGGAATAGATCATGCCAACCTAATCCTTTTCAGGTTCTATGAAGAGGTAAGTAGCAACCTAGATAATGGCAAAGCACTAGATGTAGTATTACTAGATTTCACAAAAGCATTTGATACAGTGCCACACAGGAGGCTCAGTATAAAATAGAGAATTGGGAATAGAGGATGACCTTTAACATGTGATAGAAAACTGGTTGAAGGATACAGAACAGTTTGTTGTTGTGGTATCCTTTTGAAATGTTGCACGCCGCATCACGCGTCTTAAAATGTTGCGTTTGTTTGGTCACGTCAAGCACTTCAGAGGGCCTTCCTTAATCTGGAGAGGAAGGTGTACTCCCTAAATAGGGAGCTGAAAAAATTCCAGTCCCTTATTTTCCTGAACTAAAATACATTTTTTTTATATTGTTAACCATTATGTGTTAAGTCATTATTTTATCATGCCACATCAAGGGTAAAATGGTATCATGCTGCATAGACTGAAACTGAGATAGAGAAGCAGATAACAGAAAGAGTATAGAGCAAATAGTTTTATTTGCACACACAGTAATGAAGACATACATCTAGTGAAGTTTCAACAAACACTAATGTAAGATTTACAGGTGTAGATCAATGTAATATCTTATGTAGAAAAAGTGGGTACAAATATATTGACATTAGACTACAACAGCAGATTTTTTTCTTTTTTTTTTTGTAATCCAGTAACAATGTAGAACAAGAGCAAAGTATTTTATTTGCACACACTAATGAAGAAATACATCTAGTGAAGTTTCAACAAACATTAATGTAAGATTAACTGTTGTAGATCAATGTAATATTTTATGTTGAAAAAAGTGGGTAAAAATATATTAATATTGGAATAAAAGAAGAAAGGATTAAAAGAAGAAAGTGTCAGATCAACGTCAAAATCTACATAACAATGTCACCTGTGCCAGATGTCATATGAGCGTCAAATGGGCGGTGTTTCATATCACAAATATATTGACATTAGACTACAACAGCAGCTTTTTTTCTTTTTTTTTTGTAATCCAGTAACAATGTAGAACAAGAGCAAAGTATTTTATTTGCACACACTAATGAAGAAATACATCTAGTGAAGTTTCAACAAACATTAATGTAAGATTAACTGTTGTAGATCAATGTAATATTTTATGTTGAAAAAAGTGGGTAAAAATATATTAATATTGGAATAAAAGAAGAAAGGATTAAAAGAAGAAAGTGTCAGATCAACGTCAAAATCTACATAACAATGTCACCTGTGCCAGATGTCATATGAGCGTCAAATGGGCGGTGTTTCATATCACAGCTGCATCACTGTGTTTAAATTCTCCTGCTACTGAGTGAAGCTTTATTGCCTATATGGAACTTGGAAGTCTACTTGTCTGCACTGCAAGTGTCAATCCTGCAACATCACAATGCCTTTGAGACTTATTAAAAGCAATAAGGGAGACAAATTGCTGCTGGTGGAAGGATGCACCTTCCGCCAAGAGAGACTCATCAACAGAAAGTGTGTATGGAAATGCACTGAGTAAAGCAGTGGACATTGCAGTTCAAGATGCCATACCAAGGATGGCATAATTTGCAAAGGCCCAGGCGAACACAACCATGTACCAGACATTGCCAAAGTTAAGGCAAAGAGATTAGTTGGAGCGTTAAAAGAAATGGCAGCTAATGCACAATATAGCACACATGAACTGGTGTATGTGACTTCACAAACAGCCACACCTGCTGTTGCTGCACAATTACCTACAATTACTAACTTAAAGGTTATCAGAAGAGAGAGGAGAGGTGCAGTGGCACCACTTTCAAACCCAACCAGTTTGGAAGAGAAGAGGATTGGTGGGGAATATGTAAAGACTGCAAAGGGTGAGAACATTATGCTTCATGACAGCAGACCTGGATTACTACGATTTGTAATTTTTTCCACCCAATTTAACAGTTTTGTCAAACAGCCAGAACTGGTATGCTGATGGAACTTTTAAAAGCTGACCAATGCTATTTCAGCAAATATACACTATACATGCTCTACAGTTTGGAACCGTTATCCCACTTGTGTTTATGCTCATGAGTGAGAGGACAACAAACATGGACATGCTTGTGCTAACTGAGTTGAGGAATCGTTGCTCTTTGTTGAACCCTTGGACTGTGATGACAGACTTTGAAAGTACAAGCATTACGGCATTTAAAAGGGTATTTCCGGATTGCACAGCAAGGATGCCTGTTCCATTTCAGCCTGTGTGTTTGGCGAAAATTCAACAATTACTGGATGTGGCCATAAAATACATGGAGAATGCTGTGTAAGGAACCTGCTTGCACTTGCATTTGTACCACCACGGGATGTGGTAGATACTTTTGAAACCCTAATGGACTCTACCTTTTTAACTGAAAATGTGGATGAACTACAATTGCTTCTGAATTATTTTGAGGACACTTGGATCTGCAGACCTGGAATACGAAATAATAGAAGAAAAGCACTGTTTGACGTTGACCTCTGGAACTGTTTCTATTCAATTTTAAATGACCTACCTAAAACAAATAACTTTGTAGATGGGTGGCATAGAGGATACAGCCATCTTCTAGGGGCATGCCACACGAGTATTTGGAACTTTATTAATGGATTAAAAAAGGAACAATGTGTAACGGAATTAAAATTGGAACAGTATGCTGCAGGACAGGAGCCACCGCAATCTAAAAAAGTGTATAGGGAAAATGCAAGAAGATTGAAAGTAATTGTTACAAACTATGCAAGCACACAGTTGTGTACAGCTGTGTCAGAAAATTAGCATTTTAATAGATAGACTTCGTAACTTAAATGGTTATGTTATGCTGTGTTAAAAATTGTTTGTTTTCAATAAAGATTGCTACAATAAATGTGTAGTTATTTTGTTAAACATACATACATACTGTATACATGTCCACTGTCATTTGTTATGTTGTATGAAAATTTTCTTTACATTAAAGATTGCTACACAGTTACAATCTTTACTATTTTTTGTCGTCTATTGTAAAGCATTTTTGTATTTTATTGCAAATGCTTTTTGTTACCAATAAAGATTGCTTAATAACTTAACCAGTTTTTGTTATTTGTACTAATTTCACCCTTTTTTCACTCTGAATGCACCCTTATTGCATCCTTAATGCGTCTCTTATTGCATCCATAATGCGTCCTTAAGTGCGGCTCATTTCAAGATGTGATAGACATTTTGACGCAGGCGACAGTCACGGTTTATTACGACTCTCAGACGTAAGGTTAGGTAAAAACACAACTTTATTGAAAAGTTTTAAGATAATCCCATAGGATTGTATACACGTACATACAATAGATAGAATGGCAAGTAGATATAGCGATAATGTATCAGGCTCTAACGGTCTGCCAATATACCGGGCAAGGCAGCCTGGGCAAGTAATGGAAAGGTGGCACTACCGGCCCTGCCAATATACCGGGCAAGGCAGCCAAAGACAATCAGGAGTATACAGGCTCTACCGGCCCTGCCAATATACCCGGCAAGGCAGCCTAATGGATAACCAGTGGAAACAGGCTCTACCGGCCCTGCCAATATACCGGGCAAGGCAGCCTAAAGGAACACTGAGATGGTAGGCTCTACCGGCCCTGCCAGTACCGGGTAAGGCAACCTTAAGGTGGAATGAAGGAAGGTTCTACCGGCCTTACCAATATACCGGGCAAGGCAGCCTAGAGAGGAGGAATCAACCAGAGTGGCCCCAGTAACTGTCAGATGTAAATGACAGTGTAATGATGATAAATAGATACGAAATCCAGCTATACCAGGTAGTCATGCGCCCAATACCTGGGTATTGATGGGAGAATAGCTGTCTAGGACTGGACAGCACATTGAGGACTATCAGTATAACTGAGTAGAAGCCAAGTGGCAAAGGAGCAAACCAACGCCCATGCGCTGGGGGCCAACGGACTGAGTTAATAACGAAGCAAGCCAGCGTCCGCACACTGGTAATCAACAGACTAATTAGTCAATAGACTAATATAGGGTTTGTGGAGCGAACCAGCGTCCGCACGCTGGGAACCAACAGATAACAATGTTAATGTCGTGAAGCCAAGGAGCGAACCAGCGCCTGCACGCTGGAAACCAACAGACAGGTATAGTGTAGCCGCAAGGCTTAAGAGCAAACCAGCGTCTGCACTCTGGGAGCCAACAGATATCAGTGAATAATGCCGTGAGGCAAAGGAACGAATCAGCACCCGCGCGCTGGGAGCCAACAGACTTTTATAGTATAGCCGCAAGGCTTGAGAGCAAACCAGCATCCGCACGCTGGGAGCCAAAAGATATCAGTGTATAATGTCGTGAGGCAAAGGAGCGAACCAGCGGCCGCGCGCTGGGAACCAACAGACTTGTATAGTATAGCCGCAAGGCTTGAAAGCGAACCAGCGTCCGCACGCTGGGAGCCAACAGATGTCAGTGTAAAATGCCGTGAGGCAAATGAGCGAACCAGTGTCCGCTCAGTGGGAACCAACAGACTAGCATAGTATAGCCATCAGGCAGTGGAGCGAACCAGCGTCCGCACACTGGGAACCAACAAACTAGCATAGTATAGCCATCAGGCAGTGGAGCGAACCAGCGTCCGCACGCTGGGAACCAACAGCAGCAAATGTCGCCAAGCGACCATGGAACAATGTAGCCACAGATGCAGGAACAGGGCTCAGAAGATGAACAGGAACCAGCAAGGATGTCCAACCGGATCAGGAGCGACAACGGAGACCAACAGCAGGAACCAGCAGCTACAGAAGACTCAACCGGAACAGGCACTGGAAACAGCACAGCAGGCTCTGAAACAGTACGAACTCAGGAACACAGGAACACAGAAAAGAGGCCAATCGGTTTCTGTAGCATGGTGGTAATGATTGCAATCAGAGACACCACAAAAGGGCAACCAGAGGGTGCCCAAGCTTAGTTTAAATAGGCAATATGAGGCGGGCTAAAGGCAAACAGCCAATGGGAGCCCCCTACAGGTGATAGACACAGTAATGCAGCATTCACTGCACCGTGATATCAACATATAGAAGGCGACATGTTGTGGAAGGCGACATGTTGCATTTGCCACTCTTTAACATGCAACATTGCAAATGTGTCATTCGCATTAATGTGACCAAACAAATGCAATATTTTAACACGCGTGATGCGGCGTGCGACATTTCAATAGTGAACCTGTTGTTGTAAATGAACAATTCTCCTATAGAGCTAACGTTGAGAGTGGAGTACCTCAGGGGTCAGCACTTGGTTCACTGTTTTTTTATTATGCTTATAAATGACCTGTAAATAGATATAGAAAGCAAAATATCAATATTTGCAGATGACACTAAATTATTCAGAACAAAATGCATGTAATATGAAGTTTAATGTGGGAAAGTGTAAAGTCATGCATTTGGGAAGAATAAAATCCTAATGCTACTTACGAACTTAATGGAATAATTTTAGGGGACTTGATTGAGAAGCACCTGGGGATCCTTGTAAACTACAAACTTGGAAGCAGTGACCAGTGTCAAATAGCAGTATCAAAAGCAAATAAAGTCCTATCTCGAATAAAAAGAGGTATTGAATAAAAAGTGGATAACATAATTTTGCCACTGTACAAATCATTAGTAAAACCTTTCCTCAAATATGAAGTTCAGTTTTGGGCACATGGTCTGAAAAAAAGATATTTTAGAACTGGAGAGAATACAGTGAAGAGCAACAAAATTAATTAAGGAAATGGAAGACTTGATGTATAGAGAACTTCTGGACAAGCTTTCTTTGTTTACTTTAGAGAAAAGACGACTAAAAGGAGATCTTATTTCAATGTATAAGTATTTGAGAGGTCAATACAAGGATCTGTCTGGTGAGTTTTTCATTCAAAGTCCTGATCAAATAACCAGGAGCCACCCCTTGAGATTAGAGGAAAGGAGGGTATTTTATAGTGAGGTCTGTTAAATTTTGGAATTCCTTGCCCAAGGATGTGTTAATTGCAAATTCAATGGATATATTTAAGAGAATATTAGATGCATTTATTTCAAGATGGGGCATACATCTGTGTATTGGTAGGCAAAACATGAAGTGTTAGTAGGCAAAACATGAAGTTCAGATAAAGACTTATTTGGCAGTAGGAAAGCTTATATAATTCCCATTTCTCTGGGTTATGAGGCAAAGGTTGACCTTAATGGACGTGTCTTTTTTCAACCTAAGTTACTATATTACTATGTTACTATTTTATTTGTTGCCCCATGGTGCATTTGGTTTGCTTCAGACTTGTTAATTTTTTTGTGCATTTGGCCCTATGTACAATTTACACTTTTAGCCATTTGGCTTTCAATCACTTGTTGAGTGGAATTTATAATTAACAGACATTTCTATAGCTCTACATTAGATAGTATGCTTTTACCCTTTTAAGGCACAGAAGTGTGTGCAACTCACTTCAAAGCAATGGGTTGCACAGATCTGTGTTCCTTACAGGGTTAAAATGTAGCATTCTGATTTATCTAAAGATATGAACGAAGGATAAAAAAACAAACCATAAACATTTTTTTTAATATTTCCAACTTCATTATTGTGACATATTATGAAATTGAAAATGTTCTGAAGCATGTTTCCACATTTCCTGAAGACAGGTATTCAATTTATGAACAAAATGAACAAATGAAGATTGACACTATTTGTCTCAGATAACCATTTGCTGGCTGGCAGTCAATTTCCTTGCCAAAGCTTCTAACAAGCCGTATCTTTCTAAAACACATTTGGCTGTAAAACTAATAAGGTGTCAAAATACACATAATGTTTGGTAACATACATGAAAAGAAATATGTCAGTTATTAGCGTGGCTATATATCATGTAAAAAAAAGGCATTCTATTAAGTGTCACTTTTTCATTAAACTGAGATTTTGAACAAGTTTAATATTGTTTCTTGTTTATGAGTATATTGTGTCACATCAGATTTCCATTGTTTTGTAGCTGTATTAAAATACATATTGGAGTAGGGCATGAATCTGTCATTAACTTCTAACAATGGAGGCTACATCAAGGGTTATACTCTACAGTGCATGATTGCTTTAGTGTGTACCGCCTCACTCTCTGCAGTCATATTGGCTTTTAACTTTGTGAACCCCAAACTTCTCCAATTTAGGATGTACAGAGAAATGGAATACAGTTACATGATTTTCTCCGTGCCTTGTTTTATAAATGACACTAAAACAGGACACAGAGGAATGGAACACCCCTAAACACCCACATTCTCCCACACTATCACATCAAAAAATATATGTAAGAGCAAGATCAATACTCATCCCAAAAAAGTGTCACTAATCCTGAAAGGAACACCAGCAGTAAACAAAGACCACCAGGATGGTCAGCTGTTGAAGATAAGATATCCTGGTGGTCTTTGTTTACTATTGATGTTCCTTTCAGGATTAGTGACACTTTTTTGGTATGAGTATTGATCTTGCTCTTACATATAATTTTTTCATGTGATATTGTTCTTTATTTGTTCACTTCTTTTCACTGGATGACCCATGAATATTTCATTTGCACCTAATCACTTATTGAGCTGTGTATTACTTTTAGTGTGAGATTACACCTACTCTATGTATATATTACCTGCATACTTGCTGGAGGGTTTCATCAACCTTACAATATAATACCTTTGAGTGTATAATATGAGTTATTTTCCCTTTTTTTAACAGGACCACAGGTATTGTCTATTCTGCTCTGTTTTTAATGTTTTTAATTGCTATTTGTTATTCTGTGTTTCAATAAAACATTTATACTTTTGTACCTATTTGGTATATTTATAGTCACTGAGTGAGTACCTCCACAAATGAGCTTCTTGTATAGTGGAGTCAATGGGAGGGATTTTCTTTCAGTCCCTTCTCTCCCTCTGTTTGTTCACTAAGTTTTCGTACAATGGGAAAACAAATGTTGTCAAATCTCCAGATGAAGCCCTGAGTCTGTGCATTACACTTCATCTACCCCAGGTAGAAATCCATGACCCACTGGAACAGGTGATGGAATCTTCTACCAACAAACCCGCAGGGACTCACGGCTGGTTCAAACAACTTCTCTGCAAGCACCGAAGGGATGGTGACTTGACGGCTCTTCAAGACCCAGGTGAAAGCAGTTAGCCTCATACCGGTTTATTGTTTGTCTCACAGAGACCTAAACCTCCTCCTGAGAGTCATAGACATTCACAAGGTTATAGTTATAACTAAGTTGTTAGCTGTGTTTATAATAAGTGTTTATTCCTTACTGTCATAGAGCCTGATTAAGTATTAGCTTCTTTTGTTTCTTCAGTACGGGATGGATCTGGTGACTCCCCTCGTATTTCGAATGGGAGGTTTCTGGACACATCACATAAGGCTTTATATATGGTATTCTGTCAAGTGTGGGTGGTGCGACTCGGACGACTTGGGGCCCTCATGACGATGGGGGGCCCGCATCGTGTCCGGCTTGCACCGCTCACCATGTTTTGAAAAGGCATATATTGGAGCAGATGTTACTTCTAATGCTGGTCCACTTCCAACCATAGCCCTCATGGATACACGTTTGGTCATTCCTTGTTTACCTTATCCGTATATGCTTCTACATGTTCTTGCTCCATTTAAGTGGGAGGTTCCCATGCTCCCTCCTCAGTCCAGCCGGACTCTGGGCTTTTTTCATGTATTTCCCTTGATCATGATACCAATTATACCCGGGGCCTCCGACATCTGGGGGGGGATCGCAGTTACTTTTCATATCCACAGCTACTGGGCCAGTGTATAGGTGGTGTGTTACTCTACCTACTTGGTTATTCCTCTCCCTCTGATTTACCATGTTCAGATTCATGTTAACTTTTGCATTGATGTGATATGGTTTACTATTTCTAATGTTTTGTGCGAGATTGAGACAGATGTTGATTCTCTGTCCCCTCTTTAAACCTCTATTGGTCTACTTTTCTTTCTTTTTCTTTTCCTTGCTTCATCTTTGTGACTCCCTCATCCCCTTACTTTCCCTACTTCTCCATCCTCCCTCTTTCCCTGCAGTCCATTATCCTACCCTATCAGTATGGTCAGGATATTCTCCCTATCTTTCCCCAGGGGTCATTCAAGTACAGGATAAGTATCACCTACCTGCAACAGAACACTGGTCATATAGGCAAATACACAACTATATACAAACCAACAAAGACCGTCAGAAATTAATGCAGGACCTGACCACTTTTTAAGCTGCCTATCTGTTCAATTCACATACTCTACATGGACTGTCCTCTATGTATCACCAGTATACAGTCTCCCCGAGTAGATCTCTCACGTCAGGGTTGGAATAGGGAACTAGGATACACTCTATCGGACAGCCAATGGACCCAAGCTCTCAGAAACACTATGCATGCCTCAAGGAATGCACTCATCTTTGAGTCCAATTTTAAACTATTACGTAGGTGGTATAGAACCCCCTCTGTTCTCCATTCATTTTACCCCACAGTGTCAGACACATTCTGGAGCTGTCACCAATCTTCTGGTACGTTCCTTCACATGTGGTATGATTTCCCTGTTCTCTCAACATTTTGGAATAATGTTTTTGCAAATATCTCTCGAGTGATAGGAGTTAAGCTTTCTCCGGACCCCTTTATCATTTGTTTGAACCTTCTACCAGCCCCACTACTCTTTCCTCACATGAAAAGGAAGTATTCATTTTCAGACAGATGCTTAATGCAGCTAAACCATGTATCCGAGCTCATTGGAAACTTGCATCAGCCCCCACAATTCTCAACAGGTTGACTAGAGCAAACAACATTTTGAGCATGGAAAGGCTAGTGGCCATCAAATCAGGTGATGTTGACTCTTTTGAGGATATTTGGGAAGCCTGGAAATCTTCTATCAAGAGTCTATCAATCCCCCTGACCACATCTCATTAGTGATATTCATCCGTGTAATGGATCCTACCCGTTACTTGAGCCCCTTGTCTGGACCTCAAACTATTTATCTAAAGACTATAGACATTTATTACTGTTTGAACTCTGTGCTGTGCCTTGGCGTACAAACTGGCCAGCTATTCCCTAAGAGAAAGACTTAAATTCATAGACTTTGGATCATATACTATGTTGAATGTTTGTTGAACATTTTAGTTATTGTATGTAGTATGTTCGAGGGTTTACACATGCACCAATTACCAGTCGGTGGGGACTGGCGCGATGTGCGATCAGCGCCACCGGATTGAACGTTCGGCGGCGGGGGCAAGAGGTGAAAGCTGGGTCACTCAGAACCCTGGAGTAGGCATGCAAATATCTTCCACAGCCTAAGATGTATATTGCAGCCACTCCAGCCATTTGACTATGTGTACTGTAGCTAGACCCCCTGCTGTGTGTTAATTAAGCCATTGTGAACTGTGGTCAGACCTGCCATGCGGTAATTAGTCAAGCCCTCAAGTCTTTGTTCAATCAAACCCTTTTGTATCTGAAATGTAATCATGTCTGAGTTATTGTATCTGTTAAGACCTTCTGTTGCTGGCCTCTGTCTGAGGTGTTATGATTTAATCATGTTCCCTATTGTATCAGGTTCCCCATGTGATCCAATGTACTGTACTGTGTATAAATATCTGTGGTCTTTGCTAATAAAATGAGTTATGTTTGAAGTTTGAAGTGAACAAGGAGTCCTGGAGTCTTGTATTGCTTATGGTCTAAAGTGTCCACTCTGATACCCATCTGTGCCAAGTATCCTGAATCGTCGACCGCCTCCTGCCAGTTTCCTGCGACCCAACTTCGTGGATTGTCAGGCAGCGACGCTTCTTCCAGTTCCAGTAGAACCTTCAATTCGAGCACCGGAGTGCTCGAATGGCTTGGCAACCGCTACCGTTTGTTCCTGCGACACTTTCCCTGTTCTTCGTAGCCTGGGAGTAGAGGCTCCAGTGATCCTGCGACTGTTCCAGAGACAGTCCATACTGCAACCGGTGCATCTGATGGAGCTTATCTTGCGTCAAGAAGGAGAGACCCGGGAACGACGGTGGAAGGTGACGCGGTCCCTTCTCAGCTTCCGTTACATTGGTGGCAAAGCGGTGGGATTTCTCCTTCTTTTATCGAGTGTACCAGCTAAGAGATGGCGGCCAAAGCGCGGCTACCAGAGGCCATAGGAGTGTACGACATGCTGTACCACTACATCGGATGTCAATGGGAGACCTTCCTAGGTGATTTAGCCGTGGAGTTTTTTGCAACCGGTGCATCTGACGGCGCTTATCTTGCGTCAAGAAGAAGAGAGCCGGGAACGATGGCGGAAGGCGACGCTGTCCCTTCTCAGCTTTCGTTACAATCCACTATGTTAGATGTAATTCAGCAAGTGCAAACTCCTCCTTCCCTCCCCCCTCCTTCCTTCCATTCCCCTTTTACCCTCCTTATTTCTACTTCATGTTTTCCTCTCTTGCATTTCCTACTACTACTCTTTAATACCACTTTACTCTGCAATTGGACATCTGTCATATCTTACATTTTTGCAAACTCCTGCTCTGTTATTGTTCCTCATTTGGTAGTTGAGGCATAGGAGTCCTTCACCTCACGCATAATATTACTTACTCATTTTGTAGTCCATAAAGTTAAGGTCGTGTTTTTATTTTCATGTCAACTCATACACACATATTGTTATAGTGGTATTGTGATCGCTATAATTGTACTTATTCTGATGTATTTTCTTTCATCCATTGTACTTCTTTTATTCTCAATTCTCAATAAAAAATTAATGATCAAAAAAAAAACCAGCAAGTATTTTAGAAGGTATATAGGTAAGGGAATTTTCATGGAAATAGCAGCAAATTTCTGTTTTTGCAAAAAAATTGCTGCAGGAGAAAAATTGAACTTTTAGGCCATCCCTAGTGTTAATGTGTGATGGAATTTAATCATGCATAAGGCTACCCAGAACATAAGACTAGACAAAGAACCAAATAAGGTTTGAGGTTAATACAGTAGGAAAATGGGCAGACTAGATGGTCCAAATGGTTCTTACCTGCCTTCAAATTTTATGTTTCTAATGGGATATTTCATAATTCAAAATATGTACTTGTACAAACCACAGATAACTGAGTCCATAATTAGTCACTAAAATAGTGCAATGCACCCTATGGTATAACATACAGATAAAAAATAAAGGACACCCTAAAAAGTGAGCCTTCAAAATAGACCTACAAATAAAAGACAGTGATGCAAAGGTATATTTTATTGGACCTAAATAACACCAATATAAAGGACAGATCTCAATATTAAAAATACTTAAAACAAAATGGTTGAAAAGTAAAAAAAATTTGCGTGAAAATTCTTGCCTATGGAATTTTCATATAATTTCCACCTTTTCCCCAACAACAATTAATTTCCCATTCTTCAACTATGCTTTCTTTGGCTGCAGTATTTCCCACCTCAGTACTACTACTGTTGCTGAGTGCTGAAGTGGAGAAATCAACAGCTAAAAATAAAGGTTGTGAGCAGGCAGAGTTCTATTGCAACATATGGCTTGAAAATTTTTTTTAGCAGGCTCAGTCACTTTGTCTTTTGCCGATCGCCTGATTGTATAACTCTGGCCATTGCATCCCCGAAAAATAACTGCAGCTTGGGTGGGATTTGTCAGCATTGTGCAAAACATGACCTTGGTTCTATAAAACTGCTACTATTCCACATTTATACTTTTAGATTATGTTTGTGCAGATTTTGACTCCTTTCAGAGAACTCACTGAGTGTTGTATGGTAGTACACAGTGGAAGAACTGTGTATCTCTATTTCTATAAAAATATGACTTCTGACAGTGTTGGTGGTGGTGGTGGCAGGTGTCTATAATCTTCAACAAACTCAGAGTTGTACTCCTTCATGATCTGCATTTTCAGAGCAGTGGCAGGAGCTATGGATGTTAATCTAAATTAATGAATTCTTGGCAGATTATCTGACTCATCTATAGAACTAAAAGGATGTGCCTCAGAGCCCCAGTAACTTTTAAAGTTCTTCTACTGCTGCTAGTTGTGGCACCTCTGACATGTTGCTATGTGTCTCCCAATCAAATATGTAAGTGTGCTTCAGGTGGAATCTCAATAAGGATGTGCCTAGGTGTGATCCTGCTTTCCTCTGCTCATGTTCGTCTTACACAGAAAACAGCAACATGTTTAGCTTTTGGCTCTTAAGTGAAGTATCTCCATACCGTAGACTTTATAGACTGAGTGGTTCCTGAGGGGCTACTACTACTACTACTTGGGCTAGATGTTGCAATTGTACTACTAGCTGTCAAAGTTGCTGAATAGAGATGGGTGAAAGTTTTCGCCTCAAAAGAGAAACAGAAGAAAAATGGCACTTTGGCAGTTTTTTTTTCATTTGTTTCACCTAGTTTATTGAATTGAAATCAATAGGAAGACTGAATTTCTCCCCACCAAGTGGCAAGATCCCCTTCTTTTCCTGCAGGCATAGTATAAAAGGGGTGTCAGGTTCCCACAGCATGCCATTCAGTGTTTATGGGAGAAAGGGAAATCAGCACATTTTTGAGCTAGAGAAGACAGGCTAATAATGCATAGCTGAAGATTATTTTAAGGAAATCTGTTCTCGGTATTAGGGGAGTCTAGGGGACAGGAAGGGAGAAAGGAGTTTGACCCAAATACCCCAAAATTCAGTGTGGCTGACTGGGAAGACACAGGCAGCTGTGATTCAAATTTCTTCCTATCTGGCTGTTATCTCTGTCCTAGGGGTGTCTGGGGGTATGAGAAGGTAGCAAAGGAGGTTTACCCCAAATGCCCAATAATTTTTGTTACCAAGTAGACACAGGTAGCCATGATCCAAGTTTCTTCCTGATCTGGCTGTTCTCTCTCTGTGTCAGAGGAGTCTGGGGGAGGGTGAGAAGGGAGCAAAGGAGAATTACCCCCAAATACCCCATAACTTTGTATGACTGAGTAGACACAGGCAACTGTGATCCAAGGTCCTTCCTGATCTGGCTGTGATATTTGTGTTACAGGAGTATGGGGATGTGAGAAGGTAGCAAAGGAGAGCTACCCAAACACCCCAAAATTATGCGTGAATGACTGGGAACACACAGTCAGATTTGATCCAAGTTTCTTCCTGATCTGGCTGTTATCTATGTACAAGGGGAGTCTGGGAAAAGAAGCAGTTGAATAGGAAGTATGTTTTTTTGTTTTTGTTGACAGTGATAGGGAGGGGGGGACAGTTAATTAAACAGAAATAAACACATTATAAAAAATGATAGGTGACAGAGACATCAGCTTTGACTGAGGCAGACTGATACTAGACAAAAGAGAGTATTTTGCAAAAGCCCAAGGCAAGGCATCACACACAAGCAGTTATATTGTTTACTTTACAGTAAAAGAAACACACAGTAGTTGAGTAATGCCCAGAAAATGTTCATATAATCCTACATACCCAGCATCAAGTGAGGAAACTCCTGGAGTCCTTTACTGTATAAAGACTGATCAACAAAACCTCTAAGCAATTCTGGAGCAAGCCAACTACATGAAAATTAACCAAATCCCCACTGATTTATAGAGGGGTTTATATGTATTATGAAGAAAGTGCTGCGGAATTTGTTGGCACTATATAAATAAAGATTAATAATAATAATAATACTAAAATGTGCTAGAGACCTTTCCAGCATTCAGGTGATTAAAGACTCTAGTTAAATCAACATTTTTTGTTTGTCCCCTATGGAACAGTTAATTTCCTTTATAATTGATCCAGTTCTCAGTACATCCACCAGTTTCCACTGTTACCTCTGTCACTTGACACTAATCAGTCCTTAGCTACAGAGCATCTGTGACACAGGCAAGAAATGTATAAAATGGAAATTATTATAATTTCCACTGCAGTAGCATTAAGCGGTCCTGTTTGGTGCTATACAAAGCCCAAAATATATTCTACATTAATTTGCAATTGCATACACTAATTTTGCAGCTGAATATGTGATCAAACATAATTACCTAGGTGGTGGTATGAAAAAAGAATTTCTATAAATGTATTTCATACTGAAGATTAAAGAATAAAAGCATAATATATACTTGCCTGCAACAGTGTTATTGAAAGGAGAACAAAAGTAATAAAAAGTATAAAAATGTCTTGGAAATCATTTATATTATATTTATATTTATCCATAGGAAATTATGCCACACTAAAGAATGTATTTACTGCACTGCATATAACTTTTATTCCCCTTTTTTCTAGTCTTCTTTTCTCTATTATCTCATTAAATGAAATTAATTATATGTATATTTATGTGAATGAATTACCAAGTTACCTGTGTTCAAATGTGGGGTAAACCACTGCATCACATGAGAGAAATTAACATTCCCAAATCCCCACTGATTAAAATGGGGGCTTTTGATTCCTTGAATGGGAGAGCGGTCTACAAAACAATGCACTGGAGATCACTATCATTCATGTGAATTTGTATTTGTTCCATATGGTACAGTTGGTTTGTCCCATAAGAACTCACCAACCTCTGTACCTATGGCCTTAAAACTATTCACATACTGTTCTATGTGTTAGCTTCAGGGCTCTTTTCCTGGTAGTTTTCCTGGATATCTTAAGTCATTCTTGTTTAAGGGTGGTCTGCTGGATGGGTAAAACAGTTCAATCTCTTTAATTGTTAGAGACAATACTTGCAGGGAAACTGTGACCCTTCAGAAAAGAAGTGAATTCCCTGCTGATTTAGCCAGATTTAAGTATGAAATATTTCATATTATTCATTGGAAGGCCAGATATCCTGAGGCTTATAACAGGTTACTAATCAGCAGTGAAAGGTTCATCTTACGTAGTGACACATCCCATTACACCTTTATCTGTGTAAACACAGTATGCAAAGAAAAAATCAATTTTAAAGGTAAGAAGGAAATGTAAGCGCTTGATGTATTCCAGGTAATAATTTGTCACTGGATTAGATTATCCTGACACCCAAGGCCTAGAGGACAGACCAAGCATGGCTACTTTTCTTTTAAGTAAGAGCAGAGAGAAAATGTTATTTCAGACTTTACATAGCAGTAAAGATAAGCGAAGCGCCTGTGGCTTGGTGGGTAAGATGGCTTACCACTTACATTTATTAATGAGTGAGTACAAAGATGTTCTCCAGAAATACTCAATTTATTTATACAATGTTTAAAAAGGGCAAAGAAATCAGTGGAAAATGTTTGCAAAAGACACAAAATCAGTGGATACTAGAACCTACTTCCCCCCTGCAGGAATTTCAAGAGAAGGCTGTTACCACAACCATCTGCCCATCAAAAAGAGGAAATGTGTGTTTGTGTGGTCATAAATGTATACTTGTTAATGTGTGTGCATATGTGATTTTATTCTGCCTGCGCATAATGACGTGTGTGTGGAATGACATTTATGCATGCGCATAATACCATGTATTCATATGCTTGAATTCAACTGGATTAACATTGTGCCCACAGAATTTCTTCATCTTCACATAATTTTCCTTCAAATGGTAAATTTTTCAGAATTTCTGGTGTGATTAAAAACTTACTTTTCACCTAGCCCTAATCTTATCACAGTAAATGGGGTGTTTCCCACTTGGAAAGCCATACTTACACACAGATTTACATCATGATGGACATCAGATATGCTTCTGTCCCCACTTATTAATATACATCTCCTTAGATCAGGGGCCTACAACCTTACAAAGAAGAGGCACTTTGGGGACACTTTTCTTTGTCCAAAATATTTGGTGTGCATACTTATTAAGTAAACAGATATATTGCATGTCCATACCCTGCATATCCATATGAAAGTGTCAATCCACAGCCTACTGTGCTCACTGTATAATTCCACAATACTATAGATGAGCCAGGTATTCAGAAACTAGAATACAAATATTGTTTTTCAGGTTTTTATACTCATCAAAGTTTGGTGGGAGACATATACACACAGATGCACTCTCACACATGCATAGTCACACAGACAGAAATATCTCACTCATACTTTCACATATACACACACAGTCACTCCAAACATTGATGGTGATATACATCTTCCCTTCAAAGATAAAACTGTCTATCAAACCAATACCTTAATGATGAGCAACAGAGACATCACTTCACACCCCAATTCACACCAAGGATAAATACAAAAATAAGGTTATGAGGCAGCATATTAGAGGTTGAAAACCTATGGTTGTGGTATTTAAAACCCTTTTAAGGCCACTGTGCAAATTTAAAGGGAGGTCTCACAAATATGGGAAGATTTGTCTCAAAGAAAATATATATTTTTTTGATACACATCGATTACTGTCCCACTAGTACTCACAGTACCACACATACACTGTGTGCCAACCCAGCCTTATTCCATTTCCTTTGGCGTTCAGAAAATGACACATACACTGTCTGACACACAAACCTTTTTCCACTGACCAAAAGTAAGCACTGAATAACACATACAGCATCTGACATGCCACCCTTATTTCATATATTTACTGATAGTCACAAATTCCCACACACAATATCACTCCATCCTTGTTCCACTGTTCACTAGTAGTCACAGAACCCCACATGCACTGTCTAATACCTCAGTGATGTGCCATTGACAACTGGTAGTCACAGACTCACATATACACTGGCTGATACCCCAGTCTTCTTCTGTAATCCCACTGGTAGTCATAGAGCCACACATACACTGCTGATGACACGGCATCCTTGTTCCATGCCTGGCCACAGGACCAGGCATATGCTGTATGCCACAAAAGCCTTGTTCCAGTGCCCCATTGGTAGTCACAGATCTAAACATACACTTTCAGACAGCCTATTCATGGAAGCATAGGAACATATAATTTGACAGAAGAAAATAATCATTTGAAACAAACATCAAAAAGATCAGTTATATGTCACCATTATAGAACAGAGGACACAGTGACATAATAAAAATAATCCAAAGGATCTTTTAATAAAAAGAAAATTGTAACATAAAACTTATATCATGAAAATCTCCAATATTGGTTGTCTTGAATGGCAAGCCCCAGGTCAATTATATGACACTCTCTGTCGACAGATGTCAAGCACAAGGGACCAAGCCAGACTCATGCTTAAATCGGAAACACACCTCTGTGTTAACTGGTTGGTTGTTTCCTACCCTGCAATATATCTGGCCAATAGTCCACAAATGTCTGCACCTCTCCCCGTCAGGAGGTCAATATCATGCCTTCCCACTGTGTACAAATGGTACCCAATCAGAGACACACAAGACATAAACTGAGCCCTAAATGCTCCAATACTGGATATCACACTTAAAATCAAATGCAATTTTCCACTATAATTGAAGGTCAACGTTACAATAATACTGCAAATTGATCTTCAGTACGGTCCAATTGTTAATATGTGACTCACTCCCACCAACAGAAACTTTATATAAGAAATCTGGAGATGGGAATTCACACTAACCCCAACACTATTATAAAACAAAATAACACAATAAAAATAAGCATGATCATCCCTCATAAAAAATATATGTTATTTCTAATAAAAATATATACATGAACTTGAAAAAGAATGTCTCTCATGAGAAGAAAAACACAAATGTTCATGTTTCTATATGTATAATGATAATGCACTCAAATATGCTGTAGAAAATAAAAACTTCTGTGTCTTAGAACCAAAACAGAAGACCCCTTTAAGGGAGTATCAATGTTAAATTTCTAATCAATTTGGGTCTGTTGGTTGCTCCAGACTTGCTCAAGTTTGCTTTTATATATAGAGCCTTATGTCCCTACACTACACTGGAGTGTTCTGTGTGATTAAACTGGAATATGATGTGTTTCTGCATATAGCACATGAATAACCAAACGGAAGACCTTGAATAAATGAAGACAGTACACACAAAAGTAATCCATTTATGCTGGGTTTGGACTACAAATCTAATTTTCTCTGCAACAGAATTATACACCTGCTGAGAGAACAACAGGTAATTGTGTCAAATAAATAAATAAATAAATAAATAAATAACTAGTTGAATCACTCATAAGGAGGTTATTCAACCAATAGCAAATATGAACCATATTGCTCAAGTGATTTTTTAATCCTCTTTACCCATTAAGTCTTTTGATTTTTATCCTTGTCATTTCATTCATTTTTTTACTTGTGCAGTCCATCCGTGTGATGTATTTTCCGTGTGTAATGTTTGATGGAAGTTTTGCATTTTAACCCATTGAATATTAGCAAGGTTCCTCATATATTTCAGGTAAGCACTGGAGACCTATCCCACCATCAAATGTGTTTACATAATATTCTGCAATTTGAAACATAGAAATATTTTACCAATTTGAAGCATAGCAAATAATGAACAGCCATATTGAAGCTGATATACTATGAATAACTGTATTCATTCATTAACAAGTCAACTGCATCATAAAGGACCAATGAAAATTCTTCAAAACCCATTGATTGAAATGTCTCTTTCAACACTCGCAATGCTAGAGAGGTCTCCAGGGTATTGCTTTGCAATGTATTGGAGATCTCTCTAGTACTCAAGGTGTTAAAAGCCCCATGTAACCATTTGAGTGACAGAAGGATGTCTAGAGCACTGGGTTAAATCAGTGTCAGGTTTTGTTTGCTCCCTACAATGCTACAGTTTTACTAACTAAAAGTCCTAGGGGAAGATGCACTATGGAGTATTAAAGAGGTGACAAAGTAGAGAGGACTTCTCCAGTGATATCACCTCTCCAGTTCATATGTTATTCTATGGATCCAATACACTAACATTTCTCCAACTTTGAAGATTTAAGTTCATAGGCTCCATAGAATAACAGTAAATGGAGAAGTGATATCACTGGAGAAGTCATCTCTGCTTTATCACCTCTTTATCTCTCCTTAGTGCATAACCCCCCCTAAATACATGATGAGGCTGATGTACAATGAAGACCTGGGGGTTTTTGCACTAAGTTGTGATAAATAGGTGATATTTGGTTATATGTCACTACTCCAAATCCTATCAAGTTCTGCAGAGCAATGAACTAAGATTCCTCTAACTTAGTGAATAGGCTCCATAGAATAACATAAATATTAGAGAAGTGATATCACTGGAGAAGTCATCTCCATCACCTCTTTATCACACCTTAGTACTTCTCCCCCATGTCTTCATTGTACATCACCCTCATCATGTATCTAAGTACCTTGTATAATGGATGACTTGCAGAAGAAAAGTTAAGTAACATCAGTTTACAGCAGGAAAAAAGAAAAACATGGGATTGTATTCAGAAAGCTAAAAACAAGCAATCTGGGACAAAAGCAATTGCTCAACAGGATATGCGTGAAAACCCCAACTTATGAAGATGCAAAGTTTAACCCTTGACTACTGGAGAGTCTCTAGTGCATTGTGAAGCAATGCACTGGAAAAATCTCTAACATTCAAAGCTTGATAAGCTATATATCATGTTTTATCCGGAGAAAGATTGTGCACAATGTGTTAATAAGAAGACTGTTTTAATTTAAGCTTTTAAGTGCATTAATAAATTACTGATTACTATATTAATCTAATCATAGTTTGTATACAGTAGCCTTCTCTATCTATTGCTTCAATCTGAACACATTTTAAATGTATGTAGTACTTTTAAAGCATGGTACTTAGGTGGTGAGTTCAACATACAGACACCACACTAGATGGCAGTAATACCATGCATAAACTACCGTGCTTTATCCCCTTCCCCCAAACATTTGTATTCTATAAAAATATACAGTTCATTCAGAAAATCAGGATAACATACATTTTAAGCAGTGGTCAGTATGAGAAAAGAAATTTAAACTTGCTGTAGCCTGATTTGATGCACTTTTAAAATTAAGAAATACATTCGATGACTTTCATCGAAAAGTTTCAAAGCTTTTAACCCCTTCCATGCTAGATACATTTCCAGTGCACTTGAAACAACACACTAGAGACCATGGTAGTGTCCATGAGGTTAAAAACATTGTAAATCCAGATTCATAAAGGAAGAAAGTAATGATTTTCATAGCACTTGCAGTCAAAATGCTTTTTTTTTTTTGCCAAATGTAAAAAGATATGATGAAAAAAGCTTCTTCAACAAGATCATAAAAATAAACTAAATTACATTTTGGGAAACTATACGGAGTTTCTTTGTACTACGTTGGCAGCCAGAGGGCTTTGATGTATATAAATTATGAGGATTTAAATAATTTAGAAAATATGCAGGAAACTAAAGATAAACTGCTTTGAATTCCATTTCTTGTTTACAATATACAATCAAAGGATTTTAACTATATGTTTGAAAGGGACAGAAATATTTAATAATAAAAATGTGTATTGTAGGATTTATCCTGCGGAGTCAGGCAATGGTACTCCCGCTGCTAAGAGATCTTTTTTCAAAAGATATTCCAGCTCAAACTTGCATTTTAGAGTGCCTGAAACATTAGGGTTGCTACAGAAGTCTACGGATACCTATTGTCAATTGACAATAAACATCCATAGGATGCTGTAGCAACAGCTCCACTGTAAGTCAAGGACATATTTCACCAATAATGCAAGCTTGAGCTGTAACAACTTTTCAGTAAAACATCTCTCAGCAGTGGGAATACCCTTATTTTACTCATCAGAATATATATTTTCTCTGTAAAACCTTGATCACTTGATAGCATGAGGATTGGTGTGAATATAGTACTTTTATATGCTAACTAATTGCTATATAAATATATATGTTAATTATTTCTCTCTAAATTATTTTTGGGAACACAGACAGATTTTTCAATAGGCAAAGTGGGCAACTGCCTAGAGCTCCAAATTTTGAGGGGAGACTCAGATGTTCTGGCCACACCCATATTCTGAATTGTGCATGTGGCCAGAGCAATCTCAATGGATAAATGGAGGCACTGAACTTAGTCTTTTGAAACTGAGATATTCTCAAGCAGGCAATGGATCAATGGAGTCAAATTTAATGATGAAATATGATAAAATGATTATATACTAAGATTATGATAGACACTAAACAGTTTTCAGAGCCTTTGGTATCCCCTAGGTGCTGCTATTTCCCTAGCTGGCTGCTTGATCCCCTTTCCCCAGGATTCCATAGTGTGCTGTAGATGAACTTGGAATAAAGAAATGGAGCAACACCCAAATAAAAGAGAAAATAAGTGTAGTGATAACATAACATTCACTGCCCTGAAAGTAGCAGCACTGAGGAGGTGGAAGAGGTTGTTACCATATATCACTATTGGGACAACTGCTAAGACCACTGATTATTGTTATGATATAGTAATAATGTAAGGTTAGATCAGATGTTGATCCTCAGGGAAATATCCAGCTGCCATTTTGAGTCAGGAAAGGATTTTTTGGCCCACTTGGGGCTTAATTGGAAATGGCTTTAAGTTTTTTTTTCCCTTCTGCTGACTCAACAGGGGTGATATGGCATGGGCTGAACTTGATGGACACTTTCATTTTACAACCTCATCAACCATCCTGCAATGTT
Source organism: Rhinophrynus dorsalis (assembly GCA_037306005.1). Taxonomy (NCBI): domain Eukaryota; kingdom Metazoa; phylum Chordata; class Amphibia; order Anura; family Rhinophrynidae; genus Rhinophrynus; species Rhinophrynus dorsalis. The sequence goes on from CM074723.1 coordinate 187,909,248, forward strand.
ACTGTGTTTTCTGATTGAAGTTGATATATATATACATACACACATTCTTTGAGGATTAGGGAGGTATATATATATATATATATATATATATATATATATATATATATATATATATATACACCATCTGTAAACAATGTTTTATTTGTCCCTTTTTTTTATTTTCATTAGTGGTGTAATTTTTTTACATTCAGCAAATTAATTGCTTAGGTTATGTCATGCCGTATATAATTGGTGGACACTTTAAACATTGATATATATCTCTTCTCTGTTTTATTATATTTCTTTTTTTACAGCAATAGGAGAACAGAAGAAAGAGGGATGTTTTGTAGTTTTATACATACATATATAGTTTTATACATACATATGTAGTCTTAGGCAGGTGTGGAAAAATGCTGTAAAGTAAGAATGCTTTAAAAAATAGACATCAATAGTTTATTTTTATCAATTAACAAAATGCATAGTGAGTGAACAGAAGAAAAACCTAAATCAAATGAATATTTGATGTGACCACCCTTTGCATTCAAAACAGCATCACTTCTCCTAGGTACACTTGCACAAAGTCAGGGATTTTATAGGCATATAGTTAGGTGTATGATTAAACAATTACCAAACAGATGCTGATGGTAATCAATTTAATATGTAGGTTGAAACACAATCATTAACTGAAACAGAAACAGCTGTGTAGGAGGGTGAGGAACAGTCAAACTCAGATAACAAGGTGAGGTTGCTAAAGACAGTCTAATGTCAAACGTCATACACCATGGCAAGACTGATCACAGCAAGAAGGCACAAGATAGTTACATTGCATTAGCAAGGTCTCTCTCAGGCAGACATTTCAAGACAGAAAGGGGTTTCCATATGTGATGTCCAAACTCTTCTAAAGAAGCAGAAAGAAACAGGCAACACTGAGGACTGTAGATGAAATGGTCGGCCAAGGAATCACATCACATCATCCTTACTTCCCTTCGCAATCAGTGCCATCAGCCCAGAATTGTCAGAATTGGGATCCTGGTACACCCATCTACTGTCCGGAGAAGTCTGGTCAGAGTGGTCTTCATGGAAGACTTGCAGCCAAAAAAGCCATACCTCTGATGTGGAAACAAGGCCAATTGACTCAACTATGCAGGAAAACACAGGAACTGGGGTGAATTAACCCCTTAAGGACCGGCCACGCACACGGCTGGCACTTAATGACCACGGCCCATTTTTTTTTTTACCCATCTGATTCAGGGCTCCCCGAATGGTGTGCAGCCACGTGGGGAGCCCTGAACTCCATGACGTACATGTACGTCCTTGGTCCCTTAGGGACATCCAACCCATGATGTACATGTACATCACGGGTCATTAAGGGGTTAAAATGACAGAAGGTGCTCTGGACTGATGAGTCAACATTTGAAATATTTGGCTGTAGCAGTTTGTTTGCCAAAGGGCTGGAGAGTGGTACAAGAATGAGTATCTACAGGCAACAGTGAAGCATGGTAGAGGTTCCTTGCAAGTTTGGGGCTGCATTTCTGCAAATGGAGTTGGGGATTTGTTGACAATTAATAGTATCCTCAATGCTGAGAAGTACAGGCAGATATTTATCCATCATGCCGTATCATCGGGGAGGCATCTGATTGTCGCAAAATTTATTATGAAGCATGACAACAACCCGAAACACATATTCAAAGTCATTAAGAACTATCTTTGGAGTAAAGAAGAACAAGAAGTCCTGGAGGTGATGGTATGGCCCCCACAGAGCCCTGATGTCAACATCATTGAGTCTGTCTAGGACTACATGAAGAGAGAGAAGCAACTAAGGCTCCCTAAATCCACAGAAGAACTATGGTAAGTTCTCCAAGATGTTTGCAACAACCTACCTGTCGAGTTCCTTAGCAAACTGTGTGCAAGTGTACCTAAAAGAACTGATGCTGTTTTGGAGGCAAAGGGTGGTCACACCAAATATTGATTTAGTTTAGATTTTTCTTCTGTTCACTCACTATTCTTACTTTATAGCATTTTTTCACACCTGCCTAAGTCTGGTGTTTTAGATTTGATCTGTCCACCATTGATGACAATGCCAGGAGCATCTGCTCCAGATGGCATAGTTCTTGGAATAATTGAGACATGTAAACTTTTCCACCATGATAAGGCGTTGATACATGGGAGGTGGCCACATATAGAAGCCAAGTATTTGAATTAAAGCTTGATGATGGTACAACAGCAAAAAACACAGCAATAAATACTAAAAGAAGTGGAATAATTGTATTCAAATATTATGGACAACAGCTGAGTGCAGTGCCGGAGACTGAAGCAGTTCCAGGCATTTTTTTTGGTAGAAGAAATATAATCTGTAATAAAATCAATGAAAGATGGCAAAGCAGTTTGGCCTGATAAAGTCACTACTCGAAATGTTGTAAGCTAGAGGTCAACCCTTTTTCAAAGCCCTAGATAAAGTATTTTCAAATCACCAGCTACTAAACAAAGTGCCTATAACATGGAAAAATGCAGTCATCCTACTACATAAAAAGGTGATAAGGCAGATCTAAAAAAAATTCCTGACCAATATTCATGTTGCCAGTTGTCTGCAAGGCTTCCAGACAGTACAAGTTATAGAGCAGCATAATGAATACAATCTTCTATTATTGTGCCTTCATTGAATATGAAAAGGATTTGACTGAGTGTCATTAGTTTAAAACATGTGTTAGGGAACTCTGCAACAACTTTTTCTGGTGCAGATTTTTGGAGATAAAGTTGTGTCCCTTAATGCACATTGCCATACAAATTCAACTTTTTTTTGATTGTTTCCAATGAAGAAGTTTATATCAGCCTTGTATTTTTCCAGCAGTAGCTTTTCAAGCACAGGTAATTGGATGGCTTACTGTGCTTGAAAACTATAGTTGGATGTTTTTTTTTCTGGGGCAATCAGATTGAGCCCTTAGACTGGGAGAAGATCTGATTTTTTTCGGTAGGTTATTCCAGACATTCAGAGCTCTGAAGAAGAAGGCAACTTGACAGGGTTCTTTCTAGTAGTGTGGTATACTCAGTGAGTTGTTAGTAGCTAGGAGGAGGTTATAGTGAGTATGGAGAGCTGGAATGCACATACTGTTAAGGTAGTCTGCTAGCATTCCAAAGAAGTGGTTGCATACTAAGGAAGAAAGGTGAAGGGCACATCTAGATTCAAGTGGTAGTCAATTTAGTTCTTTAAACATATCAGAGTGATCGGTAATGTAATTACATTGGATGATAGAGAGGCATAATGAGTTATACAGAGTGTCAAGTTTAGCAAGATGGATTTTTGAAACAGGAGCATATACTATATACTAAAGTCTATGCCTATTGCACAATACGCTTTCTTTCCATGGGGAATTAAGCAGGATTTGTTTCTAAACAGAGCACTCAAAGCATGTGAGTACTCTCATTGCAATAGCAATATTAATAGGTATATCAGAAGTGTTTGTGTTTTATAGTCTGTTAGCTCAAATATTGTAATAACTTTTTTGAAAAGAAGATTAGTGGGTACTAATCTTAAAAATTAACTCTGCAAAACACAGTAAACCACATTAAAATGTAGATTTAGGATTCAATTTTAGGGATCTAAAATAAAATACCTACATTTTAGAGATGCTAGCTGGAAGTATATGTGATTTAAAATTATATAACCCAAGTTCATTTTTAGGAGTTTTTAGAAAAATTGTGTTCAGTTACGTTCAAAAGAAAAAGTAGGCTTACAAGGTATTTTATGTCAGAATTGTATTTTGCCTTTTAAACAAATTTTGCAAAAAGATAAGGGAGTTAACATACAAATGAGTAAATGCAGCTCAACTGGTGTTAGCATGTAGCTCCAGTGGCTGGACATCAGGGAATGCACAACAGAGTAAGAGTACTGTAGTACATACCAGCAGACCATCACTGCCATTGTTAGTATTCTTATGCTGACAAGCCTGATATACTTTTCCTAAGGCATATGCAGGGAAATGGTATACATACATACATGGCCATCAAGTATCATTTTCATGTTGAATATCATACAGGCAAATTAGTAACAATTTCCAATTAATTATGAACACTGGTTTCTCATACAATTTCATGCTGGATTTAGCATTGACCTCACATGCCTTTAGTGCATTAATTTCTCACAATGAAACATTTGGTCACCATGACCAATGAAGAGCCTTAACCCTACTTGCTATCATTGGCAAGTAATTTTACTTTAAACAGCCTGATTTCTCCTTTCAGTATATTGTTTTAATGATTTATTCATTAAACACGAGAAAATGATATTTCCCATATTTGCATTTTTATCTTCAATGTCCAACTAATAAATCAATTAATGAAACTGTGACTAAGAAATGAAAAATCAGCTTTGCAAACATAGGAAAGAATTAGCTTTATTTCATACTAGCAATACTGACACTTTGTTGCCCATGTGGTTAATAAAACAATGACTGATTTAATGACTGTCTTGCTGAATTATCAGTGCTTAGCCCTTTCAGCTCCAAAAAGGTGCTTGAATGTGTGTGTGCGAGTGTGTTTGTGTTTGTGTGTGTGTGCGTGAGTGTACATAAGCAGGTTGTGTGAATGTGTGCGAATGAGAGCATACGAGCTTGTGTTTTGTGTGTATTACGTATAGTGTTTTGCATATAGTTCATTGTTTATTGCATATTGACCAGTAGCATTGTGGGTATTGCATATACCATTTTGCCTATTGCATTTAGATTATAGTATATTGTGTTTTGCCTACTGAGTATAGTAGTTTTCCTATTGCATACAGTGTTTGAATACAACATTTTGTGTATAGCTTTTACATAGTAACATAGTAGATAAGGCTGAAAAAAGACATGCGTCCATCAAGACCAGCCCATACCAATAACACCCCCTGTTGATCCAGAGGAAGGCAACAAAAAAGCCCTCTGGAGCAATTTCCAATGTAGTCCCAAGTGTGTGTGTGTGTGTGGGGGGGAAACTATTCCTTCCTGACTCCAACTGGTAGTCATATAGTTTCCCGGATCAATATCCTATTTGCTTTGAAGCCATCTGTCATAATTGTCAATATTGTTCTGTGCTAGATAGGCATCCATTGCTTTTTTGAATGCAGTTACATTATCTGCAAGCACAACATCCCGAGGCAAAGAATTCCATAGCCTTACCGCCCTTACTGTAAAGAATCCCTGCCTGTGTTTTAGTCGAAATCGCCTTTCCTCAAGTCTTAATGGATGACCTCTTGTTCTTAGCTCAGCTCTTTGCATAAATAATTCATTGGATAGTTCTTTGTATTGACCTTGAATGTATTTGTAAATGGTAATCATATCACCCCTTAGACGTCTCTTTTCTAATGTAAGCAAACCCAGTTTGGCTAGTCTCTCTTTGTAACTCAGATGCTCCAATCCCTTTATCAGTTTTGTTGCATGTCTCTGCACCTTTTCCAGTTCAGTAATGTCTTTTTTTTAGAACAGGTGCCCAAAATTGTACTCCATATTCTAGATGAGGCCTAACCAAGGATTTATACAGAGGTAGGATAATATTAGCATCCCTTGCTTCTACACCTCTTTTTATGCAGGCTAGTACTCTATTTGCTCTTGCAGCAGCTGAGTGACTCTTCACACTGCTGTGAAGTCTATTGTCTATCAGTACGCCTAAATCTTTCTCTAATGAGGATTTCCCAAGTTGTTTCCCATTTAGAGTATATGTAGCAAGATTGTTTCTACAACCCAAATGCATAACCTTACATTTATCTACATTAAATGTCATTTGGCATATTGCATTTGGTGCATTGCGTTTGGCATTTGGTTACAGTGCATATAGCGCTTTGCATATAGCGTTTGGCATATTGCTTATAACAAATATTATATCATTTTGTGAAACGCCTATAGTGCGCATAGCGTTTAGCGATTGGCAATTGCATAGAGCACTTGGCTAATAGTGCTTGGCTATAGTGTTTTGTGCATTGGGTTTGGCTTATAGAGTTTGGTGAATTGCATATAGCATTTGGTGTACAGCATTTGGCAAATTGCATGTAGCTTTTGGCATTTAACATTTGGCATATATCTTTTGATGAATTGCATATTGTGTATAGTGTTTGGTGTATTGCGTATAGAGTTTGGCGACTTGCCTATAGGGTTTGGCTTATTGTGTTTGACATTTACCTTTTGATGAATTGCATATAGCATTTGATGTATTATGTATACTGTTTGGCAAATTGTCTATAGAGTTTGGCGTATTGCATATAGCATTTGGCAAATTGTCTATAGCATTTGGGAAATTGCGTATAGTGTTTGGCATATAGCATTTAGTGAGTTGAGTATAGCGTGTTGCGTATAGCGTTTGAAGAACTGGATATAGCATTTAGTGTACAGTGTTTGGCATAATGCATAGAGAGTTTGACAAATTGCATATAGCGTTTGGAAAATGGCATATTGCATTTGGTGAATTGCATATAGTGTTTAGCATATTGGGTTTGGCACTTAGCTTTTGTCGTATAGTGTTTGGCAAATTGCGCATAGCATTTGGTGTGTTACATGTAGCATTTGGCAAATTGTGCATCGAGTTTGGCGTATTGAGTTTGGCATATATTGTTTGAAATGTGTATAGCATTTGGCATCTTGCGTATAGCGTGGCAAATTGGGTATAGTGTCTGGCAAATTGGGTATAGCGTTAGGCGCATCGCATTTGACGTATAGCTTATAGCGTTTGATGTATTGCATATAGCCTTTGGCGAATTGCATATAGAGTTTGGAGAACTGCATATAGGGTTTGTCGTATTGTGTTTGACATGATGAATTGCTTATAGCATTTGGCAAATTGTGTATAGCATTTGGCAAATTGCATATAGTGTTTGGCGTATAGCATTTAGCATGCTGCGTATAGCAAATTGGGTATGGTATTTGGCAAATTTGGTATAGCGTTTGGCGTATAGCATTTTGCAAACTGTGTATAACGTTTTGCAAATGCAGTTTGGCATTTGGCGTATAGCATTTGGCTAATTACATTTAGCTTTTGGCTAATTGCATATAGTGTTTGGCAAAATATGTTTGGCATTTGGCAAATTGAAGTATTGCTTTTGGCATATACCATTTGATGAAATGAGGATAGTGTTTGGAGTATTGCGTTTGGTGTGCACTGTTTGTCATAGTATTTATAGCATTTGGCGTATTGAATTTGGAGTATATCATTTGGCCATTTGCATATAGCTTTTGACATATTGCATATAACATTTGGTGTATTGAATATAGTGTTTAGCGAATTGCGTCTGGCGTATTGCATTTGGCGTATACCATTTTAAATATTGCGTATAGTACTTAGTGTATTGCATCTGGCCAATTCCATATAGCTTTTTGGTGTATTATGTATAGCATTTGGTGAATTGCATATTGCGTTTGGCAAATTAAGAATAGCATATAGCTTTTGGCAAATTGTGTATTGCATTTTTCTATTGTGTTTGGTGAATTGGGTATAGCGTTTGGTGTATAACATTTGGTGAATTGCGTATAGCGTTTGGGGTATAGTGTTTAGCGTGTTGCACATAGCATTTCAAAATTGCGTATTAAGTTTTGCGAATTGCATATAGAGTTTGGGGAACTGAACATAGCGTTTGGCATTTGCCGTTTGATGATTTGCCTATAGCTTTTGGACAATTGAGTATAGCTTTTGCTGAATTCTGTAAAGCGTTTGGCGAATATCGTTTGTTGTATTGCGTACAGCGTTTGGAGTATAGCGTTGGGTGTATAACATACAGCATATGGCGTATAGCATTTTGTAGTTGGCGTTTCATGTATAGCGTTTGGTGTATGGAGTATAACATTTGGCGCATTGCGTATATAGTTGTGTATTTGTATTTGGTGTGCTGTGTGTGTGTATATTGTGTGTTGGGTGTGTTCATTGTAGCCTCTGAATCTCCTTGCAGCAAAATCACACCCCCATATTTAAACCAATAGGACAGGCAGTATAGAGGAGATTTGAATAACTCCTTACTGCCGCCCCTGGGTGTGTTTGCCAGGCACACAAAAGTCTTCTTTTATATATATAGATTTCCACAATAAATAATTGTATATGTATACAGATCTCTTCTCTCACATATATATTTCATGATAGGAATGAAACAAACAATCTTCTCTGAGTGAAGTTAGTTCCAAGGCATTTGACTGCATCTAACATCTCAAATAGAAAAAAGTATTTTGAAAGAGTAGAAATCATAGTATTTAACCTCTTGTATGATAGTTCTTTAATTCTTTTCATCACAGTGAGGCTGTGGTAAGAAACAATTCTGGAGGGAACAACCTGCACCATAGGGGACAAATAAATATCCTCAGTGATTTAAATGGGATTTTTTAAACCTTAACCCATTGAGTGCCAGAGGGGTACGCAACACATTGCAAAGCAATGCGTTGCGTACCCCTCTGGCACTCAAAGGTTAAATGCTAGAGAGATCTTCAACACATTGTGAAGCAATGCATTAGATAACTCTCCAACTACCAATGAATTGCCAGTTGATTCTTAATATATCAAACTCAATGTTTTGGAGACCTTAGTAGCATCAAAGGGGTTAATATGGATTCCATCCTGCTTTGTCTGTCTTAATACAAAATTCTCAATTGACCTTCAGATACCATTATTTTAATAATAATAAACAATACTTACATTTAAAAATGGCTGTTGCTTCGAAAAATATTATGCTGATGCTTTTGTTTATTGGGAATATACATTTTGTATGTAGACAAGACAATAGTTTATAAATCCTCTATTCACTCTCTTCCTTAAAACTGTTCTGTTCAACCATAGAAGTTAAAATACAATGTTGGTACATTGCTTGAAAGAAGTTATTCAGATAATTATAATGCCCTCCCCCTCCCCACTGTCTGTGGATTCAATTATATTTTCAGGTTTGTTCTAGGTATATGATAATGCAGCATGTTTATTTAAAATGGATAGAGAGTTATGTTAAAATGATGAATTGCTCTGTGGAAAAAAGAAATGCAATAAACAGTGTAAGCTAGGGGAACATGAAACAAAGCAGTAAGAAACAAAAACTCATTACTGTTTAAAAACTGCTAATCATTGTAAATGACCACATAGGCCATTTGAGATTGCAGAAAATTCCTATCAAGCAATGAAGAATAAATGTACTGTACCATATACCAAATAATAAAAAGGATATAAGACAGCAAGAAGGAAGTAAAGTAAGTAGACTGGAAAGAAAAATGGAAATTAAGCACGGTATGGGGTCTCACAAAGCCCCATAAACAGGGAGAAAATGAATGATGTGATTTATTTTTTAATCTACTGGATGAACCAATGTAAAACACAAAGGGCCTTATGGTAGAACATTAACATCATGGAGGTTAAATATTAACAGTTTTTTTTTCCAAAACTTTATTGGAATGCAAAAAAATGGCAAACATATGATGACATTTCAGTGTAGCAGGTGTTATTTTATAGTTTGACCTAAGTAATATATGCAGTCATATCAGTTGTTAATACCGCCATTGACTTAAATGAGGCTTTTAAGTCTTTGAATGCTAGAGAGGGCTCCAAGCCATGAATGAAGACTTATCTAGCATTAAAGGGGTTAAAATCCCATTTAAATTAATTGGGATTTTAATTTGCCCCCTATGGCAATGTTAGTTGTGCCCAGAATTTTTCTAGTTTTGTATTAAACATAATGTCCCAGGAATGTTTCTAACCATTTTCCTTCAACAAATGTTCAGTGTATTGCTATTTTCTTGTGTCTTCTTTAATGCTATTAGTAACTTTTTACAAGCATAGTCAGGCCACTACTTCATGATATTGGTGCACGTATTTATGTAATAATTCATGACTACATTTAAAAATTCCTCTGCAACATTCCCTTTTCTAAAACAGACGTTGAACTCATCAGTTTTAGAGACAACAATTGTTGTTACTTTTAGGCTGGTCATCAACTCTAGATTTAAACTCCATGCCTGCAGCTGAGATCAGAAATATAGATCAATTTCAACAGTTACAAAGAGACCAGACTTGATGCAGAAAGAAAGCTTCAGGCATTGAAAATCATATCAAGAAAGCAGGCAAATGCAACTACTTCATGAATTCTTTACTAAGCAGAACTCAATAGTCCCAAAGCCATTTAAAGTTTTCATGCATGCCATAGTAAGTTGCTGTCTACTCTGATTTGTTTGGATCATACACTCAAAAAATAGCAGTACTAGATGCAAAAAGTATATAAGTGAAAAATGTAAATGAAACACACTTTATAAACTAGGACAAAGATGGATTTCCAAAAATAAAGTCAATATGAAATAACAAGACCTAGAACTAATACTGTGTAATTTTTCATCTCAGTGATGCCACTACTGCTGTTTGATCGAAGATCAGAAGTGAGAACCTGTGGCTCTCCCCCATCTATTGTTGGACTACAATTCCTAATATTGCCCAGTTAAGGGATTTCCTATCCTTGGCAAAGTAATATGGACACCAGCATCAGAAAATTGTCATTTTTACTGCCAGTCCAATCTCTCAGACCAAACCTCACGTTTGACACAAGGCCCAAAAGTGAAGCTTAAGCCCTCCCAAATATTACATATTACATTTACTTAGACAAAAACGTGTGCTATGAATAAAAAAAAGTAATAACATGTGCATTAAGGTATACAATAAAGGGGATTAAAACAACAGAAATGCCTATTAATTTTCCATATTAGTCTGCATTCTGGAGGTGAGTTGGAAAATGGAAGACTACACACACAATGCTCTTCATTGTCCTTCACAAATTGTGTAACAAAGAGATTAGGGTGGTGCTGGACATGTATTTGCTCTTTGCAAACTTCTCCATCCCCATCAGGTTTATAAAGACATTTCGGTATAACGATGATAGTCGATTGAATGACTTGACTTCAAAACTACTCTTTATAGAGAATTCCCATGATTACTTCATGAGAGAAGAACTTCAGAGAAATGGGATCTTCCATCTACATAAGTGAGAGCCAGTGGAGCAAATTTGTCTTGAAGGGGAATCCCTGATTGGATTGCCAATATCTGGTCAATAATAATGCCAGCTGCTCCTGAGTCAGTGAAGGCTTGAACGCCCACTGAGAATCCCTACTAGCCTAGACCCGGCATGGAGGTGATGGCTTAACTGAAGGCACACTTAGGTAGAACCATCCTCATTGCTGTAGGTGAAGCAGTCTCTCTGATGCACTAGTCATTTTCACACCAGATGGTGCTCTAGGCTACAATAGTGGTAGAGCAAGAAGTGTAAATGTCCTTTATTAGAGAGATGATTCAAATTCCTAACTGTATAGAAAATAAAATATATAAAATATTCAAAGTGCCACATAAAATCTGAATATAATCAATTCATCTGCTACAGAATCAATCTGCTCAATGATCAGTACTTGTTTATAAAAAAAAAGTAGTGTAAAAGCCTGTGTACAAGGGTCAAGGTCTGGGAGATGTTAACCCTTTGAGTGTTGGAGGGGTACGCAATGCATTGCTTTGCAATGCGTTACGTACGCCACCGGCACTCAAAGAGTTAAAAGGTTGGTCCTGCTCTGTGTCAGCCGTCACTCACGCGATGCACTGTAGAGACTGCCCAAAAGCACAAAATGCTCCCAGCACAGAACTCCCAGCATGCCGCACAGAATGCTCCCAGCACAGAACTCCCAGAATTCCGCACAGAATGCTCCCAGCACAGAACTCCCAGGATTCCGCACAGAATGCTCCTAGAATTCCACACAGAATGCGCCCAGCACAGAAGTCCCAGCATTCTGCACAGAATGCTCCCATCACAGAACTCCCAGAATTCCACACAGAATGCTCCCAGCACAGAACTCCCAGCATTACACACCGAACACTTTCAGCACAGAACTCCCAGCATTACACACAGAATGCTCCCAGCACAGAACTCCCAACATTCTGAGCGTTTGAGCAGTCTCTACTGCGCATGACGGCTTCTGACAATACAATATACATAAATGGGATAGAAGGAACACATTCACAGATGGTATGCTGGGGCAACCATATCAGTTTTACAGATGTGTTACTAGCTGAAAGTAAGGGCAGCCAGAGCAGGTTCTTGAGTACTAGCCAGAGTATGGTATACTGGATCACAAGCAAGATAACAGCAGCCAACCACAGAGGAATCTCTTTACACAAGCAAATGCAGAATGAGGACTGACCAACTGTATAGGTGGTAGTGATAAATTGTGAGTAAACAGGAACCACATAAGAGTCACAAAACTTTTATAAGAGTATGTAGGTGGACAATTAATAACCCATACAGAAATCTGCCTAGCTTTGATTATCTTGACAGAAGAAACTTGGATATGGTAGTAGAGTGTGGTGCTAGAGAACACAGGCAGACAATTTTGCATCCTTGCTATGGCCTAAGCTGGCTAAAGGGGCTAAGTGCAGGTTGGATGGCATAGATCAGTTGAGCATGACTATGGTCAGGGATTAAGAATGATTGAAAATTCCTGTTGTTTTCCAATGGTAAATGTCACTAAAAAGCATGGTTTTCTGCTTTCCCGGTGGGAAATTTTTTCCATAGAAAAACAAGTAGATTTGCCACCTTTTTGCTAGGAGCACAGAAAAAGTAGCAAAAATTCTTCTATTTCCCTATGATGTTACCCAATAAGGTAAAACTTCCTGCACATATACTGTCTAAACCCATCATTTTCTGCACTCTAGTGTAGTGTGTTTTAGGAAAAAAGTAGAATGGAAGGAGACACAGAAAGAGAGAAATAGAGAAAATACATTTAAATCAGATATTTAAAAAATTAAAATGGGTTCTTAGTGGTTCATAGTGCTGGCTGACCACCTCCACTGTAGTAAAAAAAGAGGACCTGGATGGACCCTGAGGCTAGTGACTCACTTAAGAGAAGTGTCCTTAACACTAACAGTAGCACCAATAGTGCTAAAGGCACTGGAAGCCCACATTCCACAAGCCACAACCATTTTTTTTTAAAGAGAAGCTGGATGGCCCCTGAGGCTAGTGGCTCAGTCTCTGAGGACACGGGTGTCAGTAACACTAGCAGTGGAGCCATCAATGCTAAAGGCACTGCTACACTCCGTCTGCCTGCTCTCCTCCCCTCTCACTCCTGATTGGGAGTTAGCCCTTTAACTCCTTCTGGTTTCTGGCTTCCCGCACCCGATCTTTCAGTTTCAGTGCTTTCTGGTTGACACGTTTCTTCCTGTATTGACCTTGGCCTGCTCCTGACCTCCCTTCCTGTTTGATCCTATTGAACTTGATTCCCCATTTTGACCCGGCTAAACTTTCAACTCTGATCCTTCTGTTATCCTCCTGACTTGACCATGGCATCCATCTACAACTACCCATAGCTGCTTGTTCACCAGTAGCCTTCTTATATTTGCTGGTTGATCTCCAACTTGGTCATCTACCATCTCCCTGTGAGTTGGATCAATCCCTGTATCTGCAATAGGCAGGTAGATCTCCCGCAGGGTCTGTCACCTCTCATTATCCTGTAAGATTGATCTCAGCCTTCTCCTAGGAGGCTGATCTCCGACTGCGCCTAAACTCTACCTGATGGCCAGCTGGGGCTGTGATCTATCACAGCCCCAGCTACTTGCTGTTTGCTCTACCATCAATGCATTCCATTGACTTCATCCAGTTGACATATCTACCAACTTTGAGCCTCCAACTCCACGTTCCTTCCAGTGAGTCATTAACCGTTTGACTATTGATTGACTCCCAGCTGAACCTAAGAAAGTCATAGACCTCCGGCCACTACAGTTCAACTCCCAGTCGAATCACGAGGAGTTGTCACACTTCAACTATAGCATGACTCTTAGTCAGAATCTGGAAAGTCATAGCTCACTGACAACTCTTTCACTTTCAGTCAATCCATACAGAGACGTAGTATTCCTACTAGACTCCAACCTCCAGTTTGGACATAAAGACTTTCTACTTTGACTGAACTCTTGTTGACCTTGAACCTTTGGGTCGAACTGTTTCACCTAAGATCATCCTTTGACTGTCTATCTTCCTTCAGTGTTTGGATTGTTGCTGAACTTTCCTAGTCTTTGGGTTTGGGTCTCATTGATCTTACAAGGGTCCTCATTAAATTTCCTATTTCCTATACTGTGTTACAGGAAGATCAGGCCAAACATGGACCCCACGGACTTCACCAGACTGTTTTCTTGACAGGACCAAGAGCAGGTCTTTTCAGCTCAGGCATCACAGCTGTTAACATTGGACCATGAATGTCATACTGTCCTAGATATGCTCTGATCTACAGCTGTGGAAGCTCCTCCCTCACCTAGTGACCCATCAGCTTCTGCTGCCCATCCTGTTCATGGGGGACCAGCTACCATTCCCATGGGGAAACCTCCTAAGATCAGAAAAAAATGCGGGAGTTTAGAGGCTTCCTCAACCAGTGTGTAACGGTTTGTTTGACTCAAAAACACAGAGTTAAGATAAAAACACAGTTTTATTAAATACAATAATGCATAAAGAACCCTCACAGGTCCTGTAATATAAATCTTATAGTACAGACACACGACAGGTTAATTATGCCCACACAGGTCCAGCATATGTATAGGAGACAAACAGTTTATGCTGACACAGGTCAGACGAATTATAAGGTTTCCAGGTTACAGCAATGCAGGAGTTAACGTTCATCAAGAAAGGAAAACAGTCCCATGTGTTCTGGCAACCAGCTGCTTCTAAAAGACACCAAAGATAGAGTCCACAGTATACTAGTCAACTGAAGTAATCAGGAGAGCTACCGGTGCTGACGCAGAGGCAACAATAGCAACTGGTTTGGACAGAGTGGAGTGTAACCAATGGCAATGTACCGGTGCTATAACGGAGGCAACACTTGCAACCGGTTTTGACAGAGTGGAGTGTAACCAATGGCAATAGTACCGGTGCTATAATGGAGGCAACACTTGCAACCGGTTTTGACAGAGTGGAGCAAACCAATAGCAGTATACCAGTGCAATCACGGAGGCAACACTTGCAACTGGTTTTGACAGAGTGGAGCGAACCAATGCAGTATACTGGTGCAATCACGGAGGCAACACTTGCAACCGGGTCAGACAGAGCGTAGCCAGTGGCAATGTACCGGTGCTATAACGGAGGCAACATTTGCAACCGGTTTTGACAGAGTGGAGCAAACCAATGGCAGTATACCGGTGCAATCACGGAGGCAACACTAGCAACCGATTATGACAGAGTGGAGCAAACCAATGGCAGTATACCGGTGCAATTACGGAGGCAACACTTGCAACCGGTTATGGTAGAGTGGAGCAAACCAATGGCAGTATACCGGTACAATTACAGAGGCAACACTTGCAACCGGTTGGACAGAGTGGAGCGACCAATGGCAGTATACCGGTGCAATCACGGAGGCAACACTGGCAACCGGTTACGGAAAGGAGGACTAGGCCAGAGGCGCTCTGAGCAAAATGGAAGACAGGCAAGCCTGCGGGGCAGAGGTGCCAAACCCAGTAAGGCACCGGAAGTCAGAATGTCGCCGAGGCGACTAGGACCACAACGGGAGACTGCCAAGTCGGAATCCAGGAACAGGAACGTCAGCCAGGCCAGGTCAGGATACAGGAGCAGGAACATCAGCCAAACGGGTCGGTACACGGGAGCAGGAACGTCAGCCAGGCCGGGTCGGTACACAGGAACAATCACTGGAGAGTAGTCAGGCAATACGGGTCGGTACACAGGCACAGGAACAGTAGAGTAGTCAGGCAAGCCAAATCGGTACACTGGAAACCTCAATACAAACGTAGAACTGGCACAGGAACACCACGAAAGGGCAGTGATAAGGTGCAGGAGCCCAGAATATAAAGGCAATACTGGGCGGGCTAAACACAGGGCAGCCAATGAGGACCTCACATTGGATAACTGACAGAAAAATAAAAACAAGGAATCACGGGCACCGTGATACAGTGCCTTCTCCAGTTTTGCACCCTGCCTCAAGTCTTTTCCAAACACTCAGCTAGGGTAGCATTTATTATTTCTTTGCTAAAAGGGAACCCTCTGGCTTGGTCTTCACCACTGGTAGAAAAGAATTCCATCCTCCTGGAAGACTCTGATACCTTTTTGCCCACATTCTGGTCTGTATTTGAACTCTGTGATTGGCACACATCTGCTGAAGCCTCTCTTCTAGAACTCCTTAAGTGACTACTCCATAAAATTCTGCACTCTGGCTCATGAGACAGATTGAAACCCAGGGGCTTTGAAGGCTGCCTTCCACAGAGGATTCAGCGAATGCCTTAAGGATGATCTAAGGAGGTTCCAGATGATCTACAAGAGTTCATATCTCTTTGCCACTGTATAAATCGTGGTGTGCAGTAAAGGCAGCAATAATGAGAAAGCTCCCAAAGGTACAGATGGTTTCAGCCACCCACACAATAATCCAGAAGTACCACTATGCCAGCCTAGTCTGAACCTATGGAGGTGAATATCGTCGTCAAGCTCTCTGAGGCTGAGAAGCAAAAGAGGAGGACTTTTATGACTATGTATTTACTGTGAACAGAAGAGTCATATTCTCTGTACCTGTATAGCTCATCCGGGAAACAAATATGCTTAAAGGACACTGGAGACTACCCTTTATGCTTAGACTCTTGCCTCCTGGGAAACTCTTCACGTGTTATGTTACCCATCTACCATTCCTGGCCAAGAGGTTCAGTCTCCACCCAAATGTTTATTGACTCTGGTGCTGCTGATTGTTGCCTATTACCCCTCTTTCTGGAGTTCCTGTGGCAGATGCTATGATAGACGACCTTCATGTCCATTGGTGCACCATCCAGCAGCTCTTGGAATCCTCATCACTTTGCTTCAAGTGGGCGGCAGACAGAAACCAATCATCTCCTCTGGCCTTGGCACCTGGAGGCAGTGTGGCTTTTTACCAGGAATTGTCGCCTTTGTCAACTGTCCGTTAAATCTGGGCCTACTTCATTGGGCCCTTCTGAATCAAGAAGCAACTATCTCCTGTGTCCTTTGAGCTTGAGCTAACTCGTTCCATGAGGATTCTGCTAGTGTTCCTTGTATCTCTGTTGAAACCTCTGGTACGCAATAGTTTTCCAGGATCTCCCGGTATCTGCTCCAGTCCAGATTGAGATCAACAAGGTTGTTGACTCTCATCGGGTCTGGGGTCATCTCCAGTACCTTCTGCATTGGAAAGGGCTATGGTCCTGAAGAGCAATCCTGGATATTGCCTCGGAAGTTCATGATCCAGCTCTGATCTGGGCTTTTTATCATAGCTTCCCAGGGAAGTCTGTTCGCCCAGAGGGCTCCTGTTGAGGGGGTGGTACTCTCAATCTGTCTGCCTGCTCTTCACCCCTCTCACTCCTGATTGTGAGTTAGACCTTTAGATCCTTCTGGTTTCTGGTTTCCCGTGCCTGATCTTTGAGCTTCATTGCGTTATTGGTGAAAAACGGTCTGTTTGTTCCGATATTGACTTCTGCCTGCTCCTGACTTCCATTCCTGTTTTATCCTATTGAGCTTGATTCCCCATTTCAGCCTGACTAGACTCTCGACTCTGATCCTTCTGCTGTTCTCCTCGACCTCAGAATATGTCTACTACTACCGACTGCTGCTTGTTCACCTAGTGACTTCTTCTATTTGTTGGATGATATCCGACTCAGTCATCTACCATCTCCCCGTGAGTCGGATCCATCCCTGCATCTGCAACAGGCAGGAAGATCTCCTTTAGGGCCTGTTGCCTCCTGTCAGCAGACAGGATTGATCCTAGCCTTCTCCCGGAAGGTTGGTCTCCGACTGAGCCTAACAACTACCCAACGGCCGGTCATATTTATCCCATAACTAGCTGCTTGCTGTTTTCCAGACCATCCATGCATTTAATCAACTTCATCCAGTTGATGTGTCTACCATCAGCCTCTGACTCCACATTTCTTCCACTGAGTCATTAACCCTTCAACTACTGATCAACTCCCAGTCGAACCTCGGGAAGTCGTAGACCTCAACCACTACAGTTCGACTCCCAGTCGGATCATGGGGAGTCATTACCCTTCGACTATTGCTCAACTCTTAGTTGGAACCCGGGAAGTTGTAGCTCACCGACAACTCCTCCACTTGCAGTCAACCTATGGAGAGATGCAGTAATCTGACTAGACTCTGACCTCCAGTTTGGGTATAAAAACTTTCTGCTATGCCTGAACTCTTCTTGACCTTGAACCTTTGGGTCGACCTGCTTCACCTCAGATCATCCTTTGATTGCCTGTCTTCCTTCAGTGTTTGGATTGTTGCTGAACTTTCCTAGTCTCGTGACCTCTCGGGTTTGTGACCTCATTCATCTTGCAAGATTCCTCATTCAACTTCCAAAACTTGGTTTCAGACTGGGATCCCACATTCCTCAGACTCATTTAGGCAGAGTTCACCAACATCATTCCTTCCTTATGATCTGGGAGTTGCAGATTTCCATCTGTCTCAGCAGCATGAGAGGGCTAGTGTGTCACAGACTGAGCACCATGGCCAGAGTTCTAGTTAGGATAGGGGACATACAGTAAATAATTTATAAAGAGCATAAGTTGTACAAAGTCAGTGCAATGTAACATGTTTAAGTTTTGTTAAGGAAGTGTAGTTTATGTTTTGCTTTTGTATTTGCTTTTTATTTAATTTATGTTTTGCTTTTGTGTGGAGTAGACAGAACTTTTCTGGCTTCACGGCAACATTTATACCTCAACATGAGAATCTCATGTCACCCTTTTCATCCCAGCAACATGATTAATGCTCTCTTTAGTTGTGCACCCAATTGTGTGCAACATTTTTATAGGATTCTGTTCCAGTGAGTGCTACTTATTTGCTTCTTTTCCTATTCTGCAAATGTCTGACTATTCATGTTTTACCCCCTTCCCCCCCTTTTTTTTTGCTGTAGTTTTGCTACTACCACTGTTGCTATACCATGCTGGAGACATCCACTCTCTCCTTGGCAGATGCCTGGCCAGGAGGTATCGAAGGGATTGCTTTTGCAGGTCTTTTACTGTCTCAACTGCACAGAATATGAAATGTTTATCTCTTCTGCCTATCTAATTGTTACTGGGGGGCCATATTTTGTTTTCTGTATCAAGGGCCTCCTATTTCCCTCCACTGCTTTTTCCCCTCACCCTTGAGGTCACCAGTGATGGCCCCGTGTGTACTCTCGGCCGGTGGACGTGAATGCTTTTGGCCTCCCCCACTCTTCAAAGTGTGTTATGTGTGGCAAGGTTTTTTTTTAGCCTTGCTTGCACTTAATTAATACTGAGGAGGCAACCTTCCCGCCTTCTTGTCCTGGGGTGATCCTTGTCCAGACACTGCAAAGGACACATGACAACTTGCTGATAGTTTAATAGTAATGATGAACCCTTCCTGTCAGAATCCTAGCATATTCTGCTGGATGGAATCACCTCAGATGCCGCTTGGTGACCTGGTATCAATTCTCCTCCACCACACTGGCATGTGTGGTCAGTGCACCACACAGTCTGCAATGGGTCATTTGGTGGGGGAGGTAACGATGAATGAGATGGACTGGCAGGAGATGTAGTTGATACCCTAGAGGAAGAAGGTGATGTTGATGGCAAGCTAGTTGTTTTGCTCTTCATTGAACTTCCAGTGTCTTTCTAGGTTTATTTATCCTTCCTCCTCTTTGATCCCCACCTTGCCTCTTGTTGCCTTTCTGGAAAGTCAGGGAGTACAGTAACAGCGGTGCTAGATTTCTGTAATAGGTGTTTGGCTTTAACATGTTTGACATAAATGTCATGGTGTCTGTGTTTCATGTGTGTTATCAGGGAGGTTGTGCCAAGTTGTGTTCCCTCCTTTCCCCTTCTCACTCAACCATCATCACCACCACCACCACTAATCCCTATGTGCTGCTGCCCTATTACAGAGTCAGACATTTCACTGCTGCTTGGAGGAGTTGACGAGCAATGTGACAGAGGGTCCCCTAATGTCACAATTGGCATTTCCTTTTGACCTGAAGAAGAAGGCAGACTAGCACTACCAGCAGTAGCAGCAGGCACAGACAGCTGATCTGTGCTCCTGCTGGTGGTGGTATTAATTCTGAGCCCGCTCTCCCCCAACAACAGTTCTGGCCTCCTCAGGATTATGTTCCACCTGGACGCTGTAGTGAAGGGAAGGGGACTCTCAGAGCCAGAGGAATGGTGTGGGCTCCCTTGACCACTAGTCTGGACGCTCTCAAATGCTTCCCCTACCACTCCACTAACACTAGTTCCACCTTCTGTTTCACCATTACTGTTACTACTACTAATAACACCATGCACATCAAGTTCAGACCCAGAGTCTTCCTCCTTACTGTCACTAGTAATATATTTATTACCCCCTCCTTCACTCATAACACTAACAAGCTGCTTGACCTACTTAGTACTAGCACTGGCAGGACTGCTCGGGGATAGCAAGTGTGACTTAGGGTCCCCTGCTGTCACATTTGGCTTCATCTCCCCCCCCCCCCCAAGTATTACAAGACACACTAGCAGCTTCAGCAATGGTGGCAGCAGCTTCAGAATTGGTGACAGCAGCTTCAATACTGGTGGCAGAAAGTTCAGCACTGGCAGCAGGCACAGCACTGGATTCAACAGGGCAACAACAGTGGCAGCAGAGACAGCACATCCAGCAGTAGCAAAGGCAGCTGACCTGTCCTGCTCTCACTAGTACTACCCTTTTCTCCCTCCCTCCCCATTAAATTCCCCAAGATCCCTTGGGGTGATTTAGGGGGACTGGACAGCAATGGTTCAGTAGTGTCCCTTCCTCCTCCCCCTCAGACTCAGTGGACACATAAGGGTCCTTCCAGCTCCTCCACTGATTATTTTTCACCCTGCTCTTATTGATAGCAGTCACTATGAGCCTCTCCAGCCACAATTTTGGCAAAATATCACAGCAGAACAGCACAGCCCGTCTATCTCTCTCTATAGATGCTTCTATTGTGTCTGCCTTCCGCAAATATGTAACGTTTTTATAGTGGAAATGTGAAAACAATGTACATCAATGGGTGGAAACTTTCTAGCCATTGCAAAAATAGCTAGTTTTAAAGCAGATTTTCCCATGAAGAACAATGTGGTTTTCGTGGAATTTTTCACATGAACATGGCAAAATAGATTTCGCCCATCCCTACCTTTGAGGACCCATGTATAGCTGGCTGTATAGACAGGTCCATCATTTCTTGTCCATCATTTCGTTCCTGCAAAAGGGCCTTACCCTTCGAGCTTTGGCACAGTTTGAGTAGATGCTGATAGGGGCATGATTGCAGGTAAGACCATCACCAAGATGTAAAAACTTTTGATGGAGGGTGATCGAGACTCACTGCCCTTTGTGGGGAAATGTGAAGCTGACTTGGTGATTCATATCCCTGCTGCAGTCTGAAGAAAGGCACTCTCTACAATACACTCTATTCCCATGGATGTAGCATTTAGGGATCTGAATTATAAAAACAAGGCACAATTTTATTGCACTCCTTCAACATTAACAATAATTTTCCCCATGCTTTCAGACCTCTGCTGGAG
Organism: Rhinophrynus dorsalis; assembly: GCA_037306005.1. Lineage (NCBI taxonomy): Eukaryota > Metazoa > Chordata > Amphibia > Anura > Rhinophrynidae > Rhinophrynus > Rhinophrynus dorsalis. Next base: position 187,930,689 of record CM074723.1, read on the forward strand.
CTGCACTCTCCATCACTATTCCCCTGACCCCTGCTAACGCAATTCTAAACCTCACTCCCCCATTTTCTCCTTCCCTGGGAATAAGCACTTTCTTAAACTCTGGTTCATTGTCATCGCAACAACTAAGGCATGCATTCCTTTACTTTGTCGTTCTACCATGGCCCCTGCCTTTGAGCTGTGGAGATACATAGAACTGGAGTGGTTCCGGGCAAATTGGCCCCCCCTGGACAACATAGCTCCCACATAGCACACTTGTACTCGGTACACTCTCTTACCTGCAGGTTGTAGTTAGTGCAAACTGCCTTGGATGGTCTGATTCCCTTGCCTCCCCTCCCTTCCCTCTCTATTCCTTGCACCCCCTCCTCTCCAACCTCATGTCCCTCCTGTTACCACACTCTCTTCTTTCTTTCCTCCTTCTTACTGTCTCCCTTTCTTCTTTCCTCATGCATCTCATGTGCTGCTGTTACTAGATCCCTCACACTTTCAAGAACTTCTATGTGGTGTTTCCCTGGAACAACTACTATATAACTACTTATGCTAAAGGTTCCTGTATCAATGTAATGTTGCACACGTGTGTTCTACCACCTTACTCTGCTCATTTAATCTTCTCTTATTGCTTGTTTATTAATGACTTTTCTTCAGTATAGCTTTTAAACATATATGGGTCAATGTACTAAGAAGTGGTAGAGATCTTAGTGTATAGGCTGCATAATATAACATAGAAATTGCAGAAGTGATATCACTGGAGAAGTCATCTCCATATTATCAACTCTTTATTACACCTTAGTGCATAAACCCCCTGGAGTTGAAAGTGTCTGCAATTAATTAAAAGGAGACTGAGCTTTTAAGGAGTAGCATAGTTTTGCTATTGAAAAAGACAAGATGCGTTTAAGAGATGATTATATATATTTCTTTCAAGAGGGAACGTACAAGGTTATACTGTGTATTAGTATGCAAAACAGGAAGTTCTATAAAGACTCACTTATTTGGCAGCAGGAAAGCTTATATAATTCTCATTTCTATGGATAAGTAAAATGTTGAACTTGATTGACTTGTGCCTGTTTTCAACCTAATGTACTATGTAAATGTATGTAATACTATAATAACAGTGCTACCTGGTATCTAAACAATTGACCTGTTGTCCAGACAGTTATTGTATGCATTGTATGGGAGGGGTGAACAGCTCCTCCACTTTTTTGCATAATAACATTTTTACTGATGCTTTTAAAATTTTATATTTATGTTTCTTGCCCTTTAACATCATCAGTAAAAAGCTGATCAGTGCATTAACTGATTATATTTTCCCCCTTTGTAGACTTTTTTACCAACATTACAGAAACACGACATTGATACATAACCTCTATTCCTACCTGAACTAAGCAGTGCATTGCAGGTCATTGAATATAACAGTCTAACAAGTGATTCCTTTATTTAACTCTAATTTCCCAATGTGAAGTCCTGTATGTGAACACAAAGCTGAATTTCTACAAATTCTTGCTTTAAGATTGATTTCTTTCAGTTCATATACCACCAACCCACTTGACAGTCTACAAACATAATCAATATAGTTACACTGCAGGTAATTACTCATTAGAAGAGCTCCATCCACCCTGTGGTTTGTGTATATCAATTTATCATTTCATTTTCATAGATGTCAGAAAGGTACATTTACCTTTCTGAAGCATCGTTTTCACAGACAAGGTTAATACTAATTTAATTCACTTGTACAGTGATCTAAATGAAATACCTCCATGAAAATGAGGGATTGGACAGATTTTTTGATTACATTCAATGGAAAAGCTGCTGCATCAGCAATAGATCATCTTGTGATGGATAGTTTGTAGTGTTACTTTTTGTTGTTTAATGTGGCACTTTCCTCACATTTCCTTCACAAACAACATATTTTACATCTACAAAATGCAGTTGAAGGTTTTTCAATCTAGCAATTACAGTGGGAAGAATGTTTCACATAAATAATGCAATGGTTTCCTATTAGGAAAAAAACAAGTACATAACAATTTTTATAAATAGTAATTATTATTATAAATGTTGTTGTTTTAAATGTTACTGTATTTGTACCCAGAGATTTGTCCTGTGACCACCGAGCAGTAATCGCGGAAAGCATCTCTGTTGCCCCTCTCCTGGGGAATGGGATCAACATCCTCCTCAGTGGCTCTGTCATACCTGCCCTGGAGAGTGGGGCCACTGTCCTCTCCAGCGGCTCTGTCACCCCTTCCCTGGAGTGCAGGACACATGTGTTCCCCAGTGGTTCTGTCACCCATGCCCTAGAGAGTGGGATACCTGTCCTCTCCAGCAGCTCTGTCACTCCTGACCTGGAAAGTGGGACAAGTGTCCTCTCCAGTGTTTCTGTTACTCCTGCCCTGGGGAGAGGAACCAAGGTCCTCCCCAGGGGCTCTGAAACTCCAGGCCTGATGAGAGGGAGTGTGATCCTCACCAGCTCCTCTGTTGCCCCTGCCATGGTGAGGGGTACCAAGGTCCTTACCAGTGCTCTGTTACCCCTGCCCTGGAGAGTGGGATCAACGTCCTCTCCAATGGCCCTGTCATCCCAGACACCCTGCCTCCTCTCCCGTGACTGAGATGACTCCAGGGAGAAGGTGTAGTTGGAATTTCTCCCCAGCTGCAGTTATATTTTAAGGGAGAGACAGAGGTTGGTCGGGTGAGTACTGCTTTTGGAATGGCAGACTGGTTGGGATACCAATTTTGGGAGGGCATTGATGGGCCAGGTGAGCTGACTGACTGCGGAGTCAACCCGTTTGGGGTCTCCTCCTGGGTCAGTCCCCTTCGGAAGGGGGAGAAATCTGAAAGAACTCTCCATCACAGGAGCTCCTGTAGAGGGCTGAGGGCCAGTCTCCTGCCCACAGACTATGGACCTGGCCCTGGAACATGGTATAGCTTACCCCAAAGTCCCTACCCCTGCCAAGGGGGGTGATTGCCCCCTTTTCCCCTTGTCACTTTATTTTCCCAGTGAGCCCTTTTCCCCAGCCTTGTCAGGCCAAAGGATACCAGGCCTCCCAAAAGACTGTAATTACTTTGGAAGATGTAAAATATGCTTCAGCACAAAGTACATTATCCTGTTTTGTGTATTCTGACCCCTCTGTGACACTTGTACCCAGCCATATTCATTTGTCCCACTGTCTTCTGTTCACCCATCCCCATTGTATAGTTAATTCACTCATTGTATCCTGTTGCCACCTAACCATTGTTCTATCACGCAGTATATTTATTGTTCATTGTACTCCATATTTTTGCAAAACTGCATCTTCCCCCAACCATTGACCCTTTGTAAAGATGTGTATTTCCATTGCACTATTGTCCTCCAGTTATGTATAAAATATCTCCTGTTTTGAAATAAACTTCAGTTCTTATTCTAACCCTGCTTGGGGCTGCTTGCTGTATCCATTGTGCGTTCACCCTACACTGAATCCTGCCTAAGTGACTGAGTGAATAGAGCTATGATCCTGGTTCCTGGATGGTGGAGTTCCTGAGTGTTGCCCTTGGTTAAGGATGCACAGTTTTGGTGGAGCTACTCAGTTTGAGTACGGGTATCCGTCACATTGCATGTACAACATGCAGGCCATGAAATAAAGAACATTAGGGCCCCAAGGCAAATCAATGCACAATTGAAAACAATGACAACTAACTAGATGAAATATTCTTGGGTCGTATGTATCCTAAGGAGTGATGATGGTAAGGAGGGAATTGGTGTGGTTCAAGGTCATGATGTTGTTGCTTCTTAGGCCTATGTGTTGTATATGCAATTGTTCGGTCTCAGTTGAACTGTGATGGTTAAGCTTTGGTTATCAAATGTATCATGAAGAGTGGGGATGGCAAAGAGGGATTTCAGGCCATCCACTCTCCTCAGGACACATATGATAACATCAACTACTGTATGTTGTTTACATCAATGTACAGCAGGGCTGTATAGGTTTAGTCCTCAAGGGCCGCCAACAGACCAGGATTGAAGGATATCCCTGATTAAGCACAGGTAGGTCAGTCGAAATGAAAGAGCTACTGATCAACTCACCAGTGCTTAATTAGAGAAATCCTTCAATCCTGGCCTGTTGGTGGGCCCTGAGGACTGAACTTGGACAGGCCTGATGTACAGTATCTTGTCTAGCTCATCAATCTTTGACTGCCAGGGTGGTATCCCGTGCACCACAACGTAATGCATTGGATACCATACTGCAACTCAAGGATTCATATGTCAGTGTTATCATCATGCATAAATCTTGTCATTGCTTAGATTACTAATCACACCATGTCATTTCCCTACACAGCATTCATGCCTGCAGCACAGCAGAAAGACAGTGAGGAAGAGCAATATGATGTCCACCACAGTGACTTCCCTCTTGAGGAGCCAGAAAAGGGGACAAGCAGGTGGTCACCATCACCACCAGCATCAGCTCCACTAGCACTACCAGCACCAGCAGCACCTCCTCCAGCACCAGAAACTGACTCCCATATAGTTTCTCCGATGCTGTAGACAACACTAACACAGTATTTCCATTTCTATTGTTCTCCATTAGGCTTTGCACAACTATTATTTGTAAATCTAATACCCCATTAAAACTCGGAATGCCAGAGTGGTATCCAATGCCTTGCATGTCATTGCATTGGTATCCCTCGATTGCTCCAAGGGTTTTAGAGTTGCTATGCTTATGTTCAACTCAACATATGTTGTTTGCTGTCAGTTCATGTAAGGGATATGATGAACATGGGCAATGTGGTTTACCTTTGTTCGCAGAGGGCTGGATGGTATCCTTGAATGGCAATGTCATCATGGCCAAGTGAATGGCAGATGCTAGTTGAATCCACACCCTCAATATGACACATCTATGGAATAGTTGCTGCATGGGTTATATGTCATTCATCCTGTGGCGTGAAACAGATCATTATGTGTTCTGTGAGTTTGTTTGCACACATTCCCCAAGGCTGATCATGAACACACATGCATTGAGTTTGATTCCTGTGCTATTATCATGTTGGGTGAAGTGGCCCCTGATGAGCATGTTTCTTATCTCTGCTCCTCTCTGGGTGTCCTCATCCTGCACCTGGGGAACAGGGACTTCCATGAGGTGTTGTGGCTCCACAGCCTCGACTAGCCTAGTGTCCACTGCTATGTTGAGGAGGATTGCCTATGCCAGGTTGATGTTGCATGCCTTTATTGGTGCATATTGAAGAGCTCCCCAGAGTGATCAAGGCCCCTGTATCTGGAATTGAGGAGCCTAAAGGTGCGCTCAGTGGCATTCCTTGTTCTGTTCACATGTGCTTCATTGTAACGATCCTGTGCTGGTGTTTGAGGATTTGATAGTGGTGGGAAGGTGTTTGTTATCCAGGTAGAGCATGAGCATTGTTGGTGTGTTTGTTTGGCTTTGCGGGGGTTAATTTTGCCATTGCTGGACTTGTGCTATGTGCAATGTGTTGTGTGAGCTGCTGTTTCTCTGCTTTCTTTTGTCCAGCTGTGTTTTTTTATTGTCCTTTGTGTGGTCTACAGCCAAAAAAACTGGGTGCAGAATTTCATCCATAAAAAGTATAAATTTATTGTGCATTGGCATTACCACACACAATTGAATGGTTCTGGGGATCTCTGTTCCATTGTTCTCAATGGATATAATATTATCACCTGTTGGAATTTTAAAACTGCTGTTAGCTGTTCATAAGATGGCTAATAGAAAGGCTTAATGTGCTTTAAAAACTGCCATCGGCTGTTTTCTCCTTAACGGACTCAAATGAATCGAGGCCTCAATGGGGCAGATTCACTAAAGCTTGATAAAGAGGTGATAAGGCAGAGTGATATCACTTGTCCAAGTCTTATGTTATTCTATGGAGCCTATGCACTAAGATTTCTCGAACTCTGGAGAAATCTTAGTGCATAGCCTCTACAGAATAACATAGGAACTGGAGAAGAGATATCACTGGAGAAGTCATCTTCGCTTTATCACCTCATTATCACTCCTTAGTACATACCCCCAAAATCTCTTACCCTTAACTTCTAAATTAAGAGCAGGGTACCAGTGTTTGTTATGTAGGTTTTAAAGTTAAATATGGTGCAGTGTGCACATTTATAGGCTGTATCAAATAAAAAGGAGAAAGTCCTTTGGATAAATAACCTTTCACTCATGCTTTTTCTGCTCTTGTAGTATCTTCCTAGAAAGCATCACCAATTGTTTAAATGACAGTATGGAACATCTATCCTGAAAATAATTAAAACTTACTAGTCCTTGTAATTGTAAACACAGAAATAAGACAAGTGGAAAGATGCCAAAGATGGCACTTCAGAGAACTATTTCACTTAAATAGATTCTTTCAGTTATTAGCCTGGCTTAGAGTATGAACACTAAATAAAAACAAACGGACCATTGAACAGGAATGTTCTTGTCTTTGTTTTATATACATTGTAGCTATTACATTGAATGTCATATTTACCAGAGAAAGATAACCATTACTAGTAACATCTTAAACAAAATAACAAATGTTCTCAAGTTATTTATGATCATGTTAAATGCTTAACTGCACATAGTTAGCCTCTCTGTGGGCCACTAGCTGTGGTAAATATTTAATTATAGGAAGATATGTGCATTATAAGATCATACATTAATCATTTCTTTATAAAATAGAACAATAATTTATATTATTAGAGGTATATTTCAAGGTATTGTCACACAGCTGGAAAGGATGCCATTAATGTGTTGCCTCTTAAAATGTGCTTCATGCAGAAAAAGATTCAATATTTTACAATGGACATAATTATTAAATATTTTTCTATTTTCCACAGCGTATTATAACAGGACAGGAATTTTGTCATTTAAATCAAAATGTTTAAATATCTCAATCATTACAGTAAATAGGGTTGGGGGAAGAGTGAGAAAAACTTCCTGCATGCAGTGTAAAATGGAAGATGTTTTGTAATTTTTGTGAACGTTTTCTCCTTTTTGCCAATGCAAAATTTTTCTTTTTTTCCCTCAAATCCAACAAATTTTTCACCTATGTTTCCTGTGCTGAAACATTTCCACCACAATATTACTTATTCTGAGGGCTGCAGTGGATAAATAAGTAGGGAAAAATCAAAGTTGGATATGCCAGAGATGAGCTACACATGGCATCGGTTCTCTGAAACCTTGGTTTTCTACAAAAGAATATGGCAGCATGACCACTGCCAACATCTTGGCAATTTTGTCATTCTGCAGTGGTACTTTGGGATTGTTTTTATTAATTTTTTTACTCTTTCCCAGGAACTCAGTCAGTGTGGGTTGGCAGTACATGGCAAAAGAATGCTGGAGGTAGAGGCAGAATGCGTGGACAGTCAATGACTCTTGCCATCTCCTACAGCAAACCCAGAGTCATCATACTCCTATGCAGTAGGAGACATAGGTGTTATTTGGAATTAACTAACTATTGGCAGTGGCACACTCTAACATCACTACTTCTCTTATCTGCCCCAGAGCCCTGGGAACTTTTTGGAGTGCTTCTGCTGTTGCTCATTGTGGCATCTCTGACCTGCTGATAGAATGCCTCCCAGTCAGACCTGTAGTTGTGCTTCAGGGGGGATCTCATAGAGAAGGTGCATAGGTTTGTGATTGCTTTCCCCCCTGCTGTTTTTTTTTTTTTGCACAGACAACAGATTAGCTTTTGGATCCCAAGTGAAGTATATCCATACTGTGGACCTCTTACACTGAGAGGTTCCTGAGGGGCTGCTGCTACTACTACTGGGGCTAGATGTTGATGCAATTCTACTGCTACTAATAGGTGTCAAAGGTGAAGCACTTCCAGCAGCAGTAGAGGCACTCATCATAACTAAGGTTGTAGATGTTAATAACCTGTGTTGCTGTTGTTGCTGCTGGTTACTCAACACAAGTGTGTGTGTGTGGCTGAGTGGGACTTGTGTGATGCTGATGATGACTGACAGGATGACTGTGTACTTTTTGCCATCTTTGCTTGTCAGGGGCAGCTTTTCCATTGCTTTTTCAAAAAGTTATAAACACACAGTGCTCCTTTTCTGTGGTGGAAGGCTGAACCTTTGCCTTTCTGCTGTATCCAACTGACTGAGTCCTGCCTGCTCCAGTGTTCTGCAATTTGCTGCTGGCTACATCTCCAGTGTTGCTGTCATCCTGAGTCCACCATGCACCAGTCATCCTTAGTTTTGTAGTCTACCTATATTCTAACAAAAGTTGAATATTTATCTACTGAGTCCTGCCTGCTCCAGTCATCCTCAGTTTTGTAGTCCAACTCTAGTCTAACAAAAGTTGTATATTTATCTACTGAGTCCTGCGTGCTCCAGTCATCCTCAGTTTTGTAGTCTAACTCTAATCTAAGAAAAGTCGTATGTCTATGAGTCCTGCCTGCTCCAGACTTCCTTGGTTTTGTAGTCTAACTCTAATCTAAGAAAAGTTGTATATTTACCTTCCGAGTCCTGCCTGCTCCAGTGTTCTGTAGTTTGCTGCTGGCTACATCTACAGTGTTTCTAACATGACAAAGGCTCTCCAGGATGGCAGATTTGTGGGTGTGCTCTGCTCAGCACATCTACAGTGTTGATGTCATCCTGAGTCCGCCCTGCACCAATTATCCTTAGTCTCTCTTCGAATAGCTACATCCATGCTTCATCTACAGTACCATAAGGCTAAAGCTCCACCTTACCCTTTTCCACCATCTTCATTTAGACCCTGGAAATGGTTCCATTTATTTTTAATTATCTAATTTTAATTTTATTGTATTTTTAAATGCATGGTGAATTTGGACGAATAATTTGGATTCCTTCCGAAATTCTGATCATCCGAATAAAAAAAAAAAATCAGTCCAAAATGGAGTTTTACCAAATGTTTTTTCCATGCACAAGTCTAATGATGAGAGAAGTGGATCACCAGAAGTCATTGCTAAGTCTTCCCATGCCCAGAGTCTAGAGCAAGAAGCCAACAGAGAGCCAAGTGTTTCACTCGCCATATAACTTTCAGGCTCAGGCTGGGTTTCTCTATTTTTCTTCCTCTTAGATTTTCACCTAGATTCTTGGTGTCCTTGAAAAATTTTTAAGGCATATGTTGCTATAGGACTCATGACTTTTACTTTCAGCTCTTAATTTCTCCACTTCAGCCCTAAGAAGAAGGAATAGTGTGTCTGGAGAGCTCCCAGTCATTGGAAAATTTAGCAAAAAAATAGTGGGAGATTGTTTTTTGTGGAAATTCCTGTAGGAAATGTCTCTGAATTTTTGCCAATCCCTACACTCCAGCTCAAAGAATCATTTCCACCACTTTGTTTTGATGGCTGCATTGCTGTGCTCCTGAGTCCTTCAATCAATCAGCTCGTTCCACAGGTTTGTCCACTATCCTTAAGTAATATTTCAAAAACGTTTAGTAAAACTCTAGGCCTTTCTATACACCCTAGAAAAAACACAGTCTGATAGATGGTACTGGTGTTTTGTAGTGCTATTCACTACAAAGAGGATGCTGTCATTCACTGAAAGATGAACACTGCTTAGAGGGACCAAAGAAACATGGGTCTACTTGATACACTAAATTATCCACATGTATTCCTGTGCAAGCATGCATATTTCTTCATGCCTTTACTAACCACTGTGTAAGCCGTCATGTTCATTAAATATTTGCCCTCACTTTTACTAAATATTTTGTTTGATGTTCCACATGGAATTAAAATAATTATTTTATAGTTGCTCAGTAAGAACAACAATATTGCATTCTGTTTGATAAAACTAATGCATATGATATATCGCACTAGGCTTCAGATTCTAAAATAAAATTGGGTAATAACATACCATTTTGCTTAGTTTGATTAGCTGTAGAGAGGCCATCAATGGATAATTATTTTCGCCTGATTGACAATTGGTTATCAAATATAGCTGCATGATGTGGACAGTTAAATTCATTATAGCCCATGGGATACACAGTGGAATGGATTACTTCTTTAATTGAGTTGGGCTAAAAAACAGCAAAAAAAAAATTAACTCTACGGAAAATGTCTAAAACCTGACAGAATAACCTGGAGGCAGGATATGTACTTCTAGCATAGCAATGACATTGCTGTATTTAAGAATTAATGTAAGTGAGGGAATTTGCTGAAAAAGAGAGATAGTTTTGTTTAACTTGGTTTGTATTACGTATCTATGATGTACTATCTTAAAACTTTGTTTACCATGGTTAAATGTATTGTTTATTTACAAGATGTTTAGTGATTATATCTATATATTGCATACACTGTATGATTATGGTATTGTTTTCTTAGCAATAATCCTATATAATAATTTGCTACAAAGTTTGTAACGATGCAGTCATGAGCAGTAGAGACTGCTGCACGTGCTCCCACTCTGTATCAGCCGCAGCTCAGCCTGTCTCTACTGAGCATGATTGCACCGTGACCGGCTGGCACTGTATCAGCCGCCAAACTAGAAAAGTGGCGCTCCAGTACCTGATATGTAGATAAAACACTCCTCCAAACCAAACTTACAGACCAAAGCGACAAATCAGACGGTACCAATCACTCCAATGGGATATAATATAACACCTGTACAACTACCCTACCGGGCTATCCGGATAATATGCTGTATATCAAGATGTAAAACAAAAACCAAATATATACAAAAAGGTTAAACATGCACAATATCCCCACTCCCCTAAAACCTCCCAATCAGGTATTCATATATCCTCACAGTCACGCTAGTGGAATGTGAATGGGAAACAGATGATGATGGTAATGATTATAGTCACCAATGATTAGTCACAATGGAATATGAAGACACAAATTATATTAATCCATCCAACCGATCACAAGAAAAGGGGACACTACATCCGAAGATTTCCACCACTCTTTGACTTCTTGCCTGCAGCTCCTTCTATGGCCTTTTCCCCACACTCCACACAACAATTAGATCTACAACAGAAGCACAAAAACGAGAATATCTAAAAGCAGAGTTTTATTCTTATTAAAAAGTACTGCACACGATCTCATTGTGCTTACAGGATAAAACAAAAAATAAGGCTTATCTGTACCCTTCCGGACACCGCTTTGGTATCAGGCTCACTCCTTCAGGGGATCTCTTACTCCGGATCAATATAATCTCCTCGACACCTCCGATTTGTTCCGGATCCACCCCTTCTGATATCACTCTGATTCCAGCCTTCCTCTGATGCAGAGACAAGTAAATGCTCAATATTCACTAACTGCCGACGCATCTGCTTCCTCAGGGCTTACAGAGATGCCCGATCACTTGGACTAAATATTCATCACAAGTCACATGACCTCCAGTCCGGATAGATCGAACCTCTCTGGTCATCTCCCAGTATATTGCTGGGAGCTATCCTGGTTACTCACATTTCCCTGAGGAAGCAGACAGTGACGTCTGTGATACGCGTCGGCAGTTAGTGAATATTGAGCATTTACTTGTCTCTGACTGCATCGGAGGAAGGCTGGAATCAGAGTGATATCAGAAGGGGTGGATCCGGAACATATCGGAGGTGTGGAGGAGATTATATTGATCCGGAGTAAGAGATCCCTTGAAGGAGTGAGCCTGATACCAAAGCGGTGTCCGGAGGATACAGATAAGCCTTATTTTTTGTTTTATCCTGTAAGTGCAATGAGATTGTGTGCAGTACTTCTTAATAAGAATAAAACTCTGCTTTTAGATGTTCTCGTTTTTGCGCTTCTGTTGTAGATCTAACTGTATCAGCCGCGGCATGGGCAGTCTCTGCTGTGTATGACTGCTCCGCGACCGGAAGTGACACTGTGGCCCGTGTAATGGGCTCTTCAACTAGTTGTAAATATTTGAATATACTCTAGAGCATACTTGCTTTGCTGGTGGTTACAAGAATGTTTGTAGTAAGTGTGTCTTTTTCATTCTTTCCATTAGCAAAATATTCTAATCTCATTTGTGCAGGCTTAATAAAAATACACAATCTGCATCTTCCAATGTTTTTTTTTTTTAATTTTATTTGCCCTACCAAAGAGCACTGAATATGTGTATAAAAACAGAAGAAAAAAAGAAATGTAGGGTGGTGTTTTAGCACAGAATGCACCTAAGGTTGCTTTTGTACAGGCAACACCAATGCAGCAATGGCGTGTTGTTTATGTGACTTCATCCATGCTGAAAGATAGAAAAAGAAAAAAGACAAAGGGTTGCCCTTTGGAGTTTTTCTTCTCCCACTCCCAGCTTAGGGTCCCCTGCTGCCACACTTGCCATTTCCTCAGAAGAAGGCACACTGCCAGCAGTAGCAGCAGGCAAAGGCAGCTCATGTGTGCTGCTCATACTGCCAGAAAGTCATGCCTTCTTCTGCAGTATAATTCCCCACATAGTAAGCATGTCGGGGGACAAGGCATCATTAAGTTTTAGGTACGTGGGCTCACTTTACTCTCATACTCTCCTCCACAATACTAGGGGTGGGCGAAAGCTCTTGCCGTGTTCCCGTGAGAAATCACACGAAAAACACATTGTTGTCAGCTTTTTCACTTTAAAATCTTTGCATTTTTCACCCATTGGCCAAAATTCTTTGCTATTTTTTCAATGGCTAGAAAGAGTTACCTGTTTTTTTGCCTTTTTTCTATAAAAACACAATGTACTCCAGAAAGTGTAACACAATAGAAGCAGCTACACAGTGAGGCAGATATGCTGTGCTGTTCTGCTGTGATCTTTTTTGAAAAATTGAAGCAGGAGAGGCGAATAGTGACTGCTATCACTATGAGAATGTATAAAAATATTATAAAGAGGGATTGGCTGCCCTGCTGCCACCATCGCTGTACGTGCTGCCAGATGTGCTGCCCCTGCTTCTGCTACCACCATTGCTGTGTCTACCATCATACTTGCTGTCCCTGCTGCCACCAGTGCTGTGCCTGCTGCCAGTGCTGCCCTTGCTTCCACCTGTGCTGTGCCTGCTGCCAGTGTTGAACCTACTGCCACCAATACTGTGCCTGCTGTCAGACATGCTGCCCCTGCTGCAACCAGTGCTATGCCTGCTGCCAGTGCTGGACCTGCTGCCATCAATACTGTTCCTGCTGTCAGATTTACTGCCCCTGCTGCAACCAGTGCTGTGCCTCCTGTCAGTGCTGGTCCTGCTGCCACCAATACTGTGCTTGCTGTCAGACGTGCTGCCCCTGTTGCCACCATTGCTGTGCCTGCTGCCAGTGCTGAAGCTGCTGCCAACAGTGCTGAAGCTGCTGCTAGTGTGTCTTGTAATGCTCAAGGGGGAAAAAGGAGAAGATGATGCCAAGTGTGACAGCAGGTGAACCTAAGTCACACTTGCCATCCCTAAGCAATCCTGCCAGTGCTAGTACTACTATTACTAAGAAGGTCCAGCAGCTTGTTAGTGTTAGGAGTGAAGGATATCAATATCCTCATATTACTAGTGAATGTGAGGAGGAAGACTCTGGGGCTAAACTTGATGTCGTTGGTGTTAGTAGCAGTAGAAGTAATGGTGAAGCAGCTGGTGGGACTATTGTTGGGGGGGTGGAAGGGAAACATTTGAGAGCATCCAGACTAGCGGTCAAGGGAGTCCACACTATTCCTCTGCCCTGGGAGTCCCCTACCATTCACTACAGTGTCCAAGTGGCCCGAAGAGGCTAGAACTGTTGGTGGATAGTAGACACAAAAATAAAAATACCACCACCAGGAGCACAGATCAGCTGCCTGTGCCTGCTGCTACTGCTGCCAGTCTACCTTCTTCATGTCACCGAGAAATGGCAAGTTTGACATTAGGGGACCCTCTGTCATATTGCTCGTCACCTCCTCCAACCAGCGTGAGATGTCTGTAATAGAGAACAGCAGCATGTAGGGACTGGTGGTTTTGGTGATGATGATGCTGGAGAAGCTGGGGTGGAAGATACACTGATGGCCTTTTTAGCAGAAACTGAGAAGGAATGGGAGACAGGGATGAGGATGGGCATCACCACCACCCCAAGCAGTGAGCTTTTTGAATTTGCAACTGCTCTAATTCCTGCTGCTGCTTAGATGCAAGGGCAGCAGGATGCTAAGGAGCAAAGTAGTCTGCCACAGACCACCATGGACACAGTGGGAATGGGGTCAACAAGTGAGGCGGGACTAAGACAGGTTTCACTTGCCAGCGCCAGCAATACTCCTGGTCATAGTTGCAGTGCTCATTCTGAGGCAGTAGCAGCAACATTATACGCTGCCACAAACGTTGAAGGGGAATGTGGAGGACAAGAAGAAAGAGAGCATTTTTCTCCACCTTTTTCTCCCCCTGAAGTCATGGGTGTGGGACTATTTTTCTCTTAGGGTAGGCACAGTGCAGTCATCACCAACAGCACTGTGCATAATGTGTGGCAAGTCAGTGAGAAGGGGAAAGGAGGGAACACACTTGGCACAATCTCCCTGATAACACACATGAAACACAGACACCATGACATTTATGTCAAACATGTTAAAGCCAAACACCCGCCACAGAAATCAAGCACAGCTGTTGCTGTACCCCATGACTCTCCAGAAAGGCAACAAGAGGTGAGCCAGAGATCAAAAAGGAGGAAGAATAAAGAAACCCAGGCAGAGATGAGTGAAACAATTAGCTTCACTCTGTTGATGTTAAGATGTGGCAGTTCGTGTCCACCTATTGCACTGTGTGGTGAACTGACCACACATGTCAGTGTGGTGGAGGAGAATCGCAAGCAGGGCATCAATTGGCATCTGAGGAGAATCCATCCCACAGAATATGCTAGTAAATATCACAGTCTCCCTTAGAGCCTCTAGTGCTGGTCCTCTTCCATGAAGGAGAGGTTGTTGGGGGGGGGGGTACTATCACAATCTCCCTTAGAGTTTTCCTGTTCTTCCTTCCTCTGTGGTGTGTCAGCTGGCACATTTGCGGCCACTTTCTCATTTCTGACATTATGAAACAGGCAATGGCTAGGATGCCTGTTTATGAGCCTATTCTGTGTTGCCTAATTTGGCCCTGCCTTCTCCTGCTCCTTTATAAACCTCCCTGGGCCTGGGAGTCATTGCCCTTATGTGGTGTTTCTGATATTGTCTCTTGCGCTCCATTGTGACCGGTGGTATTCATGAACGCCTGCGGCTGGAACCCATGAGTGCTCTTCTGGAATGTACCCCTTCCAATGGAACAAATACTGAAGTCTCCCTTGGAACCTACGAGAGTCGAATATGGAGTAGACCTTGAACTACTCATGGCCGTCAACGGGCTCCGCGTGACTGTAGTAAAACAATTGCATACCAGGGGTTTCAGCTGCGAGACATGGAACACATTGTGTATCCGTATATTGGGAGGTGGAGATTTCTGGAGGACAACCAGACCCTCTCCCCAACCTGGTAGAAGGGTGCGGGTAGGCATTTATGATTGGCCTGGAGCTCCTGGGATTGCTGTGAGCATCACAAAGACTCTTGGGCCTGCAACCATGTGGAACGGATACGCTGGAGATGATCCTCCAATTGCGGAATCCCCTGGGGAAAGAACGAATCTGTAATCATGGATGGTTGATACCCATAATTCAACATGAAGGGGGAGAGCCAGGTAGAAGCCAAGACTGCACAGTTATGAGCAAACTCTGCCCAAGGTAGCAGGTCCGACCAATTATTCTTATGGTCTGAGATATAGCATTGTAGGAATTGCTCCAAGGCTTAATTAGCCCTTTCCACGGCCCCATTCGTTTGCGGGTGATAGGCCGAGGAGAAGGAGAGTTGGATACCTAGTTGCACACTGAAGGCCCTCCAGAATCTTGAGACAAACTGTCTTCCCCGGTCGGAAACTATGACTTTGGGGACCCTGTGTAGCCGATAGACCTCTTTAACAAAGACTGTAGCCAACTCGTTATTGGATGGGAGTTTTTTGAAAGGTATGCAATGAATCCTTTTAGAAAATCGGTCAACAAACATGAGGATGACCTTGTTACCATTAGACAAAGGGAGGTCAACTATGAAGTCAAGGTGTGACCATGGCTTTTCCCCATTGGGTATGGGTTGGAGAAGGCCCTCTGGAAGGTGATGGGGTGACTTGGTCTGTGCACAGATTGAACAGGAAGCTATTAAGGCATCTTTATTAAGTTCTGGCCACCAGAAAAAACGGGAAACTGACCAGAGGAGCTGGTTCTTACCGAGATGACCTGCTGGTCATACCTGCTGGTATGTGGAAAGTACCTTGGTATGAAGGTTACTAGGGACGAAACAGCATCCAGAAGGATTCTCAGAAGGTGCATCTACTTGGTCAGCCCGTATTCTCTCCTCGAGGGGAGATGTAATGCTTGTTCATATGGTGGCAAGTACTTGGGATAATAGGACTAGAAGGGCACCCGAGAACTGTCTGGATTGGGCATCAGCCTGGACATTTTTGGTTTCCGGCAGGTACGAGACCACATAATTGAAACGGGACAGAAATAAGGCCCATCAGGCCTGTCTTGGAGTCAAACGCTTAGCTTCGGACAGGTATGTGAGGTTTTTTTGATCAATGAACATTAGGATTGGCAAATGCCTCCGTTCTTTAAGAGCGAGTATTATAGCCAGCAACTCATGGTCACCAAGTTCATTGTTGCACTCCGCAGGACTTAGCTTCTTCGAGAAATACAAATGTCTCTCAGGAGTAGGACGTTGAGACAGGAGGGTGCCTACTCCTGTCTCAGATGCATCAACCTCAAGTATGAATGGAAGCTCGGGATTTGAGTGTGCCAAAATGGGTGCTGAAGCAAAGGTGACTTTTAATGCCTCAAATGCTTTGAGGGCCTCTGGAGACCAGTGAGTGGAGTTACCATCTTTTTTGGTTGTGTCGGTAAGGGGTTTTACAATCAAGGAAAAATTATAGATAAATTTCCTGTAGTAATTAGCAAACTCGAGGAAGCATTGAAGGAAGCAGAGACCTATGGGTCACGGCCACTTGAGAACAGCCGAGAGTTTCTCAGGGTCCATAGTGAAACTGACTTCTGAGATTACATACCCCAAGAAAGTGATCTGTTTGTGGTGGAACTCACATTTTGAAAATTTGCAAAATAAAAATTCTCTCTTAATTTTTGCAGAACTCGGGCTACATCTGCATGGTGGCTTTCCATGGAGGCGGAATGGATCAGGATGTTGTCTAAATATACCACCATGTTTTGTTGGAGCATATCCTGGAGGACGTCATTTAAAAATTCCTGGAAAACCGCGGGAGCATTGCAGAGACCGAAGGGCATTATGAGGTATTCGTAATGCCCGCTCCTGGTGTTAAACACAGTTTTCCATTCATGGCCCTCCTTCATCTGTACAAAATTGTATGCCCCTTGCAGGTCGAGCTTGGTGAACACCTTGGACCCTTTAAAATTGATTGAATAGCTTGGTAGTAAGTGGAATAGGGTAGGTGTTTTTGACCGTGATACAGTTGAGCCCCCTTTAATAGATACAGGGTCTCAGTTCTCCACTCTTTTTCTTCACGAAGAAGAATCTGATCCCAGCAGGAGAGGAGGACTTGTGCACAAACCCCCGGGACACCACATCTGCAACATACTCCTCCATAGCCGTATTCTCCACAACACAAAGAGGGTAGACTCTACCTCGAGGAGGTATGGCATCCAGTTGCAACTCAATAGTACAATCGGATGGGCGGAGAGGCGGTAGCTCACCAGCTCTACCCTTATCAAATACATCCTAGAACTCTCTGTACTCCTCAGGCAGAGAAGAGACCGGGGATGTGGTTAGCACCTTCACCACTTTTGGTGAATGTGGGATTGTGTCTGTGCATCCATGGATAACTGTAACGATTTTTCAAGACACTCAGACCAGCAGGTTAGAATAAAACACAGTTTTATTAAAAAATAAAGAAGAAAGATCAACCTCTATAGGCAACACAGAATAATAGTGAGAATTTGGCTACATATGCCTTCTCAGGCCCAGTATACAGATGCAAGAACAATACATATACTCTCACAGGACAGGCACAGAATAGCAAGGGTACTCAATGGTTAAGTACAAATAATCAATCAGTCTCTGTTGTGGTGTTTGGCACGCCCAAGGTGGTAATGAGGCAGCAATTGGTGTTAGATGATACAACACCTTAAGTCCATAAGGTTTAGATAGCTGCTTAGGCAGAACAGGAACTGAGGCCAGAATACTGGAGAGTAGTTTCAGCCAATAGCCCCCACGGGCATAATAACAGAGACAACTTACACTGCAAGAGCTTGAGCCAATAGCCCCCCACGGGCGTAATAATGGAGACAACTACACTGCAAGAGCTTGAGCCAGGAGCCCCCACTGGCATAATAACGGAGACCAACTGTAATGCAATAGCTTGAGCCAATAGCCCCCACGGGCCTATTACCGGAGACAACCTGCACTGCAAGAGCTTGAACCAATAGCCCCCACGGGTGTAGTAACAGAGACTTATGGTAGAGCAAGAGCTTGAGCCGATAGCCCCCACGGGTGTAGTAATGGACACAACCTGCGTTGCAAGAGCTTGAGCCAATAGCCCCACCGGGCGAGTAACGGAGAGTAACATTGTAAGAGCTAGAGCCAATAGTGCCCCCCGCAAGTGCTGTAACGGAGACCGACTACACTGCAAGTTGACAAGATGAGCCGCCGTCTAAACAAGGCTCTCAACGCGGCCGGCTCAACAGATGTAGCGGATGATCGGCAACGGCTCTGCAAGTGTTAAAGAAGGCTCAGATAATGGAGACAGCAGCTCTGCAATTGTTAATGGGAGCTCAAGGATCAGACACACAGCTCTGCAAGTACAACCGGAGGCTCAACAAACGAGGGCACCGCTCTGCAAGTGCTAAGGGAGACTCAGCAACGGAAGCACAGCTCTGCAAGTGTTAATGGAGACTCAGCAATGGAGACACAGCTCTGCAAGTGTTAATGGAGGCAATCACGATCAGCCCTGCCACAAGTACAGCGAAAGTCAGAATGTTGCCTCGGCGACTCCAAGCAGCAGGAAGCAGGAACGATGGCATGGTCAGTAGCAACCCGGTTCAGGTCACAGAGCAGGAAGTCAGCCAGGCCGGGTCAGATCACGGAGGAGGGTTCTCAGACAAGCCAGATCAGTCACAAGCAGGAACTTCAGCCAAGCCGGGTCAGATCACGGAGCAGGAACTCAGGAGCGTAGTCAAAACAGGCCAAATCGGTACACAGGAATCAGGAACACTGGAACACAGCAACAGCAACACGGGCTTCAGGAACACCACGAAAGGGCACCTGACAGGTGCCAATGGCCAGGCATAAAAAGGTCACAAGGGGCGGGCCAAACAGGCTCAGCCAATAGGAGTGCACCACAAGCGAGAGTGACAGAAAAAGATCACGGGCACCGTGATAATAATCTAGGACCACAGGACAGTGAGGATCACCTGGAATTGTAAAGTTTTGTGATGGAGAGTCCCTACAGCCATAGACAAAGGAGCGGTTTCATGGGTGACCTGCGGTGGCTGTAGGGGTCTGCCATCAATCAACTCAATGGAGGGCTAACGCAAACTGGTCCATGCGCTTGTCTACCTGGTCCAGTCTGAAAAAAATTCCATGGATTGCCTGCGCCATCTGAGTTCATGGCCCTTCTGTACTGTTAGGGACCAGGAACCAGACAGACACAAAAATGTAAAGTGCAAAACACCTTTATTAAAATAACAAAAGCAAACAAAGCATAATCTTGATCCAGAAGCATAAACCATCAGCCAAGCCGGGGTCAGGAATATGGAGATCAGCAATATCAGGAACAAGCCAGGAGTCAGGAACCAGAAGGGACATCAGAGGAAGCCAGGTCAGGCACAGGAAATCAGGAACTTAGAAGAATGCACTTACAGCCCGAAGCAAACACAAGGACAATCAGGTAGTGAGCCAAGCTGCTTTAAATACCCTGGGAGGGTTGGCTGATAGCAGTCATGTGAGCAAACACATAGTGGTCAGCTGATTCAGCCTGATTCAGCAAAGGGAAGGTAGCAGTAATGGATAGCAGAGCACTGGATAAGCTCAGACAGTAGACTCAAGCAGCAGAGTTAGAGTAGCTCAGCCAAACCTGGACAGGAGGACATTTGACAATGGCCAGTGGCCCTGGCCAACATGACCTGCTGGCATTAGGCCAGTAGGGCAGTTTTTTCTCAGGGCATGTGCTTTAAAAATACAAAACATGATAAAAAAATACCAAAAACTCAAAACATTTGGGGGGTTTGTTTCTAACAAGCTTGAGTCCTATAAATCAATGTTTCCTTAGGTCTTGTGCCAAACAAGCTAAAGTCCTACAAATCAATGTTTCCTCAGGGCTTGGTCCTCTAACAACAAATCTAACAAATCACACTCTATAAATTCAAGTATCAGTCCACCCTAGTGGCAGCTTATGTCAGGAGGTTCCTGTCTCCATCAGTTTACATACAAATTTCTTATTTTATTTTATTTATTTATCTTTTTATCAACTGTACCCCCCCAATACCAGTCAAACCCCGCCCAAAAACAAATTACCTGTTCAACTGATTTATTTCCCAGACTCCACCCACCAACAGAGGCACCCTCCTCAGACTCTTTTTATACCATGTACACCCCTTTTTAATTGTATTTAGGGTTTATTTTTTATTAACTGCCCCCAATCCCAGTAAACAAACCTCCCCAAAAAATATTCCCTGTTCAACTGATTATTTATCCACACCCCACCAACACAGGCACCCTCATGCACCTTTTATACTATGACTGAGAAATTAAATAATATTTGTTACATGTTGTATGTAAATTCAAGGTTCCCATTGATTTCAGTGGAATGAGCTAGGTGAAAAAAGTGGGAAAACTGCACTTTTCGCAGGAAATTATTTGCCAAATGGGAAGTGCCATTAGTTGCCAATTTCAGTTTAAGGCAAAAGTTTTTGCCCATCCCTATATACCACCTGCTCCAGCACCACCCTCACTCTCTCATCACCAGTCTCTTGCTGCTCTATGGGACTGGTTAGGGATAATAAATGTGACAAAGGATGCCCTGCTGTCACTGTTGCCACCTTCTCAGAAAAAGACACGCTGTCAGATGTAGCAGCAGACACAGGTAGCTTACATGTACTGCTCATAATGCTAGTGTCTTGGCTCTGGACTTGTCTATCCCTGAGCTTGAACCACTAACCTTTGGGTTGTTGGTCTTGTGACTTACATTGCTTCCACCAGAGGACCTTCCATCTGCAGGCTGTTCTGTAGCAGCATTTTACTTTAGCCTGACACGTCATGGTTAATGACCTCCAGTTGTACCTTGTTTAGAGACTATTTAAAACAGCCTGTCCGAGCTTCCAGTGCTCAGTTATCACTGGTAGTGAAGATTCAGTTTCCTGCTTCTTGTTTACTGTATTTGAATCTCCAGTAGACCTAGGCTTGTACCTTGAGTTTGCTTGAAAGCCACCTTTCTCAACCTCAGCTTGTACCTTGTTTGAGTTCCTCATCTCTCATCTTGTATCCTGTATCCTGACTTCACTTGACCTCCACTTGCCTTCACTTATTTGCTTGCCTTGACTACTGCTCAGTCTCTCACTCCAGTATATCTGCTTTCACCAGACTACAAGTGTACCTATCCTGGACTGACCCCTGGCTCAATCAGGAGTGCGATATCTGGCTTTGCAGCCAGTAGCTTTAATACAGTTATGACCGCAGCAATGGTACAATGGTTTCTGGCTCCAATCCCCAGCCTTGCATTCAAGCATTGCTTGCTCTGCAGAGATTCAGTGAACCTTATGCTTTTTATCAGTCTTTCATTCTGCCAATGGTATTCAGTTTCATGTATTCCTGACAGCCAGCCAGCTCTGCCTTCTTTAATCTAGTTCCTCACAGATTTTGATTTTTATGTAGTGACAAACTGCTTGTGTCCTAGTATTTAGACTATACTCTTACAATCAAAAATGGATACACAGATACTTCCCTTGTATTCATCTTGGACCCCTGTAATATGCAATAATTTTGACACTTAATTATTGCTTGTCCATTTAAGGATAGTATGATTTATTCTCAGGGGTAGAGATAGGGGACATCTCTGTGATGAATACACTACTGTATCTTCTAGCATTAGTAGTGAATGCTGATACAGGATCAAATATTTCCTTTCTACTCTTCCACAAGTTCCAATCGATGGTCTGATTATGGGACTTGGCTATAAACTATGCTGTTGAGACTATGGCTGGATAGGGAAATGTGTACCTTTGCGAGCATTCCCCTATCTATGCCCTCCCATGTTTGATCATTATGTACATTTATTTTATCATTGAATTTTCTGAATTAAACTTTAGCAATGAGAGGGTTAACAAACCTTCATTGCTCATTTCATTTGTGTTGTCTATGTTAATTACTTATATGGACCAAGATCCACTACTTTGTGCTCATATTGTATTCACTGGTGCAAATTTAAGCAGAAAGAGTTAATGTTCAGGCAGTTAGCAGGGTGCTCAATTAAGCAGACAGGGCCAAAGACTTTAAAACCAGGAATTCTGAGCCATTTTTTTATCCTTTTAGAAAGCCGACACAAGGCGAAATGATCGTCAAGGTTACTGGCCACACAACATGTATGTCAGTTTTTGTGCAGTCTAAGTGCTTTGAGCCACTCTTTATAGTTACTTACTCTTTCTCTAGTTTTTCAGCCTGTATCAGTCATTTGCCCAGCAGTGTCCTTTACCCAATTATTTTTGTGGACTTAACCACTGGGGTGCATAAAGTGAGAGACTCGCATTTTTCAGATGATCACCTTTTGTGGCCAGGGTTAGCTCTGTCAACACTAGCCAATGTTAGAGAGGTAGGGATAGGAAAGAAATCAGTGTGATTGGCTTTGATGAGTGCAGCACGGGCAACTGAACTTGAAGAGACCAGGTATATTATATAAACAACACTGGAGCTCTGGAGCCAGGCAATCATAACTAATGTGATTAGCATGACTGGTCTATATGTGCGCAGTAAGTGTAATTAAATTGGAAGCGATCAAGTATATCACATCAGTAATCCTGGATTACTAAAGCCAGGTAACTTTGGAAAGTGTCAGAGATTTAACTGACCAGATATATTCTATGGCATTACAGAGCTTCAGACAGATTATTATCAGCAGTAATTGTTGCTCTCATTACGATCACACTAGTAAGCATATTCACATATGTGCGGGTAAATAACTTATAACTGATCTTGGAGGTTTATAAGAGTGATTCTCAAAATGCTATGGGTATAATGGCGTAAATCTGCCCTGATACTCTCCATAAACTGACTTGGTAGCACCAATAGACTGCCTGTTTATTTTAAATTTGCTTGCTGATTTTATGAGAGTTTAATTAAAGATATTTTTGTTATTATTTTTTATTTATTTGCTTTTACCCATTGAAGTACACACACACCCAGTCCATCCCATCGGTCTACAGAATATAGAAGTGGGTTTGGTGCTGCATAAGATTTGTCCTCTGTCTTTTCATATAGTTCCCCACATCGCAAGGGATGATGTAAGAGGTCTGGGTATTACTGACTCAGAGGTATGTGGCCTCCCTTTAATGCTGGTGCTGACGACTTCCTCCTCTAACTCTGTATCAACAGCATCAGGGTCCATCCAAATTTCTCTGTTTCTCGGCCCCTTCAGCTCTCTTTCCTGCCTATTCTACACCATGCTACATAGCAGGAAATTCTGAGCTTTTATTGAATGGGGGAGCGTAGTTTCATCTCCATTGGAAAATATAGGTGGAAAATGGAATCGTTCTGGTGGAAAAAGTAGTAGTGTCAGTGAATGTGAATTTCCGTGGAAAAAAAAGTGGAACATTTTTATTTTTCAGTGAAAATTGCTACAAAAAAAAAATCTAATTTTTGTCCATCCCTATCGGTTTCCTGTGGTGCCCCGAATTCAAGGAAATTTGGAGCATTTCAGGAAGCTTATGAGATTAAATTTTGGGACAAACCAGTTGCACAATAGGGAACATTAAATGATCAAAATTCTAACTCCTTAAGGACCATGGACATGCAAGGTATGTCACAACTTTTTATTCCATGAAGTGACAGTCCTGGCATGTCATGAGTTTAATGATCACAGTGTGCCTGAGTGTATGCTGTGATTATGCCAGGACATTGTATCCGACTGTTCCAAGACTGGAGCAGTCAGTTTCAGTCTCTCTCTCTCAGTGAGCTGGTACAAGTGATGTGATCCCTCACATATACTAGCTCTGCCAATAAAATGGCCCTGGTCCTCCTGTGCACAAACCTCCTGGTCTTTAATGAGATAAATGTTTTTTTTAACCCATTGAATGGTAAAGAGGTCTCCAAAGCAATGTCTTCTCTTTTGCTTCCTGAGTGACGACCTTGGCCTTGAAAAGGTAAAAAAACTGCAATGTTCAAACCCTTAATTGTTTATGATAGAAGGTGCTAGTGTTAACATGTTTAATGCTTTGTAGAATGTAGATTTGTGTTTCTTGTATTCAAAACTAATTTGAGAGTCTAGTTATCTTCCAAGTGATGTGGAAGGAGAAGCAGGCAGTAACAAGGTCAGTCTGTCAGACAGCTCAATCTTTTGATTGCTGGGTTCAGAGAACTGAGATGACTTAGGCTGGCCAGTGCACATCAATGAATAACCGTGGAAAGAGTATCTGCATGCTGTATTTTCATAACAATTAACTTTTATTAGATTCCTTTCCTGGTGATGTAGAACAGTGATTCCAAAAATATTACTGACCTAGAGGAAGTAAAAATAAACAAAAAACAATGAAGCAACTTTGCAACAGAAGCCCCAATGCAGCAGATATTATCAAGTGCTGTGGACAACAATTTGCACTAGAGAAAGAGAGGGAAACCAGAAGAAGTACAGGTATCTCTTTAACTTATAGTCACACACCAGAAGGGTTTAAACATCAAAGTTATGAGGACCAACAGTACACCTTACAAAACCATTGGATAGCTGAAACTGAGTCAGGTATAGTGCCATATTCAGTAAGTTATAAAGGTGCAATTTTGGTGACAAATAAACATTTCTAAAATTCCCTTTGATTTAAACACGGCTTTTAAAGCAACAGAACCTTTTTTTGGCAATTACATATTTTGCAAGTGCATAATATGTAAAATCAAATTGACAAACTTTTGCCACTTCTGTCAGCCTCTGAATACAGAGTACAGAACCCATCTTGTTGAAGCTTAATACCTTGTGGTTACCTTACTAACACAATAAACTGTATGTAGGAAGCTTAGAAGAATAGAACAGCTCAACCTTCTCTAAGTGCAAGTGTAATAACAAGGATCAGCAAATATCATTCCCCAAAGTAATGGGTACTCACGTGGGATAGAGTCTTCTCCTGCTTCTTGGATTCAAGCATTGACTGGATCTGAACTCCAGTCATGGTCACCCTCCTTGATAGACTTCGTACCTCATTAGGTTTCCAGTCAGTCCTCCTGGTCACTTGTCCCAATTTTTAGGGCACTGAGTACCGTAAGGAAAATAACAATAGAGGGGATTGGATGTATATTACAAGGAATGCACTAGGCAAATGTATAAATCTCATTTTATTTAAAAGAAGATATATATATATATATATATATATATATATATATATATATATATACTATATAAAAGAACCATGTATGATTAGCCTATACACACAAAGTGTTTCGTAGTGTCCGCATTACCTAGAGAAGGGATCACAGACAGAAAAATATCATGCCATGTATAGAAAATCTCAGTATTAGATTTATGACCATTCAATGCACACCACTGCTGTGCTGTCTCTGACCTTTAACCCTCTGAGTGCCAGAGAGGTATCAAAGGGTTTTAACCGATCAGAGTTTGCAGAGTCTGTTTTAGAGAGTGTGTATGTGTGTAGGTATTTTTTTTTTTTGTTAGGTCCTTCTGTTAAAGCAGAACTTTCACATTGTATAAAGTTGCCCTCCAATAATTAACCATATGGCGACTAGCTTCATAATAGTTCAATTAGATCGCAAAAGAACCTGATTCTAAAGTAATCCTTAATCTTTGGAGTCTGGAAGCCAGGAATCAGCGCAGACATCTTGTCTTAGGGACGTCTGCGCGCCTGCACTGTCATTCCCGGTCTCCTCTAGGAGGCATTGCATGATTGCACTGTGCCGAAATGCACCAGAAGGGACTGACAGCTCAAGAGCGCAGACTGCACTAAAGCAAGAGGTCTAAAGATTACTTCAGAATCAGGTACTTCTGAGAGCTAATAGGACTATTATGAAGCTAGTTGCCATATACCTAATTATTGGAGGGCGACTTTATAGAAGGTGAAAGTTATGCTTTAAACAATTTAAGAGCCATGTACTCCTAAGGTAAAGTCTCTCTTTAGTAGGGGACACTTAAAAACATGCACACTATGGAAATGGTTTTATTTCAGCCATGCAATTAGAAAATGTAACATGTAAAATGTTACTATGTATGTAACATTTTTCCCCATTCAAAAGGGGAGGTATGATGTTCAATCCCTACTACAAAACATTTTACAGAATAGAAGGTTTTTGCTCATCTTGTTTCTTACTTTAAATAACTGTGTTGTCCTTTCTACAAGACTGATAGTAAACAATTTCAAATTGGGTCTCAGGACTGAAGTTAAATGTAATAAATTTAAAACATTTGTATCATTTTGAAAGTGTTCCATGGTACTATTTATATTATAGTAGTATGGAAGCCCGTTGTAACGGTTTGTTCGACACATAGGCACAGTAGGTTTGGATAAAACACAATTTTATTAAACAATTAAGATCACAATAACCTTCACAGGTCCTGTAATATACACTTAATGTAGTACAGCCACTAGACAGGTTACACAGAGGTAATCCCACACAGGTCCAGTATAAGTAAAGAGTCCATAGAACAATATACTGACACAGGTCAGGCATATCTTGTGAGAGTCCCAGTATATCGGCATTGCATGGGTTAATAGCAGACAGAGAATGTTGACAGGCCGTTGTATGGTAAGGCCTTTTAAGGAGCTCAAACAGATGTGAGAGCTTTAGTACGAGTAACGCCCAAGAATATGGATACCAGACAATTGTGGACTGCCTTAGCAGTAACGGAGGCTGATCAACTTGAGCACTGCCATAGCAGTAACGGAGACTAGGCAATGTGAACACTGCTGTAGCAGTAATAGAGACTGAGTGACTTAGACACTGCCATAGCAGTAATGGAGACCAGGCAACTTGAGCACTGCCATAGCAGTAACGGAGACAGAGCCACGTGAGCACTGCTGTAGCAGTAACGGAGACTAGGCAACTGGATACTGCCGTAGCATTAACAGAGACTAGGCAATTGGATACTGCCGTAGCATTAACGGAGACTAGGCAACTGGACACTGCCGTAGCATTAACAGAGACTAGGCAACTGGATACTGCCGTAGCATTAACGGAGGCTGAGCAACTGAGCACTGCCGTAGCAGTAACGGAGACTAGGCAACTGGACACTGCCGTGGCAGTAACGGAGACTAGGCAACTGGATACTGCCATAGCATTAACGGAGACTTGAGCAGCCTGAGCACTACCGTAGCAGTAACGTAATCTGAGCAACTCACCCTCAGAGGCACCCAACCTGGAATGGTTCCGTAAGGCAACCAATATGAATGTCGCTGGGGCGACACGGAGGCAACTGAGACCAAACTGCACAGCTGCCCACAGACAGCAAAAGATAAGCACTACCCTTAACCGGAGACAGGTCAGGGCATGTAGAGGAGGCAGCAGCCCAACTGGGCGGAGTCACACAGAACAGGAATGTAGAACAATACAAGTTGGTACACGAAGCAGGAACGTCAGCCAATCCAAGTCGGTACACAGAGCAGGAACGTCAGCCAAGCCGGGTCGGTACACAGGAGATGAGAAGCAGAATGGTCAGGCAGTCCAGGTCAGTGCACAGGCAGGAAACTAGATGCAGAGTTGTCAGGCAGGCCGGGTCGATACACTGAGAGCACACAATAATCAGGAACAAGAGCTTGTACTGGAACAACATGAAAGGGCACCGGAGATGTGCCAGAACCCAGTATTTAAGGACAATACTGGGCGGGTCAATCACAGTTCAGCCAATAGATGTAAATCAGGAGTGTAGACTGACAGAATGTCGCCGAATAGCACGGGCACCATGATACCCGTATACACGGGCTAAAGTGCACCCAGCTGCCCGGCTGCTGCCCCGGAGCCGGGAGCAGAAACATGACGTGAGCCTTCCGGAGCAGGGCAGTGTGTTTGGCGAGTCTCTACTGTGCATGACTGCGGTCATGCGCAGTAAAGACTTGCCAAACTCGCTGATCCTTAGCGGGGAGCTCCAGACGGCTCACGGCAAAGCTCCCTGTGTGCAAAACCACACATGCACAGTAGAGACTCTCTACTGCGCATGTACTGTTACGGCTCCCAGTGAGCGACACATTCTATCACTTTATGTTATGATCAATTTGCAGTTTTCCCTATTTAAGTGCCAGGGATTGTGCAAAGCTATACAAGGCAATTCTTGGCACACCATTTTGGCACTCAAACGGTTAATGTGGGATTCTGTCAATCTTTCTGAATGAATATATAACAAATCCTGCATCTACTCATATTACATTTATAACTAATTTTTATCCTATTGCATGTTTTCCATTCCAGTATAAATTATTTTGCTTTTACTTAGATTAAGGGACACTATAACAAAGTGAGTGGAGCAGTTATGGGCTAAATCATTTTCACTCTAGGGATAAGGTGACAACATATCACTTTCAGTCCAGGATGCTTGTAGAAATTCCATTCTGTAGAACTGCAGATAAATCAGTGCAACCCTGCAGTGTGTGTTTTTATAACATGCTGGAAAGTAAGTATTCCCCAAATTCCAATTGATTTAAATTGCATTTTTAACCACTTTTATGTGGAAGTCTAAAAACAAAAGGCATTATAGTCATTTGTGGAAAATGAAGAAATCAACAAGAGGCGCTCCTAGTGTATTATCTTCAACCACAAACAGGCTAACTTAGATTTCTTGACCAGTAATAGGACCTATCCTTACAAAAGTAATGTCCAGAATAGCACTTTTGTGCTTTATGGAAATCACACTGAAGGGTTATTTATACTGTCCCCAACACATTTAAACTGGTTCTTCACTGGCTATGTTTATTTTTTTTATATGGGCTGCTCCTCAACGCATCCATCAGGAAAAAATACATAAAAGGAAAACACACAAGAGGGAGCCTAATAGTGACTGTTAACCAACTAAATGCTGGATGCCACAGTGATATCAGAATACTCACAATTATGGTGGTTGACAGGGGCATATACCTCCTAACAACAAATCATGCTTGCAGAGATTTTAGCCTGTCTTTACTTGGGTGAATAAGGAAAATACTGGAAATGAGATGAGGTGCTGGTCCAAATCTTCATATGTAGTAAATTAATTTAATATAAATAAATTAACCCCTTAAGGACCCATGACATGCCAGGACCATCATAGGTAAACTTTCAATAAGGACCCATGATGGTCCTGGCATGTCATGGAATTCAGGGCTCCCAGTGTGGCTGCACGCCATTCGGGGAGCCCTGAATCAAATCGGCAAAAAAAAAAAAAAAATGCGCTGTGGTCTTTAACTGCCTGCCACGCTGCAATTACTTATTAATGTGCCAAAATTATGTTTGGCAGGTAAACTTTCTCAAGAACAATGGATATTGCACAAGACAAAAGCAAAACATTTTTTTTTCATTTCTTTATATTAAATTAATTTTCTACAAATGAAAATTTGGAGCAGCACCTCATCTTTTTCCAATATATTCCTTGTTCACCTGAGCAGAGACAAGTTAAAATCTCTGGAAATATGATTGATTGTTAGGAGGTATATGTCTCTTTCAACCACCATGATTGTGAGTATTCCCATTATCACTGTGGCATCCAGCATTTAGTTGGTTAACAGGAACTATTGGGTGCCCTCCTGTATGTTTTCATTTTATGCTAGTCATTTGCTTTTCTCCTACCTTGAATTGTTTTCCGATAACCAGTCATTCCCAACTCCATGCTCAAGGGTGCCTAACAAGCCAGGATTTCCCCGATTGTCCACAGGTGAGTTAACCCTTTGAGTGTTGGACAGACCTCTGGCAATCAAAAGGGTTCAATAAATGTCTAACTCAGCCGTGCACAAGCAGGGAAATCCTAAACACATGGCCTGATAAGGCAACCACATATTCCTTTAAATGAGAGATGCTTATGATAATCAGTGCATCTCTGCAGTGTGTTTTTTTATAAGCAAACCTGATTTAAAGGGATATGTGGCCACCTTAGCCCATATGTATAGGGTTAGGGACCACTGCTTTAACCCTTTGAATGCCAGAATGGTACAGAATGCATTGCTTTGCAATGCATTCCGTACCACTCTGGCACTCAAAGGGTTAACACCTTGAATGCAAGATGCGTCATAATGCATAGGAGATATCTTTGGGGTTTACATTACATCTTTCTGGTGCTGAATTTGTTTATCATTATTATTTGTTTGAATAACTACAACTCTGGCCTGCATTGTTATGTAGATTTATCATGGCAGTACGTGATATTCATCTGTCTAAACAGAATAATTTAGAGGCTTATGTTCAAATCAGTATTGGATTAATTCTGGGGGACACCATCTGCTTTATGGGTGCATATACAAATTCCAAAAATGTTCATGATTTAAATGGAACTTTTAATGCTAGAGAGACCTAGCATTTAAGGAGTTAAACTAAGGTGGCAGCATATCCTTTAACTCATGGATGCTTATGAAACCCTAATTCTGCCGGACAGCACAGGATTCAGTGGGTCCCTGCAGAGAGGGAGGGAGAGAGAGAGAGAGAGGGGGAGAGAGAGAGAGAGTGTGTGTGTTTGTGTGTGTGTGTGTGTGTGTGTGTGTGTGTGTGTGTGTGTGTGTGTGTGTGTGTGTGTGTGTGTGTTTTAACCATTTGAGTGCCAGAGAGGTATGCAGCACATTATGCTGCAATGCCTTGGACACCTATCTTGCGCTCAGTGGGTTTAAGGGATATGTGGGTCAACTGGTCACCTTAGTAATGAGTCCCATTTAAAAAAAAAAGGAATTTGCTTTTGTCCCCTAGGGTGCTACTTGATTTGCCTCGGAATTGCTGCACTTCTCTTTTGAACATAAAGTCCGGAATGTATAACTGAAGTGCATGTATAACTAAACTGGCCAGATTTGGCATTAAATATAGGACACATAAAGAACACACAATGCAGTGTTGCACTGATTCCTGTGCAGTCCTGCAGAATAACAGTTTCATATATGTCCTACATTTAGCAGGATATCTAGTCACTCTATGGTAAGGTGGTCAGACTTCCCTTTAACCCAGGACACATATGGAAAATACACACTGCATGGCTGCTTTGATTTTAGTGCGCAATCCTAAAATATGCCTATTTCCTATGTCTCCCCTGTTAAAGGGGAGGTCTGGTCAGCTTACTGTATGGATGAGTTCACAGTAGAGGCTGAATCACAGTGATTCAAGCACATGAAAAAAAACCCCAATAAATTGGTAATGCAGCTTGTTGCAGCTTTTGGTCCAACTGTGTTATCACAAGGACATTTAATTTTACTTTATTTCTGTGGTGTTGCAGCAAATATCACAGGTTGACATGATTATTGTGAGATGTTGAAGCTGCAATGTAGAATCTGAAGAAAAGCATCATGGGTAGAAAAGTAAAGCTTTATTAGATTCAAATTGCAGTGGAAAATGCATGCTAATCAAATATTTTTTTAGGGAGATTTGATATACATTTTCAACATCTATTATTATATATATTATTATATATATAAAAGGCCAGATGTATGTTTGTCCGATGCAGTCATGCGCAGTAGAGACTCCAATGCAGTCATGTGCAGTAGACACTGCCCGAACGCTTGGCCCGTGTACACAGGCTTTTACACTAGTATCAAATAATTCATCAGTGTGAACTTATGCTGCTAATCATTTTATTTTATGAAACATGTACAGCCTTTTATCTAAATTAATACTACTGAAAAGGAAATAAATATTAAATTAGGTCTACAGTGCATTGTTTCTAGCATCCAAGGGGTTAAAGCATTTTGAGGATTTTAAACTCAGATGATGTCATGTCATCTGAATGAAATTGGTGCTTTATCAGCTCTACAGACTCTATTAAGCATGAAACAGTTAAACTAGTTAGCTGCAAGCTTTGTTGTATATTTGCTGATTAATAATTTATTTCAGCATTTTTATTTTCAATAGGCCATTTATAGAGTAATGTAATAATTTCCTGCAGTTCTTATCATAGATTGACTAGTTTCTGTAAGAAAGCAAAGCACCCATGTTAACATAAAAGCGTTCATTGTGATGAAGTAAGCCAGCGGATAGCACTAAATTGATCTACAAAATTATTTTTATGATAATAATCTATACTTTCCTCAGACTACACAGTTGGAGACTCAATACCAATATGTCAATGAGCAAATTAGATTCACTTCTTATGGTTTGTTGCAGGCTTTTGAAAAATGTAAAAAAAAAAAAATCAAATTGCTTTTGCACTCAAATATATGTATCCTTTAAAAATGTAGCAGTGCTTCAAATTATTTTGTGTTTGATTTTATAGTAGAAAAATGCTTGCTAAATCTCTGGAAACAGTCTTTAACCCCTTGGATGTTTGAAAAGTCTTCCATGTATTGCAAAGCAATGTGTTGAAGATGCCATGGGGTTAAGGAGGCAAGATAATATTTTGTAATGAATAGGTTTCTGACTAAAGCATTTTGTTATACATGGTAGTCAACTGTTGACCCACCAGCTGATAGAAACTACCATAATCCCCAGTCAGCTAACGCAGTTATGCTTCCTTCCCTGTAACATTATCCTCCTCTCACTCCTGTTTTGTGGCTAGACCTCACTACACCCTTACTTTATTCCTATACTGAATCAAGCCATTTAACTTTTCCCTACTGCAACCCAATGACATCTTTCCACTCTCCCTCCTCAAAATTTCTCCATGATACTTTCAGATGAATATCTGGCCCTACAGTTCCTTATTGTAAAGGTATCAGTGGACACCCCTTCTGGGTATCCCCATCGGTCGTTGCTTCCTTTAATCCTGAGCAAGACTGCTCCGCTGGAATATCGCAGTTAACCCCAAGCACCAGGTATGACCAGTGTAAGGGTTAGAATAAGAAAAACTCTTTATTGAATGAAAGACACTGCTTATATACACTTCCAGAGACTCTTATCAGGATCAGAATGTAAATTAGGGCTTGGAACAGTGTTGCTATGCTTGACCAATCAGGGAATCCCTTATTAAGATAAGAATACAAATTAGGGCATGAAAAAGGGACATTTTAGCTGGACCATAATAAGCTCCCGTGATTGGTCAAGGAAGCACAACAGGAGTCAATCAACATCCCAATTATTCCTTAGCACAAGTTACACAGACATGGAGTATAATGTAATCAAGCCAGGGTGCTGGGCTTCCTTTATTTTCTCTACACTCATGCTCCACACTGCCAAATCCCTTTACAGAACTTATGATATACCACCACACACACGCTATTACATTATACCACACAATATATAAAACAATGAGCAATATTTCAAATGTTATAGTCTTGGAGAACGTCACCACATGTCCCTGTGCTGATTCCCCCCACAGGTGTCCTAAATCACTCCACCTGATCACACAGGGTCAGGGGCCTGGGAAGCAGAGAAAGAGCTTCCCCAGGAGTGGAGCCCATAGTCTGTAGGAAGGGGGCTGGCTCCCAGGCCCCTCCAGGAGCCAAGAGCCTGGTGGTTTCTGTGACACTTATATTGACACTTATATTGTGTCAAAATCTGTGGCAGGGCCACTCAGCAACTTTGAACACAGAGCGGGATGTTGAAAATAAAAGTGGAGGAATTCTGGAGCAAACCTGTTTCATTATAGGGGAGAACAAAACATTCCAAAATCCCCATTGATTTAAGTGGGGGTTTTAACCCCTTCGCGTCCACTGACGTGCCAGGACCGTCACATCGGTCCGGCACTTAAGGGCCAGTGACGGTCCTGGCACGTCATGGAATTCAGGGCATGCTGCACGGGGATCCCTAAATCGGCTGCTTAAAATATTTTTAAAAAATGCCCCATGGTCCTCAAGTGCCGGCCGTGCATGCACACGCCAGTCGTTAAGGGGTTAAGGTCTTGAATTCTAGTGAAGTGTTCAATACACTGCTTTCCCTCTCTTGCATTTAAGGGGTTAAAATCCCAACTTTAATGGGAAATTTTAGTGAAGGGTTTGCCTCAGAATTCTTCCAGTTTTATTTTGGACATATGGACCTATTACACCATTTGCATCAGTCCCTCACTCCTATAAATTATAAGCTGTAGAGAATATGGTCCATCTGTTTACAAGGCTTTTCAATGTTGATTGTAAACATTGTTGTATATTGCACCTCCTGTACATTGTTCTGTTGTTTTGTTTAGCAATTGAACAGTGCTGGAAAATCTGCTGGAGCTTTACAAATAAACGAAAGTCATAATAATAATAGCTACAAACTGCTGAAGATCCAGCAATTAACTATACTTACGTTGTTAATTATGTTCTTCTACAAATTTCTATGGGCAAGCAAATAAAGTTAATTAATGTGAAAACAAATATATACCAATTAAAACAACTTATAAAAACAACACTTATTCTATGGTAGGAATGTTAACTCCAAATGTTCTGGATAGTGTCATCAGATTATCCATTTAAATCTTAACACATGAAAAATGCATGGCTACACTGGAACCATTTGCAGCACAGTACTAATATCTGTAACCATACATCATGTATTTCACATTAAAGGGATAGTAATGTTTCATAATAAAAGCAGCTCTAATTAATCATCATAGTATTTGGACTTTGGAGAGTATTATTTCAATTCTGTCAGAGTTGAAGTTCAAGAGTAATTCAATGTCAAAGTATCCCCCTCCCGCCCCTTTTACTGATGTAACACTGCTCAGCCAGAGCAGAAGGGAGGTGCCCAGGTAGATTGCAGAGTGGGACAATCTTCAATTAAGGGAAAAACCTGAAAAACGTTTCAAGGGGGGCAGGGATTTCATTGTTCTCATAGGAAGAAGAGTGTCCCCATCTGTTATCTGTCTGTTCTATGGACTGCATTCCACATCTGAGAAGAGATGGCTTACACTTGGTAAAAGGGGCGGGAAGTAAGACTTTGCATGGGAGTATCTCTCAACCCATAAAGGTTTGAGAGATAAGACTTCTATTGCCTACAAAATAAAATAAAGATAAAACAAAGTATTACCATCCCTTTAAAGAGATGATATACTGATGGAGAGATCGCCAGTGGATTGTCAAACAATACATTTTGCAACATATCTAGGCCTCAATTGAAATGTGCCTGGTAAAACAGCAGGTAGGGCAAAATTGGCATAATGTGCTAACGAATCTAGTTAATTGCCATACCAACTGAAAACACAATGAACTTGGGCCACCGAACCTGACTTGTGGCCAAATGTCCTTCATGTGTTTTTCATTCCTAAAACCCACTCTAAATAGTCTGAATGATAGGAACATGAAAGGAAAAGAGCTAACGATTTGTGCTTGACACACTGTCAAGCACCGAGCATGAGCTCAACACACAGTCACCATCCCGAACACTAACCCTACACCACCCCTAATACTGAAATGCAACAATAATAGCCCTAACACTAACCTAACACCCACAACTGTAACCTTACTTTTCATCCACTGTCCATCTTCTTCTGTCATCTTCCATCTTCTAACACCCACAATTGTAACCTTACCTTTCATCCACTGTCCATCTTCTTCTGTCATCTTCCATCTTCTTTCTTCCTCTTTTCTTTCATCTTCTGTCTTATTCTCTTCTGTCCTCTTCATTCCTGTATCACATATTTACCTGAAAAGTAAACAAAAAAATGTGAAATATGCTCCAAAAACAAAATCTTCCAATATGTGCACTGGTTATCCCAAAGAGTTCCATACCTCTATGACACACATAGGGTTAAAGTAATGCATCTATTCCAAGTCCAAGCACAACAATATTCTCCCAAATCGAAAAATAAGTGTCCCAATACATTTCCCTAAAAAAGATTTGTCTTTCAAAATCAAAAAATAAAGGCTTCTGTGAAAAATATCACATATGGTACATTGGAATAAATAAATAGTTTTGGGCTCTGCCACTGTTAGTGGTGACAGGAAGTGAGGCTGACAACCCCCCTTGTTACCTTTCGAGATGATGACCGAGCCAGTGTGTGGGATATTTGAACAGAGGCTGGTTATTATATTGCCAGTGTTACAGTTGTTAAGCAAAACCAGGGGTCAGACGGTATAGTTAATAGAACCTTTATTGTGAGAATAATGACAGTAATGTAATATATAAATATACATACAGTGGGTGATTGAAACAGCAAGCACTGTATCAGGAATAGCAGTCTCCCAATTTCTGCACCACACTGTCCGAGACTAGGCCTCTGCCCACTGGAGTCTCGTGGTAAGGTAACGCCCAAGAGATACTGACTCAGCCTGAAGTCAGTAGCTAGGAGTCTGCTAGAGCCGCAGGCCAGTACTAGGAAGGATGTCTGAATAACGGAACCAACAAAGTGAGCGAATAGACAAAGCCTTCTAGTAAGCACCTGATAGGATAGTCAGACAAGCCAAAGTCATACACGGAGCGGGAGCGGGTAGTCAGCCAAAGCCACAGGTTTGCACCAGAAAGGATATCCACTAAAGCGATGGAATGCTGGATGTGCAGTGGATAGAGCCCCAGGTCAACACCAGAGTGGGTAGTCAGACAAACCTAGGTCATACACGGAGCGGGTAGTCAGCCAGTGCTACAGATTTGCACCAGATAGGATATCAACTGGAGAGTATGTAAGCTGGATGTGCAGTGGATAGAGCTCAAGGTCAACACCAGAGTGGATATCAGACAAGCCAGGTCATTATCACTGTGCCCGTGATTTGCTGCCTTTCCTGTCAGTTACCTGAAGGGCTCTCCATTGGCTGTCTGCTTTCAACCCGCCCAGTATTGCCTATTTAGACTGGGCTTGGGCACCCTTTGGTTGCCCTTTCGTGGTGTCTCTATGTCGCCTGCGCCTGCATTGTGTTCCTGAGCTTCCTGGGCCGCCTACTATCTATGCTCTCCAGTGATCGCCTGAGTTCCTGTCTGACAGCTTCCTCGGTTCCAGCTTCCGTTCCTGATCCTGTTGGGATTGCTGTTCCTACTGCCGTTCCTGCTCGGTTGACTGCCATTGAGGGTCCTGCTTCCTGTCCTGTACTGGCTGTGTTCCTGCTCCTGGATGCCTGCAGAGTGCCTCCTTCCTCCAGTCGACTTTGGCGACATTTTCATTCACTTTGTTTGTGTATCCCAGTACGCGGGTACTGGTTCGCTCCATGTTAACCGGCTGCTTGCTGCGTTCCTTACAGCACCGGTAGAGATTGTGTTTCTCCAGTACGCGGGTACTGGTTCGCTCCATGTTCACCAGCTGCTTGCTGCGTTCCTTACAGCACCGGTAGAGATTGTGTAACTCCAGTACGCGGGTGCTGGTTCCTTTCCAGTTCACCGGCTGCTTGCTGAATTCCTTACAGCACCGGTAGAGATTGTGTAACCCCAGTACGCGGGTACTGGTTCGCTCCATTATTTCGTTGGGTGTTCTCTACATCTTGATAACCCAGCTGGCCTCTGTCTGTCCATCATAGGTGACCGGCTAGTTACACCTTTATGCCAGTCGCTGAGGCCATCCCTGTCTGTGTTCCAATACCTGCAGCCTCCAGGCTGCCTTGCCCGGTATATTGTTAAGGCCGGTAAAACCTATTCCGTCGTGTGCCAGTCTAAGGTTGCCTTACCCGGTATTGGCAAGGCCGGTAGAGACTCATTCCTCATTGTACCAGTCTCAAGGCTGCCTTGCTCGGTATATTGGCAAGGCCGGTAGAGCCTCATTCCTCGTGTTACCAGCCTCAAGGCTTCCTTGACCGGCATATTGGCAAGGTCACTAGAGCCTCCATCTCCTCAGTTGCTAGCCTTCCAGGCTGCCTTGCCCGGTATATTGGTAAGGCCGGTAGAACCTATTCCATCTTGTACCAGTCTAAGGTTGCCTTACCCAGTATTGGCAAGGCCGGTAGAGCCTGTCTTATATCCTGTATACCACTACTCACTATGACTATGTATTGATGATATATGTTGCATGTGTATGCTAACCCGCGAGGGTTCCCTTTAAACTTTTCAATAAAGTTGTGTTTTTATCTTAGCTTTGTGTCTGAGTCATAACAAACCGTGACAGTCATACACGGAGCGGGTAGTCATCCAGAGCCACTGGTTTGCACCATAGGAGGAGACTACAGGAAACAAACACACATAAAGTAGAGGCCTGCAGCATGCTTGAAGCCTCTTGCCTGCAGATGACGCATGGAAACACGCCGAGCGTCGCTGAAGCGGCGGTGCTGGAAACAAGGTACTGTGACAGCCAGTCTCTGTTCAAAATGTCTTCCAGAAATCTATTGGCTGGTATGTGTGATTAGTGTGATTACACACCTTCCAGCCAATTAGCTCCTAGCAGGGGAATAACGAAATCCACAAGGAGCTGATTAGCTGCGAAGTGTGTGAGCACATATCCCAGCCAATGTACATCTGGGAGACATTTTGAACAGAGACTGGTCACATAAAGCCATTCTCTGTTCAAATTTTCTACACACTTGCTCAAGCATTGGCCTGAAAGGTAACAAGAGGGGGAGGATTGTCAACCACACCTCCTGCCACCACAGCCAGTGACAGCGGCAGAACATGGAACATGATTTTTAAAGACATATCTTTTTTAGCAAAATGGACTGGGACACTTATTTTTCGATTTGGGGGAATATTGTTGTGTTACAATTTGGAATGGATGCATTACTTTAACCCTTTGAGTGCCAGAGATGTACGCAATAAACCACTCTACAATATGTTATGTACCTCTCTGGAAGTCAAGGAGTTAACCAGGGCAAATTCTGGACAATTTTTGATTTTGGAGCATATTTCAAGTTTGTTTACTTTTCAGGTACATATGTGATACAGGAATGAAAAGACAGACGAGAAGAAGGAAGATAAAAGATGACAGAAGAAGGCAGACAGTAGCTGACCAGGGTGCTGAAGGCCCCACCGCACATCAGAGGCTGTGTTTTAACTTAGTTGGGTTAACCTTGTCAGTGCCAGTGAGGTATGCATACCCCACTGGCACTCATAGAGTTAATTCTACTTACATTTCACACATTTTTGGAGTTTTTTGAATGTATTGATAAGGGGCTTAGGGTCCTATATCAATACATCCACCAGACAGGTATTTTTTAGGCATTTTATTTTTCAGTTCCTGCTTTAGCAGTTTTTAGATGTGTTAAGGGACTCTGCACCAAAAAAACTGCAGATTTCCACCTGTTAGAGTGGGTCCCTTAATGCATATTACTGCCTAATGCATGGAACTGAAATGGAAAAGGAGGCTGATTTTAATGAGTTCCAATAACACTAACCTTTGCGTCTGACGTGCTTCTTTTTTAGCCTGTATTTCTTCATAGCACAGGTAATTGATTGCTTACTGTGCTTGTAAAAAATGCCATCAGTTGTTTTTTTGGCATCAGCCTCAATTGAATCAAGGCCCTAGTATCTAAGGCAGTGTTTCTCAAAATTAGTTCTCAGACAATTATCTACCTTTGTTTAATTAAGGATATACTGAACACCTAACCTGTTGGAGGGTATCACAGGCCTAATGCGTTTAAGTGATATTAACTAATACTCATGGACAGATTTCCCATCAAGCAGTATAGGCAACTGCTTAGAGTGCCAAATTCTGAGGATTGCCTTAGCTGTGCTACCCACATTCTAAAGAATACTGTAGGTGTGGCCACTGCAATATCAATGTCCTTGCATCAGTTTATATGCCCCTTTACATGTTTTCTAAGATGCTATAGAGATCTCCAACACATTGCAAATTGGAGAGTTTTCAAACAACCAAGGGGTAAAATTTTATTTTTCCATTGCTTGTTATAGACCAAGAGTATTTTCTGTGTCTGGAAGTAGTATATGGTACTGGGAGTTGGTAATGTGAGGACTGGGGGTTTGACCATGGGCGGAGCTAAGGGCACGTAGAGTTAATCCCTTGCCTAGGGGCACCTGGGATATAGAAACAGCATTGCTTATTCTTATTTGTGAAACACAGGAAATGATTCCTTAGGGTGAGGTATCTTCCACTTAAAAAAAAAAAAATTCTAAATACAACATTCACTCTTCCAGGTGAATACAGTGGTCGAATCGTACTCATGCGCCTTCCCCACTCTAACCTCTAACATACACTAAGGTGTGGAGGTGCTGCAACAGCTGCTGTGTTCCTACATCTTGCAAACTGCTGATTCTGGTCTATTCTGTAACTTGCACACTGGTCTATCCTTTACTGTACTGAAAAAATAACACTACAGTCCATAGGAAAGAAAGCCTCTGAAAATGTGATAAGTATAGAGGCAAGCAGCCAAAGAGGGGAAGTTGGATTTCATTGTAGGGATTGTATGTGTGATTTTTAGACAGTGAAACAGACAGGGACAGACAGAGACAGTTAAAAAAAAGACAAATAAAGAACAACTTTTGATGGGTGGTAGACAGCCAGGGCAAACTAGTTGTGAGTGGAGACTGAGAGTGACAGTGACAAATAAATCATACACAGTTTCAGACAGATATAACATCATACTACATTTTAACAGCTCTGTTGGGTACTTTACGGTAAAAATCAACACTACTATCATTATGTACATCAAATATGCTAGGGGTAGGAGTAGGGTGAAATAAGGAGTGTATGAACATGTTGGTGGTAGTAAAGTCATTCTACAAAAACTATGTACAGGTATGGGAAAAGAGAGTCCCAGACAAATAGAAGCCCTTTAATAGCTGTATTATACCCAAGTTTTAATTTACTTACTAGTGCTGACCATGTCTTTTTCCTATTCTACAAAAACTGACTGCAGCCTTGGTAGCACTAAACTAAACATTTTAACATTTTAACAACACCAAAGAAAATAATGAATCATATTCTAGTTTTGTTGCCATAGCTGAGTAACGTTTAACACTGAGAACCACTGCTGTGTCAGATTGTGACAGTACCTCCTGGTCAAGAAATCACAATAAGGGAAAACATAAAATCAATCTTTTGCAGACTGGGGGGGGGGGGCTAATGCCACTGGTGCTACTGACCTAATTATTGATGATGTTGATTTAGAATATGTCAAAAGATAGCAACAATATCATACACTCTAAGATGGAGCAAATACCAAATTAAACTCAAATTTGGAGATGAACAAAACTGACAATTCTTTCCACAAAGTATAGGGCCTTATGTTCTAAATATGAGTTGAGTCATTTCTGGTGCACAACACCTGCACCATAACGTGGAAAAAAACATTTTCCACCAATTTGCTGCATTTTTCAAGTCCTTGGATTCTAGAGAGGTCTCCTACACATTGCTTTGCGATGTGCTGGAACCCTCACTAGCAGTTAATGTGTTAAAAATGCCTTCTAAATCAACAGGCATTTTAGGAATGTGTATTTTGCTTCATGGTGCTGTTATTTTACCCCAGAATTACTCCACTTTTATTTTGAACATATGTCTCTC
The DNA here is from genome assembly GCA_037306005.1 of Rhinophrynus dorsalis. Lineage (NCBI taxonomy): Eukaryota > Metazoa > Chordata > Amphibia > Anura > Rhinophrynidae > Rhinophrynus > Rhinophrynus dorsalis. Next base: position 187,972,133 of record CM074723.1, read on the forward strand.
GCAAATACATCTAATATTTTTCAGTTACTACTTTGGGGACCAATGCCCAGTGTGCACATTTAAAAAAATAAAGTTTGGAATAGCAGTGCTATGGCTGTACATTTTATTTTTAAAGAATCTTGAATTCCAAGCTCTACAATGTACACAAAGGAACAGGTACATATGTATTAATATATAAATAGATTAGTCCTAAAAATTCAGTTATATTGTGTACAAATATTTATTTTAACAAATATTGGATATAGTATTTTTTCCACATTAATTCTCCAAAAATATTAATTGAAACACATCTTGAGAAAAATTGTTTTTAAATATATTGCTAGAGTATGTGTAACAATGTTTTACAAATAATTTTAATTATTAATTTTAACCTTGTAATTTTCTTTTCACAGGAAATGGAATCTTTTTTTAACTGTCCCTTTTTGCCTCTATAAAATAAAGCAACTACTTTGCCCTGATGAGCCACAGCTAAAAATTAAGCATTCTGTTTGTGCAGATGCCCAGTTCCCTGAAATATAAGACTTTGGGAACAATGCCAACTGTGAAGAGTATATGCTTGGGGTGAGTGCATAATTGATCAGCAGGCCAGCCCATATGTCAGGTTGTGCCACAAAGGCTTCTATGCACATCTACCATGACAAACTGGATTACTGAAAACAATTAATCTGGCACTCATTAGTCAAATCAAGAGTAGTCCCAAACTTTCTCTTTAGTGTGGAGCAGATGCCATGCTCCAATTCAATGGTGCTCAAGTGTTCCTTTTTCTGCTATTGAAAGGAATCCAAGGCCTAAATAAGGCTGGCGTTTACTAATTACACTGTTGTTTGATAATGACAGTCTTAATCAAATAATATGTTATCACCCTTATTGTGTATTCCTAATGGAAAATGTGGCTTCAGTCCCCAGCCAGGTGTGGAATTAAATAAATACATGTATTCATTTTTTTGTTAATTTATATCTGCATAAAGGTATTCTAATAAAAATACACAGGTTATCTGCATTTACTGGGAATATGAAAAACACACAAAAGAACATAAAAACACTGTCTCTTTATTGATTAAATTGTATTATTTTATTAGATTGTTGAATAAGAACAGAACAATTCTGGGACTAAACCAACTGCACCATATGAGACAAAGAAATTCCCAAATGAACTAAATGAAGCCTTCAACCCACTGAATACTAGTGAGGTTTCCAAAGCATTGTAAAGCTCTGAGCTGACACCTCTCTAGCATTAACAGCATTACAATCTTCATTTAAAACAGTGTACCTTTGGGGAATTTGCATGTCTACTATGTGTAGTTGGTTTGCTCCAGAATCATTCCAATGGCTCTTATTAATTCACCAAGTAATGACAAGTGTGATATTAGGGGACCCTCTGTCATATTGTTCGTCACCTCCTCCAACCAGCAGTGAACTTTTGGAATTTGCTGAAATTGCCGCTGCTCTAATTCCTGCTGCTGCTGAGTTGCAAGGACATCCCACTGTGTCTACTGTGGACACAGTGGGAATAGGGTCAACAAGTGATGTGGGATTACTAAGACAGGTTCCACTTGCCAGCAGCAGCAATACATACACCAGACGTGGTGGGGGGGGGGTAGTTATGGTGCTGCTACTTCCTTAGGTGCATCACGGGAGCTAGTCGCGTGGCATGTGGAACCTTCATCATCCATCACCCATGTTACTGCTACGCTTTCAGCTGCCTAATCATCCTGCTGCTTAAACAACTCAGTAGCAGCAGCAGCAAGAACAGCAGTTACAAATTCTGCAATTATGGACTCAGGAGGAGAACATTTGACAATGTCCAGTGGCCACTTACCAATATGACCTGCTGGCACTAGGCCAGTGGGGATTTTTGTTTCTCAGGGCTTGTACTTTAAAAAAATCATAGTCCTACAAATCATAGTCCTACAAAAAAATAAACAATTTTTGCGGGTTTGTTTCTAACAAGCCCAAGTATCATGCCTATAAACTAAGGGATTCCCTTTGATTGTTCTGTTTACATGTGGAGTTTTTCTGACCATATTGCTACTATAATAGAAACATTTACATGTAGAGCTCCTTATATTTTGTGTGCCTATAGTCAAAGTGAGTATTTTCAAAAAAGACACCACTGATGTATTGAACAATCAGGAGGATCCCTGTCACGGTGCCCGTGCTCCTGATCAAACGGCGACATTATTATTCTTCCTCATTTCAATGCCGTCCTCTTATTGGCCTGGTATTCTTGACTCCACCCAAGGCTTGCCTTTATATACCCTGTCATGTCTATACTGGGGCGATCTTTCGTGGTGTACCTTTTCCTGACATTTGTTACTGAGTTACTCTGATAGTGTATGACCTGGCCTGCCTGACGACATTCCTGCGCTTCCTGTGTTGCTGTTCCATTGCTGATTGATCTGGCTGAGGACCTGCTCCGTTACTGACTGATCTGGCTGAGGACCCGCTCCGTTACCGACTGATCTGTCTGAGAACGCGCTCCGTTACCGACTGATCTGGCTGAGAACATGCTCCGTTGCTGACTGATCTGGCTGAGGACCTGCTCCGTTACAGATTGATCTGGCTGAGAACCCGCTTCGTTGCTGACTGATCTGGCTGAGAACCCACTCCATTGCTGACTGTTCTGGCTGAGAACCCACTCCGTTGCTGACCTATCTGGCTGATGAGCTTGATCCATTGCTACTGACCTAGCTGTGCTCCCGTTACGTTTGTGGCCATCCATGGCTGAGTACCCGCTCCATTGCCATCCTTGCATGGCTGTACCACTCGGTTGTTCTTGTCTGGCCAGAGTTATAAGCAGCGGATTTCCAGTTGCCTTGTCTGTTGTGCTTTGCGTGGCACTATCCTTATCTTGTCGACCGTGGGCTCGGCATTCGTGCTGTAGCTGCTTACTTTAACCGCCCCTGGTGTTGTGCACATGCGAAGTACCTGTACAGTGCTATCTAAGTGCTGGATGAGTTACTCAGATCTCTCTGTGTCCTCCTCTGCACTATAGCTGGGCTCACTCCCTGTGGGAGTAGCAGTATATCTCTGGGCATTTCCAGTTAACTCGTTCAGTGCCTAGACTGTCTAGGCTGGGCCAGTGCTCCTTCCCCTGTTGCTGTAGCTTTGGGCTAAGAGCCAGCGGTTGCGTTACATCACACTTGTTAGTGTGAGGGGACACTGAGCTCCATTCCTTGTCGCAGTAGCCTTTGGGCTAAAGAGCCAGCGGTTGCGTTTCATCACACTCGTTAGTGTGAGGGGACACTTGTGGCCTTCCTGTTATCTGCCTCGATCCACCCCTAGTGTTCTAGGGTTTGCCAACTGTAAGTGGTTGCCTTGGTCTTCCTGGGACCCCTGTCTCATGGTCAGTGTTTCCTTGTTTCCTACTGGGTTCAGTGCCACCCAGGTGTATGGGTTTCGTGCCAGTTACCACCTCCGGGACTACCAGTCATCTGTAGTCCTGCTGTCAGTCCTGGGTTGAGTAGCCTGATTACCCTAAGTCCACTAGGGTGAGGTTGCCTGGTCTTGCGAGCCTCCAGTCTTCAGGGTTCAAGCACAGAACTATTTGAAGCCAGTTGCTGCCTCCTCTGCCTGCTATATATCTAGTGTCTGGCTTACTATTGCTATATATTTATTGTTTCGTTTTCTGGGCCTGTGGCCTAACTCCTTGTATGTACTTTATCCTAATAAAGTCATTTTAACCTTACCAGTCTGATCTGAGTGTTCATCAAAAACCGTGACAATCCCTTTGTCACAACCTGTTTCGGCCGCTCATCTATCTTGCAGCCACCTCTCCCTCACTCTTCCGGTCTTGATGGCATCTATGTCTGTCCCAGCATGCACAGGACAGCCGTCGTCTTCCCCCAGCATCTCACGCTTCCTGTGTTGGTCCGCATTGGGCAGCAGACTGCCAGTCCTCATTGGCTCGCTTCTATATTTAAAAGGGTTACCCAAGTTTATGGGTGCCCATTCCACAAGCTAGTTCCTGAGCTATTTTTGAGTCTGTTTGATACCTGATTTCAGGCTACTGACCATGGCTTCTCTTTGGCCATGACATCTCATCCCTGATCTCCTGGCTTCTGACCCGGCTATCCTCTTGACTACAGTTCAGCAACTGTGACCTTCTGGCAACTGAACCAGCTACCCTTCTGACTAGGGCTATGATTACTCTACACCAGTCCCTGTTCCCACACCCTGTACTGTTCCAGTATACCCTGGTCCTGGTTGTACGCGATTCCCAAAGAACTCCCATCCTGGTTGCACCCCGGCTCAACTGGGGTGGAACAATCTGGTTTCACGACCAGCATCTTTACACAGCTTCAGCTGCAGCAAGGGAGTTCCTGGCATGTCGTCACCAATTCCTAGAATTGTTCCCAAGCATCACACTCCAGCAGCTGTACCAGGGCCAGGACTACATAGTTTCTTACTCCTGCATGGTGACACCCTTAGAGATCAGGAATTTTAGCTAAAGAATACAAATATGGACAGTAAATGGTGAGTAGTGAGAAAGAACTCCATAACCATATTCCCCTCAGTTTTTTTCATGCAGAAAGAGATAGTGGTACATTGCAGAACTATCCTTGCTTTCCTGTTTAGGACCAGGTTATCCCTCTAGGAAGATAACCAAGTTATGTGTTTCCAGAGCACTTAATGGAGCTGATGTTGTAAGGAGAACTGGAGCAATTCTGGTGCAAACCAACTGCACCAAAAGGGACACAAACATTTCTACTGACTTGAACTAGGTGCTAGAATAGCCTTCAACTGATCACTAAGCAATGAACTACACATACATTTCCTCTAGCACTCAAAATGTAGAAGAAAGTGATGTGATAAAGGTAGCCTCCATTTTAATGAAATGCTTCCTCCATTGTCAGCCATTGTAGAGTATGGCATAAACACTGAAGGAAAGGAGACAGGAATTTTATTATGATGTTCAGGGTCTTTTCTACCTAACTCCATGTTTTCTTGATTCCGCCCCACTTAATGATTATCCTTCAGGTGTTACCAGAATTAATTCTGACTGTTTTTTTTTTTTTCCCCCATTGTCTCCCCTCTCCTTACTTATCTGTTCTCAACTTCCCCATAGACTTTTGCGTTTTCATTCCATTCCTTTCTTCTCCTCTGCTTCTGTCATCTCTTCATATTTTACCCTTTCAAAGATTCCACACCTGCAGTCTGGTCTCACCTTCATAAACTCTTGACTCTTTTTTACCTACTCCTATTTCTTACTGTTACTTCTCTCCTTTTCCCACACTTGTTCTTAAACCCCAACAGAAATCATCTTATAGTAGGTAGACCCATGTTTTCCATATGGAGTGTGACCATTTTTTGGCCTTTTTGTCTGCAGGTTATTGTAATCTAAATCTGGGCCTGATCTGGCACTAACATATTCCCTAATGCTGTACATTCTGGAATCAATAATAACCATAAGTGACACACATTTTCAGATTGATACAGATGGTGAGCAAAGTCTTTATTGTGGGAGTTTTTGATGCAGAGAAAAAATAGGAATAATTTTAACACTGTCAAAATGGGCTAAAATTGAGGTAAACTGAGGTTGAGATAAATCAATAAGAATACTTGTCTCTAGTTCATAGAATGGCATGTCTGGAAATGGAACTAGAATCCCTAACACCACCATATACTTCCTGAATTTACTTAAAAAATGCATATTCAAATGCTGCCCAGAACCCACATTGATGTTCAATAATTAATGTTACTGACCTGTATCTTTGTTAATGTCTTATTCTCTCTCTCTCGCTTTAAAATATTTTATATTTTATTTATTGTTATTGGATTCTGAGAAATTTTATATGTATTATTTTATGCAAGTTTAGAAAACTTAAAAAAGATAAGTATTAGTAAAGATATGTGCCAAATATATTTTATTACAATTAATACAGAACAGTAATATATATGCAGTTGAAAAGTATGAGAGCAAAATAAAACATTATTGCAACTAAGCAGAAGTGGTTTAAATGATTTCCCAGTGATTATTTCAAGAAATGTTATTTAAGCTATCACTTTCTTCTCTGCCTAGTAACAGCCATGCAATTGCATCACCAGGCTATTTCCAGGCTAGACTATCTCATATGATCTATTCTATTACTGTATCCTAAGGGGACTTTACCTCAACTCTTCATTGAAACTGAGCAATCTTTTTGAGTACAAGGAAAATGCCTGTATTAATATTCTCTATTCAAAACATATGATTTACCTTACTAATATGTTTAAAGGCTATTTTCTTAAGGCTAGTAGACTTTGGTTGTTTTTTGAAAATGTATGATGTATATTATGTATTTATTTATTTATAAATTGTTTTACCAGGGAGAATGCAGTGAGATTTCTCTTGTTTTCAGGTATGTCCTGGAGAACTTTTACAGTAGGAAGTTACTAATTTACACAATCTAGAAAAACAATAACAATATAAACACTCATCCAAAAAAATAATACCCTGGTACATGTTCTTTTTAGATGCAAATAGGTAGTTATATTTAGTGTTTTTAGACTACGTAGTTATATTTAGGGATTTTAGACTGGGATAAGATCTGATTTTTTCAGGTAGGTTATTTCAGTCTTTAGGAGCTCTGAAGGAGACAGCAGCTTGACCGGCTTGTTTCTTGTATTGTGATATACTCACTGAGTTGTTAGCAGTGGAGCAGAGGTTGTATTTAGTAAGGAGAGTTGGAGTGAGCATACTGCTCAGGTAGAGAGGTGGCTATAAACTAGGTTTGAAAGGTAAAGGGTATTAAATCCAAGTGTTAGCCACTTTAGTTCTTTAAACATATCACAATGATGGGCAGTATAATTACATTGTAGGACAAAGAGACAGACATATTGCATTACATTCACAGACAACGCATTGGGTGCACACCATCAAGCATGAGAAAACTCTTCTTGCGTAAATAAAACTTGCTTTTATTAAACATCAATTAAAATATAAAAGCGCTGCACAAGCAGAGTGAGATCGAGGTGGAAAAAAACACAGGTGGAGGGAAGGGGGGGGGGTCACTCCAAAACTCTTACGCATTTCGCGCTAAACAGTCCTTACTCACAGATTGAATTCACCATGAAACATAACCTCCAGGACATCCAGGGTCTCTTCATGCTCCCATCTCAAAGGGGGCTGCTGCTTATCTTGCTCTTCATCAGATGCAGGTGTGGGGAAAGAAGAAGTGCAATGTAGTCAGCACAATCATGTCCTCTAACCTCCCCAACGGGGGGTGGATGTTCATACTTGAATGTCATTACTACTTGTGTTTAAGTGAGAACATCCTGCCAACATGAATTGTTTGAGTGGTTAGAGGATATGATTGTGTGTCTTAGCCAACAAGACCACTGCTGAGAATCATCCCACTAAAGGTGTTTAATTTGACAAAAAAATCTGCAAACATGTGGTCTGATAACAGGATTGACCATCCCTACTATGGATACACTGACAGATCAGGTTTGCTTTTTACCCTTGATTGGGCACAGGTGGACCATCATTGTCACTGTCATTGTGATTGATCCACCTATGCACAATTAATGCTAGCCTGCTGATGTGAACTGTAGATGTGTGCTTTGACCTGGACCTGAGCATGCATGTGTGACAAGATTATGACATGAACAAAGATCATGTCATGGTATTTGTTCATGTCATGATACTATCACACACATATGACATGAATACAGATCATTATAGGGACTTTGGTGTTTTTGTAAGGGACGAGGAGACAAGTGGAACACACGTGGGGCAGCATATTTGGGATTTTACTTACCAAGCCCTTCTTTTCCATAGTGTCAGGAGCAGAGGTAGACATCTCCAGAGGTGGTTATTCAGTTGTCTCACCAGACGCAGCCTGTGATTACCCTCAGAAGGTGGAACATTTTAATTAGGGTGAGACAGTGAGCCTAACACATTTGAGTTTCAGAGGGGTGTGCAACATATTTCTTTGAAATGTAATGCACACCACTAAGATGGTTACAACAACAGAACCCTTCCTACACACACACCACCAACACAGCACAAACCAGGGATTAGAAATTGAACAAGTACACATGTTTTGATGGAGGACATATTTCAAACAATCCTCAAATGCCCTTTCCACAAGGTGATCCCCAGGTGGACAGACAGAGTCCTGCACACTGCTGTCTTCCCCACTGCCCACTGCTGCATGCTCCTCAGCTAGACTTTTTTACATTTTGAGAAACAATTACTTCATGATGTGCTTCATTCATATTTAACTTGTCAATGTCTGACAGCCTATGTTGCAACAGGAGGTGACATATATAGGTTGGTGATGTTCACCAACCTATGCTGAGTAGAATGTGACAGGCATAAGTTGGCAATGCCCATCGACAAATGCTGGGGTAGGAGATGACATACATGGTTTGGAGATGTTCTCAAACTTAGGCTAAGTAGAATGTCAGGGATAGGAGGTGACGTTCATGTGTTGTAGATGTTCAAGTAGAATGACAGGTATGGGTTGGTGTTGTCTGACAACCTATGCTTAGTAGAATGACAGGCTTGGGTTGGTGATGTCTGACTACTTATGCTGAGTAGAATTTGACCGGCATAGGTTGGCAATGTCCGCCAACCTATGCTGGGATAGGAGGTGACATACATGGATTGCCGATATTCGACAACTTTTGCTGAGTAGAATCTTACAGGCATGGGCTGGAGATATTGGCCAACCTATTCTCTAGCTGAATACGGGAAGCATTGGTTGACAATGTCCTCCAATGTTTGCTCTTGCGGAATACGAATTGACTATGACAATGCTCATGTTAATGAGAAAGATCGACAAGGCAGTCCAACATGAGTTCACCAAGTGGACCACTCCCCCTGGTACATTGCCAAATTTAGTGCATATGATGACCTGTGTCTACATCACCAAGATGAAGTGCTTGACATGTATTGCCAAATACATATCACCAAAACATCGACATTTTGTGTATCTTGGCCCTAGTTTCAATAGCTTCCAAGGAATTCATGGAACATTAATGTTAAGCATTAAAAAGCTGTTGCTAAATTCACTATATATATTTATATATATCTGTGTGTGTGTGTGTGAAGTTCACTTAACTTGAACTTAGGATATAAGAAAATTGCTTGTTTTCAGCATGTTTTGAAAAACAATTTTCTTTTGCTCTGCTCTCTTCCTATTATCCTGGATATAGTAAAGTACAGCTTCCAGGCAAAAAGAATAAAACAAAATAATACTTTTTCCTCAACAACCAGAATAACAGCATTTGATCTTTTTATTTTATATATATATATATATATATATATATATATATATATATATATATATATATTTTAATTCATTGTGTCATATTGTGTTTCATGTGTGTCAAATGGCAAGTCCAATAGGCAGCAATTGCTACTTTTCACATCATTGTAACATGATAATACTCACATATCCAGTAGCACAAATGACTATCTGAACCCAGTCATTTAATTTTGAAAGGTTTTTTCTTAATGGGTATTAGAAAGGGTCATTTGAATAAACTGCTTCTACAGAAGGAGGCAAGATGAATCTTCCTTTTGGATTGTATTTTCCCAAAGGGATTGAATGAGAATAATAATATTTCCATATTCCTAACTTAGGATATTACATTATATTGAGAACATTTACCCATTAAGTAGATAACTTTTACATTTTGGTGTGGTTGATCAAGTCATCTAGGTTGGAGTCACACATATGTGTAAATTAGTATGTGTAGGAATATTTGATTTGATAAAGGGTCATTTTTGGGATATGGTAAGATGAGTATCAATATCTAGATGAGAATTTTAAAAGGATACCTGTTGATATGCACCACAGATAAATTATCTAAGGGTGGAAATCTTATATGTATGTTTAGCCAAGTAAAAGATATTATTATAGGTAATAATGTCAATCAGATGGGATCAAAGCATGTGTTTCTTAATAGGGTTTATACAGTAGGTAGGAAAGAAGAATATAGTTATATTTTCTTCATTTGATATTGATTAAATCTGGAAAGGTCTTAAATGGTTGTCTAAATAGAAAGATTAATCTAATTTTATGACTCTGAGTATATTATCTGTAAGGAACTGGTTATGGTCTCAATTTAACTTGGGGATAGATTTGTTTAAGAATATTATATTGGGATTAAGGAAGGGTTACTATCCCATGGTCTTAGTATAGTATCACTTGCAAGGTACTCTCGTCTATGATATTCATCAATATGGGAGGTGAGCCTGTAGGCAATATTATATATGAACATACGAAGGGTTAATAAATTATTGTCACAGTACATTGAATATTAGGAAGGTTACATCATTTTTTTTTTAAATATGCGAATAGTGATGACCCAAGATTAGTGGTACCTAAATCCTTGTTGAGAAATGCAGATGGGATAGAAAACCTTCGAAGATTGTTCCTATAATAATCTGAGATTAGTAAAAATTTTGTTTCGGAGTATATTTTACTAGGATCCAAATGAGATCCCTGTATAGAATGTGTAGCTACGTTCTGAATCAGAATGAATGAAAGTAGGAAGATCATAATCACTTAATAATATTCGATTGACAGTGCAAAAAACAATGTGAAAGATAACTATAAGAGAATGGGATTGGATAGTTTGAATGCATATCTTCCAATCTGAACTTATTTGGGAGTGGTTACTAGAGACCGGAAGAGATAAATAGGTAGAACTGGCCAGTCCCGCTTTCAGCCTTGAGAAAGCCATTTGGTGAAATGCGCGTCAGCATTTTAATGTGCAATGTTAGATGATCTAATAGCACTAGCTATGTATGAAACTGATCAGCGATATTGCAAATGATTTTAAGTAAAACTGTGATCCTCTCTATAAGTATTTGGACCTAGAAGGAATTTCCTAGAAAGCTATCTCCCGTATAATCCTTTGTGTGAGACACCTACAAATGCACGAGGGGTTTAGGAGATTTCAAGCACGTTGGCAGTGATATTGAGGGCTATAGCTAGCTTGTAGTGTCTATATGGCATTATAGATAGGAGCTTTCTGCCATTTGGGTGTTTTCTCCCTCCTCGTGCATGGACTAGTAATTGGGCTCCAGTCCGTGGTATTTGAAAGTGAAACAATTGCGTTTAGGGCATATTTCCTGTTAGCCCGGTAATACCAACTTCATGAATGCATGAAGGGTTTAGGAGATTCCAAACCCTCCAGCAGTGAATTCAAGGGCTGTAGTTAGTTTTGGATACTATCATAGTATCACAGATAGGAGCTCTCTGCTGTATTGGGTAGTTTCTCCCTCCTCGTGCATGGTTGGATTTTATAAGCATAAATATTACCATATATTTTTCATCTTGTCTATGTACAGACATCTATTATATTTTACGTTCACAGAGATATTTGAACAGTAGGATGTGGGAAAATTGTGTTCCCTCGTGGGATAGTAGATGAGGGGTTAATATCTATTGTTATATTATATTAAGTAGATGGTAATATTGTTTATTTATTAGATTTAATTTTAGAAGGTTAGGGAGTGTGGGTGAGGGGAGAGCACTGTATTTTGTATTATTAGGAGTGAAGGGGTTTATTATCATCTCTCCTTTTTAGTAGCTAGAGTGTTATAACTGATAGCATCAATAACAACTGGAGGATGTAAGAGTATTTATTGTATGATGATTCACGTGTATGTCTGGTGAATTTTCACGTAGATAGTATTTAGGGTGTATAGCAGTCTCAGTGGTCCAGTTCATTACTAATAATGCTATGAATATCTTCTGATTAATAACTTGATTTCTGTGATCACAAATACAGAGTCTGTTGTAGTCCTCCGCTGTTACTCTTACTACAGTGTGGACTTGTATAACATAATATAAGCATTCCTTGCATTTAACCTTAGGGGATCTGTTATTTGACTCAACAGTGATCCTCCCACTTACACAGCTACTTCCCGGGTCGGTTAGTTGTCTTGCATGTATAAAAAAAATGTTAGTGAATTTCTTAACTTACAGTTATAAAAGCTTGTTCTCTTGGTGGTCTAAATGAACCTGAAGAAGAAGAAGAAAATGTGTTTCTTTCTCCTGCAAGTACTTTATTTATGAATTAAAGTCACGTTCACCAAAATAGTTTTGAATGAAGTACATTCAGCAAGTCATTCAGATGGGTGAGATCTGTTATTTTTCATATTTTTAATATTTCTGCTGTAATTACTTTATGTTTATACCAATAAAATGTATGTTTTAAGTGATCTATGATAACCTCACTAAAGGAAAAAGTGCTGCCACCAAGCACTTAGTATGGCCCCTTAGAATGATGTAGAATCCTTCTGGATATGATGAAAAGAAGGAATCTGACACGTGAATCAAGGAAAGTCCCACTCTTCTAGCCACAAGAGCTTGAGTCAAGATGCATGCCAGCGTAATTAAGAGATCTCACAAGGAGGAAGTGGAATTATCTGTAGACTATAAATGTTCTAGTAATGGGACAATGTCCCATGTAGAAGTGTAAAGAAAGAAGAGTTACAGGTCTCATCAAGAAGGCACCATGAAATAAATCAGATAAAGTTTGTGCATCTTCAGAAATGGAAACTTCACTGATCACAGTGTAGAAAGAGCAAATTGTTTGCCACTTGGGAAGGAGTGTTGGCCATACAGAGAATGCACAATTAATGTAAACTCTTCTTAAGTGTTTTAAAAGAAGTTTGTGTAAGCTGTGCAGTTTAACACCTGAATAAAGAGATACTTATGTTAAACCTCCATCTATGAGCTGATTCGTTGGGAAACGCATTATAATAAGTCTGTGTGTTAAAGATCAAAGTGTGAGTACAGTGAGATGGACGGGGGGATCCCTGGTGTGGAAGATACTGCACTATTTGTGACTTTCTCTTTTAGTGGGACAGTGGAGAAACTACACGGAGTGTGGAGAGATCGGTTCCGGCATTGCTTTAAAAGAGAAGTGGAAGTCACAAACTTGTTTAAGGACTAACCTCTAGTTCAGAGAACTAGATTTTTATACTATTTTGGTATATTCTTGTATTTTTTGATGTAGATTGAGCTAGGTAGTTCAGTAGATAAGAGAATATTCTGTTTCTATTTGTATTATTACTCAGCTATAAGATTAGGAATCGGACTGTGTTAAGTGTAATTACGGAAACACCTTCTACTTAACTTAATTAACCCGATGTGGTGATATACTTTGTTGCTGAACTGAAGATCTTTTTTGAATTTGCAACATATATTTATAGATTGGTGTCAACTATATAAGCATTCTTAGTTGTTGGATAACTAGATACAAAGATTAGTGGTTGCCTTATACCAATTGGGTCTGTATTAGTTAATATTGATTGTGATAATCCACACAAGTTTTTTGGAGATAGGGTGCGCGGATTTGTTTTGTGCATATCCTCTGATCATGTACGGTTATCTTATCCATCCAGAAATCTGGGCTCACGCTTCCTAGGAGTCAGGACCTTTCAGTATCTCACTTGTTATCAACCCAGTGGCTTATCGTCTTGCCTTACCAGAGACGTATAAGATACACCACATTCCATGTATCTCAACTAAAGCCTTGGATCCCTAGTCCTTTTCCCAATAGGAAGCCCACACAACCACTTCCATTCATTGTGGATGACTCTGAGGAATATGAGGTCCAAGAAGTTCCAGATTCCAGTTACCAATGTGGTAGACTGGGATAACTAGTCCACTGGAAGGGCTATGGTTCTGAAGATCGTTCCTGGAAACCCATCCTGGACATCATGGTCCTGTTACCTGGTCCTGTCACTTGCTACCTGTTACCACCTGGTGGGTGTCTGTAAGGGGGGATCTTTTTGTGCTCTGGTGCCCTACCTCCTTCTTTGCCAGGTTGTCCGCGTCTGGCCAATGCGTCTACGCATGAGCGGCCTTTTGTTTGTGCCATGTCCCAGACACAGTCAACGTCACACGTAGGGACGTCCGACCCTGCAATTGTGTAAGACCTTGCCAGCTGGTCTCAGGCGCTTTTTTGATGTTTTCCCTTGCATTGTGTATACCCCTTATCTTGCTTAGTCTCTGCTTTTTCAGGATTTTGACCTTTTGCTTGTGTTATTGACCCTTGTTAGTACTCAGCCTGTCCATGACCTTCAGTTCTGTTTTTGACCACCCTTTTTGCAGCCAGCCTCTGACCTCAGCATGATCTTCATTTTTTTGATCCTCTTCAGACAATCCCTGACCTCGGTTTTGACACATTCGACTCCTTATTTGTTACAGCTTGTCTGTTCCATCTATAGATTATTTACATGCCACTTGCTTTAACAAATTTAACAAATTTTGGAATACTTATTTTTACACAGTTGTAAACATTTTAACAACTGAAGGCATGTTGATATTCACCTGCACACTAATACATGGTTTAACCCTTACAGCCTCAGAGAACTGAGCAACACGTATGCCTCTGGCACTCAAGCGGTTAAACTATGCATAAGTGTATGGGTTATTTGTTGAAAAATTGTACTTATATTTATTTTTCTTGTACAGCTAAAAGACAAGAATAAAGAGGTTACAAGAGAGAAGACAGAAGAGAAAAAAGAAGGAAGACGGGCAGTAGATGACCAGGATGCTGAGGACTCCGCTGGACATCAGGATTAATGGTAAGTCTTACTTTTTACATGATGTAGGTTTGTTAATTAGTCAGGTTAACCCTATGAGTACTGGTGGGATAATTATATCTTATAACTTTGAACACTTTTTGATTCTGATTTGATTTGGATTTTTCTTCTCTTCACTCACTATGCATTTCGTTAATTGATAAATATAAACTATTAGCATGTCTAATTTTGAAAGCATTCTTACTTTACAGCATTTTTTCATACCTGCTTTAAACCTTTGCACAGTGCTTTGTATATATATATTTATATATATATATATATATATATATATATATATATATACACTGTACATAGATTAAATATATTCTCAGCTAAAAATCTTTCATGGGCAGTAATAGAGAATGCTATTGTCCAGTAACCTATTGAGAATTGTGGTGGGTACAATCTCTGAGTTCAGTAGTTATTCAACTACAGTTTTGCCAACCATTTTGTTTTTCTGACCTTGTCCTGCATTATATCCATGATCTGGACACAAGAGAAGCATGTCTGACAGACTTCCCACATGAGCATCAGCCAACCATGGGTGGTTATTAGTGATGAGCGAGCATGCTCGGCCGAAGCTCGGTTCGGCTCGAGCATCGCTCTGCTCGGCACATGGCGGTACTCGTACGAGTACCGCATGTGCTCGCCCGCCATGTTCGGGTCTCCTCCCCGCACGTTTTGCGGCTGCTGCGCAGCCAATAAACGTACAGGGAGGCTCTGACATCAGTGTAATGCCAGCAGCCATGTTGGCTGCTGGCATTACACTGATTGGCTGGCCAAAACCTGTGATCGGGTGCTGTATAGCACCTGACCAGCGAGTTCGGCTCAGTCTTAGCCAGGGAGAGATGAGGATAGGAAGGGAAAGTCAGTGTAGGGAGAAGAAAAGCGAGTTTGTTAAAAAAAAAGACCCAAAAGTCCTTTTTAGGACTACTGTGTGTGGGGGCAGCAGTTTATTTTGTTTGGGGGGGCAGAGATTTAAAAAAAAAAACGTCACATATTCCGTTCACTGTGCCTAGCCGCAGATTAGCAGCACATTCTGTTTAGTGTGCAAAGTTGCAGATTAGCAGCACATTCTGGTTAGTGTGCAAAGTTGCAGATTAGCAGCACATTCTTTTTAGTGTGCAAAGTTTCAGATTAGCAGCACATTCTGTTTAGTGTGCAAAGTTGCAGATTAGCAGCACATTCTGTTCAGTGTGCAAAGTTGCAGATTAGCAGCACATTCTGTTTAGTGTGCAAAGTTTCAGATTAGCAGCACATTCTGTTTAGTGTGCAAAGTTTCAGATTAGCAGAACATTCTGTTTAGTGTGCAAAGTGTAAAATATCAAAGTCACATATTCCATTCACTGTGCCGAGCCGCAGATAAGCAGCACATTCTGTTTAGTGTGCAAAGTTTCAGATTAGCAGAACATTCTGTTTAGTGTGCAAAGTGTAAAATATCAAAGTCACATATTCCATTCACTGTGTCTAACCGCAGATAAGAAGCACATTCTGTTTAGTGTGCAAAGTTTCAGATTAGCAGAACATTCTGTTTAGTGTGCAAAGTGTAAAATATCAAAGTCACATATTCCATTCACTGTGTCTAACCGCAGATAAGAAGCACATTCTGTTTAGTGTGCAAAGTTGCATATTAGGAGAACATTCTGTTTACTGTGCAAAGTGTAAAATATCAAAGTCACATATTCCATTCACTGTGTCTAACCGCGGATAAGAAGCACATTCTGTTTAGTGTGCAAAGGTGCATATTAGGAGAACATTCTGTTTACTGTGCAAAGTGTAAAATATCAAAGTCACATATTCCATTCACTGTGTCTAACCGCAGATAAGAAGCACATTCTGTTTAGTGTGCAAAGTTGCATATTAAGAGAACATTCTGTTTACTGTGCAAAGTGTAAAATATCAAAGTCACATATTCCATTCACTGTGTCTAACCGCAGATAAGAAGCACATTCTGTTTAGTGTGCAAAGTTGCATATTAGGAGAACATTCTGTTTACTGTGCAAAGTGTAAAATATCAAAGTCACATATTCCATTCACTGTGCCGAGCCGCAGATAAGCAGCACATTCTGTTTAGTGTGCAGAGTTGCATATTAGGAGAACATTCTGTTTACTGTGCAAAGTGTAAAATATCAAAGTCACATATTCCATTCACTGTGCCGAGCCGCAGATAAGCAGCACATTCTGTTTAGTGTGCAAAGTTGCATATTAGGAGAACATTCTGTTTACTGTGCAAAGTGTAAAATATCAAAGTCACATATTCCATTCACTGTGTCTAACCGCAGATAAGAAGCACATTCTGTTTAGTGTGCAAAGTTGCAGATTTGCAGCACATATTCCGTGTAATATGAAGAAGGCGGGTAAAAAGGGACGGGGAAGTGGACGTGATCCTGATAGTTCAGGGCGCGGGTCAGGACGCGTAGAAACTGTGCCTGGTGCCAGAGCACAAGAAAGAAAGACATCCACCATACCTAGCTTCATGTCTCAGTTTACAGGGCGTCGCAGGACATCACTCTCGAGGTCAGACCACTGCGAACAGGTGGTCGGTTGGATTTCAGCTGATACTGCTTCCAGTCGGTTAAGCACCACCCTGTCTTCCACCAAGTCCACTCTCAGTAGCCAAGAGTCTGGTCAACATAATCCTCACCCTGATCATCCTTCCTCCCACCATAGAGGGTCTGGTCAAAGAAGTGATCCCACACTGGGATATAGTGAGGAGCTCGTCTCATCACCAATCCTTAATTTGAACCTCTCTCCAAGCACGCTTGCAGAGGAACATGACATCTTGTGCCCTGATTCACAACCTCTAGAGGGTACCCAATCACAAGAAGATGACAGAGGGGAACGGCATTTAAGGTCAAAGGAAGTGGATGATGATGATGATGAGACACAGTTGCCATTAAATCAACCACTATTACTGTCTCAAGACCTTGATGAGGAGGATGATATACAGTTGTCAATGACTGAGTATGTGGTGGGATCAAGACATGAGGAGGATGATCAGAGTGAGGAAGTGGAGGAGGACTTGGTGGACGATGTGGTGACTGACCCCACCTGGGAAGGTGGAGAGCCGAGCGATGACAGCAGTCCTGAGGGTGAGCCATCTGCAGCACCGCAACAGGCTGGAAGAGGCAGTGGTGTGGCTACAGAAAGAAGGCGGACCGCACCAAACCGGTCCGCAAATGTTCCACGGAGCACCCCCTTGCGTAAATCTCCCTTGCCAAGGGGTAGGTGTTCCGCAGTATGGCGTTTTTTTAAGGAAAGTGCGGACGACAAAAGAATTGTAGTTTGCAACCTGTGCCACACCAGAATGAGCCGAGGCATGAACACTAGAAACCTCACCACCAACATGATCCGATACATGGCATCCAAGCACCGTAATAAGTGGGAGGAACGCCCGGATCGCCAATCTGTGTCTGCAGGCCACACCACTGCCTCCTCTTCCCCTGTTTTCAGTGCCGGCCAATCGCCTGTCGAAGGCGCAGGCCCGCATACCTCCCGCCCTGCACCTGTACCATCTGAAGCACCATCAGCGACCACATCCACTTCCCTGTCCCAGCGCAGCGTCCAAATGTCGTTACCCCAGGCATTTGAGCGCAAGCGAAAATACCCAGCCACCCACCCACAGGCCATAGCACTAACCTCACACCTTTCCAAATTACTGGTCATCGAAATGCTGCCATTTAGGCTTGTGGAGACTGAGTCCTTCCGCAGCCTGATGGCAGCAGCTGTCCCTCGGTACGCAGTCCCCAGCCGCCACTACTTTTCCCGGTGTGCCGTCCCCGCCTTACACCACCATGTGTCCCGTGACATCACCCGTGCCCTGACCAACGCAGTTACTGGGAAGGTCCACTTAACGACTGACACATGGACAAGTGCTTGTGGCCAGGGATGCTACATTTCCCTGACGGCACAGTGGGTGAATGTCGTGGAGGCTGGGAGCGACTCGGACCCTGGGATGGCACGGGTGCTACCCACGCCGAGGATTGCGGGCCCTACCTCCATCAGGGTTTCCGCCAGCACCTACGTTATTGGCTCCTCCTCCTCCGTTTCCACCTCCGAATTCTCTGCGCGCAGCGCCACTCACCCATCAGCCGGTAGCTGGAAGCAGTGTAGCACTGCAGTGGGGAAGCGTCAACAGGCCGTGCTGAAGCTGATCTGCCTTGGGGACAAACAGCACACGGCCTCAGAGCTGTTGCAGGGGATTAGTCACCAGACCGAGCAGTGGCTCGAGTGCTCGCCACTCAACCTGCAACCAGGCATGGTTGTGTTTGATAATGGGCGTAACTTGGTGGCGGCTTTGGAGCTCAGAAAGCTCACACACGTACCATGCCTAGCGCATGTATTTAATTTAGTGGTTCAGCGATTTCTAAAAACCTACCCCAATTTGCATGATCTCTTGACCAAGGTGCGCCGCGTGTGTGCACATTTCCGTAAGTCATCAACAGCTTCAGCCGGCCTGTTGAAGCTGCAGCAGCGCTTACAATTGCCAGCTCACCGGCTGCTGTGTGACGTGAGCACGCGCTGGAACTCCACCTTCCACATGTTGGCCCGGCTTTGTGAGCAGCAGAGGGCAGTAGTGGAGTACCAGCTGTTACACGGTCGTCGCCTCTCCGTTCAACTTCCTGTAATCAGAAGTGAGGAGTGGGAATGGATGTCAGACCTCTGTGAGGTTTTACGCAATTTTGAGGAATCGACACAGATGGTGAGCGGCGATAACGCTATTATCAGTGTAACCATCCCACTTCTGTGTCTACTGAAACGCTCGCTGCTCACAATTAAAACCGACGCTTTGCATGTGGAAGAGGTGGAAATGGGGGAGGAAGAGCTTACACAAGGTGATAGCCAGAGCACCCTCACTTCGTCTTCTCAGCGACAATTGGAGGAGGCGGAGGAGGAGGAGGAGGAAGACACGGTTGCCTCCGCTACAGAGGGTAGCCATGGAACTTTAGTTCCATCTCTTCAGCGTGGGTGGGCAGAAGAGGAGGAAGAGGATGAGGAGATTGAGAGTCATCCTCCTGGTGAGGACAGCGAAATCTTGCCTGTTGGTACTCTGGCACACATGGCTGACTTTATGTTAGGCTGCCTTTCCCGTGACCCACGCGTCATACGCATTTTAGACAACACGGATTACTGGGTGTTCACCCTTCTGGACCCCCGCTACAAAGAGAATTTCTCATCTCTCATTCCTCCGGTGGAGAGGACAAGCAAAATGGTGCAATACCAGAAGGTTCTTGTTGAAAAATTGCTCCAAAATTTTCCATCTGACAACGCTGGCGGCAGAGTACGTGCTACCTTGGCCAACCGAGAAGGGAAGAAAAGGGGAGCACACAGCAGTTCCGACAAAGGCAGGGCAACACTCTCCAAGGCGTGGGACACCTTCATGACACCCCGCCAGCACCCTCACCCTGATGCGCAGCCTAGTGTCACAAGGAGGGAAAAGTTTTGGAAGATGGTGAAGGAGTACGTAGCAGACCGTGTCAGCGTCCTCAATGATCCCTCTGTGCCTTACAACTACTGGGTGTCCAAGCTGGACACGTGGTATGAACTGGCACTCTACGCCTTGGAGGTGCTGGCCTGCCCTGCCGCCAGCGTTCTGTCTGAGCGGGTATTTAGTGCTGCTGGTGGCATCATAACAGATAAGCGTATTCGCCTTTCCACCGAAAATGCTGATAGGTTGACACTTATAAAAATGAACAAGGCCTGGATTTCCCCTGACTTCTCCACTCCACTGGAGGAAAGCCCCGGGGGAACATAAAGTCACTTTATATATGTTATTTACAATGATGGGAATACTCTGTATTCCCATTCACCCCTTCCACCCAAAAAACGGGTATATGGTTGACTCTCTTCCATATGCCCAGTGATATAATTTTTATATAGGGCCAGCTCACCAGCGGGCCCAGTGATATAATTTTTATATAGGGCCAGCTCACCAGCGGGCCCTGTGATATAATTTTTATATAGGGCCAGCTCACCAGCGGGCGCAGTTTGACAATTTTTGTTTAGGTCAGCTCACCAGCGGGCCTTCTCATATAATGTTTTATTGGGTCAGCTCTCTAGCGGGCCCACTCATATAATGTTTTATAGCGTCAGCTCACTAGCGGGCCTTCGCATATAATGTTTAGGATGGTCAGCTCCGCAGCAGACCCTCACCAATAATGTTTTAGATGGTCGGCTCAGCGCACGTTTCCCTCTTAATCATGGCCCCAGTTCAGAAAAATCGAGGACATTTTTGGGAGAATTTGCCTTTGCGCACGTTTCCCTCTTAATCATGGCCTCAGTTCAGAAAAATCGAGGAAATTTTTGGGAGAATTTGCCTCTGCGCATGTTTCCCTCTTAATCATGGCCTCAGTTCAGAAAAATCAAGGAAATTTTTGGGAGAATTTGCCTCTGCGCACGTTTCCCTCTTAATCATGGCCCCAGTTCAGAAAAATCGAGGAAATTTTTGGGAGAATTTGCAGATGATATACAAGTAAATATACAGCAAATACTGTTTGGTAACAATTTTTCGCCTAAAGTCGTTTTTATCTTCCTTTTTGTGTGTTTTACGGTCAGTCTGTAAAAATGGCGTACTACGGGCGAAAGATCGTTCCCAGCAGCGACGTTGGAGTCCAAGATGCATCCAGACATCCTCCCTATGCTGTCCCTGAACCATTTCTGTGGTGTTTCCATCATTTTCTGCCCTTTTCCTATGGACCAGGCACCCTCCCCTCATCAGAGCAGGGGGTGCCTGGTGTAATGCTCGAGTCCTCCCATTGACTTCAATGGGGCTCGGGTGCTCGGCCGAGCACTCGAGCCTCCGGGGGCGCTCGGTCAGAGCACCCGAACACCCGAGCATTGGGGTGCTCGATCATCACTAGTGGTTATGATAAGCATTACAGTCACCACCAGATCTTGAGTGAAAGGTGCAGAACTTACACCAGCTTTACTGGATTCCAAATGTAATGCAGTAAAAATGTAGCTTGCTTGATTTTGATGCATTCACATAAGCCAATAGTTGCTCATGTGAAACACACAATAACCCAAAATATAATTTTTCACAATGAATGTCAATGCAGTATTGCTATCTCAAACTTAATATTTCATTAAATTATTTTTGTAACAGCAGAGGGAACTTTACTTAAAGGCTTAGTCATTTTTCAATATAACATAAGCTATGACTGTTCCTTATAGTTTATGCTATTGCTTTGTGACATTGGCACTGTTCATTTCTCTTTAGTTTCAATGAAATTATATTACAAAGTGTCCCCCTCCGACACCTTTTACCTACATCAGTTTTCTTTCCGCAGAGTTGAATGTGGATTGCATCGATGGAAATCTTCAGTCAGTATTAGGAATAACGTGCCCTACTTCAACAAGGGCAGCAGGGATTTACTTATAGACAGAAGAAAGATTGTCCCTCGTTGTAATCTGTCCAGTCCGATGACTGGATTTCAGACCTGAGGAGGACACTTTATAATATAATTTAATTGAAACAAGAGACAGATATGAAAAAGTGCCATTGTCTGAGATCGATAGTGTAAACTGTAAGGAACAATCATAGCTTATGTTATATTGAAACATAACTAACCCTAACATTTACTACCATCTCAAATATATCAGTTTATTTAGATTAAACATTATTATATAATATTCATCACTCTCTATAATTCAAGTTAATTGTGTGTACAAATATTTATATACAACTTTATATGTTAATTATTGCATTATATTTTCATTTTATATATTTTTAATCCATACCTTTGTTATAATAAATATATATGAAAGATTTATAATTCCAGAGTAATATTTACTCCTGAAATAAAATATAAAAAAGTAACCCCACTTCAAGTGAACACGTCTGAACATTTACATTGTTTTTGGCATTGTTAGATCATTATCTGGATAATAAGGTGTGCATGCTAATAAATAGGCTGGGAATATCGTGGAGGCAAATTTAAAAGAATGTGTTTAAATGATCACATTGCAGTGTTATACGGCTAACTTATTAAAAATGTAGCTACTTTCTATCCCTTAGGTTACTACATTTTATAGTGAACAATATCTACTGAAATAGGAATACAAGTATCTCAAAAAGCCATAATAATAATAGCTTAAGGCTTATTTCCAAAAATAAAACATTGTCTACTGCTGTAAGTCCATTGAGAGCAACATGTTTTACATGAATGACTCCAGAGCCTAATAATTCATGTTGCTGAAAAACCATCTGCCTGAAACGTGTCTAACAAAATCAGTTTTACTCTACAAAATGAAAAAGTGTATCTTGTCTCTTCATATGGCAGTGCCACTGCTGAAATCTAAGTTTTAATAGCAATGAGTGAAGGTGGAAAAGAACACTTCACAATAACAGTTATTGGGTGCATTATAAAAGGGGTGACTTCCTGAGATAGTTTTAACAGCCAGGTGAAGTGTTCAATTCATGTCTTTCTAGTATACCTAATTCCCACAATGTGATCATGATGGAACCATAAAGGTAAGTTCAAAGGAACAACTTGATTGCAGTGACACAGTTGTCCAAATATGTATCCCTACATTGACTGACACATTTTTTGGCCTCTGGTTTATGTATACCAGTGGCCCACAGTGATCGGACTTTGCAATGTGCATGAATCACCTCTATTTGTGTAAATATGCAACTCTTTGCTGTAAACACTCCAGGACATACTTGAAAACAAGAGGAATCTCAATGTATTCTCCCTGGTACTATTGTTGAAGTTCCTTGAGCCTAGTTTTTCCAAAAATGATGCCTTATGGTCTGGCCTGTATTGCAAGAAATTGGCTCTAAAGCAAAACAGGAGGAAAATATCACTTTTTGGCAATTGGCAACTTTTTCACAGAAAGTACCATTTTCCTGTTTTTCGCCTAGTTTATTTAATTTGAAATCAAGAGGAATTATAATAAAGTACAGTTGAATGATAGTTTAGAGAGTCTAATAGGCAGGACATTTGTTCTCTGTATTAAGGGAGTCTGGGGGAACAGGAAGGGAGAAAGGAGGTTTACCCCAATTACCCCAACATTCGGTGTGACTGGTTGGTAAGACACAGGCAGCTGTGATGCAAGTTCCTTCCTGATCTGGCTGTTATCATTGTGTAAGAGGAGTCAGGGTGTGTGAGAAGGGAATAAAGAGGGCTGACCTAAAATACTCCAACATACTGTCTGACCGATATGATTTGAAAGACACAGGCAGATGTGGTCCAAAGTCCATGCTGATCTTGCACTTATTATCTCGTTTGGGGAATCTGGGGAAAGAAGTTGTTGAGCAGTTTTTTTTGACAGTGATAGTATAGGGTGCACAACAGTTTAAAAAAATAAATAAATAATAAAAAAAAAAAATATATATATATAGGTGACATATATATAGGTGACAGCTGACTGGACCCAGACATGAGCTGTGTGACTGAGGCAGACTTATTTACCAGACGAGATTGAATATTTTTTGAGGGCCTAGTCAAGACCTCACATTCCATCAGTTCTGTTGTGTACTTTACAATAAAAATACAGTACAGTAGTTGAGTAATGTCCAGCAAATGCACAAGGAGCAAGGGGAAGGGGAAATGAGTAAGAGCAGTGTATGGACATGTGAGCAAAGTGGTACTTCAAAAATTGACTGTAGCCATGGTTTCTGCAGCATGTGCAATAAGTGAGCCTTCTCATACTGAAGGAGGATGTAGTTTGTCATGGTCCCACCAAATGTTCTATTACCACCAGCACCACTACTTTAAAAAATCAAGTAAGAACACTGAAGACCAGTGGTGGATGAAAGGTCCTATTGTGGTCCCAAGAGAAAATCTGTGAAAACCACATGGTTTCTGCTTTTGTTGCATACAAATCCCCCTTAAACAAACCGCTTAAAATGTCTCCTTTTTCGCCTACTCCCAAAAATGTTTTCACTGTTTTTTCAGTCTCTACAAACTTCCAGCACATTTACTTATGTGTACTTCTCATTTTAGCACACAAACTTGACTTTTCTATGAAGTGAAACATGAATCTAGAGAGCTAGATTGGGTGCTAAGTGATTTTGTAGTGATTTACTTAATCAAAATAAGGGCACCAGAGACTCAGACTGTTGGCTAACACTATGAGCAGCATTAAAAAAAAGAGGAGGAGCTGGAAGAACCATGATGCATCCAGTGTGTCAGAACCCCCCAGTATGGAAGGTTCTGGTTCCCCAGACTCAATGATACACAGCCCCCCTGACATGGTTCCTTGGGATCTGGGGGAAAATGTAAACAAGGCAGAACTGTGTAGTAGTGTGAGCAGCACAGGTCAGCTACCTGTACATGCTGCTATTGCTGCCAATGTGCCTCTGAATACTCAGGAGGAGGAGGGGATGATGGTAAGAGTGACAGAAGTGGACCCCAAGTTACACTTCCCAACAGCAAGCAGTCCCACTACTACCACACATCAGATAGAGAGTGTTGGGGGTGAGGGGAGGAGGGAGGTGACGGTGATGATAACTGTCATGAAGCAGCTGGTGGTGGGACTAGCATGATCATTGTTAATCCTCCTGCTGAGGTGGAAGGGGAAGTGAAGGTGTTGATGCTCAGCAGTGGTCAAGGGAGTCCACAATATACCACTGACACTGTGATTTCCCCTTCCCCCCAGCATTGTACCTCTGGAACATGATGCTAAAGAAGGCAGAACTGGCTAGTAGTATTAGCATCAGTTGCCTGTGCCTGCTCATAGAGCAGCAGCAGCAACAGCAAGGAGGGACTGGTGGTGGTGATATGGGTGATGATGGAGTAGCTGTTGTGGAAGAGACAATAAGGACCTTTTTAGCTGAGAGTGAGAACTTTGCTGCTGTAGTTCCTGCTGCTTCTGAGTTGCAAGGGCCACAGGCTGATGATCAGCAGACTAGTGTGTCACAGACCACCATGCACACAGTGGGACTGGGGTCCAGCAGTATTGATATGGGACTAGCATAGTATACACTTGAACCAATAATCATGGTGCTAGTTCTGGTGTTGATTCTGAGGCAGCAGATGCATCATCCTTTGCCCAAGCCAATAAAGGAGATTGTGGAGAAGAAGAAAGAGGTGTAACGGTTTATTTGACACTCAGACACAGTAGGTTATGTAAAACACAGTTTTATTGAATAAACACAGAATATTAATAACCCTCGCGGGTCCAGTAATATATGTACACAATATAGTACTGGCACAGGACAGGTTACAGTAATAAATACCCACACGCGTCCAGTATATGTACAACTCAGCAACAATAATATACTGACACAGGTCAGGTAAAAGTTTGTGTGATACTCAAATGAGACAGCAGTGAATGGGTTACTATTAGACCAGGAAGACTGACAGGCCCTAATAGCACGAGGCCCTCAAGACTGTCACTCTGCAGAGAGTGAACGAATAGCGAGTAATGCCACAGGATTAAACGGAGGCCCAGGACAAGCTTGAGGACTGCTGTAGCAGTAACAGAGGACTGCAACTGTATGCCTGGAGGAACACCCAATGGAGACTGCAATGACTGGAATCCGGTGCAAGATGGCACTTTCCCCGAAGGGGTTAACGAACGCTCAGACCAATGTCGACTGCCAGATAGAGAGAACAGCCTGAGGCGCCCAGAGTACGACCAACCTCAGCTTGCGGCAGGAAAAAAGATCAAGCGTACCATGGTGCAACCAGATGGATGAATCACGATGGAGTGTCGCCCGTGCGACACAGGAAGTGACAGGTTACTGAGACTAGACTGCTTGAGCGGCAATGAGGCAACAGAGGCTCTGTCTGAGGACAGAGAGGAACCCGGATGACAGCCCCAAACAGGGTACAGGATGGGACCACAGACAGGCCCTGATACACGGACAATGTAGCCCAAACCGGGTCGATACACAGAGCAGGAACATCAGCCAATCTGAGTCGGTACACAGAGCAGGAACATCAGCCAGGCCAGGTCAGTACACAGAGCAGGAACGTCAGCCAATCCGAGTCGGTACACAGAGCAAGAACGTCAGCCGGGCTGTGTCGGTACACAGAGCAGGAACGAGATAGCAGAGTAGTCAGGCAGTCCTGATCGGTACACAGAGCAGGAACAGATACAGCAGAGTAGTCAGGCAGTCCGGGTCATAGACAGAGATCACACGAATAACTGGAACAAGAGCTGGCAACAGAAACACCACAAAAGGGCACCAGAGAAGTGACAAGGCCCAGTATTTAAGGACAAATACTGGGCGGGGCAAAGCCACATCAACCAATAAAAGTTAGCAGGAAGTAAAACTGACAGAATGTCGCCAGCATAGCAGGGCACCATGATAAGAGGCCCTTGGACAGGTTATCCATATTAGGGGGGTATCAGGAGGGGCCCTGATGCCCCCCTCTAGTACTGAATTATATTTATTAACTAATATATCAGTACACAGTATAAGAAAGCCCATATAACATGTTATATGGGCTTTAGTGAAAATGTCTGCAGTTGTCACCTGCATTGATCACCTATCCTTCTGGATAGATCACCTATCCTTCTGGATAGGTGATCAATGCTAGGGGGGTGTCAGGAGGGGTCCTATAACCACTATAACATGACCTGCTGGCACTAGGCCAGTAGGGCTTTTTTCTCAGGGCATGTTCTTTACACATAAAACAGATGCCTATAAAAACAATTTTGGGGGCTTGTTTCTAAGAAGCCTAAGTCTTACAAATCAATGTTTCCTCAGGGTTTGTGCCTCTAACAAACCTGAGTCGAACAAATCACTGATTCCTTAGGGTTTGTGCCTCTAATTAGCCTGAGCTCAACAAACCATTACTGATTCCTCAGGGCTCCTGCTGCTAACAAACCTGAGTCCAACAAATCATCACTGATTCCTCAGGGCTCGTGCCTCTAACACACCTGAGTCTAACATAGCATCACTGATTCCTCGGGGCTTGTGCCTCTAACAAACCTGAGTCTAACTTATCACTGATTCCTCAGGGCTTGTGACTCTAAGAAGCCTGTTAAACACATTTTTCTCCTACTCAAACACATTTTCTCCTATGTTTATATGGTGCAACATTTCCCAGCACAATCTTACTTCTTCTGATGGCTGTGGTGGAGAAATAAGTAGCTGGAAGGCAAAGTTGTGAGTCCTATAGCAAAATATATCTTTAAAAATGCAGAGTGAATTTGCCCTTTGCCCACTTACTTCTTGCTTAAGTGACAATGGCACATATTCATGATTATGTCAAGTGATTAAAAAAATAAAGTGCAACCTACAATGTGGCAGATGTGTATGATAGTGGTGGTGGTGAGGGACTGGCGTGATGTGATTGGTGGGACCTTGACAAACTGCATCCACCCCGAGAGGAAAGGGATCATCATCATTTATTGCACATGCTGCAGCAACCATTGCTGTAGTCAGTTTTTGAACTACCACTTTACTCCCACGTCCCTGCTCCATCCTTCCCCTTGCCCCTTGTGTGTTTGATGGACATTACTCAACTACTGTGTGTTTTTACTCGCTACAGTGCACAACTGATGGAGTGCAGTGTCCTGCCTTATCCCTCAAAATTCTCAATGTCGTTTGCTGTCTATCAAGTCTGCCTCATCACAGAGCTCACATTAGGCTCCCAGTCAGCTGTCTAATGTATTTATTTGTTTAATTATCTATGTATTTTTTTTTATTTATTTTATAAGTTGTCCATCCTATCTTCTCAGAGTTAGTCCCTCCAAAAATATATATATAACTAAAAACAAAATCAACAACTTCTTTCCCCAGACTTCCCCAGTACAGAGACAATAAAAGTAAAGTCATCAAACAATTTGGACCCCAGTTTCTTGTGTCTTACCAGTCAGTCACACCAAATGTTGGGGTATTTGGGGTCAACCTCCTTCCTCCCTTCTTCCCCCAGAGTATCCCTAGACTGCCCTAATACAGAGAAAAATTGTCCTACCTAAAAGACCCCCTAAACATGGCTTTTATTTACCTTTATTTGCTTGTCTTCTCTAGTTCAAAAACATGCTGCTTTCTCCTCTCACAAACACAGAATGGCATGCTGTGAGAGCCTGACACTCATGTATATGGCTGTAGAAAGCAGATGGGTTATTTGTTTTGTATTCTCTTCGAGCCCAATGGGTAGCTGCTGTTATCTGGGTTTTCATCTGGGTTGTAGGCTGGGTCCTCCAGTCAGCCTTGTGGCCAGCATCTCTAACATGACCTAGGCTGCAGTAGGGCAACTCAGAGAGCAGACACCGCCAGTCAGCTTTATACTCTAATCTTCACTTCCTAACATCTGGCCCACTGGGGCCTGCCTTGAAGTATACCTGTATTGTCTGTTGTGCTTTTATCATAGTATTTACATCAAATAGCAGTCTGTCACATCTTTGTGTGGAATCTACTTCATGGAGTCCAGAAGGCAGCTTATAATGGGCACTTATTCTGCCAGATCTGTAAAATTACGTACCAATTTTTTATTATTTTTCTTTTTTTATCAACTGTGCCCCCTATCTGAGTCAACAAACCCTTCTTGAAAAATTCCCTGTCCAACTGATTCTTTTCCTAGTCTCCACCAACACAGGAACCCTCAGACCCCTTTATACTATGCCTGTGGGAAATAAACTACTGAGCAGGAAGTGCCATTTATCGCCTATTTCAGTTTTGAAGAGAAAACTTTGTCCATCCCTATTGAAGATGACAATGAGTCACATTCTAGAGTTGATGATGGCATAATGAATACATTGTAGCAGCTCAACCAACTGCTGCATCAGACAGTGAGACAAACAAGCACCAAAACACCTGTCCTCGAAGTAATAGCTAACTCTGTCAAAGTAAAAGTGAAAAGAAATTGTTTGAGACCTCTAAAAGCTTAGTGGTATA
Source organism: Rhinophrynus dorsalis (assembly GCA_037306005.1). Taxonomy (NCBI): domain Eukaryota; kingdom Metazoa; phylum Chordata; class Amphibia; order Anura; family Rhinophrynidae; genus Rhinophrynus; species Rhinophrynus dorsalis. The sequence continues at coordinate 188,001,472 of CM074723.1, forward strand.
TATAGGTAGTGGGTAAGAAGCTGTGGGCAATGCTGAAGATGACCTAATGATGACTGATCACGATGATGATGTAGATCTAGACTATATCCCTCTAGCATCCTCCTCTTCTTCAGATACAGATAAAGTTCAAAGTGAGATAGATTTTGACACGGCCAGAAAGTTAGCTGAAAGCAAAGGCACAATCTTCCACCACTGAAACGGAGCACTGCGTCTGTCTATAACTTGTTTGAACAAAAAATGCACAGTTCTCCTGTAAGTCATCATCAGCATATTCACCAAGTCCATCCCCCACTCAGCCACACACACTACTAGCATTGAGTAACCAGTAGCAACAACACAGATTATTAACATCCTCAACCTCAGCTATCATGAGTGCCTCTGCTGCTGGAAGTGAATTACCTTTAACACTTAGTAGCAGAATTGCATTATCTAGCCTCAGTAAGAGTCACTGATGACTGCACAGTGCCTGCCCAAAGGGAAGTAGTAGCAGCCTCTCAGAAACCCTATAGTCTATGAAGTTTGCAATATGGAGATACCCCACTCACGATCCAAAAGCTAAACAGGTTGCTATCTGTTGTCTGTGTAAGAAGAATGAGTGAGCAGGGGGAAGGCAGGCTCACACCTTGGTACCTCCTCAATGAGAACCCATCTGAAGCACAACCACAAGTCTGACTGGAAGACACACTATCAATAGGTCAGAAGTGCAACAACTAGCAGCAGCAGCAGCAGAAGCACTCCTAAAATCCCCCAGGGCTCTGGGGCATGTAAGTGAAATAGTGATGTCATTGATGTGTCAGAGTGTGTACCAACAGTTAGTTCATTCCAAATACTACCTATGACTACTGCTGCAGAAGGGGTATGATGACTCTGGGTTTGCTGTAGGAGATGGCAAGAGTCATAGAGTGTCTACACATACTGCCTCCACCTCTATCACCTGCTCTAGTTATGTTGTTAATCCTATCAATTGCAGGTTTCTTCTGCCATGTACTGCCAGCCCAGACTTACTGAGGTCTTGTTAAGGAGTCAAAAATGTTACAAAAACAATCTCAAAGGATGCCTTTGTAAAGGCAAGGTTGCCGAGATGTTGGCAGTGGACATGCAGCCATATTCTTTTGTAGAAAACTGAGGTTTTAGAGAACCAATGTCATGTGTAGCTCCTGGCTGGCATATCCCAAACCACAGTTATTTTTCACAATGGCTGTGCCAGAATTGACAAAGGGCTGGAAAGCTTGTATGGGAAGAAAATCCATCTGACAGCAGACATGTGGACAAGTATGCAGAGCTTAGATTATATGACTGTGACTGTTCAATGGGTTTCCCTCCCAACACCACCAGTGAGCAATACGAGTAGCTTACAGCATCAGATGACAGCCAGTAGTCTGACCTCTGGTTCTGGTAGTGTGATTAAAAGGTAGCAGCATGAGGATAGCTCATACCATTAGCACCCTAACATGTGCATGCAGAGTTTTGAGAGACTGTCCCACAAACAAATAGATGTGATATAATGCATGTGCCCTGCTTTGCCCAAGTGCTAAATTTAGCAGATTTTGGCAGAATCGGAAACCCTCAGAGATGCTATTTTATTGCCTGCAAAATCTGTGTCCATTTTTGCCACTCCTACAGTAAATGCAATGCTCTATATTCCCTATAAGAACAGTATAACCTGTTGCATCACCATCTGAAAATGGAGGTCCCTACCAGGTGGAATTCCACACTGTACATGCTAGAGCATTTGTATGAGCAGAATAAGGACATTTGAGTTTATATCATGCAAAACTGGAAGGTTTTGGAGGGATCCTCTTTGTCACCCGCCCAGTGGCAACTAATATGCATTGTATGTGAGCTGCTAAAACCTTTTGAAGAGGTAACCATGCTGGTGAGTCGCATAGGGGCAGGAATTAGTACCACTGATATTTTTATTGCTGAAAAAAATGAGAAGCATGGCTGACGAATCTTACCATAATGACAACACAGACATGCCCCACTGGTAAAGGAAATGTTAGCATGCTTTGAACAAGATCATCACATATTGTTCATTAAATGCAATGAGGAATACATTGTTGCTACTTTGCTGAACCCCCGCTTTAAACACAAAATTTCAGAATTTCTGCCAAAGGGCCATTAGTAGTTTGTCACAACATGGAGTCATGATGATCAGCAGCATCTCTCTAAGGAATCTGGTTCTGTCAAAAATATTGAGACATGCTTATTGATTGAGTGAAGGATTGCATTGTGGAGGATGACATGTAGAATGAGGCACAACAAATGTCTAGACAGCATAGCAAAAGAGAAGGCAGCAAAACATTTAGACCAGCAGCAGGAGCAGCTATTTCATAAACGAGAACATCCCATTCTAAAGACAGGGCAACTCATGGGTCTCAGCACGGGGTGGCAAATATCCAGCATTGGTGGTGGTGGTGTCGGTACTGATGGTGGTTGTGACACATCTCTGCGGGACTCGGTCCCTGAGTATGGGTTGTTAATTGATATACAGGAACATCTTTTAGCTCCTAGGAGTGGTCCCACTGCATGTTAGATGGCTGCAGGATAGCTACGTTCTAGGCAGAAAAAATGATCTCATGGACTACTGACAAACAAAACAGTGTGAGTGGCCAGCACTGACATGTACTGCAGTGGAAACCCTTAGCTGCCCTCCAACAAGCCTTGAGTCTTAGCTGGTTTTCAATGCAGCTGGTTATATTTGGAATGGCTGTATGACTATCAAAAGGGAATATTGGGAGACTAATTTTTACAAATAAACCAACATCCAATACTATCTGATAGCAGGTAGCATAAACCACACATTACAGAGGAAGACAAAGCAAATATATTAACAGAAGCACAGATGCTGATGAGGAAAAGGAGGGATGTGAAGGGCTGCTACCATCTACCACACTTGGGACCACTGATATGACCAATAATTAATGTGTTTCAATAATTTGAGAATAAGGATAACTTACAATTGATACAAACATGATAATGGTAATAGCTGTTGTAGTAATAGATAGATAGATAGTTAGATAGATAGATAGATAGATAGATAGATAGATAGATAGATAGATAGATAGATATACATCAATCACACCAAGGGTTAGCCAGCATAGTGACAAGCATACACAAAAAACAGCCAGGTTAGCCAATCAAAAGCCCTTAGTAAATATTTTTGCAGGACTCAGGCTTGCAACATATACAAGGCCAGAGGTGTTTTTTTCTTCATCAAGGCTTGTGTTTTGCCAACTTTGTTTGTCCCTCCTTTCCATTTTTTACAACCTTGTCACAGTCACAAAGAGTGAACAGTACAGTCGCTGATCACTGCACTGTGCCTGCCACAAGGGAAGTAGTAGCAGGCTCCCACAGTCAATGAAGTTCACAGTATGGAGATACTTCACTCATGATCAAAAAGCTAAATATGTTGCTACCTGTTGTTTGTGTAAGAAGAATGATGTGATCAGGGGGAAGCAAGCTCTCACCTAGGCAGCTTCTAAATGAGTTCCCACCTGAAGCATAACCACAGGTCTGACTAGGAAGCACACAATCAACAGGTTAGAGTTATACAAATAGCAGCAGCAACAGAAGTACTCTTAACCATTCTCAAGGATCTGGAATAGGGATGGGCAAAACTTTCCACCTCAAAATGAAATCAGGAAAAATGGCACTTTCTGCTTGGCAAAAAATTTCCCACGAAAAGTGCAGATTTTCCACTTTTTTCGCCTATTGAAATCAATGGGAATATATAAGTTATACACAACACATTACAAATAATATTTTATTTCCCAAAGGCATTGTATAAAAGGGGCATGAGGGTGCATGTGTTGGTGGGGTGTGGGGAAAGAATTAGTTGAACAGGGAATGTTTTTAGGGGGTGTTTACTGGGATTGGGGGGCACTTAATAAAAAAAGAAATCCTAAATAAAATAAAGTAAAATAAAATAAAATAAAAACCATAAGACATGGTATAAAGGGGTTTGAGGAGGGTGCTTGTGTTGGTGAATGAATTAATCATTTGAACAGGGAATTTGATTTGGGGTGCTTTCTTGACTGCTATTGGGGGACAGTTAATAAAAAAATAAATTGATAAAATAAAATAAGACATTTGTATTTAAAGTGACAGAGACAGGAACCCCCTGAAATAAGCTACAACTGGGATGGACTGATACTTGACTTGATAGAGTATTTTGTAGAGGATGATTTGTTTGACTTGTTGTTAGAGGCCTTTGTAGGCCTTAGACTTATTAGAGGCCCAAACCCTGAAGAAACATTGATTTGTAGGGCTTAATCTTGTTTGGCACAAGCCCTAAGGAAACATTGATTTGCAGGACTTAAGCTAGTTTGGCACAAGCCCTAAGGAAACATTGATTTGTAGGACTTAAGCTAGTTTGGCACAAGCCCTAAGGAAATATTGATTTGTAGGACTTAGGATTGTTAGAAACAAACCCCCCAAAAACTGGTAATTTTTTTGTAGACTATTTTTTTTTTTTTTTTTTTTAAATAAAAATACCCTACTGGCCTAATGCCAGCAGGTCATGTTGGCCAGTGGCCACTGTCAAATGTCCTACTGAGTTGCAACTGCTGTTCGTATGCTGCTGCTGAGTTGTTTTAGCAGCAGGATGATTAGGCAGCTGAAAGGGAATGGGATCAACAATAGCAGTTACATGGAAGATGAATGATGAAGGTTCCACTTGAAACGACTGGCTCCAGTGATGAGCCTGAGGCAGTAGCAGAAGAATAAGTAGCCCCCAGTATATGTGGAGAAAAGAACAAGTTGACCATTAAATCTTCCCCACCTGCCCTTCCTCCAAAACCATCATGGGTGTGTTGTTATTAGAATATATATTTTATTTTGAGAACAGGAACTGTGACTTCCATCAGCAACTGCAGTGTGCACAGTGTGTGTGTGTGGTAAATAACAGCTCCATGACACCCGAAATCAAGTACTGCTGCTGTCACCATACCCCTTGTTCAGACCCCGCTAAGAACACATGACAACTTGCTGACAGTTTAATAGTAATGATAAACCCTCCCTGCCAGAATCCTAGAATATTCTGCAGGATGGAATCTCCTCAGATGCCACCTGCTGACCTGGTATCAATTCTCCTCCACCACACTGGCATGTGTGGTCAGTGCACCACACAGTGTGCAGTGGGTAGAGATGAACTGCCATATCCTAACATTAACTGAGTGGCTATCATTTGGCGGGGGAGGTAAAGATGAATGAGGTGGGTTGGCAGGAGATGTACTTGTTACCCTAGAGGAAGAAGGTGATGTTGATGACAAGCTAGTTGTTTCGCTCATCATGGAACTTCCAGTGTCTGCCTGGGATTCTTTATTCTTCCTCCTTTTTGGTCTCCACCTTTCTGGAGAGTCAGGGGGTACAGTAACAACGGTGCTAGATTTCTGTAACGGGTGTTTGGCTTTAACATGTTTAGAGTAAATGTCATGGTGTCTGTGTTTCATGTGTGTTATCAGGGTGGGTGTGCCAAGGTGTGTTCCCTCCTTTCCCCTTCTCACTAACTGTACCATTGTTGATGATGACTGCATTGTGCCTGCCAGAAGAGAATAATAGTCCCACACCCATGACTTCTGGGGGGAGGGATAGGGAACAGGTGGAGAAGAATGCCCTCTTTCTTCTTGTCCTCCACATTCCCCTTCACTTTCTGTGGCAGCGGATAATGTTGCTGCTACTGCCTCAGATTTAGCACTGCAACTAGGATCAGGAGGAGTATTGCTACTGCTGGCAAGTGGAACCTGTCCTAGTCCCACATTACTTGTTGACCCCATTCCCACTGTGTACATGGTGGTCTGTGGCACACTAGCCTGCTCCTCAGCACCCTGCTGCTCTTTCATCTCAGCAGAAGTTAGAGCAGTTGCAATTTCCACTAATTTCAAAAGCTGACTGCTAGTGGTGGTGGTGATGCCCATCCTCATCACTGTCTCCCATTTCTGATAAAGAGGCCATCAATGTCTCTTCCACCCCAGCTTCTTCATCACCACCACCACTAGTCCCTACGTGCTGCTGCTCTATTACAGACATCTCATTGCTGCTTGGAGGAGGTGACGAGCAATGTGACAGAGGGTCCCCTGCTGTCACACGTGGCATAATTTTCTCCTTCCCCCTGAGTACTACAAGAAACACTAGCAGCAGGCAAAGTATTGGTGGCAGCAGGTTCATCACTGGCAGCAGGTTCAGTATTGGCAGCAAGGTCAACACTAGTGGCAGCACATCTGACAGCAGGTACAACATTAGTGGCTGCAGGTACAGCAATGGTGGCACTGGCAGCAGGGGCTGCATGTCTTGCAGAAGGCACAGGCAGCTGATCTGTCCTGCTCTCACTAGTACTACCCTTTTCTCCCTCCCTTCTCATTCCCTTTTCTCCCTCCCTTCCCATTAAATTCCCAAGATCCCTTGGTGTGATTTAAGGGGACTGGAAAGCATTGGTACAATAGTGGTCCCTTCCTCCTCAGACTCAGTGGACACATAATGGTCCTTCCAGCTCTTCCATTGATTATTTTTTACCCTGCTCATAGTGATAGGAGTCACTATAAGCCTCTCCTGCCTCACTTTTTGAAAATATCACAAGACAACAGCACAGCACATCTATCTCGCTCTGCAGCTCTTCTATTTTGTATGCCTTCAGGGAAAACGTTACGTTTTTATAGCGGAAGTGCGAAAACAATGTAAATCAATGGGCGGAAACTTTCTAGCCATTGAAAAATGGTGAAAAGTTTTGGCCAATGGGCGAAAAATGGAAACATTTTAACCGCTAGTGTTAAAGCAGATTTTCCTGTGAAAAAGCAGATGACAATGTGGTTTTCACTAAATTTCCCACGGGAACATGGTGACAACTTTCGCCCACCCGTACTCTGGAATACATAGTAGAAGTGCTTTTTATGTGTCAGAGTGTGTCAAGATTTTGTGCTCCTGATGCAGGGGAGTATGATAATAGTCATAGAGTGCCTATACAAACTACCACCACCCCCACCACCTCCAAAAGTCATGTTATTAAAGCAATGACGTTGCACAGTTCTTCTACTATGTACTGCCATCCCACACATACTAAGTTCTTATAAAGACAAAACCTATATAAAAATAATGCAAAAGTACTCCTGTGGAATAGATAACTTGCTGCCCTTTTATTTTGTTGAAAACAGAGGGTTTAAAATACTGATGTCATGTGTTGTGCCCTGCTGGAATATCCCAAGCTGCAGTTATGTTTCAAGGATGGTTGTGCCAATGTTACTTAAAGAGATAGCAATGTCTTGATATGAAGTTATAGACAATTATTCATTATTCTTTTTTATAACGAACTCTACCTCTAAGTGTCCATAACATTGTTTTATTTGTTTTATTTTATTTAAAACTGTTCCCCTCCCATCCCTTTTCCCTACATCACTCTGACTTCCCTCAAATCTGAAAGCTGATTTGACTGGACAGATCGCAATGAGGGACACTATTGTATCTCTCAGTATAAGGAAAACCCTGCCCCTCTTGACAAAGGAGGGCAAGTTTATCCTTATGCTGACACAAGATTGTCCCTCGGACCAATCAGTCTCGACCTGCTTTTTTGCTCTAAGGGAAGTCTGCAAAAGGTAGGGAAAAGAGGCAGGAGAGGTATGCTTTAAAATTAAATAGAACAAAGAATACTAGGTTATGGACCCTTAGAAAGGTATTGCTTTAGAAAGGTACAGTTTGTTATAAAAAATAATGAATAATTGACATTAACTCCATATGCACACATTACTATCCCTTTAAGCAGGAAATTAGTGTTGTGAGAAAAGAAGAAAGGCACCCAGCCTGCTAACAATTTTTTCAAAGCATATGTTGCTAAGACTCACAATTTTTACTTTCAGCTTTTTATTTCTCCACATCTCTCAGACGAAGTAATATTGTGGTGAGAAATCTTGCAGAAAATATATAGGTGAAATACTTCAAATTTCTTGAGGGAAATTTATTGACAGATGTGAAAAGGAGAAAATTTTATTTTATGTTTATGGGAAGGAAATTTCAATAAAAAAATGGGAAACTGATTTTTCACAAAAAGTACTGCAGGAAATTTCTCTTACTTTTTGCCCTTCCCTATTTATTGCATTATACTTGATTTATCTAAGGTTTGTGTGCACTGCAAACATTACTTCTTTCATCAAGACTTCCACTAATATCCACAAAATCACTCTCCAAAGGAAGTGAAAGAAAAGAAGAGCGCCAAAATAAAACACAATAAAATACCATATAACAAAAAATAAATTCTGTGAAGTGATTATCTATTTATAAAAAATCAAAAATATTTATTGATCTCACAAAGCCAGCAACATGAAAGAGTATAAAAATATAATAAATGATATTAAGGAATGTTCCTTTAAAAAATATGAGAATGTGATCACTTAGAAATACTCCATATAGTTATAAATACATGTGTGTATCTTTCTGCTGGTATATTCGGCCTCACCACTGGATGTCTTATCTGTTGGATGTCCAGTATATGAAATAGATAAGACTTGTAGGTAACAGTCTATTACCAGAGCGCATGTGTCCCACTCACACACTGATGTAGGTTCTTGCTCTCCTGGCCGTAATATAAAGTCTATAACCCTTAGATGTTCTCTCAGACGTCTGTTCCTGTGATGTGTTGGTACTAGTGTAGATGATTTAGGGTTATAGAGTAGCAGGCAGGCTCCTACAGGTATAAGTGCACCTTATGTTGCAGGTAGTATTCCAGGTATAGTAGCGGGTAAAGTAGCGGTTATAATTAACCCTTAATGTACCATACTGGCAACTGAGCGGGCAGAGTGCTATAAATTCTCCCGACTAATTCAGTGCTGATAGGTTGGCATCTAAAACTCTTGATAAACTAATAAATAAACCAGTAATAAGACTCCAGAATGATATAGCGGTAAGTTCAATGTCTCTTTTTAAAAGGTAATAAATAACTATATAGACAGAAATGATGAAGTGAAATAAAATAAAACAATATGACCAAAGTCCTTTTTCCAATGCTTTTCATGCCAAAACTAAGTACATTTCTTCATAACATATATATAGAAATGGTCAAAGAATAATAAAAGTCCCAAAAAATAATAAAAATATATACCAAGAAAGATAAGAGAAAATATATCAAAAATAAATACAAGGCATGCTAACAGGAGAAGTATCCTGCAGCAGGCAGGGTTAAATTTAACTGGGAACGGGGCTAATTCTTGTATCTCCTCTACTGTCTTATAATACCTGTACCTTTAGTTTATGATAGACCACCTTTAATGCATGTGCTCAGCTGTGCAGGGCAGCCAGAAGGTTAATCTCATGCGGTCTCTCTCGTCACATGGAGCAATGTTGCATCCTCCAGCAATCTGCTTCACCAAGTTGGGGTATATATATATATAAAAGCTAGCAGAGGTGATTCAAGCTGACAGCCTATATCTTTGCTGAATATAAAGTGGTTGGAGCAGTCTCTAAATGCAATATGAAAACTCAGCAAATGAGCAAGTTAAAATTTCAAATACAATAAATGCAGTCATTTCCTAGGTATTTCATACCTCCTCTAGGACTTCCTCAGAAAATAAAAGAGTCTTTCCCAGTTGGGTAAGTTAAAGCTTGGTGCTCTCTCTCTTCACCTAAATGACTGGCTTTAATAACAATTAACACCTGATGGAATTTAAAGGTGAGTAGAATACCCATCACAATACCTGACCTTCAGCTTAAAGGGATGAGCAGCACCTAAAAATAATAAAAAAAATAAAAAACTCAAAAAGGGGAGGGGGGCACACATAAGGGTATGTGCACAGGTGGGTCATCACCAAATGGTGTATGGAAGATGTTGCACCTGTGCACATAATACTGGTCCTTGCATTCTGGTTCTCTGCTACAGTTGAGCCTCATTCTGTAAAACTAACCCTTATTTGTTTTCCATTGATTTAAGTGGCAGCTTATATAATGTAAGTTCTTATTTGTACTGTTGGGTTTAATATATGTTTTGGTGATGATCTTACTATTTTCATGTGATAGCATGAGGTCAATATAATTAACTTCCTTCTCACTGATATTATATGTAAATGATAGACCCCTATTATTGTCTTCAAAACTCTGGATAAAGGATATCAAGGTGTCTCCACTCCCCTCCCAGACAATGACGAGGTCATCAATAAACCTGCCAGATCAAATTCACCCCCAGCCGTGCACACCACACACAGGTAAATTCCCAATGACCCATGTATAGGTTTGCGTAGCTGGGGATGAAGCTGGCCCCCATAGCAGCCCCCTTGATTTGTTGAAAAAATGTATTATCATATGTAAAATAGTTGTGATGTAATACAAAATGAATAATATCAATGATAAATTGTTGTTGTAGAGTAGGCATATTATGATCTAGATTTATAAATTATGAAATAGCTTGAAGACTCTTTGAATGAGTAAATGTTAGTGTATAGGGATGTGACATCCACTGTATCCCATAAGCAGGTATCCTCACAAACTACTTTATCTAAAATTTGCAGGATGTGCTATGAATCTTTTATATATGATTGATGCTGTATCACATACTTTTGAAAATGGAAATCCACATACTGGGATGCATTGGACTGCCCAATTCCTGCTATTGTGAGTCACCCTGGTGGATTAACCAAGGTCTTGTGTATCTTATGGACCCTTGATGGCCCTGGCACTTCAGAGGTAGATTTGCATTAAGGAGCCATGATGTGCCAGGATCGTCATGGAATTCAGGGCTCCCAGCACAGCTGCACGCCATTCAGGAAGCCCTGAATTCCATGACGAAGGAAGCCCTGAACCGGAAGCAGCAAAAAAAAAAAAAAAAAAAAAAGCAAAAAAAGCTCTGTGGTCCTTAAGTGACGGGTTTTTCATTTTTCAAAGTATATTTTCTTTTAAAGTAATAATTAAGGTTCGAAATAATTTCAAATACTCCTCTGATCCTTGATTAATTTAATGTATGTATTCTTATCAGATAACAATCTTTCTGTTTCCAAAGTATAGTCTATTTGAGTCAAAATAACTGTTGCTCCTCCCTTATCTGCCTGGGTTTTATGCAAAAATGTATTTTCTTTCAGCCTTTTTAAGGCTGCAGTTTCCATTATAACTAAATTATGAAATGCTTCAATGTATGGTCCCCTGTCCTGCCCAAGTATTAAACCAACACAAATCTCACCATTTTTATTGTTTTTAGAAAAATAAAGTTTCAAAGTTGTATTTAAAACCAGCTCAAACTCATCCAGTCCTTTACTGGGGGGGGGGTAATCCTTTATTAATAAGAGAATTTTAATGTTCTTGTAAAGTATTAGTATTCAGTGTTGTATGTGTCTGTGGTACTCTGTGTTGACCTGCTCTCTTTCCTCTTTTATGTTTCCTAATTCCGCGATTGACTTCTTAGTCTTTTTATTGGATTAATTTCTTTTGAAGCCACTACATATAAAAATTATTTGCTTGTATGTGATTTTTAGAAGCCACCCGGGCATAACTAGTGGGTGATATATTGCTTGGTTCTATTTTCAATTCAATTAGTGGATGTATAGTATCTATAGAATCGCTATCCTGTATTTCCAGGACTCTGTATCTGGAGGGATGACAAAACCCACTAGAAACTGATTGGCTGGCAGGTGTGTAACTCCATATACCTCTCTAGAGTTTAACCTTTTGAGTGCCAGAAAAGCATCAAATTCATTGCAATGCAAAACATTAAAATTATCTTTGGCACTCAAAGGGTTAAGCCCCCAGTTAAACTAACACTGAGTGCCAGAGAGGTATCCAATATATTGTAATGCAGAGTGTCCATATCTCTCTGGCACTCAGGTTTAAATAAATGGTAATTTGTATTTGTTCCTAGTAGATTTGCCCCAGGATTGTTCCGTCTCATCCTGTCAAGTACACCATCCTATATAATAATTTGCTAAAACGTGTGTAACGACAAAGTCATGCACAGTACAGACTGCTGCGAGTGCTGCATTCATGCGCAGTAGAGACTGCCCGCACCGCGGCTGATAGAGAGCTGGACGCTCCTTCGCAGCCCGGGACCGGCTGGCAGTGGCACTGTGGCCAGTGTAACGGGCTCTTCAACTAGTTACTATACATAAAATAATGAGTGCTTTGAATGAAAGAACATATTCAAATGTGCTTTTCTTAAATATTAATATAGTCATACATTAAATATTACATCCTTTTGATCTTTGCTGTCCATTCCATATGAATTAAAACTTTAACTTTAAAAAAATGTAAGTACAAGAATTGTTATTCCAGTGTTGCTTTTTACCCTGAGCAATTCTAAATCATGTACTTTTTAACTAAAACCAGATAAATATTTTTAAAATAACATAGAAATAAATGCAGCTTAATGTTTAACCCATTAACGACCCATGACGTGCCAGGACCATCAGGGGTGCAATTCCCATATGGACCCATGATGGTCCTGGCACGTCATGGGTTAAATTATAGCAACACGCCTCAGTGCACGTTGCTATCATTGTGTTCAAGCTGAAACTGAGCTCTTCTGTTTCCTTCCCTTTTTCTAGCTGGGAGCTAGAACACCTATCATCCCCAATTATGAAATAATTTGCGCATCATGGGAGTTTTAGACTCCAACAGCTTATGAGCCTAGGGTTGTCAATCCCTTTAATACCACCCTTGTTTGTGGGGAATAAAGGGTGGGTATGTAAAACCAGTGTAATAAAGAAAGTGTCTGTAACACTGTTGTGAAGCAATATAAGGATATATGTAAATATATAGCAATATGTTTGCTTAATACAACACCAAGTGGTTGACTTTTTAAAAACTGGAGTAGAAATGTGTGTGGGCCAAATACAAACTGTTTTTATATAGTGATAGCGTTAAATGGACTAGTTCTGCTCCACACCCACTACCTGCCACCAGGAACAAGATCCCTGCCACTAGATCCACATAAATATTACAAGAAAAAAACAAATATATTCCGGCACTGGTATAAGATGTGTTTTAGAGCAAAGACATGTGATAACCAATATTAGATCAAGAAAACTGTATTTAATAAAATATTTATATTTTGTACATACTCTTCAAATACAAACTATGTTGCAAAATATGTATAAATAAGTTTCCTGGTTATAACAAAAATAAAGGCAGTTTTATTGGCTCCATTTTAACACCAGATATATCCTTTTCTTAAAGGGATAGTAATGTTTCATAATAAAAGCAGCTCTAATTAATCATCATAGTATTTGGACTTTAGAGAGTGTTATTTCAGTTCTGTCAGAGTTGTAGTTCAGGAGTAATTCAATGACAAAGTGCCCCCCTCCCGCCCCTTTTACTGATGTAACACTGCTCAGCCAGAACAAAAGGGAGAAGCTCAGGTAGATTGCACAGAGGGGCAATCTTCAACTAAGATAAGGGAAAAACCTGAAAAACTTGTCAAGGGGGGCAGGGCCTTCATTGTTCGCATAGGAGGAAGATTGTCCCCTGCTGTTATCTGTCTGGTCTATGGACTGCATTCCACATCTGAGATGGCTTACACTAGGCAAAAGGGGCAAGGAGGGGAAACTTTGCTTGCGAATATCTCTTAAACCATAAAGGTTTGAGAGATAAGACTTATATCACTCTTCATGTTTTTTTAAAAATCTCATTAGCAAATTTATTCAGGCAGCAACATATTTATAAATATGACCTGATGCTATTGCCATATGTGAATTTTAGTGACAATTTTTAAACACACCACTAAGAAAGATTTTATGCATTCCTCCAAAAAGAATCTCTTGTCTTCTATTTCTATGCCATTTTCTTATAGTGATATCATTATAGTTAGTCACCTACTTAATTACTGTAATTAGCAAGAATACATTCCTTTCAAGTATTACAATATTCCCCACTGTTCTACAGTTAAAGATTCTGTCAGAGGATGCAGAAAATGATAAAGCAGAGTTTAAAAACATTGCTGGATAACCCAGAAACAGGGTCTGTAAGACAATGTTTTTGATTTTATATTTTTCCAGTCAATATCAAGGGGATTAATTAGAAGTGAATCTGCTTACACAGATCATGCGTTTAGAGAGCAATATTTTTTTAAAGTAAACTGTATTGCCTCATTAAGATTACCTTCTAGCTGTGTGGAAATGTGAGTCACAAAGCTTCAGACTCTGACATTTCAGCAATATTTGCAAAGGAAAAAACTGTATTTTATTTTAAATATCTGACTACACATTTGTGTGTTTTAAAAGTTCAGGTATGCTTTCAAGAGGATCTCTCACCCCTAAAAAAGTTAAGCTTATTATGTAGGAGTAAATATAAATAATGTTAAAAAAGTTATTGATTAAAAAAAAAATTGCTATTTGGGTTAAAACGATAGCCCTGCACCTTACTTCCACATACACTGCTGTTGCTACACTGCCCCTGCTCCCTTGCCACTATCCAGCTTCCTCCAATGACGGAGGCTGTCTGTCTGTAAGCTGGAGCGATCTCATTGGCTAGCTATCGATCTCTGCCAATGAGATCGCTCCAGCTTACAGACAGAAGCCTCAGTCACTGGAGGAGGCTGGGTAGTGGGAAGGTAGCAAGGGCAGTGCGGCAATCTGTGGCAACGGAAGTGTCTGCAGAAGAAGGGTTCAGAGCACTCTATAAGCTATAGTTTTAACCCAAATAGCATTTGTTTTTTTTAAAAATCAATAACATTTTCAACATTAACTATATATACTCTACATAATAAACCTAACTTTTGTAGGGGTGAGAGATCCCCTTTCAGTTTTCTACTAAGAAGCTAATAAAGTAAAATAACATTTATTTTCAAATAAATATTATTTCTCCTTTTTGTTTGGAGCAATTTGATAATGATACTAATGTTATAACAGCATTCTGTCATCACCTTATGAAGAAGGCCATCATTAAAATAGAACTGTCACCTAAAGATAAAATTAAAATCTGCCGGGCACCTTTCTCCACATATGGTATGATTGCACTCTGATTAAACCATTTTGGAGACATGTGTTCGATGCACTCTCCAAAATATTGGGCATTAGGATAATCCCGGATCCCTTATATATATATATATATGCCTAAATTTATTACCCAAGGCAATACAGTCTTCCCACCTTCAAGCTGAACACTACATTTATAGACAGCTGATTAATGCAGCCAAACTATGCATTCCTATACATTGGAAATTACAGACCACTCCCAATATAAAGTATTGGTTAAACAGAGCTAATAAGATATTCAGTCTAGAACGATTAGTGGCCATCAAATCAGGGAAAGCTGAATCCTTTGAGGCAATTTGGACATCTTGGCAGTCATATTATACTGAATCACTTACTTCCTCTTAACCCTCTGCATGTATAGTGTAATGACAGCTTATCGCTTTGGAACTGCCATGCTCACGACGTGCAATACCCTCCTCTTCCCCTCTTCCCTCCTTTTCTTCCCCTCTCTCATTTTATCTTTTCAAGTCTTTTCTATTTCCTTTCTGGCATTCCTCTTATTTCTTGAATCTACATACACTCACAGTCAAATACCTGGTATTTCAAATTTGCAGATGATTGTATAACAGTTACTTGCAGTAGGGGGTTGTATATCTCCCCTCGACAATTATAACTTATGTTCTAATGGAACTTATGTACTATACTTACCATTGTATTTGATATTTCTTCTACTTTCCAATAGTCAATTTTATTATTCTTGTACTGTAATTTTGACTTCTGTCAATGCTCTGTTTTCTAATAAAAAACCATTGAATCAGAAAAAATTAAAATCTGCCTATAAGTTGTACTAGCAACTTTTCTGTAAAATAAGTAGTTTGTAGTTTATATTATGGTGATAAATTATCACTTTATACTAATTCATTGCAAAGCTTAAAAAAAAACATGTTAGGGACCTTTATGGTTTGAGAGAGAACCGTAAGCAAAGTTTCCCCCTCCCTCCCCCTTCTCTGAAGTCAGCGTTGTACTGACTGCAAGGATATCCGGATTTATTTTTCATCAGGCAGTTCTGCAGCAGAGCCTCAATCGAGGTAGTAAAAAAAAATTATTTCACTGAAACATTCTTCTACATGTGCTTGCAAACCAAGCACATGTAGAAGACCGTCTCAGTGAAATAATTATTTTTCACTAACGCAATCTCGGCTCAGCTGTAGAGCCACAGGTCTGTCATAAGACAGACTTCCCCTGCAGTCAGGTCGGCGCTGAATTCAGGGAAGGGGGAGGGAGGGGGAGCTTTGCTTATGGTTTTCTCTCAAACCATAAAGGTCTGAGAGATGAACCTGGGCTGATTGAATTATTTTTTAAAGAGCTACACTATGGGGATTAGTAAAATTAAAGTATCAATCACACCACACCAGTCCACTACCACCACTACCATACACACCTGCCACATTGTAGGTTGTACTTTAGTTTTTTCTTAATCACGTGACATCACCATGAATACATACCAGTGTCACTTAAGCAGGATGTAAGTGTTGTGGGCAAAGGACAAATGCACTCTGCATGCTAACACATTTTCAAGGTATATGTTGCTGTAGGACTCACAACTTTGATTTCCAGCTACTTATTTCTCCAATACAGCCCTCAGAAGAAGTAATATTGTGCTGGGAAATGTTGCACCACATTAAACATAGGGAAAAAATGTGTTGGAATAGGAGAAAAATGTATTAGAATGTGTTAGGATAGGAGAAAAATGTGTTAGAACAGGAGAATAATGTGTTGGAATAGGCTAAAAATTTGCTGGGATGGGCGAAAAGGAAGAAAAGTTTTGCGAAAAGTCATGAGGGAAATTTCTCACTTTTCACTCACCCCCTACCTGACACCCTTGCATACGGCTATAGAAAAGTAGAGAAAACTTTCATGCTGTGAGGAAAAATGTTTCTTCCCATTGATTTCAATGCAATGAGGTAGGTGAAAAAAGCAAAAAAAATTGACTTTTTGCAGGAAATTATTTGCTAAACAGGAAGTGCTATTATTCACCTATTTCAGTTTTATGAGAATATTTTGACTATTCCTAGACATTACTATACCAAAAAACATATAGATATAAATCTAAAAATAAATGTGTGTCCCTATATGCTAAAGGATATAGCAAAAGATTGCTGCTTTTCCTACTGTACCTTCCCACTGTGCCATCGTACCTTCTGTTAATAATTATTTTCTGTGTTAATATAAAGTTGGGACAACAAATGTCTTTCCTTTATACTTTGTCAATTACCAGTATTTTTCTTTGCATTAATTCTATGCAATCTGTATGTATGATATTGCTTTAGAAGATAAAAGCTGGGGTATCCTTAAAATTTAATTGTTGATGTTTGCTGACGACTATCATTAAAAAAATACTTCATAAAATCAGCCTCAGTGTGATGCTCTGAATAGGTATAGGTGGGAGTGCAGAAATACAATTAATGAACTACTGCATGACAGTCTTCTTATTTCCTCTTTCCTCTCTGCTCCATCCTAGCCCCTTATTGTTTCCAACTCATACTCCTTTCCTCTCTGGTCTATCCTTGTTCCCTCTCATTGAACTCCTTTCTTTCTAACCGTTGGCCTCTTCTCAATCCCATCGTTTCTTACTGTCCAGTGCTACCTTGATCCTTTTCCTGTGCTGCCCTGTGCTGTTCCAAGTCTCCTGAAGTGAATAGTGGACATTTAACTAATCCCTAATTTCATCCCCTTGAATGCACAGAAGATCCCCCAATGCTCCTGGAAGAAAGGCATTGAGACCTCACTAGCATTTAAAGAGTTACAAACCACATATTAATCAAGAGGACATTTTATTTCTTCCCTATACTTCATTTGGTTTGCCCCACAATTTCTCTAGTTATTCTCATTAAATCAGCTTCAATATTTTTATTAGTTGGTATAATAAGTTTAAGGGACACTAATGTCCCATAAAAAATGTTTCTAGTTTTGTAGAGCTTAAAATAATAAACTAAGTGCTACAAACCCTATCTCTCAAACCGCTATTTTTTGAGAAATATAGGCATTGAAAGTTCCTCCCTCCCTCCCCTTCTCCTGACATCAGTGTTTAGCTGCAGCAGAGCCGAAATCACGTTATTTAAAAATAATTACTTCATTGGAAAGGTCTACAAAGTCTGCTTGCAAACCAGGCACACTTTGTAGACCTTTCCAATGAAGTAATTCTTTTTAAATAATGCAATTTTGGCTCTGCTGCAGAGCCTCCTCGAGTCGTATGACTCGAATCTCCTGCTGTCAGCTTTACAGCTGAAATCAGGAGAAGGAGAGGGAGGGGGGAACTTTCAATGCCTATATCTCTCAAACCATAGTGGTTTGAGAGACAGAGATTGCAGCACTTAGTTTATAATTTTAAGCTCTACAAAGCTAGAAGCAAATTTTATGGGACATTACTGTCCCTTTAAGTTAAATAAATTCACATAAAGTATTATCAACAAGTTGAAAGATGGACCCATCCAGCAATTATATGAGCTTTGTATTTCTTCATTAACATTAAGATGTGTCACAGTCATATAAGTTTCTAACATTAAATGTGCTGTCCTTTATTTGTGAAACTGGGGAAGTGTCATAACTTGTATTTCAATCTCCACCTCAGGACTAAATTTTATATCATAAAAAAATAATTTCAAACAAATTTTAAGGACAATTTGACAACAAGTGTTTTTGCTATCAAATTTTAGGATTCTGTTTGAATGTTGAAATTGGATCAAACTGTCAAGATGTACTATAGCAATAATGTTGCCACCAAGAAACATGGCTATTAAACTATATGAAAGCATGCTTTGGTGATATTGAGCTATGTAAGGAGATAAGCATGAGAGCACAAAAAGATTGACTGTCTTAGTAATGAAACACAGTCAATCAAAAGAAACATTTTCTGAGTTTAGCTTGCTTCAAGGAAAAATTGTAGAAGACAAACAGTACCTTGGAAAAAAGGCTTACTTTACCTTTATGTTTTCTCTGTGCTCTACAAAACTGTTTTTTTTTGTTTGTTTGTTGATAAAATAAATTCATTGATAACTGAAACAATTTTCAGAAAGGGCTATTTAAAGGAACTGTGACTAGTCTAATATTAGCCTTATATTAAGTCATATCATCCTAATTAGAATAATCTAGCTAGCTAGCTATTGTAAAAGGTCAAAAACATATGTTAATACCAACATTAAAGTTAGCCCTCATCCTATCAAAAGTATTAAAATTATTATTTAAATACAGAGAGTACAACGTTAACTGAACAACCTTACTGTATTTGTCCCTTTTTTCTTTTAGTTGAATGTTTTGTTTGATCAAGAGCACTTTGGGAGATGCACTAAGGTGTGAAAAAGCTCAGTGACATCTCCAGTGATATCACTTCACCAAAACCTTTGATATTCTTTGGAGCCAATGCACTAAGATTTCTCCAGTGTATACAGTGTCTTAGTGTATAGGCTCTATAGAATAACTTAGGAACTGGAGAAGTGATATCACTGGAGAAGTAATTTCCTCTCACACTCAATCAAACATTGTCATGTAATATGTTGTTCACTTTAGTTCACTAATGGGAAAACTGATCAGCAAACAAATAGAAAGTGAAAGGACTGACAAATTTCAAAGAAATCCATTTGGTAGATTTTGCTGTAGACCTTTCTAATTTTTTTGTGACAACAAAAAAAAAAATAATAATCGACATCTACACTTTGTTGATGATAATATAACTTTTTTTATGAAACTGATATAGGGCAAGCTTACACTGGTTATGGCATTTGTGACTGAAACTTTTAGTTCCAAATTAGCTTTACATTGAAGGCAGCAATAATAGGTAAAATTATAAATACTTATTTTTTGCTCATAATTAATATTTGTTCTTGTGGAGATCTTGTAATATAAAATGAATATGCTTGGGTAATGTTGGATTAGATGTTCACTGCTCATAATATAGAATTTGACAGGGAGGTTAAATAAGATCTGCAGTCCTGCATATGGCCATGAAAGATGCACAAACTTTTTTGCAGACTTCAGGCTTGACCAAAATAAGCCGTGAACAAAAAATGTTATGCACTACTGAACTACCATCAGAAAAATTATACCACCCAATGTCACCCACTAGTGACATTAAGGAATTTGCTAGGAATGTACTTCCTGCTGACAAGATGTCAGAGCATCAGAATTAGGCTGTTGCATGAGACTGGAATCATCATCAATGACATGAAACATGTTGTTGTGATGATGATTCCACTTTCCACTAGCCCTAGTGCTTCTGAGGCAGTAGCAATACAATAAGCCCCCACTACTTCAAGTTAATCTGGTTAGAATAAGTTGGTTAATCATGCATCTCCTCCTGAATCCCCTCTAAAATCATTGGAATATTATTTCCTTGGAACACAGGAAAGAACTGTGCACATCATCAGAAACTGCAGTGTGCGTAGTATGTGGAACAATTGAGAAAGAGAGGAAAAACTTTGCTGAATCCCTTCATGTATTTGAATGTTTCTATCACATCCCCTCTCTCTCTTCTCTACTCCAAGCTATACATGTTCAGATCCTTTAGTCGATCCTGATATTTCTTTTCCTGTAAACCAGTCACCATTTTAGTAGCCCTTCTCTGAATTTTCTCTAGTGTATCTATATCCTTCTGGAGATTGGGTCTCCAGTACTGTACACAATACTCTAGGTGACATCTAACTAGAGATCTGTAGAGTGGCATGATAACTTGCCTTTTCTGCTACTAATGCCCCTATCTGTACAACCTAGCACCCTGCTTGCATTCCCCCTCACTTTATTATATTGCCTGTCAACCTTTAAGTCATTAGAAATAATTACTCCCAAATCCCTTTCCTCTGTTGTATCACAGTGCCTGTGATTCCTGTCACTCTCTGTTGTGGATGTCACTGATTTGCTGACTGAGTTTGACCCGCCTCCTGATGACCTTTTTATACCTGGCTATCTCTTATGTCAGTTGCCCTTTCGTGGTGTTCCTGAGCCAGTAGTGCTTTTGCTGTGTTCCTGTATTCTGAGTTCCTGTGTACCGATTCGGCTTGTCCTGACCATTCTCCAGTGTTCCTGCCTGTGTATGACCCGGCTCGTCTGCAGACCACCCTTGGATCCTGACCCGGCTAGTTTGACGTTCCTGCCTGTGTATGACCCGGCTCGTCTGCGGACCACCCTTGGATCCTGACCCGGCTAGTTTGACGTTCCTGCCTGTGTATGACCCGGTCCGGCTGACTTCCTGCTCCGAAGATCGACTTCCAGCTTGTTCCAGTGACCTGCGTTCCAGTTGTCGCCGCCGCGACATTTTCCAGTCTCTGCTGCCCACGAGTGTGCTATTGCCTAGCCTGGTGATTCCTTCGATAGTGCTGTGCCTCGTTATAGTGCAGAGCTGTGTGTATTCTGTGGGCCTTCCTCTCCTTGCAGAGCCTGATCGTAGCGTTGAAGCCTCGAGTAACGTTACAGAGCCTTGCAGTAGCGCTGAAGCCTCGAGTAAACGTGCATTTTAACTCTTGCAGTGCTGCCGCATATTCACTCTCTCTATCTCCAGTACGAGCCTTGTTACAAGTGATACTGCTGCTGAGTTGGCCGCTCTCCGTCGGCAACTCTAGTCTAACGTTGCAGAGTGTTCACAAAGCTTGGGCCGTTTGGGCGCTTAAGGCTCTCCGGTGTTGGTTACAGACGAGATCATATACCCAGAGTGTTGGCAGAAAGGCTTCAGTGTTGGCTATCCGGTACTACGCCCGAGGGGGCTAGTGGCTCTGGCTCTAGTATTACTGCATTCGATTACACATGAGGAGTCTATTGGCTCTTGCATTGCAGGCCGGTTTCCATATTGCCCTAAGGGGCTATTCGCACTTGCACATACTAAAGCAGTTCCTGTAGCTACGCCCGTGGGGGCTAAGTTGTTACCCATTCTGCTTATCATCTACCACCTTGGCAAGGCAGCTCGTTCCTCAGCACCTGATGAACTTCGTCTGTACAGCACAGCCTATTTAACATCAAGGGCGTGTCAAACTTCCACATCTGAGACTGAGTATAATTTGGACTTTAACCCCTTTGGGGCCAATATCATCCTAGTGCATACTGACTTGCATTTATGTCCATAATACTATTTTCCTTGTATTATCTCAGTTTACATTATCTGTGTATTACCTACCGCCTCTAGAGGGCGTAAGTGTCATTATTCACTTTAATAAAGTGTGTTTTATTTTCACTTATTGGTCTGAGTGTCTTAAAAACCGTAACAGTACGAAAGGGCCCTGACCTCAGACGGTAAGGGTGAAAGTAATCCTCTGAACATCCACTGGAGAATGGATGTCCAAGAGCAGCGCCTGGACCAATTGGCACTGGCTCTACAAACGTTACTTGAACGAAAAGTACATTTGGACAAGTCTGGTCCGAATCCGGTGGTCCCCCCAGTCTTGACACCGGAGAATCCCTCTGTATCTCTCAGTACTAACACAAGAGGGTTATCGGCAGCGGTACCGTTACCCCCAAGATATGATGGCGAACCCTCCTTATGCAGAGGTTTCATTAACCAGTTGGAGATATTTTTGGAATTGGCACCCCAGGCATTCCTTAACGACCGTAGCAAGGTCGGCTTTATGATATCTCTGTTGATGGGCAAAGCTTTGGCATGGGCAAATCCGATATGGGAGAGTGCCAGACCCTGCACACTGAACTTTAGAGAATTTGTGGTGAAGTTCAGACGTGTGTTTGAGGTTCCTGGTAGGTCTGCCTTTGCTGCCAAAAGGCTGATGGAGATTCAGCAGGACGAACGCACTCTGGGCGAATACGCTATTGAATTCCGGACCTTGTCAGCAGAGGTAGGCTGGAACGATGAGGCCTTACTTGCTGCTTTTACTCAGGGTCTTGCTGAACAGATCAAGGACGAGATAGCAGCTCGAGATGTACCCAGCGAGCTGGACGAGTACATTGACTATGTCATGCTAATAGATTCTCGCATCCGGGAGAGACGCTTGGCTAAAAGGACCAAAGCAAAGAGTTATGGCCAGAACCAGTTCCTTAACCCACCCACTCCACCCGTTCTGCCTGAGCGAACAGCTGACGGCACTGAACCTATGCAATTAGGTTTTACTAGGCTCACGAAAGAGCAGAAGCTGTATCGTAGAAGGCAAGGCTTATGCCTATATTGTGGCAAACCAGGTCATATATTACGCAATTGTCCTGTAAGGCCGGGAAACGAACGCACCTAGGGTACCTTGGGGGACAGGCCCTAGGTGGTGTTGAACAGTCCCTAGAGACTTGCACCACTAAACCCACCATCCAGGTGGCTTTTGCCTGGACTGACAAGGTCATAGAAGTCTTAGCATTGGTGGACGTTCAGGGCCAAGAGGAATATGAAGTCCAGAGTAGTGATGAGCGAGCACCCCAATGCTCGGGTGTTCGGGTGCTCTGACCGAGCACCCCCTGAGGCTCGAGTGCTCGGCCGAGCACCCGAGCCCCATTGAAGTCAATGGGAGGACTCGAGCATTACACCAGGCACCCCCTGCTCTGATGAGGGGAGGGTGCCTGGTCCATAGGAAAAGGGCAGAAAAAGATGGAAACACTACAGAAATGGTTCAGGGACAGCATAGGGAGGATGTCTGGATGCATCTTGGACTCCAACATCGCTGCTGGGAACGATCTTTCGCCCGTAGTACGCCATTTTTACAGACTGACCGTAAAACACACAAAAAGGAAAATAAAAACGACTTTAGGCGAAAAATTGTTACCAAACAATATTTGCTGTATATTTACTTGTATATCATCTGCAAATTATCCCAAAAATTTCCTTGATTTTCGGAAGTGAGGCCATGATTAAGAGGGAAACGTGCGCAGAGGCAAATTCTCCCAAAAATTTCCTTGATTTTCAGAACTGAGGCCATGATTAAGAGGGAAACGTGCACAGAGGCAAATTCTCCCAAAAATTTCCTTGATTTTATTGAACTGAGGCCATGATTAAGAGGGAAACGTGCGCTGAGCTGACCATCTAAAACATTATGGGTGAGGGTCTGCTGCAGAGCTGACCATCATAACATTATATGCGAAGGCCCGCTAGTGAGCTGACGCTATAAAACATTATATGAGAGGGCCCGCTAGAGAGCTGACCCAATAAAACATTATATGAGAAGGCCCGCTGGTGAGCTGACCTATATAAAAATTGGCAAACAGGGCCCGCTGGTGAGCTGACCCTATATAAAAATTATATCACAGGGCCCGCTGGTGAGCTGGCCCTATATAAAAATTATATCACAGGGCCCGCTGGTGAGCTGGCCCTATATAAAAATTATATCCCAGGGCATATGGAAGAGGAGGAGGAGGATGAGAAGATTAAGAGTCAACCATATACCCGTTTTTTGGGTGGAAGGGGTGAATGGGAATACAGAGTATTCCCATCATTGTAAATAACATATATAAAGTGAGTTTATGTTCCCCCGGGGCTTTCCTCCAGTGGAGTGGAGAAGTCAGGGGAAATCCAGGCCTTGTTCATTTTTATAAGTGTCAACCTATCAGCATTGTCGGTGGAAAGGCGGATACGCTTATCTGTTATGATGCCACCAGCAGCACTAAATACCCGCTCAGACAGAACGCTGGCGGCAGGGCAGGCCAGCACCTCCAAGGCGTAGAGTGCCAGTTCATACCACGTGTCCAGCTTGGACACCCAGTAGTTTTAAGGCACAGAGGGATCATTGAGGACGCTGACACGGTCTGCTACGTACTCCTTCACCATCTTCCAAAACTTTTCCCTCCTTGTGACACTAGGCTGCGCATCAGGGTGAGGGTGCTGGCGGGGTGTCATGAAGGTGTCCCACGCCTTGGAGAGTGTTGCCCTGCCTTTCTCGGAACTGCTGTGTGCTCCCCTTTTCTCCCCTTCTCGGTTGGCCAAGGTAGCACGTACTCTGCCGCCAGCGTTGTCAGATGGAAAATTTTGGAGCAATTTTTCGACAAGAACCTTCTGGTATTGCACCATTTTGCTTGTCCTCTCCACCGGAGGAATGAGAGATGAGAAATTCTCTTTGTAGCGGGGGTCCAGAAGGGTGAACACCCAGTAATCCGTGTTGTTTAAAATGCGTATAACGCGTGGGTCACGGGAAAGGCAGCCTAACATAAAGTCAGCCATGTGTGCCAGAGTACCAACAGTCAAGATTTCGCTGTCCTCACCAGGAGGATGACTCTCAATCTCCTCATCCTCTTCCTCCTCTTCTGCCCACCCACGCTGAAGAGATGGAACTAAAGTTCCATGGCTACCCTCTGTAGCGGAGGCAACCGTGTCTTCCTCCTCCTCCTCCTCCTCCTCCTCCTCCTCCGCCTCCTCCAATTGTCGCTGAGAAGACGAAGTGAGGGTGCTCTGGCTATCACCTTGCGTAAGCTCTTCCTCCCCCATTTCCACCTCTTCCACATGCAAAGCGTCGGTTTTAATTGTGAGCAGCGAGCGTTTCAGTAGACACAGAAGTGGGATGGTTACACTGATAATAGCGTTATCGCCGCTCACCATCTGTGTCGATTCCTCAAAATTGCGTAAAACCTCGCAGAGGTCTGACATCCATTCCCACTCCTCACTTCTGATTACAGGAAGTTGAACGGAGAGGCGACGACCGTGTAACAGCTGGTACTCCACTACTGCCCTCTGCTGCTCACAAAGCCGGGCCAACATGTGGAAGGTGGAGTTCCAGCGCGTGCTCACGTCACACAGCAGCCGGTGAGCTGGCAATTGTAAGCGCTGCTGCAGCTTCAACAGGCCGGCCGAAGCTGTAGATGACTTACGGAAATGTGCACACACGCGGCGCACCTTGGTCAAGAGATCATGCACATTGGGGTAGGTTTTTAGAAATCGCTGCACCACTAAATTAAATACATGCGCTAGGCATGGTACGTGTGTGAGCTTGCCGAGCTCCAAAGCCGCCACCAAGTTACGCCCATTATCACACACAACCATGCCTGGTTGCAGGTTGAGTGGCGAGAGCCACTGCTCGGTCTGGTGACTAATCCCCTGCAACAGCTCTGAGGCCGTGTGCTGTTTGTCCCCAAGGCAGATCAGCTTCAGCACGGCCTGTTGACGCTTCCCCACTGCAGTGCTACACTGCTTCCAGCTACTGGCTGATGGGGGAGTGGCGCTGCGTGTAGAGAATTCGGAGGTGGAAACGGAGGAGGAGGAGCCAATAACGTAGGTGCTGGTGGAAACCCTGATGGAGGTAGGGCCCGCAATCCTCGGCGTGGGTAGCACCCGTGCCATCCCAGGGTCCGAGTCGCTCCCAGCCTCCACGACATTCACCCAGTGTGCCGTCAGGGAAATGTAGCGTCCCTGGCCACAAGCACTTGTCCATGTGTCAGTCGTTAAGTGGACCTTCCCAGTAACTGCGTTGGTCAGGGCACGGGTGATGTTTCGGGACACATGGTGGTGTAATCCGGGGATGGCACACCGGGAAAAGTAGTGGCGGCTGGGGACCGCGTACCGAGGGACAGCTGCTGCCATCAGGCTGCGGAAGGACTCAGTGTCCACAAGCCTAAATGGCAGCATTTCGATGGCCAGTAATTTTGAAAGGTGTGAGGTTAGTGCTATGGCCTGTGGGTGGGTGGCTGGGTACTTTCTCTTGCGCTCAAATGCCTGGGGTAACGACATTTGGACGCTGTGCTGGGACAGGGAAGTGGATGTGGTCGCTGATGGTGCTTCAGATGGTACAGGTGCAGGGCGGGAGGTATGCGGGCCTGCGCCTTCGACAGGCGATTGGCCGGCACCGAAAACAGGGGAAGAGGAGGCAGTGGTGTGGCCTGCAGACACAGATGGGCGATCCAGGCGTTCCTCCCACTTACTACGGTGCTTGGATGCCATGTGTCGGATCATGCTGGTGGTGGTGAGGTTTCTAGTGTTCATGCCTCGGCTCATTCTGGTGTGGCACAGGTTGCAAACTACAATTCTTTTGTCGTCCGCACTTTCCTTAAAAAAACGCCATACCGCGGAACACCTACCCCTTGGCAAGGTAGATTTACGCAAGGGGGTGCTCCGTGGAACATTTGCGGGCCGGTTTGGTGCGGTCCGCCTTCTTTCTGTAGCCACACCACTGCCTCTTCTAGCCTGTTGCGGTGCTGCAGATGGCTCACCCTCAGGACTGCTGACATCGCTCGGCTCTACACCTTCCCAGGTGGGGTCAGTCACCTCATCGTCCACCAAGTCCTCCTCCACTTCCTCACTCTGATCATCCTCCTCAAGTCTTGATCCCACCACATACTCAGTCATTGACAACTGTATAACATTCTCCTCAACAAGGTCTTGAGACGGAAATAGTGGTTGATTTAATGGCAACTGTGTCTCATCATCATCATCATCATCCACTACTTCCTTTGACCTTAAATGCCGTTCACATCTGTCATCTTCTTGTGATTGGGTAGCCTCTAGAGGTTGTGAATCAGGGCACAAGATGTCATGTTCCTCTGCAAGCGTGCTTGGAGAGAGGGTCAAATGAAGGATTGGTGATGAGACGAGCTCCTCACTATATCCCAGTGTGGGATCACTTCTTTGACCAGACCGTGTATGGTGGGAGGAAGGATGATCAGAGTGAGGATTATTTTGACCAGACTCTTGGCTACTGAGAGTGGACTTGGTGGAAGACAGGGTGGTGCTTAACCGACTGGAAGCAGTATCAGCTGTCATCCAACCGACCACCTGTTCGCAGTGGTCGGACCTCGAGAGTGATGTCCTGCGACGCCCTGTAAAATTACACATGAAGCTAGGTATGGTGGATGTCTTTCTTTCTTGTGCTCTGGCACCAGGCACAGTTTCTCCGCGTCCTGACCCGCGCCCTGAACTTTCAGGATCACGTCCACTTCCCCGTCCCTTTTTACCCGCCTTCTTCATCTTACACAGAATATGTGACTTTAATATTTGAGTTTGAAAACTTAACAGTATTTCTTACTATTCTGCAACTGTGCAGAGTACACAGAATAGGCTGCTAAACGGCGGTGAAACACACTGAATGGAATATGTGACTTTAATATTTGAGTTTGAAAACTTAACAGTATTTCTTACTATTCTGCAACTGTTCAGAGTACACAGAATAGGCTGCTAAACTGCGGTGACACACACTGAATGGAATATGTGACTTTAATATTTGAGTTTGAAAACTTAACAGTATTTCTTACTATTCTGCAACTGTGCAGAGTACACAGAATAGGCTGCTAAACGGCGGTGAAACACACTGAATGGAATATGTGACTTTAATATTTGAGTTTGAAAACTTAACAGTATTTCTTACTATTCTGCAACTCTGCAGAGTACACAGAATAGGCTGCTAAACGGCGGTGATACACACTGAATGGAATATGTGACTTTGATATTTGAGTTTGAAAACTTAACAGTATTTCTTACTATTCTGCAACTCTGCAGAGTACACAGAATAGGCTGCTAAACGGCGGTGATACACACTGAATGGAATATGTGACTTTAATATTTGAGTTTGAAAACTTAACAGTATTTCTTACTATTCTGCAACTGTTCAGAGTACACAGAATAGGCTGCTAAACTGCGGTGACACACACTGAATGGAATATGTGACTTTAATATTTGAGTTTGAAAACTTAACAGTATTTCTTACTATTCTGCAACTGTGCAGAGTACACAGAATAGGCTGCTAAACGGCGGTGAAACACACTGAATGGAATATGTGACTTTAATATTTGAGTTTGAAAACTTAACAGTATTTCTTACTATTCTGCAACTCTGCAGAGTACACAGAATAGGCTGCTAAACGGCGGTGAAACACACTGAATGGAATATGTGACTTTAATATTTGAGTTTGAAAACTTAACAGTATTTCTTACTATTCTGCAACTGTTCAGAGTACACAGAATAGGCTGCTAAACTGCGGTGACACACACTGAATGGAATATGTGACTTTAATATTTGAGTTTGAAAACTTAACAGTATTTCTTACTATTCTGCAACTGTGCAGAGTACACAGAATAGGCTGCTAAACGGCGGTGAAACACACTGAATGGAATATGTGACTTTAATATTTGAGTTTGAAAACTTAACAGTATTTCTTACTATTCTGCAACTCTGCAGAGTACACAGAATAGGCTGCTAAACGGCGGTGAAACACACTGAATGGAATATGTGACTTTAATATTTGAGTTTGAAAACTTAACAGTATTTCTTACTATTCTGCAACTGTTCAGAGTACACAGAATAGGCTGCTAAACGGCGGTGATACACACTGAATGGAATATGTGACTTTGATATTTGAGTTTGAAAACTTAACAGTATTTCTTACTATTCTGCAACTCTGCAGAGTACACAGAATAGGCTGCTAAACGGCGGTGATACACACTGAATGGAATATGTGACTTTAATATTTGAGTTTGAAAACTTAACAGTATTTCTTACTATTCTGCAACTGTGCAGAGTACACAGAATAGGCTGCTAAACGGCGGTGAAACACACTGAATGGAATATGTGACTTTAATATTTGAGTTTGAAAACTTAACAGTATTTCTTACTATTCTGCAACTCTGCAGAGTACACAGAATAGGCTGCTAAACGGCGGTGATACACACTGAATGGAATATGTGACTTTGATATTTGAGTTTGAAAACTTAACAGTATTTCTTACTATTCTGCAACTCTGCAGAGTACACAGAATAGGCTGCTAAACGGCGGTGATACACACTGAATGGAATATGTAACTTTAATATTTGAGTTTGAAAACTTAACAGTATTTCTTACTATTCTGCAACTGTTCAGAGTACACAGAATAGGCTGCTAAACTGCGGTGACACACACTGAATGGAATATGTGACTTTAATATTTGAGTTTGAAAACTTAACAGTATTTCTTACTATTCTGCAACTGTGCAGAGTACACAGAATAGGCTGCTAAACGGCGGTGAAACACACTGAATGGAATATGTGACTTTAATATTTGAGTTTGAAAACTTAACAGTATTTCTTACTATTCTGCAACTCTGCAGAGTACACAGAATAGGCTGCTAAACGGCGGTGAAACACACTGAATGGAATATGTGACTTTAATATTTGAGTTTGAAAACTTAACAGTATTTCTTACTATTCTGCAACTGTTCAGAGTACACAGAATAGGCTGCTAAACTGCGGTGACACACACTGAATGGAATATGTGACTTTAATATTTGAGTTTGAAAACTTAACAGTATTTCTTACTATTCTGCAACTGTGCAGAGTACACAGAATAGGCTGCTAAACGGCGGTGAAACACACTGAATGGAATATGTGACTTTAATATTTGAGTTTGAAAACTTAACAGTATTTCTTACTATTCTGCAACTCTGCAGAGTACACAGAATAGGCTGCTAAACGGCGGTGAAACACACTGAATGGAATATGTGACTTTAATATTTGAGTTTGAAAACTTAACAGTATTTCTTACTATTCTGCAACTGTTCAGAGTACACAGAATAGGCTGCTAAACGGCGGTGATACACACTGAATGGAATATGTGACTTTGATATTTGAGTTTGAAAACTTAACAGTATTTCTTACTATTCTGCAACTCTGCAGAGTACACAGAATAGGCTGCTAAACGGCGGTGATACACACTGAATGGAATATGTGACTTTAATATTTGAGTTTGAAAACTTAACAGTATTTCTTACTATTCTGCAACTGTGCAGAGTACACAGAATAGGCTGCTAAACGGCGGTGAAACACACTGAATGGAATATGTGACTTTAATATTTGAGTTTGAAAACTTAACAGTATTTCTTACTATTCTGCAACTGTTCAGAGTACACAGAATAGGCTGCTAAACGGCGGTGATACACACTGAATGGAATATGTGACTTTGATATTTGAGTTTGAAAACTTAACAGTATTTCTTACTATTCTGCAACTCTGCAGAGTACACAGAATAGGCTGCTAAACGGCGGTGATACACACTGAATGGAATATGTGACTTTAATATTTGAGTTTGAAAACTTAACAGTATTTCTTACTATTCTGCAACTGTTCAGAGTACACAGAATAGGCTGCTAAACTGCGGTGACACACACTGAATGGAATATGTGACTTTAATATTTGAGTTTGAAAACTTAACAGTATTTCTTACTATTCTGCAACTGTGCAGAGTACACAGAATAGGCTGCTAAACGGCGGTGATACACACTGAATGGAATATGAGACTTTGATATTTGAGTTTGAAAACTTAACAGTATTTCTTCCTATTCTGCAACTCTGCACAGTACACAGAATGTGCTGCTAAACTGCGGCGAAGCACACTGAATGGAATATGTGACTTTAATATTTGAGTTTGAAAACTTAACAGTATTTCTTCCTATTCTGCAACTCTGCACAGTACACAGAATGTGCTGCTAAACTGCGGCGAAGCACACTGAATGGAATATGTGACTTTGATATTTTAGTTTGAAGACTTAACAGTATTTCTTCCTATTCTGCAACTCTGCACAGTACACAGAATGTGCTGCTAAACTGCGGCGACGCACACTGAATGGAATATGTGACTTTGATATTTTAGTTTGAAGACTTAACAGAATGTGCTCTAATCTGCAACTTTGCACACTAAACAGAATGTGCTCTAATCTGCAACTTTGCACACTAAACAGAATGTGCTCTAATCTGCAACTTTGCACACTAAACAGAATGTGCTCTAATCTGCAACTGTGCACACTAAACAGAATGTGCTCTAATCTGCAACTTTTCACGCTAAACAGAATATTTTTTTTTTTTTTTTTTTTATTTTTTTCCCCCCACACAAAATAACCTGCTGCCCCCACACACAGTAGTCCTAAAAAGGACTTTTGGTTCTTTTTTTTCACAATTTTTTTTTTTTCCTCCCTACACTGCCTTTCCCTTCCTATCCTCAGCTCTCCCTGGCTCAGACTGAGCCGAACTCGATGGTCAGGTGCTATACAGCACCCGACCACGGGTTCTGGCCAGCCAATCAGTGTAATGCCAGCAGCCAACATGGCTGCTGGCATTACACCGATGTCAGAGCCTCCCTGCACGTTTATTGGCTGCGCAGCAGCCGCAAAACGTGCGGGGAGGAGACCCGAACATGGCGGGCGAGCACATGCGGTACTCGTACGAGTACCGCCATGTGCCGAGCAGAGCGATGCTCGAGCCGATCCGAGCATCGGCCGAGCATGCTCGCTCAACACTAGTCCAGAGTATTATTGACTCCAGGAGATTTAGAGGAAAGCTGCAATATTTGGTTCATTGGAAGGGCTATGGCCCTGAGGAACGCTCTTGGATTGATCAGGGGGATCTCCATGCTCCAAGATTAGTACGCAGCTTTCACTCTAAATATCCTTTGAAACCCAAACCTCAGGCTAGGAGAGGGGGTCTTTGAGAGGGGGGTACTATCACAGTGCCTGTGATTCCTGTCACTCTCTGTTGTGGATGTCACTGATTTGCTGACTGAGTTTGACCCGCCTCCTGATGACCTTTTTATACCTGGCTATCTCTTATGTCAGTTGCCCTTTCGTGGTGTTCCTGAGCCAGTAGTGCTTTTGCTGTGTTCCTGTATTCTGAGTTCCTGTGTACCGATTCGGCTTGTCCTGACCATTCTCCAGTGTTCCTACCTGTGTATGACCCGGCTCGTCTGCAGACCACCCTTGGATCCTGACCCAGCTAGTTTGACGTTCCTGCCTGTGTATGACCCGGCTCGTCTGCGGACCACCCTTGGATCCTGACCCGGCTAGGTTGACGTTCCTGCCTGTGTATGACCCGGTCCGGCTGACTTCCTGCTCCGAAGATCGACTTCCAGCTTGTTCCAGTGACCTGCATTCCAGTTGTCGCCGCCGCGACATTTTCCAGTCTCTGCTGCCCACGAGTGTGCTATTGCCTAGCCTGGTGATTCCTTCGATAGTGCTGTGCCTCGTTATAGTGCAGAGCTGTGTGTATTCTGTGGGCCTTCCTCTCCTTGCAGAGCCTGATCGTAGTGTTGAAGCCTCGAGTAACGTTACAGAGCCTTGCAGTAGCACTGAAGCCTCGAGTAAATGTGCATTTTAACTCTTGCAGTGCTGCCTCATAGTCACTCTCTCTATCTCCTGTACGAGCCTCGTTGCAAGTAATACTGCTGCTGAGTTGGCCGATCTCCGTCGGCAACTCTAGTCTAACGTTGCAGAGTGTTCACAAAGCTTGGGCCGTTTGGGCGCTTAAGGCTCTCCGGTGTTGGTTACCGACGAGATCATTGACATAGAGTGTTGGCAGAAAGGCTTCAGTGTTGGCTTATCCGGTACTATGCCCGAGGGGGCTAGTGGCTCTGGCTCTAGTATTACTGCATTCGATTACACCTGAGGAGGCTATTAGCTCTTGCATTGCAGGCCGGTTTCCATATTGCCCTAAGGGGCTATTCGCACTTGCACATACTAAAGCAGTTCCTGTAGCTACGCCCGTGGGGGCTAAGTTGTTACCCATTCTGCTTACCATCTACCACCTTGGCAAGGCAGCTCGTTCCTCAGCACCTGATGAACTTCGTCTGTACAGCACAGCCTATTTAACATCAAGGGCGTGTCAAACTTCCACATCTGAGACTGAGTATAATTTGGACTTTAACCCCTTTGGGGCCAATATCATCCTAGTGCATACTGACTTGCATTTATGTCCATAATACTATTTTCCTTGTATTATCTCAGTTTACATTATCTGTGTATTACCTACCACCTCTAGAGGGCGTAAGTGTCATTATTCACTTTAATAAAGTGTGTTTTATTTTCACTTATTGGTCTGAGTGTCTTAAAAACCGTAACATGTTGTCTCTAACAGCACAGTACCCTTAATAATATATTTTTCCTTTGGATTTTTATGTCCAAAGTGTATTATTTTACACTTATCAACATTAAACTGCAGCTGTCACACTCTTGTCCATTCTTCTAATTTACCTAAATCATTTGTCATTTGGCGTATTCCCCCTGGAAAGTCTACCCTATTGTAGATCTTTGTATCATCTGCAAAAAGGCATACCTTACCTTGAAGACCTTTTGAAATATCACAAATAAAAATATTAAAAAGAATGGGCCCCAGTGCAGATCCCTGAGGTACCCCACTAGTAATACTCCTTTCATCCAAATATTCTCCATTGACTACCACTCTCTATCTCCTGTCACTCAGAAATTGCCTTATCCATTTAATTAGTTTTACATCCAGACCCAAACACTGCAATTTATTAATTAGTCTTCTATGAGGGACAGTGTCAAATGTTTTACTGAAGTCTAGATAAGCTATATCTATTGCTCCCCTTTGGTCTATTATTTTAGTTACCCAGTCAAACAAATCTATGAGTTTAGTTTGTCAAGATATCCCTACTGTAAACCCAAAGTTTTTGGTATCTTGCAAGCCATTCAAATTCAGGTATTCAACAATTCTTTCCTGTAACATAGTCTCCATTAATTTTCCCACTACTGATGTAAGACTTACTGGTCTGTAGTTACCAGACTCTTCCCTGCTACCTTTTTTGTGACGCAGTACTACATTTGCTAACTTCCAATCTTCTGGAACAATACCTGTCGATAGTGACTGATTGAATAATTCTGTTAAAGGTTTTGCCAGAACACAATTTCTTTTAATAACTTTGGGTGTATCCCATCTGGCCCCACTGATTTATATGTTTTTACCTTAGAAAGTTGAAGTAGAACTTCTTCCTCTGTAAACATGCATGATTCCCATGTCTTGCCATTTCTTTTTTCCAACAGAGGTCCCTTTCCTTCATCTTCCTCTGTAAAAACTGAACAGAAATATTCACTGAGACAGTCAGCTAGCCCTTTATTCTCATTTAAATAGTTTCTATTTTTTTATTTTCAGTCTAACTATATATCTAAAAATCTTTTATTCCCATTTTTATTGATTAGGCATTTTTTCCTCTGTGTGTGCTTTGGCACATCTAATAATGCATTTGGCCTCCTTCAGCCTAGTCTTATACCAATACCTATCGTCTTCCTTCTGTGTCTGCTTATATTTCTTAAATGCGTCTTTTTTTCTCCTTTACTTTCCTCTTTCTTGCTCACATACTTCTTACACAGAAAACAGATAGCAACATGCTTAGCTTTTTGGATCATGAGTAAAGTATCTCTATACTATGGGCTTCATAGACTGCAAGGTTCATGAGAGGCTGATACTACCACTGGGGCTAGATGTTGCTAACATTGTACTACTACTAGGTGTCACAGGTGCTGCACTTATAACAGCAGCAGAGGCACTCATCATAGCTAAAGCTGTGGATGCTGATAATCTTTGTTTTTGCTACTTACACAACACTATTAGTGTGTTTGCCGGAGTGGGACATGGAAGCGGTGATGATGATGATGATGACTGACAGGATGGCCTTGTATTTTTTTGGCGTCTTTGCTTGTCCAGGGTAAGAGATTCCAGTTGTTTTTCTTGAACAGTTTATAGACAGGCACAGAGCTCCTTTTTCAGTGGTGGAAGATTGAGCCTTTGCCATTTAGCTAACTTTCTGGCCATGCTATCATCTCTCTCACCCTCAATGTCACCAGTATCTGAAGAAAAGGAGGATGATGGAAGGATATATTCTACATCTACATCATCATAATCAATAGTTAGGTCATCCTCAGTATCGTCTGCCTCTTCTTGACCACTATATATATATATATATATATATATATATATATATTTTTTTTTTTTTTTTTTTTTATCCTTCTTTGAAGGATTTTCACAATGTTTTCTACTACTACTTTAAGGACAGGTATTTATGTTCGTGTTTGTCTCACTGTCAGATGCAGCAGTTGGCTAAGTTGCTACACCTTCTTGCACTATGCCATCAACACTGGAATGCTACTCTGTCATTATCAGTGGTTTTAACATTTTTTTTAATAATATTTTTACTGGTAGTGGTGGTGGTGGTGGGGAAACTTTTGGTGGGACTTTGACATACTGCATGCTCCATGGGATGGATCATAATTTATTGCACATGCGGCAGCAACTATGGCTGCAGTCAGTTTTTGGACTACCACTTTACTCACACATCCGTGCACTGCTCCTTTCACCATCCCCATACACCCTGTGTGTTATTTTTAAGATAACTGGAAACACTGGATAATCTCTGCAGAAATAAGCATTACACAGGAAATGTTGTATAAGCAGATATGTTTTTTCTGTACTGTATGTAAGAAAAAAAATCTACAAGATTAAAAGAAATCTATCTTTTCTGATTGGTTTATCCAACATAACATAAGAAAAGGTATACAATGTTCCATTTATCAAAACTATACAAAGGCCAGTAAGTAAATTAATGTCTATGCCAACTTTGTCTTTCCAGTAGGGAAAAAATAATATTTAATTCTAATATAGCGCTACTCAATTTCAAGCACAGTTAATCTCTGCCCCCCTAGAGCTCTTTATCTAATTTTTGATGTCTGAGGTCCTGGGAGAAAAAGTTACTTATCTAATGTCACAAAGAGCTTACAAAAGATAGAATCAGGCTTTCTAACTTCATAGTAAATAAGTGAGAAGGGTTGAAGCAAGTCTCAAATGCTCATATAAATTAATAGAAATAAAATCTATTAATGTCTTCCAGTGACAGGTAAGATGTGTCTTCTAAATTCTCACTGCTCTCGTCCTTATATTCATTTAGTGCCCTCCTTAAAATTTATTTATTGGAAATCAAAGAGAGGGAAGTGGCAATCACCTTTTCCCCACAGCTTTCCAACATCATCAACCTTAGTTTTTCCACGGCTTCCGGACATCATTAACAAAAGGAAATCAATATTATTGTTGTGAGCCACTTCATACATTTTTTTATGTCTTCTTTTCTCCATAAGGTTTCTACAAGAACAGGATATCAATAAGATAAGTAAAGAATGCTGATGCTGCTTATAGTTTTCTGTGAGAAAATGCTATGTACATTAGAATCCAATAGCAAACTACAGTTTAGCTTAGTAAGGATCAGAAAGGAATTTGGATCACAGCTGCCTGTGTCTTTCCAATCAGTCACAAAGAATGTTGTAGTATTGTCCTCCAGAGTGCCCCCAGACTCACCTAATACAGAGAACAAATATCATTCCTACAAAATTATCTTTCAACTCCTTTTTATTAGCCTGTCTTCCCTAGCTCAAAAACTTGCTTCTTCCTCTCACAAATACCAAATGGCATACGGTGGGAATGTGACACCCCTTTTTATATTTTGCCTGTGAGAAAATAAGGAAATCTTGCCATGTGGTGGGTAGAAATTCAGTTCTCTCATTAATTTCAATGTAATGAGGTAGGTGAAGAAAGAGGAAAAACAGCACTTTTCATGAAAAAGTTGCAGCTTGGAGAAGCATGCCATTTTTCTCTTGTTTCGCTTTTGCCCATTCCTAATAGTCAGCTATGTTAGACTGTTGTTGCCCCTGAAAAATCAGAATGACTTTCTGTAATGACTAATGTTTATGTCATATATTCTCCTAATCCCTGGAATGTTGTTGATGCTGTTGATGGTATAATCCTTTATCTGACTTCCCTATGCTTTCTATTTCTTTTTGGACTCATAGTTTAAACTAGTTGTAACTCTCTCCTCCACCACAATACAATGTTCAACTTGATCTGTAAACATTCTTTATAAATGTTGACAGAATCCAATTTCTCAGAGAAATCTGATAATTTCTTGGCACAAAGTGATACATTTTGGCACAAATTAAGACATTTTATGCTTAAAGTGGGGGTCTAACAATGTAGCTAGGATGTATAATTTTTTAATCTATTTTAGGATCCTTCTCAAAGCATTATTGATTTTTTTTTTATTGAGTTTTTCCCCTACCATAAATACATAGGGGCAAGTATTTCACTTTCCCTACACAGTAATGATTAAACAACAAGTCTCCTCAAAAGGCATCATGATCTCACAGAAGTCTGACACAAACTACCATTGACCAGGTGACAACATTAAAGCCTTCCACTTAAACAAAGTATATTCACTGATAAACTACTTACACAGATCTTCTAGCATGTACAATGTGCAATTCTATCTAGTATGGACCTACATTTTCATTTGGTAATGGTGAAGGTGATTGGTTACACTTTTGTATGGTATATAATAAATTATGAGCACTGTAGGACAGGCTAAGATGTGCACGTATTTTGCAGGAAACATTCAGCATTTCTTAAATGATTTAAGATTCTGAAAGAAAGTGAGTGACATCTAGGTTGAGGACATAGTTGAAGCTGGGTACATGCACCATATGGGCTATTCTCAAGGCAGCTGATATGTTGCAGACATTTTCAGTAGACAAAATGCCAGCTTTCAAGCTATGGGATGATAATCATTCATCTGTCACTTACTGCATTTTCTTTAAGACATCCATGGCTTTGTGACACTATGTCTTTAAAGAGATAGTAATGTTTCATAATAAAAGCAGCTCTAATTAATCATCATAGTATTTGGACTTTGGAGAGTGTTATTTCAGTTCTCTCAAAGTTGTAGTTCAGGAGTAATTCAATGACAAAGTGTCCTCCTCCCGCCCCTTTTACTGATGTAACACTTTTCAGCCAGAGCAGAAGGGAGGTGCCCAGTTAGACTACAGAGAGGGATAATTTTCAATTAAGATAAGGGAAAAACCTGAAAAGCTTGTCAAGCGGGGCAGGGATTTCATTGTTTTCATTGTAAGAAGACTGTCCCCTGCTGTTATCTGTCTGGTCTTACAACCAGATTCCCCATCTGAGAAGAGATGGCTTACACTAGGAAAAAGGGACGGGAGGGGAAACTTTGCTTGTGAATATCTCTTAAACCATAAAGGTTTGAGAGATAAGACTTATATAATTCTTCATATTTTTTTAATGTCTACAAAATAAAATAAAGTTAAAATGAAGTATTACTATCCCTTTAAGTGACTTGCTTGTGCTATAGGCTACCCTGCATATGGACATTGCTACTTCTGACAGTGACAGTGATGGTGGTAGTGACATGCTGCTACTGAATCACTGGATTGAGACCATCATAATGTTGCATTTCTTGTGTTGCCTGCCTCAAAATGACACATTAGCTATGTCGCTTACTTAACAATGGTGTATTCTTTATGTCGCCTGCGTCAAAATGTCGCGCACATCTTTATGTTCGGCACATATTCAGGTTGCCTTACAAATGGCGCCTCAGTGCCACAGTCAGTATATCGCCTTATATTCAGGTTGCCTTATAAATGTTGAGTACATATTCATAACTCTGGTTGCCTTGTAAATGTTGCAGACAATTATCAATGCTATGTCAAAGCTGCATAGGGTGTGTCAAATTTGTCCCAATTCAAACAGGAAGGGCATCACTGCTGAAAATGAAACAGGAATTCCACCACCAGTGTGCCAACTACAGCACACACTGATGCAGCTCGCAGGTAAAGGACTCAACATGCCCAGAGAGGCTTCCTTTACCAGACCGGAACTGGAGATAGTTGCCTGATACATGGACAAGTATCTCCTGGACCTCATCAAGGACAAGGTGGAATCTGAATTTCACAGGGACATTTTACATAAAATGGCCTACAAAATGCAGAGGTCCAGTGGCATGACTATTTTGTATAATTAGATCAGGTATGTTCTCTTTTATTTTCTTAATGAGGAGGTGCCTAGGTAGGATCCTCCTTTCCCTCTGCTTATATGTTTTTACACAAACAACAGATAGCAATGTTAAGTTTTTGATCATGTGCAAAGTATCTCCAGACTGTACATTTCATAATTTAAGGAGAAAAACAGTGGCAGCTTCTGGCATACAATTAGATGAAAAATAAACATCACTCAACATTGCAAACGGCAGGTATTCTGGTGCAGCTCAAGGGGTGGATGCCCTTTAGAACATAAATAGATTGCAAAGATTGCACTCTGAAGCCACGCTAAATGTAAAAGCTCAAATTTTATTCTGGTACACAGACACCGGGTTAGGGAATGTACCATCTCACTCGTTTCATACTAGATGTGCTTAATCATAGTCATAACCGCTGAGCATTCAGTGACAACACCCTTTATCCAGGTCCAGTAGGATGAAATCGCACGGCTCGGTCCCAGACATAGCGTGACCTCCCATTAAAGGGAATGTTTAAAAATACTATATATAAAATAATTTGTTGATACAAAGCACAAATGTATGCATTCAATGAATTACAAAACAATACACATTGTATAAAACCAAAAAGTAAACATATTGTTACCATTAAATTTATCTGCTTACCTACCTATCCTACCTGGATAATTACCGGGCTATGTTAGTTACTCACTCTGTATCTGGTTATTTGGATCAGGACACTGAAGATTCACTCAGTAATTCAGTGGGATCATCTTCATTAGTATACCTAGGTCTACTCTTATTCCTAAAATATATGGACCCTTTCTTAAGGCTTGATTGATCCCTGTCAATTTTTTTGTCTATTAAATTTATCTCAGAACTATCTGAAGCATAGGTGGAAATTGTCAGGTTCTCATGGGGATTTCATTTGCGAAAGTGACAAAGCAGGGATTTTCAAGAAAAGGGAAAAATTGTGTTTTTGTCATGAAAATTCCTGTGAAAAGAAAACATGGCTTTTCCCATCCCTAACAATAATCCTCTAAGCCAAACATAAAAATAATCAGAAAATAGAATAATGTTTGACACATCTTTATGCCACATTGTGTTTTATGTAAGGTTTAGATAGATTCCATAATATTCCAATAATTCACTTTCCACATAGTCACTAATACACACCTAACAAGGACACAACTAAACATATTCTAATATAACATTTTTCCCCACTCCATATATGAACTTGTATGTCTAAACTTTATCTTTATTAACCATGGCACCCTAAGGTAATGAAAAACAAAAAAACAGTATTATGTGGCAAATTAATAGAGCACTGATTTATTAAGTTGGATTTTTCATATTTACTACATTAAAGCTGAACCCGTTGGTCACACAGCCTTACATCGACCAATATCTGACCACAGAAAGGAAGGGAAGCACCCTGCACCCATTCTGAGAACACTGTGTGAAATTTACACTGAGCTGCATACTATGCAAACTTAGGTGAATCTTCAGTCACATGATATCCTAAGATCTTTATTTGTTGCATCAACATGAACCCAAACACCTTCATTAAGTCTGTGCTCGAGTGAAAATAGCAGACCGTCTGCACAAGATTCTCTAGCTAAAACACTTAGGTGGCCTTGGGCACCCCATTATGGCCATTGGATGTCAGTTAGCTGCACATGATAACCTACACATGATGTGTAGGTTATGAGATATGATGCTTCAGATCCTCAGTGACAGGGGCAGTAAATATGGGCTGCAAAGGAGGGAACCAAAAACAAAAGAGGTTGTTCTAAGAAACTATCAGCTTGTACTTCAAATTAAACCATAACCCCCCCACACACAATTTTTTTGCCTCATCCCTGTAATCAATATCCTGTAATTTATATGATTTGTTCATATAAAGTGAAATATATGACAAGAACAATAAATAGTTGAAAGAAGCATGTCTTGTTGCATCCTTAATTCTTAGTGTGTTTTCAAGGATCTAACTATGAAAAATTATATTGCTAGTCAAAATAACCCAAGATTAAAACATACAAAATAATAAAGCTACAATATCCGGTATTTTTTTTTTTTTGCCCAGAGAAAAAAGAAGTTTACTAACAAATGTTTATATTAACCTATTACCATTTCTCAGTTTTTTTATTTAAACCTGTTAGCATGAAATATGATACAAAGATCAATATTTACAACGTTCCAAAATGTAAGTTAACTACAGCTTTTGCCGCATTGCCAACAGTATGGTAAAAAAACAAACACACACATACAAAAAACAACAACATAAAAAAAACAGATTAACAACAAAAAAACAGATTTCTTGACCAATTAAATACTTTAGGATTACAGGTCAGGAACTGGGACTTATTATGAGCTTGATTAATGTATATGCTTTTTTTTTTTTTTTTTTTAATTCTGACTGCTATGAGTGGAAGTAACAAATTATAAGAAATCTTTTATACAAAATAATACAAAGTTCTAGAGAATAATTAAAGTAGAAAAAAAACCATTGCATTATAATGTATTTAATTCTAATTAACCTAATATAATGTTACATTTCTATTGGTAGATTTTGTTTCCTTCATATTTCTCTTAGCCCTCAGGCCTTAATCAGTAGCTGTACTATAAATCTTTGTTAAAACATGACAACAACATATTGAAGTGAGAGCAAATGTGACAGTGATGTACTGTAGCCATGCTATTTTCATTTCCCTTACTGAACAATTAATAAATGTTAATTAAATATAAAATTATTTATATGTTCTTCGAATTATATGATATGATGACCCCAATATTATTAAGGAGGTAAAAAAATAATCCAAAGAAAATAAACTTAATGTTTAATAGGAATATTACCTACTCATTAACTATATAAAAATACTGTATACCTTTCCTGAAAGCAGATTGCCCTTCAGATCAGGAAATTGATGATGTTTCTTACTCCACAATCTGACAAACAAGGATATTATTAAATAAAATAGGTTTCAGAAATTTACATGTGCAACTAGGGATGGACAGAAAGACCCATTTTGCTTCCATGTGAATTCTCACAAAAATAATTTACTGCTTTTCTTGCAGGAGTTTCTTGCCATAGAGAAACCCATACATGTTCCGCCATTTTGCTAAAACCACAGAATTTCTTGTTAGAACAATTCCATTTCCCACAAATATTTTCCAATGGCAGTAAACCTTTCTGCCTTCTTCTATGAAAACCCCAGAATTACTCACAATGCAAAGTGTAGTTTAGTAGAAAAGGAGAGTTCAAGCAGGCAGAAGGGAGGGAGGGAGAAAAAAAAACATAAAAATAAAAGTTACCATTAAAAAAAATTGTTATAAGTTCTGACTAGCACTATGATCAGCAGGAGAAGCTGGATGGATCCTGATGCTGCTGATACAGAGTGGAGGAGGAACTCAGCAGCAGAAGCAGTAAAGGGAGCCCACATACCCCTGATCCAATGATTCCCAGTCTCCCACCATCATTGACCCTCTGGGGAAGTACATGGAAGAAGGCAGAACTGGCTAGCATGTCAGCTGCCTGTGCCTGCTTCTACTGCTACCAGTGCACTTCCTTCTGAGGAAAATACAAGTGTGATAGCAGGGGACCCTTGTTCACACTTGTCATCTACAACTAGTGCCAAAGAGCAGCAAGGGTCTGGTAGTGGTGATGAGTGTGAGGATGATGGTGGAGCAGCTGGTGTGGGGGAGAACATGAGAGAGTTTTTGGAGGAAAATGAAAAGGAATGGGAGAAAGAGATGCAAATTGGTATGTGCATCAATACCAACCCCAGCAGTGACATTTGGGAGTTTGTTGCTGCTGTATTTCCTGCTTCTGAGTCATCAGAGTCAGACATTGCTTTGTCACAGCAGGATGACAGCATAGTGGCCAATATGGGACTGTATTCTTCAAGTAATGATTTGGGATGAGATCAGGCTCCCCTTGCCACCAATACTTCTGGTCCAAGCTCTAGTGCTGATGCTGAGGTAGCATTATCATCATCTACACTAGCCAGTGAAGGCAATTAAGAAGAAGATACAGAAGAAGGCCATTCTTCTTGTGTGTGTGGAAAAAAATTCCTTTTGGGACAGGCACTGTGCAGTCATCATCGACTGCACTGTGCACTATGATTGAAAAGGCAGTGAAAAGGGGAAAGTAAGGGATACCCCTTGGCACATCTGTCCTCATAACATTAAGCATGTGAAAGCTGAACCCCCCCAAAAAAAGAAATCAAAAGCTGCTATCTTTGTGCCCCTTGTCGCTCTCTCGAATGGCAAAAAGAATGGTGGCAAAAATTCCAGAGTAAGACAAGAGAAATCCAGTCTGGAATTTCAGCACCTGCATCATCATCACCCAGGGTCTGGGTGACAGAAGATGTTCTCCTTTTACCCATCCCAGTGTCCTCAGTATCCTCTTCCTCCTCCTCTTGCATACCACCTTTGCCTCCATTACATTTTCCACCACCTTATAGAGATTTGGTATTAGGACAAGTTTCACTTGCTACCAATAATCCTCATCTTAATTCTAGTGCTGATTCTGAGGCAGCAGCATCCTCTGTCCCAGCCAGTGAAGGGAATTGTGGAGATGAAGAAGGAGGCCATTCTGCTACACCTGTCCCCACTCTGAAATCATGGGTGTAGGAACATTTTTCTCAGGAAGGAATTTTTTACCCACTTCGAGCTTAATTTGAAATGGCTTGAATTCTTTTTTTTGTTTGTTTTTTTTTTTTTTTTTTGCTTCTCTCTGGATCAAAAGGGGTGATTTGGCATGGACTGGACTTGATGTAAGCATGTCTTTTTTCAGCCTCATCAACTATGTTACTACTAGGGGTTGGCGAAAAATGTGAAAAATTTCCTGCAGAAAAAATATGCAGATTTTTTGCTTTTCCCGCAAAAAATTTCGCCTTTCCACCTATGCAAAAATTTCCTCCTTTTTGCCTATTTTAAGATATTTTCTGCCTATGTTAGCACATTTTTTGCCTATATTTCCTATAGGTACTACATTTCCCATTGTAATATTTTGTCCTACAGCAAAATATGGCTTGAAAAATGTGTTAGCATGCAGAATGCATTTGTCCTTTGCCCACAACACTTTCTTGCTTAAGTGACAATGGCACATATACAGGATGATATAAAGTAATAAAAAAAA
The DNA here is from genome assembly GCA_037306005.1 of Rhinophrynus dorsalis. Lineage (NCBI taxonomy): Eukaryota > Metazoa > Chordata > Amphibia > Anura > Rhinophrynidae > Rhinophrynus > Rhinophrynus dorsalis. The sequence continues at coordinate 188,045,960 of CM074723.1, forward strand.
ATAAAGTGCAACCTACAATGTGGCAGATAAATAATGTAGTGGTGGTGGTGGGGGACTGGCATGGTGTGATTTGTGTATGTATTTTTACCATTGTCATACTCTATTCTCCTTCTCAGATTATTGACACATATTACTTATCGGTCATAGCAGTGGTCCCAAGTGGGGTAGATGGTGGCAACCCTTCTTCACAGCCGTCCTCCACCTCCTCATCTGTGCTGCTGTTAATATATTTGTCCTGGCTTTGTCTGCCATGTGTGGTTTCTGCTACTACTACAACTACTGGAGCTGGATGTTGATGTAATTCTACTGCCACTACTACTAGCAGCAGCACCAGAGGTACTCATCATATCTAACACAACCTGTGTTGCGGGGTACTCAAAACAGGTGTGTGTGGCTGAGTGGGACTTGGACTTTGAAGAGGCAATGATGCTGAGGATAACTGATGGGGTGACTGTGTGCTTTTTGACATATGTACTTGTCCTGGGTCAGACTCAAACAGTTTATAGACAGACACAGTGCTCCTTAAAAGTGGCGGAAGATACAGCCTTTGACTTTCTGCTAACCTTATAGCCCTGTCATCATCCTCACGCTCAACTTCATCTGTATCTGAACAAGAGAAGGATGCTTGAGGGATATATTCTGGATCTGCATCATCATCAGTCATCATTAGGTCATCCTCAGCAGCATCAGCATCACCTGACATTTCTTGCCCACTACTACCCTTATATTCCTCTAAGCTTTTGTAGGTCTCAAACAATTTCTTTTTACTTTTACTATAACAAAATTCACTACTACTTTGAGGACAGGTATTTTGGTGTCTTACTGTATGATGCAGCAGGCAGTTCAGCTACTACACCTTTCTCTATTATGCTGTTGCCAGCATCATCAACACTTGAATGTGACTTGTTGTCATCTTCAGTGTTCTTCTTATATGGTTCTATAGTTCTACTGGCACTGGTGGTGCTGGACCTAGTTTTGTTGGGACCTTGACAAACTGCATCCTCCCTTGGAGTAAAGGGATCACCATCATTGATTGCACATGCTGCAACAACCATTGCTGCAGTAGGTTTTTGGACTACTACTTTACTCTCATGTCCCTACACTGCTCCACCTTTCCCCCTTCCCCTTGTGCGTTTGCTGGACATTCTACAACTACACAGTGTTTTTTTACTGTACAGTGCACAACACAACTGATGGAGCTGTATGATGCCTTGTCTAAGCCCACTCAGCTGTCTGTCACTGTCACCTAAGATATTTTGTTTTTTTATTTCTTATTTTATTTATTTTATTTTTTAAGTTGTCCACCCGGTTGTTTTATCACAGTCTGTCCAAAAAAAATTATAACTGAAAAAGAAAATCAACAATGTCTTTCCCCAGACTTCCTCACCCAGCACAGGGACAATAACATCAAGATCAACAAGCAAATAGGTTGCCTGTGTCTTTCCTGTCAGTCACATGGAATTTTGGAGTATTTGGGGGACAACCTCCTTCCTCCCTTCTTATCCCCTTATCCCCCCAGACTCCCCTAATACAGAGAACAAATGTCCTACCTAAATGGCTTCCTAAACTAAGCTTCAATTCCCCTTTATTTGCCTATCTCCTCTAGCTATCTCCTCTAGCTAAAAAAACACAGAATGGCTGCTGTGAGAGTCTGACAACCTTTTATATGGCTGTAGAAAATTTTGTGTGGTGTAGAAGTATTTCTTCCCATTGATTTCAATGGGCGAACAAAGCGAAACAAAGCGAAAAAAATTTCACTTTTCCTCCTTTTTACCTATTTTAACAAATGCTTCACCTATATTTCCTATGGGTACTACATTTCCCACTGCTTCTTCTGAGGGCTGTAGTTTAGAAGCAAGTGGCTGAAAGTCAAAGTTGTGAGTTCTACAGCAACATTTGCCTTGAAAAATGTGTTAGCATGCAGAATGCATTTATCCTTTGCCCACAACATTAACTTGCTGCTTAAGTGACGCTGGCACATATTCATGATGATGTCAAGTAATAAAAAAAATAAAGTACAACCTACAATGTGGCAGATGTTTATTGTAGTGGTGTAGCTGTGAGGGACTGGCATGGTGCGATTTGTGTATGTATATTGTTTTTACAGTAGTCATGTTTGTGTCAAATCGCTATCCTCCTTCTCAGATTATTGACACACATTACTTTTCAGTCATAGCAGTAGTCCCAAGTGGGGTAGATGGTGGCAACCCTTCTTCACTTCTTTCCTCCACATCCTCATTTGTGCTGCTGTTAATATATATTGTCCTGGCTTTCTCTGTCATGTGTGGTTTCTGCTACCCGATACTCAGATGGTATGAGATGTTGGTTCATTTTTAAGAATGTTAGTCTCCCAACATTGCTGCTTGATAGCCGTGTCCTGCGGTCATTGAAAATGTAACCAGCCACAGTGAAAACCCTCTTAGACTCAATGGTTGCTGGAGGACAACTGAGGGTTTTTTGCAAGTAGTCCGTTGGGTCATTGTTTCTGCCTAGGACATAGCTATCCTGCAAGTATGCAGAAAACATCTCACATGCAGTGGGACCACTTCTAGGAGCTACACAGAATTTCTGTGTGTCAGATACCAACCCATAACCAGGGAGCAAGTCTCAAAGAGATGTGCTGTCACCACCACCACCAACAATGTTGGGTTTTTGCCTCCTTGTAACGGTTTGTTTGACACACAGACACAGTAGGTTTAGATAAAACACAGTTTTATTGAACAGTTGTAATAACAATAACCCTCACGGGTCCAGTAATATATCAGCAATATAGTACAGACACAGGACAGGTTACAATGAGGTATACCCACACGGGTCCAGTATATGCAAGTAATACAGAATACAATATACTGACACAGGTCAGGTAGTTTTCGTGTGATACTCAAGTTAGGCAGCATTGAATGGTTTACTATTAGGCCGGGAGGACTGACAGGCCCTAATAGCGCAAGGCCCTTTAAGAAACTCAATCTTGAAGAGAGAGCACAATATTGAGTAACGCCCAAGCAGTAATGGAGACTAGAGCATCTTGTGGACTGCCGTAGCAGTAATGGAGACCAGGGCAACTTGTGGACTGCAGTAGCAGTAACGGAGACCAGAGCAACTTGTGGACTGCCGTAGGAGTAACGGAGACCAGGGCAACTTGTGGACTGCCATAGCATTAACAGAGACTAGAGCAACTTGCCCGGAGAGGCCCCCAACCGGGGACTGCACGGAGGGAAGGAACACACAATAGAGGAAACTGACAGAATATAGCCAGCATAGCCCGGGCACTGTGATACTCCCCTGCTGAGATCCATGAATTGCCCTGTGTTCAGAATGGGATATTCTGGTTGATGATGTAGCTGCTTCTGCTGGTTGAAATGCTCTGCTGCCTTCCTTTTCAATATACTGTCTAGATATTTTATGTGCCCTCACTTTCTCCCTCTCATCCTCCACAATGCAACCCAGCCAGATCAGAAGGGTGGTGCCCAGGTAGATTGCAGAGAGGGACAATCTTCAATTAAACTTGTCAAGGGGGGCAGGGCTTTCATTGTTCTCATTGGAAGAAAATTGTCCCCTTCTGTTATTTGTCTGGTCTATGGACTGGATTCCCCATCTGAGAAGAGATGGCTTACAGTAGGTAAAAGGGGCGGGAGGGGAAACTTTGCTTGTGAGTATCTCTCAAACCATAAAGGTTTGAGAGATCAGACTTATGTCGTTCTTCATGTTTTTTTAATGCATACAAAATAAAATAAAGATAAAACAAAGTATTAATATCCCTTTAATGACCTTATTCTGATCATACAAATGGTCTAGCATGTACATTGTGGAATTTCAGTTAGTAGGGACCTCCATTTTCAGTTGGTGATGGGGTAGGTTGTGGTACTACTTTGTGGGCCTCTCTCTCAAAATTCTGCATTCACAAGGTGGCGTAACTATGGTATGGGCTATCCTGCTGCTGCTGCCACCATTTACTCACACTGCCAGAACCAGAAGCATGATTACTGGCTGTCACCTGATGCTGTAAGCTAGTGTTTTCCTTTCCCACTGTTGGTGCTGGGAGGGAAACCCAGTGAGCAGTCACAGTCATATTGTCTGTGTTCTGCCCTCTTGTCCACATATCTGTTGTCAGGTGGCTTTTCTTGCCACTCGCACTTTTCAGCCCTTTGCCCACCACACTAACCACCTGCTTGTACGATTCAGGCACAGCCATCCTGGAAAAATAACTGCAGCTTAGGATTTGCCAGTGTGGAGCTACACATGACATCAGTTCTCTGAAACCTCGGTTTTCTACAAAAGAATACAGCAGGAGGTCCACTTTGGGATTGTTGTTGTGATGTTTTTGACTCCTTCCCATGAACTCATTCAGTGTGGGTTGGCAGGACATGGCAGTTTATGACTCTTGCCATTTCCTACAGTAAAGCCAGAGCCATCATATTCCTCTGCAGCAGGAGTCATAGGTGTTATTTGGAGTTAACTAACTGTTGGCAGTAGCACACTCTCTCACACATAAATAACTTCACTACTTCTTTTTTCTACCCTTGAACCCTGCAAACTTTAGAGTGCATCTGATGCTGCTAGTTGAAGCACCTTTGGCCTGCTGATAGTGTGTCTCCCAGCAGACCTGTAGTTGTGCTTCAGGTGGGATCTCATAAAGGAGGCACCCCAGCTCACTTGCTTTTTTTGTACAGACAACAGATAGCACATGCTTAGCTTTAGGATCCTGAGTGAAGTATCTCCATACTGTGGACTACATTGACTGAGGGGTTCCTGAGGTGCTGCTACCACTACTACTGGGGCTAGATATTGATGCAATTCTACTGTTAATACTACTACTAGGTGCCAAAGGTGCAGCACTTCCAGCAGCAGCAGATGCACTCATCATATCTAACATTGTGGATTTTAACAACCTGTGCTGCTGTTGTCGTTGCTGCTGGGTACTCAACATAGGTGTGTGACTGAGTGAAACTAGGACTTTGAAGAGGCAATGATGCTGATGATGACTGATAGGTTTACTGTGTGGTTTTTGACATCTGTGCTTGTCCAGGGTCAGACTTTCCAACGGCTTTCTCAAACAATTTATAGACAGGCACAGTGTTCCTTAAAAGTGGTGGAAGATTCAGCCTTTGACTTTCTGCTAACTTTATAGCCATATCATCACCCTCACTATCAAATTCATATGTATCTGAACAAGAGAAGGATGCTGAAGGGATATATTCTAGATCTGCATCATCATCAGTAATCATTAGGTCATCCTCAGCAGCATCAGCATCACCTGACAATTATTGCCCACTACCCTTATATTCCTCTAAGCTTTTGGAGGTCTCAATTTATTTTTACATTTACTGTAACAAAGTTCCCTAGTACTTTGAGGACGGGTGTTTTGGTACTGGTTTGTCTCATTATCTGATGCAGAAGGTGGTTCGGCTGCTACACCTTCCTCTTTTATGCTATTGACAGCTTCATCAACACTTGAAGGCGACTTGTTGTTGTCTTCAGTGTTCTTCTTATATGGTTCTTTATTTCTACTGCATTGGTGGGAACTAGTTTTGCTGGGACGTTGACAAACTCATCCTCCCTTGAAGTAGAGGGATCATCATCATTGATTGCACACCCTGCAGCAACCATTGCCGCAGTCATTTTTTGAACTACTATTTTACTGTTACGTCCCTGCACTGCCCCAACCCCTACCCCTTCCCCTTCTCCTTGTGTGTTTGCTGGACATTACTCAACTACACTGTGTTCTTTTAATCTACGGTACACAACACAACTGATGGAGCTGTATGGTGCCTTGCCTAAACCCAGTCAGCTGTCTGTCACTGTCGCCTAATACATTTAGTTCTTTTTTCTTTTTTTATTTTTTATTTATTTATTTTCTTAAGTTGTCCACCCTGTTGTCTTATCACAGTCTGTCCAAAAATAATTATAACTGAAAAACAAAATCAACACCTTTCCCAGCACAGAGACAATAACAGCAAGATCAACAAGCAAATAAGTCCCTAGCTGCCTGTGTCTTGCCAGTCAGTCACATGGAATTTTGGAGTATTTGAGGTCAACCTCCTTACTCCCTTCTTCTCCCCAGAGTTCCCCACTGACTCTCATAATACAGGGAACACATGTCATACCTAAAAGATTCCCTAAACTAAACTTCAATTCCCCTATCTTCTCTAGCGCAAACAAGGTGCTGCTCTCTCCTCTCACAGACACAGAATGGCATGCTGTGAGAGCCTTACATGCTTTTATATAAATATAGAAAACTTTCATGTGATGGAGAAAAAATGTTCTTCCCATTGATTTCAATGGGCAAAAAAGCAGAAAAATTGGACTTTTCGCAGGAAATTAGTCACCAAGCAGAAAGTGCCATTATTCACCGATTTCAGTTTGAGGTGAACATTTTCACCAATCCTTATACTGTACACAACACAACTGATGGAGTGTGATGTCTTGCCTTAGCTCAGTCAGCTTTCTGTCACCTAGTATATTTAGTTGTTTATTTCTCCAAATATCCATTGAGTTATCCATTTGAGTGCCTCCCAAGAGGCTCTTAACCCATTGAAAAAAAATGGCTTGGAGATGTCCCTACCATTCAAGTGGGTGAATCTAAAGTTAAATTTTATTATTTTTAATTGGTATGCCCCAGAATTGGCATAGTTCTTCTTGGTACACCAGCCTCAGAATGGATAGAGATAAAAATAATAAAAAAAATATCCTATATAATAATTTGCTAGGATGTTTGTCAGAAGCCGTCGTGCAGTAGAGACTGTGCGCGCTGCAGTCATGCGCAGTATAGACTGTCTGAAAGCGTTGCAGCTGATACGGAGCGGGACGCTCTGAATCTGGACTGGAGTCCTCTCTGCGCACCTTCCCAGGACCACTTGGTGAGCAGAGAGGCTCTAGGTACCAGCCGAGGCTGCTGGGTGGCACTGTTGCCCGTGTACACAGGCGTTTAAACTAGTTATTTACATATTTAATTATTTTCTTCTGTTATATTTCAGTGCTTAGAAAACTGTGGTAATTAAGTTAAACTTTCTAAAATACTGCTGAGTAACAGAAAAATCAGATTCACTGTTTTTCTTCTCTGTCTCTCAGTAAATGCAAATGCAGACAATGACCTCTGACCAGTCTCAGCTATGATAACTGCAGCACAGCTGTTATTTTTCTTATTTTATGGCTTTTATCAGCTCTCAAGCTGTGGATAAATCATTCAAGCTTATAACAGAATTCATTTTAGAGTAGCTTAAACAATTTTGTATATAGAGCAAAATACCTTTTTCTGTCCACACCAACCTATTTCCATAATTGCCAATATAAATAACTATTTACTTTGGGGCTTCTAATTTCTCCTAAGCATGAAATTTTCATGAAGCTTAAGATGTATAATTGTGGAACAAACCAACTTTACTAAAGGGTAGAAATGAAAAGTCCAACTAATTCAAATAGGACTTTCCTTCACTGAATGCTAGCGATATCTTGAATGCAATGTTTACAATGTGTTTTTAGACTTCTCTAGAATTCAGTGGGTTAAAGTTCAATTTAAATCAACAGGAATTTGCAGAATTTTCATTTCACCTGTACAGTTCATGTGGTTTGCTCCATAATTTCACCTCTTTTGTCTAACAAACAAGCCCTTAGATATATTAATTGTTGAGTTATGGTTAATCTGTTGGCCTGCTTTGGTTTTAGAGGTAGAGTAGTAAACAGTGTGGCAAAAATAAGATTTGAGTGTAATATATTTTATTGTTTTGAGTTGATATTGATATTTTGATGTACTCCTAAAATGTCTTATTCATAAATATGTTACAGTGCCTGTTCAGAGTGCTACTGCCAGGCAAACTGTAATCCATAGTGAATGCAGGCCATTATGTTTGCAAACAATTGTACACTAAATCTGAATTTTAGATATGAGATGGTCAGCCTCTGCTATTGCCATTTTTCAATCAATATCTATGTACTTCACCTACACTACTCCAAGTAAAGTATTTTGAGCCAAAATACATTTGCATATGTTCATTATTCATATATATATATATATATATATATATATATATATATATATATATATATAGATTCTCTCTTTTGAGAATGTACAAATCCATTAGCTGAACTCAACTTTCATTTGCCTCCACTTTTGGGTATGCACTAGCACCTGTGACCAGTTTAGTGCACACCAGCACACTCCACCATAGATAACAGTTTAATGTGAATTGTTTAGTATTGAATTTTCACTGATTTTCCTCCGAGTGTCACAATAATGCATTTGTAATGTCACCTTCTTGTGACTGTAAAACACAGGGGCCAATAAGGTAAAATTCAAAGGTCTCATGTCAGGTCTATTGTTATAAGTGTGTGTCATTGTTGAGTGTTCATAGGTGTGAAATGTCTTGTTAAGGTGAAGTTTTAATGTCTTGCATCATTACAGCTCTATTATTATAGGCATGTGTCATTGTTTCATGTCCATAGCATAGTGTGAAGCTAGCATTTCATACAGTGCCATTTTCCAGTACGGATGGGTGAAACTTTTACCTCAAAGAGAAACAGGAGAAAAATGGCACTTTTCACAGATCAGTAAATTGTTCACGAAAAATGCCTTTTTTCACCTAGCTCATCATATAGAAATCAGTGGTAACTCAATTTCTTCCCACCACATGGCAAGTTTTCCTTCTTTTCCAATAGGCATAATATAAAAGGGGTGTCTGGTTCCCCCAGCATGCCTTTATATGTTTGTGAGAAGAAGAGAAATTAGCACATTTTTAGCTAGAGAAGACAAGCTAATGAAGTGGAGATGGAGCTTAGTTTAGGGAGTCTTGTAGGTTGGGAATCTGTTATCTGTGATAGGGGTGTCTGGGGATGCTGAGGAACAGGAAGGGAGAAAGGAGGTTGACCTCAAATAGCCCAAAATTCTGTTATTTTCTGTTATCTCTGTCCAAGGAGAGTCTGGAGAAAGAAGCAGCTGAACAAGGATTGTGTTTTTTTGTTTGCAGTGATAGGTAGAGGGAAGACAGTTCATTAAAATAGATTAAAAAAAAAAAGTGACAGAGACAGGGAGCCTGGTGTGATCTGTGACTGAGGCAGACTGACATAAGATGTAGAGATCCAAGGCAAGACATCACACACAATCAGTTATATTGTTTACTTTACAATAAAAACACACAGTAGTTGAGTAGTATCCAGCAAATGCATAATGGGTAGGTGGAGGGTAAAAGGATTAGGAGCAGTGTAGGGAAGTGTGAGTAAAGTGGTACTCCAAAAGCTGGCTGCAGCCATGGTGGTGATCCCTCTCCTCCTGAGGAGGGTGCAGCTGGCCAAAGTCCCACCAAAAGTTCCACCAGCACCAGCAAAAGTACTATTAATATACCATCTAAAAACACTGAAGTTGACAACAAGCTAGCAGTCATACATTGAAATGCGGTAAGTAATACCATCAGTATCTGGTTTAATGAGTGACAGGACAACAAATATGCATTTGCATGTGCTGAATGAACTGAAGAAACTATGCCTTCCTCTGAATCCATCTACAGTCATGATGGAGTTTGGAAATGCATCCCTTGTAGCCTTTAAACACATTTCTCATGCAGCAAGGCTGACTTTTTCATTACAGCCAATGCATATGGCATAATGTTCAACAGCTCCCAGATATGGCAAAGCTCTAAAATAGATGATGTAGACAATGCATTACATTTGTGGTACCTGCTGGCAATTGCGTTTGTGCCAGCCAATGATGTAGAGTGTGCTTTTTGAGAATTTAATGGATGCAAACTTTGTTGTTGAAAATATTGACAAATGAAAGATTATGCTTAAAGGGACAGTAACATTTCACAATAAAAGCAGCTCTAATTAATCTTCATAGTATTTGGGCCTTGGAGAGTGTTATTTTAATAATGTCAGAGTTGTAGTTCAAGAGTAATTGAATGATAAAGAATCCCCCTCCTGACCCTTTTAATGATGTTTTAATGATGTAAAACTGTTCACATCAGAGCAGCAAGACTGTCCAGGTGGATCTCAGAGAGGGACAGTCTTCAATTAGCATAAGGGAAAAACCTGAAAAACCTGTCAAGGGGCTGCAGCATTTTTCTTATGTTCACAATAAGAAGATTGCCTCTTGTTGTAAGCTCTCTAGTCTAAAAACCAAATTCCACATCTGAGGGGAGGTGGCTTACACTAGGTAAAAGGGGCAGGAGAGGGATATTTTATCATTCAGTTACTCTTGAACTACAACTCTGACACTATTGAAATAATACTTTATATGGCTCAGACACTATGAAGATTAATTATTAACTATTTTGAGGAATACATGGATAGAACAGACCAGGCAGAAGAGTTGCAAGGAGTAAAGCCCTCTTTTATGTGTACTGTTGGAACTGTCATGATTCAGCATTGCATAATCTTCCATAAACCAACAAGGGAAGTGGAAGGTTGGCACAGAGGATTCAGTCAACTACTTGGAGCATGCCATCCAACAATTTGGAAGTTTATACATGGATTAAAAAAAGAATAATGCTTGACAGTACTAAAGTTTAAACAATTTATTTCTGGGTAACAACTACCGTCAGGAAGAAAATGCTACAGAAACACTGCATAAAAACTACAACTTGTCACTGAGTGCTACTGAGTGCTATGTCATTAAACTCTTTCTAGAGTACCTCGGATCTATATCTCACAATATACATTTCAAAACATTATATGGACTTTGATATGAACTTGGAATGTCAATTTACATCTTGTAGAGGTAATGTGATGTCAGCCTTTTCTTATGCACATTTCCATAAGATTTTATTCATGAGAGGGTGCAAATTATCTGGGTTCAGAAAAGTAAAAGAATGGTTGAATATGTGGATTGTCCTTGTGGTCTATTAAGTTGGCAGCCCTGCCTTCTTGCTGCTCTGTCCTGGGAGGGAGGGGTCCTCTCCTACACACTTCTTTTGCCAGATGCAAGGGTGGGGTGGGGGGGTGGCCTGAGGGTGAGAAGGGAGGAGGAACAAGGTAAAAAGGAGTGTGTAAATAGTGTGATTACTTTTCTTTTTCTCTTTCAGGTCTCCTACTACAGGGAAGAATTATCAAAGGTTTCTTTGAACCTTCAGATCAAGCAATGGAACCCGTTCTGCAATCAAAGTAATATTTGGTTACTCTGAGTAGTAAGTACCCCCAACCCTCCCTTCATCTCCATGTAATCGCACACATGCACACACACACACACAAATACACTTCCACATACAAACACAGATAAATACACACACACAAAGACATACATGCACAAATAATAAAAAAATACATAGACAGACAAACACACACAAACAAACATACACACACCACACACGTACATGGCACTTTATATAGTGGGTAGCCCAATTCCTCTCTGTCCTACAACCACTCTGAGCCAACCTCTAATACCTTATGCTTTTATGAGGAAGCAACAGAATCCCCTGCTTCCTGCCTGTTCCTCGGTGGGGGGAGGGACCACCGCTTGACGCTCAAGCACACAAGTACAGACCACTGATGATGTTCCAATGCCTAATGTGTCATCTCTTGCTAGGCAAGTTCATTCAACAAACAGAATAATTAGTCAGCTTCCACATCCATAGAAAAGGAGAGACACAGCACATCATCCATACAAATATGAACAACTGTCCATGATCACAATCCTTTTTAGTAAAGAAATTAACTTAGTGTCTTGTAAAAATGTGTACATATTTTTAATAAGGGCATAAATAGAGATGAAATGTTAGAATAATTTCCTGCCCTAGGAAGCTGCAGGAGAATTTATATCACTGATGAAATTGCTGCGGACAATGGTGGGTGAATTTTTACCTCAAAAAAGGCTTTTTACTCCCAATGGGTTTTCCTGCTTTAGGGTACTTGAGAATAGGGAAGATGGGACAACTAAAAGTGGTGGAATGTGGTAACATCATGTACATGATGAGAGGTGGTCATGTTGGAATGTCAAAGTTTTGCCTTAGTGTAGTAGGGGTGAATGGATTGTACTGTGGAATTGTGAATTTCAGGTTTGTTTCTAAATAAATATTTATTAAAGTAGATGACCCTTGATTGTGTGTTTATACACAGATATATATATAGAGACAGAACTGTAAATAACATGAAAATTGCAAGGTACTGGCAATACTAGCACAGCATTGCCCATACATTTTGATCATTTGCAAGGCAGAGTGTTATTGATCTATTTGATGAACAATGCATTTTATACCCTTCTGGCACTGAAAGGGTGCAATAGGTCCATGGCAGTGAGAGAGAGTTAGCACTTGGACTGTGAAAGTAGTATCCAATGCATTGCAATGTGCTGAATAGGTGCATTGCAACGTGTTGAAAAGGTTTCTATATGTCAAACAAAAAATGCATTAAGAATTTTTTTTTTAAAGTTCCCAGCATTCTTTCTTTAGTAGGTAAAGTTCCATTCTGAAAGCCTGCCCTTGCTTCAAGTTTTTTAAATTGTGCTTTTAAGGCATCTCATGCTTCCTGGGGAGGAGGATGGGGCAAGGAGGATGCAGATTTGGGCAGAACCATTGCAGCCTCTTCCCCAGAGGAAAGGTCAGAATGGGTGAGGCTTCTTTGTCTGAAGACTCTGAAGCAGAATCTAGAATGAAAAAGGTCTGTCTGTCTGTCTATCTATCTGTCTACAGTGTTGTCCATGTCATATAATCCTTTGAGTGGCAGAGGGGTATTGAACAATGCATGCGGTTCCCTTCTGGCATTGAAAGGGTGAGTTGGATACTTCTCTGGCACCAAAAGGGTTACAAAAAAAATTCACCCATGCATTGTGGCCACTGTGCCACAGAAAGGGTGAACTCTTTGACTGGCAAAGAGGTATGCACTGTAATAGTACTTTGGTGCTGAAAGGGTTAATCATTTCACTGCCAAAGAGGTATCCAATGCATTTGATAGTTAGTGAAAATACACACATACAATGGGTAAGGTGGGAGGGGCAGGGGAGAAGGATGAATAGAGAAGGTGGGAGGGAAAGGGGAGTGTTCCCACTATATAAACCCTGCCATCCCAGTTCTCCCTGATTCTCTCTGTTACTTCTAAACTCTGGTCTCATGTTAATCTTTGAGTGCCACATGATTGAGAAATGCAGTGCTCCGTAATGCACTTTTATTCTTTTGCCACTGAAATGATTAAACATCTTGACTCTCTTCCACCATATCTGAAGAATTGCAGGACATGTGAATAATTTAAAAGCAATAAAGGGAGAGCACAAATTCTCTGTGAGCTTAAATATGTATACATTTTTATTAATAAAAATCACTTTGTAAATAATTCCCAATGATGTCAAAAATTAACTATATAGTGCTATATAAAATTAGGATGTGAATTCACATAGACATTGATACAATATGAATTAAAATACAAATAACATAAAAAATTATCTTAATGAGAGAAACTGGCAAACAAACAATTATAGTGGGAAGGTGTAATAAAGTTGTGGTAGCATGATTATTGTCTCCCATTTAGGTAGAGCTTTTTGGCTATAAAGACAGAGACAAACATTGAATGTGAATATAATGTGACTCATTATCCCCGAAAATATGGTACAACAGCAGGTGGAATTAAGTCCATCTTGATAACTGATCAATGTAACAATAGATCAAAGTTAATAACTTCTTGCTTGCTCCATGTTGCAGGCAAAGATCAATCTCATACAGATACAATGTCACTTGTTATTCAACGTCTCCCCCGTCTCAATGTATAATGGAGCTAATGAATATTCAAACAGCTGGTGAGCTCAATTCCATATACGGGCAATTCTAATTGTGTCTTGAACGCTGATAAAGAAAAACACACCCCGTCCTTTGATGTTAAATTTAATGGCAGTACTCTCAATAATGATAAATAAAAATTAATAAAAGATGCAACTGGGGTAAAAAAAAAGGGACATTGTATCTGTATGAGATATTGATCACAAATACAGACTGAAAGACAAGTGCATTTGGCAGCAACAGGGGGAAAGAAGAAAACAGTACTGGTCAGCAATTCCTCACATACTTAGATGGTCAGGGGTGTACTGACAGCACCCAGGGCACCCGGGGAAATGGAGATCATGGGCCTCTTTTACTCGCCATCAATTATGCCCCTCACATATTTAAGTCCTGCCCTCCAGTTATCGTGCCAGCCCACCTCCTCCTACTAATTTTATAATTGGCATTAACGTTGTGAAGTAAGGCAAAGTACACCACAGAGCTTACAATTGAAGCTGAGCTACACTCGAGATATCAGAGTGCTTATAATTGAAATGGTGTTACAATACCAGTGTATCTCCATTTCAACTATAATTCAGTGGTATCACGTGTTGCTTCATTTCTATTGTAATGCCACAGAGTTATAATTGAAATTTAGTTACCCTATTGATATTATGGTGATTACATTTGAAATGAAGCTACACTAGTGACACCACAGAGCATACAACTGAAATGGAGCTACACTAGTGATGCCACAAAGCTTAAAGGGATAGTAACACTTCGTTTTAACTTTATTTTATTTTGTAGGCATTAAAAAAACATGAAGCATGATATAAGTCTTATCTCTCAAACCTTTATGGTTTATGAGATATTCACAAGCAAAGTTCCCCTCCCCGCCCCTTTTACCTAGTGTAAGCCATCTCTTCTCAGATGTGAGTCTGGTTGTATGACAGTACAGATAACAGAAGGGGACAATTTTCTTTGTATGAAAACAATGAAAGCCCTTCCCCCCTTGACAAGTTTTTCAGCTTTTTCCATTATCTTAATAGAAGATTGTCCCTCTCTGCAGTCTATCTGGGCATCTCCCTTCTTATCTGGCTGAACAGGGGGGGGATACTTTGTTTGTGAATATCTCTTAAACCATAAAGGTTTCAGAGATAAGACTTATATCATTCTTCATGTTTTTTTAATGCCTACAAAATAAAATAAAGTTAAAATGAAGTATTACTATCCCTTTAAACTGAAATGGTTCCATCATACAACAGTCGGGTGTATGTATTCATTTCATTAATCTGTAGGACAGTAGAACTTTCCTAGGTAGGAGTACTACATTCAGAAATAACTATATCTAGATAATTCTCATGTATAACAAAATGGCTTTCCTAGGTAAGTGTCAACCATACAGCAGTGAGGTATATCTATATACTTACAATGGATACATACAACGGTCAAGTATATATATATATATATATATATATATATATATATATATATATATATATAAAACTGTATACAGCAGAGGAACTTTTCTAGGCAGAAAGTGGGTGTTGGTCTTTGTCACTATTTCACTGATTCTGCCTCATGTTAAGTGAAGAACTTCATTTTACAACATCAGTCCTATGATTAATTATCATGTAGTGTAAAAAGTATGTGTATCTCTGTATCGCTGTCATTGTATTACTGAAAACATGTATGTGTGTGTTTGTATGTGCAACAGAGTGGGTGTGTGTCGGGGTCGCTATGTCACCCTGTGTGTGTCATTTTTTATATTACTGTGGAGAATGGTCAGTGTCTGTGTCACTGTGGTGTATTTGTTAGTGTATGTGTGTGTGTGTGACAGGTGTATATGTTATGTGCAACAGAAGTATGTGTCATTGTGTGTGTGTATATGTGTCACTGTGGTGTATAGGAGTGTGTGAATGTATGAATGTTAGTGTGTTTCTATTGTTTGTTGTTGCTATTATTGCAGGGTTGTAATACTATTCAAACTAGATAATTAAGGAGTATTTTGGAATCAGAAAAGTGTTTTAACTCTATGTTGTTGTTAAGAGTAAGAGATAATATGTATTCCATATATGTATTAAATCACAAAATGCATTAATTCTTGAAATAATCTCTGAAACGATCTATAACCAAGCAGTATCAACTTAAGTGCTAAAGCCCAGCAATGCACCAAATAGTTCACTGAATTAAAAGTAATTTGATACACTCAGCTTATACAGATTCACCGAGGTTACAATAATTATAAGCAAATATCAATGGTTAATTTAATATGTGGAATCTATTACCACCCATGTGAAACCATCCAGGTGTTAGTACATAACAGTATGCCAATAAGGCACTTACTAAAAGGGTATGTGATAAATTCCCACAGTCAATCCACTTAAGAAAAAAAAATATATTCAACATTTAAAAACAAACATCATACTATAAAAATGACTCACATGAAAATAGCTTCTCACTGTTTAGTGATACACAGCAACTCCCAGCATTGTTGAAAATATCTGGTAGTCTTACATATTGACTTGATCCCACCTGTAGATACAGTGTGTGTGTATATCTATTATTTAGGACACAAAGATTTTTTGGAGAGGAGACTAGCACCAAGCCCCTTTTATTTGGTATTAACGTACATTGTTACCTCAGATATAGCAGCCTCCCTACTACTCTTTAGCTCACTCGGTTATCTCTGTCTCCAGTAGGACTGGCCTACCGAGATACCAGGAAATTTCCCGGTAGGCTGTCTGCACTGGGCTTCCTGTGGGCCGGCCATGGCTGCAGTGCTATAAACCATGATGTGCCAAATGCCAATTAAATATCGGTGGCCGCAATGTGACAAGACTGTACGGCCGCTAGATTTCCATAACTGCTGGCTGCCAGGCCGCGTCTAGTGAGTGGGAGCAGGCTGCCAGGCCAGGTCTAGAGTAACATCAGATGCAGCATGAAGAGAACTGTGTCTGCGCACTAGGTAGGTCTGCTGCACCCTGACCCAACTTAAGCAGTGCTGTGGAGAGCTGATCCTGAGCGGGAGGCCCGGCCGAGTGCAGAGAGACAAAGCAGCAGAGACGCCAGACAGTCACGGAGAGGTGAGGTCACAGGCAACTTATCAGGCAAGAGGGGGAAACAGGCAAACTACAAAAAGGGGAGATCAAGACGGGGAGAAAGGCAAGGGGATAAAGACATTTACTGGTATTGTATGTTGTTAAAAAAAAACAACTTTCAGACTTGAGAAATATAAAAGGAGTGATATTTTTTCTCTTGTTATAAATAATAATTATTCTTTATAAAGAGAAAAACAATCTGAGGATGCAACTTACTTGTACATTATAATTTCAGGTGTGATCTAATACATCTGGGGCCCTGGGGAGGGAAGAAAAAGGCAAAAAGAGGGTGGGACTGGTATAATGACGCAGTGCTATGGGGCTGGTATAATGACGCAATGCTATGGGGCTGGTATAATGACGCAATACTTTGGGGCTGGTAAACAATTTTTTCCAAGGCTGTTTTTTTTTCCCAGTCCGGCACTGTCATGCGGTGATGCTGGAGCTTCATCTCATCTAGCATTAGCAAGCTAGATTCAAACATGTGCCCTGTCAAAACTGAAGCAAAGAGTGTTTGAATCTAGTTTGCTGATACCAGACTCAGTGAAGCCATAGCATACACCTCATTTCCACTCAAACACAGGGACATCTCTGGTAGTGTCTGTTATGCAGCACATCCCCTGCACTCATCATCCTCCTGACCTCCTCCACACCCACTGACCACCTTGCTCACATCATCTTCTCCACTCTGTTCCCATTATCCTCTGCCTCCCCACAGTTTTGAGCAGCAGAGGGCCCTGCTGTAATTTTGTATTGTATTGTATATTTTATTTATATAGCACCAACTAGTGTACTTGGCACTTTGCAGTTTACTTTTGATATAGAAGGGGTACAATAAGTGCAGTGATTAAGTGCTTATAAAGACAATCATAAGGGGAACAACAGGTGAGTATACATGAGGATGAAAGGTCCCTGTCCCATAGAGCTTACAATCTAAGTATATGATGGGTGACATTCAGATATGATCTGGTAGAGGAGGAAGTGCACTTTTTGGCATATGAGATGCTGTTTTCATATTACATTGTTGCTATATTTAAAAGGTGCTCTTTTAGTTTAGATTGAGTTGTTGAGGGTTGATGCTTGGCGCTTACATCACTGTAATTACATCACTGATATGTTGAAAAGGTCACTTAAGCATGCGCAGTACTGCCTAACCTTCACTTCATTGAATATCAGAGACTCTACGAAGAGAAGGAGCTCAGGTAGTGTGACAGGACTCTCCACAGTGGCAGGCCCCCCCTTGGTTGTGGGTCCCCTGTCCATGATCGATTGCACGACCATTCAGTCCACCCCTAGAGATGATGTTTGTCCCTTTGTACCTACACCACCATCCCTAATTGAAATCTTGCAATTTCCTAATGCCTATTCACTAAGCCGAAAGCATAAATATGATAAAGCATAGTATACCACAGGCATAAAAACCCCATACATACGAGGAGGAGAGAGGGCAGGAGGAGGTAACAGGGCAGGCCTTATGACAGTGGAGAGGGATGGTCTGTGTGCTATAAATTAAGTTATAAAAAGGTTAATATACCCACACTTCATAATCTCTAACCCATAATCTTTGTCTAGTATGTAATACCTATGGCCCTATACCTCAATCCCTAACCTAAAGCCTACTCACTAATCCAAAAGTATAAAGCGGAAAAAGCAAGAAATTAAAACAAAAAGAAACATACCTTTGAAGGAGGAGGTGACAGGGCAGGCATCCTCCTGACAGTGATGGTCTATGTACTATAAATACAGTGATTAAAAGGTTAATATTACACAGCAATACTTCATAACCTCTAACCCCTAATCTGTGTCCAGTATGTAACATCCCTAACGAAAGCTTGTAATTCAGTAAAGCCTACCCATTAATCCAAACGCATGATTAATAAGTATAGTACATCATAGAAATGAAAAAAAAAAACATACTTAGAGGAGTAGAGGCTGCAGGAGGAGGCTGTACTTGAGGACCAGGAGCGCCACCATGAGATGGTCTGCGTGCATCAAATTAAGAGAAAAAAGGGTAATATCATAGAATTCAACCTGTAATGTAAACTGTATGAACTAGGTATTTGGGGTGGGAGAAAAGTGAGAAAAATTTCCTGCGTGACTTTTCACAAAAAACGAACGATTTTTCTCTTTTTTCTCAAACATTTTCTCCTTTTCTCCAATGCAAAATTTTCCTCCTTTTCACCTATTTCAGCAAATTTTTTACCTATTCCAATACATCTTTCTCCTATTCCAACACATTTTTCTCCTATATTTAATATGGTGCAACATTTCCCAGCACAATATTACTTCTTCTGAGGGCTGTAGTGGAGAAATAAGTAGCTGGAAGTCAAAGTTGGGAGTCCTACAGCAACATATGCCTTGAAAAACATATGCATGCAGAGGAATTTGTCCTTTGCCCACAACACTTACTTCCTTCTTAAGTGACACTGGCACATATTCAGGATGATGTCAAGTGATTAAAAAATAAAGTGCAACCTACAATTTGGCAGATGTGTATGGAAGTGGTAGTGGGGGACTGGCGTGGTGTGGTTGGTGGGACCTTGACAAACTGCATCCACCCCAGGATGAGAGAGATCATCATCATTTATTGCACATGCTGCAGCAACCATTGCTGCAATCAGTTTTTGTACTATCACTTTATTCCCTGCAGTGCTCCACCTTTCTCCCTCCTGCTTGTCCATATGCTCAACTACTGTGTGTGGTTTTTACTCGCTACAGTACACAACTGATGGAGTGTGATGTCTTGCCTTTTCCCTCAACAAAATTCTCAGTGTCGTCTGCTGTCTATGAAGTCAGCCTCAGTCACAGAGCTCCAAGTCAGCTGTCTAATATATTTATTTGTTTAATTATTTATGTCCACTCTATCTTACCACAGTTAGTAAAAAAAATATATATATATAATTAAAAAACAAAATCAACAACTTATTTTCCCAGACTTCCCCAGAACAGAGACAATGAAAGTAAAATCAAGCAATTTGTACCCCAGCTGCCTGTGTCTTACCAGTCAGTCACAACAAATTCTAGGGTATTTGGGATCAACCTTCTTCCTCCCTTCTTCTCCCCCATTGTGCCCCCAGACTCCCTTACTATAGAGAACAAATGTACTACCTAAATGACTCCCTAAACTAAGCTTCAGTTCCCCTTTATTTGCCTATCTTCTCTAGCTCAAAAACATGCTGCTCTTTCCTCTCACAAACACAGAATGGCTGCTGTGAGAGCCTGACACCCTTTTATATGGCTGTAGAAAACTTTTGTGTGGTGGAGAAATTTTTTTCTACCCATTGATTTCAATGAAATGAGCTAGGCAAAAAAAGTGGGAAATGGTGAAAAAAGCAGCACTTTTCGGGGGAACTTTTTTTGCCAATCAGAAAGTGGCATTTTTCACCGATTTCAGTTTAAGGCGAAAATTTTCACCCATACCTACTAGGGATGAGCAAAAAGTCCTGTTTTGTTCCTGTGGGAATTTTCACAAAAAAAATACAAATTATCTTGCTTTTCCCATGGGTATTCCCACAAATAGAAAAACCTATAAGTTTTCCTTCTTTTCACTAACGCACAATTTACAGAGAGAACTCGTCAGTACAGATAACCTGCTTCCATTTTTCTGCACCCTAGTTCCTTTGTTTTCATGCATAATTGAGTCAATTGGCCTTGATTCCACATCAGAGGTGTGTTTTTTTGGCCACTACTCTTCTCAGAAGATCACCTCTGACCAGACTTCTTTGGACAGTAGATGGGTGTACCAGGATCCCACTGTTTTCTGCCAATTGTGAGCTGTTGGCACTGCTGGACATCTTCAGATAGTGAAGGGAAGTAAGCGTGATGTGTCTTTCATCTGCTGCAGTAAGTTTCCTTGGCCAACCACGGTGTCTACCCCTCAACGTTGGCTGTTTCGTTGTGCTCCTTCAAAAGAGCTTGGACAGCACATCTGGAAACCCATGTCTGCCTTGAAAATTCTGCCTGGGAGAGACCTTGCAGACCCAGTATAACTAACTTGATTCTAGTTGCTGTACTCAGTCTTGCCATGGTGCATGATTTGTGACATGAAACTGTCTTCAGCAACCTCACCTTGTTAGAGTTTGGCTGTTACTCACTATCTTTTTTTAATTGATAAGAATAAACTATTAACATGTTTGTTTTTGAAAGCATTCTTACTTTACAGCATTTTTTCACACCTGCATAAGACTTTTGCACAATACTGTGTATATATACAGTGGATATAAAAAGTCTACACACCCCTGTTAATATACCAGGTTCTTGTGATGTTAAAGAATGAGACAAAGATAAATCATGTCAGAACTTTTCCACCTTTAATGTGACCTATATTGTGAACAATTCAATTGCAAAACAAATTGAAATCGTTGAGGGGGAAAAATAAAAAAATAAAAAACTCACAATAACCTGGTTGCATAGGGTTGCACACCCTCTTATAATTGGGAATGTGGCTGTGTTCAGAATTAACCAATCACATTCAATCTCATGTTAAATAGAAGTCATTACACACCTGCCATCATTTAAAGTGACTCCGATTAATCACAAATAAAGTTCAGCCGTTCTAGTAGGATTTTCCCGACATTTGCTTACTTGCAAAAGCCATGGTCCGCAGAGAGCTTCCAAAGCATCAGAGGGATCTCACTGTTGAAAGATATCAGTCAGGAGAAGGGTACACAAAATTTCCAAAGCATTAAATATACCATGGTACACAGTGAAGACAGTCATCATCTAGTGGAGAAAATATGGCACAACAGATACATTACCAAGAACTGGATGTTCCTCCAAAATTGAGGAGAAGTTGAGAAGAAAACTGGTCAGGGAGGCTTCCAAGAGGCCTACTGCAACATTAAAGGAGCTGCGGAAATTTCTGGCAAGTCCTGGCTGTGTGCTACATGTGACAAAAATCTCCTGTATTCTTCATATGAATGGGCTATGGGGTAGGGTGGCAAGACGGAAGCCTTTTCTTACAAAGAAAAACATCCAAGCCTGGCTGAAGTTTACAGTAACAAACATCAAGAACCCCAAAAGCACGTGGGAAAATGTGTAATGTTCTGATGAAACCAAGGTTGAACTTCTTGGCCATAATTCCAAAAGGTTTGTTTGGTGCAAAAACAACACTGCATATCACCCAAAGAACACCATACCCACAGTGAAGCATGGTGGTGGCAGCATCATGATTTGGGGCTGTTTTTCCTCAGCTGGAACTAGGGCCTTAGTCAGGCTGGAGGGAATTATGAACGGTTCCAAATACCAGGCAATTTTGGCCCAAAACCTTCAGACGTACTTTAGAAAGATGAAGATGAAGAGGAAATTCACCTTTCAGCAAGACAACGACCCAAAGCACACATCCAAATCCACAAAAGCATGGCTTCACCAGATGAAGATTAACATTTTTGAATGGCCCAGCCCAGACCTGAACCCAATTGAACATCTGTGGGGTGATCTGAAGAAGGCTGTGCACAGGAGATGTCCTCACAATCTGACAGATTTGGAGTGCTTTTGCAAAGATGTGCCATGCTAATAAACTCCTATCCAAAAAGAGTGATTGCTGTAATAACATCAAAAGGTGCTTCAACAAAGTATTAGTTTAAGGGTGTGCACACCTTTGCAACCAGGTTATTGTGAGTTTTTTATTTTTCCCCCTCAACCAATTCAATTTGTTTTGCAATTGGATTGTTCACGATATAGGTCACATTAAAGGTGGAAAAGTTCTGACATGATTTATCTTTGTCTCATTCTTTAACATCACAAGAACCTGGCATTTTAACAGAGGTGTGTAGACTTTTTCTATCCACTGTATATATATATATATATATATATATATATATATATATATTCAATAAACCTAAATTTTGACAATTACAGGAGCTGCATACAATTTTCTGAACTAGATATATATTTTTGGTATGATCGGTCTGAACTGTAAGGATCTTAAAAGGTGGTTCTAATGCAACATATACCCCCCAAAAATAAATAAAAAAATAAAGCCCAAGGAAGGTCAGTACATGCAATTATAATAAGATATTCCATCAGGTATTTTCACCATAATCTACTGCAAGCTGCTTTCCTGTAATTGTTTTAATTTTACATTGCCTCACAGAGCAATATTTCATAATTATCTTGTGCAGTAGCTGTCTGTGCTGTTTATTGCATTCATCAGAAATATTTTACCGATTTTATGCTTCTCTATTAAATAATAATTTCTACTTACTTGGTTTCTTGCATAATTTTATCAATAATGTTCACATGTAAACTTTTATTGTAGTATAATTTCCCCAGGGTGGTGAACAGCTTTTATTCAGCAAAAACTGTATAAATCCATTGCATCCTCTGGACTCCACAAATAATATCAGTATAGTCAATTGTTATTAGTGCGTATTCCATAACATTTGTGTTATGTAGTTTTCATAAATACCTTAATGACCATAGGGGTGAGTATTGCAGTGTGTTCCACACCTTTGGTCCATAAAGGTTTAGGCTATAATATTTAGCATCCTTTTTTTTTTTTTTTTTTTTTTTTTGAGTCATAGGGGCATATGAATGCAATCAAATGTGGAGCAAGTCCGAAGCTAAAGAATGACTGCACTATGACTTTATACATATATTTCAATGTTTTATTACAATCTGTATTATAGATATTAATTCCAGTTTAATGTTATACTTAGGCATAGGAAGTATCTAACTATTCTTAAAGGGGATCTATCACCCCGAAACATATTAGGCTAAATATTTCGTTTTTTTAGTGTCTAGCTGGGATAAGGTTTTCATTTTTGTAATAACATTGCTATTTTGCCGAATTTAATCCAGTAAATATTGCCCTGTTCCCTGCTTCTAGACAAACTGCAGTTGCCAGCTCTGTACCACAGTCTGTCACTCTGCTTCTGCTCCCCTCCCTCTATCCAGCCTCCTCCAATGATGGAAGCTTTCTGCATGTAAGCTGGAGCGGTCTCATTAGCCAGAGACCAGTCTGTCTGGAAGTAGCACCCAGGGCAATATTTACTGGATGAAATTTGGCAAAAAAAATGAAAACCCAGCTAGTAGCTACATAAACAAAATATTTAGGCCAAGAGTGAAAGATTCCCTTTAAGTAAGAGCAAGTATCATTTGCTGTGTGCTCATTTTATTTTTAAAAGGGGACTATGCTCTAATAATGTGTCTCTTAATTTCTTTAACAAATTAAGGGACTTGATTCTATCATCACTTTTAGGGAAGACAAGCTACTGTTTGAAGTTTTACAGTCAAAGTTTGGAATTTTATTGCCTGTGCAGTGACAAACTACCAACAGTTCAAAATGCACAATGGGCACTAAGTTAGCGCCCATTGAAAACAGTGAAAAAGCAGATGCATTTGGTATTCAATTACATGCAGTGGCTAGGAACACACATTAAGGGACTTTCAATTGCTGCTTTAAATTTGTGCCTAGCAAACCTATGTGTTGAGTCTCTAACTTGTGTTAAAAACCACCAACGTGCAAATGAACAGTGGTTTAAAACAAATACACGCATGCGCAACTAGGGATCCTTACAATAGTGACCCATGGTTATAATGATATGGGGCCCTAAGATCCATATCAATACATACAAGGAACCAAAAACATGAGTGAAAATAAAAAAAAGCAAACTTTTGCGTGCCAGTGGGGTATGCAATGCATTGCACAGAGTTGCATACTCACTGGCACTCAAAAAGTAAATCTCCAAAAACACCACCCCAGTAAAATAAATACTTACCTGTACGTTTGATGTCCAGCAAGGTCTCCAGCAGCCTGATCTTCCACTCTAATTCTTCTTCGATAAGATTCTGTATTCTTCTTCTTCATCTGTCTTCTTCTTTCTTCTTCTCTTCATCTGTTATCTAACATGGTCCTCTAGAGCCGCCCAACCCAGGATGGGGTTTAATGTTTAATTGTCATGTTAATTTGTTTTACATGTCAGACAAGTAACCAGCTAAACTACAACCATCAGCAATGCTACCTTTTTTATAACACAGTGAAAGCTTGGAGTTTATTGCACAGCAACATCTGTATCTTGGTATATAAAGTATCTTGGTATATAAAGTCAATTTGTGTTAGGCCTACTTCATAGTAACACAGTAAATTAGGTTGAACAAAGACACAAGTCAATCAAGTTCAACCCTTGCCTCATAACCCAGAGAATTATATAGCTTTCCTGCTACCAAATAAGTTAGTCTTAGTCAGACCTTCCTGATTTGCCTACCAATACACAGTAGAACCTTGTGTGTTCCAATCTGAAAGAAATGTATCTAATCTTTTTTAAATGTATCCATTGTATCTGCCATAACCACATCCTTGGGCAAGGAATTCCATAATTTAACAGACCTTACTGTAAAAAAACCTTCCTCTGATGAAGTCTAAACCTACTTTCCTCTCATCTCAAGGGGTGTCCCCCATGTCATTTGATCAGGCCTTGGAATGAATATTTTACCAGAAATCCTTGTATTGACCTATCATATACTTGTACATTGTGATAAGATCTCTTCTTCATTGTCTTTTCTGTAGAGTAAATAAACCAAGTTTGTCTAGTCTTTCCTCATATGTCAAGTCCTCCATTCCCTTGAAATTTGTTGCTCTTCACTGTACCCCCTCCAGTTCTAGAATATCCTTTTTCAGAACTGGTGCCCAAAACTGCATTGCATATTCAAGATGAGGTCTTACCAATGATTTGTACAATGACAAAATGATGTTATCCACTCTTGTTTCAATACCCCTCTTTATGCACGACAGGACTTTGTTTTTGCTACTGCTATTTGACACTGGTCACTGTTTCTAAGTTTGTAGTTTACAAGGATACCCAGATCTCTCTCTAGGAATGAGTCCCCTAAAATGATTCCATTAAGCTCATAAGTAGTATTGGGATTTTTTCTTCCCAAATGCATAACTTGACACTTTCCCACATTAAACTTCATATTCCATGTGTTTGCCCAATCTGCCATTTTATGTATATCCCTCTGTAGACAGCAAATATCCGGTTCTGAATTAAATACCCTGCATAATTTAGTGTCATCTGCAAATATTGATATTTTGCTATCTATATCTATTTCCGAGGCAACCTCAGGATGAGGCTCCCAGCTAATCCTTTTTTGCAGCTTTAGCACTCACTTACCCCTATCTTCTGATATTTTTTTTTTAATAAGACAGTCCTGCAGAGAAAATAGGGTCTTAGAGAGCAGTATAAAACCTATACATATAAACATATAAATAAGGATGGGCGAAATATTTTGCCCCAAAAGAGAAAAATTTAAAAAATGGCAAATTTCACATTTGAAGAACATTTCCGTTAAAAGCTTGTCTTTTTTCTCTTTTTTTGCATTGCAACCCATGTTACCCATAGAATTACACACCATTTTTTTCCCACAGTAACCATAGAATCACACACTGTCCCCTCAGCCTTGTCCCAAAGTAACAATTGAACCACACTCTGTCCCCCATACCTTCTCTAACATTAACCATCTTTTTCCCACAGTGGCCCATTTTAATCATAAAACCACAACAGTGTGTCCCCCAAACCTTGCCCATCAATTACTATAGAACCACACACTGTCTCCCAAACCTTCTCCTACAGTAACTATAACTATACTAACTGTAACTAGTGTTGAGCGAGCGTGCTCGGCCGATGCTCGGATCGGCTCGAGCATCGCTCTGCTCGGCACATGGCGGTACTCGTCGAGTACCGCCATGTGCTCGCCCGCCATGTTTGGGTGGCGGGGATCTGTGCCGGAGGAGGCACAGATCTGAAGACGCTCCGCTGGACCACCAGGGACTGGAGGTACGGGGGCATTGCGGAGATGAAGGGGGCATTGCGGAGATGAAGGGGGACATTGTGGAAGAGGGGCATAGCGGAGATGAAGGGGGACATTGTGGAAGAGGGGCATAGACTCTATGCCCCTCTTCCACAATGTCCCCCTTCATCTCCGCTATGCCCCTCTTCCACAATGTCCCCCTTCATCTCCTCTATGCCCCTCTTCCACAATGTCCCCCTTCATCTCCGCTATGCCCCTCTTCCACAATGTCCCCCTTCATCTCCGCTATGCCCCTCTTCCACAATGTCCCCCTTCATCTCCTCTATGCCATAGAGGAGATGAAGGGGGACATTGTGGAAGAGGGGCATAGCGGAGATGAAGGGGGACATTGTGGAAGAGGGGCATAGAGGAGATGAAGGGGGACATTGCGGAGATGAAGGGGGACATTGCGGAGATGAAGGGGGGCATTGACCAGGCACCCTCCCCTCATCAGAGCAGGGGGTGCCTGGTGTAATGCTCGTGTCGCCCCATTCTATTCAATGGGGCTCGGGTGCTCGGCCGAGCACTCGAGCCTCAGGGGGTGCTCGGTCAGAGCACCCGAGCACCCGAGCATCGGGGTGCTCGCTCAACACTAACTGTAACTAAAGAACCATTCACTGTAACTATAGAACAATGCCTGCACTGTTTTTCCTCATTCTCTCACCAAGGCCCAGTTTATTCATAAAACCACACACTGACCCCCAAACCTTCCCCAGCAGTTACTACAGAACCACACACTGTCCTCCAAGCCTTGCCCCAAAGAAACCATTCAACAACACACTATCCCCCAAGCCTTGCCCTTCAGTGACTATAGAACCAAACACTGTCCCCCAAGCCTTGCACTACAGGATCTATAGAACCAGGCACTGTCACCTAAGCCTTCCTTTCCCAGTAACCATGGTACCAATATATTTGACATGTAAATGAAAATTGTGTTGACATGAGCTATACATTTGTTTACGTTATATACTACAATTTTAAAAAATGCTTAAAAGAGATTATTAAAGCTTACTGAGGTGTTGCTATAACAGATCCTGAATTGTAAATGCAGAATGTTCCCTTGATACAGATAATCCACAAATATGTTCCTATTGAGTAATTCACAGTGACATTAACTAAGATTGTTTCATTAAACCTCTTACACAGGATATTTTCAGGAAATATTTATCAGTACTAATCATTAATACCAATTATATCAGTTTAAAACATATGATATAAATTTGTAGCATTTGTTATAGTGAAATTCCCCAGCAAACTTTGCTTTGGTTTAGCACTTAACAGTGTAATCTTTAACAAATCCATTAATTGGATATTATTATTTGAATTACATTAAAATGAATCCAATTTGCCTCCACTCCATTCCACATCTCCAGGCCAAAGAAAGAATTTAATTTTCTATCTAAGGAACAGTTTTAAGTTGTATAAATCAGAGAGCAGAACAATTTTCATAGACAATTTTGATCAAATTTTGGTTTAGCTTTTTATAATCAATGTGAAATACAGTTTAATGGTAATTAAATGTTATTGCAAAAAGTTATTTTTTTTTCTAGATGTCATGCAAAGGATGTATTATAACCCAGTTATGCACAGCTCCTATTGTCATCAATTTTTGCTGTCCTATATAATAATTCGCTAAAATGTGTGTAATGACGCAGTCATGAGCAGTAGAGACTGCTGCGCGTGCTGAAGTCATGCGCAGTAGAGACTGCCAGTGATGAGGCTGACACAGAGTGGGGTGCTCCGAAGGAGCGTCCAGCTCTGTATCAACTGACGTGTGGGCAGTCTCTGCTGTGCATTACTGCCCCGCGACCAACTGGCAGTGGCACTGTTGCCCATGTAACAGGCTCCTCAACTAGTATGAAATAGTTAACAAAGTTAATACAAATAATTATATGTTAATTACGGAAAAATCCCCAAACTTTGGTATGTCAAGGGCCTCGAGGGTGTATTGACTTACCTCTTGTGTGACCAATAACATGAAAAGTAAAACATTTTTTGAATGACAAATTAAAAAGAACAGGAGGAAGCATGATTGCAGTACAGATGGTATTTAGGTGTAAGGGCTATTTAGAGGTGGATTGTAGGCCACCTGTTCATTTGACCCTATGTACACTCCTTTTTGTACTAAAGTGTACACTTTGTGCCCTGTGTGAAAGGAATGGACAATGTGGGAGTGTGTTAATGATTATTGTGTGTGCTATTCCTCTATACCCAAGTAAAGTCTATTTCTGACTGAGGTAGAGGAACTAGGCAAAAGAACTATACACAATTTAGAGAGGTGATGTAATACATTGTGCACTAAGATTGTCTGTGCTGTGGTTATGTACATGTGTACCTGTATGCACTAATTTGTTTGTACAGAGGCACCAATGCATGCTAATGTCATAAAATACCATTGCTATAGCAGGGTATAGCAGATAAAAGCTTACAATTAATTACAAATCGAACCTAATAGAGATGAGACTACAGCATCAAAATTGCAGGTAAAAGCTTACACAATTTCAAATCTTACCTCTTTGATAGCCTATTATATACTATCAGTAGTACTTAATATCAAAAGCTAATACAATTTGTATACAAATAACATTAAGACTAAAATTGTTACAAGTAAATATTAAAAAGGAATGCTTTATAAAATATCCTTAGGAGTAGGGGTGGGCGAAAAGTGTGAAAGATTTCCTGCATGACTTTTTGCGAAAACCTGCTGATTTTTCTCTTTTCCTGTGAAAAATTTTGCCTTCACACCTATGCAAAAATGTCCCTCTTTTCGCCTATTTTAACAAATGTTCCATCTATGTTAACACATTTTTCGCCTATATTTCCTATAGGTACTACATTTCCCACTGTAATATTACTTCTTCTCAGGGCTGAAGTGGCTGAAAGTCAAAGTTGTGAGTCCTGCAGCAACATATGCCTTGAAAAATGTGTTAGCATGCAGAATGCATTTTACTTTTTCCCACAACTTCCTGCTTAAATCATACTGGCACATATTCATGATGATGTCAAGTAATGAAAAAAATACAGTACAACCTACAATGTGGCAGATGTGTATTGTAGTGATGGTGGTTGGGGACTGGTATGGTGTGATTTGTGTATGTATTTTTACCATTGTCATTGTCATGTTCCCCCGGGTTTTTCTGCTTTCCCTTTCAGTATATTCTGGTTTCCTCACCTTGTTTCGTTTCTCCGCCTTGTTTTAGGCATGCAATTGTTCATGACCTATATCAAGCACTGACGCCTTTGTGTCAGTGTGCGATCAAAGCGTTCTGTACTCTGTAAGTTTTGTGATCTTGTTTGAGTATTTCCTGTGTTCAACCCAGCTTTCCATGACTCTTCTATTGTCTCCTGATTCTGGCATCCGTTCTTTTGATATTCGACCCCGGTCTGTCCTCAGCTCTTCTCTAGTTTTCCTGATTCGGTACCGTATTTCTTCAACTGGCTTTCGACTCTGGCTTACCTGACTTCTCTTCTTGTCTCTCCCTCAGGTTTTGTTGCCGCCCGTGTGTTACCGGTTTGTCGACTATTCTTACTCGAATCCCTCGGTGTCAAGTGTCGAGTCGTTGACGTGGTCGACGTTGTGTCGAGTAGTCCGTGGTGTCGTCGACTTCCGGTCACGGGCATCTATCCGACTCCCAGTCGTACTCCTTCCTTGCGACTCCCACAGTGCTCTCAGTATTCGACAAAGTGTCTATACCACAGGCAGGTCATTCCAAGTTTTTTCCTGACCTAGTGAGTAGCTGTCTGTCACCAAGGAGGTAATTCAGCCATCAGGCTTTGCGGCCTGCTACCCCACCCCGGCGCCTGCCGCAGCAAGGCCTCCTGGGAGCAGCCACCGACAGGCAGCCCTGCTCTCTACTCTGCACTCTCTAGCTTCTGGCTCACAGGGGCCTACCTGGTGAGTAACTGATTTCCTTTGTCTGAATATCATTGTTATTTGAGCATAGTAGAAGCCACTTCTTTTGGGGTTACCTCCCCTCAATGGGTTCTCACATTGGGCGCTTCGGTCAGATCATAATTTATTACAGTCATATTCTATCCTCCTTCTCAGACACACATTAGTTATCGGTCATAGCTGTGGTCCCAAGTGGGGTAGATGGTGGCAACCCTTCTTCACATCCATCCTCCACCTCCTCATCTGTGCTGCTGTTACTATATTTGTCCTGGCTTTGTCTGTCATGTGTGGTTTCTGCTGCTACTACTGCGTATTTATGTATTTATTTATTTATTTATTTTAGTTGTCCACCCTATTTTATCACAGTCTGTAAAAAAATATAACTAAAAACTAAAAATAAACAACTTCTTTCTCCAGACTTACCCATCACAGAGACCATAACAGCAAGATGAGCAAGCAAATTGGTCTCCAACTGCCTGTGTCTTGTCAGTCAGTCACACCTTCCTCCCTTCTTCTTTCCCAGAGTGCACCCAGACTCCCCTAACACAGAGAACAAATGCCCTACCAAAAAAATCCCTAAACTAAGCTCCCATTCCCCTATATTTGCCTATCTTCTCTATCTCAAAAACGTGCTGTTTCTCCTCTCACAAGCACAAAATGGCATGCTGTTTTTATGCCTTTAAAAAAGAAGAGAAAACTTTCATGTGGTTGGGAAAAATTCAGTCTTCCCATTGATTTCAATGCAAAGAGCTAAGTGAAAAAAGCAGGAAAATCGTACTTTTCGTGGGAAATTATTCTCCGACGAGGAAGTGAAATTTTTTTGCCAATTTTAGTTGGAGGCGAATGTTTTCACCCATCCCTAGTTATCTGAATGAAAGCTTGATTGAAGTGGGGTAAAAAAAAAATGGTCAGCCCTGCTGTCATAAAAATATTGAGCTAATTCCAGTTTTGTTTGCTTTGTGCAATTGCTTGTAGGCAATTGTCATTAGCCATGTCTGACTTACATAGCATTCAATATGTATGCGTTTAGAATTAGTGATGGGCAAAATTTTTCGCCTCACACCAAAATTAGCAAATAATGGCACTTCCAGCTTTTTTTTTGCCTAGCTCATTCCATTAAAATGAATAGGAACATTGAATTTACACACAGCACATAGCAAATGTTATTTTATTTCCCAAAGGTATAGTATAAAAGGCGTATGAGGATGGCTGTGTTGGTGGAGTGGGGGCAAAGAATCAGTTGAAAAGGGAATGGTTTGTTTTGGGGGGGTTTATTGGCATTGGGGGACAGCTAATAAAAAAATAAATACTAAATACAATGAACCCCACCCCCATAAAACATGGTATACCAGGGGTCTGAGGAGGGTTCCTGTGTTGGTGGGTGGAGTCTGGGGAATGAATCAGTTGAACAGGGAATTTGTTTTAGGGGGTTTCTTGACTGGTATTGGGGGGACAGTTAATAAAAAAATAAAATAGGAAACTTGTGCGTAAAGTGATAGAGACAGGGACCTCCTGACGGAAGCTGTCACTGGGGTAGACTGATACTTGAATGGATAGAGTATTTTGTAGAGCATGATTTGTAGTATTTGTTGTTAGAGGCCCAGGCCCTGAGGAAATATTGATTTGTAGGACTTAGACTTATTAGAGGCACAAGCACTAAGGAAACATAGATTTCTAGGATTTACGCTTGTTAGAAACAAGCCCCCAAATATTGTTTATTTTTTTGTAGGTCTATTTTATTTTTTTTTTAAGTACAAGCCCTGAGGAAAAAAGTCATCATTGTCAAATGCCCCGATATAATTGTGGAATTTGCGACTGGTGTTCTTGCTGCTGCTGAGTTGTTTAAGAAGCAGGATAATTAGGCAGCTGAAAGAAAATAGGATCAACAACAGCAGTAACATAGTTGATGGATGATGAAGGGTCCACTTGCCACGACTAGCACAAGTGATGTGCCTGAGGTAGTAGCAGCAGCAAAATAACTAGCCCCCATCACTTCAGGTATGTATGGAGAAAAGAAGAAGCAGGCCAATAATACTTCTCCACCTGCCCCTTCTCCAAAATCATGGGTGTGTTGAGAATAGAAATGTTTCCATTGAGAGCAGAAACTGTGCCTTTCACATCATTAACTGCAATGTGCAGAATGTAAATAAGGGGAGGACTAGGAAATGGAACAATGGCTATATCTGCACTCACATGAAACCCCTGGCACAACTGTATCCAAACACCATGAAGCTTATGGTCCCCAGTGTAAAATCTCCCCACCAGAAACCAGGTACTGCTGCTGTCATTATGCCCCTTATCTGCACCCTGCTAAAGATACATGACAAATTGCTGAAAGATTAATCTTAATGATGAACCCTCCCTGCCACTAGCTTAGCATATTCTGCAGGATGGAATCTCCTCAGATGCTGCTATTTATGCCCTTGCGATTCTCCTCCACCACACTGCTATGTGTGGTGCCCTTGCAACTCAGCAGCAGCAGGAATTAGAGCAGTTGCAAACTCCGTAAATTCCAAAAGTCATTGCTGGGGTGGTGATGCCCAGCCTCATCCCAGTTTCCCATTCGTTCTCGGTTTGGGGCTAAAAAGGCCATCAATGTCTCTTCCGCCCCAGCTTCTCCACCATCATTATTACCACCACCACCACACCCTCCATGCTGCTGTTGATCTATTATAGACATCTCACTGCTGATTGGAGGAGGGGGTGAGAAATGTGACAGAGGTTCCTCTAATGTCACACTTGCCATTTCTTGTTGACTTGAAGAAGGCAGACTAGCAGCATTAGCAGCAGATACAGGAGGGCTGATTTATGATCCTGATGGTGGTGGTATTATTGCTGCTAGGCAATAATTCTGCCTTCTTCAGGATTTGTTCCACCTGGACAATGCCGAGAGGTGAAGGGCACGTAACGTAACAGAGACAGGGACCCCCTGACAAGCTGTAACTTTAGCAGACTGATACTTGATGGGATAATTTTGTAGAGGATGATTTATATGACTTAATCTTGTTAGGGGCACAAGCCCAGAGGAAACATTGATTTGCTGTAGGACTTAGACTTGTGTTAGGCCCAAGCCCTGAGGAAACATTGATTTGCAGGACTTACACTTTTTAGGGCTAAGCGCTGAGGAAACATTGATTTGGCTGATGAGTCAGAGATGATTTTTATCAATTAGCTTGTTATTGTCACAAGCCCTAATAAGGGATTTTTTGCACTTAGGCTTGTTAGAAAAAAGCCCCCCCCCCATTTTTCTTGTAGGCCTCCTTTTATTTATTTATATATATTTTTTTTAAAGAATAAGCCCTGAGGAAAAAAAATATCCTAATAGCATAGTGCCAGCAGGTAATGTTATAATGGCCACTGACCACTGTCAAATGCCCCGTGTCATTGCAGAATTTGTAACTTCTGTTCTTGCTTATGCTGCTGAGTTGTTTAAGCAGCAGGATGATTAGGCATCTCAAAGGGAATGGGATCAACAAAAGCAGTAACATGGGTGATGGCAATCATTGTTCCTGTAACGGTTTGTTCGACTCACAGACACAGTGGTTTAGGATAAAAACACAGTTTTATGGCATTCACAATACAATAAGAACCTTCACAGGTCCTGTAATATACAGACAGTATAATACAGACACACGACAGGTTCATTATACAATGCCCACGCAGGTCCAGTATAAAATGAAGGTACAGACAGTATATACTGACTCAGGTCAGGCAAGAGGAGTAAGTTTCCCAGGACTCTGGTACTGCAGGAGTTAAAGTTCATAAATGATTGCAAACAGTCCCATGTGAAAGGACTGAGATAGCATTTATATCGAGCTTCAGGTCGCCCAAGCACTAGCAGAATAACGTGAACTGCCAGAGCTCAACAGATATAGTAATGAGCACTGCCGGAGCAGTAACGGAGGCAGACACTTGCAACCGGTATAGCAGTAACGGAGGACGAGCCAATGGCACACTACCGGAGCAATAACAGAGGCAGACACTTGCAACCGGTGATGCAGTACCGGAAGACTAGGCCAAGGCTCACTGCCGGAGCAGTAACGGAGGCAGACACTGGCAACCTGCAGGAGCAGTAAAGGAGGCACACACTAGCAACCTGCAGGAGCAGTAGCGGAGGACAAGTCAATGGCGACTACCGGAGCAATCACGGAGGCACACACTTGCAACCGGTATAGCAATAACGGAGGACTAAGCCAAAGGCACACTGCTGGAGCAGTAACGGAGGCACACATTAGCAACCTGCAGGAGCAGAAGCGGAAGAACAGGCTCAGGCAACCGGACTGTCTTCTGAATAAAAATGTCGCCGAGGTGACAATAGCTGAAGAACCAGGAACGTCAGCCGGTCCGGGTCTGTACACTGGAGCAGGAACGTCAGCCAGGCCGGGTCAATACACTGGAGCAGGAACGTCAGCCAGGCCGGGTCGATACACAGAAGCATACACTGAAGAAAAGTCAGGCAATCCGGGTCGGTACACAGGAGCAGGAAACTGAAGAGTAGTCAGGCAGGTCAAGTCGGTACACTGGGAAACACTGAGCAGTAAGTGAGCACTGGTACAGGAACACCACGAAAGGGCACCGAGTGGGTGCAGGAGTCCAGTATATAAAGGCCATACTGGGCGGGATCAACACAGAACAGCCAATGAGAGCATAACACAGGATAACTGACAGGAAAACAAAAACAAGGGAGCACGGGCACCATGATAGTTCCACTTGCCATTACTAGCTCCAGTGGTGCACCCTAGATAGTAGCAACACCACAAGTATTGTCCAGTAATGCTTCTCCACCTGCCCTTCCTCCAAAATAATGGGTGTGTTGTAAAAATAGACATTTTTCCCTTGAGAGCCGGAAGTGTGCCTCTCATCAGCAATTGCAATATGCACAGTGTGTATATGTGTGTGTGAATGTTACGGTTTTATTGACACTAAGACACAGTAGGTGAGATAAAACGCAGTTTTATTGAACAGACTCAAATGATAACCCTCACGGGTCCAGCAGTGTATGTATATACAATACAGTACTGACACAGGACAAGTTATAACAATACATATACCCACACGGGTCCAGTATATGTACAATACAGAATTTACAATATACTGACACAGGTCAGGCAATGTTCGTGTGAAACTCAAACAAAGCAGCAATGAATGGGTTACTATTAGGACAGGAATGCTGACAGGCCTAATAGTGCGCGGGCCCTTAAGACTCCCACTCTGCAGGGAGTGCTCAAATAGCAAGAAACGCCCAATAGACAACGGAGGCCCAGGATCAACTGAAGGACTGCCCTGGCAGTAACGGAAGACTGAGACAGTATGCCCGGGAGGGTGCCCAACTGAAACTGCACTGTGGATAACCGGTGAAATCGTGGCACCTTCCCCGAAGAGGTTAATGAACACTAAGCCCAATGTCGACTGCCTGATCGTAAGCACAGCCTGAGGCGCTCCCAATGTAACACCAACCTCAGTTATAAGCAGGAAGGAGGGTCAAGCGTACCGTGGTGCACAGATGGGATAGACACCCGGAATGTCGCCCTCGCGACAATACGGAACTGAGACTAGACTGAAGGAGTGGCACTAAGGCACAATAGTACTGTCCGGAGACAGAAGCTCGGAGGAGAATCCCAAACCGAGGACAGGAATGGGACCGCCAGTAGTAGAAATGCCCAGAAGTATTAGCCCAACCGGGCCGGGTACACAGGCAGGAACGTCAGCCAATCCGATTCGGTACACAGAGCAGGAACGTCAGCCGGGCCGGATCGGTACACAGAGCAGGAACGGATACAGCAGAGTAGTCAGTCAATCCAGGTCGGTACATAGGCAGGAAAGCCAGCCAATCCGAGTCGGTACACAGAGCAGGAACATCAGCCGGGCCGGGTCGGTACACAGAGCAGGAACGGATACAGCAGAGTAGTCAGTCAGTCCGGGCCGGTACACAGGCAGGAACGGATACAGCAGAGTAGTCAGGCAGGCCGGGTCAGTACACAGAGATCACACGAAACTGGAACAAGCGCAGGTAACGTAAACACCACGAAAGGGCACCGGAGAAGTGACCAGGCCCAGTATTTAAGGACAAATACTGGGTGGGACAAAGTCACTTCAGCCAATAAGCGTCAGCAGTGAACTGAGACTGACAGAATGTCACCAGCATGGCACGGGCACCATGATAGTGAACTGGGAACAATGGGCGCATCTGCTCTCACATCAAACACCTGGCATAACTGTAACCAAACACCATGATGCTTAGGGTCCTCAATGTCAAATCCCCCCACCAGAAACCAAATGCTGCTACTGTCACTATGCGCCTTGTCCATTGCCTGCTAAGGACACATGACAATGTGCATTTTAATAATAATGATGAACCCTCCCTGCTACCAGCTTAGCATATTATGTGGGATGTAATCTCCTCAGATGCTGCTTTATACTCTAGTTGCGTTATGCTCCACCACACTGCCTTGTGTGGTCAGCACACCACATTCTGACATCTACTGAAAAGGTATCAACTGGTGGGGGAGGTAAATATGAACGAGGTGGATGTTTGATTTACTTCTCACCTCTTGTTGCCTTTGGGAAGAGTCAGGGGCTACAGCAACAGCGGTGCACAATTTCTTTGGTGGGGATGTGGCTGTATTATACTTCACATAAATGTCATGGTGTCTGTGTTTCATATGTGTGATGAGGGAGGTTGTGCCAAGGTATATTCCCTC
This sequence comes from Rhinophrynus dorsalis, assembly GCA_037306005.1. Classification (NCBI taxonomy): domain Eukaryota; kingdom Metazoa; phylum Chordata; class Amphibia; order Anura; family Rhinophrynidae; genus Rhinophrynus; species Rhinophrynus dorsalis. Next base: position 188,083,110 of record CM074723.1, read on the forward strand.
CTTTCCTGGCCCTTTTCACTGATTTATCACAAATTGTGCACAGTGCTGTTGCTGATGACTGCACTGTGCCTGCCCCAAGAGAAAAAGTAATCATTCACCCCGGACTTCGGGGTGGAGGGGAAAGGTGGAGGAAAATGGCCTCTTTCTTCTTCTCCACATTTTCCTTCACTGGCTGGGGTAGAGGATGATGTTGCTGCTACTGCCTCAGAATCAGCACTGCAACTAGGACCAGGAGAACTGCTGCTGGCAAGGGGAACCTGTTCTAGTCCCACATCACTGGGCCCCATTCTCCCTGTCTCCACGGTGGTCTGTGGCACACTGTCCTGCTTCTCAGCATTCTGATGCCCTTGCAACTCAGCAGCAGCAGGAATTAGAACAGTTTCAAACTCCAAAAATTCCAAAACCTCAATACTGGTGGTAGTGATGCCCATCACCATCCCCGTCTCCCATTCCTACTCAGTTAATGTCTCTTCCACCCCAGTTTCTCCACCATCATCATAACCACCACCAGTCCTTTTGCTGCTGCTGCTAGTCAGACGTCTCCCTCAGTTGGAGGTGATGACAAGAAATGTGGCAGAGGCTCCCCTGCTTGCCATCTCTAGCAGCAAGCATAGGCAGCTGATCTGTGCTCATGGTGGCAGTGTTATAATTGCTGCTAGGCAACAATTCTTTCTTCTTCAGGATCATGTTCCATCTCGACAATGCTGTGGGGATAAGGGAACTTCCAGGTTCAGGGGAATGTTGTGGACTTCCTTGACCTCTAGTCTGTCCACTCTGCATTAATTCCACCACCACCTCTGCATCATTAGGAAGATCTACTGTGGTAACGTTAGTCTCATCAACTGCTTCACCATCACAATTACTACTTCCACCAGCCACATCAGTTTAAGTCCCCGAGTCTTCATCCTCATTAGAAGTATGATGATCAGTTTGATCACCCCCTCCCTTACTTCTAACACTGTGAGTCTGTAGCTGTTGGACCTCCTTAGTAGTTGTAGTAGTAGCGAGACTGCTTGGGGATGGCAAGGGTGATTTAGGATCCCCTGCTGTCATGCTTGGCATCATCCCCTCCTTCCCCTACTCTTGAGAATCACAAGACACCCTGGCAGGTGCAGGCCTGGCAGCAGGCTAAGCACTAGTAGCAGGTGTAGCACTGGCAGCAGGCACAGGTAGCTGGGCAGTCCTGCTCACACTACTACTCTCTTCTTCCTTTGCCCATGAGTCAAATTTCCCCAAGATCCCTAGTGGTTATGTAGGGGGACTGCCCATCTTTGGGTATGAGGAATTAGGGCATCCAAGCCCTTTCATGGTAGTGGTCATTTCCTCCTCCTCATACTCACTGGATGCATAGCTGTCCTTCCAGCTCCTCCTTTTATTTATAGTCCAGTGATAGCAGTCACTATGAGTCTCTCCTGCCTCAATTTTGCTAACCAGCTCACACCATAACAGTCTAGCACCCTCTCTCTTTTATAATGAAAAGGTGAAAAACGTAATTAAAGGGGAAAAAAGTTTGTGGCCATTGAAAAAAGATTTTGTAACAGACACAGTAGGTTTGGATAAAACACAGTTTTATTAAGCAATTAGCAATACAATAACCCTCACAGGTCCTGTAGTATATTCTCAGTATAATACAGACACAAGACAGGTTACATTTACATATGCCTACACAGGTCCAGTATAAACATAGAGTCCATAACACGATATACTGACACAGGTCAGGCAGAATTTGAAGGAGTCCCAGTGTATTGGTACTGCATGTGTTAATGGCCTTCAGCAAATGTAGACAGACCCATGTTTGATTAGGTTTGATAAGAAGTTCACCTAGGATAGAGAGCTTAAATACGAGTAACGCCCAGTAATAGGTTAGCAGACAATTGTGAACTGCCTGAGCAGTAACGGAGGCTGAGCAACATAGAGCACTGCCGGAGCAGTAACGGAGACTAGGCCACGTGATCACTGCCGTAGCAGTAACGGAGGCTGAGAGATGTGGACACTGCAGTAGCAGTAACGGAAACCAGGCAACTTGTACTCTGCCGTAGCAGTAACGGAGACTAGGCCACTTGTACTCTGCTGTAGCAGTAACCGGAGGCTAGGCCACTTGCACTCTGCCGTAGCAGTAACGGAGACTAGGCCAGTTGTATTCTGCCATAGCAGTAAACGGAGACTAGGCCACTTGTACTCTGCTGTAGCAGTAACGGAGACTAAGAGACTGGAGACTGCTGTGGCAGTAATGGAGACTACGCAACTGAGCACTGCCGTGACAGTAACGGAATGAGCAACTGAGAAACTCGCCCTGAGGTGGCAACCAACCGGGAACATCTAGAATGACAAGCCAATAGGAATGTTGCCGAGGTGACACAGATGCAACCGGAGCAGGAACGTCAGCCAATACAAGTTGGTACACGGAGCAGGAACATCAGCCAAGCCGGGTTGGTACACAGAGCAGGAACGTCAGCCAAGCCGGGTTGGTACACAGGAGCAGGAGAAGCAGAATGGTCAGGCAGTCTGGGTTGGTTCACAGACAGGAGATGAGATGCAGAGTAGTCAGGCAGGCTGGGTCAATACACTGAGAACTGAGATCAGGAACAGGAGCTGGTACTGGAACACCATGATAGGGCACTGGAGAGGTGCCAGAACCCAGCATTTAAAGGCCATACTGGGCGGGACAAGCACAGTATAGCCAATAGGAGTAGAGCAGGAGTGTAGACTGACAGAATGTTGCAAAAAGAGCACGGGCACCGTGATAGATGTACCCACAAAAAAAGCATAAAACAACATGGTTTTCACTGATTTTTTTCTCTGGAAGACAAGGGGACCTTTCATTTCCCTTCTAGGAATGGGTGAAACGTTTCACCTCAAACTGAAATCAGTGAATAATGGCACTTCCCGCTTGGCAAATAATTCCTGCGAAAAGTGCCTTTTTTCTGCTTTTTTCACATAGCTCATTCCATTGAAATCAATGGGAACATTGAATTTACACAAAACACATAGCAAATGTTATCTTATTTCCCAAAGGCATAGTATAAAAGAGCACATGCCTATGTTGGTGGGGTGTGGAGAAAGAATCAGTTGAACAGGAAATGCTTTTGGGGGGGTTTGTTTACTGGGATTGGGGGAAGTTAATATAAATATAAATCCTAAATACAATTAAAACCCCCCGTAAGACATGATATAAAAAGGGTCTGAGGAGGATGCCTGTGTTGGTGGGTAGAGTCTGGTGAATGAATCAGTTGAACAGAGAATTTGTTTTGGGGGTTTCTTGACTGGTATTGGGGGGACAATTCATAAAATAATAAAAAATAAAATAAAAAAATAAATCTGTATGTAAAACGATAGAGACAGGAACCCTCTGACATACGCTTCCACTGGGGGGGACTGAGGATGAATTTTATTTTTTTTAGAGGATGATTTGTTAGATTTGTTGTTAGAGGCCCAAGCCCTGAGGAAACATTGATTTGTAGGACTTAGACTTATTATAGCCACAAGCCCTCAAGAAACATTGATTTGTAGGACTTAAGCTTGTTTGGCACAAGCCCAAAGAAAACACTGATATGTAGGACTTAGGCTTGTTAGACACAAACCCCCCAAAATTGTTTATTTTTTTTATAGGACTAGAACTGCTGTTCTTGCTGCTGAGTTGTTTAAGCAGCAGGATGATTAGGTTGTTGATAGGGAATGGGATCAACAACAGCAGTAACATGGGTGATGGATGATAAAGGTTCCACTTGCCACAACAGGCTCCAATGTTGTGCCTGAAGCAGTAGCAGCACAATAAGTAGCCCCCAGTATATGTGGAGAAAAGAAGAAGTTGGCCAGTAATTATTTTCCACTTGCCCCTCCTCCAAAATCAAGGGTGTGTTGTTATTAGAATAAAAAATGTTCCCTTCAGAGAAGGAACTGTGCCTCTCATCAGCAACTGCAATTTACACAGTCTGTGTGTGTGTGGTAAATAACACCTTGGGTACAACTATATCCAAAAAAATGACACCAGAAACTAAATAGTTCCACTGTCACTAACCCCCTTGTGTACACCCTGCTAAGGACACATGATATCTTGCTGACAGTTCAATAGTAATATTGAACCCTCCCTGCCACCAGCTTAGCATATTCTGTAGGATGGAATCTCCTCAGATGCCGCTTGATGCCCTGCTTGCGATTCTCCTCCACCACACTGCCATTGTGGTCAGTGCACCATACAGTGTACAATGGGTGGACATGAACTGTCACATCCTAACATCTACAGAGTTGCTATCACATGGCCGCATCACTTGTTGACCACATTCCCACTGTTTCCACGGTGGTCTGTGGCACACTAGCTTGCTCCTTAGCATCCTGCTGCCCTTGCAACTCAGCAACAGCAGGAATTAGAAGAGTTGCAAATTCCAAAAGCTCACTGCTGCTGGTGGTGGTGATGCTCATCCTTATTCCAGTCTCCAATTCCTTCTCAGTTTCTGCTAAAAAGGCCATCAATGTCTCTTCCATTCCAACCTCTCCACCATCATCATCACCACCACCACCACCACCACTAGTCCCTATGTGCTGCTGCTGCTCTATTACAGACATCTCACTGCTGGTTGGAGGAGGGGACCAGCAGTATGTCAGTGGGTCCCTTAATGTCACACTTGCCATTTCTTGGTGACATGAAGAAGGCAGACTGGCAGCAGTAGCAGCAGGCACAGGCAGCTGATCTAGCTTCTTCAGGCTCACGTTCCAGTTGGACACTGTAGTGTAGGGCCAGAGGAATAGTTTGAGCTCCCTGACCGATACTCTGGATGCTCTCAAATGCTTCTCCTACTACTCCCCTAACCTTCTGAGCTCCAGAGGGGTATGCAACCCATTGTTTCGCAATGGGTTGCATACCACTCTGGAACTCATAGTGTTGAGAATGAGGGGTTGCTAACATGCCATATGAATTTGTGAACGGGACATTATAGCAATATATAACCTAGTAAATGAACTAACACCCATGAAACAGAAGCTGCTCTCTGTTGCTGAGCCATTGTTATTGTGTTGTGCGCACACACACGCACACAAGTTGGCCAACCTCTCAGTTAGTTTGCCGTAGCCAAAACTTTTACACAGAAAATCATTGCTATTCAGTTAGATTAGGCATTGCAAATCTTTAGTTCATAATACCTCTAATACCACTTTAACACATGTAATGCAGTATCCAGTGCATTGAATACCTCTATTGCTCAGAGTTATATGCTTCATATGAATATGGTCTGCTCTAAATCTTATTATTTTCTGTTTGTAATACTTCAGGAAAATGATGGACATACGGGGATAGTTGATATGTGTAAAGTCATCATATCGGAACACAATTCCACATTTCAATTGAATTCACAGGTCCTATTAGACCCAAACATTGAATTTCAGCTGCATGGTTTCATTATGATGACAACTATTTCATTGTGATATTGAAGCATGAATTTCAAGGCTGGAGGATCACGTGAATCTCAGTCATCCAATGAAGTGAAACATATCATTATGTCTTATGTGAGTGTGTTTCCACACATTCCCCATGCATAATGATTATACATGCACTGTGTTTGATTCATATATTATACACACAACTAAAGAAGTCCCTCATGAACCTATGTCATGTCTCCTCATCCTCAGGCTGTGAAACAGGCACCTCCACAATTTGTTTTTTATCCATATCCTCCACTACATGTGTTTAGATGGCAATATTGTAGAATATGGTACACACTAGTATGATATCTCAGACTTTCCCTTGTGTTATTCAGGCAGCAGAATCTTGTTTTAAGGAGGCATTCTTGGTCCTGAAGTGAGCCTCATTGAAGTGGTCCTGTGCAGTTGTTTGTGACTTTTGGACAGGTGTGAGTAGCCACTCCTTGCAGCCATATCCTGCATCCCCTGTGGAGGAGAATTGACATTCTGGCACATGGACCACATAGTTATGTGGATGATGTTGTGCAATGGGGACATACATGTGTGTCTTGATAATGTTAAGTTGGGTTTTCAGTAATCGTGTTCATAACCCGGTGAATGTGGTGTGATGTGTAGATTGGTCATTCACCCAAAAGCCATCCTTCTGTAGGTTACATTCTCAAATTCCCTGTAGATGGATGAGTGCCTGAGGATGTAGGAGTCTTGATGACTGCCAGGATAGGAAGCACATACATGACTGATCCTTATGTTGTCATCACACACCATCCGTGCGTTGATGGAGTGGAAATGCTTGAGATGGATTTAGAGATGTCACTCATGCAAAGAAGCTCTTATTTGCACATGTGTGCAGTCTATGCCCCCATGACTCTGGATAATATGGCTCCCTTTGTATAGAACTCCTGCTTGACACGTGTTCTCTCCATCTAGGTAGAAGGGACAAACACAAACTGGGGGTGCTTACTTGAGTCTCAACATGTGTCAGTGACTAAAACAAATATAATGAAAGTATTACTCACACAGAATCATATACCGGCTTGTAGCCCGCACAGCCGGCTGTAGGCAAACAAGAGCACAACCCGTCCTGCCGGAGAATCTCCCATATATCCGGATGCACTTCTATTTAAAAAATTACAGCCAACCTCTTTTGTAAAAAGTATCAAAAGACTAATTTTTAATATAGATACAAATTTATCTTAAAAACTCATTCTGCACTCAATGTTTCAACGTGTTTCTGAGCATACTGCTCTTTCATCAGGAGCCAGAATAATGATACAAAAAAGAACAAACGCTGAATCTTGCCACTCTGAATCAATTCCCTAAACCAATAAAGTATAAGGATTCAAAAAGAGGCCAGTTGAATGTTTAACCTCTTACTGCATATCCTAAACATTTGTATTCATACATGCAAATAGCATAAATTCTTTTCCCCTTAAATTTACATTTCAATCATGAAACAGTGCTCCAAAATTCAGTGCTTTTACATATTTGGCTTACAAGCTTGACATACCAAAATAAATAAAAAAATAAATTGAAATGAAAATAATATAAAAAAAATCTACATTTAAAAAAAAATATTTAAAAAAGTGCTCTTCCTCTTCAGGGCTGCTAACACCTGAGCCAACACCATGGACATGTAGCCTGTGAAATCCAGATACATATCCCTGACTTGACATAACATGTATGGCACATAGCATCTTCTGCATTATAGATAGGGCAAGGTTGGTGCTGGCTATGGGGTCAATGTCATCTTTGATCACCTGCTGTTCAAAAGGCCCCTGTGGCAACTGTGGCTGTGGGAGATCCAGTTGCGGCAGCTCAGGTGCTGTCACCGGGCCTGGATCTCCAGGTGGAGATCGCCTTCTGGCTGGATGGTTAGATGGAGCATCAGCGGTTGCAACAGCAGGTGTGCAGGTGTGCTTGGGGGTTCCTGCTGATCCTAGCCCTTGCATGCCACCTTCTCTAAAGTCTCCAAATAATGGAAGTATAATTCTCATAATCACTCTCTGAGTGGTTTCACTGTAAACATGCCACGTTCCAGGAGGGTGAGATGTCCCATTAAGATAGTGGTGGGGTGTTGGCCAGGCAAGGTCATCAGACACTGAGGGACCAGTGGGAATGTGGGTCTTGTCCAGGTAAGTGTCTGCAGGTGTGGCTATTATTGTTTGAATGTGTTTGGTGTAAATGCTGTTTACCTGTCAGGTGCATGTGTGTGACATTGACATGTGTGGTTGTTGATGCCGGTGCATGTTGATTTTGCAATGGCTAGTGATCTTGCTCAGGCAGGCTTTAGTTGCTCAGCGACTGACAGGTGTGCATATTGTGTTGTGTGGTCATATCTGTCAGTATGTGTTAACCTCAGTTGTGCTGGGGTCTCATGCCATGGATTGTTTGGGTTCATTTGCAAACCCCTTATTCCTCTGTAGATTGATGGCTTGATGTCCAGAATTTATGTGTAGGGCATGCACATTTGTCGGGTGGTTCCTTGGAATTACAGGGGTTAATTTTGCCTTTGCTGTTATTGTGTTTTGTGCTAAGTGTTGTGTGAGCTGTTTGTCCCCTGCTTCACATTGTTCAAAGGGGATTTTTAAACTTCGTTGTGTGCTGTACGGAGGTTTACTGTGAGTTGATGTGTCTGTTGACTGTGTGTCGGAACTCACCGCACAGATATGAATTGCAAATGGGTAGAGCTATTCCATTAATTTCAATGTGTGAAAAAATACGGACTGTTGTCATTTTTTAGCGCAGCTTGGGTTATTTGATGGCTCTCACTGTGCTTGTCTATTTTCTTTTCATTTTAACTGTGGTAGTTGGATTGAGCCCTTAGTGAGCTGTTAACAAAAAAAGTCCCATACACTTCTAGTATAGGGTTAATCAAGCTTATATTAACAATCATCTGAAATGTCACAAGTTACAACTAAGTTTCACACTGTTTTCTTATTTTCTGTCTACATAACTATTGTTCACTTGCTGTGCTGTAGACTTTAAATGGAAATGATGCATGCACAGATGTATACAGTAAATCCGACACTGATTTAATGAGAAAAAAATGATGCAAGTATATATGCACAGTTAAGATTTAATCCAATCTTACCATGTTAACTCGTGCATAGTTGGAAAAGCAGTATTAACACTTATGTTTCTACAAGTACACTTCTGAAAATTTATGAACCCAATCCAGTAGATATACAGTCCTCAAACATTAACTCTTATACCAGAAGTACATCTTGCTGATGTCCTGAACATAGTAGGACTAGTCTAGGATTAGGCAGTGCTTCCCTAGGTAATCAGGAAGTTTTCTTTTGATTCTACTGAAGAGAGCGAGGACAGCAGGTCAATAAGAAATATGTTTAAAATTGCATAATTTTAACTACCCAGGACAGCATATATAGGTGTGAGGAGCATTTGTGAAGCTTTTTTTTTTTGCTTTCCTGTATTGCAGCTCTGAGAAAGGAAACAAGTGGAAAAGCTTTTTCTATCCCATGAATTTAAGTAAATATATGGAAGTAAACAAATGTTTTAGTTCATAATTTATGATTGTACGATTGTACGCAGTTTGCAAGTATGAGTGTGTGTGTGTACATGTGTCTGTGAGTGTGTTTATATAAGTGAAATGGAAGTGTATGAACAAATGCATTGTTTTATGTGCATGACTAGTTACAAATATGTCTAAGGTATTCATTATCTTGCTCATAGGCTGTTTTTATACAAATATTTTGTTTTAGATTTACTAGCAAAATATAGTCTCTCATATATGCATGGCATGCTACAAACACAATGGAACTTGTTAACAAAATAATGGTTCAAGTTTCTATTTTGCATCACATTTAAATAAATGTTCGGTTCTTTATGAGATATATTTATCATAATTTAAATGTGTTATTTATAGTTTAATAAGTAATGTTGTGACACCTTCTTAAGAGGAGAACTATTTAAGATATTATTAACAGACAAAATAGGGGCCAGATTTTAAGGTTTGAGCTAAAACCGGTGTTACTGTAAAAAGGCCTAACAACCGCTAATAATACATGATGTACATTGTATTTGAGAGGTAGTCTACAAGAATAGCTAACGAGCATAGTCCCAACAAATACACATACCACAAAAACCTGTGCTGCACCTTTATGCACATCACTGTGCATCACAATCAGCTTATAAAACACGTCTAAAGTCAAGTTAAAATATAACAGTCGACATTAAATAGCAACCCTGATTGCTGGCCAAACAAATTCTAACCCATAGCCAATCACAAGACCCCAAGGTATCAAAATTGTTCAACTACACCTATATATACCCAAAAGTAGCATACACACCTTGTCTGTGTTTAGAGTTTTGGCAAGCTAGAGCACAGGACCCAGGAGCAGAGGACAGAGCTGGCACACCATAGCGACATAATATACCTTGGCACATATTCCATACATGCATACAAACACACGCACACACACATAGCCTTTTTATTTATAGCAGAGCGTTCTTGACAGTGAACTACCCAGTTTCGGCTTGCTGTGGGTGTTCGTCAGTTGTGGGCGTTCTGCTGGGTCCCTAGCCGTGTTGTCATGGTGTTCCTGTGGCGTCCATGTCCGCGTGAGGGGCTGTAATACTGAAACAGCATGGCGCGACCTTTTGAATATTTACTTACCTTGTTTCTAGTTTGTTTATCTTCTTCAGAAAGTTACCCCTCCCTGCTACTTCCGGTAGGGTAGACTTCATTAGCCGGGCTCACTAGTTTCCCAGTGGCCCTTGCATTGGTGTAGTCTGAGCTCACTCAACACCTGCTACCTGGCCATTACTACTTCTACTAAGCTCCGTGTATGACCCAGTTCTTTGGCTGGGAGCCTGTTTGTGTATGACCCAGGCATTTGGCTGCGAAACCATTTGTGTATGACCCGATTTTGGCTGCAAACCCGTTTGTGTATGACCCAGGCATTTGGCTGCGAACCCATTTGTGTATGACCCGATTTTGGCTGCGAACCCATTTGTGTATGACCCAGGCATTTGGCTGCGAACCCGATTGTGTATGACCCGACTCTGTGGAGTTTCCGTTCGATCAGGGTGTTGGTTGGGATCACTCCTCAGTGTAGTCCCAGTTATTGCTGCACTCCCGTTCTGAGCATTACCAGGGGTTGGCATATGCCTTCCCAGTTAAAGACCCGGCCTGACTTGCGTTTCTGTCTGCCTTGTTCCGATTCGCTGTGCACCTTTATTCGTCTCTGCCCGTTACTCCGGTCTTGGTCACTGGCTATCCTGGCCTTACCTGTGGGCATATTCATTCAGTTTACCAAGCTGCTCAGTGTCGCTCTCCGTTGGTTGCTTCCCTACTAGGCGACATAATTGAGAGCTTGGTTTTCCGTTGCTTTCATTGGCCAATTGACCTGCTGAACTGCTGGTGTGCATTCAGTAATAGGAGTGGCATTGTTGCCGAAGCTTGAGCTCGCTATTGATGACTGTGCTGGTCTACCTCCCATTAAGCAAGTCTTCAGGTCTGGGGTGTATCGTTGATTCAGGGTTGTGTCTGGTGTGATTATTACCTGAGGTTGAGGTACCATCCATACCTTACCTGTGGTCATACTCAGACTAGACCCGTATTATTGGGTTCTGGCCAATCTATTAGAGGTGCTCTAGTTCCAGTTGTCTGCTGTACTCTTGAAGTCATCAGTTCCTGTATTCCTGTACCAGTACTTTGGATCAAGACTATTGTTCATATTGTATATATTTATTGCCGAGTGTTATTGTTTTGTTTCACTTGTTATCTTCAATAAACTATCTTCACTTTACTGAACTGACTCAGAGTATTCTAATGTCTGTTACAAATACACATTTTTTACCCCTTATTTTGACAGTGTGAATCAGTGAGTGACAGAGAGTCACTGGGATCAAGTGTGTCTGTGAGGTTCTGTGTGAGTGCCTGGATGTGAGTGGGTGCATGATGGCAAGGAGAGAAGTGCAGGAGAGAGGGCTGGGGAGAGTAGCAGGAGGAAGGAGATCAGGGCATCCCCTGTCAGGGTAGGAGTGGGTGAGAGAAGTCAGGTGTTGCTAGGCAGAGGGGGACCCAGCCAAGAAGAGGCACATGGTGGACAGGGACAGAAATTACATTGTGGCAAGGGGTACTTGTGGGGAGCACCCCACACAGTCAGGGGCAGTGCAAGCCCCAGCTCCAACACTTCTCAGGCCAGAGCTGAGGAGGAGAGGCTGAGGGATCATCTTACACCTATGAGGAGAACAGGGCCCTCCTCCAGGCTATCTTGGAGAGGGAGAGCATCCTCTTCCTCAGGGAGAGGGTCCATAGCCTGGCTCCTAGGAAGAAGGCCGCCTGGAATCAAGTCTGCATCAGGGTGATTGCTGTATCCTCCTGCAGCCGGACAATGGACTCTATTAAAAAGCAATGTGGAGACTGCAAGAGAGTGCTAAAGAACAAGATGAGGGACATTGCCCTGCACGTCTGAGACTCTGGAGGTGGTCCACCTGCCGACATCGCCATCAACAGCTGGGAGGAAATGCTGAGGCAGAACCTCTCAGCCACAGCTGTTGAGGGGGTCCCTGGAGCATCGGCCACTGGGGAAGAAAGCAGCCTCCACACTACTGGTAAGTGCATCATCACATAACCTCACGCCACATCATGAGGTAGTTCAACCAGGCCCAATCCTGTCCAAGTCCCAGTTCAATCTTCTTGTTTCTGTGCTGATTAGGGGTAGGAGAAAGCTCTTGCTGCATTCTTGTGAGAAATCTCGCAAAAACCACTTTGTTGTCTTCTTTTTCGCAGGAAAATCTGGTTTAAAACCAGCGATTACAATCTTTGCCTTTTTCTCCCATTGGCCAAAATTCTTTGCCATTTTATTGATGGCTTGAAAGTTTCCACCCATTGATTTACTTGTTTTTTGCATTATTGCTATAAAAATGTGATGTATTCCAAGAAGTGGAACAGAATAGAAGCAACAACAGTGAGGTAGACATGCTGTGCTCATCTGCTGTGATCTGTGAAAAATTGAGGCAGGAGAGGCTCATAGTGACTGCTATCACTATGAGAAAGTTTAAAAATAGTAAAAGGAGGAATTGGAAGGACCATTATGTGTCCACTGAGTCTGAGGAGGAGGAGGAGGAAATGAGCATTACAGAATCAATGCTGTCCAGTCCCCCTATACCACCCCTAGGGATCTTGAGGGATTTAATGGGAAGGGAGGAAGAAAAGGGTAGTAGTGAAAGCAGGACAGGGCAGCTGCCTGTGCCTTCTGCTATATGTGCTGCCCCTGCTGCCACCATTGTTGTACCTGCTGCCAGATGTGATGCCCCTGCTGCCACCATTACTATAGCTGCTGCCAGATGTGCTGCCCCTGCTGCCACTATTCCTGTACCTGCTATCACATGTGCTGCCTCTGCTGCCACTAGTGCTGTACCTGCTGTCAGACATGTTGTCCCTGCTTCCACCACTGCTCAGCCTGCTGCCAGTGCTGAACCTGCTGCCACCAGTGCTGAAGCTGCAGCTAGTGTGTCTTGTAATACTCAGGAGGGGGAAAAGAAAAGATGATGCAAAGTGTGACAGCAGGGGACACTAAGTCACACTTGCCATTCCCAAGCAGTGCCGCCAGTGCTATTACTACTACAACTAAGAAGGTCCAGCAGCTTGTTAGTGTTAAGAGTGAAGGAGGGGGTAATCATATTACTAGTGACTGTGAGGAGGAAGACTCTGTGGCTAAACTTGATGTGGTTGGTGTTAGTAGTAGTAGCACTAATGGTGAAGCAGCCAGTGGGACCAGTGTTAGGGGAGTGGTAGGGGAAGCATTTGAGAACATGCAGACTAGTGGTCAAGAAAGCCCACACTATTCCTTTGGTCCTTGGAGTTCCCTTCCCTTCATAACAGTTTCCAAGTGGAACATGAGCCTCAAGAGGCCAGAACTGTTGGTGGATAGAAGGCGTAGAAATAATAATACCACCAGCACCACCAGGAGCACAGATCAGCTGCCTTTGCCTGCTGCTACTGCTGCCGGTCTGACTTCTTCATGGCACCAAGAAATGGCCAGTGTGACATTACTGGTCTCTCTGTCACATTTCTCATCACCTCCTCCAACCAGCAGTGAGATGTCTATAATAGATCAACAGCAGCATGGAGGGAGTGGTGGCAGTGGTAATAATGATGGTGAAGAATCTGGGGTGGAGAGACATTGATGGCCTTTTTAGCCCCAAACTGAGAAGGAATGGGAAACAGGGATGAGGATGGGCATCACCACCACCACCATCAGTGAGCTTTTGGAATTTGTACCTGCTCTAATTCCTGCTGTTGCTGAGTTGCAATGGCAGCAGAATGCTAAGAAGCAAGCTATTGTGCCACAGACCACTGTGGACACAGTGGGAATGAGGTCAACAAGCGATGCAGGAGTAGGACAGGTTTCACTTGCCAGCAGCAGCAATACTTCTGGTTCTAGTTGCAATGCTCATTCTAAGGCAGTTGCAGCAACAGCAGCAACATTATCCTCTGACCTAGGGAGTGAAGGGGAATGTGGAGGACATGAAGAAATAGGCCATTCTTCTCCACCTGTTTCCTATCCCCTGTGGTAATGGGTGTCAGACTATTTTTCTCTTGGAGCAGGAACAGTGCAGTCATCACCAGTGGCACTGTGCACAATTTGTAACAAGTCAGTGAGAAGAGCAAAAGAGGAAAGGACGGAACACACCTTGCACATCCGCCCTGATAACACACATGAAAAACAGACACCATGACGTTTATGTCAAAAATGTTAAAGCCAAACACCCACCACAGATATAGAACACCACTGTTCCTGTACCCCCTGACTCTCCAGAAAAGCAAGGTGGAGACCAAAGAGGAGGAAGAGCAGAGAAACCCAGGCAGAGACTGCAAGTTCCATGATGAGTGAAACAACTAGCTCGCCATCACCTTCTTCCTCTAGGGTAACTACATCTTCTGCCACTCCACCTCATTCATTGTTACCTCCCCCTCCTAATGATAGCCACCATGTAGATGTTAGGATATGGCAGTTCATAGCCACCTGTTGCACACTGTGTTTTGCACTGACCTCACATGACAGTGTGGTAGAGGAGAATCGATACCAGGTCATCAAGCGGCATCTGAGGAGATTCCATCCAGCAGAATATGCTAAGATTGTGGCAGGGAGGGTTCATCATTGCTATTAAACTGTCAGCAAGTTGTCATGTGTCCTTAGCAGGGTGTAGACAAGGAGTATAGTGACAGTGGCAGTATTTGGGTTCTGGTGTCATGGTGTTTGGATACAGTTCTGCCCCCAGGTGTTATTTACCACACAAACTGTGCACATTGCAGTTGCTGATGAGAGGCACAGTTCCTGCTCTCCAGGGAAAAATGTCTGTACTAATAACAACAAAACCATGATTTTGGAGGAAGGACAGGTGGAGACGAATTATTAGCCAACTTCTTCTTTTCTCCACATAGACTGGGGATACTTATTTTGCTGCTACTGCCTAAAACACATCACAGGAGCTAATCATGGCAAGTGGAACCTTTGTCATCTATCACCCATGTTACTGCTAGTGTTGATCTCATTCCCTTTCAGCTGCCTAATCATCATGCTGCTTAAACAACTCAGCAGCAGTAGGAGCAAGAACAGCAGTTTCAAATTCCACAATTATGGACTCAGGGGGACATTTGACAATGGCCATTGGCCACTGACTAACACAACACGACCTGCTAGCACTAGGCCAGTAGGGCATTTTTTTCCCTCATGGCTTGTGCTTTAAAAAAAATCAAAACATAGTACAAAAAAAAATAGCAACAAAATACAATAAAGTGGAGCAAAGAGTCTTTCTGACTGTAGCATGTTCAATCAACAAAAATAGTGCTCCACCAACATTTCTCTAGGAATTTTTACTCAAATTTCTTAGAGGCTATAACCTGCCTCTTGGTTCAATCACCTTCACTGGCTAACACCCCAGTACAGTGACTCTCTCAGGTCCAGATGATGCGTGGGGTCAGCTCCTTCACAGGGTGAACTCACACCCTGTATTAAAGCAGGTCGAACATACTTTCTGACATATATATATATATATATATATATATATATATATATATATATATATATATCATCTCCTAATTACATAGGTAAAGGAGCTTGAATAATAAGTGAGCCAGTGTAACAAAATATAATAAAGTTCAAGATTTATTCCTCAAAAGAGGATACAAAAAAAAAAAAAAAAAAAAAAAAAAATATATATATATATATATATATATATATATATATATGTGTTATACTCACAGTGGTCCCTAATCATCTTGTCTCGTATCTGTGCCCCTCTTAGGGTCTCCTCATCCTGGACTCTGTCCACAGGTACATTAACCATTGCTGGATGATGTATATCATCCAAGAGTTGTGTATCCACCGCAATGTTATCTGAATCTGGATTTTAGGAGGCCGAAAGTGCTCTCAATGGCATTCCTTGACATTGTAGCTCTTCTGGGCATTTGTTTGTGGATTTCCGAATGGTGTGAGGAGCCAGTATTTACACCCAGAATCACCTGTGGAAAGTGAGTGAGATGGTGAGACAGGGAACACATGTTGTGTGGATGATGTTGTATGAGGTAGACGTACTATATGTCAGTCATGAGCATTTTGAGCAGTGTTGTGTGTACACCTGTCGATCTGATTTTGTATTGTCAACTCACCCACAAGCCACCACCCTTTATAAGTTACATTATTGAAATCTCTGTGTACAGATGAGTATTGGAGGATGTAGGAATCATGGCAGCTCCCAGGATATTTTGCAGACACATTTGTGATCCTCATGTTGAAGACACACAGACCATCTACACGTTCATGGAGTGGAAGTTCTTCTTGTTGATAAAGAGATGTTCCTCACCTGTTGGAGCTTTGATAGGTACGTGTGTAATCTATAGCACCCATGTCCCTGGGCATGCCTCCCCTTGTGTAAAAGTCCTGTTTTACACACGTCCACTCAATGTAGGTGGTGGGGAAGTGGATGTACGTGCTGGCCTTGCTTTTGAGGGTTGGCAACACCTGAGCCAGTGCCTGGAAATATGTGGGCTATGACATGCCTGATGCGTAACCTTCTGTTGACTGGAAGGCTCCACTTGCCATAAAATGTATTGCACACATGAGTTTCTGCAAGCCAGAAAGGGCATGGCTGTGGATGTATATAGAATCAAACTCATCTTTGATGACCTCATATAATGCAATGATGCTGTGCGCCATTAACCTGTATCAGTCTATCACCTCATTATCGGTCATTTCCAGGAGTGAGACCCTTGTGTGGTATACTCTGGGCCTTAGGGGTCATGTGTGAACCTTGTGCTGCTTTAGGGGACTCTGTAGCAGCAGAGGTGCATCCTATCGTGGCAGATGGGGAGCATCCTGTTGAGGCAGATGGGGAGCATCTTGTTGCAGCAGCTGGGGATCTACACACAGGTGTTGTTCTCCAGGTGGGAATGAGCTCCTGTATGGCTCTTCAACCAGATCCTCCTCACTTGAAACAGGTGAAGGCTGTTGAGCAGGTGTGCTTGGGAGTTGCTGGTGTTCCCTAGCTCTTGTATGCCTTCTCAGCAGTCTTTGCATCAATAAGTATGTGAACATACTTGTTGTTCTCTCTCTCTCTCTGTCTCTCTCCGTGAATGGTCCCAGTTTAAACACGCCACATGTGAGCATTGTGAGCTGTCCCTTTAAGACATTGGTGGGGCTTTGTCCAGGCCTGATCATGAGGTGAGTGATCTCCAATGGGAAGGTGTTTGTCACCTAGGGAAGTGTTTGCCGGTGTGTTTGAGGTTTCAGATCTGCTGTGTTCTGAATGCTGTGTCGCTGTCAGGGGTGAGTGTGACGTTGGGGGGTGCAGGTTGTGTCTTGATCGGCTGGTGATGTTGTACAGGTGAGCTTGGTTTGTAATGACAGATGTGTGTTGTGTGTTAACTAGGGGTGGGTGAAATCTCTCGCCGTGTTCCCGGGAGAAATCCCGCAAAAACTAAGTTTTTTGTCCACTTTTTCATCTGAAAATCCACTTTAAAACCTATGATTAAAATCTTCTCTTGTTTTTTTTGCTCATTGTCCAAAATGTTTCACCATTTTTTCGATGGCTAGAAAGTTTTCGCTCATTGATTTACACAGTTTTCGCCATTTCACTATAAAAAGTAACATATTTGCAGAACTAAAACACAATAGAAAGAGGTAGATGTGCTGTGTTGTTCTGCTGTGATTTTGAGGCAAAATTGAGGCAGGAGAGGGTCATAGTGACTGCTATCGCTATGAGCACGTTTAAAAATAATAAAAGAAGGAACTGGAAGAACCATTATGTGTCCACTGAGTTTGAGTCTGAGGAGAAAGTGAGCATTACAGAAGCAATGCTAGCCAGTCCCCCTACATCATCCCTAGGTTTTTCTGGGAAATTAATGTCAAGGGAGGAACAAAAGGGTAGTACTAGTAGGGAGAGCAGGACAGGTCAGCTGCCTGTGCCTGCTGCAAGACGTGCTGCGCCTGCTGAAAGATGTGCTGCGACTGCTGTCAGACGTGCTGTGCCTGTTGTAAGATGTGCTGTACCTGCTGTCAGATGTGCTGCCCCTGCTGCCAGAGCCATCACCAGTGCTGTGCCCGCTGCCAGTACTGCCCTTGCTGTCACCAGTGCTGTGTCTGCTGCCAGTGCTAAACCTGTTACCACCAGTACTGAAGCTGCTGCTAGTTTGTCTTATAATACTCAGGAGTGAGGGGGGGGGAGAGGATGATACCAAGTATGACTGCAGGGGACCCTAAGTCACACTTGCCATCCCCAGAACGCCAGTGCTAGTACTATTACTACTAAGGTCCACCAGCTTGTTAGTGTTAGGAGTTAAGGAGAGGGTAATCAATATCCTCTTATCAATAGTGACTGTGAGGAGGAAGATTCAGGGGCTGAAATTGATGTGGTTGGTGTTAGTAGTAGTAGTACTGACAGTGATGGTGAAGCAGCTGGTAGGACTAGTGTTAGGAGAATGGTAGGGGAAGCAATTGAGAGCGTCCAGACTAGCAGTCAAGGGAGCCCACACCATTCCCCTGACCCTGGGAGTCCCTTTCCCCCATGGCATTATCCATGTAGAACAGGATCCTGAAGAAGGCAGAATTGTAACCACCGCAATAATACCACCACCACCAGCAGGAACACAGATCAGATGCCTGTGCCTGCTGCTATTGCTACCAGTCTGCCTTCTTCACGTCACCAAGAAATAACAAGTGTGACATTAAGGGACCCTCTGTCACATTGCTCATCACCTCCTCCAAACAGCAGTGAGTTTTTGGAATTTGCGGAATCTGCGACTGCTCTATTTCCTGCTGCTGCTGAATTGCAAGGGCAGCAGGATGCTAAGGAGCGATGCGGGATTACTAGGACAGGTTCCTCTTGCCAGCAGCAACACATAAACCAGAAGTGGTGGAGGCTACTTATGGTGCTGCTACTTCCTCAGGCTCATCACTGGAGCTAGTTGTGACAAGTGGAACCTTCGTCATGCATCACCCATGTTACTGCTATTGTTGATCCCATTCCCTTTCAGCTGCCTAATCATTCTGCTGCTTAAACAACTCAGCAGCGGCAACAAGAACTGCAGTTGCAAATTCCGCATTTATGGACTCAGGAGGACCACTGGCCAAAATGACCTGCTGGCACTAGATCAGTAGGACATTTTTTTCTAAGGTCCTTTGCATTAAAAAATAAAATAAAAAAAATAGTCCTACAAAAAAAAAAAAAAATTGGGGGGGGGTTTGTTTCTAACAAGTCTAAGTCCTACAATTCAATGTTTCCTTAGAGTTTGTGCCAAACAAGCTTAAGTCCTATAAATCAATGTTTCTTCAGGGCTTGTGCATCTAATAAGTCAAGTCCTACAAATCAATGTCTCCTCAGGGCTTGGGCCTCTAACAACAAATATAACAAATCATCCTCTGCAAAATACTCTATCAAGTCAAGTATCAGTCCATCCTAGTAGCGGCTTATGTCGGGTGGTTTATGTCTATCACTTTACATACAAATTTCTTATTTTATTGATTTATTTTTTCTTAACTGCCCCACCGATACCAGTAAAGAAACCCCCCAAAACAAATTTCATGTTCAACTGATTCATTCCCCAGACTCCCCCCATCAACACAAGCGCCCTCCTCAGACCCCTTTTATACCATGTCTTTTTAATTTTATTTAGGATTTATTTTTAATTAATTGTCCCCCCAATCCCAGTAAACAACCCCCCAAAAACATTCTCTGTTTAACTGATTCTTTCCCTACATCTCACCAACACATGCATCCTCATGCCCCGTTTATACTATGCCTTTGGGGAAAAAATAATATTTGCTTTGTGTTTTGTGTAATGTCAATGCTCCCATTGATTTCAATGGAATGAGCTAGGCGAAAAAAGTAGAAAATCTGTAGTGTTCATGGGAAATTATTTGCCGATTTCAGTTTGAGGCTACATTTTTCATCCATCCCTAGTATTAACCACCATTGTTCTGTGCTATATTTTGATGTCTTGTGTTGGTCTGCTTTTTGAAGGTCTTGTCCCTGTAGTGTTGCTTGTTTTTTGTGTTTGAGTCCTTACAGCTACTTGTGAGGCATGGGCATTTTTGTGTGCTATCTTGGCTTTGCAGGGGTTAGTATTTCCATTGGCATACTTGTGCTATATGTTGTGTGGACTGCTGTTTCTCTGTTTTATTTTGTGCAATTTTTTTTTTTTTTTTGCTGCAATGTGTTTTACGCCTAAATTGAAATTTAAAAAAAGCTAAAAGTTTTCATTCAATGGACTGCGTTAGCGTTAATATCTGATAAGGGACTCATTTTAACGCATACAATTTAAGGCCCAGTTTTTTTATCAACTACAGTCCATTATTGGAACTCTAGTCCACTGATACAGCTATTAAAGTGGATCTATCACCTTAATTCAAGTTTGCATATTTGAAAACTGCATTAAAAACTGCCTATATGTCATGTTAACCAAATGTCCAGCAGATGTATAGTTTAGGAGATATTCACACTTTTATTTCTGGGAAAAGTGAAACTAAACACTTCCTGGTACTGCACAAAGCTGTATTAGCATATGAAACATCATTGAAACCTCTATTAGCATCTGACGCATCACTGAAAAGGCTTAGTTAGCATCCTACATAATAATTCGCCAAGTTGTGTGTAACGCCCGACATGCGCAGTAGACACTGCTGCGCGTGCAGCAGTCATGCTCAATAGAGATTGCCCGCGCCGCGGCTGATACAGAGCTGGGCACTCCGAAGGAGCGTCCAGCTCTGTATCAGCCGAGGCACGGGCAGTCTCCACCGCGTGTGACTGCCCCGCGAACGGCTGCCAGAGGCACTGTGGCCCGTGTAACGGGCTGTTCAACTAGTATGCAACATAAGTGAACATCACTCATGAAGTACTGTGCCACAATTAGCATATATTAGCATATGAAAGAGGTGTGAATATCTCCTGAACTGTATGTTTACTAGCCTTCTGGTTAACATGACATATAGACAGTTTTTTAATGCAGTTTTTAAGTATGCAAACTTAATTAATCAATTAAAGTGATAGATCCAATTTAAAAGCCACTTACCATTAATCCTGGTGTCCAGCAGAGTCCTCAGCATGCTTGTCATCTTCTGTCCTTCTTTCTTCTCTTATTTCTTGTATCTTCTCATCTGTCTTCTTTCTTCTAAAAATATCACTATAAGTGTTTTATAAATATAGAGGATAGTGATAGTAATGCATTGTTTAACCCCTTGAGTGCCAGAGGGTTGTACAAAGCATTGCAAAGCAGTATAACATGTCCAAAAATTAATTCTTAAAAACTTAGCTTAATAATCTGTCTCAGCTGCTGTGTGCGGCCGCAGAGGCGGTGGTAGCAGAGAAAGTGCTGTGTACCACAGGCCCCCCATCTAGTCCCTTAAGGGCCTATGGCTTAAATTTCACTTGGCTTATTTGGAACTAAAATAATGGTGGCAAATGTTTATGGATCTAATACATCGTTTAACCACTTGTGGCCCAGAGAGGTCCGCAATGCATTGCTTTGCAGTGCATTGCGCACCCCTCTGGCACTCAAGGGATTAAATGATGTATTATTGTCTGCTATATTTCTAAAAAACTTATATTAATATTTTTTCTTTTACAGCTAGAAGAAAGAAGACAGACAAGAAGATACATGAAAGAAGACAATAAAAAAGTAAAGATAATTCAGAATAAAGATAGAAGGAGACAGACAGTGGATGACAGGTAAGTATAACACATATAAGTTAACGATCGGTGCTTGGCAGTATGTCAGGCACAGATAGTTAACTTTTTTACTGTGAAGTTCCCATTATCGCTGCTATTTTGCAGAGTTTTTGGAACTTAACACACAAAATGAACATTTAGCCACAAAACCATTTCTGCAGCCTAAAATCCATTGTGCTTTTAGTGGTTGGGCCTAAATACTGACTTAGACATTTTATTATGTTGATCGGTACTCTCTTTGGCCCTACCACACTTTTTTACCGCAAACCTTTAACCCCTTCGCGACACAGGACGTACATGTACGTCCTGTGTGGCTGTCACTTAGTGACAGAGGACGTACATGTACGTCCCGGAAATCCGGCTCCCCGCGCGGCTGCACGCCGTTCGGGGACTCCGGATTCTTTTAGCAAAAAAAAATGTTAGACGGGCGTTAAGTGACGGCCGCGTCTGCACGCGGCCGTCACTAAGGGGTTAAAGCTGGCCCTTAAAGTTTAAGCTTATTTTGTCACAATGAATGTACTATACAATTATATATCATCAATAGATTTTAAATTACTGTACTTAAGGACCGGCCGGGAGCACACGCAACCGGCACTTAAGGACCACAGACTTTTTTTTTTCTTTCTTCACGGTTCCGGACTCCCCGAATGGTGTGCAGCCGCGGGGGGAGCCCGGAATTCCATGACTGTCATAGTACGTCATGGGTCGTTAAGTCAGATCTACCCATGATGTACTATGACTGTCAAGGGTCGTTAAGGAGTTAAATAACTTTGTCATTCAGGTTTATAGGGGTTTCATTTAATCCCTTGAGTTCCAGAGAGGTATGCAACGTATTGCAGAGCAATGTGTTGTGTACCTCTCTGGCACTTAAAGGGTTAAGAGCATCTTGAACAATCCAGCTGTGCAGGGAAAGTTTACTTGCAATGTATTACAAAACACTGAAAACAAAACACATTAAAGGGATAGTAATACTTCGTTTTAACTTTATTTTATTTTGTAGGCATTAAAAAAACATGAAGAATGATATAAGTCTTATCTCTCAAACCTTTATGGTTTATGAGATATTCACAAGCAAAGTTCCCCTCCCCGCCTCTTTTACCTAGTGTAAGCCATCTCTTCTCAGATGTGAGTCTGGTTGTATGACCAGACAGATAACAGAAGGGGACAATTTTCTTTGTATGAAAACAATGAAAGCCCTTCCCCCCTTGACAAGTTTTTCAGCTTTTTCCCTTATCTTAATTGAAGATTGTCCCTCTCTGCAGTCTACCTGGGCACTTCCCTTCTAATCTGGTTGAACGGGGGGGATACTTTGTTCGTGAATATCTCTTAAACCATAAAGGTTTGAGAGATAAGACATATCATTCTTCATGTTTTTTTAATGCCTACAAAATAAAATAAAGTTAAAACGAAGTATTACTATCCCTTTAATGTCTTTTTCAGCAGTGTTAATACAACTAAATGACTTTCATATTCTTAATGGATTTGGAAAGTATCTACAAAAGTACTCACATTTTCTAAGACAGATAAATTACCTGTTAAAAAGGATCTGTTATGTTTTACAAATGAGGTACTTTAATATGTAGGGAATTCAGTTTCTCATTTTGCTTCAATGCCTCTTTGACTACTTTCCATGAATATTTTTACAGTAGGTTTAATTGAAGAATTCAGAAAGAAAGAATGTAATAGTTAAGGCAAAGAGCAGTATGTGTCAAAGACAATACTAAACTAAATATCACAAAAATAAATTCTCTCTGATGTTTTTTTAAACCAGTGGTAGTGGTTTTGACAGCACAGTATGCTATTCTATTATCTGACTATCAACAACCACCACCACATAAAATTGAACAACTGGAGCAAAATATGCGCCCATTGGACATCACGTAAAATTAGAGCAATTTGCTATCCTATTGCATGTGGTGGCTTCACCGCATGTTAAAGTGATAGTAATGTTTCATAAAAACAGCAGCTCCAATTAATCTTCATAGTATTTGAGCCATAGAAAGTGTTATTTCAATACTGTCAGAGTTGTAGTTCAAGAGTAACTGAATGATAAATTTCCCCCTCCTGCCCCTTTTACCTAGTGTAAGCCACCTCCTCTCAGATGTGGAATCTGGTCCACAGACCAGACAGCTCATAGAAAGGGACAGTCTTCTTACTGGGAGAACAATTAAAGCCCTGCCCCCATTGACAGGTTTTTCATGTTTTTCCCTTATCTTAATTGAAGATTGTCCCTCTCTGCAATCCACCTGGACACCTCCCTGCTGCTCTGAGCTGAGGAGTGTTACATCAGTAAAAGGGGTGGGAGGGGGATAGTTTATCATTCAATTACTCTGGAACTACAACTCTGACAGTACTGAAATAACACTCTCCAAAGTCCAAATACTATGAAGATTAATTGGAGCTGCTTTTATTATGAAACATTACTATCCCTTTAATGAATGCACTTTCCAACATTGACACTATGTCAAACAATGAGAGTTGGCCTTTTTTCCCTTTGATGTTTCCACAATTCACCCTATTTAATGCAAGTTTTGGGAACAAAAACGAACAACTTATGCGTGTAAAGGAAAATCACAAAACATCCAAACCTTCCCACTATTCAGAAGTCTAAGCTTGCATTTTGCCTAAATATTTTAGAAACATATATACATATGTAGTCACTGTTTCTATAAATATTTTCACACAAATAACGAATGTTTTGCTCTGAAAGAGCCATTTATTTTATCTAAGCAAATTACCATTTCTATGTTATAAAGAGGGAAAATGACAGTAAGAGATGCACTAACGTTTGATGCTGTGTGTTTCTGGAAATGTGTTGTGAGCACATTGCCTTGGCAATGGAGACACACATTGCCATTGCCATATGCACTAAGGATTAGGTATGAAAGGGGAGGGGCAGCAGTATAAAACCCTAAAGCCTGAGAAAATCCTCTCTGCTTCCCCACTTGCTCAGTGGGGGGCAGGAGTGGAGGGCATCCTCTCAGGCTTCAGCGCACAATCAGCATCATTCTCTTAACCCTTTGAGAGCCATAGGGATAGGCATTAGATGGGCCTGTGGCACTCAAAGGGTCATAAAATTACAGTATGCCAAAACACAGACATCCTCTCAGCTCTATTTTATATATTAATTTTTTACTTTATTTTAATAGTTGTACTGCACATAAAAAAATATTGAAAAACAGATGTCTCTAACGTACTGCTTTACATTGTGTTGAACATGGGCGGATTGTCCTATCAGGGGATTGGGCATCCCCCAGTGGGCAGCTAGATCATGGGCCCATTGGAGAGATCAAAGGATCTCACCTGACCATCCCACATTAGTTTAAAGTAGAGCTCTGTGCTGCCACTGGCTAGGCACTCTCTGTGACAGTCCTCGAGTTCCTTGCTAAAGCAGAGCACCAGTATATGACATAATATCCTGCAGCCTGCACTTCCATGCCTCAGAGGGACCACAAGGGGGCAATGATAGGGACGTTGGTGCTGGAGGCTGCACGGAGGCTGCACGGATCTCTCACTCCCCACACTGGACCAGCAGGGAATGCAAGAGACGAGGAAGAGACCAGTAGCTACAAGATGTGTTGAGAAGAAGAGGAAAAGAGCAGAATACTAGATGGAGAGTGAGGTGGGTAGAAGAAAGGCGGGGAACTGAGGAGGTCTGACTGAGCAATATTAGGGAAGAGGGGGAAGCAATGGGAAAGAGTGGAGGGGGGCAGGGAAGAGGGGATGAAATAGACTGGGGGAGAGAGGAAGCAGCAAAGGGGCCGTAGGTAGAAAGTGAAAGGGGGTAATAGGCTGGGAATGAGAGTGTAAAAAAGGGCTGGGGAAGAGAGAGTGGATGAAAGGGGGTGGGAGTTGCTAGGGTTGTATTTAACCCTATGAGTGGCAAAATTATGTGTGTGTATATATATATATATATATATATATATATATATATGTACATATCATACACACAAACACCAGCTAGTGGGCTAGTTTAAAAAAAAAAATTCCCGGTCTGGTATTCCCCTACAATCCGCCCATGGTGTTGAAGACACATCTAGCTAGTGAGGAGTTGTTGACAAAGGAACCAGTAAAGAGCTAGAACTTATTCACTCTCCCACCCCTCCTCCTACCATTCGCCACTCTGCAACTACCACTCCTCGTCCAGTCATTCACCACTCTGTGACTGCCACCCCTCCTCCATCCCTTTTGCCTTATTCCCTACACTTCTCTCCCTCTGTCATCCACATGGAGGACAACAAAGGGTAGGGAAGGCAGTGAAAGGGGTGGAGGAGTGGTGGCAGGGTGGTTACCCTTCTCTCCCTTTTCCATCCACCATGTGGATAAGAAAGGGAGGAAGGGTTGGGAAGGCAGAGAAAGGGATGGAAGAGGGGTGGCAGAGTGAGTACCATTATCTTTCTTTGTCATTCTCCATGCAGATTACAAAGGAAGAGAAGTGTAGCGTAGGAGGCAAAAGTAATAGAGGATAGGTGGTAGCCACAGAGTTTTAATCTTACTGTTATAACCATTGTCTGAGGTCAGCAAGTCCTCAAACTCACCAACCTCTGATGATATACCATTCCCCCTCTGACTTGAAAAAAGACATTATATGCTGCCCTCTTCATATTGTTCAGCAAGGATGTACAGGGCATATATAATTTCTTGGAGAAGAATGAAAATTCTGATTTAAGAAAAGAGTGACTGATTTTATTTTTTAAAAAGTGGTTTAAAAATTTAAAAATCTACTTCCAAATAAATGTACTTCCTTGTTAACTTCAAAGATATCCATGTCTGCAACAGGTGAATAAGAGATTTTTAGTTATAAGACTAAGCTTATCATTGGTGACCTGGCAATTAGAAAAATATTGGTTACCTTCAAAATGTTGGAATCTGGAAAAACGTAATTCATTATTCCATTATTAGAAGTCTTCTTTGTGTCTTGTGAATCTATTGCACACCTATTTTTCTTCCTTCAGTTCCCCTGCCTGATGATTCTATATCTGGGTTTAACAAAAAGAATAGGTACAAGAAGATGTATATTACAATGTCATGGTACAATCTCTGGAACCTTCTGAGAATACTGACTGTGCCTAGTGTTCCCAAAAACATTGTGTATATCAAACAGATATGTCTACAAATGAATGAAAGTGTAGCAAAGGGCATACCGAGAAGTGGGAGTGGCAGGGGAGCCAGGGAGTAAGAATAGAGAAAATAGCAGAAGGAATGGTGGGCACTACTGTGGATGATGATATTTTTCAATTGCCATCATGATAACGAATTATAGATATTCAGTCACTATTGTTTTATAAATAAAGCTATGTAATTATTCTGCTACAGGTAAACAAGCAATCTTAAAGATCATTTCTAGCTGAGTCAAAAGTAAAAAATACACGTTGATGCACCCTAAGAACTATAAGTATGCTAGCAGTGAGTTAATTGTCTTTTGATGCCAATGCTGACAAGAAATATGTGTGTGTGTATATATATATATATATATATGTATTGATTTAAGTATTGGGTTGAAAAACCTGCTACAAGAAAATAACACTGAAAGTAACAAACAAACTGATCAAGCACAGGGATGTCAGTTTGCTAAAGACCTTTCTCTGATGTCTGCTGGCCTATTCTGATCTATGACCAAGTTGCTTCTAATTATCAGATTGTTATAGTCAGCAGGTTTTTTGAATGCCCCAGGAACACCTCATCTTAATGTTGTTTTGAAACTAATCATTAATTGCTAAGAACACTTCATTTGTCAACCTCTCCTTACAAAGAAAAATATGCATTTTGTCACAGCTTCTTTTCAGCGGTAGCACAATAATCCTGCTCTAACCCATAAAGACAAAAAAAAGGTCAAATCCATATCTCATGAAGGAAGAATAGACTTTCCCTCTCATTAGTTTCCAAAGCTTGCAATCTAGAGGATTATAAAGGATAAATAGTAAGGTTCTTTGAACAAAGCACAAGAAGTGACCTCAGCTGCTTCAAGATGAAGAATAGCAGCTATTAGACAGAGGTGATAGCTACTGCAATAATATCATTCTTTTTAGTTCTTGTTTCTTAGTACACAGGGTACAGAATAAGAAATCCAAAAAAATAGTATTTGTTTTCTTTGCTTATAACTCATTGGCATAAACCAAGGAAAGCATTGTTTTAGTTATAATATTGTGGTTGTTTGTCAATAAGTATCGCAATTACTATAATTAAGTGTATCAGTCTGTTTCTAACACCCATATGGAGACATCTGTAATACATTTAGTAAAATTAAAATAAGGTTATTAAAATAATTTTCACATTCTAATAAATTATAATGCATATACTATCTTAACTTCTATAACTTTGGAACACTGACAAATTAAGCTGAACCTTTCCAATTAGGCATCATAAAAAATATTAAGGTCCAGGAAAAATTTGTTAATTCCCACTACAACCCATTAATCCATTACAAAAAAAGGTCTAGGCTACAGCCAAATCTACTGAATGGTAAATACAAAAAATCATAATCCATTCATATTCAGGTTGTATTTACAGTGTTTAAAATGTTGCCAATTCAAGAGATATTTAGTGAATAAAAATGGTAGGTTGTCTATGCACTAAACCCTGATTTTTACAAATAAGCAACCTATGACATATGACTGACCTATGCCTGCCCCTTCAAAGCACCCCAGCTTAAGGTAAGTTCCTATCTGCCTCTAATATGTGAACATGCATTGCAGATGAAAACAGTGATTCCACTTTACCTCTACTGTGAACAAAACCCTTGTGAGGGAAAAGAGGGAGGCATTTATACCTTCCCTAATTCAGCTATCATCCTGTTTGGGGAGCTACCAACCAAGAGAAGAGGAGGCAAAACCTCCCAAAATACATACAAAAATATGAAACATACAGTTCCTGGTGAGCTTAAAATAGCCTTTATTAGTAGTGTTCAATTAGCTACATATATGTATAGTCAGGAGAGCATCAAGGACAATATTTTGGCTATCTTAGTAATTGAACTAAAAAGGTTGTCGGTGCATCAAACCCTGATTTTTACAAATAAGCAACCTATGACTTGCTACAAATAAAACAGCGGGGTTTAGTGTCATATAAGCTGGCCAAAGATATGTAAAGCTTGGGTGCCCCATCTGTCTCTAATATGTGAACATGTATTTTGCATAATGTGCTTAAAAACAGTGATTCCACATTATCTCTACTGTGAACAAAACCCTTGTGGGAGAAAAAAGGGAGGCATTTATACCTTCCCTAATTAATCTATCACCATGTTTGGGGAGCTACCAACCATGAGAGAAGGAGCCCAAACCTCCCAAAATATATACAAAAAATATGAAACATATAGGTTCCTGGTGAGCTTAAAATATTCATTATTACGAAAGATATTTAGCTCTAAAGTCATGTTGGCTTGTGGTCACTGGCCATTGTCAAATGCCCTGCTCTTTCTGCTGCTGAGTTATTTAAGCAGGATGATTAAGCAGCTCAAAGGGAATGGTATCAACAACAGCAGTGATATGGGTGATTATGATCATGGTTTCACTACTAGATCCAGTGATGTGCCTGAGGCAGTAGCAGAACCAAAACTAGCACCTACCACTTCAGGTATTGTGGAGAAAAGAAGAATTTGGTGAATAATTTGTCTCCACCTGCCCCTCCTCCAAAATCATATTTGTGTTGTACTTGTTACTAGAATAGAGAATTTTCCCTTGAGAGCAGGAAGTGTGCCTCTCATCAGCAACTGCAATGTGCACAGTGTGTGCACATTGCATCTGGCACAACTCTATACAAAAACCATGACACCAGAAACCAAGTGCGGCTGCTGTCACTATGCCCCTTGTGCACACCCCACTAAGGACACATGACAACTTGATGAAAGTTTAATAGTAATGATAAACTCAAAATCAATAAATAATGGCACTTTCTGTCTGGCGAAGAATTTCCTGTGAAAAGTGCCATTTTTTCACTTTTTTTGCCTAGCTTGTTTAATTGAAATCAATGGGAACATTAAATTTACACACAACACATAGCAAGTGTTATTTTATTTCCCAAATGTATAGTGTAAAAGGGGCATGAGGGTGCTTGTGTTGGTGGAGTGTGGGGAAATACTCAGTTAAACAGGGAATTTGTTTTTGGGGGGGTTGTTTACTGGGATTGGGAGGCAGTTAATAAAACATAAATCGTAAATACAAATAAAAATACCACATAAGACATGGTATAAAAGGGGTCTGAGGAGGGTGCCTGTGTTGGTGGATGGAGTCTGGGGAAATAATCAGCTGAACAGGGAATTTGTTTGGGGGGTTGTTGACTGGTATTTGGGGAACAGGGACCCCCTGAAGAAAGCTGTCACTGGGGTAGACTGATACTTAACGTGACAGAGTATTTTGTAGAAGATGATTTGTAAGATTTTTTGTTAGAGGTAGGGATGGGCGAAAGTTGTCGCCATGTTCCCTCAAGAAGTTTTGCAAAAACCACGTTATTATCCGCTTTTTTGTGGGAAAATCCGCTTTAAAATTAGCAGTTCAAATTTTCGCATCTTTGCCCATTGGCCAAAATCTTTCACCATTTTTTCAATGGCTATAAAGTTTTCGCCCGTTGATTTACATTGTTTTCACACTTCTGATATAAAAACGTGACTTTTCGCTGAAGGCAGACACAATAGAGGCAGCTACAGAGTGAGATAGATGTGCTGTGCTGTTCTCTTGTGATATTTTGCAAAAAGTGAGGCAGGAGAGGCTACTCCTATCACTATGAGCAGGAAAAAGAGGAACTGGAAGGGACCTTATTATATGTCCACTGAGTCTGAGGAGGAGGAGGAAGTGACTAGCAGTACTGAACCAATGCTGTCCAGCCCCCCTAAATCACCCCAAGTGATCTTGGGGAATTTAATGAGAAGGGAGGGAGAAAAGGGAATGGGACGTGCTGTCCCTGCTGCCAGTGCCACCATTGCTGTTCCTCTTGCAGCTATTAGTGTTGTACCTGCTGCAAGACGTGCTGTCCCTGCTTCCAGTGCCACCATTGCTGTTCCTCCTGCAGCCACTAGTGTTGTACCTGCTTCCAGATGTGCTGCCCCTGCTGCCAGTGCCACCATTGCTGTACCTTCAGCCACTAGTGTTGTACCTGCTGACAGTGCTGAACCTGCTGCCACCAATACTTTGCCTGCTGCTAGTGTTTCTTGTAGTACTCAGGAAGGGGGAAGAAAATGATGCCAAGTGTGACAGCAAGGGACCCTAAATTACACTTGCCATTCCCAAGCAGTCCTGCCAGTTCTAGTACTACTGCTACTAAGGTCCAGCAGCTCGTTAACGTTAGGAGTGAAGGAGGAGGTAATCAAAAATATCCTCATATTACTAGTGACTGTGAGACTGAGGAGGAAGACTCTGAGGCTGAACTTGATGTGGTTGGTGTTAGTAGCAGTAATGGTGAAGGAGTTGGAGTGGTAGGGGAAACATTTGACAGAATCAATACTAGCTGCCAAGGGAGCCCACACCATTCCTCTGGCTCTGGGAGTCCCCTTCCCTTCAATATAGTGTCCAAGTTGAACATGATCCTTAAGAGGCCAGAACTGGTATTGGGGGAAAACAGGCTCAGAATTCATACCATCACCACCAGCAGAGGCACAGATCAGCTGTCTGAGCTGCTGCTACTGCTACTAGTGCTAGTCTGCCTTCTTCTTCAGGTCAAAAGGAAATGGCAAGTGTGACATTAGGGGACCCTCTGTCACATTGCTCGTCAGCTCCTACAAGCAGCAGTGAGATGTCTGGAATAGAGCAGCATCAACAAAAGCATGTAGGGACTAGTGGTGGCGGTGGTGATGATGCTGGAGAAGCTGGGGTAAAAGAGACATTGATGGCCTTTTTAGCAGAAACTGAGAAGGAATGTGAGACAGGGATGAGGATGGGCATCACCACCACATATAGCAGTGACATTTTGGAATTAGAAGAATTTGCAAATGCTCTAATTACTTCTGATGCTGAGTTGCAAGGGCAACAGGATGCTGAGGAGAAGGCTAGTGTGCCACAGACCAATGTGGACACAGTGGGAATGGGGTCAACAAGTGATGCGGGACTAGGACAGGTTCCACTTGACAGCAGTAGCAATATTCCTGATCCTAGTTGCAGTGTTGAATCTGAGGCAGTAGCAGCAACAGCAGCAACATTATACTCTGCCACAGACAATGAAGGGGAATGTGTAGGACAAGAAGAAAAAGACCATTCTTCTCCAGCTGTACCCTTCACCCTGAAGTCATTTTGGGTGTAGGACTATTTTTCTGTTGGGACAGGCACAGTGCAGTCATCAGCAACTGCACTGTGCACAATTTGTGACAAGTTAGTGAGAAGAGGAAAGGCGGGAACACACCTTGGCAAAAGCTTGGAGAATCACAATCAGTGCATCAAGCGGCATCTGAGGAGATTCCATCCTGCATCCATCCTCCATCATTACTATTAAACTGTCAGCAAGTTGTCATGTGTCCTTAGCGCGTCTGGAAAAGGGGTACAGTGACAGTGGCAGTACTTGGTTTTGAGTTTCATGGTTTTTGGATACAGTTGTGAACCCAGATGTTATTTACCACACACACTGTGCACATTGCAGTTGCTGATGAGACCCACTGTTCCTGCTCTCAAGGGAAAAATATATTATTATAACAACAACCCATGATGATTTTGGAGGAGGGACAGGTAAAGAAGATTTAATGGCCAACTTCTTCTTTTCTCCACATATACTGGAGGCTATTTATTCTGCTGCTACTGCCTCAGACGCATCACTGGAGCCAGTCGTGGCAAGTGGAACCTTTATCATCCATCTTCCATGTTACTGCTATTGTTGATCCCATTCCCTTTCAGCTGCCGAATCATCCTGCTGCTTAAACAACTCAGCAGCAGCAGTACAAACAGCAGTTGCAACTCAGGACTCAGGAGGACATTTGACAGTGACCACTGGCCAACATGACCTGCTGGCATTAGGTCAGTAGGCCATTTTTATTATTATTTTTTATCTCAGGGCTTGTGCTTTAAAGACAAAACAATCAAACAAAAAAAACCCAACATAGCCCTGCAAAAAAAAAAAAAACATTGTGGGGGGGGTTTGTTTCTAATAAGCCTAAGCCCTACAAATCAATGTTTCTTCAGGGCTTGACCCTCTAATAAGTCCTACAGAAGCCTCTAACAACAAATCAAACAAATCATCCTTTACAAAATACTCTATCAAGTCAAGTATCAGTCCACCCCAGTGGCAGCTTATGTCAGGGGGTTCCTGTCTCTATCACTTTTCATACAAATTTCTTATTTTTTTAACTGTCCCCCCAATAGCAGTCAAGAAACCCCCCCAAACAAATTCCCTGTTCAAATGATTCATTCATTCACCAACACAGACACCCTTCTCAGACCCCTTTGCATCATGTCTTATGGTTTTTATTTTATTTACGATTTCTTTTTTATTAAGTGCCCTCCAATCCCAGTAAACAACCCCCAAAAAATTATCCCCTGTTCAACTGATTCTTTCCCCACACCCCACCAACAAAGACAGCCTGATGCCCCTTTTATACTTTGCCTTTGTGAAATTAAATAATATTTATTTTATGTTGTGTGTAACTTCAATGTTCCCATTGATTTCAATGGAATGAGCTAGATGAAAAAAGTAGAAAATCGGCACTTTTCGCAGGAAGTTTTTTGCCAAGCGGAAAGTGCCATTTTTCACTGATTTCAGTTTGAGGAGGAAATTTTCGCCCATCCCTAGTTAGAGGCCCGAGCCCAGAGGAAACATTGATTTGTATGACTGAGTCTTGTTAGAAACAAACCCCCAAAAATTATATATATTTTTTTGTAGGTCTATGTTTTTGATTTTGTTTTAAAGCACAAGCCCTAATAAAAATATAATGCCCTACTGGACTAGTATTGGCCAGTGGTACTGACCATTGTCAAATGCCCTGATGCAGATGCGGAATTTGTGAATACTGTTCTTGATGCTGCTGCTGAGTTGTTTAAGCATCAGGATGATTAGGCAGCTCAAAGAGAATGGGATCAACAACAGCAGTAACAAGGATGATGGAGGTTACACTTTCCTCAACTAGCTCCACTGATGCACCTGAGGTAGTAGCAGCACTAT
Organism: Rhinophrynus dorsalis; assembly: GCA_037306005.1. NCBI lineage: Eukaryota > Metazoa > Chordata > Amphibia > Anura > Rhinophrynidae > Rhinophrynus > Rhinophrynus dorsalis. The sequence continues at coordinate 188,116,791 of CM074723.1, forward strand.
AACTAGCCCCTACCATTTCAGGTACATGAGGAGAAAAGAAAACGTTGGCTAATAATTCTTCTTAACCTGTCCCTCCTCCCAAAATTATGGGTGTGTTGTTAATAGAATATTTCCCTTGAGAGCAGGAAATGTCTCTCATCAGCAACTGCAACGTGCACAGTGTGTGTGTGTGTCTGGTAAATAACGCCTGGCACAACTCTATCCAAACACCATGACACCAGAAAACAAGTACTGCTGCTGTCACTATGCCCCTTGTCCATACCCCGCTAAGGATACATGACAACTTGCTGACAGTTTGCAATGGGTGGACACGAACGGCCACATCCTAACATCACCACAGTGGCTGTCATTTGGCTGGAGAGGTAACGATGAACAGGGTGGACTGGCAGAAGATGTAGTTACCCTAGAGAAACAAGGTGATGGCAAGCTAGTTGTTTCGCTTGTCATCAAACTTCCAGCCTCTGCCTGGGTTGCTCTATTGTTCTTCCTCATTGATTTCTGCCTTACATCTTGTTGCCTTTCTGGAGATTCAGGGTGTACAGCAACAGCGGTGCTTGATTTCTGTGGTGGGTTTTTGGTTTTAACATGTTTGACATAAATATCATAGTGTCTGTGTTTCATGTGTGTTATCAGGGAAATTGTGTCAAGGCGCGTTCCCTCCTTTCCACGTCTCGCTGATTTGTAACAAATTGTGTACAGTGCTGTTGTTGATGACTGCCCTCTTCCTGCCCCAAGAAAAAATTCTGTGTGACTGACTGGGTAGACATAGGCAGCCGTGATCCTTTTTTCTTCCTGGTCTGGCTGTTATCTCTGTGCTAAGTGTGACTGGGGTGTGTGAGTGAAGCAAAGAAGATTTACCCCAAATACCTTAAAATTCTGTGACTGACAAGGAAGACACAGACAGAGGTGATCCAATTTTCTTCATAATATTTCTATTATCTCTGTGCTAGGGGAGTCTGCGGGTGTGAGAAGGGATCATGAAGATTTACTCCAAGTACCCCATAATTCTGTGTAATTTACTGGGAAGACACAGATAGTTATGATTCAAGTTCCTTCCTGATCTGTCTATTATCCCTGTGCTAGGGGAGTCTGGAAGTTTTAGAAAGGAGCAAAGGAGATTTACTCCAAATACCCGATAATTCTGTGTGACTCACTCGGAAGACACAAGCAGCCATGAGCCCAGTTTATTCCTGATTTTGCTATTATCCCTGTGCTAGGCGAATCTGGGAGTGTGAGAAGGGAGTAAAGGAGATTTACTTCAAATACACCAAAACTCGGTGTGACTGACTGGGAAGGCACAGGCAGCCATGATCCAAGTTTCTTTTTGATCTGGCTATTATCTCTATGCTAGGGAAGTCTGGGGGTGTGAGAAAGGAGCAAAGAATATTTACCCCAAACATCTAAAAAATGTAGTGTGACTGTGTAACTGGGAAAATTTAGGCAGCCATGATCCAAGCTTTATCCTGATCTGGCGATTATTTCTGTGTTAGTGGAGTCTGGTGAAATAAACAGTTGAACATGGATTGTGTTTTTTTTGCTTTTTTTTTTTACAGTGATAAGGGTAGGACAGTTATTTAAAAAAACTTTGATAAGTGACAGAGACAGGGGCTTGACTTGAGCTGTGACTTAGGTAGACTGGTATGAGATGAGATAGAGTATTTTGTAAAGGGCAAGATTTCACACAATCAGTTCTATCATTTAATTTACTGTAAAAACACACAGTAGTTGACAAATGTTCAGCAAATGCATAGGGGTAGAGGGAGGGTGTAAGGAGTAGTAGTACTGCAGGGACATGTGAGTAAAATGGTAGTCCACCTAGGTGCCTCCTCACTGAGGTCCATTCTGAAGCACTCTGAAGGCACACTGGCAACAGTAGCAGCAAGCACAGGCAGATGATGTGAACTGATGTTTATAATGCTAGCCAGTTCTGCCTTCTTCATAATTCCCCAGCGGGACAATGCTGAGGTAATGATAATCATGGGTATGTGGACTCATTGACAGCTGGTCTTGCTCACTTTCCCTTTCACCTTAGTGGCAGCATCAGGGTACATACAACTAGTCCCAGCTACTCCACCACCACCATCCTCGCTCTTATTACAACCCCCACCAGTCTCTAGCTGCTCTATGGTGGTGGGAAAGGCTGAGAGTCCCCTCTTGTCAACTTGCCATCTCATCCTCAGAAGGTGGCACACTTGCAGCAGTAGCAGCAGGCACATGCTGCTGATCTGTGCTGCTCACACAGCTACCCAGTTCTGCTTTCTTCATCAATTTCCCCCAGATGCCAGGTATGATGTTGGGGGGACTGTGCATCATTGGGTCTGGGGAATGTAGATTCCCAGTCCTTTTAGCATTAGTGGTGCCACTGCTGATAACTTGCTCCTCCTCCACTGTGTCACTAGCCTCTGGGTCCATCCAGCTTATTTTTTTTTATACTGCTGGTGTTCATAGCACCAGCCAGCACTATGAACCACGCAGTAACCACTTTTTTTAATTTGATTTCAATTTATTTATCTCTTTCTCTCCCTCTGTCTCTCTATCTTTCTCTCTCCCTCTCTCTCTCTCCTTCCAGTCTCCTTTTCACCTAAACTGTACCACACTGCATTGTGGGAAATTATGGGTTTATAGTATACGGGTGGGAAGTTTCACTCCATTGAATAACATAGACGGGAGGTGAAACATCAGAAAATCCATGTGTTTAACTATGGGTGCAATTTCCCATGGGGTGAACCATGTGTTATCTGCTAAATTTCCTGTGGGAAGGAAATGTGACTTTTTACCCATCCCTAGTAATTAAGACTTCAAACTATTTTAGTGCATTTGTTATGTCCATGAAAATATCCTGCTGCTGCTGAGAGGAAAGGCCAACAGGATGCTGAGGAGCAGGCTAGTGAGCCACAGTGGGAATGGGGTCAACAAGTGACTAGGACAGGTTCCACTTGCCAGTGGCAGCAATAGTCCTGGTCCTAGTTGCAGTGCTGATTCTGAGGCAGTAGCAGCAACATCAGGAACATCATCCTCTGCCTGAAACAGTGAAGGGGATTGTGGAGGACAAGAAGAAAGAGGCCATTCTTCTCCACCTGTTCCCTCATCCCAGAAGTCAAGGGTGTAAGACTATTTTTCTCTTGGGGCAGGCACAGTGCAGTCATCATCACCAAAGGCACTGTGCAAAATTTGTGACAAGTCAGTGAGAAAGGGTAAGGAGGGAACACACCTTGGTACAATCTTCCTGATATCACACATGAAACATGGGAAGACAAATGAAGGGGGGGCAAGATAGGGGGAGCCTCTTGTGTTGTATCTTCAAAAGAATGCAAACCTCCACCAAAACACCTGGTGGTATTATACTCACAGGAGTATTTGCTGAGGAATTATATATATAAAACCCACAGCAAACAAAGCTTTAACTCATTAACCTGTACAGACTTCCAAAAGGGCTGCCCCTTCTAAGGTCACGTCTTCCTTCACAGACCAAGAAACAAATTATCAAACAGAAGCACAAAAAAGTGAGCCCAATGGTATAGTTGGTATTCTCCAAAATGTATAATAAAATGTATATATACTCATACTTTTTTTTTGGCTAAATTATCACCTCCAACCTCATATGCATATGGAGATTACAAACCTGTCACCATTCAGGTTTATAGTAGAAACTGCAAATTTGTTCAAAAAATGCATATAAATTTTAATATTGTATTAAAAAATACATCCAAAATTAAAATTACATAAGTATAATAAATGGCCTGCTAACACGTTTCGTGGTGTCCCCAGCCACTTCCTCAAATCCCCTGGCCACACAATAAAATAGGTTATTTTTTATATATACAAACAAACAAACAAACAAACAGAGCAGTGTTATATCCCCAACTTTTAAATATCCCTCTTATCTCCCATTTGACACAAATTCATCACGTGACCTACTTCTTCAACAAATCAGACTTAGACCTTCTTTTCCCATATACTGTGAAAACACAGCATTCATCCCCTCCAACAATATATGGCAATCCCAAATAATCCTATTGAATAATTTGCTAAATTGTGTGTAACGCAGCGACATGCGCAGTATACATTGCTGCTCTTGCTGCAGTCATGCGCAGTAGAGACTGCCCGCACCTCGGCTGATACAGAGGAGCGTCCAGCTCTGTATCAGTTGCAGCACAGGCAGTCTCTACTGCACGTGACTGGCCCGCGACCGGGTGGCAGTGGTGCTGTGGCCCGTATAAAGGGCTGTTCAACTAGTCATACAATAAACAATAACAATAAATAATAATCTGGCTATAACCACAACTGTATACAGTGTACATGTTAAGCTTTAACCCCGAGGGCTCTGGAGAGACCCGGGAAGCCCCGCTAAACAATGCGCTCCGTGTCCCTCTGGAACGCAAAGAGGCACAACATTATCGTTGACTCCACACTTTAATTCCAGAATGATTTTAATAATTTTTCTTTGTTCTATTATACATCAAAATCTCTCTAAAATTCGATATCCCAAACCTTCCATACCATCAGTTATTTACCTAAGATGTATATTTCTTCCTTGCATTTCAGCGTGAAACTCTATTTACTTCCGATTTCTTTCAACCAATCATCATCTACTAGGGGCATTATCAACTTACAATACAATACGATATCCTCCAGCCTTACAGGTTACACCTCCTCCCTATACTTTTGTGCATTTCACTCTGAAACGCAACATCCCATCTCCACATATAATATACTTTTTGCTCCATAAACAAATACACAAATGGAGATATATTGATCTCACGTTCCAAACTTAAACTCGTGCCTCCAATTGTTATCATAAATACTCCTCTCTATACCCCCCAATCTATCTATATTTACTACATAACCCTTGTAAGTAACTATAAGGTGCCCACTAAAATAACTATATAGATCCTGTAATAAAAATAAACCTAAATTTTACATACCTCAGCTATACGTGTACCTTCAATCGCGTTGACAGACTGATATAAACTCATACATAATATACACTATATCTTCCCATTCCTCCCTGTGAGAAAAAAAACCCCTAAACAAGTGGTGTTTCAAAAATTTCATTTAAACCAAATGGAATAAGTTTACCCAACCGATATGTCCAATAAGCTTACCTATTAATCAAAGTCTGCATTCCATTTCCTATACCAATATGAAATATTTCAATGGAGATTAAACTTAATTTGGAGGCATCACTATTGTGCACCTCTCTAAAATGTGGTGAAACACTATGTGCCTCAAACCTTTTCTCTATATTCCTCCTATGTTGTCCAAACCTCATACGTAGATGTTGAGCTGTGCAACCTAGATATTGCATACCGCACTCACAAGATAAAAGATAGACAACATAGGAGGAATTACACTGAATGAAATCTCTGATCTCAGAAGATTCATTAATATGGGAAGATTTGAAACCTTTCGCTGCATGTACAATGTGGGGCAGGTTAAACACCTAACACCCCAGACTCCCTTAATACAGAGGACAAATGTCCTTCCTACAATACTCCTTAAACTAAGCTCCAGATCCAGATCCATTTTCTACTTCCTCTTCTTCTCACAAACACAGAATGGCATGCTGCAGGAAAGTGACACCCCTTTTATACTATGAATGTATGAAAAGAAGGGAAACTTGCCATGTGGTGGGGAGAAATTCAGACTTCCTATTGATTTCAATGCAATGAGCTAGGCAAAAAAGGTGAGAAAAACAGCACTTTTAGCAAAACATTTGCTGACAGTCATTTTTCTCATGTTTCGTTTTTGATGCAGAACCTTTCACCCATCCCTACCCATTATTCCTACCTGCCATGGGATGAACTGGGTGTGTGAATTGATAACTTCTTTTTACCAACTTAATGGTTATGCAAAAAAGTGTCACCATTATATGTGCAATTGAAAATGGTAGATTGTTTCACTTTAGAAAAAAACAGAGTGAATAAAAATGCTAAAAACTTATGAAGACAGAGTTTTTGATGATTTGCTTGCTTGAACAAGGTTTTAATGCAGCTTGGTTAAATAGGTACTTTTAGAGATAATTCAGATTCATAAAAAATTGTATTGACCTGAAAAATTACATTTGGGAGATGATAGATCAGAGAATGAGCTTGATTAAATGTTAATTTAAGGCTGTACAAGGAAAACATTAAATATGAATAAAGTGATAAGAACTTTAAAAATTCAAGCTTTGTGAGCAGTATTACTTGGGAGGATAGATAAATGTCAATATATAGATTTAATTATTATCACAGGGAAAAGGGATCATTCAGTAATATATACAAGTAGACAGAGAAATGATAGGTTGGAAAATATAATATGAAACATATTAATACAATGACTTTTGGAAAAGGAGATAATAATAATAATAATAGTGAATGGTTGGAATTAGCTTTTGTCACCACCTTTAAAGAAATTTTGTCACTGATAAAAATAATTTGTACTGGCCTATCCTATTGAGGGTCAGACTTCTAAAGACTTGCTTTCCAGAACAGGTCAAGGCTGTTTGTAAGAAAAGTACCAATCTAAATTCAGTTTTGGCTCCCACTATGCTAAAGATATTTCAGAAAACGTGCAGTATTACAAGGGAATGAATGGAATAGGTGACAAATGTATGGAAGCGACCATTACCTAAGAAATTGTTATAAGTTTAAAGGTAAAAAATAATTGAAATTTTTATATGAATGTTTTTCCAAATTATGAATTAGTGTGGGTTACCTACATTAGGGGTTGGTGAAATTTCCTGTTGTGTTCTTGCAAGAAATTCCACAAAAAAACATGGTTATCTACTTTTTCCCTTGAAAATCTGCCCTCAACAAACCCCTTAAAATTTTCTCCTTATTTCACCTATTCAAAAATGTTTATTGCTATGTTTTTCAATGGCTCCAAATATTTACTTACGCGTGCTTCACATTTTCTCACCAAAAACATGTTTCCAAAAGTAAAACAGTAAACTAAGCAGTTAGAGAGATAGGGAGGGTGTTAGCTGATTTTCTAGGGATTTAGTGGGTGTAATAAGAGCAGCAGAGGCTTAGACTTCTAGCTAACAGTATGAGCAGCTGTCTAGAAAATAAAATGAGAAGATGGAAGGACCATGATACATCCAAATTTGTAAGCAACGCAGAACTGTGTAGCAGCATGAGCAGCACAGGTCAGCTGTCTGTGCCTGCTACTACTGCTGCCAGTGTGCTTTCTGATACTCAGGAGGAGGAGGAGGAGATGTGGCACGTGTGATTGAAGGAGACCTTAATTCACACTTGCCATCCACAAGCAGTCTCACTACTACCATGCAGCAGCTAGAGAGTGTTGGGAATGAGCTAGGGGGTTATGGTGAAGGTGATGATGAAACTGTAATGAAGCAGCTAGTGGTGGGGCTAGTGACTCTAGGGTCTAGGTGCAGGAAGATGTAGAACGTCTTCATTGTTACCTCCCCCACCAGCTGATAGTGATTCTGTAGATGCAAGGATGTGGCATTCCGTGTCCAACCATTTCACATTGTGTGGTGCTCTGACCACACATGTCAGTGTGGTGGAGTATGATGGCAAACATGGAATGAAGCAGCATCTGAGAAGATTCCATCCCACAGAATAAGCTAAGATGGTGGCAGGGAGGATTCTTCATAATTATTAATTCTGCAAGTTGTCACGTATCCTTAGCAGAGCAGAAGAGGGACATAGTAACAGTGGAGATCTGAATATAGCTCTGTCTCCTGATATAGACACCTCATCCAATAGATCTCCTGCTTAATTCGCCCATCTTCATAGCTTGCGAAAAGACATAGCGGAACAACATTTAGTGGATGTATTAAGAGTCTTAAATCCACAACAAAATGACTATACACATTTCTCCTTTCCCCATAACTCATATAGCAGACTGGACTATATATTTATATCTCAAGGACTTCTCCACTCTGTCTCCAGTGCAAGAATCAAATAAATAACTTGGTCAGATCATTCCCAGGTGTCGATCTCGCTTCCCTTGGACACCTAACTACATGAATGTCGCTCATGGTGACCAAATGACACCCTCCTTAAGGACCCTAAAGATAGGGACTTGATCAAAACGGCTATTGAGGAATATTTTTTGTTCAATGCTTCTGATGGGCCCTCTAGCCTTACTGTTTTGGAAGCCCACAAATGTGTGGTTAGAGGCCAATTCATTAAACTGAGCTCCATTAAGCAATAAGCAGAGAGCTAAGAGGAAACACATCAATCACCTCTTCGACACTATCAAATATTTAGAACTCTGCCATAAATCTTCTCTCCTACCCAAAGATAGAGATGAGCTTCAACAGGTTAGGGAGGAACTTTCCTCCGTTCTTCGCACATCTGTCTTAAAATCCTTTATGTGGACGAAATATAAAACCTATAACTCTGGGGACAAATGTGGAAAGACCCTACTGAGACTCATCCAGATCAAACGGAGGGTGACTTTGGTGCGAAAATTGCTAATCCTTGTGGTCAGGTGATTTCCTCTTACCCTCAGATTGCTGAAGCCTTTAAAACATACTATGAAACACTCTGTAATCTGCCTCCTCCTCCCTATCCTGATGCATCCTCCCATATTGGGGATATCAGGGCATTCCTCTCTCGGGCTAACCTTCCTCATTTGTCCCCAGAATCTAGTAGAAAGTTAGATCTTCCTATCTCCACAGAGGAGCTAGACTTGGCCATTAACTCTATCGCTTCTGGGAAGAGCCCGGGTCCAGATGGATTCTCTCTAAACCATTACAAATCCTTCAGGTCTTCTCTTTCTCCTTTTTTGCTTTGTTCTTTTAACATTATAATGCAGGGGGTGCCATTTCCTAAAAAATATTTAGTAGCCCACATTGTTGTGTTGCCTAAGCCTAACAAAGATCCTCAACTTTGCTCCAGCTATTGCCCCAAAACACTGCAAAAACACTGGCGAATCATCTTAGACCCTTTATTCCTGCCCTCATACATCCTGACCAGAATGGCTTCATGCCAGGCAGAGAAACTAGACATAATACATTGACTGCCGTTTCTCTTGCTCACCACTCCATCTCGCATACCATTCCATCGCTTTTTCTCACTACCAACGCTGAAAAAGCATTTGACTGAGTTGACTGGTCATTTTTAAAAGAAACACTCTTGAACACCGGTCTCGGTCCAGCAATGATGCATGGTATAATGGCCCTCTACACGGATCCTACCGCTAAGGTTGTGGTAAATGGCACTTTCTATGATTCTTTGTATATACGTAATGATACGAGACAGGGGTTCCATTGTCGTCGCTTCTCTTTATTCTCTCCTTGGAGCTGCTTCTCTCGGTGATTTGTACAGATGCGGATGTCTTGGGCATACGGACCGGTGCTTATGAATTTAAAATCTCCGCATACACAGACAATACCCTTTTCTTATTTACTGAACCCATGTCCTCCCTACCACGTCTTATTCATCATCTGTCAATATATTCTACCTTGTCCCAAGCGAAAATTAACTATTCTAAATCTGAGATCTTAAATCTACACCTAGACAGAGGCTCTGTAACGGCTCTGGTCTCCTTCCCATATACCTTATCTATCTCAGCATCTCCCTCTCGTTGAATTGGAAATCTATAAATGAAGATAATCTGTCTCCTCTGATCTGGTCTCGGTGGTTATTGAAAGTTGAGGAACTTTATTCCATGGAACGTCTCCACTCGATCACAACTGATACTTACTCCACATTCCCATTGAAGTGGCAGTGGTGGATGATCCACAAATCTTCAACCTCGCACCCTTCACAAAGTGGGATGACACCTCCAGTGTTCTATAGATGAGGACTACTATCCTCCCTTTCTCAGCTTTCTTCCTCCTGGTCCTTGGGTTAGCCCAGAGAGAGTATTCTCCCCTTCCCCTCGTTGTTTTTTTTTCTCCTCTCCTCCTCTTTCTCCTCCTTTCTCATTTCCCCTCCCTTGAAATTGTTGTTGCTCAGAATCATAATTCTATTTGCACTGATGTTCCTGCTCAGTGTACCGAACCGGCCTGGCTGACGTTTCTGTTCTGTGCCTCCAGTCCGGTGCACTACCGCATCCGGTAGAGAGTATGTCCTGTGCGCTGTCTTGAGCGTGCTGGCCCAGTTGTTGCCTTGAGTACTGCATTACCGTTCCGTGACTGCGACCCATTTGTGCCTCGCTGCCTCCTTACCCAGGGCTGACGTTGATCTCGATTGCTCATTATACGTTTGGCTTGTTATTGTCACCAATGTGCTTTGTCTCCTGGGCGCCGCAGTTAGTCTCCACTCTTGTCAATCGCCAACATGCCAAGCGCCCGCTACCAGGGCCATCCGGTACTCACCCGGGTAGGAGCTATTCTTTGGCACATTATACGCTGGCTAGCCACTACTCCATTATTGAGGTTGGTCTCCGGGGCGCCTCAGTCAGCTCTGTCACCTGGCAGTTGCCATCGAGCCTAGCGTTATTACATCTATTGTCCGTTACCGTTACCCTGGGTCACAGTCTGTGTGTATTCCTGGGCATTCCGTTGTTCCTCCGGTTGCAGTACTACTGGTAGTCGTGATCTATCTGGGCCTCGCTCACCCTTTCTGGGCCTAGTCGCTATTTTGGCACTCATCCACAGATAGTGCTTCTTGGGCCTCGCTATTAGGGCCTCCCAGTCTCCTGGCCCAATAGCATTTACCATCAGTGTCTGACTATATCACACAAACTGTTCCTGACCTGTGTCAGTATATGTATTGTTCTCTGATATATGTATACTGGACCCATGTGGGTTAATGTTATTTAGTAACCTGTCCTGTGTCAGTACTGTTCACTAACTACTGCTGGACCCGCGAGGGTTACTTTATTCTGTCTGATTTCAATAAAACTATGTTTTACCAAATTGCCTGCCTCTGAAAACCGTTACAAGGAGTGAGCACAAAATCGAGTAACGCCCAAAAGTAATGGAGACCAGATCAACTTGAGGACTGCCGTAGCAGTAACGGAGACTGAGCAACTTGGGCACTGCTATAGCAGTAACGGAGACTGAGCAACTTGGGCACTGCTGTAGCAGTAATGGAGACTGCGCAACTTGGGCACTGCCGTAGCAGTAACGAAGACTGAGCAACTTGCCCTGGGAGGCACCCAACCGTGGACTGCACAGGAGAGAGGACGCACAGAAATGTTGCCTGGGCGACACTGAGGCAATGGAGACCAGACTGAAGCGAACTGTCCGGAGACAGCGAGGATCCTGATACCACCCCAACCGGAGATCGGATAAGGCGTGCAGGAGAGGAACGCAACCACAGTAGCCCAGCCAGAGCAGAAACATCAGCCAGGCCCGGGTCGGTACACGAAGCAGGAACGGCAGCCAATCCAAGTTGGTACATGGAGCAGGAATGAGATGCAGGATAGTCAGACAGTCCGGGTTGGTACATGGGCAGGAACAAGATGCAGAGTCGTCAGGCAGGCTGGGTTGGCACACTGAGATCATGCGAATAACAGGAACAAGAGCTGGTACTGAAACACCATGAAAGGGCACTGGAGAAGTGCCAGAACCCAGCATTTAAGGACAAATGCTGGGCGGGACAATAACAGTGCAGCCAATAGCATAAGCAGGAGTGGAAACTGACAGAATGTCGCCAAATAGCACGGGTACTGTGATAACTTACCCTACACATTCACGTGGGGTGTCTCTTCTCATAAGTCAATCACTTACCTTTGAGTTTGTCAACCTGAAAATGGACATACAGAGTGGATATATCTTCTTGACATGTACAATACTTCATAACCCAGTTGATCAGTTAAACTTCTATGTGCTGTCGCCCCTTCTCACCAGAGGTGCTTCAGGATGTTTTGACTAACTTGGCAGACAGGATTGATTACATGGTGATATCTATGGGTGAGTTCAATGCATATTTGGATTCCACTGTAGATAGATTGGTTCTAACTCCATCTGATACAAATGCGACTTCTAATAGATTTAGGGGATGGGTGGAAGATATGGGGTTCATAGATGTTTGGAGGGTGAAGTACCCGACCACAAAGGGTTACTCTTCTGCTCACAAATCTTTATCCCGATAGACTGTGCCTTGGTAGATCAAACAAAATGGGCCACAGTCAAAGATATCTGCTTCTTACCAAAAGTTGCTTCTGACCACTTACCCATCCTGCTTACCATTTGCAGGGCATCTTGTAAACAGAGATGGCCCTGGTAACTTAATTTTCATTTGTTGAAAATGGACAGGGTGGTGGAGGGTCATAGAACAGACTTGAATGTATACTTTGAACTTAACACTAGTGATGAGCGAGCACCCCAATGCTCGGATGTTCGGGTGCTCTGACCGAGCACCCCCTGAGGCTCGAGTGCTCGGCCGAACACCCGAGCCCCATTGAAGTCAATGGGAGGACTCGAGCATTACACCAGGCACCCCCTGCTCTGATGAGGGGAGGGTGCCTGGTCCATAGGAAAAGGGCAGAAAAAGATGGAAACACTACAGAAATGGTTCAGGGACAGCATAGGGAGGATGTCTGGATGCACCTTGGACTCCAACATCGCTGCTGGGAACGATCTTTCGCCCGTAGTACGCCATTTTTACAGACTGACCGTAAAACACACAAAAAGGAAAATAAAAACGACTTTAGGCGAAAAATTGTTACCAAACAGTATTTGCTGTATATTTACTTGTATATCATCTGCAAATTCTCCCAAAAATTTCATCGATTTTCTGAAGTGAGGCCATGATTAAGAGGGAAACGTGCGCAGAGGCAAATTATCCCAAAAATTTCCTTGATTTTCAGAACTGAGGCCATGATTAAGAGGGAAACGTGCGCAGAGGCAAATTCTCCCAAAAATTTCCTTGATTTTCAGAACTGAGGCCATGATTAAGAGGGAAACGTGCGCTGAGCTGACCATCTAAAACATTATGGGTGAGGGTCTGCTGCAGAGCTGACCATCCTAAACATTATATGCGAAGGCCCGCTAGTGAGCTGACGCTATAAAACATTATATGAGAGGGCCCGCTAGAGAGCTGACCCAATAAAACATTATATGAGAAGGCCCGCTGGTGAGCTGACCTATATAAAAATTGGCAAACAGGGCCCGCTGGTGAGCTGGCCCTATATAAAAATTATATCACAGGGCCCGCTGGTGAGCTGGCCCTATATAAAAATTATATCCCAGGGCACGCTGGTGAGCTGGCCCTATATAAAAATTATATCCCAGGGCATATGGAAGAGGAGGAGGAGGATGAGAACATTAAGAGTCAACCATATACCCGTTTTTGGGGTGGAAGGGGTGAATGGGAATACAGAGTATTCCCATCATTGTAAATAACATATATAAAGTGACTTTATGTTCCCCCGGGGCTTTCCTCCAGTGGAGTGGAGAAGTCAGGGGAAATCCAGGCCTTGTTCATTTTTATAAGTGTCAACCTATCAGCATTGTCGGTGGAAAGGCGGATACGCTTATCTGTTATGATGCCACCAGCAGCACTAAATACCCGCTCAGACAGAACGCTGGCGGCAGGGCAGGCCAGCACCTCCAAGGCGTAGAGTGCCAGTTCATACCACGTGTCCAGCTTGGACACCCAGTAGTTGTAAGGCACAGAGGGATCATTGAGGACGCTGACACGGTCTGCTACGTACTCCTTCACCATCTTCCAAAACTTTTCCCTCCTTGTGACACTAGGCTGCGCATCAGGGTGAGGGTGCTGGCGGGGTGTCATGAAGGTGTCCCACGCCTTGGAGAGTGTTGCCCTGCCTTTCTCGGAACTGCTGTGTGCTCCCCTTTTCTCCCCTTCTCGGTTGGCCAAGGTAGCACGTACTCTGCCGCCAGCGTTGTCAGATGGAAAATTTTGGAGCAATTTTTCAACAAGAACCTTCTGGTATTGCACCATTTTGCTTGTCCTCTCCACCGGAGGAATGAGAGATGAGAAATTCTCTTTGTAGCGGGGGTCCAGAAGGGTGAACACCCAGTAATCCGTGTTGTCTAAAATGCGTACAACGCGTGGGTCACGGGAAAGGCAGCCTAACATAAAGTCAGCCATGTGTGCCAGAGTACCAACAGTCAAGATTTCGCTGTCCTCACCAGGAGGCTGACTCTCAATATCCTCATCCTCTTCCTCCTCTTCTGCCCACCCACGCTGAAGAGATGGAACTAAAGTTCCATGGCTACCCTCTGTAGCGGAGGCAACCGTGTCTTCCTCCTCCTCCTCCTCCTCCTCCTCCTCCTCCGCCTCCTCCAATTGTCGCTGAGAAGACGAAGTGAGGGTGCTCTGGCTATCACCTTGTGTAAGCTCTTCCTCCCCCATTTCCACCTCTTCCACATGCAAAGCGTCGGTTTTAATTGTGAGCAGCGAGCGTTTCAGTAGACACAGAAGTGGGATGGTTACACTGATAATAGCGTTATCGCCGCTCACCATCTGTGTCGATTCCTCAAAATTGCGTAAAACCTCGCAGAGGTCTGACATCCATTCCCACTCCTCACTTCTGATTACAGGAAGTTGAACGGAGAGGCGACGACCGTGTAACAGCTGGTACTCCACTACTGCCCTCTGCTGCTCACAAAGCCGGGCCAACATGTGGAAGGTGGAGTTCCAGCGCGTGCTCACGTCACACAGCAGCCGGTGAGCTGGCAATTGTAAGCGCTGCTGCAGCTTCAACAGGCCGGCCGAAGCTGTAGATGACTTACGGAAATGTGCACACACGCGGCGCACCTTGGTCAAGAGATCATGCACATTGGGGTAGGTTTTTAGAAATCGCTGCACCACTAAATTAAATACATGCGCTAGGCATGGTACGTGTGTGAGCTTGCCGAGCTCCAAAGCCGCCACCAAGTTACGCCCATTATCACACACAACCATGCCTGCTTGCAGGTTGAGTGGCGAGAGCCACTGCTCGGTCTGGTGACTAATCCCCTGCAACAGCTCTGAGGCCGTGTGCTGTTTGTCCCCAAGGCAGATCAGCTTCAGCACGGCCTGTTGACGCTTCCCCACTGCAGTGCTACACTGCTTCCAGCTACTGGCTGATGGGGGAGTGGCGGTGTGTGTAGAGAATTCGGAGGTGGAAACGGAGGAGGAGGAGCCAATAACGTAGGTGCTGGTGGAAACCCTGATGGAGGTAGGGCCCGCAATCCTCGGCGTGGGTAGCACCCGTGCCATCCCAGGGTCCGAGTCGCTCCCAGCCTCCACGACATTCACCCAGTGTGCCGTCAGGGAAATGTAGCGTCCCTGGCCACAAGCACTTGTCCATGTGTCAGTCGTTAAGTGGACCTTCCCAGTAACTGCGTTGGTCAGGGCACGGGTGATGTTACGGGACACATGGTGGTGTAATGCGGGGATGGCACACCGGGAAAAGTAGTGGCGGCTGGGGACCGCGTACCGAGGGACAGCTGCTGCCATCAGGCTGCGGAAGGACTCAGTGTCCACAAGCCTAAATGGCAGCATTTCGATGGCCAGTAATTTTGAAAGGTGTGAGGTTAGTGCTATGGCCTGTGGGTGGGTGGCTGGGTATTTTCTCTTGCGCTCAAATGCCTGGGGTAACGACATTTGGACGCTGTGCTGGGACAGGGAAGTGGATGTGGTCGCTGATGGTGCTTCAGATGCTACAGGTGCAGGGCGGGAGGTATGCGGGCCTGCGCCTTCGACAGGCGATTGGCCGGCACCGAAAACAGGGGAAGAGGAGGCAGTGGTGTGGCCTGCAGACACAGATGGGCGATCCAGGCGTTCCTCCCACTTACTACGGTGCTTGGATGCCATGTGTCGGATCATGCTGGTGGTGGTGAGGTTTCTAGTGTTCATGCCTCGGCTCATTCTGGTGTGGCACAGGTTGCAAACTACAAATCTTTTGTCGTCCGCACTTTCCTTAAAAAAACGCCATACCGCGGAACACCTACCCCTTGGCAAGGTAGATTTACGCAAGGGGGTGCTCCGTGGAACATTTGCGGGCCGGTTTGGTGCGGTCCGCCTTCTTTCTGTAGCCACACCACTGCCTCTTCCAGCCTGTTGCGGTGCTGCAGATGGCTCACCCTCAGGACTGCTGTCATCGCTCGGCTCTACACCTTCCCAGGTGGGGTCAGTCACCTCATCGTCCACCAAGTCCTCCTCCACTTCCTCACTCTGATCATCCTCCTCAAGTCTTGATCCCACCACATACTCGGTCATTGACAACTGTATAACATTCTCCTCAACAAGGTCTTGAGAAGGAAATAGTGGTTGATTTAATGGCAACTGTGTCTCATCATCATCATCATCATCCACTACTTCCTTTGACCTTAAATGCCGTTCACATCTGTCATCTTCTTGTGATTGGGTAGCCTCTAGAGGTTGTGAATCAGGGCACAAGATGTCATGTTCCTCTGCAAGCGTGCTTGGAGAGAGGGTCAAATGAAGGATTGGTGATGAGACGAGCTCATCACTATATCCCAGTGTGGGATCACTTCTTTGACCAGACCGTGTATGGTGGGAGGAAGGATGATCAGAGTGAGGATTATATTGACCAGACTCTTGGCTACTGAGAGTGGACTTGGTGGAAGACAGGGTGGTGCTTAACCGACTGGAAGCAGTATCAGCTGTCATCCAACCGACCACCTGTTCGCACTGGTCGGACCTCGAGAGTGATGTCCTGCGACGCCCTGTGAAATCAGACATGAAGCTAGGTATGGTGGATGTCTTTCTTTCTTGTGCTCTGGCACCAGGCACAGTTTCTCCGCGTCCTGACCCGCGCCCTGAACTTTCAGGATCACGTCCACTTCCCCGTCCCTTTTTACCCGCCTTCTTCATCTTACACGATATATATGACTTTAATATATATGAGTTTGAAAACTTAACAGTATTTCTTACTATTCTGCAACTCTGCAGAGTACACAGAATAGGCTGCTAAACGGCGGTGAAACACACTGAATGGAATATGTGACTTTAATATTTGAGTTTGAAAACTTAACAGTATTTCTTACTATTCTGCAACTGTTCAGAGTACACAGAATAGGCTGCTAAACGGCGGTGATACACACTGAATGGAATATGTGACTTTAATATTTGAGTTTGAAAACTTAACAGTATTTCTTATTATTCTGCAACTGTGCAGAGTACACAGAATAGGCTGCTAAACTGCGGTGAAACACACTGAATGGAATATGTGACTTTAATATTTGAGTTTGAAAACTTAACAGTATTTCTTACTATTCTGCAACTCTGCAGAGTACACAGAATAGGCTGTTAAACGGCGTTGAAACACACTGAATGGAATATGTGACTTTAATATTTGAGTTTGAAAACTTAACAGTATTTCTTATAATTCTGGAACTGTACAGAGTACACAGAATAGGCTGTTAAACGGCGGTGAAAGACACTGAATGGAATATGTGACTTTAATATTTGAGTTTGAAAACTTAACAGTATTTCTTATAATTCTGGAACTGTACAGAGTACACAGAATAGGCTGTTAAACGGCGGTGAAAGACACTGAATGGAATATGTGACTTTAATATTTGAGTTAGAAAAATTAACAGTATTTCTTACTATTCTGCAACTCTGCAGAGTACACAGAATAGGCTGTTAAACGGCGTTGAAACACACTGAATGGAATATGTGACTTTAATATTTGAGTTTGAAAACTTAACAGTATTTCTTATAATTCTGGAACTGTACAGAGTACACAGAATAGGCTGTTAAACGGCGGTGAAAGACACTGAATGGAATATGTGACTTTAATATTTGAGTTTGAAAACTTAACAGTATTTCTTATAATTCTGCAACTGTACAGAGTACACAGAATAGGCTGTTAAACGGCGGTGAAAGACACTGAATGGAATATGTGACTTTAATATTTGAGTTTGAAAAATTAACAGTATTTCTTACTATTCTGCAACTCTGCACAGTACACAGAATAGGCTGTTAAACGGCGTTGAAACACACTGAATGGAATATGTGACTTTAATATTTGAGTTTGAAAACTTAACAGTATTTCTTATAATTCTGGAACTGTACAGAGTACACAGAATAGGCTGTTAAACGGCGGTGAAAGACACTGAATGGAATATGTGACTTTAATATTTGAGTTTGAAAACTTAACAGTATTTCTTATAATTCTGGAACTGTACAGAGTACACAGAATAGGCTGTTAAACGGCGGTGAAAGACACTGAATGGAATATGTGACTTTAATATTTGAGTTTGAAAAATTAACAGTATTTCTTACTATTCTGCAACTCTGCAGAGTACACAGAATAGGCTGTTAAACGGCGTTGAAACACACTGAATGGAATATGTGACTTTAATATTTGAGTTTGAAAACTTAACAGTATTTCTTATAATTCTGGAACTGTACAGAGTACACAGAATAGGCTGTTAAACGGCGGTGAAAGACACTGAATGGAATATGTGACTTTAATATTTGAGTTTGAAAACTTAACAGTATTTCTTATAATTCTGCAACTGTACAGAGTACACAGAATAGGCTGTTAAACGGCGGTGAAAGACACTGAATGGAATATGTGACTTTAATATTTGAGTTTGAAAAATTAACAGTATTTCTTACTATTCTGCAACTCTGCACAGTACACAGAATAGGCTGTTAAACGGCGTTGAAACACACTGAATGGAATATGTGACTTTAATATTTGAGTTTGAAAACTTAACAGTATTTCTTATAATTCTGCAACTGTACAGAGTACACAGAATAGGCTGTTAAACGGCGGTGAAAGACACTGAATGGAATATGTGACTTTGATATTTGAGTTTGAAAAATTAACAGTATTTCTTACTATTCTGCAACTCTGTAGAGTACACAGAATAGGCTGTTAAACGGCGTTGAAGCACACTGAATGGAATATGTGACTTTGATATTTTAGTTTGAAGACTTAACAGTATTTCTTCCTATTCTGCAACTCTGCACAGTACACAGAATGTGCTGCTACACTGCGGCGAAGCACACTGAATGGAATATGTGACTTTGATATTTGAGTTTGAAGACTTAACAGTATTTCTTCCTATTCTGCAACTCTGCACAGTACACAGAATGTGCTGCTACACTGCGGCGAAGCACACTGAATGGAATATGTGACTTTGATATTTGAGTTTGAAGACTTAACAGTATTTCTTCCTATTCTGCAACTCTGCACAGTACACAGAATGTGCTGCTAAACTGCGGCGAAGCACACTGAATGGAATATGTGACTTTGATATTTTAGTTTGAAGACTTAACAGTATTTCTTCCTATTCTGCAACTCTGCACAGTACACAGAATGTGCTGCTAAACTGCGGCGAAGCACACTGAATGGAATATGTGACTTTGATATTTTAGTTTGAAGACTTAACAGTATTTCTTCCTATTCTGCAACTCTGCACACTACACAGAATGTGCTGCTAAACTGCGGCGAAGCACACTGAATGGAATATGTGACTTTGATATTTTAGTTTGAAGACTTAACAGTATTTCTTCCTATTCTGCAACTCTGCACACTACACAGAATGTGCTGCTAAACTGCGGCGAAGCACACTGAATGGAATATGTGACTTTGATATTTTAGTTTCAAGACTTAACAGTATTTCTTCCTATTCTGCAACTCTGCACACTACACAGAATGTGCTGCTAAACTGCGGCGAAGCACACTGAATGGAATATGTGACTTTGATATTTTAGTTTGAAGACTTAACAGTATTTCTTCCTATTCTGCAACTCTGCACAGTACACAGAATGTGCTGCTAAACTGCGGCGAAGCACACTGAATGGAATATGTGACTTTGATATTTTAGTTTGAAGACTTAACAGTATTTCTTCCTATTCTGCAACTCTGCACAGTACTCAGAATGTGCTGCTAAACTGCGGCGACGCACACTGAATGGAATACGTGACTTTGATATTTTAGTTTGAAGACTTAACAGAATGTGCTCTAATCTGCAACTTTGCACACTAAACAGAATGTGCTCTAATCTGCAACTTTGCACACTAAACAGAATGTGCTCTAATCTGCAACTTTGCACACTAAACAGAATGTGCTCTAATCTGCAACTGTGCACACTAAACAGAATGTGCTCTAATCTGCAACTTTGCACACTAAACAGAATATATATATTTTTTTTTTTTTTTTTTGTTTTTTTCCCCCCACACCAAATAACCTGCTGCCCCCACACACAGTAGTCCTAAAAAGGACTTTTGGTTCTTTTTTTTTCACAATTTTTGTTTTTTTCCTCCCTACACTGCCTTTCCCTTCCTATCCTCAGCTCTCCCTGGCTCAGACTGAGCCGAACTCGCTGGTCAGGTGCTATACAGCACCTGACCACGGGTTCTGGCCAGCCAATCAGTGTAATGCCAGCAGCCAACATGGCTGCTGGCATTACACCGATGTCAGAGCCTCCCTGCACGTTTATTGGCTGCGCAGCAGCCGCAAAACGTGCGGGGAGGAGACCCGAACATGGCGGGCGAGCACATGCGGTACTCGTACGAGTACCGCCATGTGCCGAGCAGAGCGATGCTCGAGCCGATCCGAGCATCGGCCGAGCATGCTCGCTCAACACTACTTAACACCATTACCACAGCTGACTATATAATGTGAGAGGTGGCTAAACTGGTAGGCAGTGGGTCTCTTATCTCATACATTACCACATATAGACATGAGAGGGTAAGGATATGGAGTCACTGGAGGAAAGGGTGAATCAGACAGAGGGTGAATTTATATCCACATTATCTGTATTATGATGGCTTCCTCCAAACATCCATGAAGTTGAAGGCCAAGGCACTCAAAATATCTGCAGTCAATGTGTTCCATAGGCATCAAAATATAATATAATAGCTAATCTTGTTAAAAGTTCTAGATGGACCTCCAACTGACTGAGTTCCTAGAAAGGAGTCAAAAACTTCACAAAAACAATCCCAAAGTACTCCTGTGGAATGGCAAGGTTGCCAAGATGTTGGCAATTGACATGTAGCAGTGTCCATTTGTAGAAAACCAAGGTTTCAGAGAACTGATGTCATGTGTAGCTCCAAGCTGGAATATCCCAAGCCGCAGTTATTTTTCCAGGATGGCTGTGTGAGAATTGTACAAGCAAGTGGTTAGTGTGGTGAGAAAAGGGATGAAAAGTGTGTGTGGCAAGAAAATCCACCTGACAACAGATATGTGGACAAGTGGGCAGAGCACAGACTATATGACTGTGACTGCTCACTGGGTTTCCCTCCCAGCACCAACAGTGGACAACACTAGGTTACAGCATAAGGTGAAAGCCAGTAATTGTGCTTCTGGTTGTGTGATTAAAACATGGCAGCAGCAGCAGCAGAATAGCCTATACCATCGTCACACTTCCTTGTGCATGCAGAGTTTTGGGAGACAGTCCCATAAAGCTGTATATGTTTTAAGCAAGCTAGAGCAGGTGATAGAAGAATGGCTTGTAACCCGTTCCTTAAAAGCTGGTTTTGCATCTGCTGATAATGGCTCCAACATAATCGCTGCTTTGAGAATATGTGGTATGGTGCATGTACCCTGATTTGCACATGTGCTAAATTTACTTGTGACCAGATTTCTGTCAGAATCCAAAACCCTCAAAGAGATGCTTACTATTGCCCGCAAAATCTGTGCCCATTTTAGTCGTTCCTACAGTGCACGCAACACTCTATATTCCATACAAGAGCATAACAACCTGCCCCATCACAAGCTGAGAATGGATGTCCCTACCAGGTGGATTTCCACCATGTACATGCTAGAGCATTTGTACGAGGAACATAAGGCCATTAACGAGTACATCATGCAAAACTGGAAGGCTTTGGAGGGAGCCTCTTTGTCACCTGGCCAATGGCAACTAATGTGCGATGTATGTGAGCTGCTGAAACCCTTTGAGGAGTTAACCATGCTGGTGAGTTGCATTGGGGCAGGAATTAGTGAAATTCTATCACTGATATTTTTATTGCAGAAAAAAATGAGGAGCATGGCTGAGGAACCTTACCATAATGACAACACTGACATGCACCAGCAGGTAAAGGAGTGTGCGTTGAATAAAATCCTTGCATAGTGTTCATTAAAAGCAATGAGAAATACATTCTTGTCATTTTGAAGGACCCTGCTTTAAACATAAAATTTCAGAATTACTGCCAAAGGGCCATCAGCAGTTTGTCGCAACAAGGAGTCAGGACGATCAGCAGCAACTTTTTGAGGAATCGGATTCTGTCAAGTAATATCGAGAAATGCTTATTGATCGAGTGGAGGGTTGCATTGTCGAGGATGAGAGGGAGAAAGTGAGGGCACAACAAACATCTAGGCACTATAATGAAAAGGAAGGCAGCAAAGCATTTCAACTAGCAGAAGCAGCTACATCATCAACCAGAATATCCCATTCGGTACACAGGGCAATTCATCATGTGTCTCAGCAGGGGTGGCAAAACCCAACATTGGTAGTGGTGGTGGTGGTGGTTGCAGCAGCACATCTCTTTGGGACTTGCTCCCTGATTATGGGTTGCTAACTTGCACACAAGAACACTGTGTATCTCCTAGAAGTGGTACCACTGCGTGTGAGATTGTTTCTGCATTTTTGCAGGATAGCTACGTTTTAGGCAGAAGCAATGACCCCATGGAATACAGGAAAACAAAGCAGTGTGTGTGTGGCCAACATTGACACGTACTGCAGTGGAAACCCTTAGTTGAGTCTGAGAGGGTTTTCATTGCGGCTGGTTATATTGTTAATGACCGCAGGACACGGCTATCAAGCAGCAATGTTGGGAGTCTAACATTCTTAAAAATGAATCAACATCTCATACCATCTGAGTATTAGGTAGCAGAAACTACACATGACATACAAATATATTAACAACAGCACAGATGAGGAGCTGGAGGAATGATGTGAAGAAGGGTTTCAAGTTTCAACCATCTACCCCACTTGGGACCACTGCTATGACTGATAAGTAATGTGTGTCAATAACCTGAGAAGGAGGCTAGCGTATGACAATGGTAAAAACAATATACATACACAAATCACACAATACCAGTTCCCAACCACCACCACCACTACCACACACATCTACCACATTGTAGGTTTTACTTTATATTTTTTTAATACTTGACATCATCACGAATATGTTGGGGACCGATCTACACCAAATTTCTGGGAAGCTGATCCCTTGCATCATACTTTAACCATTTGGCTGAGGATAAAAACCTGTGCTATGGCCCATGGAGGAAGGGGAATGTAGATGTATAGATAGTTCTTTAGATTAGATGGTAGCTGCCAGGTGAAGTATTTTTGCCCTGGTAGACTACCGTGATAAGAGGAGGTTGTTTGGGTTTGGGTGGTAAGGTTGTTTATGTTTATTAACCCTTTGAGTGCCAGAGGGGTACGCAAAGCATTGCTTTGCAATGTGTTACGTACTCCTCTGGCACTCAAAGGGTTAAATGATAAAAAGTGACTGGCAGTAGTAGGGATTGATTTTCAATTCATATTCATATCCTTGCCATACATGCTTTTAGGTCAATAATAAAAATATATTTAAAAAGAAAATCAGTAATTTTGCTAGTGTTCTATACTTTATTATTTTATAACTGTATTTGCATTATAGAAATTTGGAAGGGACTAAAATGTTTTACCCTTTGAGGACCAGAGCGGTGAGCAAAGCATTGCAAGATATTTTTAGTTATATGAACCTTCATATCTACTTTGTAACATTTTCCTAATTAACTCAGGTGTTTGTACTTTTCCTGTATGGAAAAAAATTCCTGATATGTTTATAGCTGTTTTTAAGAAAGCTAATTGTAGAAATTGAATTAAATGCTAAAATGTTAACTTCTTAACACTTAGAATTTAAGAATGTTAAGAGTCCAATACTTTATTGCCATAATATGATTTTATAGCTATAGTCTTCTAAAAATAACAATCTCAAATTTAACATCAATTTAACTAAAGTTCCCAATGCTGGATTCTGGCAAATAGTTTTCAGACTGTTGTATATTTTCTAAGGTCACTATATGTGTTAGTCAGGTCTTATCCCAGGCAGACCAATTATTTTAGAAAGATACAAGCGAGAATACAACTGATATTTAAGATATATGCTATAGCATATGACTTGTGGGAAAGGTCAGTGCGTGTGACTGAGGACAGCATTGTCAAAATATAAAGTTGCTGAAACACTAGGTAAAACATTTTTATATTTTATATATATATATATATATATATATATATATATATATATATGAGATGAATAAATTCTGTGGAATAGGTTGGATACCATTTGAGGGCTTAAAAGCACTGTTTAACAAAATCTTAATGTTTATTTGTTAATTATGCTGCTGTTGCCCCATAATTGCTCCATTTATCATCATTATACATGAGCCTAAATGTGTACTTTGCTTTACATTTCATTCATTTATTCACAAGCCATAGGCAATTCCACTCACTTAACAATCAGAGAATCTGTAAAAGAAATATATTTAATTTGTTGAAATAATTTTGACCTTACAGAAATAATTGCCAGTTATAATTTTAATGTATGTTGGATACAAGGGGCATTGGCTTCAAATGCATTGCATTTGATCCCTTTATTGAGAGATAAAGGGTTCATTCTCCTTTGATACGGCTTAATTATACTATTATTGCTTCAGTTTTTCAAACTTTTGATTTCTGCAAACATGCTTCTTCCTGGCTTTCCTCCATCTCTCACAGCATTCATTTTATGTTTCTTCTGGCAACAAATTTTCCTCAACAGTCCCATTGTCAGTACAGGTGCCTCAAGGATCTGTTCTGGGTTCTCTGCTTTTCTCCTTGTATACTTTTTCATTGGGTAAACTTATTAATTAATTTGTCATAATGATACTCAAATTTACTGTACATGACCGCAAATTCAACTGTAGATCTTGTCCATTTTCTCCTTGATAGCCTAAGATGAATTAGTCAAAAACCAAGCTTAATTTTTCCTCCCATATCTGGCCTAACAACCCATTTCACCGAAACAATTGATTGGATTGATATTCATCCAGTTGACTCAGTATGCTTCCTAGGCATCGTATTTGATTTGTCATTTTCCTTCTCCACTCACATGAAATTTTTGGTTAGAACCTGTCACTTCTTCCTTCATAAAATTGCTAAAATCTACCCGTTTGTCTCCTATGAAACTACTACAACTCTAGCGCATTCCCTTATTCTTACTTGTTTAGACTATTGTAACCTACTACTAAGTGGCGTACCTGTAGAGGTGGGTGAAAGGTCCCTTTGTATTTCCGTCAAAAAATCAGCAAAAACCCATGTGGTTTTTCACCTTTTTTGTGGGAACATCCACTTTAAATAAAGATATTAAAATTTTTGCTGTTTCACTATTTTTTTTCAATGGCCGAACTGAGGCAGGAGAGGTTCAAAGTGCCTGCTATCACTATGAGCAAGTTTAGTAACAATAAAAGGAGGCTCTAGAAGGACCGTTATTCATCCAGCAACTCTGAGGAAGAGGAAGTGAACACTACCACCAACATGCTGGCCAGTCCCTCCTACATGACCCTTAGAGGGCAGAGGAAGAATAGGGTAGTAGAGTGAGCAGGAGGTCAGCTACCTGTGCCTGCTGCCAATGCTGACCTGCTGCCAGTGTGTCTTGTAATTCTCAGGAAGGGGGGAGGAGGAGATGATGCCAAGTGTGACAACAGGGGACACTAAGTAATACTTTCCATCCCCAAGCAGGACACCACTAGTGCTACTGCTAAGAAGGCCCAGCAGCTTTTACATAGTGTTAGGAGTGAAGAAGGGATGATCATATTACTAGTAAGGAGGAAGACTCAGGGACTGAAACTGATATGGCTAGTGTTAGTAGTAGTAGTAGTAACAGCGATGGTGAAGCAACTGGTGGAACTAACGTTAAGGGAGTGGTAAGGGAAGTAATGCAGAGTGGCCAGACTAGCATTCAAAGGATTACAACATCATTCCCCTGACCCTGGGAGTCCCCTTCCCTCCCCATGTCATTGTCCAGGTGGAAAATGATCTTGAAGAATGCAGAATTCCTAGTCAGTCATACATCATTTTGGGGCATTTGGGGTAATACTTCTTTGCTCCCTTCTCACACCCCCAGCCAATCATGCAATGGAAGGGTTAATGGCAGGTCACAGCAATGCACTGCAAAATTGAATTACATCAGATGGGGACGTATGTGACTGTGGGGAAGGTGATTTGGAATACTTAAGGCTAGAGGGGCGGCAGTTAAGGTCATGACCTTTTGTAGCCAACTATGCATTTTTTAAGCTTCAACAGCACAAAGGTGCTGATGATGGAAAACAATCACTGCCATCAAAAGGGAGCATTGGAAAGGTTTTTCTGCCAGAATGTTATGGCTTGGAGAGACCATTCCAAGCCTAGATTCTATTCCAGACATATGGCTCACTGACCAGCAAAAGAGCTGCAAAAAGGCTTTATTTGTATTAAGTGTGCAACTTGAGCAATCACAATCCATTTGCTATGGATTGTGATGGCTCAAGTTGCACACTTAATACAAATATAGCCTTTTTGCAGCTCTTTTGCTGGTCAGTGAGCCATATGTCTGGAATAGAATCTAGGCTTAAGTATCTAAAGAGAGGGCCATCCCTGGAAGGTCTGACCTTGATAAACTGTCAGCCTCGTTCACCAGCCAAGTAGGATGCTTCACTAGAGCCATAACCATCAATTGACCTGTCCCCTACTGATCTGCTTTAGATTTGACTACCCAAAGCCTTCAGGAAAGGCAGGGCCATGCCACCTAACTTCTCTGCAAAGGTTCCCTTTCTGCAAATTCTCTTACTCAGAATCTAACAAATAGGTGTGCCTCATACTAATTTCTGCCTAAGCTTGGAAGGGCTTATACTATCTGGCCTAAGTACTCCTCCTCTATTTGTCTCCTCTTTTTGTTTTTGCAGTTTTTCTTAGCCCCCCCCCCCCCCAGTTATACACATAAAGATAAGCCTATCTTTCAAACTCTTATCATCTCTTACCATAGTGAAGATTAAGAAAGCAATAACTTTAGCTCTAGTGACCATTGTTACCTAAGACAACGTATGTACCTCAACAACAAACCACTTGAGGGTATCTGGACTGTCTTCATCTAAGAACCTCACTCAATTGTCTCCATGCTCTGTTGTAGGCTTGCCAGGTCTTTTTGTCTAATGATGTTATAATAAGGACATCTACTTCCTGGGTAATCAACCCTAGTTCTCAAGAGCTAACAGTGCTTGTTTTTAGAATACCACTACCCTAATACAGGTGAATCAATCAGTAGCTCAATTGCTTTAATTGATCCACCTGTACTGAAGCAGGGTTATCCTGAAGACATGCACTTATGGTAGCTCTTAAGGACCAGGGTTGGTTACCTCTGATCTAGTTCTTGGTCACCAGCTGCTATAATTTAAAAGGACAAATAAGACCACTTGAATGAGCCTGAGGGGCCAGTTTGAAAAGCAGGTCACATTTTTGCATGCACAAGTCCTCAGTTTATAGTGGCGTAACACACAATGCCTATGGCCCCCTCCCTCTTTACATTCCTCTCTCACAATAACACCAACAACAGTAATATAACTAACACCCCATTGTCCCCTGTGATAAAACATGTCCAGTGGCACAAAACAGCATCCCATATTCCTATAATAAAATAGCTCATGCCAACACGCCTAAGCATCCCATAGTCCCCTGCAGTAAAGGGATGGTAATGTCCCAGAAAATGTTTTTAGCATTTAGTAGTGCTTAAAAACTTGAACTGAATGCAAAAAAAACATATCTCTAACCGCTATGGTTTTAGACATATCTGCATTCAAAGTTTGACATTTTCTCCTGTCTGCTGTAAAGCTGACAGCAGGAGATCCATGTCGGCTGACTCAGAGGCTCTTCAGCAGAGCCACAATCGCATTTTTTAAAAATAATTAATTCATTGGAATGGCCTACAAAGTGTGCCTGGTTTGCAAGCACACTATGTAGACCATTCCAATGAAATCATTCTTTTTTAAAAAAAAGCAATTGCGGCTCTACTAAAGAGCATCCATGTCGGCCGGCATGTATTTCCTGCTGTCAGCTTTACAGCTGACAGAAGGAAAAGTCAAACTTTGAAAGCAGATATATCTCAAACCATAGCAGTTTGAGAGATACATTTTTTAGCATTCAAGTTTTTAAGCACTACTAAATGCCAAAAATGTTTTCTGGGACATTACTATCCCTTTAAAACAACCACCTGCAGGAATAGGTGGATTGCTGAAGAAGCAAGAGTGCGGGATGAAGAAGCAGAAGAGGGAGGAAAAGCTAGAGACTGGGAGTAAGAAAGAAGCAGAAAAGAGAAAGAAAAAAGACTGAAAAGAAAGAGGAAGAAGATAGGAACTGGTGAGAAGTGGCGAGAGGCTCAATGCAGGAATGAGGGAGAGAGGCATTGGGAAGGAGTGAATGAGAGATATTTAGAGGAGGGGTGAAGGAAAGGGTTACTGGGGATGGGTTTAGGAGAGAGTGTCTGTGCATGGGTAAAGGATAGACGTTCTGGGTAAGATTGAAAGAAAAGGTATAGGGATTGCTAAAGGAGGGAGGCTCTGGTGAAGGGTGAAGTAGATAGGCACTGGGGGTGATGAAGGCATGATTATCATACAGCAGTGTTAGCAGACTTTCAAATCTAAAAAAATGAACCAGCTCACCATAAACATTGCTCCACTAAGTAGCACCCACTAGGTACATGATGGCATTTGCTACTGATGTAATTCCTTCTGCAGATTTATTTGAGCATCAGTATTAGGATCCAACAGGGGACTGGGATTATCAGCAGTGACATGAGACAGATGGTGGCGCAGTGCTTGTTCCACTTCCTACTAGCCCTATTGCTCCTGAGAGAGCAACAGCTCCACTACAAGCCCCCAACATTTCAGGTGCATCTAGTGAGAAGATGTTGGCCAATTATGATTCTCATTCTGCATGTCCTCTAAAATCATGGATGTGTTAGAATATTATTCTTTGCCTTTGGAGCAGGAAGGGACTGTGCAGTTATCATCAACAACTACAATGTGCACAGTGTGTGAGAACATTGTTAAAGAGGGGAAGGACTAGGAAGAATCACACTTGGCATATCTACTCTCAAATTTAGAAAAACTATAACCACCAGCTTGATGTTTATGTCAACAAGGTTAAATCATCCCCCAAGAAATTGTGTGCTGGTGTCAGGGCACCTGTGCGGCTGTACCGAATTTTTCCCCAGCAGCTCCAGCTGCATTCTCTGCCCACTCACTGTGCCTTCCCTCCATTGAGGTTTGTTCACATTCCACGTTCTGGCGGAACAGCCGCCTGCTGGTGCCTTGTGCGGCTCTAGCCGCTTCTGCTGCCAGCGTTCCGGCAGGCGGGTGACATCATGTTTGGGCGCACATCTAAAAGGACAGCCACCTGTTGGCTGCTCCTCCTCTTCCTGCCACTTTTACTATTTTAACTGCCTGGACACAGGGCTCAGTCGCCTTTTCGTTGCGGTCCAGTGCACTATTTCATTTGCTCCCTGTGTATGATTTGTCTTGTCTGACTAACCGACCTGGTGCTGACCTGTGGCTCTGTCTGACTACCCGCTTTGTGTATGACCCTTTGTTGGATAACCATCCTGGTGCAGACCTGTAGCTCTGGCTGGCTACCCATTCCGTGGTTGACTTCTGGTTTGTCTGACTACCCGTTCTGGTGTTGACCTGGGGCTCTGTCCACTGCATATCCAGCATACCAACATTTCAGTGGACATCCTATCTGGTGCAAACCTGTGGCTCTGGCTGACTACCCGCTCTATGCATGACCTCTGGCTTGTCTGACCACCCAAACTGGTGCTGACCTGTGGCTCTTTCTAACTGTACTCTAGTGTGGCCTTCCATGCAGTTAGATATCCAATCTGGTGCAGGCTTGTGGCTCTGACAGACTACTCCCAGTTGCCTTCCCATTTGCCTGGCTTCTCCCAGGTGTGGACCTGTGGCATTGCAGACTACTCCTTGTTCCATCACTGGGACATATACCAAGAGAATCATACGGAAGCAGTCTTCTATTTCTGGTAGTTGTCACTAGTGTTGAGCGAGCACCGCGATGCTCGGGTGCTCGGGTGCTCTGACCGAGCACCCCCTGCTGCTCGAGTGCTCGGCCGAGCACCCGAGCCCCATTCAAATGAATGGGAGCACTCGAGCATCAAACCAGGCACCCCCTGCTCTGATGAGCGGAGGGTGCCTGGTCAATGTCCCCCTTCATCTCCGCTATGCCCCTCTTCCACAATGTCCCCCTTCATCTCCTCTATGCCATAGAGGAGATGAAGGGGGACATTGTGGAAGAGGGGCATAGCGGAGATGAAGGGGGACATTGTGGAAGAGGGGCATAGACTCTATGCCCCTCTTCCACAATGTCCCCCTTCATCTCCGCTATGCCCCTCTTCCACAATGTCCCCCTTCATCTCCTCTATGGCATAGAGGAGATGAAGGGGGACATTGTGGAAGAGGGGCATAGCGGAGATGAAGGGGCACATTGTGACAGACGGGCATAGCGGAGATGAAGGGGGACATTGTGGAAGAGGGGCATAGAGTCTATGCCCCTCTTCCACAATGTCCCCCTTCATCTCCGCTATGCCCCCTTCATCTCCGCAATGCCCCTGTACCTCCATTCCCTGGTGGTCCAGCGGAGCGTCTTCGGATCTGTGCCTCTTCCGGCACAGATCCCCGCAACCCGAACATGTCGGGCGAGCACATGGCGGTACTCGTACGAGTACCGCCATGTGCCGAGCAGAGCGATGCTCGAGCCGATCCGAGCATCGGCCGAGCACGCTCGCTCAACATTAGTTGTCACTTGCTCCGTTATGCGCTTCTCTTTATTACTGTATATTGTGGTATTTCTGTTTCTTTGTTGCTGCCTAATAAAGTTGGTGTTACCTTTTCGTACTTGTCCTGAGTTTTCTTGCCGAACTCTTACAGCTGGTGTCACTATACCCTTTGTCAGCTCCACTAAATACAAGTGACTGGGTGGTGATGGTGACAAGACATAATAAAAATAATGAAATGGAAGATATTTTGCATTGCCTGTTGGATGTAACCTTGTTTCTGGCTCACCAGAATCTTCCTTTTCGTGGTCATAGAGAGACCATGTCATCAGCAAACAAAGGAAACTTCTTGGAATTGGTAGAATTGTTCTCAAATTATGATCCAGTTAAAAAAGGAACATTGAGTAGGGTGAAATTATTCTATTGCATCTGGGAAGAAATTTCTCTCCAAAAATTATATCCATAATATCAGTACCTGCTAGCAGCAAGAGACGTGTCAGAAGCAAGAGACGTGGGGCTCCAAACTGGTGCCCTGCCTAGGGCCCCATGGAGCCTTAATCCATCTCTGTTTGTCTCCTGTGGAATCCTGTGAAGGAGAAAATAGTGGCTGATAAAACTCAGAAAAACAACGCCAGGAGAGAAGGCAAAGGATGCTGCTCTCAAATGCCAGAGGAAATAAAAAGGGCTGAGTGCCTTGATCGGTTTCATCAGGAGTTGGAAATTCGTTCTATGGCAATTGAAAACATCCTTTCAATGTTTGCTGTTATTCAGCCAAACACTGTGGTTGTTGTAACAGAAAACGATCTGTGGAATTATACCACAAAATTGACCAAGATTTTTGACAAATTCTCTAATGAAGACATGTATGTGGAAATTGAACGCTTTCAGAGGCATTTGGAAGCTGCCAAGATCAACGTTGAAGAGGCAAAGTAATGGACGGTATTACAGTTCCTAGAGTTCATTATTGAATGGGATTTTTGTGAATCTCTGTCAAACTTGTCACTGTGTTTACAATTCTTTTTGACTCTCTGTGTGTCCATTGCTTCATGTGAAAGAAGTTTATACAAATTAAAATTGAAAAAAATGTCTTTCGCTCCACCATGAGTGAGACAAGGTTGACAAATCTGGCCATACTTTCAATTTAACATGAATATGCAAAGAAGATTAGCTTTGATGAAGTCACTGATTCATTTGCAGAAATGAAGGCTTGAAGGCAGAGGATGTGAATCCTTTCAACTTACTTTTGCCGAATAGACTGAGTGGTCACTTTGGAATCTGGATCTGTGTTTTTGGTTTATAGAAAGCGGTATATATTATCTGTTCAGTAAATGTTATTTACTTAATCTACCGCTTTCTATATACAAAAAAAAACACAGATCCAAAGTGACCACTCAGTCTATTCAGCAAAGGTAATTTTGGCGAATAGACTGGTGGTCACTTACTTTGGATCTGTGTTTTTTCTTTATAGAAAGCATATCTCATCAGTAAATATTATTTACTTAATAATATACTGCTTTCTATAAACTAAAAACACAGATCCAAAGTAACCACTCAGTCTATTCGGCAAAGTTCATTTGACCAAATAGACTGGTGGCCACTTTGGCTCTGTGGTTTTGGTTTATAGAAAGCAGTATATTTGTTCAGTAAATGTTATTTACTTACTGGTGGGCACTTTGGATCTCTGACAGTTTTTTCTTTATGGAAAGCAGTATATTATCTGTTCAGTAAATGTTATGTACTTAATAATATACTGCATTCTATAAACCAAAAACACAGATCCAAAGTGACCCACTCAGTCTATTTGGCAAAGGTAATTTGGCCAAATAGACTGTACTTGGATATATGGATTACCCTTGGACATGTTTACTATTCATGGGGGCATTTTGTATATTACAGAGCCGACACAATACTGCTTAAACTATGTATTAGTATGCCGGATATTTATACATTCTACTTATACGTGTCTTTTTATTTTTTTACAGCAAGAAGATGGAAAAGAAGACAGAAGAGAAAAAAAGAAGACAAGACTGAAGAGAAGGACAGAAGATGACCAGGAAGCTGAGGCCTCCTCTGGACATCAGGATTAATGGTAAGTGTTACTTGTAATGTGATTTTTTTTTTTTTTTAACTTAGTTGGGTTAACCCTATGAATGCCGGTGGGGTAATTATACCCCACTGGCACTCATAGGGTTAATCCTACTAATGTCTGACACATTTTTCATATTGAGAACTTAGGTTTTTTTTAATTCACGTTAAAAAAAAAGTAGGTGTTAACGTTCCTGTGATAACTTGAGTCCCTTATCGGCTTTTCATGGCTAACGTAAACATTTGAATTGTTATTTACAGTGTTTTCATAATTTTCAATGGATGAAAACACCTCTTAACTTTAACACACGATAACTCTTTTTTGCCGGTATTTTTTCACAGCACAGACATTTGAATAGCTTACTGTGCTGGAAAAATGCAGCTGGCAGAAAAAACAGCCGTCTCCAACATTTGGATCGAGCCCTGAGTCTTTATTACTCTGTACTGAAAAATCGTAAGTAGAATATTTGTCAGTTTAGTAGAAGTAAATTTATAGGATCACATTAATCTCCCAAACTGAATACAATTTATATCCATTGATCCAACCTAGATTGGCCTAGGTTAATCATCACGCATTGTTTAGAAATCTTACATTGTATTTCCATTAAAGTTAGAAAAGGAATCCTTAGCATCTACTAATCAATCAAGGCTAAAGTCTAAATCTTTTGTACCCTAGTAGTGTGTTCTTCATCCATATTTACTGTCATTTGACATACCATTCAAATGGAAAATAATCCTATATAATAATTCGCTAAATCGTGTGTAATGCCACAACATGCGCAGTACACACTGCTTTGAGTGCTGCAGTCATGCACAGTAGAGACTGCCCGCGCCGTGGCTGATACAGAGCTGGGTGCTCTGAAGGAGCGTCCAGCTCCGTATCAGTCATGGCGTGGGCAGTCTCTACTGCGTGTGACTGCCTCGCGACCGGGTGGCAGTGGCACTGTGGCCCGTGTAAGGGGCTGTTCAACTAGTATTTATATGAAACATTACATATAGTTTATTAGTTCTTACTAAAAGATTAAGTGAAAATTGTAAAAAGCCACATTTTCTTTAAAACATTACTAATGTATGTATTATGTTGCATTTACTTTGACTGTTTTTTTTCCTTGTTAAAGAAAATATGAAAGGTTGAATAAAACGTCTGTATATTGTATTGCCACTCACTTCAGTATCTTTGCCCTTCCTGAGCTTGTTTACACATAGAATTTCTTGACATACTGAATATTTTTTGCAGCTCAGCAGTCCTTTGATAGAATAACAAACTAATGTTTGTATAGAATAGAACCAGGATGATATATATACATCATGCTCCCATTTTATTCAATAATTAGCAAGTTAAAATGATACCCTAGAACTGGTACAGGTATTTATTTCCATATCTTGAAAATCTTATCTCCATACTAGAATTTGTAGTGAATAACTAAAAACACATTCTTGGACAATTATTTTCACGTATTACAATAAAGCTTGGAGTCAAGATCAAGACAAAGTCTTCCTTAATTTCTAAAGACACTGACGCTGATGTCGTAAGAATGTAGTGCAGTTCTAGGACAGTTGTGTCATAGGGAATAAATAAAAATTCTTATTTTGTCTGTCAGCAAATTGGTAAAAAACATATATTTAAAATTAACCCCCCCCAGTGCCTTTAACAATATTTTTGACCCTCGTTGAGTAGAGCCTACTTTGTTGTCCTTCCCAACCAAAGTATAGACCTTACACTATGCAAATCATATAGACCCATTTCACTGTTGATCACAGATGCTAAGATCCTTACTAAAATACTTAGTAATATCTAGACATATATCAGACTAAACAGATTTTGTGTCAGGGAAGTCAACAGAACATAATCTACAATTTCTGTACTTGCACTTACAGATTAGGGATGGGCAAAAGTTTTCACATAGCAGGAAACTGAAATCAATGGGAGACTGAATTTCTCCCCACTAAGTGCCAAGTGTCCCTTCTTTTCCTGAAGGAATAATATAAAAGGGGTGTCAGGTTCACATAACATGCTGTTCTGTGTTTGTTGTAGGAGGAAGAGAAAACAGCATATTTTGAGCTAGTTAGGATAGGCAAATAAATTAAAATTTCAGTGTAGTTTAGGAACTCTTGTATGCAGGACAGTTGTTCTCAGAATTAATGGCATTTGGGGGACAGGAAGGGAGAAAGGAGGTTGACGACAAATACACCCAAAATTCTGTACGACTGAATGGTAAGACACAGGCAGTTGCGATCCACGTTTCTTCCTTATCTGACTGTTACAGTCTGGGGGTTTGAGAAGGGAACAAAGGAGGTTTACCCAAATACCCCAAGATCCTATGTGACTGACTGAGAAGACACAGGCAGCTGGGATCCAAGTTCCTTCCTGATCTGGCTGGTATCTCTGTGCTAGTGGAGTTTGGGGCTGTGCGAAGGGAGCAAATATCCCAAAATTCTGTTTGACAGATTGGAAAGACACAGGTAGCCATGATCCAATTTCCTTCCTGATCTGGTTACTACCCCTGTGCTAGGGGAGTCTGGGGGGGTGAGTAGGGAGCAAAGGAAAATAACCCCAAATACCTCAAAATGGTGTGTGACTGACTGTAAAGACACAGGCAGCTGTGATCCATGTTCCTTCCTGATCTGGCTGTTATTATCTCTGTGCTGGGGATGTCTGGGGGTGAAAAGTGAGAAAAGGAAATTTACCCCAAATACCCAAAAATTCGGTGTGACTGATTGGAAAGACACAGGCAGCCATGATTTGGCTGTTATCTCTGTGCTAGGTGTGTCTGGGGAATGAAGCAGTTAAGCAGGGAGTGTGTTTTTGTTGTTTTTTGTTTTTTTAAAACAGTGGACATTTGGGTCAATTTGTTTGGACCCTATGCTGAAATTTGTTTACTCCACAGCTGATCAATTCCTTTGCAAATGCAGCCTTAACCTTTGGAATGCCAGAGGGGTATGAAAAGCAATGAGTTTTGTATCCCTCTGGCACTCAAAGGATTAAAACTAAGGTTGACTAGTCACTCCCATTAAAACTGAACAAAAGCCTCATTACAATAAACTAAAGAAGAAAGTAACACACAGCTGGCTGACTTCACTGTCAGTTCCATGCAACTGGTTTAAGAGCAAGAGTGGATTTCTGATGCTAGTTCTCCCCGCAACAAAACCACACAGGCTTGCATCCAAACACACATCAATGTGTAGAATATCCAAAAAAAAACGCAGAATAGATAAACAAAGTATAACATTTATTTAAAAAATAAAACAATCCTCAACATGGTTCCTGGCCAGCATGCCATTTCATCAGGAGGAATATAATGTTGCAAGTGGATTTGTTGTGGGGAGAACTAGCATCAGAAATTCCTGCATGCTCTTAAACTGGTTGCATGGAACTGTAGCCAGTCAAACGATTTATGTGAATACCAGTCCTCCTCATCTTTTCTCGATTTATATGTGAAACAGGATAGCTCTCCTTGCACTTGAGCGTGACGAATCTGGATATCTGTGTGGAGGCCGTTCAATATCCTCCACAAGCCTTCTCTTGTCATTGTGATTAAATATCCATGACAAAATTCTAATGTGAGTATATGACTTTATTATCTATATGCCAATCTTTGATTTTGGATGTCTGCACTATGAGACTGTTCCCTCTTTCTTGTGCTTCTGGTGCTCCTCCAACAGTCTTCTGTTCCACTCAGAATCAGTGTCCCTTTAAGTTCCATCAAAACATAAATAAATGCATGCATCTAGCGGTTATAAGCTTCTTTGATGCAAATCAACGTGTAAGCACAGTTACATTTGAATGCTGGGTACCCCATTTTACCTATGAGGAAGAGACAGAAAATAATTTTCCCTGTGGTAGTTAAAAAGTTAAACAGTAAAAAAGAGATTGTACATTGCTAGACCTTCAGCTACTGGGGACTATAATGCTCACTGTCCCCAACCATAGAGGTCAAGCAAGAAACTATCCTTGTCATAAACCATGCAGAGACAACACATGCAGTGGTTGTAAGTATTTAGTTTAGATCACATTAGGTACATTTGGACATCCCATTAAGTTCAGTTGTTGGCAACCCTTTGGAGCCAAAGATTCTAAGTGCCAGAGTAACCAACGAATTACTCTACAAGGGTTAATTAATAAGTAATTTTGGATGGCTTTTAAAAGAAACAAAGTGAAACACGGTACAACAAATTATTAATATAACCACTGCTTAAAATGCTTGCACTGATTTAAATATATTATAGTACAGTGCTAAGGCAGTGTATATGTGTGCGTTCCCTGATGACAGTGCAGCTGTCAATGAGCTATGTGCGAGTTGTATCGTCTGTGTGTGGTAACATAATGCTGCATGGTAATTTACAATTTTAGCAATAGCATTACTAAGAACCATGAAGCCAATGGCCCTTTAACTCCTCCCGGAGTATCACTTCCAATTGGCATGTAATTCTACCAGCCGTTTCCCTGAGAGACGCACCAAATGGTTTCCTAATTGTCAGTGTCATGGTTACTGTGCGTTACTTTAGTAGAAAAAGCTCTTGCAACAGTACCTTAAGAAATTTATTCAAAACTTTTTGTTGTAGGCACTGAGTGTACAGGCATTGAGAGTATCTTCCATACAGAGCACCCACTACCTGCACTATAACCCCACACACAAACAGGACTCAGTCTCACTTGCCTGGAGAGCATTGGAGGAGATAAGTTTGTTTGTGCTGCCAGTCTGTCGCTGCACCATCAAGTGTTGTGCCTGTTCTGTTCCGTTCTGTCCCTTCTCTCACTGCTTCACCAGCCAACACTCAATCTCAGTCACTCACGACATACATATGCTGCACACACCAGCCAGCCAATGAGTAAAGGACTATTGTAATTCTCTCTTCTTTCATTGGCTGGTGGTGAGTACAGCCTTACAAGACAGAATTACAGGACAGAATTAAGACACAGTCCTGGGCATTCCAGGACATAAGGTCAACTGGCAGGCCCCTCAACAGCAGGCAAGAAAGTGGACGGGTGTCAGACTATTAATATTGCTGGCTTCAATTTCCAATGTAAGGAAGCGAGTGGAAATTTTGAGCCCTGGCTACGAGATTCCTTCATGGTATGCTTTTGCAGAACAGTAGCAGGAGCTATGGGTGTTGGTGTAAATTAATTAAATCTTGGCACACTCTCTGACACATATACAGCACTACTATTATGTGTCCCAGTGCCCCAGAACATTTAGGATGGCTTCTTGTGTTGATAGTTGTGGCGTGTCTGACATGTTGATGATGCTTCTCCCAATCAAACCTGCGGTCGTGCCTCAGGTGGGATCTCAGTGAGAATGTGCCTAGGTGTGATCCTGCTCACATGCCTATTACACAGAAAACAGATAACAACATGTTTTGGATCATAGTAACATAGTAACATAGTAAATTAGGTTGAAAAAAGACACAAGTTCAACCTTCGCCTCATACATCAGAACTGAGAATTTTATAGCTTTCCTGCTACCAATTAAATTAGTGTTTATCAGACCTTCCTGATCAGCCTACTGATAAACAGTATAACTCTGTATGTTCCCTTTTAAAATAAATTTATCTAATCTTCTCCTAAATGTATCCATTGTATCTGCCATAACTACCTCCCTGGGCAATGAATTCCACAATTTGACAGACCTTACTGTAAAAAAACCCTTCCTCTGCTGAAGTTTAATCCTCCTTTCCTCTAATCTCAAGGGGTGTCCCCTGGTCACCTGATCAGGCCTTGGAATAAGTAGCTCACTGCAGAGATCCTTGTATTGACCTCTCATATACTTTTACAATGTGATAAGGTCTCCTCTTAGTCGTCTTTTCTCTAGAGTAAATAAACCAAGTTTGTTTAGTCGTTCCTCACATGTCAAGTCCTCCATTCCCTTAATTAATTTTGTTGCTCTCCGCTGTACCCTCTCTAGTTCTAGTATACCCTTTTTCAGAACCGGTGCCCAAAATTGTACTGCATACTCAAGGTGAGGTCTTACCAATGATTTGTATAATGGCAAAATAATGTTATCCACTCTTGCTTCGATACCTCTTTTTATGCAAGACAGGACTTTGTTTGCCTTTGCTACTGCTGTTTGACACTGGTCACTGTTTCCAAGTCTGTAGTTGACAAGGATACCCGGGTCTTTTTCTAGCAATGAGTCACCTAAAATTATTCCATTAAGTTTATAAGTAGCCTCGGGATTGTTTCCTCCCAAATGCATGACTTTACACTTCCCCACATTAAACTTCATATTCCACATGTTTGCCCAATCTGACATTGTAGGTAAGTCTCTCTGTAGAGAGAAAATATCCTGTTCTGAATTAATGACTTTGCATAATTTAGTATCATCTGCAGATATTGATATTTTGCTTTCTATATCTATTTCCGGGTCATTTATAAACATGTTAAAAAGCAGTGGACCTAATACTGAACCCTGAGGTACTCCACTCTCCACTTTAACTGTACTGGAGAATTTTCCATTTACAACCACACACTGTTCCCTATCCTTCAGCCAGTTTTGTATCCAATTGCAAAGGTTATCTCCTAGCCCCAATTTCCTTATTTTATACAGCAGCCTTCTGTGTGGCACTGTATCAAATGCCTTTGCAAAGTCTAGATATACTACATCTACTGCCTTGCCATTGTCAAGGTTGCTGCTTACCTCCTCATAGAAGCTAAAAAGATTAGTTTGGCATGATCTATTCTTCATAAAACCATGTTGATTAGTGTTAATGATTTTATTTTTTGTGTTGTAATCCTGAATATAGTCCCTTATTATCCCTTCTAACAGTTTTCCCACTACAGAGATCAAACTCACTGGTTTATAATTCCCAGGTTCTGTTTTAGTTCCCTTCTTAAACAGAGGCACTATGTTAGCTCGTCACCAATCCTGTGGCACTGAGCCTGTTGTAATAGAATCTTTAAAGAGTAAATATAGGGGTTTTGCTAACACTGCACTAAGTTCCTGAAGAACCCTTGGATGTATACCATCAGGATCCGGTGCTTTGTCGGTCTTAATTTTGTTCAGTCTTCCCATGACATCTTCTTGAGTTAACCCAATATCTATTAATTGTATTGTTTTATTTGTTACTAGCGGAGGCTCTTCTACCATTCCTTGCTCCCTTGTATATACTGATGCAAAGAAAATGTTTAAAACATCTGCCTTTTCCTTATCCTCATTAACCAACTCACCCATCTCATTTTTGAATGGTCCAATACACTCCCTCTTAAGTTTTTTGCTATTTATATATTTGAAAAACTTTTTTGGATTAGTCTTGCTTTCCCTTGCAATTCAAGTTTCATTACCTATTTTTGCTACCCTAATTGCCTTTTTGCAATCTTTGTTGCACTCCCTGTATTTTAAGAAAGACTGTTCAGTTCCTTCAGACTTAATTTTAATGTGTTTTTTTTCCTTGCCATTTCCTTCTTTACATGTGCAGTCAACCACATTGGCTGTGACTTACTTCTTTTGCATTTCTTCCCCATTGGTATATACTGTTGGGTATATTTCTGCAACCTAAATTTGAATTCTGACCATTTTTCCTCAGTATTTTTGCTTTTAAATAAAATATCCCAGTCTATGTGTTGCATTAACAATTTGAAGTTAGCTTTTTTAAAATTAATAGTTTTGGTTGAACCTATACATTTTTGCTTTGCCAGACTGATCTCAAATATAACCATATTGTGATCACTGTTTCCCAAATGTTCTCTTACTTTAATATTGGATACCATTTCTGTGTTATTAGTGATCACTAAATCCAATACATTGTTATTTCTTGTTGGCGCTTCCACCATTTGTCACATGTAGCGTTCACGAAGTGTGTTCAAAAACCTGCTACCATTAGCACTCTGACAGGTCTCATTTTTCCAGTTGATATCTGGATAATTAAAATCTCCTATAATTATAGTATGCCCAAACTGGGCAGCTTTCCTCATTTGCAATAGCAGTTGGGCCGAAACATTGTCATCGATATTTGGTGGTTTGTAGCATATGCCCACCAACAACTTTTTTTTACCTTTTACACCACATTTAGTCTCGATTTCTACCCACATGGACTCCACAGTTTGGCCAGTTTCCTCACTAATATCACCTCACAAAACTGGATTTAGCTCTGTTTT
This sequence comes from Rhinophrynus dorsalis, assembly GCA_037306005.1. NCBI lineage: Eukaryota > Metazoa > Chordata > Amphibia > Anura > Rhinophrynidae > Rhinophrynus > Rhinophrynus dorsalis. The sequence continues at coordinate 188,157,600 of CM074723.1, forward strand.
CAAATATAAGCACACACCTCCCCCTTTTCTATTAATTCTGTCTCTTCTAAACAGGGAATAGCCCTGTGAAATATCTCAGTACTGTAGACTTCAAAAACTGAGGGGTTCCTGAGGGCCTACTGCTACTACAGGGACTCAATGTTATGGGTGGGCGAAAACTCCCGCCATGTTTCTGCGAGAAATCCCACGAAAACCACATTGTTGTCAGCTTTTTCGATGGAATATCTGCCTTAAAACCAGCAATTAAAATCTTCTCATTTTTCACCCACTGGCCAAAATTTTCCAGCATTTGTTTCAATGGCTAGAAAGTTTCCGCCCATTGATTTACATGGTTTTTACCTTTTCGCTATAAAAACATGATGTATTTGAGGAATTGAAACACAATAGAAACAGCTACAGTGCAAGGTAAATGTTCTGTGCTGTTCTGCTGTGTATTTATAGCAAAATTGATGCAGGAGGGGCTCATAGTGACTGCTATCACTATGAGCAGGTTTAAAAATAATAAAATGAGTAACTGGAAGGACCATTATATGTCCACTGAGTCTGAGTCTGAGGAGGAAGTGAGCACTACAGAAGCAATGCTGGCAAGTCCTGCCTAATTTGGGGAATTTAATGGCAAGGGAGGAACAAAAGGGTAGTAGTAGTGAGAGCAGGACAGGTCAGCTACCTGCGCCTGCTGCCAGACGTGCTGCGCCTGCTGCCAGACATGCTGCACCTGCTGTAAGATGTGCTGTGCCTGCTCTCAGACATGCTGCCCCTGCTTCCAGTGCCACCACACCATCAGTGCTGTGCCTGATGCCAGTACTGCCCCTGCTGCAACCAGTGCTGTTCCAGCTGTCAGATGTACTGCCCCGGCTGCCACCAGTGCTGTGCCGGCTGTGAGATGTGCTACCCCTGCTGCCAGTGTCACCACTAGTGTTGTGCATGCTGCCAGTACTACCCCTGCTGCCTCCAGTGCTGTGCCTGCTGTGAGATGTGCTGCCCCTGCTGCCAGTTCCACCACCAGTGCTGTGCCTGCTGTCAGACATGCTTCCCCTGCTGACACCAGTGCTGTGCCTGCTTCCAGTGCTGAACCTGCTGCCACCAGTGCTGTGTCTGCTGCCAATGTGTCTTGTAATACTCGGGGGGGAGGGAGAAGATGATGTCAAGTGTGACAGCAGGGGACCCTAAGTCACACTTGCCATCCCCAAGCAGTCCCATTAGTGCTAGTACTACTACTACGAAGAAGAAGGTCCAGTAGCTTGTTACTGTTATGAATGAAGGGGGGGTAATCAATAGCCTCATATTACTAGTGACTGTGAGGAGGAAGATTCAGGGGCTGAAATTGATTTGGTTGGTGTAAGTAGTAGTAGTGACAGTGATGTTGAAGCAACTGGTGGGACTAGTGTTAGGAGAGTGGTAGGGTTAGCAATTGAGAGTGTCCAGACTATCAGTGAAGGGAGCCCACACCATTCCCCTGACCATGGGAGTCCCCTCTCCGACACTGCATTGTCTACGTGGAACATGATCCTGAAGAAGGCAGAATTGTTACCTAGCAGCAATAATATCAGCAACACCAGGAGCACAGATCAGCTGCCTGTGACTGCTGCTAGTGCTGCCAGTCTGCCTTCTTCATGTCACCAAGAAATGGCAAGTGTGACATTAGGGAACCCTCTGTCACATTGCTCGTCACCTCCTCCAACCAGCAGTGAGCATTTGGAATCTGAGGAATTTGCAATTGCTCTAATTCCTGCTGCTTCGGAGTTGAAAGGGCAGCAGGATGCTGAGAAGCAGGCTAGTGTGCCACAGACCCCTGTGGATACAGTAGGAATGAGGTCAACAAGTGATCTGGGACTAGAAAAGGTTCCAGTAGCCAGCAGCAGCATACTTCTGGTCCTAGTTGCAGTGCTTGTTCAGAGTCAGTAGCAGCAACAGCACCAACATCATCTGCTGCCACAGACAGTGAAGGGGAACTTGGAGGACAGGTAGAAAGAGGTCATTCTTCATTTTTTCCCTCCCCTCTGAAGTCATAGGTGTTGGACTATAGTTATCTTGGGTCAGGAACAGTGCAGTCATCAACAACAGCATTGTGCATAATTTGTAACCTGTCAGTGAGAAGGAGAAAGGAGGGAACGCGCCTTAGCACAACCGCTCTGATAACAAACACCATGAAATTTATGTCCGACATGTTAAAGCCAAACACCCACTACAGAAATCAAGCACCACTGTTGGTTTACCCCTTATTCTTCCGAAAGGCAACAAGAGGCGAGGCAGAGGTTAAAGAGGAGGAAGAATAGAGAAAAACAGGCAGAGAAAAACAAATAGCTCACCATCACCTTCATCCTCTAGGGTAACTACACCTTCTGCCAATCCACCTCATTCATCGTTACCACCCCGCCAAATTATAGCCACTCTGTTGATGTTAGGATGTGGAAATTCATCTCCACCTTTGCACACTGTGTGGTGCGCTGAATCGCAAGCAGGGCATCAATATCATCCTGCAATATATGCTAAGATGCTGGCAGGGAGGGTTCATCATTACTATTAAACTGTCACCAAGTTGTCATATGTCCTTAGCGGTGTCTGGACAAGGGATATAGTGACAGCAGCAGTACTTTGGTTCTGGTGTCATGGTGTTTGGATACAGCTGTGCCACCCGATGTTATTTACCACACACTGTGAACATTGCAGTTGCTGATGTGAGGCATCGCTCCTGCTCTCAATGGAAACATTTCTATTCTAATAACAACACACCCATCATTTTAAAGGAGGGCAGTTGGAGAAGAATTATTGGCCAACTTCTTCTTTTCTCCACATAAACTGGGGGCTACTTATTGTGCTGCTACTGCCTCAGGTGCATCACTGGAGCGAGTCATGGCAAGTGGAACCTTCATCATCCATCATCCATGTTACTGCTATTGTTGATCTCCGTCACTTTCAGCTGCCTAATCATCCTGTTGCTTAAAGTACTCAGAAGCAGCAGCAAGAACAGTAACTGAAAATTCTGCAATTATGGACTCAGGAGGGCATTTTACAATGTCTACTGGCCAACATGACCTGCTGTCACTAGGCCAGTAGGGCATTTTTTTTCCTTAGGGCTTGTGCTTTAAAAAAAATAAAATAAAAAAAATTGATTAAAAAAACATACTGTAAAATCTCAGGTATAATGTGCACCTGTGTATAAAATGCAGGTGTAAATTATACCCAAGATATTAGGTAAATAAGGAGTTCTTATGTGTACCCCCAAAAGCCATTTCCCCCACTTCAATATTAATACTTGACTGCCCCCTTTTCTGCAATGAGACCCCTTTGACATCCAGGACTCCCCCCCCACATCAATCTGGAGGCAGTGGGTGACATTCTTGCTGTTGCCACCCACTTCCTCTATGCTGCCTTACTGAGAAAAGCTTTAAAGACCACCTTTATAACCAGGATCCCCCTTCTGGAGGCATCCATGAAATAGAGGTAGCAGGCGACATTCTTGCATTTGCAGCACACTTCTTCTGGCTCCAGGAACACCTCTGAGCATCCGGGTTGCCCTGTCAGGACCTACTATAGATTCAATGTGCATGATTTTGCGCATTAAATCTATGGTAGGTCCTGACAGGGCAACTGGGATGATCAGAGGAGTTCCAGGAGCCTGAAGAAGCTTGGGGGAGGGGAGTCCTGGACATTAAAGTGGGGGGTCTAATTGCAGAAAAGGGGGCAGTCAAGTATTAATATTGAGGTGGGGGAGACTGGGAAGGGAGGTTGAAGGTAGGTATTTTAATTTTTTTAGGGCTTTTTTTTCACTCGTGTATAATACGCACCCCCACTTCACGTTAGGTGAAATGGGGTAAAAATGTATATATTATACCTGAGATTTTACAGTAGTCCTACAAAAAAAAACAACAACATTTTTTGGGGTTTGTTTCTAACAAGCCTATGTCCTACAAATCAATGTTTCCCTAGGGCTTGTGCCAAACAAGCTTAAGTCCTACAAATCTATGTTTCTTCAGGGCTTGTGCCTCTAACAACAAATCTAACAAATCATCCTCTACAAAATACTCTATCAAGTCAAGTATCAGTCCACCCTAGTGGCAGCTTATTTCAGGGGGTTCCTGTCTATATCACTTTACATACAAATTTCTTATTTTATTTTTTATTTTTTTCTTTTAAAAATTTTTATTAGATCAAAAAAAAGTATACAAATCAAGGAGTACATCATGACAGGAAATATAAGGCATACAATGTACATACATATGGTAGGACCAGAATGGGATAACTTGATGGTAGATAACATTCAAATTAAATGTTATACAGCATCAATCTAGGACTATATATCCCCCATGTTTATAGGATATCAGATTCCCACAAGAAGGACAGTGACTGTAAACAGTAATTAACCATTGGGTATTAGAGACAGTGAATTGTGACCTATCAATAGCAAGCATCAGAATAAAGTCATAAGGCCAACCGATAACATGAGGAATAGGAAGCAGTCAAGTCTTATAGAAGTTCTGGTTCGTTTCAGAGCCTAAAATGTTATGATAACAAAAGAGGCAAACAATACGAGAAGAGAGGAGAACATAGAAAGTTAGAGGGAGAAGAGAGAAAGGGCAGGAGAGGAAGAATAGAGAGAAGAAGAAAGAGGCAAGGAAGAAAAGTGTGCAGAGAAATCTCAGGGAGCCAGAGGACCACCGGACTATCTACCAATGGGAGGAGACAAACTCTAGAGAGCTAGAGACTGAACCCAATGCCAGGATTGCACAAAACTGCCTAATGAGAAAGGAGGCTAAGGTGGGATGTCTACATTGAGTTGCTGCTGCTGAGGGGGTGGAACTGAAAAACAGTGAACCTCGCGGCAAATACAATCATGGAGCCAGGCTTCCCATCTTTTGGTGAAAGATGCAGTGGAGGCTGTAACACGTGCGTGGCATGATTCTAGAAGAAGCTTTGAATCAACCCTCTGGATCCACATGTTTAGAGATGGGGTAATAGAGTTTTTCCAGTAGAAAGGAATCAGTGCCTTGGCTTCATTGAGTAGAAAATAAAGTATGATCCTATGGCAGCCCATAGGTTTGTGAATTAGGTGGTGTTGGCATGAAAATAAAAAGAGGAGGGGGTCGAATGGAAGATCCAGGCCCAGTCCAGAATTTATAAAAGAGTTGACCTCCTGCCAAAATGGAATGATACGGGAGCACGTCCACCAAATGTGAAAAAAGGAACCAGTGTCATCCCGGCATCGCTAGCAAGAAGGGGAAAGACTTGTGTGGATCTTGGACAGTTTGAGGAGGGTTAGGTACCACCTAGAAATTATTTTATAGTTCAGCTCCTTCAGCTTAACGGAGTGAGAATATGTATATAGCCCCTTCAGAATTGAAACCCACGAGTTCATCTCAAGAATACATCCCAGATATTTTTCCCAGAGATGGAAGAAGTACAGTTTGGGCTGGGGGGTGTAGAAATGATCATGGAGTAAGAAAAAGATAAGGGTTTAAAGTGGGTGGGAAGGGAGGATAAGACTTAGTTGGTGGGTCCACCAATCACGGGCCTGTAGGTACTCCCACCACTTGATCTCAATGCCAGAACATTTCGATTGGAGAGCATCTTTAGATACCAGCTGAGGAAGAGCCACCAATGATTGCAGAGTGTCTATACCAAAGGATTGCCATCCAGAGAAATTTGAGATGGGAAGGCCCGGCGGAAAATCTGGGCTTCCCAACAGTTATTTAAGCGGCGAGGGGAATGGGGATAAAGAACCTGACTTATTTAAGTCATGCCAAACATAGAGTAAATGACCCAGAATAATGTGATCCCAGCAAAGTTTAGGTACATGCCTCTTGTCCATCAATAGTAATTGGAAGAGTTCAGCCAATCGAAAATGGTCTGCCATGGTCAAGGGCCACCATATGCTGTTATGCTTGGTTAGGTGAAAAAGCTTGGCAATAGAGGAAGCCTTGTACTACGAAAATATATCAGGGAGGCCCAGCCCCCCCATGAGCTAAGGGTTTTGTCAAGATATGGAATCGTACCCTGAGTTTAGTATTAGCCCATACAAAGCTATTGATGGATGTCTGTAGGGATCCTAACATGTTCAAAGGAATCTTGATAGGAAGCGCATTAATGATATACAATATCTTAGGGAGAATAAGCAATTTTACCACATTCACCCTGCCCATCTAGGAGATAGGAAGGGATGACCACTTCTTGAGGTCCTCTGAAATTGAGGTGGAGAGTGGAGTCATATTTAGGAGGGTTAGGTTATCCAGATCCGGGGAGATGTGGATCCCCAGGTACTTAATGGAGGACTCCGCCCATTTAAAGGGAAATAGTCTCTGCAGCGAAGCGGAGGACTTCTTATCCAGTGTCAGATTGGGTATCTCCGATTTAGCTAGATTTATTTTGGCTCCAGAAACAGATGAATACCACCGTAGTATTTCCAGAATACGAGGCAGGGACACTTCTGGTTTGGTAAGAGCTAACAGGACGTCATCAGCAAAAGCCACCACTTTGAAAGTAGAACTCCTTATGTGCAAGCCATGTATGGAAGGATCGTCTCTAGCCAATTGTAATATAGTTTCAAGGGAAAGATTAAACAGTAAAGGGGAAAGAGGACACCCGTGTCTGGTGCCGTTGCCTATGTCGAATGGAGCGGAATAGGTACCATTAACCGAGATTCGAGCCGAGGGAGAGGTATATAGGCTCATAACGCAATTTACAAACATTGGTCCAAGGCCTGCGTTTTCCAATAACGCCTGTAGGTATGACCAATCTACTCTGTCGAAAGCCTTCTCCGCGTCAGTACTCAAGAAGATAGTCGGAATCCCTTTTTGAACTGCTGATTTAGCAAGCAATATTACCGCCACTCCTTTATGCCTATCTCCCTGGGGTGAATCCACCTTGATTGTAGTGGAGTAAGTGAGCAAGATGAGGTTTCAGCCTATTAGCTAGTAATTTAGCGTATAGCTTTACGTCAACATTCAATAATTAGATTAGGCGGTAATTGCTGCACAGAGAACCATCCTTGTTCTTATTTAATTTTATTGATTTATTTTTATTAACTGTCCCCGCCACTACCAGTCAAGAAACCCCCCCAAATCCTCAAAAAAAGTAACAGAGAAGGACAACATTTGCATATTATATTATATATTTGCCCAAGAGTATTTAAAATGCTCTTGGGCAAATATACACGTCAATATATACCATTGGGGAATAAGCACAAGAGAAGTAAAGCAAAACCAATGTGGATTAATAATGTGGTTAGCAGGGAAATGAGAAATAAAAAGCAGGCTTTTAAGGTGTTTAAGTCAAATGGGTCAGATGCATCATTTAAAAAATATAAAGAATGTAATAAAATCTGCAAACAAGCAATTAAGCTAGCTAAAATAGAAAATGAGCAAAACATTGCAAACGAGAGCAAGAATAACCCTAAACAATTCTACAAGTATATTAACAACAAAAAAGTTAAGCTTGATATTGGTCCTCTTAGGACTGAAACAGGTGAATTGATTAGTGAGGATAAAGCTATGGCTGAGACCCTAAATACGTTCTTTGCTTCAGTATATACAAAGGAAGCAGAAATGACAAGCTATGGGCAAACAGACAAAACCATGGAATTTCCTCCAACATCTACATGGCTTACTGAGGACAAGGTCCAAAAGAGACTGGAAAGGGTTATAGTGAATAAAGCGCCTGGACCGGACGGTATACACCCAAGGGTACTTAAGGAACTTAGTTCAGTAATAGCAAAACCATTATACTTAATATTTATTGATTCGCTTTCATCAGGCATAGTGCCCTGTGATTGGAGGAAAGCTGATGTAGTTCCATTGTTTAAAAAGGGAGCAAGATCCAAACCAGGAAATTATAGACCTGTGAGCTTGACTTCCATAGTGGGTAAGATACTAGAAGGGTTATTAACTGATAGTATTCAGAACTATGTGAAGACAAACAATATCATTAGTAGGAATCAGCATGGTTTCATGAAGAACAGATCATGTCAGACTAATTTACTTGCATTTTATGAAAGAGTGAGTAGTAATTTGGACAGGGGAATTGCTGTTGATGTAGTGTACTTGGATTTTGCAAAAGCCTTTGACACAGTGCCTCACAACAGGTTACTGCATAAATTAAAAGGCTTCGGTTTGGGTGGTGGTATCTGTACATGGATTGAGAACTGGTTAAATGATAGATGGCAGAGAGTTGTTGTAAATGGAACTTTTTCAAATTGGTCTAGGGTTATAAGTGGGGTACCGCAGGGTTCAGCCCTGGGCCCAATGCTTTTTAATTTGTTTATTAATGATCTAGAAGTGGGAATTGAAAGTAGCATCTCAATCTTTGCTGATGACACTAAGCTATGTAAGGAAATACATACAGAGCTCGATGTTTTTTCCCTACAGAAGGATTTAGATAAACTAAGTGAATGGGCAGAAAAGTGGCAGATGTCATTTAATGTAGATAAATGTAAGGTTATGCATTTGGGTTGTAGAAACAAACTTGCTACATATACTCTAAATGGGAAACAACTTGGGAAATCCTCATTAGAGAAAGATTTAGGTGTACTGATAGACAATAGTCTTCACAGCAGTGTGCAGAGTCACTCAGCTGCTGCAAGAGCAAATAGAGTACTAGCCTGCATAAAAAGAGGTGTAGAAGCAAGGGATGCTAATATTATCCTACCTCTGTATAAATCCTTGGTTAGGCCTCATCTAGAATATGGAGTACAATTTTGGGCGCCTGTTCTAAAAAAAGACATTACTGAACTGGAAAAGGTGCAGAGACGTGCAACAAAACTGATAAAGGGATTGGAGGATCTGAGTTACAAAGAGAGACTAGCCAAACTGGGTTTGTTTACATTAGAAAAGAGACGTCTAAGGGGTGATATGATTACCATTTACAAATACATTCAAGGCCAATACAAAGAACTATCCAATGAATTATTTATGCAAAGAGCTGAGCTAAGAACAAGAGGTCATCCATTAAGACTTGAGGAAAGGCGCTTTCGACTAAAACACAGGCAGGGATTCTTTACAGTAAGGGCGGTAAGGCTATGGAATTCTTTGCCTCGGGATGCTGTGCTTGCAGATAATGTAACTGCATTCAAAAAAGCAATGGATGCCTATCTAGCACAGAACAATATTGACAGTTATGACAGATGGCTTCAAAGCAAATAGGATATTGAGCCGGGGAACTATTTGACACACTCACACACACACCTACATTGGAAATTGCTCCAGAGGGCTTTTTTGTTGCCTTCTCTGGATCAACAGGGGTGTTATTGGCATGGGCTGGACTTGATGGACGCATGTCTTTTTTCAGCCTTATCTACTATGTTACTATGTTACTATGTTACTTATTTAACCAATGGCACTCTCTCAATGCTTCTTACTCTCTAGCTACATTTCCTTCTCCTATCCTTTCTCTGCTGGGTAACCCTTCCTTTCCAGCAGGAGTAGCACATCTTATATTCCAAAAAGGATCAAGATAGGATCATTGATCTTGGATAACAAATTTATCACATTGAATCAGTTGCAACAGACATCCAGTATTAGTAGAATACTCTGGTAGAAATACTTACAAATGAAACATTAGTTTGATAAAATTGAAGGGACTTCTCTTTTACCTAGATCTTTAACGATATTTGAAAAAACTATAATTTCTAGACCACTTGGTTTGAAACCCCTGAAATTTTGTTACAATCTTATATTCAAAAATATTCCAGTTAAGAAATTCTGTTTCTTTAGGTTATGGGAAAAAGAATTAGGGGTAGTATTGGAAACCTGAGATTGGTTTCACATATTTTCTATACTCAAAAGATCTGCCAGAGATGCAAAGACTCAGGAAATGAACTATAAATTGATTACCAGATGGTATATGACACCTCAATGTTTAGCTAACTTTACTAATTCCTCCTCAGCGCTTTGCTGGAGATATAATTCTAAAATAGGTTTTATGACACATATTTGGTGGAAATGCCCTCAGATCTCATCATATTGGAAATACATATTGTCACAGATAAACACTATCTATAAAATTTCTCTTCCACTAGACCCTCTACTATGCCTTTTTCATAATACGAACCATATTCCTAGATTTTCTCTGACCAAGAAATGGAGAAATATACAACTGTTTTTAAATGCAGGGAAAGAGCTGATCCCATTGTATTGGAAACATCCAAATGTTCCGTCTCTGCAGGACTGGATCTTCAGAGTCAGTGTATCTATGGAATACTATCATGCGATACCAAATCACAAGTTTACTCTATTTTTGGAATGCTGGTCCACATGGATCACAATAACATCAAATCACTTGTGAGTCAAAGTTGAGGCCCTCCATATTTGAGAAGAAGAATGCATTGTGTAACAGAGATGCTGTGGATCAAAGGCATGCTCACCCCCCCTTCCTTACCCTCATCATAGATGTTATTAATTTATATTGCTTAAAACTTATTACAAATGTACTTACGCAGATCAGAACATCTTCATTACTAATACACTTCAATAGATCCTACTGTGATTTATTTTCATAATTTTATTGATTTAGATGTACTTTTATATATCTTTAAATTGTTGGTTTCTTTATTACATTGTAACTTTGACTTTAAACTCAATAAAGAAATTTAATAATCAAAAAAAAAAAAAAAAGAACCCCCCCCGAAACAAACTCCCTATTCAACTAATTTGTTCCCCAGACTCCACCCACCAACACAGGCACCCACCACGGACCCCTTTTATACCACGTCTTATGGGGTTTTTTGAATTATATTTAGGATTTATTTTTTATTAACTGCCCCCCCAATCCCGGTAAACAATCCCCCCAAAAAAAATTCCCTGTTCAGCCTTTTATACTATGCCTTTGGGAAATAAAATAATATTTGCTATGTGTTGTGTGTAAATTCAATGAACCCATTGATTTCAATGGAATGAGCTAGGAAAAAAAGCAGAAGATCGGCACTTTTAAAGGGAAATTATTTACAAAGCCATAAGTGCCATTATTAGTCTATTTCAGTTTGAGGTGAAAATTTTCACCCATCCCTACTCAATGTTACAATTGCACCAGCAGTAGGTGTCAAAGTGCTCCACTTCAATTAGAGCAGAAGCTAGGATTGTGGATGTTGATGACCTGTCTTGCTAATTACTCTAATTCTCAACTTCATCTTTATCAGAAGTAGAGAAGGATGCTGGAGGGATAAATTCTAGATCAAAATCATGATCTGGATTTACTATTGCAATGTCGTTGCCTATATATTGAACATCAAAAGGGTGACATCAGAATGTTGCATGCATCAAAAAGGCAACATCAGAATGATGCCAGCATCAAAAGGGTGACATTAAAATGTGGCCCACTTAAGGGTCACCCAGCCATGTAGATGCATGGCCATGTAGGCAATCTATGAGCAGAAGAAGAAACTGCTCCTACTGAATACAAATCTGCAAAGAATAGAGAAAGTCATTGTGCCCTCATCTCTGTGCCTCTTTAGAACCCTGACATTCTCAGCCCTGTGCTCCTAGATTTCTAGAGAAGAAAAGAGAACACAGAATGAAAATAGAAGGAGATGGACAGTGGATGACAGGCAAGTTTAACACATATAAGCTAATGATCGGTGCTTGACAGTATGTCAGGCACCGATAGTTAACTTTTTCCTTTGAAGTTCCCAATATTGCTGCTATTTATCGGCATTTTTGGAAATTTAACACATGAATTGGATATTTAGCCACAAGACCATTTCTATGGCCTAACCTCCTTTCTGCTGTTAGCTGGTAGGGCCTTTGACTATCGACTTAGATATTTAAATTATGTCGGTCAGTACTCAGTGTGGCCCTATTGGCTGTTTTATCACATTCCTTTAAATCGAGCCCTCGGTCAGCTGTCTCTCACCTAATCTATTTATGTATTATATTTTGTTTTATTTCATTTTTATTTAATTGTTATTTTTTTAAGTTGTCCACACAATCTTATCAGTTATCAGTCTTTAAAAAAAAAAAAAAAACTTCTACAACTTCTTTCCCCAGACTTCCCCAACACAGAGACAATAAATACAAAGTCAGCAAGTAAATTGGACCCCAGCTGCCGGTGTCTTGCCAGTCAGTCACACTGGATTTTGGAGTATTTGGGGTCAACATTCTTCCTTCCTTCTCCTCCCCCAGAGTGCCCCCAGACTCTCCTAATACAGAGACAAAATGTCCTACCTAAAAGATTCCCTGAATCAAGCTTCAATTCCCCTTCATTTTCCTATCTTCCCTAGCTCAAAAACATGCTGCATTCTCATCTCACAATCACAGAATGACATGTTGTGAGAGCCTGACACCCTATTATAAGGCTGTAGAAAAGCAGAGAAAACTTTGGTGTGGGGTGGAGAAAAAATTTTCTTCCAGTTGATTTTAATGCAATGAATTTGGAGGAAAAAGCTGGAAAATGGTACTTTTTATGGGAAATGATTCGTCAAGCGGGAAGAGTGATTTTTCACCAACTTTGTTTTGAGACAAACATTTTCGCCCATCCCTATACAGTAGGACATTCGATAGTTTTCAAAGATTCCAGTGCATTTGAAATGGTGGAAATGCTTAACCCCTTAATGACTGGCCAACCACTGAGAATTTTTTTTCTGTTTTTCTCAATTCGAATTCAGAGGCCCCTGAGTAGCGTGCAGTCGTGCAGGGAGCCCTGAATTCTATGACGTGCCAGGACCATCACTGGTCCTTTACGCAAGTTTACTCATGACTGTCCTGGGACGTCATGAGCCCCTAACCCCTTAAGGATGGCCAATCATGCATGCGGGCATCACTTAAGGATCACAGACCATTTTATTTGTTGCAAATTGTTGCAAGGCTCCATAAATGGCATGCAGCCACTCGAGGAGCCCTGCATTCCATGACGGTTCTGGCACATTATGGGTTCTTAACTCAAATCTACCAATGACGTGCAAGGACCGTCAAGGGTTGTTAAGGGGTTAAAGAGCTAAAAAATGCTCGAGGAGGCTCTTCAGCAAAGCCAAAGTAGCACAAATGAAAAATAAATACATTTTTGGGTTGGTCTAAAAAGTGTGCTTGCAAACAAAGCACACTTTGTAGACTGTTCCAATTAAGTATTTACTTTTTCTTTCGTGCAATTTCGGCTCTGCTGAACAGCCGCCTGTTGGCCCCAGACCAGGATCTTCTGCTGTCAGCTTACAAGTGACGTCAGGAGAAGGGGAGGGAGGGAGGAATTTAGAATGTTCTATCTCTCAAACCATAAAGGTTTGATAGATAAGAATAGCACCCGATGGATTTCTTATTTTCTGCACTACAATATAACTTTTTATAACATTAAGACATTACTAATACTTTAAGCTGCTTAGTATAGTGTTACCATGCAACCAATGGAATGTGCATTTTTTAGTTAAGAAATTTGAAAATACAGTTTTGCTCTCCTAATAATTAGGGGTCTGTGAAGGCAATGCTTGTTGATAAAATTATACATATTAAGGGGGGGCGGGGTTTCAAGGCTATTAAAAATTATTGACAATTTCACTACCAACTTAAATGTTTTTGATCTATATAGCTTAGAATAGTGGCAAAATAACTACTTTTTTTTACTTTTTCACATATTTATGGCATGATAACTTGTCAAAGAATGCAAAAATCTGTTTTTAGTAGGCTTACTGAAAGCATTACAGCAAGGCTAGGCTTGAAAAAAAATTAATTGTGGGCTTCAAACAAGGCTAGACCTGAAAAAAAATGTTTACAGGCATCATGATTGTAGTAAATATTCTCACATGTATAGTCCATATATGTGCTATATATAGTCCATATATGTGCCATCTTTAAGCAATGTTTTTAATTGTGACTTCATAAACTAATTATACTTTCATTATTGGTGTGTTCTACTTACCCATAATTATTTTTTGTTTAATGGCTCTTACTATATCCAAAGACGTGGAATTTCAATGGAGCAAAATTTGCTCCCTCATATGCCAACCTCTTAATGAGTTGGTGTGAGGAGTTCCATGTCTTTGGAGACAGTAATCCATTTAGGGGTAGTATTCATTACTTTAAGAGGTACATCAATGAAATCTTGATCATATGGTGTGGATATTATGATTGCATTCCAGTTTTCATTTAGTGATGATTTTGTTCAGATAAAGAGAATTATGGAACAACATCAACATGTAAATTTGTATCCAAACAAGCCCCCACTTTGGCTAATCACTTGTCCCCCAGTATGTTTCTGAAGGACAGGAAGATTAAACCCACCACTTGGCTCAATACAGTGGGAATGTATTGATGAGGTACAGTAGCAACAGATGTAATTGTTGCTCCCACTAAATAATTCAAGTCTGTAGGTACTGGATCACAAATTAGCATGAAACAATATTACAATTGTGCAATAAAAATTTTGGTTTATGTGATCACTTGTACGACTTTCAATGTCCAATATGTGGGGAAATCCAGTAGATCTTTATGTGAGTGTATTAGAGAACACATAAGCACTTTTAATTGTGAAGATCAAAGGACCTGTGTGGTCCAACATTTTTGTCAACTCCATGGCTCAGAATTTGAGAATTTTTCAGTACAAGACATTAAGAGAGTTAATTTATCTTTTCAGGGAGGTGATATAACCAGATTACTCACCCAAAGGGAGGTCTTCTGGATTTTCACTAGGTCTTCTAGATTTTCACTAGGTCTTCTAGATTTTCACAAGTTTATAATGGGAGTTTGGAGTCACACATTTTGTTTAGCATTTCTGCATATTGATCAGATATAGATCAGATACAGATGTTCTATTGAGATTCGTTCCTTGCATTGTATTGTGTTTAGGACATCAAAGCTATGCCTCATTGACTTATACAATAGATTTTAAATTTTAAGTTTCATGTGATTTGATGGTGTTCAATTATGTAAACATTTATTTGTGTTTTGTAACCCACACCCAGAGACCTTCATTTAAGCAGCTTGTATCATACTGCAATATGTGTTTGCAAATTGAAATTCTTCCTTACGATGATATGATTCCAACACAAAACTACTATGATTGGATAATTAATAGAGGAGGTGCTGCAGTGATCTTTAAGATGCATGGGTAATGGACTGTTGAATTGTGTCCATGAGTAAGCACTACACATGCGAAACATGTAAGACCATTCACCATATGTGGCATTTGTTTCTTCTCTGAATAAAGATGTTTTTTCATATCCAGGACCTCTACGTAAAGTGCAGTCTTTTTTTCTACTTGTAATAAGGATTAGAACTTCCTTGACTTGCACTGCAGAAAAATAACAAGGACTAGTGGTGAGTGTCTTTAATCTTGGTGTGGGTCTACTTGTGATTTGGAACATTAACATATTGCAGTGCCATTGGCTTTTTATCCTTTCAGCATGGACATGACCTCCAGAACAAATCAAAGAGGTTATCTCTTCAACAAAGGCAAAATGGCAGAATTTATGGGGAGAATTGTTTTTTCTGGCCATTGTAGCATAAGTGGAGAGTAAGGAGGAGCTAATTCTCCATTAATGCCATCTCTGTGCATTAACTTTATAGTGAAACACAATAACTCTAAGAAATAGAGATAAGCTGTACTATCGTACTAGATATAAAATATCATAATTTATTATTAGAATATAAAAGCAAACAACAAAGCTGACCAAAAAATATAGCAATTAGTCTCATGGGCAAGCTCTCCATTTTGACCAACCTTGCTGATTGCATTTATATGCTTACAATCAATAGATGATATTTTATAGCTATCATCTGAGCATCTATCTTAATTTCTGTGAGCTATTAAGTTTTATACCCCCATTATAAATTCAGTACAAATGAGGCTTCTGGAGATAGGCAGAGCTATATTATTATGTCTGTTACTGTTGAAGTTCAAATGACTAGGCAAAGTAATTATAGTTGTACTTCGTTCTGAAACTGATGTTCTAAGATGAACTGGTGCAATTCTGAGGCAAACCAATTGCACCTTAAGGGATATAACAAAAAATCCTTTTTTCTTTTTTTTCTTTCTTTTTTCTCTTCTTCTTCCTCTACTCTGTTAACTTGCTCTGTTTTGAAAAGGTGATGAGTTTTGTTTTATTACATGCCTTTAATTTTGTTTGCTTATGTGTTGCCTTCTTCAGCATTGTGTACTATTTGGCTGATTTAAGCATGTATTTCACATAATTTTATTTCTGTGTCACTTTCAAAACTCTATAAATAAACTATAAAAAAAAATCCTATCAATTTACTAGGGGAAAAGCTGGAGAAGTCTCCAATGTATATGTTAAAGGGGAACTACCACCCTGCAATACCTTACATGAAATCAGTGGCTCCGAAAGGGACTGACAGCGCAGGCGCACAGACGTCACTGTGATGAGATGTCCATGCTTCCTGCTCCTGTGAGCCTCGGAAAAACGCCAAAATCTTTGGAACCGGGTAATATTTCTGGCGACTAGCGCTACTAAGCAGCTAGTCGCCAGATGAAGACTGATTTCATGTTAAGTTATTGCGGGGTGGTAGTTCCCCTTTAAAACCTACACTTGAAAAGAATAGGTCATTTTTAGTAGGAAACATAGTATCATAGTAAATTAAGTTGAAAAAATACATAAGTTCAACCCTTGCCTCATAACCCAGATAAATGAGAATATGTATAGCTTTCCTGCTACCAAATAAGTTAGTCTTTATCAGACCTTCCTGATTTTCCTACTAATATACAGTATAACCCCACATGTTCCATTTTGAAATAAATGCATCTAATCTTGTCTTAAATGTATCCATTGTATCTGCCATAACCACATCCTTGGGCAAGGAATTCCATAATTTAACCGACCTTACTGTAAAAAACCCTTTTCTCTCTGAAGTCTAATCCTCCTTTGCTCTAATCTTAAGGGGTATCCCATGGTCATTTGATCAGGCCTTGGAATGAATAGCTCACCACAGAAATCCTTGTATTGACCTCTCATATACTTGTACATTGTGATAACATCTCCTCTTAGTCATCTTTTCTCTAGAGTAAATAAACCAAGTTTGTCCCGTCGTTCCTCATACATCAAGTCCTCCATTCGTTTGATTAATTTTGTTGCTCTTCACTGTACTCTCTCCAGTTCTAGAATATCCTTTTTCAGAACTGGTGCCCAAAACTGCACTGCATGTTCAAGGTGAGTTTTTACAAATGGTTTGTACAATGTCAAAATGATGTTATACATTCTTGCTTCAATACCCCTTTTTATGCAAGACAGGACTTTATTTGCTTTTGCTACTGCTAGGTGTGTGTGTGTACACGAGTTTATGTGTGTTAATCATACTGATGACCAGGCTCCTAACTGTTGGATTATAGGGCAATTCATTGGATATATCTCTATCATCCAGTGGGTTCAGCTAACAATTAACTACTGGTCCCTAGACAGTGACAGTGAAATCAGAAATAACAGTTGAATTTATGATTAAACTTCTTTCACAATGTTTTGAACACAACGTTGGTTCTTAATGTTTTAAAGAGGTATATCCTGCATTAAAATACTACTAAAATGTGGTTTAAAACATTGTTTTTTAAAGAATATTAAAGCAGACATTTATAAAAATTATATTAGAACTGCTAAGAGTTTCCTGTAGCTCTGACCTTCTCCTCATTGACAGATATTGATAGAAAGCTTTCAGCAGGATAAGAATATAACATTTTGCTTTCATGATGGTACATGATGGAACCACCCAGGCAGCTCATTGAAGAATCATAAAAACTCCCTGCTGTCAAAATCTTTCAAATATTGAACATCAACAAAATAAAAATGTGAAGAATTTATGACTTTTCTTCTGGTGGATGAAGGATTATATTTCATATCAGAAAGTGAAATATCAAAAATGTACAAAACTTAAACTAAAAACAGTGTACAACACATTTCTAGTCCTAGTTTCTGGTAGAGTATGTAGTGCCAAATTATCAATTACATGAGTATATTTATTCCTGGGGCATGATTGTAAGAATCTGCCAATGTAAATCCACTGGTGTTAGTCTCCAATGCCAGAACCTGCTCTAAGGGGTATGTACTACAGCTTATGACTGCATTCTGATGGACACACTCCACCATAGTTAATGCCAGCAACTTGTAAGCTGCCCCATACCATGTGCAGAAAAATTGTATAAAGTTATACCATTTGCTCTGCTCCTTGTTAAATACATGGCATTAAACAAGATGTAAAGGAAAGGGTCACCCAAAATGCCCATAGACTTCTCCATTTCCCTTCTTTTGGTGCAAGCCGCATAAAGTAGATAATTGTATGTATAAGAAGCTTAGTAAATTGGAGTTAGGCAGGTGTGGGGCTAGAAATTGATTATAGTACCTGTATTTTTGGTGCACAATCATATTTGCTAATTCAATCCAGTGTCTGCTACAGAGTAATCCACTTTCTCTGTATAAGGACATG
Organism: Rhinophrynus dorsalis; assembly: GCA_037306005.1. NCBI lineage: Eukaryota > Metazoa > Chordata > Amphibia > Anura > Rhinophrynidae > Rhinophrynus > Rhinophrynus dorsalis. The sequence continues at coordinate 188,175,938 of CM074723.1, forward strand.
TTCACGTACATATAGTCATATTAATTACATTGAAATAAATGGGTGGGGTAAAGGCTTTAATGCTAGAGAGAGCTCCACCCAATTGCATTGATGGGACAGTTGGTATGCCCCCAAATTGTTTCATTTTTCTATGTGCACATGGCCTGTGATTCTTTTCTTATTTATTAGAAACCTCTTCTATATTATGCAGTCTCATTTTATACCAAAGCATGCTATACTTACATACAGTATTTTTCATCACTTCTGCAGTATGTAGCAACTAATTATTCATACACTCTATGGGTTTTATGTACATAAAGAAGAAGCACTGTTTTAAGAACACTGGGCATTATATATGAAAGAAAACTGTAACAAATCTGGAGAAAATCAACTGCACTATAGGGGAAATCTTTAAATATCTCCTACATTGCTATTGTTTTAAATTAGGTGTTTAACCCTTTGAGTGTTAGTGGGGTACACAGCACATTGCAGAGCAATGCATTTTGTACCCTTCTGGCACTCAAAAGGTTAATCCCTTCACTGAGTGGTCCCAGACGGCCATAATGGCATTCGAAAGACTGAAGGCAGCACTTGCTTCAGCCCCAGTTCTAGTACACCTGAATCCCTCCCTGCCCTTTACCCTGGAGGTGGATGCTTCCGAGATAAGAGTGAAGCTTTACACCCATGTGGCTGTTTCTCGGAAAAGCTGTCCAAAGCTGAGATGGTGTACCAAATCGGGGACAGAGAATTGTTGGCCATTATTTTGGCTCTGATGGAGTGGCGGCATCTCCTAGGCGGCACTACCTCTCCAATCCTGATCCTTGCGGATCACAAAAATCTGATTTATTTATCAGAGGCGAAAGGCTTGTCTTCCAGGCAAGCCAGATGGGCTCTGTTCTTGGCTTGATTTTATTTTGTGGACTCCTACCTCCCAAGTTCCAAAAATGTTAATACAGACGCTTTGTCCCACCAGTTCTGCAGTGTTTCCAGAGAGGAGGTTCCACCGACCCCGATTATTCCAGCTGATAGGATCCTTGCGACCATATGGACTTGCATCACTTCTTCCTTAGGAGAAGAGATCATGGCTGCCCAGGCCTCGACTCCAGCTGAAAAATCGGAAGGAAAGTGTTTTGTCCTGGCTCAGTTATGTATTAAGGTGTTGGAGACATACCATCCATCCAAAATAGCAGGTCACATTGGTCGGGACCAATTGATCTGGTCATTGTCTAGAGAGTTCTGGTGGCCAAGTCTCAGACCGGATTGTGCAGCTTTTCCTGCTGCTTGCACAACCTGTGCGTAGAGTAAGACTCCTCGACACCTGGCAGTCAGCTTGCTACAGCCTGTGGCTAATGGGGACCGTCCATGGTCCCATTTATCTATTGATTTCATGGTCGAACTTCATGGTTCCATGGGCTTTACAGTCATACTTATGATCGTGGATAAATTCTGGAAAATGGCACATTTCGTACCTCTCAAGGACTTTCCTTCTGCGCAGGAATTGGCAGTGATATTTGCCAAGGAGGTCTTTCGATTACACAGCATACCCAGGGTTATTGTGTCTGATAGAGGAAGCCAATTTGTGTCCCAGATTTGGAGGTGCTTTTGTGCTCAGATGGAAATTCAGATGGCATTCTCTTCCGCCTACCACCCTCAGTCAAATGGTGCGGCAGAGAGGTCCAACCAGACCTTAGAGCAATTACTCCGCTGTTATATTTCCAACCACCATGACAGTTGGGCTACCCTGTTGCCCTGGGTGGCGTTTGCCTGGAATTGTGCAGTCAATTCTTCCTCACAGAGTTCACCATTCCTGATCAATGATGGATTTCAACCCTCTGCGCTACCTGAAGCCTTCCAAGCACAAGAGATGAGCATTTAAGGGCACTCCATTCTTCATGGGCACTGGTACAGCATACCCTATGTGGTTCTGCACAGTGGCAGAAAAGGCAGGAGGACCGTAGGCGACTGCCGGCACCTTCCTTCCAGGTGGGACTGTGGCTATCTTCTCAAAACTTGCATCTCTGGGTTCCATGCAATTATTTGGCTCCTCGTTTTGTTGGTCCCTTCCGAGTGATATGCAAGATTAACCCTGTGGCTTATGCTCTTGATCTTCCTGCCAATATGCGTATCCACAATGTGTTTACATGTCATAGTTGAAGCCTTTGGTCTGCAACCGGTATACCTCTGCTCCTGTTCATCTAGCTCCCATGAAAGTTGCAGATCATGAGGAATATGAGGTACAGAACATTCTGAACTCCCATGTGAGTAGAGGGCGCTTACAATATATTATTCATTGGAAGGGCGATGGTCCTAAGGAGCACTCCTGGATACCTGCCAGTGATGTCCATGCTCCTGTATTGGTACACAGGTTTCATGCTCGACTCCCTGACAAACCCTTGCCGGCTCCATGTAGGGGGGCCTTTGAGGGGGGGTACTGTTACAGCTTACCTGGTTTCAGCATCATCTGCAGGCACGAGGCTTCAAGTATGCAGCAGGCCTCTGTTTTATGTGTGTGCTTCCTGTTGTCTCCTCCTACCTACTTCCTCCCTCTGAGCTGCTCCTCCTACCTACTTCTTGAAGAGGGGTTTAAGGGGCTGACTGAGCCCTGACTCAGTTGCCCTTGCGTTGTTGTACAATACAGTTCTGTTTCTCTCTGTGTATGGCCTGGCTTGTGTGACCATGCATTCTGGTGCTGACCTGTTGCTCTGTCTGACTACTCTTTTGCCTGTTCCCATTGTGTAGTGGACACCCAATCTGGTGCGGGCCTATGGCACTTGTTGACTACCTGAACTATGTTTGGCCCGGCCTGTCTGTCCATCCATTCTGGTGTTGACCTGTAGCTGTGCCTGACCATTCTCCTTGTGCATTCCAATTTGGCTTAGACATCCTTTCTGGTGCAAACCTGTGGCTCTGGCTGACTACCCACTCCAAGTATGACCTGGCTTGTCTGACTACCCACTCTGGTGTTGACCTGGGGCTCTGTCCACTGCGCATCCAGCATACCAATGCTTCAGTGGATATCCTATCTGGTGCAGACCTGTGGCTCTGACTGACTACTTGCTCCGTGTATGACCCGGCTTGTCTGACTATCCTTTCTGGTGCTGACTAGGGGGCTCTGTCTGTTTCCTCTATGTGTTGGTCCCCACTCCACAGACACTCATCTTAGTGCTGACCTGGGGCTCTATCAGACTCCTAGACTGACTGCAGGCTGAGTCAGTGCTAGTCCTTTGGGCATTCTGAATTACCTCGAGGCTCCAGTGGGCTGAGGCCTAGTCTCAGACAGTGTGGTGGATCTTTTGGCGGACTGCTATTTCTGATACAGTGCTTGCCTCTTTAATCACCCTGTGTGTTATCTGTTTACATGCATTACTGTGATTATTCTAATAAAAGATAGATTTACTTTACCGTACTGACTCCTGGTTTATTCCTGGGAACCGTGACACAGGCACAGTGCAGTCATCATGAAACACAGACACCATGACATTTATGTCAAACACGTTAAAGCCAAACACCCATTACAGAAATCTAGCACCACTGTTACTGGACCCCCTGACTCTCCAGAAAGGTGGAGATCAAAGAAGAGGAAGAATAAAGAAACCCAGACAGACACTGGAAGTTCCATGACTCAGATGTAAACTGAGTCCTACAAACATTAAGAGAAAATAACCTATTTTGCAAATTAGAGAAGTGTGAGTTCCACCGCAAACAGGTTATCTTCTTGGGGTACGTAATTTCAGAGGTCGGTTTCGCTATGGACCCTGAAAAACTCTCAGCTGCTTTCGAGTGGCCGCATCCCATAGGCCTCCACTCCCTTCAACGTTTCTTCTGGTTTGCAAACCACTATAGGAAATGTATCTGTAATTTTTCCTCTATTGTAAAACCCTTTACCGACATGACCATAAAAGATGGTAACTCCACTCACTGGTCCCCGGAAGCCATCAGGGCATTTGAGTCACAAAAAGCTGCTTTTGCCACAGCACCTATTTTGGCACACCCGAGCTTTCATTCATACTTGAGGTTGATGCATCTGAGACAGGAGTAGGCACCCTCCTGTCTCAACATCCTACTCCTGAGAGCCAGTTGCATGCATGTGGGTATTTCTTGAAAGAAGCTAAGTCTTGCGGAGTGCAATTGTGAGATTGGTGATTGAGAGCTTCTGGTGATAATACTGACTCTCAAAGAATGGAGGCATTTGCTCGAGGAAACTTCCATGCTAGTCCTAATCCTCGCAAATCATAAAAAACGTACCTACTTGTCTGAAGCTAAGCACTTGTCTCCAAGACAGGCCAGATGGACCTTATTTTTGTCTTGTTTTAATAATGTGGTCTCGTGACTCTCAGGTATTAAAAATGTCTGGGCTGATGCCCTATTATCACGGTGTCCGTGATTGGTGCTGTTCAGTGTCAGTCACTTGCTGAGTATCATGATTGGCTGTCTGTGATTAGCCCTCCTCACACAGCCTTTTTAAACCCAGGCTGAGCACTTCCAGGTTGCCCTTTCGTGGTGTTTCTGACTCCACTCTGCCTGACCTGCTTGTCAGGCTTCTGGGCCTGTTCCTGCTGTTCCTGCTGTACTTGCTGATCCTGTGTTCCAGTGTTCCTGTATGCTAGTGTTCCGGTGTTCCAGAGTTCCAGTGTTCCTGTGTTCCAGCACCTCGCGGGTTAATCTTACTGAGTTCCTGAATCTCCTGCTCCAGCCGTCGCTCTGGCGACATTGTTCTTCTCGCTGCTGATCATACTTTGTTAGTTTACTCCACTAAACCTGATTGCGATATACATTGTTGGTCCCAGCGTGCGGACGCTGGTTTACTCCACTAAACCTGGTTGCAATATACATTGTTGGTCTCAGCGTGCGGACGCTGGTTTACTCCACTAAACCTGGTGGCGATATACATTGTTGGTCTCAGTGTGCGGACGCTGGGTTACTCCACTAAACCTGGTGGCGATATACATTGTTGGTCCCAGCGTGTGGACGCTGGTTTACTCCACTAAGCCTGGTTGCGATATACATTGTTGGTCCCAGCGTGCGGACGCTGGTTTACTCCACTAAACTGGTTGCGAGATACATTATTGGCTCCAGCGTGCGGACGCTGGTTTGCTCCACTAAACCTGGTTGCGATATATGTTGTTGGTCCCAGCGTGCGGACGCTGGTTTACTCCACTAAACCTGGTTGCGATATACATTGTTGGTTCCAGCGTGCGGTCGCTGGTTTGCTCCATTAAACCTGGTGGCGCTATTACCATTAGTCCCAACGTGCAGACGTTGGTTTGCTCCTGAACATCCAGTACTGTGGTCAGTCGCTGTCCACTTCCTTGCAATTGTCTGAGTATCCCTGGCAATAGACTCTTGCTGAGTAAGACCTCTATACTTATGCTCTATGCTGTCTTAGTCACCTGACAGCTGGTCTACTCGCTCAGGCTGCCCTGCCCGGTATTGGTGAGGCCGGTAGAACCTTGATGATACCATCCTGTAGGTTGCCTCACCCGGTATTGGCAGGGCCGGTAGAGCCTACTCCAGTACTCCTTTGGGCTGCCCTGCCCGGTATTGGTAAGGCCGGTAGAACCTTGTAATTCATCATCTTTAAGGTTGCCTTACCCGGTATTGGCAGGGCCGGTAGAGCCTACATTCAGCATTCCGTGGGGGCTGCCTTGCCTGGTATTGGTAAGGCCGGTAGAACCGGTATATGTCATCTCACGGTTGCCTTACCCAGTATAGGCAAGGCCGGTAGAGCCTGTCATTAAAACTGTCACTTGGGTTGCCTTGCCCAGTATTTAGGCAAGGTCGGTAGAACCTATTATATGTTATATTACTATTGTATTGTTATGTATGTTTACCCTACGGGGACTGCCTTTAACTTTTAATAACGTTAAGTTATTTTACCAAACCTTAAGTCTGAGAGTCTTCAAATCCGTGACAGCTATCCAGACAGTCCTCGGGTGCTAAAGAGGAGAGTCCTCCTCGTCCTATTATTCCTCAGGACAAAGTACTGGCCACCATATGTACCAGCATAATATCTCCCCTTGGGGACAAAATATGGGCCACCCAATAGATGCACCTGCTGAGACTCCCTCTGGGCAGTTTTGTACTTACTGACCTCTGTACCAAGGTGCTTGCAGCCTACCATGATACTAAATCAGCAGGTCATCCTGGAAAGGACCAGCTCCTCTGGTCAGTTTCCTGTCTCTTCTGGTGGCCAGAACTTATCAAAGATGTTGCTGCCTTTGTCGCTGCCATCATCTTCCCCATCATCTTCCAGTGGGCCTTCTCCAGCCCATACCCAATGGGGAGAAGCATGGTCACACCTTACCATAGACTTCATAGTCGACCTCCCTTTGTCTAATGGTCACACTGTCATCCTCATGGTCGTTGACTGATTTTATAAGATGATTCATTGCATACCATTCAAAAAACTTCCATCCGCTAAAGAATTGACTACGGTCTTTGTCAAAGAGGTCTATCGGCTACACGGGGTTTCCAATGTCATAGTTTCCAACTGGGGTACCTTTTTGTGTCCTGTCTGGTTCATGGTCCCTAACACATCCACAACACCTGGTAAAGAAACATTTATTATATAGGAATACATTATTCAATCAAAATACAAAAATAAATGTAAAATTAATGCTTCAATTGGTGAAAGGTACTCTGTTCACAAATAAGCCAACAGACAGATATATCTCAGGTCCCCATAAATGTAAACACATAATAAAACTGTGACTGCATATTAATAATGGGGTCAAAAGAGGCACCAATCTGGCCGCTAAACAATGAACTGTGTACATCTGCGGCACTTGGAGGGTTAATCACAATAAACTTTTAAACCTAACCATCATAAAATAACTGTAATGTATCAACAGTGATGAATAATATTAGAATAAAATAAAAATAATAAGAACTATTGACTACATTAACTGAAAGGAATTCTAGTAAATGACATAAATTAAGAGAAATGTACCAAAAAAGAGAATAAAAAGGAAAATAAAAATTATATATATATATATATATACTAGTTGAACAGCCCGTTACACGGGCCACAGTGCCTCTGGCAGCCGGTCGCGGGTCTCCCGCGCCTCGGCTGATACAGAGCCTCTGACAGCCGGTCGCGGGGCAGTCGCACGCAGTGGAGACTGCCCGCGCCTCGGCTGATACAGAGCTGGACGCTCCTTCAGAGCGCCCAGCTCTGTATCAGCTGCGGCGCGGGCAGTCTCTACTGCGTATGACTGCCGCACGCGCAGCAGTGTCTACTGCGCATGTCGGGCGTTACACACAACTTGGCGAATTATTATATAGGATATATATATATATATATATATATATATATATATATATATATATATCAATTAAAAGTATAAATCATAAATAACAGCTACCCCATCTATAAAATAAATGCTGTGTCCTAAATAGTGATAATAAAGGGAAAAATCTCTGATGATTTGATTCACAATCTAATGGTATTGTGTGGGACCACATGGGTGATGTGGGCACTGAATAACTTTATAAATACATTGGGATTCTTCTGATCATCACAGGGATTATTTTCAATTTGTTGCCACATTGGTGGTTAGTTATGGCAGTGTTTGAGATTTATTAGATACAGTAAGTCTATGGACAGTAATTTTCCTTCCTAATTTTACATTCTATTTAAAATTCTTTGATGACCTTTTCTTTAAAGGTACTTACAATTAATTCAACTCCAATTAAAGCTGAGTAGCAGGGTATTTAAATGTTGTATTGTATGCTGTTTCCTCCTTTTTTTTCTATCACTACACACATGATAATGCAGTTTGTGTTCTGCAAAATGTGTAGTGTGTTTTTAATCGATTTTATATTGTTTAATGTTATAAAATACATTTTGATACATTGGATGAACAGCTTGTCTTATACACAGGAAGTAAAAACCAGATCTACAGACCGGATGAACCCAAGCAGAGAATGGTTAGTTATCTCTGTATGTTGTGAGGTAACATTTATGTGACTTCAAACAACTTCTATATATGAGTGCAACTTTTAATTTTATATTATAATATATATTGGGTAACAGGCACTATTGGTACCTTCTTGCTTTTTTCTTTTTATACTCATATGCAAAGTGATACTAGTCTCTTGCACTGTATCCAAAGTTCAACTCACCAATGTAGATCTCCAGTGGGGATGAGGTGCTGACTAAAATGACTGTCTAAAGTCACTGTTAATACTGTTAATACGTGAAAGAAGAAATTAATCAGTCTCACTCAGATCCCACATGAGGATAACACTTCTTTATTTGAGAACCATGCAGTAAACCGATTTTTACCTGTTTTGCACTAGAAGTGCTTAATCATAGACTATGATTAAACACAACTAGTAGAAAATACATAAGACTGTATTGCTCTGTGTACTGCTTGATAGGGTTGGGAGAAAATGTTTAACTCAAACCAAAATAGGCGAATTGTGGCACTTCCAGTTTGGCAAATAATTTCCTGCGATAAGTGTAGTTTTTCTGCTATTTTCTCCTCATCGCAATGAAGTCAATAGGAACATTGAATTTACACACAACTCATAGCAAATAGAATATTTTGTAGAGGATGACTTGTAGGACTTAGACTTATTAGAAGCCTAGCCAGGAGGAAACATTGATTTTTAGGACTTAAACTTGTTTGGCACAAGCCCTAAGGAAACATTGATTTGTTGTAGGACTTATACTTGTGCTAGACCCAAGCCCTGAGGAAACATTGATTTCTAGTACATAGACTTGTGTTAGACCCAAGTCCTGAGAAAACATTGATTTGTAGGATTTTGGCTTTTTAACTTAACAATCCCTGAGGATTTGGAGGACTTAGGCTTGTTAGAAAGAAGTCCTCAAAATAGTATTTTTGTAGGCCTCTCTGTGGATAGAACAATCCCTGAGAAAAAAAATTGTCCTACTGGTCTAGTGCCAGCAGGTCATGTTATGGTGGCCAGTGGTAGGAAAGGTGAGACCCTCCAACTGCAGCCACTATAGATTATCGGGGAGATGATTGGAGTAAAATTCTGGAAGCAACTGTATAGGCAAATTTTGCACACCCTTGATATAACTATACATTTCATGTACCCATTCCTAAATTCTACCAGTGCATTAGGGAAAATATCTTAAAATGCAAACACATTTCATTTGTAGTTATTGTGTATCAACATAGGCTGCATTTTTATATGTGGCTTACCTTTTAATGCCCTGACTTTGTCACAAGGTGGTCCACATCTGTCAACTTCTTGCAGGTCATCTCCTCATGCTCCTTGAGGTTTATTTATTTTTACAAAAGCTTTATTGAGAAAATACAGAAAATAAAGGATAAACATTATCGCCTCCCATCACAAGATAAGGTAAATATCCAAAAGGTGATATGTAAAGTTACAACAATAATAAACAAGCAGTCCCAGTCTGCTTTCCCAATGGGTAAGTATCTTAAGGTGTTTAGATGTGGTTCTGGATCTCAATCGTCCTTCAAGGGACCTGTTTCAAAAGGAGTGAGAGCATAACCTATTGCCTCCAGGCAGTAGCCAAAGTGCTGCAAGTGGCGATATTGCCAAGAGCATGAGGTGGGCAGAACAAAAGTCTCACAAATGATCCCAGGGAGTCAAACCACCCTTCAGAAGCAAGGCCTATAAAGTGTGTGCTCCCAGAAGCAAGTATGTCTAGGCAAGGATCTGTGTTGACAGATCTATGTTGAAGACTATGTGTGTGTTTGTGAGCAGAGGTATGTAGACATATAGAGCTACAGGCAGAGCAGGGTGGGCAGGCAATGCATGTCTATGTATAATTTTATTTATGTGGTATCAACATGTATATTAGAGCTTTAAAGTTTACATTAGAGTACAGGAGAAGTATAATAAGAGAAATAATTATGCAGATATAATAACAGGTACAGTGTGTAGTCATACATTAAGATAGGAAGTCCTTTCCCCATAAAGCTTACAATAAAAGTATGGGTTGGACTATAAAGAGATATTATCAGATAGAGAAGAAAATTAGATTTGTCACTTCTGATAAATTCAAGTCTGTATTTTACTGTTGTGCTACATATGACAGATGTGTTTGTTTTTGAGAATGCTGGGTGGGATGGAGTTTCAGAGATAAGAAGCAAAGAGAGACAAAGCCTTTAGTATAGACATACAAATACAGTAGATGTTAGGTGTGCAGTAAGTTGACTGCCATGGACAGAGAATAGAGGACATACAGGTATGTGGAAGATTATCACACATCATTTACGAAGTGGGCAAAAGAACTAAAGAGCCTTGGAGGAAGGAAGGGGGACTTTGTAGGCAATATATTGCTTATCAGGAAATCAGGAGAGGGATTTTAGGAGTAGGAATGGGAGAAAAGTCAACATTTTTCCCATTGTAATTTTTGTTGATTTCCCACTTTTACTGCAAAATGTCCATCTCATAAAAAATATATAAACATTTTTGACTTCTGCCAATACGTTTCACATACCTATGCTTTCTATGGCTTCACGTCACCCTACCCTGCTGTAGATCAAAATTGTCTCCCACAACAGAAATTGCTTCCAGTCACACATATAACATTCAGTGGAAATACATTACATGCAGTATTATATTCTATAAAAAGAGGCCTTGTGAACAATCAAATATAAAAGAAGTCTTGTATGTCATACCACAGGAGTCCAATTGAAGGTTAATAGCTTAGCATGGCATGAAAAAGATGATAGTACAAATAAGGAAAGACATGTAGAAGTAGCTAAATGCTTTTAAAGGAACACTAAAAAGAAAAAGTATTTTGGCATGTAATACGTGTGTTCCTATTAGATAAAACAACTGTATTTTCATTGCTGTGACATTTTTCAACTTGGAACTTTTTTTTAAATCATAGCAATAGAAACGACTAATGTGAAAAGTGAATTGTTTAAGAATACACTCCTTTACTTCTTCTTTAAGTGTATTGTTGATTGTTCAAGTATGCAGGGCAAATTCACTATTCTTGAATTGTTAAATATGTTTCCTATTAAAAAAGGGGTGTGCATTGGGATGATCTTATAATATGTATGTTCAATGTATTACTTTTACATGTACTCTTATCCTGGTAAAATCGGAAATACGTATGTATTGTACAGTAGTGGTGGGCTAAAGGTTCCATTGTGTTTCTATCACGGTTCCCGTGATCTTTCTCTGTCACTCTTTGGTGTGGTGCGCTCCCATTGGTTGAGCTTGTTTGGTCCGCCCAGTATGGCCTTTTTATACTCGGCCTTTGGCACCTGTCAGGTGCCCTTTCGTGGTGTTCCTGAGCCAGTGTTGCTGTGTAGCTGTGTTCCAGTGTTCCTGCTTCCTGTGTACCGACTTGGCCCATCTGACTACGCTCCTTGGTTCCTGCTCCGTGATTTGACCCGACCTGGCTGACGTTCCTGCTCCATGATTTGACCCGGCTTGTCTGACGATCCTGCTCCGTGATTTGACCCGGCTTGACTGAAGTACCTGCTCCGTGACCTGACCCGGCTACATTGCTGATCCTATCTGTGTTCCTACTGTGTGCTGTTCCAGTATCGCCTGGGCAACATTCTGACTTCCGCTGTGCTGGTGGCAGGGCTGACTGAGTTGTTGCCTCCTGTGTACTGGGCCTTTCTGTTTACTCTTGCTGAACTCTGCTGCCTCCGTTACTCTGGGCCTCCGTGTAATGGTTTTCAAGACACTCAGACCAGCCGGTAAAATAAAACACAGTTTTATTAAATAAAAAAAACAAATGCACGCCCTCTACAGGCGACAATAATAATAGCGAACACAGGTAGAGATGCTATACAGGCAAATAGTGACTATAATATATATCACAGTATAGGTACACAGTAGCTAGGCTACTCAAGGGTTAAATACAAAAGTAAGTCAGTCTCAGTTGTGGAGTTTGGCATGCCCAAGATGGTGATTAAGCCGTTGATGGTAATGCATGGAAGGCTTGAATTCACAGTCAGTACTGCCTTAGACTATAGCAGTGCATAGCCCCCACCGGCGTAGCAACGGAGCTCTCAATATTTGCAAGTGCTAGAGTCGGTAGCCCCCACAGGCGTAACTATGGAGACTGCAACAATGCAAGAGTTTGCCAATAGCCCCCACGGGCTTAATAACGGAAACCAGCTATACAGTGTGATTGAGCCTTTAGCCCCCACGGGCATATACCGGAGACCACCTGCAAAAGCTTAAGCCAGTAGCCCCCACGGGCGTAATGCTGAGACTGCTGTAATGCAAGAGATGGCTAATAGCCCTGCGGGCATACAACGGAGACCACTCTGTGCTGCACGAGAGGTGAGCCAATAGTCCCCCACGGGCGTATACCGGAGACAATCTGCTAGAGCCAATAGCGCCACTACCTGACGCGGTAAGTTATACAGACTACTCTGCTAGGTGGAGGACTGAGCTGCCGTCCAGATCAAGCGTAAAATGCAGCCAGCTCGGCAGAAGTAGCAGTTAGCCAGGAATAGGCTCAGCAATAAACGTAAAGGCTCATTAGAGATATGCCAGCACTGAACAGGTTAAGCAGCTCATAGAACTCAAGCTTAGCGGCAATGGGAAGTGCTCTGCAAGTGTCAGGAAGACTCAGTACGGAAGCACAGCTCTGCACACGGTAACAGAGACTCAGCACTGGAGGCACAGCCCTGAAGGAGTACTGTGGCAAGAGACAATCTGTCCGGTACTCGGCCTTAGCGGAAGTCATAATGTCGCAACGGCAACAGTAGAGCAGGAAGCAGTACACGCTGGTCGCTGGAACAAGCCAGTTCAGGTCACAGAGAAGGAAGTCAGCCGGGCCAGATCGGTACACGGAGGTGGTTCTCAGACAAGCCGGATCAGTCACAAGCAGGAATGTCAGCCAGGCCGGATCGGATCTCAGAACAGGAACACAGGAGCGTAGTCAGGACAGGCCAATTCGGTACACAGGAATCAGGATCAACTGATGACATCAACAGCAACACTGGCTCAGGAACACCACAAAAGGGCAAGTGACAGGTGTCACTGGTGGCCAGTGACCACCATAAACATGATCTGCTGGCACTAGGCCCATAGGGCCAAACATAACTGAATCCTTAGGGCCTGTGATGCTACCAAGCCTGAGTGCCAAAAAATTATCACTGATTCCTCACGGATTGTGACTCTTTGAAGTCTGAGTACCAAAAAATGATCACTGTTTCTCAGGGCTTGTGAAACTAACATTCCTGAGTGGCAAAAATTATCACTGATTCCACAGGGCTTGTGACACTAACAAGACCGAGTTGCAAAAAATGATCACTGAATCCTCAGGGCTTATGATGCTAACAAGCCAAAGTCCTACAAATAAGTGTTTCCTCATGGCTTAGGCCTAACAAGACTAAGTCCTACAAATCACTGTTTTCTCAGGGCTTAGACCTAACACAAGCCTAAGTCCTACAACAAATCAATATTTCCTTAGGGCTTATGTTAAAAAAGTGCAAGTCCTACAAAGAAATGTTTCCTCAGGGTTTAGGCCTCCAATAATAAGACCCTTGATTCAAATCCCCTCACTGCTAAACCCCCCAACAGCCATTTTTTCAAGCATGGTAAGCAATTCAATTACTTGTGCTATGAAGAAATATTGGCAGGAAAATACAGATCGGGTGCTAAAGTTAGCATCAAAACAAGTTCTATTTTCCCATTCAATGCCATCCATTATGCATAAAGGACCCCAGTTTATCACCAAAGTTAAAGGAGTTAAAGGACCCCAGTTTATCACCAAAAATCTAGACCCACTTTTTTGGCACCTCTATGCATGTTTCAACCTACCAATGCAGGAAATGAAGGGGGGGGGGCTCACCAAAAACCTAAGCAACCAGTCTATGTGTTGATATGGGGCCCTTGACCCTAAGCCCCATATTAATACATACAAAGTATGAATGGGTCAGATATTAGTAGAATTAACCCTATGAGTGCCAGCGGGATATGAATGGCACTTACAGGGTTAACCCAACTAATTTAAAAAAAACATTAACCTGCAATCCTGATGTCCAGTGGGGTCTTCAGAACCCTGGTCAGCTACTGTCTGTCTTCTTCTGTCACCTTCTATTGTCCTTCTTTCTCTTCATCTTTTTTCTTCTGTCTTCTCTTCTGTTGTCTGTTTGGTAAAGATGTCCCTGTAAGAAACATAAAGTCAATATTAAAATCATTATTAAAAAATATCTGTCCATTAATGTATTCGTTAATCCTATGTTTTTTTCCAAGGACATCTTTGCCAAACATAAGACAGAAGATTAGAATACAAAAGTTAAGAAGACAGAAGATAAAGAGAAAGAAGAAGAAGGAAGATAGAAGATTTGAAGAAGATAGACAGCTTATGACAGATTACACAGATCTGGGTGTTAGGCTAATGTTAGGGCTAAAATTGTTGCCCTTTACTGTAAGAGGTAGTGTAGGGTTAGGGTTTGGGAGGGTGACAGTGTGTTTGAGTTCACACTCGGTGCTTGACAGCATGCCAGGCACTGATTATAAGCTGTTTTCCTTTGATGTTCCCATTACTATTTAGCGTGAATTTTGGGAACATTAAAAACACAACGTTTGATCAAAGGCCAGTTTCTGTGGCCCAGTGCTCATTGTGGTTTCAGTTGGTAAGACAATTGAATGGCTCCATTAAAACATTTTATTAAAGGGTTGTTAGCCATTTATGCCCTACCAACTGTTTTTAGCGGGGTCATTTGAATCTAAGTCAAGAAGTCTAAGTCATACAAATCAATGTTTCCTCAGGGCTTGTGCCCAACACAAGTCTAAGTCCTACTAATCAATGTTTCTTCTACAAAATACTCTGTCAAGTATCAGTGTGCCCCAGTCACAGCTTGCATCAGGGGGTCCCTGTCTCTGTTACATTATGTACCAATTTATTTATTTATTTTTGTTTTTTTATTAACTATCCCCCCCAATCCCAGTCAACACAACCCCCTTCCAGAAAATTCCCTGTTCAATGGATTCTTTCCCAGACTCCACCAACCCAGGCACCCTCCTCAGACCCCTTTCATACCATGTCTTATTTTTTTGTTTATTTAGGTTTTTTTTTACTTCCCCCAATACAGTCAACACCCCTCAAAAATTCCCTGTTCAACTGATTTTTTCCCCACACTCTACAAACACAAGCACTATCATATCCCTTTTATACTATGCCTGTGGGAAAATAAAATTAAATTTGTTATGTGTTGTGTGTAAATTCAAGCTTCCCATACCTCTTCAGGGAAGCTTATCAACTTCCTTCATAAACCAAGAACCACCCCTTCCCTGGGCCACTGCACTCAATAGCACTTCTCTCTCCCACCCACTGGCCGGCAGCTCATGTGGCAGGAGACACTTACACCCAATAGCACTTACACCCTCTGTGTCCAGCCTACCTTCCTCTAGACTGTAAGCTCTCATGAGCAGGGCCCTCTGATCCTTCTGTTCTTCACAAATGATTTACTATTTAATATCCCTGTATGTCTATTCCCTATTGTACAGCGCTGCAGATTAAGTTGGCGCTATATAAATAAAGAATAATAATAATAAATAATAATAATAATTTCAATGCAATGAGCTAGGTGAAAAAAGTGGGAAATTTTCCGCCAGGCAGGAAGTGCCATTATTCACCGATTTTGGCATGAGGTGAAAGACTTCTCTGGTAAGATCACTTCTTCAGTTACTATGTTATTCTAAGGAACCAATGTACTAAGATTTCTCCAACTTTGTAGATGTTAGTGCATAGACTCCATAAAATAATATAGGAACTGAAGAAAGTAATCTTACTGGAATCTCCAGTTTAGCACCTCTTTATCACACCTTAGTGCATAACCCCCAATGTGTTGCTCACAATAGCATTCAAACTTGTAATTATTATTGGAACTTGTTTTAATAATACCACTTGTCAATAAAAATTGGCAATGATCATTATGGGAATATGGCTGGCATTAAAGTCCTAACAATGGTGGCATACCCTATGCAGCTACTGGCACAAAAGACTAATAGCAGTGGATCTGCTCTGCAATACATCTCTGGATTTGGAAGAGTTTATGTTTATAATAAAGTTTATGCTTTGTTTTTCATTTTCTGGTCAAGAAATCATACCATACTTTATAAGATATCAGGAAGCAGGGCAGGAAGCAAATGTGATTCCCACCAGCGAGCGTAAAAGAGCATATACTAGTTACAATGTTAAATTTTGTCAAGGTATGGAAAGATTTACATGTATTTATGTTTAACACTGCCACCACCAACCAGGCAATGGCTGGTTGCTAATCAGGGGAGTTGAAGTTCCCAACAGTTAGAGATTCAAAGATTGGCTACCTCTGCTTTAACTCTTTGAGAGCTGAAGGGGGCCTTGTGGCATCTGAGTGGGATGGACACCTGTCTTTCACTTAAAGAGTTTAGAATTTTATATATTCCTACTGATGTTTGAATTTGAGTTTTCTTGTTTTCATTGTTGTTAATTTATATAACAGCATAAAGGAGTTCAAATGTATTTGTTGTTGTGATCAATCTGTAATGATTTTAAAAGTCTATACTTCTAGTGTTAAATGAAAGTGACCTTTTATCTTTTGTTTCTTATATTTAATGCTGATTGCTATAACTTTGTAATCAAATCACTTGCATGCACTTTTAAGATTCAATTGCATTTGATGTTCTGAAGTTAATGTAAAGCTTTATAACTTATTTAAACCAAGACTGTAAATGTATACCGTAACTAAAAAGAGCAGATCCCACAATTTCAAAGAAGATGGCGCTGCCTGCCCTGTATATAACCCTCTCCTGCTGATTGATCATAAAGAGAACGGATATTGCAGCATAATAGCCTACCTTTTCATGGTAGCTTAAGTATAGATTGGAGTAAGAAAAGATTAAAGGGATAGTAACACTTCGTTTTAACTTTATTTTATTTTGTAGGCATTAAAAAAACATGAAGAATAATATAAGTCTTATCTCTCAAACCTTTATGGTTTATGAGATATTCACAAGCAAAGTTCCCCTCCCCGCCCCTTTTACCTAGTGTAAGCCATCTCTTCTCAGATGTGAGTCTGGTTGTATGACAGTACAGATAACAGAAGGGGACAATTTTCTTTGTATGAAAACAATGAAAGCCCTTCCCCCCTTGACAAGTTTTTCAGCTTTTTCCATTATCTTAATTGAAGATTGTCCCTCTCTGCAGTCTACCTGGGCATCTCCCTTCTGATCTGGTTGAACAGGGGGGGGATACTTTGTTTGTGAATATCTCTTAAACCATAAAGGTTTCAGAGATAAGACTTATATCATTCTTCATGTTTTTTTAATGCCTACAAAATAAAATAAAGTTAAAATGAAGTATTACTATCCCTTTAAGCATATTGGTTATAACAGAGAATCAAAGGAAAAAAAAGGCTCCCAAAATATCATATTGCATGAGTTCTTTCTTTTTAAAGAACTAACACCTCCAAATAAAACTCCCTCCCCATACACATCTGGTTTACTATGACCAGAAAATTATAATGGTCTTATGAATTTTGCCCTGTGCCTTTGTTCGAGAGATAACAACATCTTCAATCAGTCCTGGATATTAAATCTATGGAGGTGGACATGACAATTACTGGCAGTGCTTTTAACTAAACCAGACTGAGTCCATGAACCTACTCAACATTTTAAAAGTCAATGGGGTGGGCAAATCATTGAGAAGCAATGCATTGCATACCCATCTGATCCTTAATGGGTTAAGATTGCAATGTGCATTGGACAGCGTTTGTGTCCTATGGCCTAGCTAGCAACTGTCATATCCACATTCACTAACATGACATCAGGCATAACTGAAGAATTTCTCTCTTGAACAAAGTTACAAGGGGAAATGCATAGGGGGCTATTAGATTTTCTGGCCATAGTAAGGTAAGTGTTGGTTTATTTCTGGTGTGTCAAGTATCAAATGGTGAAAGGAAATACTAAACCAGTGATTCTCAACTAGGGTGCCGTGGCACTTTAGTGTGCCACAGACATCAACTTAGGGTGCCCCATGTTTTCTATGAAGTCTAACAAAAATGGGCTTTTAAAGAAAGATTTATAGAAATTGTTATGTACAATATATTTAGTTTTGTTATTATGATTATAAAACCTAATAATAACTGTATATGTATGTATTGTGCTCTTCATTATGTCCTTGATAAAGTACATTAAATATCTTAGGGGTGCCCCGAATGTTCTAGATAATGTGTTAGGGGTGCCCCGAACAAAAAAGATCGAGAACCACTGAACTAAGCATATTTGTTATGACTTGATGATTAAAAGAAAAACTCACCCAAAAAATCATATTGGATGAGTCCATACTTTTTAAAATGCATATTAAAGTACATATTTGAAGAAGTGTTATATATTTGAATATGTATTTATATATACACTTATTTGTGATTATGTATGCTGCCAAAATAATGTATGTTCCATTCTTTTATATAATGAGTCATAAGATAAGCATTTTTTTATAACAAAAACCTCACCCAACATACCACATATTTTAATAAGAATGATTTAAATATTTTAACAAATATTGATCAAAAATGTGGTGTTTAAAATATTTTAACAGGTAGAATATAAAAATTAATGGTTGTTAAAACATTTTAATAGACTAAAAGGAATCCAGTGTTCAAATGTAACAGTAATATCAAGCCAAAACATATTTGTAAATGTATTATAAGGCTGATATACTAAGAGGTATTGAAGTAATTCTGGAGAAAATAACTATGCAGAACAAATAAAATTCCAAAACTCTAATTGATTTAAATGACACTTTTAATCACTGGAATGATAGTCTCCATTGTTTTTGTGAGCATGTAGAAAAAGCAAACCTTGTTTTAAGTTGATTATACTTCAGTACCATACACTGCATGGTCTATTGATTGTACAATGATACGGTATTAATCAGGGCACATTTACCTTAGTCCAGGTGGTGCTGTGTCAACTCACCAGATCAGTCACCTGACAGGTTGCTTGGGCCAGCAATAACCCGTGAAGTCCTAACTGCTGCACAATGCATTTGAGCTCTCATAAAATGAATAGTAGAAAACAAATACAGTGCAGTGTAATCAATTATACAATATGTAATTAGGTTTGTTGACCTTATGTCTGAATGAGAGCTGGGTGAAACATTGCACAACATTCTAGTGCTCACAGAATCAAAGTTATTAGCACAGATCAAATACACTGTATTTGATCTGTGCTAAAATAAATATTTGTGACCCTCTCCCATTAAAATAAATAACATTTGTCTAAAATAAGTTGACATTCCTCCAGTAAATTATTTAATATTTGGCTTCCAAAAAAATAAGTTATATCAGATCTGGATTAGGTGTTCTCTGCAAACCTGTTATAGCTTATCTGCACATTTCCCAGGTCTATTAGGTCTATATGAAATTCTGGGGACCTGAAGTACAACATCATCACACAGGCCAAATCATACCATGAGACCTTCACACTGGATTGACGAAAACATTGAGGAACATATTCTGTCACTAAGTGGTGGTAGTGGTGTTGTAGGTATTAAAATCCACTGTGAAGACCAGTTGTCTTCCTAACATCATTCCATTTTGCACTGCTAAATGAATAGTAACACTATTTTGAGTTTGCATATTCTAAAGGTTCACAAGATGTACAGTCAAATTGCTTATACCTTTATTTTATCTTCACCTGTTTTTTTACATTTGTCATGCAGACTACAGCAGCTGATGATGAACTTATCTGCATTTTTTCTCACAAACCAACAGGAAACCTAAAATACTGGGCCTGGGGGCTCCTTCTCACCTGACCCTGAGAAAATTCATTCAAACACTCTGCACAAGGACTTGGGCTCTTGCTGAGCATGATTGCCTGTGTAGAGCATTAAAATGAGAAAAAAAGAGTGTCTAACACAAAGTGTGAATGTAAGCCATGGAGACAGCTGGATCGATCATCGATCCTGTCACAAACGAATTAGCAGGCAGACATATGGGATTCAGGAATACATTAAGAAATCACAGACAGATGTTGTTCTTGTGAGAGCTGATTGACATCAGGTTTACAATGGGATAGTACAAAAGCAGCTCAAGAGGATGTTAAAGCAATCAGTGATAGAATAATCCTTGATGTTTGGTATATTATATCCTTACATTACTCTTGAACTAAATTTAAATGTAAACTTAATGTCAAAGAAAGTATTTGGCAATTGTTGTAGATCTGCATTAGAACATCAAGGACGGAAAAAATTACAGGAGCCAGGCAACAGTCTATGTAAACTAACCAAAATTAAGGGACTGCAATTTAGCATTGAAAGAGCTGCCAAGTGTTTGATATGCCTGTTGAAGACTCTTACTAATCTAAACTAAATCCAAATGTGACCCATGATCTGAAACTGTAGACTTTCACATTGTATGTATGTACAATACTTTAGAACTCATGAGGTAACTCATAAATCTAAACCACACATACAATACTTTAAACATCTGAAGTGATTGGTTATCTGATATAGAGGCTTGAACACGGAGATCTCATGGAAATCAAAATCATACATAAAATACTTTAAAATCCTGATGTGACTCATAAGTGGTATTGCACTAAGGAGTGATAAAGAGCTGATAAAGTAGAGATGACTTTTCCAGTGATATCGCTTCTCCAGTTTCTATGTTATTCTATAGAGGCCTACTGTATGCACTATGATTTCCAAAGTTGGAGATGTGATATCATTGGAGAAGTTATCTCAACTTTATCATCTCTTTATCACACCTTAGTTCATCTCCCCATAGTCTTTTCATTCTAGCGGTATACATTCATAGATTAGTTTGCTTAAATACTTTTTGTGAATAACAGTGTATACCTATCAGTTATATTATTAACCTTAATTCCAACTGTGTAGACATGTATCTATATCAACATGTGAATCATATGCATAGATATTTGCTTAAATATGTATTGTGAATAAAAAGTCATAGTTATATTAAACATTATGTTCCTAGAGATTTGCACCTTTCTGACAATATACTGCTTCCTACTTCCTGCAATCCTGCTCTTGCTAGCTGATACTTTAAGAGGATGGGAGAACATCCCAAACTTCCTCTGAGGCCTGTGATCTCCTCCATGCTGGCAGAGAATGACGACCTACGACTGTCGTGTTCAACTAGAGTACAGGTTGGAGAACATTGCTAACCCATGCCTGTCACATGCTACTCCATTCTACCCTAGCATAGGTATACCTTCCAAGTGTTACTATTTAGGAGGACTATCCCAAATCTCTCTGTCCCTCTTTCCCACCCTGACGTCCCTCATATTATGAGCTCAGTGTATCATATTAGGATATAAGTGTTTCATATAACTACACAGTAATAAAATTCACATTAATGTTTGTTTAAAGCAGACCCATCATATATATACAGTTGTTGACCCCAATCAATGTTTCCCACCAAATTATTTAGGGAAAACACAGTACAATTATTTAATAATATTTAAATAACAATGGCAAGTCTTGAATTATTACTTGTGTAGTTGGGAAGCGATGTAGGGAGAGCTTTACATGTTGCTAACGTGGCTCTTGATTGGCATCACTCTCCCTCTACATCCATGTAAATGGGCATTGAAGATACTGCCCCCTTTTTGTTTCTCCTCTCTCAGAGCATGTGCTATATATCAGTGAGAAGGGAGAGAAGGAACTAAGAACCCTTGCGGTACAAGCTTCATGTATTGGTATCAACAGTTATTTATTTAGATAGATTGTGATTTCCAAAAACAAACAAACAAAAAAAAACAGTTTTGACACACATCCCCTGATGATTACACACATGTTAATTTTCATTGGGGTGAAAGTATTTAAACTTCAATATATGTGTCTAAATTAGTCTGTGTAAAGAAAACACTTTGATCTAGCTCTAAATCATTTATTCAGTTACACAAATTTTGTCACTAGGTCATGAATAGCCCCTGGAATATCCCACCCACTAGTCACACCCCCCAGCAATACTACCTAAAACAGAAGTGTCTGCATTTGGTCACTTGAATTGATGGGACGTATGCATGGGTTGGATGATTGCCAACCTATGCATACCTCCCATCAATTAAAGTGATCAAATATGGATGCTTGTCACCTCCTACCGCGGCATAAGTTTTTGAATATCAATCCAAAACATGCCTATCTGCCTCTGCACAGGTTGCAACATCATGACAAATCAGGCTCAACAAATATTGAATCTTGCAGTTGCTTTACCAATTCCCCTACCTGCATTCAATCACAATTTGCTCCATGTTCGAAATCTGGTCATTATCATTCTTGATTAGCTAAATAGAGTTGTTAAAGATAATCATAAGACATAGAGCCTGCAGCAGAGGGGAGCATGGAAGAATAGGAAGCTGGAAGCAGGACCCTGTCAATCAGCCTGGGGGCCACCATGTAGAAAAAGCAGGTTTACTCAAGGCATATGGTTCTGTAGGACTCACAACTTCTACTTACAGCTATTTATTTCTCCACTTTAGCCCTTAGGAGAAGTAATACTGTGGTAGGAAATCTTATAGTAATAAAAACATAAACAAAATATAGCAAACTTCTCACTGGAAATGTATTGGCAGTGGCAAAATGAAGAACATTTTATGTATTGTTTATGCGGGAAGTTTCACAAAAAAAGTAGGAAATTGTTTTTTGTGAAAATTCCTGCAAGACATTTCTCTGACCTTTTGTCCATCCCTAACTCCAGTACATTGGATTTGAAATGAAACAATGACTATCAGAATAATGTGCATACTATTAACTTTGATTTGAGGGAATTTATATCAATAAACCATGAATCATGCAGGAATGACAGCCCTTTTTATACATAGCCCCTCCATTTAAGGGGACCAAACATAACTGGACAAATAACATAATAAACAAAGTTGCAAACTTGCACATCCTTTGTAATCAATGACTGTATGAAGTCTGGGACCCATAGACATCACCAGATGCTGGTTATCTTCCCTGATAATGCTCTTATGGGCTTATAATGCAGTAATCTTCAGTTCCTGTTTGTATTTGGGCATTTTTACCCTAACAATGTGAAACACATGCTCAGATTCAGGTCAGGTGATTGACTTTGCAGTCAAGAATATTCCACTTTTTGGCCCTGAAAAAAACACATTGATTGCTTTAGTGGTGTGTTTGGAGTCATTCCTTCCAATGATTTTTGTGACATTTGTTTGGAGCTGAGAAGATAAGATGTTTCTGTACACTTCTGAATTCATCCTGCTGCTATCAGTAGTTAGTCACATCATTAATAAAGACAAGTGAGACAGTTCCAGTGGCAGCCATACATGCCCAAGACATAACATTACCTCCACCACGATGTTGTATGCTTCCTGCAGTTCCTTTCGTTCCCCCACACTTTGCTCTTTCCATCACTGTTAAACATATGGGATGAGCAGTAACCTGTACCAAATACTTGTCTGGGTTTTTTCCCAAATTCCAGCATTCTTTGGTCATCCACTGCAGTAGTCTTAACAATGCACCACACATTTGATTTTGACACAACTAATGATTTGGCTATGTCACTGATCAATTTATTCTGATTTTCCAGTCTTGTGATGGCATGCTTTATTAGCATTGATACTTCTTTGCTCCTCTTGTTGAGGGACAACAGAAACAGACTCCAAATGCAATTGCCACAGCTAGAATCACCTCTAGACCTTTGGTTAGCTCTCTTATGCATGAACTAATAATGCAACAACACACACACAAAGCCAAGAAACAGCTAAGCAATCAATTGTTTAATTATTTTAAGCTCCCTAAAATGGAGGAATTACATATGAAAGGTGCTGTAATTCCTACACTGTCCATGGTTTATTGATGCAAATATTAGTGATGGGTGATAGTTTTTACTTCAAAAGCAAGGCAAGAGAAAAACAGCACTTTTTGCAGAGAGGCAAATTTTTCCTCCTAGCTCATTGCATTGTATTCAAAGTGAAAACTTAATTTCTCCCCACCATGTGGAAAGTTTCCCTTCTTTCCAGCAGGCATACTATAAAAGGGATGTCAGTTTCCCACCTCATGCCATTCTGTGTTTGTGAGAGGGAGACACAGCAGCACATTTTTGAGCTAGAGAATACAGGATAATAAAGTAGAGCTGTAGCTTAGTTTAGGGAGTCTTGAAAGGCAGAACATTTGTTCTCTGTTCTAGGGGAGTTTAGGGGAACTCTGAGGGAAAGTAAAGGAGAAAGGACGTTGATCCCAAATATCCCATAACCTTGTGTGACTGACTGGGAAGTTCCTTCCTGATCTGGATGTTATTGTCTCTGTGCTGGGGGAGTCTGAGGGTATGAGAAGGTAGCAAAGGATGTTTACCATAAGTACACCAACATTCTGTGTGACCAATTGGAATCACGCAGGCAACTGTTATCAAAGTTCCTTCCTGATCTGGCAGTTATTATCTCTGTGCTGGGGAAGTCCGAGGAAAGAAGTAGTCGGACAGGGTTTGTTTGTTTTTTATTTGTTTGTGTTTTTCTGATAGTGATAGGGACGGGGGGGACAAACAGTTAAAAAATGTATAAATAACATTTAAAAAATAATTCATAGGTGACAGGGTCCCTGATGTGAGGGGTGACTAGGGCAGAAAAACTAGACTGATACTAGACAAAATAGTGTATTTTGTAGAGGGACAAAGCAAGACATCACATCAGTTCTACGGTGTACTTTACCATAAAAACACACACAGTAGATATGAATGGCCATCAAATGCACAAGAAATAAGGGGAGTGGGAAGGAGCAGGAGCAGTGCAGGGATGTGTGAGTAAAGTGGCACTCCAAAAACTGACTGCAGCCATGTTTGTTACAGTGTGTGTAATAAATTATTGTGATCTCTCTCCTCCCAAGGGGGATACATTTTGTCAAAGTCGCACCAGTACTGTTAATAATCATCTAAGAACACTGAAGTCAACAATGAGTTGCATTCTAGTGTTGATGATGGCAAAATGGAGGAGGATGTAGCAGCTCAACCAACTGCTGCATCTGATAGTGAGACAAACCAGCACAAAAACACCTATCCTGAAAGTAGTAGCGAATGTTGTGAAAGTAAAAGTAAAAAGAAATTGTTTGAGACTTGCAAAAGCCTAGAGCAGTGATGGTGAACATATGGCAGAGAGAGAGAGAGAGAGAGAAATGTAATAAAAAAATAAAAATAAAGTGGTTACTTAGTGGTTCATAATGCTGGGAGACCCTATGACCACCACCACTGTTGGGAAATAAAAAAGAGAAGCTGGAGGGACCCTGAAGCTACTAACTCAGTCTCTGAGGAGGAGAAGTCAGTCCCTAACACTAGCAGTGGCACCAATAGTGCTTAAGGTACTGGGAACTCACATTCCCCTGAGCCAATGAGGCGGAGTCCCCCAACATCATCCCTCCCTTGACATTTGTGGATGGACCCTGCTGCTAGTCACTATCCTCAGGGTCCATCCAGCTTCGCTTTTTTTTCTTACAACAGTGGTGGTGGTCATAGTGTCAGCCAGCACTATGAACCACCAAGTAACCACTTTATTTTAATGTTTGCTTTAATTTTTCTATCTCTTTCTCTCTGTCTCCTTCCATTCTGCTTTTCTTCTAAAATGCACTGCTTTAGAGTGCAGAAAATTATGGTTTTAGAGAGTATATGGGTGGGATGTTTTGAGACATTTTGCCTCCGTGAAAAGGCAGAAAATCTACATGTTTCTCTATGGGCGAAATTTCCAGACAGGAAAGAGTAAAACCATGTTTTTTATTTTTGCAAACTTTCTCACGGGAGCAAAATGGGAATTTTACCCATCCCTAGTAAATACCCTCAAATCAAAGCTGTCAGTCTGCCCTACTTCTCTTAGCCATTGTTTCATTTCAAATCTAATGTGCTGGAGTGCAGAGCCAAAGCAACAAAATTTGTGTCACAAATATTTATGGACTGCACTGTAGCTCAAGACAAATTACAAGTAATTGCACAATATGACTAACCCTTACATGAAAAAGTGCCTTAAGATGTAGTTAGAAAAAAGTAAACTCTTCTGTCCAAATAGTCATCATTAGTTTCTTTTGAGGAGGAAAATAATGTTGCTTTTTCCATCCATGGCCTGGTTTCCAATTTTTTGTAACGTGGATCAGAAGATGATTGGACCACAATGACAGAATGCTTACAATATAGGCTAAAAGAGCCCAAGGTACAAGGAGGCTTGAGACTAAAGGAAAGGCTAATGTTCTTAACATGTATAGCTTGAAGAACAAAAGAAAGGCATTGAATATGAAACGATCATTCAAATACATAAAGGGATTCAACAATATACTGTGGGGAAGTACACATAAGGAAGTATAAATATTAGGACAAAAGGTCATAGTCTAAAACTAGAGGGTCAGAGGCTTAGATGTAATGTAAGAAAGTATCACATCCATGAGAGGGTTGTAGATAAGTGGAATAGCCTACCAGCAGAAGTGGCAGAGGTTTATACAGTTATCAAATTTAAGCATGCATATGATAGGCATAAGGCTATCCTAAATAAAAGATAAAACCAAGAAACAAATAAGGTTTGAGGTTTTTATTGAAAAAAAAATGGGCAGACTAGATGGGTCCTTATCTGCTGTCAAATTCTATGTTTCCGTGAAGAAAATGTCACTGTTCATATGTTTTTCCCTTTGTATTCAGCTTAGTCAGTTGTTTCTTCATGCAGCTAAATGCAGTATCTTCCATAATAAATAAATTTATAGTATATATATTAGTTCAGTTTAAGTATTACAACATTTTTACAGACTTCGTAATTAAACAGACTTTGTGAATCATAACTACCTGACCTAAGGAAGAAATGATCTCTCAAAAGCTTGTCTTAAAAATAAAAATAAACTGTTAGTCCATATTAAAAAGGTATCACTAAATATATAAGAAGTAATATATTTGTGCTATAATGAACTAATACAGATACTACAAATTAATACTTTAAGCCTCAGCACCCTTTCTCACAAAGTTTTTGCAGATCTACCCTGTATTATGTTTAACTCCATTTTCATGGTTTCTTTCTTAATGATGAGGACAGTTGGGCATTAATGACTGTTTATTTTTAGATCTTGCTCTTGCTAAACCTCTTTGTTTTCCTCATCCATACCTACTCTCACTTAGCTTGAAGGTATATTATCTAATATAGTTGATAAAAAAGAAAACAAAAAGAAAAAAGGGGAGAGACTGATTGTGCAGGTGTCTGGATCATAGGTAGCCAATTGTAATAATATAAATATGGTACTCACATTTAAAAAATGTCATGAATCAGATACCAGTGACAAAGCAGACTTGTGGAAGATATTACACGGCCTCCACACAGATATCTCCATCTGTTATGCGCTCGATCCTCCTAAGACATCTCACCTCCAGCTGGAACTTAAAACACACAAATCACAAGAAAAAGGAGAGCTGTACTGTAACTTTAAAAACAACATACAGATCGATGAAGTGGCAGTAGTGGCACAAAATATGTTGAGGTTTTGAGGATGTTTTGTTGATTGTTAAATAAAATTTGATAGATTTTTATTCTGGACTGCTGCACAAGATCATTCACTATATCATCTCGTATTTCTACGGATATTGGGTGTAAATCTGTTGGGTTTTGTTGCGGGGAGAAACAGCACCATAAATCCCCACTGGCTTTATTAACTGGTTACTGGGACTGTAGCCGGTTATGCATCAGTATGTATCAGTCAGTAACGGTATCCCAAAGTGAAGAGGAAGGGCTGTGAGAAAATACATATGATCTTAAACCTGTTTCTGGTTGTGATTGGGGACGCATCAATTATTAGGAATAAACTGCAATTCATAAATGAAAGCTAGAACAATAGTTATTCATAGAATTAGACTAAAATCTCCATCTAATTATTAATTTACATTTTTTGTTTTGTTTCTTTGTGATATAAAGTTTATTATCAAGTGTCGATTAAAAAAAAGGAGAAATGACAAATTATTGATATTAACCCTTTGGAGTGCCAGATGAGTCTACAATGAGTTGCATACCCCTCTGGTACTCAAAGGGTTAAAGGCAATTATCAGAAAATGTGATATACTTAACTAAATTGCCATTCATTTTCTGACGTTATTTATACTGATATCTTATGCAATAGTATTGTCATGTAAGACAAGCTGTATACATTGACTGATATTTGCATTATGCTACTTTACTGTACATTTAGCATATCTGACAAATGTTTTATGTTAAATGACTATAGAATATTATCTTTTCTGATCTTGTCTTGAAACAATAGACTTCCAGCATGAATGAAGGATGACATACATTTTGCAAACAGTTTGAAAATCTGTTAAGACCACCTGGAATGTCAGATGTGACTCAGTGCATACAGCATTGGGGTGAAAACTTCAAGCATTCTGTTTGAAAATGAGCCTTTAGCAAGAAGTTGCAACAAGGGACCAATCATATTTAAAACAATCAAGGTGAGGAAGCATAAATACAAGTTATAAATTCTCCTCTGATTCTAGGCCAGGAAACAAAGGCGGGATTCAACTGATTGGTTAAATGTTGTGATCTTCTTCCAAGTTTCAAATGGAATAAAATAATATTTTTAATTCCTTTTGTACTGTAGTTTTCTCAAGTGTTAATAACTTGTTACAATATTATATTATATTGTTTTATAAACATTTATTTTAATAAATAGCTTTAGGCATAGTAAATTCACCTTTTTATATGAGCAAATAGAGAATAAAACCTTTTGCAATTCGACTGCGTGGTTCTTCACAAAACATACCATTTAACTAAAATATAATTTATAATGCAGCTGAAACCAAATTATTAAGAAAATATTCTGTCAAACCTATTTAGATATGTCGTGTTGAATTGTGATAGCAGTTGTTAGTCAATAAGCATAATGAGACAGATATACTCTAATGAGACAGATATACTAAGAAGAACTGGCAACATTTGGGGTATACCATTTACACCATGGACCTAAAACTGCAGTTCTAGAAGGTGAGTCAGTACAGGTTTTTTTGATATACCAGCTTTTTTAGATAGTTCATTCAAAACCACTCATAAAATGATTGTAACATCAGGGACATCCCTAAAACCTGCACTATGTTGGCAATCTAGGAATTCAGTTTAAGACTTAAGTCCCCTAACCCACAGCACATTGGACAAATAACAGTTCCCACTTATTTAAATTGGGCAATGTATTTGAACCTCTCTAGCAAAATCTCCATTTGAATCAATACAGATTTTGGGAATTTTTATTTGCGTGAGATTCCATTCACGAGTTTAGTTTTACACTTGCAATTTAGTTCTTGTCCTGCTTTCCTCATTATGGGAGAATGTTACAGGGTTTACATGCTTAGTTCTTGTCCTACTTCCCTCTCCTTCTTAACCTCCCTTCCTGTTTTCTTCTGTATATATCTAAATAGTTTGTCTGTGCTAGCAGTCCTGTTGTATCTATGTATCCTAATATTCTTTGCAGGAATGGGCAAAAAGGCAGCATTTTGATGGAAAAACAGAATTTCCTGCTTTTTTCACGAAAAAATGTCTGCCTTTTTCGCCACTGCCAATAAATTTCCTGAGAGAACTTTGACATTTTCCATCTATGTTTTCTATGACTGCAAGATTTGTTGTTACATTATTACATCTTCTGAGGGCTGGAGTGGAGAACTACATAGCTGAAAGTTAAAACTGTGAGTCCTACAGCAACATATGCCTTGGAAATTACACCAAGGACAAAGGCTGAATGCCTTTGTACTTTGCTCACATCACTAACATCCTACCTAAGTAACACTGGCATAGTCATTCTTGAAAAATAACTGTGGCTTGGGTTAATCCAGCAACACATGACATTGTAGTTCTTTAAAGCCAGTGTTTTCGACAAAAGAAAAGGACAGCATACCAGCATTTTGGCAATTTTACAATTCCACAGGAGTACTTTTGCATTATTTTTGTGCAGGTTCTCACTTCTTTCTAAGAACTCAGTGTGGTATGACAGTACATAGTGGAAGAACTGTGTAACTTTATTGCTTTAAGGACAAGACTTGAGGAGAGGAGGGGGTATGTGTTGGAACTCTATGTAATCTTGTCATACTTCTCTGTACACTCAGACACAACACCTCTTCTATTGTGTGCCCCAAAACCTCAGGAATGTATCATGGTGCCCGTGCTCCCCTTGCTACTTTCTGTCAGTCTACACTGTGCTTGGCCAGTATGGCCTTTATATACTGGGCTCTGGCACCCCTCCGGTGCCCTTTCGTGGTGTTCCTGTACCAGTGCTTGTTTCTGCTCAGTGATTCCCAGTGTACCGACTTGGCCTGCCTGACTACTCTGCATCTTGTCTCCTGCCTGTGTACCGACCCGGCTTGGCTGACGTTCCTGCTCCTGTGTACCGACCCGGCTTGGCTGGCATTACTGCTCCGTGATTTGACCCAGATTGGTTAACGTTCCTGCTCTGGCTGCCTCTGTGTCGCCTTGGCGACATTCCTATCCATCAGGCATTTTGTGTCGCTTCCGGTTGGTTACGACCTATTGGCCTTGTCTCCGTTACCGTTCCTGCAGAGTGCAAGTGGCCTAGTCTCCGTTACTGCTATGGCAGTGTGCCATTGGCCTTGTCTCCGTTACTGCTACGGCAGCGTGCTATTAGCCTTGTCTCCGTTGTTACCCCTGCAGTGTGCAAGTGGTCTGTCTCCGTTACTGCTATGGCAGTGTGCCATTGGCCTTGTCTCCGTAACTGCTCCTGCAGAGCACAAGTGGCCTAGTCTCCGATACTGCTACGGCAGTGTGCCATTGGCCTTGTCTCCGTTACTGCTCCTGCAGAGTGCAAGTGTCTGTCTCCGTTACTGCTATGGCAGAGTGCCATTGGCTTTGTCTCTGTTACTGCTCCTGCAGAGTGCAAGTGGCCTGTCTCCGTTACTGCTACGGCAGTGTGCCATTGGTCTTGTCTCCGTTACTGCTCCGGCAGAGTGCAAGTGGCCTGGTCTCCGTTACTGCTACGGCAGTGTCACATGTTGCTCAATTCCTGATATTACTCTGGCAGTTCACGTTTGCTCTGCTAACCTATTTCTGGGTGTTACGTATCCTTAAGCTCTCTATATGGAGTGAGCGCCATCACAGACCTCTCTTCACATGGGACTGTTTACACTCATTGAAGACCATTAACCCATGCAGTACCTTTCTCCCGGGAATTCATCATATTCTGCCTGACCTGTGTCAATATATGCTGTTATGGACTCTGTGGTTATACTGGACCTGTGTAGGCATATGTATATGTAACCTGTCATGTGTCTGTATTATTCTGCCTAAATACTACAGGACCTGTGAGGGTTATTATATTACTGTGATTTCAATAAAACTGTGTTTTATCCAAAACCACTGTGTCTGTGTGTCAAACAAACCATTACAGAATGTTTAGGAGTACTTCTGATGCTTCTTGCTGTTGTACTTCTGGCATGTTATTTTGTCTCACAGTCAAATCTGTGTTTGTGCATCAAGTAGGATCTCATTGAGGAGGTGCCTAGGTGTGAGCCTACTTTCCCCCTGCTTACATGCTTCTTACAGAGACAAAAGATAATAACACACTTAGATTTTGGATCCTGTAGTAAAGTATCTCATACTGTTGACTTCATAGACTGCAGGGTTCCTGAGGGCTGCTACTACTACTGGGAATAGTTTTTGCTGAAACTGTACGAGTGCTTGGGGGTGCTCTGCAGAACTTGGTTAATTGGAAAGGCTTTGGTCAGGAGAAGTGTTTCTTGGTTACAACAGCATCAGACATACGTGCTTCTGATAGCTATCTCCTGTCCCTGTGTAGCCTTCTCCTCCACCTGTTAGCAACTGTCCTTGCCAATTGTGTGGCAGCCCTCCACTTCTTGGAAGCTGGCATCAATAGTTGTGCAGAAATTACACTTCCATGTGGGCTTATAGCTTTATTGCTTCTAGCAGCTGTTTTCCCCATCTCTCAGTGGCTGTCTCGTAATTATTTCTCAGCTGCACACAGGGAAACATAAAATTTTACATTTATTCACATTTTAAAGATATTTTGCTGATATTATAATATAATGGGCATCTGCTTAAGGGGGAAATATCTGGAAGAATTGTGCAATGTGTTCGTTGACTGACCTGCACATCTACACACGTTAACCGTTTGAGCCCCAGAGAGGTACACAATGCATTGTTCTGCAATGCGTTACATACCCCTGTGGCACTCAAGGGGTTAAACTATGCATACATGTGTGGGTGCTTTTTTAAAAGACATATATTAATATCTCTTTTTTTACAAGTACATGATGTGACGATAAAAACAGAAAGAACATAGAAAGAAGGAAGAAAAAAGAGAGAATAAGAATAAAGAATATGGACAGTAGCTGACCAGGATGCTGAGGAGGACCCCACTGGACATCAGGATTAATGGTAAGTGTTACTTTACAGGGGATGTTGCTTAGTCGGGTTATCCCTATGAGTACCAGTGGGGTAATTATACCCCACTGGCAAACATAGGGTTAATTCAACTAAAGAACACTTTTTAGGCAGTTTGGATGTATTGAGGGACTTAGGGCCCCATATCACTAGATCCACTGGGGATGTATTCAAAAGATATTCAGCTCTAAAGATCCTCCACCCTTCCCTTTCTGGCCGCCTCCCTCTGATTCTCAGATCGGGCCGTGTGACTCTACAGCTGCAGAGAGGGACAAACTTCAGTAAGTATAAGGGAAATCCTGCCCCTCCTGATGAAGGAGGGCAGGATTTCCCTTTGCTTATTGCAGTTTGTCCCTTGCTGCAGCTGTGGTGCCAAGACAGACCTGCAGCAGTGAAGTGTCAAGAAGGGGCGGACAGAGATCTTTAGAGCTGAATACGTTTTGAACTACAAAGAAGTATGATGTTTGACATAGCACATTGTGTTACTATTATTATACAGAAGACCTGGCGAAAGTATTTTAATGAGGCATTACTAACACTTTAGGCAATAAAATGAGTCCCTTATTGGAACTTAATGACGAATTCAGTTGCAGCTTGCGATGTTTGTTTTGTTTAATGGGCTAAAATGCATTTATCTTTAGAGGCCCGCAAAGGTTTTTTGCCTGTATTTTTTCATATCACAGGTAATTGAATCACTTACTGAGCTTGAAAAAATGCCATTGCCTGTTTTTTTTTCGGAGACGGAGGTTGAATCGAGCTCATAGTAGTGTCAACACTTATATATATGTAACTCAATGAGGCAAAAGTGTATATATCTCAAATATTTATTAATATATATAAAAAAAACAATTATTAGACATGAATAAAATATATTGTACAATATAAATATCTATAAATGCTATAAACAGTTCATACACATCTGAGGAGGAAAAAAGCAAAATGTTATAAGTATAAGCAAGGCACTTGTCATTGAATCCTGTACGCTCCATATATGCACCAAAATATAGATGGAAATTAAGTCGATGTATTATGTGGATTACTTCTCCTGTCTGTTAGCTGGGATCAGAGTGGAAACTGTGTTACCTCTCCTATCTCTTGTCCTTAGCTGTCTCCTGGTGGATGATTATGGGAAGTACCTCTTATTGCTTGTGGAAAATATCTGCAAGACAATAGGGATTCCCTTATGTTGTGAATCACTACCATGTCTCATGAATGATATACAGTTATGTGAATAGGAGCTGCACGTGTATGGATTGTGGGAAAAGGTAGTAATACTTAACCATACTCTATGTACAACAGGCCCAGTGTGGGCAGATGTCTCCCTGATTAAGTATTAGAACAAGACATGCATTGGAGGATACTATTAAATACTACATACCTATCGTGGTGCCTGTGCTATTGCTGGTGACATTTTGACAGTGCTACTTCCTGATGCCTTTTATTGGTTTGCGTGGCTTTGCTTCGCCCAGTGCTAGCCCTTAAATACTGAGCCCTGTCAATTCTCTGGTGCCCTTTCATGGTGTTTCCATTGCTAAGCGCTTGCTCCAGTATTTCGTGTGATTCCTGTGTATGACCCGGACTGCCTGACTACTTTGCCTGTATACGTTCCTGCTCTGTGTGCCAACCCGGCCTGGCTGACGTTCCTGCTCTGTGCACCGACCCGGATTGGCTGATGTTCCTGCTCCGTGTACCGACCCGGCCTGGCTGATGTTCCTGCTCTGTGTACCGACCTGGATTAGCTGACGTTCCTGCTCTGTGTACCGACCCAGCCCGGCTGACATTCCTGCTCTGTGTACTGACCCGGATTGGCTGACGTTCCTGCTCTGTGTACCGATCCGGTTTTGGCAGATGTTCCTGCTCTGTGTATCGTCCAGGTCCGGCCCACTGCTCCATCCGGTATCCAGTTAGGGGCTGTCCTCCAGTGTCCTCTCTGTCCACGGACAGATCCTCTGGTTGCCTTGTTGCTGCTCAGGCTGCCTTGTTACTGTGACCCGGTCACCGTATTGTGCCTCATGATCCGACACCCTTGTGTTGTGATCCATCCGGTTGCACCACGGTACGCTTGACCTATTACTGCTACTAGCTGAGGTTGATCTATTCCTGGGCACCTCAGGCTGTTTTCACTATCTGGCAGTCGACTCCAGGTCTGAGCGTTCGTTAACCCCTTGAGGGTTGGTGCCATTACACATTGGGTCACAGTCATTGCAGTCTCAGTTTGGCGTTACTTTGTGCCTACAGTTGCAGTCCTCCATTACTGTATCACGGTGCCCGTGATTGCTGGCTTTTTCTGTCAGTTACCTGTGAGGGCTCTCCATTGGTTGCCTGTGATTAGTCCGCCCATTATTGCCTATATAGACTGGGTTCCTGCACCCTTTGGTTGCCCTTTCGTTGTGTCTCTATGTCAGTGATCACTTGTCTATGGATTCCTGTGTCCACTGGGCCCTGCTTGAATCCTCTACTGCTCCAGTGTCAGAGAACCTACCTAGACAGCCAGTATACACTACAGAGTGGTTCCTGCCTCCGTTCCTGATCCGGTTTGGCTGACGTTCCTGCTTCTGTTCCTGATCCGGTTTGGCTGACGTTCCTGCTTCCGTTCCTGACCCGGTTTGGCTGTCGTCGCTGCTCCGGTATCCTATCCTGGCCTGGCTGTCGCTCCTGCTCCGGGATCCTGATTTGGATTCTTTCGTCTTGATGTGGTCGCCTGGGCAACATTCTGACTACTGGGTTCCTCCATTGGTGACACCTCTGGTACTAGGCTTCTGGGCCTTGTGTTGTCTAGTATGCGGTACTGGTTTGCTCCAGTATTACACTGGTTGCTTGCTACCTCCATTACAGCACCGGTAGGGCCTCCGTGTTGTCCTGTACGCGGTACTGGTTTGCGCCACTGTTACATCGGTTGCTGGCTGCCTCCATTATGCACCGGTAGGGCTTTCGTGTTGTCCAGTACACGGTACTGGCTTGCTCCGATACTACACCGGTTGCTTGCTGTGTCCTTTACAGCACTGGTAGGGCCTCCGTGTTGTCCAGTACTCGGTACTTGTTTGCTCCACCTTTACACTGGTTGCTTGTATTACCAACTCTATAGCACCGGTAGGGCCTCCCTGGTTGTCCAGTACACGGTACTGGTTTGCTCCAATATCTCACCGGTTTCTTGCTGCCTCCGTTACAGCACTGGTAGGGCCTCCCTGGTTGTCCAGTACACGGTACTGGTTTGCTCCAATATTACACCGGTTGCTTGCTGCCTCCATTACAGCACTGGTAGGGCCTCCGTGTTGTCCAGTACGTGATACTGGTTTGCTTCAATATTACACCGGTTGCTTGCTGCCTCCGTTACAGCACCGGTAGGGCCTCCGTGTTGTCCAATACGTGGTACTGTTTGCTCCACTGTTACACCGGTTGCTTGTTGCCTCCATTACAGCACCGGTAGGGCTTCCGTGTTGTCCAGTACGCGGTACTGGTTTGCTCCTATATTACACCGGTTGCTTGCTGCCTCCGTTACAGCACCGGTAGGGCCTCCCTTGTTGTCCAGTGCGCGGTACTGGTTTGCTCCAATATTACACCGGTTGCTTGCTGCCTCCGTTACAGCACCGGTAGGGACTCAGTGTTGTCCAGTATGCGGTACTGGTTTGCTCCACCTTTACTCCGGTTGCTTGTATTACCAACCTTATAACACCGGCAGGGCCTCCCTGTTTGCCCAGTACGTGTTACTGGTTCGCTCCACTCTATCACCGGTTGCTGAGGCTACGTCCGTTACAGCACCAGTGTGGTCTCTATACTCTGTGTCATCTTGTTAGGCTGCCTTACCTGGTATATTGGTAAGGCCGGTAGAGCCTACTTCATATTGTTATGCCAGTCTCCAGGCTGCCTTGCCCGGTATATTGGCAAGGCCGGTAGAGCCTACTTCATCTCGTTGTGCCAGTCTGTAGGCTGCCTTGCCCGGTATATTGGCAAGGCCGGTAGAGCCTACTTCATCTCGTTATGCCAGTCTCCAGGCTGCCTTGCCCGGTATAATGGTAAGGCCGGTAGAGCCTATTTCATCTCGTTGCACCAGTCTCCAGGCTGCCTTACCCAGTATTTGGCAAGCCCAGTAGAGCCTATATATATTGTATTATTGTTTACTACTTCACTTGAACCTGTTGTGTGTCTGTAACATATGTGTATGTTCAGGACCTGTGAGGGTTCTTATTAACTTTTCAATAAAGTTGTGTTTTTATCTTAACTCTGTGTCTGAGAGTCAAAACAAACCGTGACATACTGCTCCGGCAGTCTACCGCTTGTCCAGGGCCTTTGTTTACTCCTGTGGCCTTAGTCGCTCTTTTGTCACTCTCTGCGTAGTGAGTGTCCTGTGGGTCTCGCGCTATTAGGGCCTGTCTGTCCTCCTGGATTAATAGCAACCATTTCACCGTTGTCTCATTTGGATTCACACGAACTGTACCTGACCTGTGTCAGTATTATATTTGCTTATATATATATATATATATATATATACTGGACCCTTGTGGGTATTGATTACTGTAACCTGTCCTGTGTCAGTATTATATTGTATACATATATTACTGGACCCGCGAGGGTTATTCTATTTCTGTGTTTTTTTCAATAAAACCGTGTTTTACCTAAACCTTCTGTGTCTGAGTGTCCATAAAACCGTAACAATACCACAATCATCACAAGTTCAGAGTAGTTTTTGTAGTGATATGCATCCATTTGGAGGACTTTTCACCAATGGCAGATTTTAAACAGTTTAACAGCTCAACAGTCAGCTAAGAGGATCACTGTCAGCATCCCAACTGATCTATATAGAGTTACCATCAAAGAAGACCTCTGTCCAGACTGGGCCTGTTGTACTGTACATAGAAAGTAGTTAAGTATTATTATTATGTTTGCCCGCAGTCCATACATGTGTACCTCCTATTCACATAGCTGTCTATCATTCATGGGACTTGGACACGATTCACAACACCTTGCATGTTCTTTCTTTTTTGCCTCATTACGTCACATGTATAAATGTTGACACTACTACATGTATATATAGATATGCACGTTAACATCCATACACAAATCTCTCTGATTCTCCCTGCTAACAAACCTCTCTCTGTCTTCCTGTCACAGTTCTATCAGGCAAGGAAAAGGTGAATGAGGATGATAACCCACAGGCTACGAGGCAGAGTCGGAACCCTACAGCAGAAGGCCAGGAATCGGAGAGAAGGAGTCTTTAAGTTAGCTGACAGTAATGTTATGCTGAGAGTCAATTATAAGCTGCAGAGGCAGATACTAGAGAGTCAAAGATAAACTGGAGTCTACTAGGAGTTGAACAGAATTGATGTAGACTACACAAGGTCATAGACAGGTGGGGAGTCGAAGGATAGCCGGGTCCGGTACACAGGTAGTCAAACAAACAGATAGTCGGTACCTAGGGTGAGTCGAGAAGCAGAGGAATTGGTACACAAGGAGTCAAAACAAACTGCAGATATGAAGAGAGTGGTCAGGCTAGCCAGACTCGGTACACAAAGGGTTGAACAGAAGACTGGCGCAAATAGTCGGATCGCAGGAACAAGAAGACAGGTCACAGACAAATCCAAGGTCAAGAAGCCAGAAATTCAGATCCACAGAGTTCAGGCAAGGGTCACAACAGGAATCAGGAACACAGGTAAGCTTGCTACATAGGTACTAGGACACTGAGCACAGACCATCTGAGGGCGGTGAGAGTAGGAAAGTCCCAGGCATAAGTAGGCTATGGACAGGTGTATGAGTTCTGTTATCAGGAGTGAGACAACCTTGAGGGAGGAGGAGCGGAGGGGTTTGTGACACTTCCTCCCGAATGAGAAAGATTTGGTAGGAGGCAAAATGGAGTTTGAAGGGAAGGCGGATGACTGAGAGAGGTTTGTTAGCAGGGCAGATGACTGAGAGAGGTTTGTTAGGAGTCAGGAAAGAGTTTGTACAGAGGGAGAATGCATGGTAGAGGTTTAGTACAAGGGAGTATACATGATAGAGGTTTCATAGGAGGCTGTATAACTAAGAATGGTTTATTGGGAGGTGGGAGGGAGTTTGTTAGAACGGATGATGGGTAAAAGAGGTTTGAAAGGAGGAAGGAGGGAGTTTGGTAAGAGGAAGGATGGCGTTTGTAAGGATGGAGGATGGGTGAGAGGTTTGATAGGAGGGTGTTTGGTAAGATGAAGGATGGAGTTTATAAGGATGGAGGATGAGTGACAGTGGTTTGTTAGGAAAAAGGAGGGGTTTGATAGATGGAAGGATGATTGGTAGAGGTTTGGTGGGAGGAAGAAAGAACGGTGGAGTAGAGATGTCCTAAAATGGATATCGTACAGTGGGAATTTTTGCTGCCATGGAAAATATAGGATGAAATTTCCAAGTTCTCTCTGGCAGGAATGTAATTGATTTTCTATAGATGGGAATTTTCATGAAAAAGAGGACAATTTAATTTTTTTGTTATTTTAAATTCCTGAAAAAAATATGATGGAACATTTCATAAATCCCTATTCAATACAATAAGATGAAACATATCTACAGAAGATACAACATATATGTTTAGACTGTAAACCTTTTAGTACATTTTTTCTATTTAAAGGGGCAATAAACTGGGAGGAGGAACAACCAATGAAAGAAGATGGCGGTCTGATCTGTGTGCTCCTGGGCTAAAATTTTTATTTAACTCTCTGAAGATAGGTGTATTTCTGTGGCTCTGGTTTTTTTTCCTTTGCTCCCTGAATGACGAGGGATGATGGAAGGGCACCAAGCGACCCAACAGTAAGAAGATCTCTGACTTTTTGCCGGTGCATCACCGGAGCGGAGAAGGCCTAAACACCTTGCCCAAACTTTCCCGGGAGGGCTCTATCGCTTCTGTTTCACCATTGAGAGATTCAGAGACCGAGGTGGAGTAGCTACAATACGGATCTGGACTATATATATATTTTATGTCCGTTATTAAATATGAAATACGTGCTGTGGTCAAATCCGAAATTTCTGACCTGAAAGAATACTTGGGACACTTGAGCCAATGGAACAAGCCCTTATGCACCAAGAAGAATCTATTGCTACTTTTTCCACTAAGCTTGAAGAGTTAGATAATCGTGGATGTCAGTGCAACATCAGAAACAAGGACCTCCCTGAGTCAGTCCCTCCAAAGGATCTACAATCCTTCTTACAACACGTTTTCAGAGCTCCTTGGATTGCCTGAAGGAGTACAGGTTAAGATAGAGAGAGCGCCCAGTGCTCTGAGACAACAGGCCCCACCGGGCTCGAAGTCCCACGATGTGATATGCTGCCTTCAGTCTTATGCGGAAAAGGAGAGAATTATGATGAAAAGCATAGAGATTCCTGAGATCAAATTTGCCGGCTGTGTGATCCACTTCTTTAATGATCTTTCTTCTCAGACCCTACAAAGAAGCTGGACTTGTATGCCCCTTACAGATCATCTGAGAAATTTGGGAATGAGATATCGCTGGGACTTACCCTTTCAACTCTAGGACAAGCATAATGGAATTTCGGCCTCACTATGTGATCTTTTGGATGTCTTTGACTTTTGTGGCTCACTGGGATTGGATCCTCCAGCCTCTCTAACTACTGCCTCCACTTCTCAAGCTCCTCAGGACCCGGACACTCTGCCATGTAAAAGGAGGGACTGCTGGCCTTTGAGCACTGGTCCGGGTTCTAAGAGAAGCAGGCCTGTGATCTCGACCCCTGTGATGAGAGACTGGGACTGATTGTGTGGACCCATGACTGGTACCAGTTTGTCAATTTCTCCATTCTATCTCCTGGCGTGTGTGGGGATTTGGGTCCTCAGTTGCCAGGGAAGCCACTGGTCTTTTGGGCCTGGGACGGTTCTGGAACCCTGGGACCGCCTCAGATGCATGCTGTTATGGGGCCTGTTCTGCTCCCTGCTGGTGTGTTTTGTGACTTGCCAGTGCTGTCTCTGGCCTCCTCTGGGCCTGGATCAGTCCTGGTATGCATTTTTGAGTTCTCCAAGCGTTATCCCCATATCCCCTACTCTGCTCTGTGTATTCTATATGTAACTATTAGTGAGGGTTTGGGGTTCATAGGTGCTGCTCCTGTTATGGCTGGACCAGCTGGGATTGATCCCGGCGATTCTGAATCCACTATAGATGGTTTGGGTTGACTACTGGGCACGGGTGATTTTATGTTAGATTCTGCCTTAGTAACATCCTTTATTTAAAATTAGCTATGGGTGTCGCAAGCTGGGTCCTTCGCTTGCCCGGGCCACCCCTGGTCCTAGTCTTGGGCCAGGGCCGGTTCTGATGACTGGGGGACCTATCTCAGGGGATTTATGCTACTGAGGTTGGGTGACCCCTGTTGGTGCTGGGGCCTTCTCTGGCCTCCTTTGGCATGCCTGGGCCAGCTCCAGTGACTCTATGTGTGACCTGAGGTACTTGGCGCATTATTGGGGTTTGTTTGTTTTACTACAAGTGTCTGCACCGTGTCTTTGGTTGCTGACTCACCGGTGGCACTCCTTGACCCATTGCTGTTTAGGGCAGGCCCCCGGTGACTCTTGGACCTTCCATCGACACTTGTTCCTTGCAGATCGTTATTTTGGAATATCATATGTTATCACTAGCCTTCATGTTTGTATGTGCAGTTAGTGTGCTACAAGTGTCTGCACCGTGTCTTTGGATGGTGACTCGCTGGTGCTGCTCCTCGACCCATTGCTGTTTGGGGCCAGCCCCAGTGACTCTTGGACCTACCATTGACACTTGTTCCTTGCAGATCGTTATTTTGGAATATCATATGTTATCACAAGCCTTCATGTTTGTATGTGCAGTTAGTGCACTTAAGTGTTGCCCTAATGCGGTATTAGACTGCTTACTTTCATATATCTGGATCCTCATTCCCTTCAAGAGTGGATGTGCTGTGTGTGGTCATGTGAGGTTCCGCTGATCACAGTGTTATTTAAGTCCTTTTCTCCAAGTCCCTCGCTTCCTACTACTATATTACCCCCTGGCAGTAGGTCTACTATTATACGGATAACAGGGGTTCCCCTCTGCCTGTTTAAACCTGGCATTTATCAGGTCATACTGAGGCCCTTCGATCCAAGACAGTGTGGTGAATTTTTCTTTGCTTTACTTCTCCCACATACCACACATGACACACATCTCTCCTCTGCTCATCTTATCTTTTAGCTGTTTAATGCCCTCCATTTCTCTTCTTCTCCCTCTTTCTCCTAATTCTGGGAGGTTTTTCCCCTCTCAGTTAAAGTTAAAACCCCGAGGTGGAGCATTGTGGCCCTGCCCAGCTTGCTATGTAAGTTTCTTGATTTTTTGATTTACTCTAGTACTCTCCCCTCCTTGCCTCGCAGATTGGCTGTCACTACGGACTCTGGTCTGCCAGTATACATTATCTATTATAAACCTAGATACCTGTTTTTCTTGTTTACAATATTTTCATTCATTTCTTCTTGACCCCACTACCTTACATAACAGGAGACATGGCCCTTTACTTATAGGAGTCATTATCCCCCAGGTTTTTGCATACGCTGACTCTTGTTTGTCTATATTTCATACTTATCATATAATGCACTTACCTGCCACAATCCCTGCACCCTCTGGACATTACAATGCCATTCTTGCTTGGGATGCAGGAGCAGACCCGGATTTCCCAATCAATATTGCTTTACATATTGATCCTGGGTAGAATTATGTATTACTTGGATATTACCTGGCCATACCCTTTTATTGTTCCTTTTTGCTGGACATTGTTTACTATAAATGATACAACATAATTTATTTTATATTTTTGTAATACTATGTGGAATTGGGATATTAGTGTAACTCCTTTTCTAATATCTGATTGTTTATCTTTCATGTATACAGAGGCTCCCTGCAGATCCTCATGTTATGGTTTATTGTATTTCTATACTTTTTTTGTATGTCTGAAATTTTGACTAAAGCTTTTGAAAAAAATAAAGGGGCAATAAACCATAATTATAAAATTGTATATGTTGTTGAGCTTTTCCAGTTGAGTAAAACAAGGGTATTCCCAATGCCGGTAGATATTTATTTCAAAGTTGTCAAAGAGTTAACTTTTTTTCATAGGTTGTGTGCAAGATGTTTTTCTACCAGATGTCACAATTGCTACCTGTGAAATTCAGCTTTTCCCAGGCAACAGTACTATCCGGTTGCAAAATCTTGAGCTCAAACTCTCAAAACAATATATCTAAATAACTTTTGACTGAAGCAACTTCCAGCTGTAGGAGCATCCTAGTTTTACTCAGCAAAAAAATAAAATCTCTTTCTGCCGTAGAAGCACCCTTGTTTTACCCAGCAAAAAAAGTGATATAAATATTTTCATAAGAAGGGTTTACTTCCACTTTAAACTTGATTTTACTACTGAGATGGCATGCCACATTATTCACAGAGATTTATTTCTTACAAAGTAGTCTATTTCCATTCTTACAAAATGGCATTGCATTGTTGGCTTGTATTTGTAGTCATCTGTTTTTTCTCTAATATCTTCCAGATTTTTCCTGTTCAACTTTGAGGAAACCATGGTAGCATGTGTTGGTTTTAACTGTGAGAATAAGGAGGCTATAATAAAATGTTACATTTCGCAGTTATCGCTTTAACAGAAAGTTCTGCATTATGACAAAATCAATTTATTAATATAAATGTCTCTGTCTTGGCTTCATTCCATCCATATACATTTGTAATCAATATGATGTAACATGGCTGCAGAGGGACCATCTCTAAGGTAAAATACTTGGCTTAGTTTCCTCTTACAAATGAATATTTTTTCTTTGTTAAGTTTTAGAATGTTTCTATAATTTAGAATAGTATTTAATATTTTTTAATTCAACCAAATGAACACTACTGTCTTGCAGGGCCATCTGAAATCCAGTAACCATGGACAAATAACAGGACAATATTTCATATACCACAGCTTGAGCACTTAGAAATATAACAGTTAGAGTTGGGTAACAACAAGTCCAATTTTTTTCCAGTGGATTTTTTCACTGGGAACCAGCAATTTTCAATTTTTCCATGAAAAGTCTCACACGTAGAAACACCAACATTTCTGCTAATTCACTAACCCCAAGACATTTCCCATGGAAAGTTTGCTGGTTCCT
Organism: Rhinophrynus dorsalis; assembly: GCA_037306005.1. Classification (NCBI taxonomy): domain Eukaryota; kingdom Metazoa; phylum Chordata; class Amphibia; order Anura; family Rhinophrynidae; genus Rhinophrynus; species Rhinophrynus dorsalis. The sequence continues at coordinate 188,219,313 of CM074723.1, forward strand.
GAAGGAGGATTTAGACTCAGGATGTGTCCTACTGGCTATACAAGTAGAGTGGCACAAGGCTGGTAGTTGGATGTGTGGTTCTTTGACTACCAGTGAAATGGAACAAGGCTGGTAGGGTTAGTATGTGTGGTTCTATGGCTGTTAGTGCACATCTACTGTAGTAAAAGGCTGGGGGTTAGTATGTGTGGTTCAAAGGCTACCATGGGACAGGACTAGCGGTCACAGTAGTGGTGGGCAACCCCTAGGTTGAAAAACTTGTAGAAATTGTAATATTTGCCTTCATGGACATGATATTCAGAAATGATTAAAGAAAATATATTATCTTTTTATCGCTAGCAAAAAGGCACAAAAGCAAAATAAATAGGGGCCATTAGGATGTTATGGCCATAGAAGGGGGGTTGTTATTATTAGGAGGAAGTTTTCCTTTAAATCCTGTTTCTGAAAAACACATAAGCATTTATTGCTTCATACAGTTTTTGTGCATGTATGTATTCAAAAACATGCATAAATTGATATTTGAGGTATGGTCTCATTCCTACTGGGGAGGGATCACTTTTCCACTCTGCCATAGGTCCCATGCTGGACCTCATCTGTACTTCAATAGTGATCACTAGTGATGAGCGAGCACCCCAATGCTCGGGTGTTCGGGTGCTCTGACCGAGCACCCCCTGAGGCTCGAGTGCTCGGCCGAGCACCCGAGCCCCATTGAAGTCAATGGGAGGACTCGAGCATTACACCACGCACCCCCTGCTCTGATGAGGGGAGGGTGCCTGGTCCATAGGAAAAGGGAAGAAAATGATGGAAACACCACAGAAATGGTTCAGGGACAGCATAGGGAGGATGTCTGGATGCATCTTGGACTCCAACATTGCTGCTGGGAACGATCTTTCGCCCGTAGTACGCCATTTTTACAGACTGACCGTAAAACACACAAAAAGGAAAATAAAAATGACTTTAGGCGAAAAATTGTTACCAAACAGTATTTGCTGTATATTTACTTGTATATCATCTGCAAATTCTCTCAAAAATTTCCTCGATTTTTCTGAACTGAGGCCATGATTAAGAGGGAAACGTGCGCAGAGGCAAATTCTCCCAAAAATTTCCTTGATTTTTCTGAACTGAGGCCATGATTAAGAGGGAAACATGCGCAGAGGCAAATTCTCCCAAAAATTTCCTTGATTTTATTGAACTGAGGCCATGATTAAGAGGGAAACGTGCGCAAAGGCAAATTCTCCCAAAAATTTCCTTGATTTTTCTGAACTGGGGCCATGATTAAGAGGGAAACGTGCGCTGAGCCGACCATCTAAAACATTATGGGTGAGGGTCTGCTGCGGAGCTGACCATCCTAAACATTATATGCGAAGGCCCGCTAGTGAGCTGACGCTATAAAACATTATATGAGAAGGCCCGCTAGAGAGCTGACCCAATAAAACATTATATGAGAAGGCCCGCTGGTGAGCTGACCTATATAAAAATTGTCAAACAGGGCCCGCTGGTGAGCTGGCCCTATATAAAAATTATATCACAGGGCCCGCTGGTGAGCTGGCCCTATATAAAAATTATATCCCAGGGCATATGGAAGAGGAGGAGGAGGATGAGAAGATTAAGAGTCAACCATATACCCGTTTTTTGGGTGGAAGGGGTGAATGGGAATACAGAGTATTCCCATCATTGTAAATAACATATATAAAGTGAGTTTATGTTCCCCCAGGGCTTTCCTCCAGTGGAGTGGAGAAGTCAGGGGAAATCCAGGCCTTGTTCATTTTTATAAGTGTCAACCTATCAGCATTGTCGGTGGAAAGGCGGATACGCTTATCTGTTATGATGCCACCAGCAGCACTAAATACACGCTCAGACAGAACGCTGGCGGCAGGGCAGGCCAGCACCTCCAAGGCGTAGAGTGCCAGTTCATACCACGTGTCCAGCTTGGACACCCAGTAGTTGTAAGGCACAGAGGGATCATTGAGGACGCTGACACGGTCTGCTACGTACTCCTTCACCATCTTCCAAAACTTTTCCCTCCTTGTGACACTAGGCTGCGCATCAGGGTGAGGGTGCTGGCGGGGTGTCATGAAGGTGTCCCACGCCTTGGAGAGTGTTGCCCTGCCTTTGTCGGAACTGCTGTGTGCTCCCCTTTTCTCCCCTTCTCTGTTGGCCAAGGTAGCACGTACTCTGCCGCCAGCGTTGTCAGATGGAAAATTTTGGAGCAATTTTTCAACAAGAACCTTCTGGAATTGCACCATTTTGCTTGTCCTCTCCACCGGAGGAATGAGAGATGAGAAATTCTCTTTGTAGCGGGGGTCCAGAAGGGTGAACACCCAGTAATCCGTGTTGTCTAAAATGCGTATAACGCGTGGGTCACGGGAAAGTCAGCCTAACATAAAGTCAGCCATGTGTGCCAGAGTACCAACAGTCAAGATTTCGCTGTCCTCACCAGGAGGATGACTCTCAATCTCCTCATCCTCTTCCTCCTCTTCTGCCCACCCACGCTGAAGAGATGGAACTAAAGTTCCATGGCTACCCTCTGTAGCGGAGGCAACCGTGTCTTCCTCCACCTCCTCCTCCTCCTCCGCCTCCTCCAATTGTCGCTGAGAAGACGAAGTGAGGGTGTTCTGGCTATCACCTTGTGTAAGCTCTTCCTCCCGCATTTCCACCTCTTCCACATGCAAAGCGTCAGTTTTAATTGTGAGCAGCGAGCGTTTCAGTAGACACAGAAGTGGGATGGTTACACTGATAATAGCGTTATCGCCGCTCACCATCTGTGTCGATTCCTCAAAATTGTGTAAAACCTCACAGAGGTCTGACATCCATTCCCACTCCTCACTTCTGATTACAGGAAGTTGAACGGAGAGGCGACGACCGTGTAACAGCTGGTACTCCACTACTGCCCTCTGCTGCTCACAAAGCCGGGCCAACATGTGGAAGGTGGAGTTCCAGCGCGTGCTCACGTCACACAGCAGCCGGTGAGCTGGCAATTGTAAGCGCTGCTGCAGCTTCAACAGGCCGGCTAAAGCTGTAGATGACTTACGGAAATGTGCACACACGCGGCGCACCTTGGTCAAGAGATCATGCACATTGGGGTAGGTTTTTAGAAATCGCTGAACCACTAAATTAAATACATGCGCTAGGCATGGTACGTGTGTGAGCTTGCCGAGCTCCAAAGCCGCCACCAAGTTACGCCCATTATCACACACAACCATGCCTGGTTGCAGGTTGAGTGGCGAGAGCCACTGCTCGGTCTGGTGACTAATCCCCTGCAACAGCTCTGAGGCCGTGTGCTGTTTGTCCCCAAGGCAGATCAGCTTCAGCACGGCCTGTTGACGCTTCCCCACTGCAGTGCTACACTGCTTCCAGCTACTGGCTGATGGGGGAGTGGCGCTGCGTGTAGAGAATTCGGAGGTGGAAACGGAGGAGGAGGAGCCAATAACGTAGGTGCTGGCGGAAACCCTGATGGAGGTAGGGCCCGCAATCCTCGGCGTGGGTAGCACCCGTGCCATCCCAGGGTCCGAGTCGCTCCCAGCCTCTACGACATTCACCCAGTGTGCCGTCAGGGAAATGTAGCGTCCCTGGCCACAAGCACTTGTCCATGTGTCAGTCGTTAAGTGGACCTTCCCAGTAACTGCGTTGGTCAGGGCACGGGTGATGTTACGGGACACATGGTGGTGTAATGCGGGGATGGCACACCGGGAAAAGTAGTGGCGGCTGGGGACCACGTACCGAGGGACAGCTGCTGCCATCAGGCTGCGGAAGGACTCAGTCTCCACAAGCCTAAATGGCAGCATTTCGATGGCCAGTAATTTGGAAAGGTGTGAGGTTAGTGCTATGGCCTGTGGGTGGGTGGCTGGGTATTTTCGCTTGCGCTCAAATGCCTGGGGTAACGACATTTGGACGCTGTGCTGGGACAGGGAAGTGGATGTGGTCGCTGATGGTGCTTCAGATGGTACAGGTGCAGGGCGGGAGGTATGCGGGCCTGCGCCTTCGACAGGCGATTGGCCGGCACCGAAAACAGGGGAAGAGGAGGCAGTGGTGTGGCCTGCAGACACAGATGGGCGATCCAGGCGTTCCTCCCACTTATTACGGTGCTTGGATGCCATGTGTCGGATCATGCTGGTGGTGGTGAGGTTTCTAGTGTTCATGCCTCGGCTCATTCTGGTGTGGCACAGGTTGCAAACTACAATTCTTTTGTCGTCCGCACTTTCCTTAAAAAAACGCCATACCGCGGAACACCTACCCCTTGGCAAGGGAGATTTATGCAAGGGGGTGCTCCGTGGAACATTTGCGGGCCGGTTTGGTGCGGTCCGCCTTCTTTCTGTAGCCACACCACTGCCTCTTCCAGCCTGTTGCGGTGCTGCAGATGGCTCACCCTCAGGACTGCTGTCATCGCTCGGCTCTACACCTTCCCAGGTGGGGTCAGTCACCTCATCGTCCACCAAGTCCTCCTCCACTTCCTCACTCTGATCATCCTCCTCATGTCTTGATCCCACCACATACTCAGTCATTGACAACTGTATAACATCCTCCTCAACAAGGTCTTGAGACAGTAATAGTGGTTGATTTAATGGCAACTGTGTCTCATCATCGTCATCATCATCCACTACTTCCTTTGACCTTAAATGCCGTTCACATCTGTCATCTTCTTGTGATTGGGTACCCTCTAGAGGTTGTGAATCAGGGCATAAGATGTCATGTTCCTCTGCAAGCGTGCTTGGAGAGAGGGTCAAATGAAGGATTGGTGATGAGACGAGCTCCTCACTATATCCCAGTGTGGGATCACTTCTTTGACCAGACCGTGTATGGTGGGAGGAAGGATGATCAGAGTGAGGATTATGTTGACCAGACTCTTGGCTACTGAGAGTGGACTTGGTGGAAGACAGGGTGGTGCTTAACCGACTGGAAGCAGTATCAGCTGACATCCAACCGACCACCTATTCGCAGTGGTCGGACCTCGAGAGTGATGTCCTGCGACGCCCTGTAAAATTAGACATGAAGCTAGGTATGGTGGATGTCTTTCTTTCTTGTGCTCTGGCACCAGGCACAGTTTCTCCGCGTCCTGACCCGCGCCCTGAACTATCAGGATCACGTCCACTTCCCCGTCCCTTTTTACCCGCCTTCTTCATCTTACACGGAATATGTGACTTTGATATTTTACTTTGAAGACTTAACAGTATTTCTTCCTATTCTGCAACTGTGCAGAGTACACAGAATAGGCTGCTAAACTGCGGCGAAGCACACTGAATGGAATATGTGACTTTGATATTTGAGTTTGAAGACTTAACAGTATTTCTTCCTATTCTGCAACTGTGCAGAGTACACAGAATAGGCTGCTAAACTGCGGTGAAGCACACTGAATGGAATATGTGACTTTGATATTTGAGTTTGAAGACTTAACAGTATTTCTTCCTATTCTGCAACTGTGCAGAGTACACAGAATAGGCTGTTAAACTGCGGTGAAGCACACTGAATGGAATATGTGACTTTGATATTTTAGTTTGAAGACTTAACAGTATTTCTTCCTATTCTGCAACTGTGCAGAGTACACAGAATAGGCTGCTTAACTGCGGCGAAGCACACTGAATGGAATATGTGACTTTGATATTTTACTTTGAAGACTTAACAGTATTTCTTCCTATTCTGCAACTGTGCAGAGTACACAGAATAGGCTGCTAAACTGCGGTGACGCACACTGAATGTAATATGTGACTTTGATATTTTACTTTGAAGACTTAACAGTATTTCTTCCTATTCTGCAACTCTGCACAGTACACAGAATGTGCTGCTAAACTGCGGCGAAGCACACTGAATGGAATATGTGACTTTGATATTTTAGTTTGAAGACTTAACAGTATTTCTTCCTATTCTGCAACTGTGCAGAGTACACAGAATAGGCTGCTAAACTGCGGCGAAGCACACTGAATGGAATATGTGACTTTGATATTTGAGTTTGAAGACTTAACAGTATTTCTTCCTATTCTGCAACTGTGCAGAGTACACAGAATAGGCTGCTAAACTGCGGCGAAGCACACTGAATGGAATATGTGACTTTGATATTTTACTTTGAAGACTTAACAGTATTTCTTCCTATTCTGCAACTGTGCAGAGTACACAGAATAGGCTGCTAAACTGCGGTGACGCACACTGAATGGAATATGTGACTTTGATATTTTACTTTGAAGACTTAACAGTATTTCTTCCTATTCTGCAACTCTGCACAGTACACAGAATGTGCTGCTAAACTGCGGCGAAGCACACTGAATGGAATATGTGACTTTGATATTTTAGTTTGAAGACTTAACAGTATTTCTTCCTATTCTGCAACTGTGCAGAGTACACAGAATAGGCTGCTAAACTGCGGCGAAGCACACTGAATGGAATATGTGACTTTGATATTTGAGTTTGAAGACTTAACAGTATTTCTTCCTATTCTGCAACTGTGCAGAGTACACAGAATAGGCTGCTAAACTGCGGTGAAGCACACCTAATGGAATATGTGACTTTGATATTTTACTTTGAAGACTTAACAGTATTTCTTCCTATTCTGCAACTGTGCAGAGTACACAGAATAGGCTGCTAAACTGCGGTGACGCACACTGAATGGAATATGTGACTTTGATATTTTAGTTTGAAGACTTAACAGTATTTCTTCCTATTCTGCAACTGTGCAGAGTACACAGAATAGGCTGCTAAACTGCGGCGAAGCACACTGAATGGAATATGTGACTTTGATATTTTACTCTGAAGACTTAACAGTATTTCTTCCTATTCTGCAACTGTGCAGAGTACACAGAATAGGCTGCTAAACTGCGGTGACGCACACTGAATGGAATATGTGACTTTGATATTTTACTTTGAAGACTTAACAGTATTTCTTCCTATTCTGCAACTGTGCAGAGTACACAGAATAGGCTGCTAAACTGCGGTGACGCACACTGAATGGAATATGTGACTTTGATATTTTACTTTGAAGACTTAACAGTATTTCTTCCTATTCTGCAACTCTGCACAGTACACAGAATGTGCTGCTAAACTGCGGTGAAGCACACTGAATGGAATATGTGACTTTGATATTTTAGTTTGAAGACTTAACAGTATTTCTTCCTATTCTGCAACTCTGCACAGTACACAGAATGTGCTGCTAAACTGCGGCGAAGCACACTGAATGGAATATGTGACTTTGATATTTTAGTTTGAAGACTTAACAGTATTTCTTCCTATTCTGCAACTCTGCACAGTACACAGAATGTGCTGCTAAACTGCGGCGAAGCACACTGAATGGAATATGTGACTTTGATATTTGAGTTTGAAGACTTAACAGTATTTCTTCCTATTCTGCAACTCTGCACAGTACACAGAATGTGCTGCTAAACTGCGGCGAAGCACACTGAATGGAATATGTGACTTTGATATTTTAGTTTGAAGACTTAACAGTATTTCTTCCTATTCTGCAACTCTGCACAGTACACAGAATGTGCTGCTAAACTGCGGCGACGCACACTGAATGGAATATGTGACTTTGATATTTTAGTTTGAAGACTTAACAGAATGTGCTCTAATCTGCAACTTTTCACACTAAACAGAATGTGCTCTAATCTGCAACTTTGCACACTAAACAGAATGTGCTCTAATCTGCAACTTTGCACACTAAACAGAATGTGCTCTAATCTGCAACTTTGCACACTAAACAGAATATATGAAATTTTTTTGTTTTTGTATTTTTTCCCCCCACACAAAATAACCTGCTGCCCCCACACACAGTAGTCCTAAAAAGGACTTTTGGTTCTTTTTTTTTCACAATTTTGCTTTTTTTCTCCCTACACTGACTTTCCCTTCCTATCCTCATCTCTCCCTGGCTAAGACTGAGCCGAACTCGCTGGTCAGGTGGTATACAGCACCCGACCACGGGTTCTGGCCAGCCAATCAGTGTAATGCCAGCAGCCAACATGGCTGACACTGATGTCAGAGCCTCCCTGCACGTTTATTGGCTGCGCAGCAGCCGCAAAACGTGCGGGGAGGAGACCCAAACATGGCGGGCGAGCACATGCAGTACTCGTACGAGTACCGCCATGTGCCGAGCAGAGCGATGCTCAAGCCGATCCGAGCATCGGCCGAGCATGCTCGTTCAACACTAGTGATCAGTTATTCATGGGGGGATGCCACCTTCTTAATACACCCAGGCATCACATGACAGTGCCAAAAAGGTGCAAGTTTGAAGAGAGATCCAAGAGAAGGTAGAGAAATCTTGTATATAAATAGTCTCATATACAGAGTTGAAGCTATACTGGTGGAGTGTTGAATATAATTGTCAACCACTTTCTTTTAAGTGGAGGCTAAGACGTGCACTTTAAAGGGGCACAATTCCCTTGGAAAAATTGCCTCTTATTTGTTTAACAGAATAATTTAAATAGGTAGATGTCCTTCAAATAGCAGTCAGTTATATCAATAAACTATTTTTAGTCATTTTTGGTCTCCCATATAGCCCAACAACTTGAGCTTCTTATAAATTAATCAGGTCTGTTGAAGCCTAGTATTGTTTCTGTAAAGAGTAGGGGTGGCCGAACGTTGTAGCCTTGTTCCTTGCGAGAAATTCCACGAACACCACGTTATTGTCCACTTTTTTTGTGAGAAAATCCTCTTTTAAAAAAGCCATTAAAATTTTCACCCATTGGTCAAAATTCTCCACCAATTTTTCAGTGGCTGGAAAGTTTTTGACCATTGATTTACATTGTTTTTTTCTTTTTTGCTATAAAAACATGATGTATTTGCAGAAGTGAAACACAATAGAAGCAGCTACAGAGTGAGGTAGACATGCTGTGCTGTTCTGCTGTTATTTCTTTTGAAAATTGAGGCAGGAGAGGCTCATAGTGACTGCAATCACTATGAGCAGTAAAAGGAGGAACTGAAAGGACGCTTAGGTGTGTCCACTGAGTCTGAGTCTGAGGAGGAAGTGCGCACAACTGAACTAATGCTGTTCAGACCCCCTAAATCCCCCGTAGGGAGTAGTGAGAGCAGGACAGGTCAGCTTCCTGTGCCTGCTGCAAGATGTGGTGTCACCATTGCTGTACATGCTGCCACCATTGCTGTACAAGCTGCCACCATTGCTGTACCTGCTGGCAGACGTGCTGCCCCTGCTTCCACTAATGCTGTACCTGGTGCAAGACGTACTGCCCCTGTTGCCACTAGTGCTGAAACTGGAGCTAGATGTGCTGCCACTAATGCTTTGCCTGCTGTCAGAAGTGCTATCCCTGCTGCCACTAGTGCTGTACCTGCTGCCAGACATGCTGCCACTAATGCTGTGCCTGCTGCCAGATATGCTGCCCATGCTACTGATAGATGTGCTGTCCCAAGTGCTGACCCTGCTGCTAGTGTGACTTGTAATACTTGGGGGGGAGGAGAAGATGATGCCAAGTGTGAAAGCAAATGACCCTAAGTCACACTTGCCATCCACAAGCAGTCCCGTCAGTGCTAGTACTACTACTATGAAAGTCCAGCAGCTTATTAGAGTTAGGAGTGAAGGAGGGGATAATCATCAATATCCTCATATTACTAGTGATTGTGAGGAGGAAGACTCTGCAGCTGAACTTAATGTGGTTTGTGTTAGTAATAGTAGCAGTAATGGTGAAGCAGCCAGAGTGGTAGAGCATCCAGACTAGCAGTCAAGGGATCCCACTCCATTCCTCTGACCCTGGGAGTCCACCCTTTCCCTTCATTAAAGTGTCCAAGTGGAACAGGATTCTGAAGACTAAGCAGCCAGAACTGTTGTCGGGGAGAGCAGGTGCAGAATAAATACCACTACCACTAGGTGGAGCACAGATCAGCTGCCTGTGCCTGCTGCTACTGCTGCCAGTCTGCCTTCTATGGTTCAAAAAGAAATGCCAAGTGTGAAATTAGGGGACCCTCTGTCACATTGCTCATCACCTCCTCCAAGCAGCAGTGAGATGTCTGTAATAGAGCAGCAGCAACAGCACGCAGGGACTATTGGTGGTGGTGATGCTGATCATGCTGGAGAAGCTGGGGTGGAAGAGACATTGATGGCCTTTTTAGCAGAAACTGAGAAAGAATGGGAGACAGGGATGAGGATGGGCATCACAACCACCACTAGCAAATGAGATTTGGAATTTGAGGAATTTGCAGCTGCTCTAATTTCTGCTGATGCTGAGATGCAAGTGCAGCAGGATACTGAGGAGCAAGCTAGTGAGCCATAGACCACCATTGACACAGTGGAAATGGGGTCAACAAGTGATGCAGGACTAGGAAAGGTTCCACTTGCCAGCACCAGCAGTGGCAGCAACAGCAGAAACATTATCCTCAGCCACAAACAGTGGAGGGGAATGTGGAGGAAAAGAAGAAAGAGGCCATTTTTTCCACCTGTTCCCTTCCCACTGAAGTCATGAGTGTGGGACTATTTTTCTCTTGGGCAGACACAGTTCAGTCATCAGCAACGGCACTGTGCAAAATTTGTGACAAGTCAGTGAGAAGAGGAAAGGAGGAAACACACCTTGGCACAAGCTCCCTGATATCACACATGAAACACAGACACCATGAGATTTATGTCAAACATGTTAAAGCCAGACATGCACCACAGAAATCAGGCACAGTTGTTGCCGTACCCTCTGACTCTCCAGAAAGCCAACAAGAGGCAAGGCAAAGATCAAAGAGGAGGAAGAGTAGAGCAACCCAGGCATAGACTGGTAGTTCCATGACGAGAGAAACAACTAGCTTGCCATAACCGTCTAGGGTAACTACATCTTCTGCCAATCCACCTCATTCATTGTTACCTCCCGCGTCAAATTATAGCCACTCTGTTGATGTTAGGATGTGGCAGTTCATCTCTACCAATTGCACACTGTGTGCTGCACTGACCATACATGCAAGTGTGGTGGAGGAGAATTAATACCAGGTCATCATCTGAGGAGATTCCATCGCACAGTATATACTAAGATGGTGGCAGGGAGGGAGCATCATTACTATTAAACTGTCAGCAAGTTGTCATGTGTCCTTAGTGGGGTGTGGACAAGGGATATAGTGATAGTGGCACTATTTGGGTTCTGGTGTCATGGTGTTTGGATACAGTTTTGCCCCCAGATGTTCTTTACCACATAAACTGTGCACATTGCAGTTGCTGATGAGAACCACAGTTCCTGCTCTCAATAGAAAAATTTATATTCTAATAACAACACACCCATAATTTTGGAGGAGGGGTAGGTGGAGTAGAATTATTGGCCAACTTAATCTTTTCTCCACATAGACTGGGGGCTACTTATTGTGCTGCTACTGCCTCAGATGCATCACTGGAGATAGTTGTGGCAAGTGTAACCTTCATCATCCATCATCCATGTTACTGCTATTGTTGATCCCATTCCCTTTCAGCTGCCTAATTATCCTGCTGCTTAAACATCTCAGCAGCAGCAGCAACATGAAGAAAAGCAGTTGTGAATTCTGCAATTATGGACTCAAACTCAGGAGGAGGACATTTGACAATGGCCAGTGGCCACTGGCCAACATGACCTGTTGGCACTAGGCCAGTAGGGCATTTATTTTCCCTCAGGGCCTGTGCTTTAAAAACAAATAAAAAATAGTCCTACAAAAAAATAAACAAATTAATGTTTCCTTCGGGTTTGTCCCAAGCAAGTCTAAGTGCTCCAAATCAATGCTTCTATAGGGCTTGTTCCTCTAATAAGTCTAAGTCCTACAAATCAATGTTTCCTCAGGGCTTGGGCCTCTAACAACATATCCAACAAATCATCCTCTACAAAATACTTTATCAAGTCAAGTCCACCCCAGTGGCAGCTTATGTCAGGGGATTCCTGTCACTTTACATAGAAATTTCTAATTTTATTGATTTATGTTTTTATTAACCCTATCTCGACAATGGACGTACATGTACGTTCCGCAGAATCTGTCACTTAGTGACAGAAGACGTACATGTACGTCCAGGAAGTCGTTGAATGTAATGGGGGAAAAAAGTTCAGCGGACTTTAAATACGGGCCGCGTGCTTGCGCGGTCGGTCACTAAGGGGTTAACTTCTTCCCCAATACCAGTCAAGAACCTACTACACAAAACAAACTCCCTGTTCAAATGATTCATTCTCCAGACTCTACCCACCAACACAGACACCCTTCTCATACTACTTTTATTCCATGTCTTATGGGTTTTTTTGAATTGTAAGTAGGATTTATTTTTTATGAACTGCCCCCCAATACCAGTAAACAAATGCCATAAAAAACATGCCCTGTTCAACTGATTCTTTCCCCACACTCCACCAACACAGGCACCCTCATGCCCCTTTAATACTATGCCTTTGGGAAATAAAATAATATATGTTCTGTGTTGTGTGTAACTTCAATGTTCCCATTGATTTCAATGGAATGAGCTAAGCGAAAAAAATCGTGAAAAAGAGGAAAATTGGCACTTTTCCTAGGAAATTATTCGCCAAGTGGAAAGTGCCATATTCTCTGATTCTCTGATTTCAAGTTTGAGGTGAAAATTTTCACCCATCCCTAGTGATGAGGTGTGACTAAGAGGCAGACTTGAATAAAGATCACTATATATAGATGACTGTAACTTACTGTTGTATGAAAGACACCAATCTAGGTACGTTAATCTGTTAAGAGCCATTTATTCTTAGTAACACATAGATATGAGTACTTTGGCATTTGATGATATGTTTTTTATTTGGACTAAAATTTATATTTTAAGACAAAGTTTAAAGAGATAAGCTCTGTTCCCCAGGTCAAGCACTATAGAATCACAAAGTCTGTTCAAAACAATGCAGAGTTCTCAAGTTAGAAGGTTTGGATAAGGTAGAAAGTGTAATGTGGAGTTGGGAGCAGCTGGAGATCCTAAATGATGCAAAGAGTGGCGTTGTCTTGGCAACAGGCCTACACCTTAGACGTGCAATGGGACAGCATGGGTTCTGCAGTTTCTTGCATAAGCTGGCAATAAAGATCAGGATAAAGTTACAAGGAAATCATTTTATTCAGATGAAAGATATATTATGAGATGTCAGAGTCTGTCCATATTTAAGGCTCATCCTGCACACAAGCTAAGAGGTATTGGTTTTCCCTGAGAAAGGAACCATGCTCATGTCAGTCTCATTCTGAATGAATGCTGGATCACTTTTATGAATTAATCAATCACCCGGTCATTCAAAACCCGGGTGATTGATTCATTCATAAAAGCGCAGCGCTGTGCTTTTATGAATGAAACCGGTGGAACGGCTTATACAACCGGTGCAGTAGTAAGAAAGGAAGGCAGAAAATGCTTTCCTTGTTGCCCCATGGATCACCTATCCTTCTGGATAGGTGATCCATGTGAGGGGGGATATCAGGAGGTGTCCTGATGTTCCCCTTTAGGTCTGAAATGAAGGTATATGTTGTGGTTCGTGGCTTTGGGTGCATTAATTTGGAGCAAAGGGTTTCACAATAACCTCTGTGTTAAAGTTAAAATCTAAATGTGACTGTGAAGAACTGCAAACTCACATACCATGTGCTTTTTTCAAAATGGAGTCCTCAACCATGTGGCTTGAGAAGAAAGACAGAGGCTGGGGCCTAGCACAAACAGAGTGGCCTACAGTATGCTCACACTAACAGACACTAGCACATTTATTGGAAACAAATGCAATTGCCAACCCCCAAAAGCCTTAATTGTTCACAATGTAACTGCAGCAATTCATTTTAGGATATACACAGAGAAGTTTGTTCTAATGACAAATAACACAATTAACATAATAACACCCCAGTACTAGCAATAAGCAATAATATTTAATAACAAACAATAATATTATAATAAAAACAATATACTGTAATTATCAAGTATATTCTAGCTAAACACCTAATAATACTAACTAGACAATTACTGCAGTGCATATGAAACACAATATATGACTATGGCAAAAATCCCCATATGTTGGTTACTTAGGGTGTTTTTCCTAGAAATATTATATAAAAGTATTTATTATATAAATGAAACAATAAAGCAAGAGAGAGATGCTTAGCTAAATCCTGGGAAACAGGGTAGCAGAAAAGGAAGAGGCCAGGAGAACTGGATACATTTGGGCAATGTACTAGGCTACTTCCACTGGAGGTCAGGGTCAGGGTCATGTTCTGTTCTGGAACAGTTCTTGGGCCTATGCAAGGCATGGCTGCCTGGCTGGATTTTTGGCCTCAGCAGCCACGCTGGCTGGTCACATCTACTACCATCCATCACCCAACTGCTCCACTCCAAGACTGCTCCTAAGCTCTCACTGGCAGTCTTTTTTATAGTTTACAAGCCCCGCCCATCACCAGCTCACTTTTCTGCCCTGAACCACCCCTCCTCCCTTCTCCCAGCAGCAAAAGGGACAAAGGGAGCTGGTCCTCTCTTTGTCCTTTTCCCACCACAACATACAAAGAGACCAGGGAAAAGGATTGCTAAAACTAAATGTGTTTTATGGCGTAGAAACATAAAAATAGGCACAAATGTAGTAGCAAAAATGTCATATTACACCATGTAATAGACGTAGTTTTGTCGCAAAACTGCTGCAACTTTACCTGTGTCCATAACATTCCACCTCTTGGTCCCATGCCATAAACCACACCAAAGTCACTCACTGGATAGGTAGTTCTCTGACTTCCCAATCACCCAAATAGTCCAGCGTCTGGTGTTTCCTGAAGTTTGCTATTATTGCTGTCAGTTTTGAGAGATAATTTGTTTTGCCTTAATTGTTCACAATGTAACTGCAGCATCATTTTCGTACCAGCCCACAAGCTTCTCCGTTGGCGGCAAGAACATAGTCCAGGGCTAGGTGATTTTGGAGAGCTGCCGCCCTGATTTGTAGCTGCTCATAAGACAATTTGTTAGTAGAGTCTTGTGTTTTGTCCAGAGAATTGTTTCATTTCTCGCTGTGCCCATGGGACTCCAAGGAACAGGTGCCGTCCTTCCTCACTGATGGGAATTTAGTATTCTAAAGGAGTGTACATCTAGTCTAGATTTAATGTGTTGGACATCTATGGAATCAGCGGGGCTATGCGGTCACTATCTACTGGAAGGAGAATGGACAGGTTAAGAATCATTATTTAATAATACAGTTTTAGCATTACCATGACTATCTAGACTAACCTCTTCCTTCTACAGCATTAGACCTTGGTAATACCCACGCTTTGGCCCCTGCTTATATTTTGTGAGGTGCCCTGATTGCCACCTCTCCTAGAACAGTATCAGCAGTTGCCCCACTTGTATTAATTCTAAACAAACATCTGCTCCACATTCATTCGTCCACACTCACTACCCAGTTAGACTCCAACCCTCTCTGGTTCTCTCATCAGTGAATGTAAGGTTATCTCTGTCCCTCCAAGTCTACTGACTCCTATGGGAAAGACTAGCTTCTGTTAATCCCTCCCACCACCAAAAGAAAAAATAAAATAAAATGTTAGTTTAAACTGAAATTTGGGGAGGCTACCTGTACATGTGAACCGTAAACTAATAAATGGATTGTCATTACATGCAAGCCTGGCATATAGAGATGTGTTCTGTTGGTCAGTCATCTAAAATCATAAGAGTCTGTGTAAAAGTTCTACTCCACCCCTTCTAATACATACTTGGGGATAGTGTATGAATCTGTCCTTTCAAAAGCCCATTGCACCTTTTAATCAGTCCCAAGGCTTAGGGTGATATGGGATAGCCTGCACCCATTGTTGGACTGACCGGTAAAGCGAGTACCGGTGTCAGTTTTGAAAACTAGGGTGTCTTTCTTTTGGTTTTCAGGTTCCTTATTTGAGTTAGTTCTTCCACAGTTTTATTGGGATTTATTTTCCCCAAAACTCTTGGCATCAATCTTGTTCAGGCAGCTGCTCAGATCTTATCCTAACGTTCCATAGATCCCCACACTAATGTTCCATGTAATAAGCCAAGTGTAATTTCTTTATATTGGCATACTTCTGGTAATGTGAATCACCTGTATCTTGCTTTTGGATCGCTACCACTCCATACGGATTGCATCTTACAACTGTCCAGCGTCTTTTGCTCTTTGCAGGATATAATTCCTCATATGGCAAAGTTGACTTAATTGGAGAAAGCTGTAACGCAAGTATCTCCCAAGTATTTGGATGTGGCAAGATTTCATA
The DNA here is from genome assembly GCA_037306005.1 of Rhinophrynus dorsalis. Classification (NCBI taxonomy): domain Eukaryota; kingdom Metazoa; phylum Chordata; class Amphibia; order Anura; family Rhinophrynidae; genus Rhinophrynus; species Rhinophrynus dorsalis. Next base: position 188,235,411 of record CM074723.1, read on the forward strand.
TGTCGCGATATCATTGAAGCTTTGTTAATCCACCTTGCTCTTGTGGTTACCATTTCTACTTCATGAGAATTGGATTTTTGTCACACCGCTGCACAGATTGGTAGACCTATTCACACCCAGTTATTGGGGCCTTTAATGTCACAGTCTCTAAAAGGTATTGGAAGTTGGCTCGATTCTCTGGCAACTGGACCATGGCATATGGCTGAGGAGTGTATATAGTCTTGGGGCATCAAAAGTTTCTTCCCAAGTGAATGAAAATGGAATTGTGTGCAAGGAGAATTGAAAAAGAAAGCATTCACTTTATCAATCTCTGCATGCCACTCCTGTGTCTGTTTGGCTGTCATAAATGACTGGGACAATACTGGGGACTGCAGCACTCAATGGCGGTGACACTCTACTGAGTCCCCTGTAATCTATCATCCTACGCCAAGAACTGTCCGGCTTCTTAACAGAAAATGCAGGAGTGTTAAAAGGGCTAAATTGAAGGATGAACTACACCTGACTATAATCTGATTTCTTTCAACCCTCACAGCAGCCCTAGTTGGAGTACAGGGAGGGAGAATGACAACAGGTGTCCAGTTTGTATTTCCTCTCACCACCTCTCTTGCCTCTTGCACATAAGAGGGTTTGTGAGGAAAGCCAAAAATTTGAACACCTCCCACCTGCATCTCTATTATGTGCCCTAACAATATATCTACCCTAAGATATTGTCAGGAAATTGGAAACCCAAAATATTAGTCATAAACCCATGGGCCCTTTTTATGGAATATGTGACTGTGGTTTGTACTTAGTTACTCTTCCCCCTATACCATCTCTGTGAAATGATGGGGCCTAGAAGTTTGGAAAGGTTACCCTGCAACACTGTTACCTCAGACTCAGTGCCTACTAAGGCTAAAACTTAGGTGTGATTGATTTCTTTTCCCCACCCTACAGTCAAAGGAGCATGGGGCTGTCGATTCCCAGCCATGATCGGTAAAAAACTTTGTGCTGCATATTGGCCATCCCATGGGTCCATTCCATCTTTGTCCGCTATGGCACATAATTCAGCTGATGGGCACATGGATTTTGTTTTCCTAGGATAGGGAACAGGAGGACAAGGATTAGTATCTGGATATTTGACTTCAGATTGCACGTATTTGAGATTTTCCTCTACAGTGCTAGCTTTAGCATATGGGAAACATCCTGCTTTACTAAATTTGGGTTTTCCTTTGGGTGTTTTTATATTATCCTCCATTGCCTCCTTAATGGTTGTGGGGACACCACTTTTCTGGTTAAACCTATCCACCTTCTTATATTCCCCCATTTTTGCTAACCTTTGGGTAATCACAAAAATCTGCCCATTCTCAGCAGTACCATTCAACAATGACAGTATGGATCATACTAGTAGCAGACCATAGGAACCTGGATCGTATGCTAGGGGTAAATTCCTCTACATCCGGTCCAGTCCACTGGTCTTTGTCTAAGCCTTTCACCCCCAATCAAAGCACTCAGTCTTTTGCTCAGGGAACTCATACTCTCAGGAAAGTCATGCTTTCAGTTAAATATACTATAAGTTAGTACTGTAAACAATACATAAGTGTTTCTAATTAAAGCAATTTAACAGACCTTACTCTAAAAACCCCTTCCTACACAAGGACAATAATAATCCAATTCCTAACCTCTCAAGGGATGGAGAGGCATCCCTTGCATAACTCTGTAATGCACTTGGTACCCACCTTCCACTCGAAGGGTCAACAATCTATATATCATACCATGTATACAAAATAGTAGAAACCATTAAAAGACGCCACTGCATTCATACTATTCACATCAGATTGATCTGTTCAATGTTAAAAAACAGATTTCAAATGTATCACAATTAACCCACTGGTGTCTACATTATAATGGCTCATGAAGGGTTCTATTCAAGTGTCAACATAAAAAAATATACAGCCAAAGGTAGTCTTTCAAGCATAATAAGCCATATAATTACCTGTGCTATGCCAAACTACCGAAGGTAAAAAACACATGTTGGGCCCTAAATTTGCACCCATTTGAAGCAATGATATGGATTTTTAATTTGTGATTCAACTCAATGAGTTGGGTAGTAACATGTGTTAAGTGACTAAACTTTATCACCAAAAAATTGGCATCTACAATGATGCATAATCTTCTAAGGCATATTTAAAAGCGCTGACGCTGGAATTGAAGTGAAAAAAGCTAAGACAAAAAGTGACCTTAAGCCCCGTATCAATAGTACTGACATTGTGACAAAATGTGTGCAATATTAAAAAAAATTAACACTTTGAGTGGCACTCAAAGGGTTAATCCCCCTAAACCTAACACCATCACATGAAAATACTTACCTATAAGTCTGATGTCCAGCGGTGTCTTTATCACCCTGGTCATCCACTGCAATCTTTCATCTGTCATCTTCTTATCTTCTTTCTTCTCATCTTCCATCTACTGTCTTTTTACCTTCCTTCTTCCACAATATCAAAGGAAAGAAAAACAAATAGAACATATCAGTTAATATTAATTGTGCCAAGACATGTACGCTGCTGCTGCTGGTGGCAGTAAAGCAGATGAAAAGACCCAAGCCACCCTAGATGCCTCTTGGGCCAATGTCAGAGCCATACTAAGGAAACATTGAACAGAGACTGGCTTTTATATGGCCAGTCTCTATTCAAAATGGTTTCCACACTTTCATTGGCTGGGATGTGAGGTTGCACACCTCCCAGCCAATCAGCGTATATCAGGAGGGATGACAAAACCCACTAGAAGCTGATTGGCTGGGAGGTGCATGACCCAACATAACCAGTGGAAGCATGGGAACCATTTTGAACAGAGACTGGCCATATAAAAGCCAGTCTCTGTTCAATTTTTCTCAGTGTGGCTCAGGCAACAGCCCGAGAGATATCTGGGGGGGGGGATTTTTCATCCGCTTTACTGACACTGCTGCCAACAGTAGCAGCATACATGTCTTGGCACAATTTATTGAGGAGAATAAATTATATTAACTGTTATATATTTTTTTCAGGATTGATATTTTGGAAGAAGGAAGATAAGACAGAAGATGGAAGATGAGAAGAAAGAAAAAGTAAGATAAGAATTTTTTGCCTATGTTTCCTACGGTGCAACATTTCTCAGCACAATATTACTTCTTCTGAGGGGTGTGGTGACGAAATAAGTAGCTCAAAGTCAAAATTGTGAATCCTACAGCAACATATACCTTGAAAAATGTGTTAACATGCAGAGTGCATTTGACCTTTGCCCACAACACTAACTTCCTGCTTAAGTGATACTGGCACATATTCATGATGATGTCAAGTGATAAAAAAATAAAGTACAACCTACAATGTGGCAGTTGTGTATGATAGTGGTGTTGGGGGACTGACGTGGTATTATTGGTGGCATCTTTACAAACTGCTTCTAAAGATGGGCGAAAATTTTCACCTCAAATCAAAATTGGCGAATAATGGCACTTCCCTCTTGGTGAACAATTTCCTACAAAAAGTGCAGTTTTTCCACTTTTTTCACCTAGATCCTTACATTGAAACCAATGGGAATATTACATTTACACACAACACATAGCAAATGTTATTTTATTTTCAAAAAGCATACTATAAAAGGGGAATGAGGATGCCTGTGTTGGAGGAGTGTGGGGAAACAATCAGCTGAACAGAGATTTTTTTTGGGTGGGTTTGTTAACTGGGATTGGGGGGTGGGGTAGTTAATAAAAAAAAAAAAACTAAATACAATTAAAAAAACCTCCATAAGACATGATATAAAGGGCTATGAGGTGGGTGTCTGTGTTGGTGGATGGAGTCAGGGGAAAGAATCATTTGAACAGTGAATTTGTTTTGGGGGGGTTGTCAACTGGTATTGAGGGGACAGGTAATAAAAAAAATTAAATAAAATAAGAAATATATTTGTATTGTGATAGAGACAGAGACCACCTGATGTAAGATGCCACTGGGGTAAACTGATACTTGACGTGACAGAGTATTTAGTAGAGGATGATGTATAAGATTTTTTGTTAGAGGCACAAGCCCTGAGGAAACATTGATTTGTAGAACTTATACTTTTTTTGCCACAAGCCCGAAGGAAACATTGATTTGTAGGATTTAGGCTTGTTAAAAACAAGGCCCCCCAAAATTTTATTTGTGGGGGCAGCCTATGATTTTTGTTTTTTTGTTTTGATTTTTAAAGCACAAGCCTTGATGGAAAAAAATGCCCTACTGGTCTAATGCCAGCAGGTCATGTAGTGTTGGCCAGTGGCCAAGTGCCCTGATGTAGATGCGGAATTTGTGACTGATATTCTTGTTGCTGAGTTGTTTAAGAAGCAGGATGATTAGGCAGCTAAAATGGAATAGGATCAACAACAGCAGTAACATAGGTGATGGATGATGAAGGTTTCACTTGCCACAACTAGCTCCAGTTATGCTCCTGAGGCAGTAGCAGCACCATAACTAGCCCCCACCACTTTAGGTATATGTGAAGTAAAGAAGAAGTTGACCAGTAATGCTTCTCCACCTGCCCCTCCTCCAAAATCATGGGTTTTTTGAGAGTAGAAAATGTTCCCTTGATATCAGAAACTATGCGTCTCATATCATCAACTGCAATGTGCACAGTGTAAATAAGGGAAGAACTGGGAAGAGAAACAATGGGTACATCTGCACTCACATTAAACACCTGGCACAACTCTATCCGCCATGACACTTAGGGTTCCCAGTGTGAAATCCCTCCACCAGAAACCAAGTACTGCTGCTGTCACTGTGCCCCTTGTCCACACCCTGCTAAGGATACATGACAACTTGCTGCCAGTTTAATAGTAATGATGAACCCTCCCTGCCACCAGCTTAGCATATTCTGTGGGATGGAATCTCCTCAGATGCCACTTGATGCCCCAGTTGTGATTATCCTCCACCACACTGCCATGTGTAGACAACGCACCACAGAGTGTGCAATGAGTGGACACAAACTGCCACATCTTAACATCTACAGAGTGGCTATCACTTAGAAGGGAAGATAGCAATGAACGAGTTGGAATTGCAGATGTAGTTACCCTAGAGGAACAAGGTGATGGTGAGCCAGATGTTGCTTTCGTCATGGAACTTCCAGCCTCTGCCTGGGTTTCGCTATTCTTCCTCCTCTATAATCTCTACCTCGCCTCTTGTTGCGTTTCTGGAGAGTCAGGTAGTAGAGCAACAGCGATGCTCAATTTCTCATGTGCGTTATCAGGGTGGTTGTGCCAAGATGTTTCCCCTTCTCACTGACTTGTCACAAATTGTGCACAGTGCCGTTGTTGATGACTGCACTGTGCCTGCCCCAAGAGAAAAATAGTCCCACACCCATGACTTCAGGGGGATGGGAAAGGTAGAAAAGAATGGCCTATTTCTTCTTCTTCTCCACATCCCCCCTCACTGGCTGGGCCAGATGATGATGTTGCTGCTTTTGCTGCTACTGCCTCAGAATCAGCAATGCAGCTAGGACCAGGAGTATTGCTGCTGCTGGCAAGTGGTACCTGCCCTAGTCCCACATCACTTGTTGATCCCATTCCCACTGTATCCACAGTGGTCTGTTGCACACTAGCTTGCTCCTCAGCATCCTGCTGCCTTTACATCACAGCAGCAGCAGGAATTAGAGCAGTTGCAAACTCCTTAATTAAAAAAAAAACTCACTGCTGACGGTGGTGGTGAAGCCCATCCTCATCTCTGTCTCCCATTCATTTTCAGTTTGGGTTAAAAAGGCCATCAATGTCTCTTCCACCCCAGCTTCTCCACCATCATCACCATCAGTACCCCCATGCTGCTGTTGTTCTATCACAGACATCTCGCCGGTTGAAGGATGTGATGAGAAATGTGACAGAGGGTCCCCTAATGTCACACTTGCCATTTCTTGGTGACCTGAAGAAGGCAGACTGGCAGCACTAGCAGCAGGAACAGGCAGCTGATCTGTGCTCCTGGTTGTGGTATTATTGCTGCTAGGCAACAATTCTGCCTTCTTCTGTATCATGTTCCACCTGGACAATGCAGTGGTGGGAAAGGGACACCCAGGATCAGAGGAATGGTGTGGGATTCCTTGACAAATGCTCTACATTGCTTCCCCTACCACCCCTCTAAAGCTAGTCCCACAAACTGCTTCACCATCACTGTTACAACCAATAACACCAACCACATCAGTTTCAACCCCTGAGTCTTCCTCTTCCTCACAGACACCCCTTCCTACACTCCTAACACTAACAAGTCACTGGACCTTCTTATTAGTAGTACTAGTGGTGGGACTGCTTACGGATGTCAAGTGTGACTTAGGGTCCCCTGCTGTCACACTTGGCATCATCTTCTCCTCCCCTCCTCTTGAGAATTACAAGACACACTGGCAGCAGGTTCAGCACTGGCAGTAGGTTCAGCATTGATAGCAGGTTCAGTATTGGCAGCAGTCACAGTACTGGTGGAAGCTGGGGCAGCACTGGCAACAGGTGCAGGACATCTGGCAGCAGGCACAGGCAGTTGACCTGTCCTGTTCTCAGTATTACCCTTTTCTTCCTCCCTTGAGATTAATTTCCCCAAGATCCCTGGGTTGATGTAGGTGGTCTGACCAGCATTGGGTCTGTAGTGGTCACTCCCTCCTCCTCCTCAGACTCAGTGGACACATAACGGTCATTCCAGATCTTCCTTTTAATGTTTATAAACTTGCTCATAGTGACAGAAGTCACAATGAGCACCTCTTGCCTCAGTTGTGCTGCTAACGCAAAGTAGAACAGCACAGTATGTTTCTCTCGCTCTGTCGCTGCTTCTATTGTGTTTCAATTCCTGGAAAAACAAGTTAATCAAGGGGCAAAAACTTTATAGCCATTGAAAAAATGATCAAAAACGGCAAAGATTTTAATATCTGTATTTAAAGCGGCTTTTCCCGCAAAACAGCAGACAAATATCGATGGTATACAGAAAAGAAAGGGTTAATAGGAGACCCAATTATTTTTGTATAAATAAATAAAATGGGTAGTAAAATTAATTTTGAGATCTTTAGACAAACTTTACATAAACATTGACATGTTACTTCACAGTACAGAATTGATTAAAATAATCAATTAAGCATATACAATATATATAATGGAGGTAATCAGTGTGACAACAATATAGGTGAACACAAAATGACTCAAAGATATATGTTCAAATATGACTTATTAATATGCTAAGATATGTCTAAAGAAAAGATTAAACCTTACATAGGTGTATCCAAATATTGTTAGCAATATTTAAACACATCAGCATACCACAAGTTAATTGTCCCTTACAACTTGATAATACAGTTGGCTGCAGTATATTTGAATACCTGCCCCAAAACCTGTATAAACTATGCTACTTAAGGTACAAGGGATTTGTTATGTAAGTTGGTTCTAGTTTAAAACACAGATCTCATAACAATTTCCTTGTACCACATAATATATTTCAAAATTTTGAAATTTAACTGTAATACAAAATGTCCCAGATCAGATGAATAGAATTTAACTATTTATCTACTGTTTTCAGTATTTCATACCTTCTGGATGAGATATAACTTTGTATATCCATAATTGCCAATAATAGATTATACCAAGAATATAATCAGAACTAAATCAAAATAATATATGTTAAGAAGCAAAGATTATATTAATATCTGCATGCAACACATACAATAAAAATGACTATGGCAATATCGTGTTTGCTACAGCATTCAGCACTGCAAGGGTTAGCCAGAGACTGTGGGTTATACTGTTCCCCCCACCCAATTTGGCAGCTTCTTTTGTTCTGTGAGATATTGTCCCAGAGAACTTTCTAAACAGAACAGAATGTAGGCCCACAATATCATGCAATAAAACCACACGAAAACAAAGAATCTTATGAAACACACACCAAGATAGAAACAGATGGAAAAACTTTCCAGATAGAAAACTAAGGGTTAATAATAAAACTCACCAGATAACCAGATCAAATATAAATCCAAAGAACTTTTCAGAAACACAAAGATATGGTTCTATACCTGTTAATATATTTAAAACTAATTCATAACCCTATTTGATCTAAACTACCATCAAAATATCACACAATTATCTGAACAAATTTGGTAATTAATCCTGTTTAGTTCCCCAGGATAAGCTAAAGCCAATACAGTTTATTATAATAAATTTCTTTATATAGATTGGCCAAATGATTATAAAATTATTTTTCCTCAAATATAGAGGAAACATATAATTCTTAGTGCTATACAGAATTCATTGTAAAGAAAATTATAATTACCAGACAATTAAGGCATGGTTCTCCTAGGATACTCTGGCTCTGGTTCTGTTTACTAGATGGAAGTCAGAACAAAGAAAACTTCCTTGGCATTTAGCCGCTGTAATTAAAGAAAAGCTTATCAGAAAGTCATCTTCTCTGATAGGATGAGTTGCCAGATCATTAGAATATGATGTCAGACTATCTAGACTCTCTGGTTAGTCAAAGATAAGATTATTAAGTTAAAAACCCTAGTAGCAATACTTATTTGTTCTACAAGATGGTGCAACATGATTAAAAAAGGCATATATGGTGACACACTAACATAAGTATTACGTCAAACTGATATGGTTGTGGGTAGATGCCAACATGTCACTTTAATCCCTTCCCTAGATTTTCACATAAGATAAGGGGTAGCAGTGCTTAAACAGACTTACCTCTGCCCAGAATTAATAGCTGGTGATTGTCTGGAAAAAAGAAAAATCCAACTATTAATCTCCATAAAATCGCTTAAGTATTTCCACTCCCCAACTTAAGCAAAGGGTTCTGTTTTCTCTTTTAACACACACAGATTTAAGAGAGAATGTATCACGGCGCCCGTGATTCCAGCAAAATTTTGACAGGCTTATTTCCTGGTGCCTTTTCATTGGCTGCTCTGTACAGCTTCTCCCAGTGACTGCCTTTATATACTCTGGGATGTCACTTATGGGTTGCCCTTTCGTGTTGTACCTGATGCCTAGCGCTTGTTCCGTTACCTCGATACCAGTGTATGACCCGGACTGACTATGCTATTTGTTACTGTTCCTGTTTCTGTGTACCGATTCAGATTGGCTGACGTTCCTGCTTCCTGTTCTGACCTGGCCTGGCTGACGTTCCTGCTCCATGTACTGACCTGGCTTGGGTGACGTTCCTGCTCCGTTTACCGAATCGGCTTGGCTGACGTTCCTGCTCCGTGTACCTTCCGGCGAGATTGTTGTTCCTGCTCCTTCCACGCCTGGCTGGGTGAAGATCCTATATAGTGCCTGTTGCTGTTATCGCTCTGTGCACTGTCGCTCACGCTACTGTGCACAGCTGAGCTACGGTACTCCGGTACCGTCTTGTAGTCCAGTCTGTGATTTGAGTCTCATTGTGCCATTGTATCCTCCATATCGTTATACTAACGATTGCTTGATCTCCCGCTCTTGGGTTCAGTTGGGCGCATCCGGTTGCCTTCTGCAGTTAGACCATAGCGTTTGTTAACCCCTCCTGGGGTGGTGTCCTTGTGCTGCTACTTATTCCACCACTGTCATCCTCCTGACCGTTAGCTCTCCGTTTGCTTGGTCTCCTACTCTTGGGTTTAGTTGGGCGCATTCGGTTACCTTCCGCATATAGACCAAGGCGTGCGTTAACCCCTCCGGGGGTAGCTCCGGGCACACGGTGGTGGATAGTCTCTGTTGGGCATACATTTTGTGGCACGAGCACTGACTCACGCTGTTGTAGTATCCGGTGGGCATCCACCGTTGCAACCTCCCGCTCAGGTTGTCTTGCCTGCACTCTGCTGACATCTTGTCACTGTCGCTACTCACTGCCTTCCTCTTCTCCGGCAGACTTACTCAGTGGCTCCACTGGTATCTCTGGACTCTCTTACACTGTATCAATTCCTATTTACCTGACCTGTGTCAGTATTGTATTCTGTTGTACATACTGGACCCGTGTGGGTCAAACATGCAAATGTAACCTGTCCTGTGTTAGTTATCTATGTTCTATATGCTGGACCTGTGAGGGTTACGTTATTCATTGTGTGCTATAAATAAAATTGTGTTTTTTACCAACATCTACCGTTTCTGAGTGTACTGAACTGTAACAGAATGTCAACAGTCCAAATGGCTTTTCAGAAAATGTTAACCATTTACTATCCAGTCCAGAGTAGACTCTCTGACACATCAACGTGGTTTTCTCTTGGGAATCCAGCTGTAACTCACTGACAATGCAGAGCAAGGCCAAAAAGTATATCTTGGTTTAGCTTGTGTTCCCATGCAGAGAGGACTTGCCTGTCATTTTGGAACTGGGATTAGTCTAATATGTACATGGAAATGTATGCTCTGTAATGGCACGAGAGAGCTAAAACATGATGCTGCTGATCAGTGATTAGAGGCAAGCCATTGTGTATTATGTTCATGCTCAGGAACTCTCACATTTTTGTATGTAATACTCTTAGAGGGACTCCATATGAGTGAAGAGTAATCTGGATGTGGACCCCTTGCTCTCAGTGTCTAGGGAATCCAGCAACACCTCACTGACTAGGCCCAACAAGACTGAAATGTACATCTGTGGTTAGCTGGTGTTCCCATGCAGTGGGAACTTGCCCATCATTTTGCAACTGGACCACCCATATGGGTGGGTTTAGTCTAATACGTACATGGACATTTATTCTCTGTAATGGCATTAGAGAATTAAAAGTGAGGATGCTGAGGCAACTAGCCATAGAGCAAGCCATCGTGCCTTATGTTTGTCTTCAGAACCTCTCACATTTTTGTACTACATAAAGCTTACCCTGAAAAAATTGCATGCACTGCTGGACTAGCGCCAAGAGTGCTAGATGATGTTGGTAACACTATGTATCCATCCGCAAGTGACATTATGTTGTTTTCTAACCTACTTCCTTCAGCTTAGTCATCTGAAGATTAATCTGCTGCATGAAACTTGCTGCTTTCTACTTGGTAATGACTAATGTGAGAGAGCACCTCTGCTTTCACACTTGTCTTCACACCTGGCACAGTGACAATAGCAATGGGAACATTCAGCTGGATTATGCTGTTACTACTGCAAACTGGCACAGCCATTAGATTTAGTAATCTTGCAGAGGATGTTTGTAAGGGACTGGGGCTGACATCTATTATAGAAAATGGGCTCTGTCCTTCACAAGTGCTGTTGCCGTATTTCTCCTGCAGCAGCAGAACCTCTCTAGAGTACTGCTACGGTTCTGTCACCCATGTTATTTCATTTACCTTTACTAGCATTCCATTTCTAATGAAGACACAGAAGAGAATGTTTGATGACCAGGCCATGTGAGTACAGCCAATATTACTGGCACCCAACGTGAGTTGACCATTTGGGGGTTCAGATGACCAGAGAAAACTCCAAAATTGCTCATGTGACTGGTTTGATGGTGGCCCCATGGTCTGCAGTGTATACCTTCCTTATTGTATCTTTACTGCATTCCTGTGTTAATGCAGTAAATATAAAGCATGTTGGACTTTGGTGTATTCACTCAACTGGTGCCACAGCCCACCAAAAAATCTTTCAATATGGATGGCATCACCAACACAGCATCATGCATTAGTGTCACCCATGTGTACCTAAGATAACAGTTTAATCTTGTGTTAAAGATGCTAATGTTGCTTGGGAGAGATATAGAATAAAAGTGTTATTGTCACATATCGCACTGCAACTCATTGCTATTAATTAAAGCTAAGGAAAATGCTTTGCAAGTTTTTCTTCCACAGCATCCTTAGTGTCACAGACATAGTATCCCAGAAATGTCTGTTATATTGATGACACTACCTACATACACTGTGTACACAATTATTATGCAAGTGAGTATTTTGACCATATCATTTTTATGCATATTTTCCAACTTCAAGCTGTATAAACTTGAATGCTTATTGGATTTAAGCATATCAGGTGATGTGTATTTGTGTAATGAGAGAGGGATTGGCCTAAGGAGATAAACACCCTATGTCAAGGTGTGCATAATTATTAGGCAGCTTCATTTCCTCAGGCAAAATAGGCAGAAAAAGAGATATAACGGAGTCTGAAAAGTCAAAATTTGTAAAAAGTCTTTCAGAGGGATGCAGCACTCTTAAAATTGCTAAGATATTGGGGTGTGATCACAGAACCATCAAACATTTTGTTGCAAATAGTTAACAGGGTCGCAAGAAACGTGTTGAGAAAGAAAGATGCAAATTAACTGCCAGAGATTTGAGAAGAATCAAACATGAAGCTGCCAGGAACCCATTATCCTCCAGTGCTGTCATATTCCAGAACTGCAACCTACATTGAGTGTCCAGAAGTACTAGGTGTTCAGTGCTCAGAGACATGGCCATGGTAAGGAAGGCTGAAACCCGTCCACCACTGAACAAGACACATAAGTTGAAATGTCAAGACTGGGCCAAGAAATATCTGAAGACAGATTTTTCAAAAGTTTTATGGACTGATGAGATGAGAGTGACTCTTGACAGACCAGATGGATGGGCCCGTGGCTGGATCAGTAACGTGCACAGAGCTCCACTTTGACTCAGATGCCAGCAAGGGGAAGGAGGGTGTAACGGTTTGTTTGACACACAGACACAGTAGGTTTGGATAAAACACAGTTTTATTGAACAGTTGTAATAACAATAACCCTCACGGGTCCAGTAATATATCAGCAATATAGTACAGACACAGGACAGGTTACAATGAGGTATACCCACACGGTCCAGTATATGCAAGTAATACAGAATACAATATACTGATACAGGTCAGGCAGTTTTCGTGTGATACTCAAGTTAGGCAGCACTGAATGGGTTACTATTAGGCCGGGAGGACTGACAGGCCCTAATAGCGTGAGGCCCTTTAAGAAGCTCAGTCTTAAAGAGAGAGCACAATCTCGAGTAACGCCCAAGCAGTAACGGAGACTAGAGCAACTTGTAGACTGTCGTAGCAGTAACGGAGACTAGAGCAACTTGTGGACTGCCGTAGCTGTAATGGAGACTAGAGCAACTTGTGGACTGTCATGGCAGTAACAGAGACCAGAGCAACTTGTGGGCTGCCATAGCAGCAACGGAGTCTAGAGCAACTTGTGGACTGCCATAGCAGTAACGGAGACCAGGCAACTTGTGGACTGCCGTAGCAGTAATGGAGACCAGGCAACTTTTGGACTGCCGTAGCAGTAACGGAGACTACAGCAACTTGCCCGCAGAGGCACCCAACCAGGGACTGCACGGATGGAAGGAACACACAGCAATGTCGCCTGGGCAACACCGATAACAATGGAGACTAGAATGCAGAGTGAGACTGTCCTGAGACAGAGAGGATCCTGTCACAACCCCAACCTGGAGGCCAGATAAGGCGTAGAAGGAGGGATACACAACCACAGGGGCCCAGCTGGGCCGGGTCAGTACACAGAGCAGGAACGTCAGCCAATCCGAGTCGGTACACAGAGCAGGAACGTCAGCCGGGCCGGATCGTTACACAGAGCAGGAACGTCAGCCAATCCGAGTCGGTACACAGGACAGGAACGAGATGCAGAATAGTCAGACAGTCCGGGTCGGTACACAGGCAGGAACAAGAGGCAGAGTCGTCTGGAAGGCCGGGTCGGTACACAGAGATCACATGAAATACAGGAACAAGCGCTGGTACGGAAACACCATGAAAGGGCACCGGAAAAGTGACAATGCCCAGTATTTAAGGACAAATACTGGACGAGGACAAGTCACTTCAACCAATGAGCGAGATCAATAGAGGAAAGTGACAGAATCTCGCCCGCATAGCACGGGCACCATGATAGAGGGGTACTGGTACAGGCTGGTATTATCAAAGATGAGCTAGTTGGACCTTTTTGGGTTGAAGATGGACTCAAACTCAACTCCCAAACCTACTGCCGGTTTTTAGAAGACACTTTCTTCAAGCAGTGGTAAAGGAAAAAGTCTGAATATTTCAAGAAGACCATGATTTTTATGCAGGACAATGCTCCATTGCATACATTGAAGTACTCCACTGTGTGGCTAGCTAGTAAAGGCCTTAAAGATGATAAAAAAATAACATGGCCCCCTTCCTCACCTGACCTAAACCCTATTGAGTACTTGTGGGCCCTTCTTAAACGGCAGATTTACGCTGAAGGGAAACAGTACACCTCTCTGAACAGTATCTGGGAGGCTGTGGTTGCTGCTGCACAAAAACTTGATTGTCAACAGATCAAGAAACTGACAGACTGTTACGGTTCAGTACACTCAGACACGTTAGGTTTAGGTAAAAAACACAGTTTTATTGAAGCACACAAGAAATAATGTAACCCTCACGGGTCCAGTTTATAGCATCAACTGACACAAGACAGGTTACAAGTGGTTACCCACAGGGGTCCAGTAAGGTATACAACACAATACTGACACAGGTCAGGTATAAAGTGATACAGTGTATGAGTGCAATATTACAGTGGAGCCACTGGCAGAGTGGCTAGCAGTATCTGCGGTATAATGTCGCCTAAAGCCACAGGAGGCGACAAAGGCCCAAAAGTAACAGAGGCAAAGGTAACTAGCTCGGTTCCACTACGGCGGGCGCTCACCGTGGACTACAAAGGCTGGTCAGAGCTCGTGCCAAACAGAGGCCCAACGGAGAGGTCAACACCAATGCTCTTGCTATACCCCAAAGGGTTAATGAGCTTCACATAGATGGATGGCAACCGGAAGCGCCCAACTGACCTACAGAAACGGTACGCCCAGGATATAGGAAGCAACCACACTGGTATAGCAAGTGGATATGAGGCAACACCCCTGAAGGGGTTAATAAATCACAATGGTCTGGATAACGGCAACCACGGGAAGTGCCCAACTGAACCCAAATACGACCAAGCGATGCAGCACGGTGTGAAAGGATACTGGCACACTGAGACTCTGAGCCAGCTGGTAGGAACGGTCAAGGTACCGGAGTACCGGAGAAGTGAGACACACTCTGAGGGAACCGTGCAACGGTAAGCAGCCGGAACTGCCAGAGATAGTCCAGCAAGCAAGCTGAGAGCAGGAACCACTGCCAAACTGGTTCGGTAACCAGCACAGGAACGTAGCCAAGCTGAATCCGAGCAGGAAACAGGAACGTCAATCTCGCCAGGTTGGTACACGGAGCAGGAACGTCGATCTCGCCGGGTCGGTACACGGAGCAGGAATGTCAGCTAGGCCGGGTCAGAACAGGAAGCAGGAATGTCAGCCAATACGAATCGGTACACAGAATCAGTAATGAAGACTAATGGCGTGGTCAGGCAGTCCGGGGTCATACACTGGTATCAGAATCACAGAACTAGTGCTAGGCATCAGGTACACCACGAAAGGGCATTAGCCAAGTGACAGCCCAGGGTATAAAAAGGCTGTCATTAGGAGGAGCAATACAGCACAGCCAATAGGAGAGCAGTAAAATAGAGATGGACAGAATGTCGCTCAGATCATGGGCACCATGATACAGACTCCATGAATGGAAGACTTATAACTGTTATAGAAAAGAAGGGTGGCTAAATTGGTCACTGATTTTTTTTTTTTTGGAAATGTCACAAATGTTTATTTGTAAATTTTGAGTTGTTTGTTTAGTATTCTCACTTTAATAGATGAAAATAAACATGTAAGATGGGAAAAATGATCATTTTTCATTTAGTTGCATAATAATTCTGCACACTAATAGTTGCCCAATAATTGTGCACACACAGATATTCTCCTAAGAAAACCACTTTTACTTTCTTAAATATTCAGGTTTAAGGCTTCTTAACATTTTTGGATTGACGGAGAGCACTGTAGTTGTTCAATAATAAAATTAATCCTCAAAAATACAGCTTGCCTTATAAATGTGAACACAGTGTAGAAAGAAAAACATAAAGTACTTTATTTTTCAAGATGAGCATTTACTAATCAAAGAAGGGACATTCTCTGTCTTCTATATCCATTAAAATGGTTTAAACCTTTATAAAGGATATCTGTGTAGTTCCATATCTATTCTACATGTGTGATATGGGTATATTCTATATAAGATCAAATGTATTTGAATTAATAAATATTTAGGCCCAATTTAAATTCCTCTCAGACTAAACAAATCTACTGTCACCACTACAATATTTAAAGCTAAAAAGAAATACTTTTACCTTTAAAGGTCATGATAAGTTTCAAGTTTTCTTATTTTGCTTTGCAGTGTATTTTGTTTCATTAGTTTGAGCAGTAAAAACAGCTGAGCTGTTCAAAGTCTCATTTTGCTGGTGTTCTATTATACAATCATGGTAATTCTTAAAAGAATGTATTCCATTATATAATCATTTTGACATGTTACTCTTTGAATTTTCCTCTATTCTGTGTTTTATTTTTTATTTGGATTTCATCATGATTATCAAAAAGCTGAATCATGAATTTTACTTTAGAGCGACACCAATGAATTATGAAATCTATGAATGACCAAAATGTGCTAGAGAATTTTGTTGTAATGGTTGGCTTTGGAAATCAGCATTAGCATCTCTGAATAAACTTCAATAGATTTCCTATGCAATTTATTGGGCTATTAGACTACTAAAATAAATTACAGATGTTTTTTAAAAGCATTTACGTTAATGGTGTTTTTTAATTTGATTGAATTAAGTAATTACAAGAAATGTGGTATTGCTGAAACCTAGATTTAATAAATATTTTGAAATATAAGTTCGAATTACTAAACTTAACTTTGATACCTTACAATAGATGCTAGAAAGGTTTCCAGCGCATTATGACCTCTTTAACATTCAAGTTAGTTAACATTATGTTTTCTATATAATAATACAGTTGAATCCAGTTTAGTGTTCATTGTAATAGTTACAGCTATCATCATTACACTCCTTATGGAACCTTAATATAAATAATGGCTGTAATTTTCTTTTTATCTGTGTTTATTGTAAAATGAAATTATACCTTCAAATGGTTGTTACCAATGCATCAATGCTTTACTGGATCTTTCACAGGTAACATTCTGGACTATGGTGCCTTTCACATGAGGTAACTATTTCCTGTGTGAGTGCACCAAAGTACATCCTGCAGCATTTGCTTAGGAATGTTTAATAATAAAAGCAGCTCTAATTAATCATCATAGTATTTGGACCTTGGAGAGTGTTATTTCAATTCTGTCAGAGTTGTAGTTCAAGAGTAATTCAATGACAAAGTATCACCCTCCTGCCCCTTTTATTGATGTAACATTGCTCAGCCAGAGCAGAAGGGAGGTGCCCAAGTAGATTTCAAAGAGGGACAATCTTCAATTAAGATAAGGTAAAAAGCTGAAAAACGTGTCAAGGGGGCAGGGCTTTCATTGTTCTCATAGGAAGAAGATTGTCTCCTTCTGTTATCTGTCTGGTCTAACAACCAGATTCCACATCTGAGAAGAGATGGCTTACACTAGGTAAAATGGGCAGGAGGGGGAAACTTTATCCTTCAATTACTCTTGAACCACAACTCTGACAGTATTGAAAAAACACTCTCTATGGCTCAAATACTATGAAGATTAATTGGAGCTGCTGTTTTTGTGAAACATTACTATCCCTTTAAAGTTGCATTGTCAGGTTGCATGGCAACCTATGGGGAGCACCAGTAGACCTTTCACACAAGCATTATTATTGAGGTTGACATCCACATTGCAACCATCAATGAATGGCTGAGCCATATTACCAGTCAGTAATATTGTAACCCATACAATAAATTTGTATCTGTGTTGTTACAAAGTTGGAGAAAGTTGTAGCATGCTGTATCTCTCAGTGACAATTGCATCACATGTTGCCTTTGTGAAATATCCTAGAGGGCAAAATGCTTCACAGTACATATCAGACCCATTCATGTGCCGTTGTTAACAAGAGTGCACAACATCTGCTTTTGAGGTACACAGTGTTCTTGGCAAAATTTAAAACTAGACCAGTACAGCATGATATCACAAAGTTTATTTATGTACAATCTGAAGCAAAGAAATGCCATGATACCTGGTCGGAGATTCACTAAAGGTCAAAGAGGGCCCTGTCATGTTCTGCCCCTCTTTGCTTTTTTGTGATTCCTTGTCTGATTTTCCATTTGTTTTCTCTTGTTACCTGGATCCTGGTCCCCCCTCCCTTGTCTTATTGCTGCTCTGAGCATTCCAGGTCATGAGTCTGAGTTTCCTGTTTTGTTCCTGAGTGTTATTTTGCGTATTTACCTGGCTCTTCCTGTTCCGTGTTTTGGTAACTTGGTCATCTGATATCCTCTTACCATTCCTCCATCTGCTGCCTTGTACTGCATTTCCTGCAAGTTCTTGATCTGGCTCGTGTGACTTCCTGTTTGTCTTGACTCTGTCTCGACCACCAGACTATTATAGACCACCTCGACAACCAGTCGGACTTTGACTAGCCTGTTCTCTGTCTACTCAGTTGAGCTCCAGGCCTCTGTGTTCCTGTACAACAACATATTATTACATTATATTGAATTGCATAACATTACATTTTTTGTTTGTGGGAAGAAGGGATTTCCATAGGGGGCAAGGCATAAGGACTGATACTGCCAAATACACAGTAATAACAATAAATTCCCAAGACAGGCAATTGTATCAGTGCACAATGTATGTAACCCAATGCATATTGTGAGTCTCAGCCCACTTCCTCAGATGTGCTGAGTTCAGTTTGACTAGAAAGAGACACAGCGTCTCGGCACAAGGTGGCAAAGATGCTGAGGTGCATAAAGCCCAAGAGATGGCCATACATAGTGTTTGTATTTTATTACTATTGCATTGAATTAAAATTATTATACTTAGAGGTTCTCTATCTCTCTCTCTTGTGTTTGTGCATTTTTTTGCCAGTTTTAATTCTTTTGTGCAGTGCATTCAGGACTCTAGAGGAACTGTTGTATATGATCATATCTGTATATTTCATCAGATTATTGTCATCTACAGTTCATTCTCATTCCATTTACTGAAACTGCTATTTACTGAAACATCCATGCATGACTTTTCAGTGTAACTTTGTTTTTGTTTGTTTTTTTTATCTTAAAGAATCTTGTTTATTCATATTGTATATTTTTACAATAAGGACCCATGTTAGAGACTGTATATATATATATATATATATATATATATATATATATATATATATATATATATATATAATTTCAGAATGTTTGTTTTATTTTTTTTTGTTTTGTTTTGTATCCTAGTTTTTGCTTATTTTCTCTAAGGATTTTATTTTGGAATTACTAGTTAGTAATTCCAGATATTGTTCTGTTAACATTTTTTTCTGGTGGCATTCTGGTGGCATCCTTTCAATGTGGGGATAACA
The DNA here is from genome assembly GCA_037306005.1 of Rhinophrynus dorsalis. Classification (NCBI taxonomy): domain Eukaryota; kingdom Metazoa; phylum Chordata; class Amphibia; order Anura; family Rhinophrynidae; genus Rhinophrynus; species Rhinophrynus dorsalis. The sequence goes on from CM074723.1 coordinate 188,254,668, forward strand.
TTTCTGTTACCAGCACTCCTTGTTTATTTGCAGTGGTGGTGGTGGTAGCACATCTCACAGTATAGATTGGTAACTGATGCACACAAATGTCATATTGCTCCTATGAATGGTCTCACTGCATGTGAGATGTTTATAGCATACTTGCAGGATAGCTATTTTCTAGGAAGAAATGAAGTCTCAGTTGACTTCTAGCAAAGAAAACAGTGTGTTTAAAGTTGGACACATACTGCCTTGGAAAACCCTTAGTAACTCCACAGCAAGCGTGTAGTCAGAGATTGTTCATTGTTGCCTGTTGTATTGAAAATGATCAAAGGACACTGCTACCAAGAAGCAGTGCCAGTAGACTTACATTGCAAAAGTGAACCAACAACAAAAAGAGAGCAATAAAAGAGAGCAATAAAAATCTTAAACAATTTTACAAGTATATAAAGAACATAAAGATTAAGATTGATATTGGTCCTCTAGGCTGAGACAGGTGAATTGATTAGTGAGGATAAGGCTATGACTGACACCTTAAACACAAAACCACAGAATTTCCTACTTCATGCACCCATGTGCATGAAGTAGGAAATTCTGTGGTTTTGTGTTTAAGGTGTCAGTCATAGCCTTATCCTCACTAATCAATTCACCTGTCTCAGCCTAGAGGCTTACTGATGTCAAAGTCCAAAAGAGACTAGAAAATGTTATGGTGAATAAAGCACCTGGACCTGATGGTGTACACCCAAAATTACCTTAAGGAACTTAGTTCCGTAATAGCAAGACCATCATATTTAATATTTATTGATTCAATTTCAAAGTGCTCTGTGACAGGAGGAAAGCTGATGAAGTACCAAAAAGGGGTCAAGATCAAAATCAGGAAATTATAGACCTGTGAGCTTGACTTCCATAGTGGGTAAGATATTAAAAGGGTTACTAGCAGGGGTGGGCGAAAGGTCCCGCTATGTTTCCGTGAAAAAATCAATGAAAATCATGCTGTTGTCTGCTTTTTTGAGGGAAAATCCACTTTAAAAATAGCAATTAAATCTTCACATTTTTCATCCATTGGCAAAAATTCTTTTCCATTCTTTCAATGGCTAGAAAGTTTCTGTCCATTTATTTATGTGTTTTTCACCTATTCACTATAAAAACGCATTGTGGTCTAGCGAGAGGCCTACTATTTCTGGTAGTAGTGTCTCCAGCTAGTAACCCTTTGCTTGTTGTACTACATATTTATTGCTGTGATTTATTCTAATAAATATTTTGCATTATATTACCGTACTGATTTCTGAGCATTCCTGGGTGCCCGTGACAAGGGCCATGAGTTCAGACGTTGATGGTAATATAGTTTTACAAAGCATCCTGGATAGGATGGGGACACTGGGTCAAAGACTAGACCAGTTGTCTTTAGCCATACAGATGGTTTTGCAGCGTACTGCAAACCTTGAACAAATTTGTACACAACTGGTGACCCCTCACGATCCCTCCCAGGCACCAGTTCAACCCGTCTTGGTTGACGCAGGCACAGTCAAGAGGCTAACTGGTTCCGCTCACCGCCCACGGAGGTATGGTGGGGATCCAGATGGTTGTCGTGGTTTACTAAATCAATTGGCAATATATTTTGAGTTGGTACCATATGCGTTTCCAAATGAACGCAGCAAGGTGGGCTTCCTGATCCTTCTTCTCACTGGTCGGGCATTGGCATGGGCCAACCCGTTATGGGAGACTAATAAACCCATTGTGCATAATTTCGCGGAGTTCGTGAACTCCTGTAAGCATGTCTTTGAAAGGCCTGACCACGTGGTCTTGGCTTCCAAACACCTGATGACCCTCCAACAGGGTGCACTCACGGTGGAGGATTACGCCATTGAATTCCATACTCAGGCGGCTGAGGTTGATTGGAATAAAGAAGCACTGATGGCCGTGTTTTTCCAAGGGCTCTGTGATACGATGAAAGATGAGATCGTGGCACGCGATCTTCCTAATGAGTTGGACCGGTTAATTGAGCTCTGTATTCTGATGGATACCAGAATAAGGGAGAGACCCTCATTTAAAGAGTACCTGCGGAGGTTTCTGGCAAGGGGTCTTCTCATTATGCTAACCCTCCCTCGCCTCCCAGGACTCCTAGATTTGTCGTGGATGATGCCAAGCCAATGCAGGTTGATGCTGTGGTCAGAGGGAGGCAGTTGTGGAGCAGGGACGCAGACAGCTTGATGAGGTCCCTACACATGTTTCTGACCCACCCTATCCTCCCTCGCCTCCCTTACCTCCAGATCTTGACTCTGAGAGTGGTGACCCTAGAATGGTGGGGGCCGCTCATTTGTCTAGGAAGGAGAGAGCCTTTTGGAGGAGGGAGGGACTCTGTCTCTATTGTGGTAAATCTGGACATCTACTGTGATCCTGTCCAGTCCATCCTGAGTACGCTCAAACTTTAGAACTGGAAGGGGACAAGTGATTGGTGGTATTTCACTGTCCCAAGTAAATTTTTCTGATAAACCAGTACTGAGGACCTGTATTTACTGGGCAAATAAATCTGTGTCAGTTCCAGCGTTCCTGGACACGGGGGCCGCAGGCTTCTTTATGGATGTGGAATTTGCAGCCAGCAAATGTATTCCATTGGAACCACTCGAGTCTCCTTTGGCAGTAGAGGCTATTGATGGTAGACCTCTACAACCTGTACACATTACTCATGAGACCGCACTACTAACCCTGAGAGTCGGAACCCTACATACTGAGACTCTGAAGTTTCAGGTGATTAATTCACCACATCATGCCATTGTTGTGGGGTTTCCATGGGTGCAGAGACACAACCCCAGGATGGACTGGCACACGTGTGAAGTTTTATCCTGGTCTCCAGGTTGTACAAAGTCTTGTCTAGCTTGTCCTGTGAGAGCCACACAGGCCTCGAATCCACTCCTCCCAGAGGAGTATGCCTCCTTTGTTGACGTTTTCAGTGAAAGCCAGGCTGAGGTCTTACCTCCACATAGACCTTATGATTGTGCCTTGGAGTTATTGCCTTGTTCCTCACCCCCAAGGGGTCATGTCTACCCTTTGTCTGTAGAGGAGAACAAGGCTATGGAGAAGTATGTGTCTGATGCGCTGGCCAGAGGAATCATTCGGAAATCCACATCCCCTGCGGGTGCTGGATTCTTTTTTGTTAAAAAGAAGGATGGGGAGCTATGTCCTTGTATCGATTTCCGTGGTTTAAACAAGTTGCTGGTTAAAAACACTTATCCGATTCCCTTGATTGCTGAACTTTTTGACCGAGTCAAAGGTTCCAAGATTTTTACGAAATTAGACTTAAGGGCTGCGTACAATCTAGTACAAATTAAAAAAGGGCACGAGTGGAAGACAGCTTTCAATACCCGGAGCGGTCATTATGAATATTTGGTTATGCCCTTTGGCCTGTGCAATGCCCCAGCTGTCTTCCAAGAATTCATAAGCGATGTTCTAAGAGAACTACTCCAGAGTTGTGTGGTGGTTTATCTGGATGATATCCTCATACATTCTCCCACTCTGGAGACGCACCAAGCTGATGTAACTAAGGTCCTGAGCCTGTTGCGTGAGAATAAGCTTTTCTGCAAGCTCGAGAAGTGTGAATTTCACAAACCCCAGGTTGCCTTTCTTGTCTATATTATTTCTGCCTCTGGATTTGCCATGGATCCTCAGAAATTGTCTGCTGTACTTAATTGGCCTCGTCCCATGGGCCTTAAGGCAATCCGAAGGTTCTTGGGATTTGCTAATTATTATCAGAAGTGTATCAATAATTTTTCCTCTATTGTCAAACCTCTCACTGAAATGACTTGTAAAGGAGCCAACACTACCTTATGGTCCCAAGAGGCCATTGATGCCTTTGAGAAACTAAAAGCTGCATTTGCGGCAGCTCCGTTGTTGGTTCATCCCAATCCCTCTCTGCCATTTACGCTGGAAGTAGATGCCTCTGAGATTGGTGTAGGGGCCTTATTGTCGCAACGTTCTATCCCAGGGGAGGACCTTCGTCCTTGTAGTTACTTCTCTAAAAAACTGTCCAAGGCTGAGCAATTATGTCAAATTGGGGACAGAGAACTGTTGGTGATAATCCTTGCTCTTAAAGAATGGAGACATCTTCTAGAGGGCACAAAGTCTCCTATCCTGATCCTAACGGATCATAAGAATCTGATATACCTCTCTGAGGCAAAACGTCTCTCTTCAAGACAGACTCGTTGGGCACTGTTTCTTTCTTGATTCAATTTTGTGGTTTTGTATCTTCCTGGCTCGAAAAATCTAAAGGCAGACGCGTTGTCTTGCCAGTTTTGGTCTTCGACTAGGGAGGAAGATCCTCCTACTCTGATCATTCCTGCTGATCGTATTCTTGCCACAATTCGCACTTGTATCACTTCTCCTCTGGGTGAGGAGATTTTGGCCACCCAGGCTGCTGCTCCTGTTGAGAAACCCGAAGGTCGTTGCTTTGTGCCAGCACAATTGCGCATTAAGTTACTGGAGACGTACCATGCATCTAAAATAGCTTGTCACATTGGCCGAGACCAATTGATATGGTCCTTGTCCCGTGTTTTTTGGTGGCCTAGTCTGAGAGCCGATTGTGCTGCCTTCACTGCAGCCTGCACAACTTGTGCCCAAAATAAGTCACCCCGACAATTACCAGTGGGTTTGTTACAGCCAGTGGCCAATGGGGAACGCCGGTGGTCACACTTATCGATTGATTTTATGGTTGAGCTTCTGAGCTCTATGGGTTATACAGTCATTTTGATGATTGTGAACAAGTTCTCAAAGATGGCCCATTTTGTACCACTTAAAGGATTGCCTTCCACTAAAGAGTTGGCAGTGGTGTTTGCCAGAGAGGTCTTCCGATTACATGGCATTCCTAAAGTCATTGCCTCCGACAGAGGAAGCCAGTTTGTGTCCCGGTTGTGGAGGAGTTTCTGCGCTCAAATGGGCATTCAACTGGTATTCTCCTCCGCGTATCATCCGCAGTCTAATGGTGCAAAAGAAAGGTCAAACCAAGCCTTAGAACAGTTCCTCTGCTGCTATATCTCTGACCATCACGATAACTGGGCTACTCTGTTACCCTGGGTGGAGTTTGCCCCAAATAGTGCTGTTAACTCTTCCACTGAGAGTTCCCCATTCTTGGTTAATTATAGGTTCCAACCCTCAGCTCTTCCCGAGACCTTCCAAGCACAAGAAATTCCAGCTCTGGACGAGCATTTAAGGGTGCTCCATTCCTCCTGGGTACGGGTACAGCATACCCTACGTGATTCTGTGCGGCAACAAAAAAGGCAGGCTGACCAAAAGTGACTGCTGGCACCTACATTTCAGGTAGGAGACAGAGTATGGCTGTCTTCCCGTAACTTGCACCTCCAGGTGCCTTGTAACAAGTTGGCTCCTCGATTCATTGGTCCCTTTCGGGTGTTGAGCAAAATTAACCTGGTGGCGTATGCATTGGAACTTCCTGCCAACATGCGCATTCACAATGTCTTTCATGTTTCCCTGATAAAACCCTTGGTCTGCAACCGGTATACTTCAGCTCCTGTTCGTCCTCCTCCCGTGAGAGTTGCAGATCATGAGGAATATGTATTACAGTGCCCGTGATTGCTGACTTTTGCTGTCAGTCAGGTGTGTGTACTCTCCATTGGCCGCCTGTCTATTGCCTGCCCAGTATTGCCTATATAGACTGGGCTGAGGCACCCTTTGGTTGCCCTTTCGTGGTGTCTCTATGTCAGTAGTCACCTGCCTTGTACATGTATCTTTGAGCCTGCTTAGCTCTGTGACCAGTGTCAGCTATTCGCCAGACATCAGTGTTACTCCAGCGTGGTTCCTGCCTCCGTTCCTGATCCGGTTGGGCTGTCGTTCCTGCTTCCTTTTCTGATCCAGTGCTGCTGTTGTTCCTGCTCTGTTCCTGACTTGGTTTGGCCTTCCTGCTGTTCCAGTATTGGTCCTGGCCTGTCTATCATTCCTGTTGCTGGATTCCGATTGTCATCCGTCTATCTACTTTGGTCATCTGGTTGTCCAGTACGCGGTACTGGTTTACTCCACATTCACCGTTTGCTGTTGCCTACATTATAGAACCGGTTGGGCGATACTGTTGTCCAGTACACAGTACTGGTTTACTCCATATTCACCGGTTGCTGTTGCCTCCATTCTAAAACCGGTTGGGCAATACTGTTGTCCAGTACGTGGTACTGGTTTACTCCACATTCACCTGTTGCTGTTGCCTCCATATTGCACTGGTTGGGCCTCCCTGGTTTTCCTATACATGATACTGGTTTGCTCCACTGTTCCAACTTATGCTGCTGCTTCCATCTATACAGCATTAGTGGAGCTGCCCTTCTGTCATTAGGCTGCCTTGCCCGGTATATTGGCAAGGCCGATAGAGCCACAGTTAGATTGTCATGCCATCCTCCAGGCTGCCTTGCCCGGTGTATTGGCAAGGTCGGTAGAGCCTTTGTCCTTCAGTTGTGTCACCTTTCAGGCTGCCTTGCCTGGTATATTGGCGAGGCCGGTAGAGCCTTATTCCTGCAATTGTGTCACCCTTCAGGCTGCCTTGCCCGGTTTATTGGCAAGGCCGGTAGAGCTTTAGTCATATTGTTGTTTCATACCATAGGCTGCCTTGCCTGGTACTTTGGCAGGGCCGGTAGAGCCTACCAGACTGTATCTCGTAAAAGCTACTGTTTGTACCTATTGTGTGCATGTGATATATATATGTATTTTCAGGACTCGTGAGGGTTCCCATTAAACTTTTCAATAAAGTTTGATTTTTATCTTACTCTGTGTCTGAGAGTCAAAACAAACTGTGACAATATGAGGTCCAAACCATTCTGGACTCTCGTTTGGTTCGAGGGCGGCTACACTACTTTATTCATTGGAAGAGTTATGGTCCAGAGGAGCTTTCCTGGATTCCAGCTGCTGATGTTCACGCTCCTGTATTGGTACGCAGGTTTCATGCTCGATTCCCTGACAAACCCCGACCGGCTCCACGGGGGTGCCTTTGAGGGGGGTACTGTTACAGCTTACCTTGACTTCAGCATTATTACAGGCACGAGACTTCAAGCAGGCTGCAGGCCTCTGTTTTATCTGTTTGCTTACTGTAGTCTCCTCCTACCTACTTCCTACTTCCTCCTACTTCCTGTGGAGGGGTTTAAAAGGCAGACTGAGGCCTGACTCAGATGCCCTTGCATTGTTGTTCTTAGGTATAGTACTTGGGCTCTGTGTGTGACTGCAGGCAGAGTCACAGGGTCTGGTGTAGTGACTGCAGACGTGATTGACAGGGGTCTGATATATTGACTGCAGGCAGAGTCACAGGGTCTCTTACCGGTGATTGCAGGTGTGGGTCAGTTCTCCAGTCCAGCAGTCCTTGTGTTCCTGTTCATCGGATCAAGATTACTGAGCCAATGTTAAGTGGTCGCCTGTTCCAGTGTTCCAGTCGACGGATCAAGAGCCGGCGTTCCTGTTTCCTGCTAAGACTCACAGGGGCTTCGGCCCAGTCTCCAGCATTGTGGTCTAGCGAGAGGCCTACTGTTTCTCGTAGTAGTGTCCCCAGCTAGTAACCCTTTGCTTGTTGTACTACATATTTATTGCTGTTGTTTTTTCGAATAAATATTTTGCATTATATTACCGTACTGAGTTCTGAGCATTCCTGGGTGCCCGTGACATGTGCCCCCAGATGTTATTTACCACACAAACTGTGCACATTGCAGATGCTGATGAGAGGCACAGTTCCTGCTCTCCAGGGAACCATTTTTATTCTACCCCATTCACACCCATGATTTTGGAGGAGGAGCAAGTAGAGAAGAATTATTGGCCAACGTCTTTACTCCACATAGACTAAGGGCTACTTATTGTGATGCTACTGTCTCAGGCAGACCACTGGAGCTAGTTGTGGCAAGTGAAACCTTTATCATCCATCACCCATGTTACTGCTGCTGTTGATCCCATTCCCTTTCAGCTGTCTAATCATCCTGCTGCTTAAACAACTCAGCAGTAACAGCAAGAACAGAAGTCTCAAATTCCGCATCTACATCAGGGCATTTGACAATGTTCAGTGGCCATTGGCCAACACTACATGAACTGTTGGCACTAGGCCAGTAGGGCATTTATTTTTTTCCAGGGCTTGTGCTTTAAAAAGAAAAAAAAAAAAACTAAAAAAAAACTAAAAAAAAACAATTTTGGGGGGTTTGTTTCTAACAAGCCTACGTCCTACAAATCAATGTTTCCTTACGGCTTGTGTCAAACAAGTCTAAGTCCTATAAATCAATGTTTCTTCAGGGTTTGTGCCTCTAACAACAAATCTAACAAATTATCCTCTACAAAATAATCTATCACGTCAAGTATCAGTCTACCCCAGTGACAGTTTATGTCAGGGGGTTCCTGTCTCTATCACTTTACATACAAATGTCTTATTTTATTTTTTTATTAACTGTCCCCCCAAATACCAGTCAAGAGACCACCGAAAACAAATTCCTTGTTCAACCGATTAATTCCCCAGACTCCACCCACCAGCACAGTCACCCTCCTCAGAATCATTTTATACCATGTTTTATCGGGTTTTTTTAATTGTATTTAGTATTTATTTATTAACTACCCCCAATCCCAGTAAACAACACCCCCCCAAAAAAAGACATTCCCTGTTCAGCTGATTCTTTCCCCAAACCCTACCAACATAGGCACCCTCATGCCCCTTTTATGCTATGCCTTTGCGAAATAAAATAATATTTGCTATGTGTGTATAAGTGCCATTATTCACTGATTTCAGTTTGAGGCAAAAATGTTCTCCCTTCCCTAGTTACTAGGTAATAGTATTCGGAACTGTGTGAAGAGAAACAATATTATTATTAGGAACCCGCATGTATTTTTGAAGAATAAATGATGTCAGATTAATTTACTTGTATTTTCCGAAAGGGTAAGTAGTAATTTGGACAAGAGAATTGCTGTTGATGTAATCCAACAAACTTGGATTTTGCAAAAGTCTTTGATACAGTGCCTCACAGCATGTATTTTCTCTGTGGAAGGGTTTATATAAACTGAGTGAATGGCGTAAAAGTGGCATATAACATTTAGGGCTTGATGCAAATGTTTGAGCTAAAAAAGCTGGTAGGGCAAAATGGATACCGACCAACAAAAGGAAATGTCTAAGTCGGTATTCAAATGTCCTACCGGCTAAAAGCACAACAAACGTTAGGCCACAGAAATGGTCTTGTGTCCAAATGCCCGTTTTGTGCGTTAAGTTCCCAAAACACCGCAAAATAGTAACAGTAAAAAAGCTAACGATTGGTGCCTGTTTTACATTTACCGGACATCCACTCTCTGTCTCCTCCTGTCTTCATTCTGTCTTCTCTTCATTCTTCTGTCTTGAATATTTTCCCTTCACTTCGATTTTCTTTCTTGTATCTGTAAAACAAAATGAAAGTAGTAATTCAATTCAGAATAATATAATAATACATAGTTTAACCACTTGTATGCCAGAGGGGCATGCAATGTATTTCAAAGTAATGCGTTGCAGACCTCTCTGGGGCTCAAAGAGTTAAGCAATGTATTAGTGCCTGGGTTCTTAGAAATATGCCGCCATTATTTTTTGAAGAAATAAGCCATTATAGTAAAGCTGCTCCAATATGATATGTGCAAAAAACATAATAATAATACACCTAGCTTAATAATGTCTCCGCCGCTGTGTGTGGCTGCAGAGGCGGCGGCAGCAGCAGAGACAGTGCTGTGTGCCACAGATCCCTCTGCTTCTGCCTCATGGGCCAATGTCCGTTCTGCAATAAGGGGATTTGAGCAGAGACTGCCTTTATATATGGGCAGTCTCTGATCCAATTCCCTCACAACCATTGGCTGAGATGTGCTTACTCACTTTCCAGCCAATCAGATTTGAGCAACTGTGCTTTAAACTGATTGGCTGGGATGTGATTAAGCACATCTCAGCCAATGGCTGTGAGGGAATTGGATCAGAGACTGCCCATATATAAAGGTAGTCTCTGCTCAAATTCGCTCATTGCGGAATGGTCATCGTCCTGTGAAGCAGAAGAAGGGGAGATCTGTGGCACACAGCACTGTCTCACTGCCACTGCCTCTGCGGCCACACACAGTGGCGGAGACATTATTAAACTAAGTGTATTATTATTATTATTATGTTTTTAGGGCATATTATATTGGCGCAACTTTACTATAATGGCTTATTTCTTCAAACAATAATCACCATAAGATCTAGCCACATCAAGATAAACCAGGAATCCCAGTTATCCCCTGAATGCCAGAATATGGAACAAGAACTGTATCCGTCTCCCCAACCCAGGTAGTGAATTGTGAGGGAACTGCTAAGTTGTCCATCCAAGGTGCATATCTATTTCTATCAAGTAAGGGGACCTCCATTGCCTAAATACTGGGTTGATCATGGCCCTCATATTGACCATATGTTGCTAGTCTTTAGAGACCTGATATTGATCAGTCTGTTTTAGTTTTTTAGAGACCTAGAGTAGATCTCTTATTTCCAGTTAGATTTTGTATTATTTGTGGATTTTTATATATTACTTATTGATTTTGTTTTATTTTTTATATGTATTATCAAGTTTTTATTTATATTATTTTACTTGTATATCTTTGATTTATCAAATATTGTTTAATACACCATTCCAATCTAGTCGCAATACTACACTTAGAGGATCTCTTTGTTTGTGCTCTTTCCTCTTTCTTTCTTTTGTTTCCACTGCTCTGGTAGTAGTCATAGAACCACACATACTGATCCCCTAGTTTTATCCCTCTGCACTGGTGGCCACAGAACCACACACATTCTGACTTCCAGTATTGAGGTGAGAAGTCTCACAGCCATAGAAAGCATAGGGAGAAAATGGAAAACACTATGCACTGAGATCAGGATGGATAGAAAAACAATACGGGGTCCAGTGACCCTATATTATTTTTAAGTGCATGATGCAAAAAAATAAACAAATACATATTTAAATAAATAATACAAAGTCTGAAACCCCCATATCAATTAAAACAAGACCCTAAAACCCCTCTCCTTAAAATATGTTGTATGTATGAAAATAACATATACTTACCTTGGTGCTGGCAATCAAGCATTGCATGTAGTGCCAAGGCCCTCAACATCATTCCCTTATACAAATAAAAGAAATCTCACCCCCCCCCCAAAAAAAAGTAAAAAACCCTGCCATTGCATTTGCTTCTGTTAAAAAAGGGGAAACAAAAGCTAAACACCCCCCCCCATAGTCCTGCTTGTGCCCTTGCCCATTCCACAATGAGAAAAAACACAGGGTATGGCTTACAAATGACTGATCACTGTTTAATTTTCTTCACATACCTATTGGCTGGGATGTTGAGTTATGAAGAGCACAACACTTGCAATGGAGTAACCACACATGGATGAGGGGAAGGGTTCACATATATGTGATACATGACTCCTCTTAATGGCTTGTAAAAAGGATAAAGTATCACACATTCTGTTGGTATAGTGTGTGTGTGTTATTGTTTTTGTACAGTTAACTATTCCAATGCCAGATGTTTTGCAATCCATTACAGAGCAATGTTTTGCAAGCTCCCTGGAATTTGTGGTGTTAAGCAGGACTTGTGAGTGATGGGTTTGCAGTCGGGTGTGCAGGGGACATTGGGGTGATTGTTGCAACCTTTCAAGGCCAATTAGATATTTTCCCCTCAGGTTTAACAGCCCTGAGCTGTCAAGCCTGTCCAGACACAAAAAGGGAGCATTGTAAAGGACATTCTGCTACATGTTTAGCCTGGATTCCTTCAATATTTTTATCTACAAATTTAAGCATAGACTACCATGTTAATCTGTTAGATAAAACCAATTGATAACGTTTATCAAAAGCAGTGTAATTTAGACAAAACTGTTAAATTCAGTATACCAGCTAAAAAGAGTTGGAAAAAAGCTAAAAAAAAAAAAAAGTACTTTTCTGATTTTTTTGCTGACCAAATTTCTTTCAGACCTTAATTGAATGTAGCCCATAGAAATCAAAAGAAGAGTAAACCAACTGCACCAGAGGAATCAAATAAAATTTAAATGGGACTTATAACCTCTTTAAGGGGTTAGAGGCACAATTTAAAAGCAACAAGGAATATAGGAATTTTTATTTGTCCCCTATGGTGCACTGAGTGTTCCAGAAATGCACTTTTTATGCATAAGACCCATAATATTTCTAAAAGGAATAGAAACATGAAGGTGTGTTCTGATGAAATACAAATTAATTCATTAGGAATGTTTTCAAGCAGCAAGAACATCCATGTTTATGTATATTTGAAGTGCGTTCTGTTCTTTACTTGTATTTTTTCATCTATTTGACCTTTTCTTTTTTGGGATTTTGTTCTGTATAGTAAAAGAAAGGGTAAATGTCAGTAAATTAAACATTTAACTGCTCATGTATGTTGGCGTATCCTATTTTAACACTATATAATTACACATAATATAGAAATTCAAACAATGGCCATGATCCTTACTTCTGATGAACAGCTTGTTAGCTAGGCCAATACATTTATCCCTTGAGTGCTATAGATGTCTCCAATGTATTTTGGATCACTGCCTCACTCAGAATGGCAGTTGGATATTTCCCTGTAAATCAACATCATATCTGCTTTGAAACCAACTATTATTATAATTCTTGCCACAAAAGAATTCATTGCTGTTTTATTTTAAGTACTATAACTGCAAACACATGCTTAAAATGGTATTAATTGTAAATGAGCATGTTAAACCATAGCATAAAAAAATAATCTTCCTTATTCATAGGAATGAATGCTAGACAAATTATTTCCATTATTGTACTTGAATCCAATTTAACGTTCTATTAATACTATGGGAGACAAAAAGAGTTGTGAGGAGCACACATCAAGCACGAACAAGATTAAGTGTCTTGTTCTAAGGCATGGTAGCCTCTCAATGGTGCTACAACTCACGTTTTTCACTCCCATGTGCCATTGCAGAGAGGAAATCTCCATGTCCATATCAGACTGGTCCCGCCTACAGACAGTCCAGCTCCGAAATGTCAGGCAAATCCCCTCCGCACGAGAGAAACGGCAAAACCACAGACGTACGTTTCGGCCTATGTGAGCCTCGTCAGTGTGGTGCAGCCGAATCCCTCTAGGCACATGGAAGCAAGGGCCCATGCCTGGGATGCCCTTAAACTTAGGGAGACAAAAAGAGTTGTGAGGAGCACACATCAAGCACGAACAAGATTAAGTGTCTTGTTCTAAGGCATGGTAGCCTCTCAATGGTGCTACAACTCACGTTTTTCACTCCCATGTGCCATTGCAGAGAGGAAATCTCCATGTCCATATCAGACTGGTCCCGCCTACAGACAGTCCAGCTCCGAAATGTCAGGCAAATCCCCTCCGCACGAGAGAAACGGCAAAACCACAGACGTACGTTTCGGCCTATGTGAGCCTCGTCAGTGTGGTGCAGCCGAATCCCTCTAGGCACATGGAAGCAAGGGCCCATGCCTGGGATGCCCTTAAACTTAGGGAGACAAAAAGAGTTGTGAGGAGCACACATCAAGCACGAACAAGATTAAGTGTCTTGTTCTAAGGCATGGTAGCCTCTCAATGGTGCTACAACTCACGTTTTTCACTCCCATGTGCCATTGCAGAGAGGAAATCTCCATGTCCATATCAGACTGGTCCCGCCTACAGACAGTCCAGCTCCGAAATGTCAGGCAAATCCCCTCCGCACGAGAGAAACGGCAAAACCACAGACGTACGTTTCGGCCTATGTGAGCCTCGTCAGTGTGGTGCAGCCGAATCCCTCTAGGCACATGGAAGCAAGGGCCCATGCCTGGGATGCCCTTAAACTTAGGGAGACAAAAAGAGTTGTGAGGAGCACACATCAAGCACGAACAAGATTAAGTGTCTTGTTCTAAGGCATGGTAGCCTCTCAATGGTGCTACAACTCACGTTTTTCACTCCCATGTGCCATTGCAGAGAGGAAATCTCCATGTCCATATCAGACTGGTCCCGCCTACAGACAGTCCAGCTCCGAAATGTCAGGCAAATCCCCTCCGCACGAGAGAAACGGCAAAACCACAGACGTACGTTTCGGCCTATGTGAGCCTCGTCAGTGTGGTGCAGCCGAATCCCTCTAGGCACATGGAAGCAAGGGCCCATGCCTGGGATGCCCTTAAACTTAGGGAGACAAAAAGAGTTGTGAGGAGCACACATCAAGCACGAACAAGATTAAGTGTCTTGTTCTAAGGCATGGTAGCCTCTCAATGGTGCTACAACTCACGTTTTTCACTCCCATGTGCCATTGCAGAGAGGAAATCTCCATGTCCATATCAGACTGGTCCCGCCTACAGACAGTCCAGCTCCGAAATGTCAGGCAAATCCCCTCCGCACGAGAGAAACGGCAAAACCACAGACGTACGTTTCGGCCTATGTGAGCCTCGTCAGTGTGGTGCAGCCGAATCCCTCTAGGCACATGGAAGCAAGGGCCCATGCCTGGGATGCCCTTAAACTTAGGGAGACAAAAAGAGTTGTGAGGAGCACACATCAAGCACGAACAAGATTAAGTGTCTTGTTCTAAGGCATGGTAGCCTCTCAATGGTGCTACAACTCACGTTTTTGCAAGTAATTGCATGAATGAATGGCATATTTTCTATACAACAAAAAACTAGTAATGTCTGTCGTGTACGACACAACTCCAGAATTGCTGGGCAAAGGGGTGGGGTAAGGATGTGGCTAAACTATTCACTAGCGTTATATAGAGGTAAAGAAAATTTGTCATATACAACAGCAAAAAAAATGTTGTGCCAAGTCCTGAATGTGAGAAATCTAAAGAAATTGAAGGAAATAGTAAACACAGTGCTTTATCAAGCTCTAACGGGAAAAAGTTGTAGCAGATGTAAAGGCATGGTCAACGCTTAAGTCATATATCTGTTCTATTTCGTTGGTGTGGAGAAGGAGGAATAGAGGGAGTAGTTGTCACGGTATTCAGGCAAATAAGGACAGACACAAAGATAAAATATAACCACCTTTATTTATTATAACAACAATAATGGTAGCTCCCACACAGAACACCAGACATTTGTAAATAGGACTCAAGGTCTCTCCGGAGCTGTACACTGTGCTGTGCACTGAACTACTCAAAATCTCGAGACTAGGAAAGCGGCTCAATTGGGACAACAGAAGAATGGTAGAATATGTGTAAGTCACAACTTGGTCTTCGAAAGGAGGCAACAGAGAGCAAGAGCAGACCAGAGCCAGGAGGCACCTAGACTACAGGTGTAACGTTTTTTCTGACACTCAGAATCGCCCTCTACTGGTGACAGCAGCAATTGCAAAGTGAATACATTAGTACACAGAGTTTCACTATAATGAATAGAGGGCACACACAAAATGGTACAGATAATAGTGAACTGGTCACTAAAGGGTAAAAGAGAACAATCAGTCCGTCTCAGCTGTGGGGTTTGGCACGCCCAAATGGTGTAGTGATAAACTGAGAATATGTGCACAGCACAGAGTTCATGCAATGGAGGATAGTAGGTGTTCAATGACCAGCAAAAGCTTAGCAGAACAGTGACCCAAACGTAGCCCCCGCGGGCGTTCCCAATGAGACAAATGATACTGCAAGTGCGAGAGTATGTAGCCCCCACGGGCATAATCAGAGAATAGCCTGAGATGCAAAGCTTGCATTTAGCCCCCATGGGCGTGTAACCGGAGACCAAAGTAAGCACAACACGAGCCAATAGCCCCCCAGGGGCGTAGACCTTCGGATCCTGCAAGAGCTTGGAGCCTAACCTTGCTTTCTCTGAGAACCAATAGCCGCAATGGATACCTCCGGTAATCAACGTAATACCGAGAGCCAAAGGCGCCCATCCGGACCAACAAGACTTGACTACTCTGCAGCTGGATATAGGAGTCGCCGTCCACGTTAGCGGCCAACTCAGCAGAAGTAGACCAATAAGGTAAAGGCTCTATGACTGGAATGGAGGTTCGGCAAGAGAGAAGCGGCACTGCAAGGGTTAAAGGGTACTATCACAGTGCCTGTGATTCCTGTCACTCTCAGTTGTGGCTGTCACTGATTTGCTGACTGAGTTTGACCCGCCTCCTGATGACCTTTTTATACCTGGCTATCACATCTGTCAGATGCCCTTTCGTGGTGTTCCTGAGCCAGTAGTGCTGTTGCTGTGTTCCTGTATTCTGAGTTCCTGTGTACCGATTCGGCTTGTCCTGACCATTCTCCAGTGTACCCGCTTGTGTATGACCCGGCTCGTCTGCGTACCACCCTTGGATCCTGACCCGGCTAGACTGACGTTCCTGCTCGTGTATGACCCGGCTTGTATGACTGCCTCCTACGTGCTCCGACCTGGCCCGGCTGACTTCCTGCTCCGAAGACCGACTTCCAGCTTGTTCCAGTGACCTGCGTTTCAGTTGTCGCCGCCGCGACATTTCCAGTCTCTGCTGCCCGCGTCAGTGTGACTGCCTTGCCTGGTTCTTCCCTCGATTTAGTGCTGTGCCTCGTTATTTGTGCAGAGCTGTGTGTATTCTGTGGGCCTTCCTCTCCGTGCAGAGCCTTGCAGTAGCGCTGAAGCCTCGAGTAAACGTGCATTTTAACTCTTGCAGTGCTGCCTCGAATTCACTCTCGCTATCTCCTGTACGAGCCTCGTTACCTGTGATACTGCTGCTGAGTTGGCCGCTCTCCGTCGGCAACTCTAGTCCACCATTGCAGAGTGTTCACATAGTTTGGGCCGTTTGGGCGCTTAAGGCTCTCCGGTATTGGCTACCGACGATATCATTGACACAGAGTGTTGGCAGAAAGCCTTCAGTGTTGGCTTATCCGGTACTACGCCCGAGGGGGCTAGTGGCTCTTGCTCTCTTATTCCAGCATTCGATTACACTTGGGCCGGTTTCCGTTACGCCCGTAGGGGCTATTGGCACTTGCACAAACGAAAGCAGTTCCTGTAACTACGACCGTGGGGGCTAAGTTGATTCCCTTTCTGCTTACTATCCAACACCTTGGCAAGGCAGCTCTATCCTCAGCACTTGATGAACTTTGTCTATACAGCACAGCCCTTTTAACATCCAGGGCGTGTCAAACCTCCACATCTGAGACAGACTGTTATTTGGACATTAACCCCTTGGGGGTCAATATCATCCGAGTGCATACTGTTTTGCATTTATGTCTATTGTGCTATTACCATTGTAAATATCTCAGTTTACTTATCTGTGTATTACCTACTGCCTCTAGAGGGCGTACTTGTGCCTTATTCACTTTAATAAAGTGTGTTTTATTTTCACTTATTTGGTCTGAGAGTCCTAAAAACCGTGACAGTACGAAAGGGCCATGACCTCAGACTGTAAGGGTGAAAGTAATACTCAGAACATCCACTGGAGAATGGATGTCCATGAGCAGCGCCTGGACCAATTGGCACTGGCTCTACAAACGTTACTTGAACGTACAGTACATTTGGACAAGTCTGGTCCTAATCCGGTGGTCCCCCCAGTCGTGACACCGGAGAATCCCTCTGTATCTCCCAGTGCTAACACAAGAGGGTTAACGGCAGCGGTACTGTTACCCCTAAGATATGATGGCAAACCCTCCCTATGCAGAGGTTTTATTAACCAGTTGGAGATATTTTTGGAATTGGCACCCCAGGCATTTCTGAATGACCGTAGCAAGGTCGGCTTTATGATATCTCTGTTGACGGGCAAAGCTTTGGCATGGGCAAATCCGCTATGGGAGAATGCCAGACCCTGCACACTGAACTTCAGAGATTTCGTGATGAAGTTCAGACGTGTGTTTGAGGTTCCTGGCAGGTCTGCCTCTGCTGCCAAAAGGCTGATGGAGATTCAGCAGGGCGAACGCACTCTGGGCGAGTATGCTATCGAATTCCGGACCTTGGCAGCAGAGGTAGGCTGGAACGATGAGGCCTTACTTGCTGCCTTTACTCAGGGTCTCGCTGAACAGATTAAGGACGAGATAGCAGCTCGAGATGTACCCAGCGAGCTGGATGAGTACATTGACTATGTCATGTTGATAGACTCTCGCATCCGGGAGAGACGCTTGGCTAAGAGGGCCAAAGCAAAGTGTTATGGCCAGAACCAGTTCCTTAACCCACCCACACCACCCGTTCTACCTGAGCGAACAGCTGACAGCACTGAACCTATGCAAGTAGGTTTTACTAAGCTCACGAAGGAGGAGAAGCTGTATCGTAGAAGGCAAGGCTTATGCCTATATTGTGGCAAACAGGGTCATTTATTACGCAATTGTCCTGTAAGGCCGGGAAACTAACGCACCTAGGGTACCTTGGGGGACAGGCCCTAGGTGGTGTTGAACAGTCCCTAGATACTTGCACCACTAAACCCACCATCCAGGTGGCATTTGCTTGGACTGATAAGGTCATAGAAGTCCTAGCATTGGTGGACTCCGGGGCAGCCGGATACTTCATGGATCAGTCCTTTGCTGAGTTTCAGGGCATTCCGTTATGTAAAAAGGACTCTCCTGTGGCTATAGAGGCCATTGATGGCAGACCCCTGGATCCTGCTTTCATTACGTTCGAGACAATCCCAGTGACAATGACTGTGGGGGCTTGTCACAGGGAGCAGATACAATTTCAGATCATTCGTTCCCCGCATCATTCAGTTATTTTGGGGTTCCCATGGTTACAAACACACAATCCCCAATTCGACTGGCAAAGGTGTGAAGTTAACTCTTGGTCCGAGTACTGTAACAAGAATTGTCCCTCCCTTCCTGTTAAGATTATGTGTACCTCTCCAGCTGTGCCAACAGAATATGGGCAATTCAGTGCCGTGTTTAGCAAAGGAGAGGCCAGCGCATTACCTGACCATAGGCCATACGATTGCGCCATTGATTTGCCTCCAGGTGCCGTGCCCCCCAAAGGACGTACTTACCCACTGTCATGTGAGGAAAATAAGGCGATGGAGGAGTATATCACAGATGCCCTGGAAAGGGGAATCATTCGTAAATCTACATCTCCGGCTGGTGCCGGATTTTTTTTTGTCAAAAAGAAAAATGGGGAACTCAGGCCTTGCATTGACTACCGTGGGCTGAATAAGCTGATGCCCAAGAACGCCTATCCCATTCCACTTATTACAGAATTTTTCGACAGATTAAAGGGCTCTTCGATCTTTACTAAACTTGATTTGCGAGCCGCCTATAATCTAGTCAGAATTAAAGAGGGTGACGAGTGGAAAACGGCGTTTAATACCAGAACAGGGCATTATGAATATCTGGTGATGCCATTCGGCTTATGCAATGCGCCTGCAGTATTTCAGGAATTGATTAACAATATTTTACGTGACTTGCTCCAGTCCTGTGTGGTAGTATATCTAGACGATATACTGATTCACTCTGCTAACCTTGCTCAACATATTAAAGATGTCTCTGAAGTCCTGCTCTGACTTCGTAAGCACAAGTTATTCTGTAAACTAGAAAAATGCGAATTCCATACATCTCAAGTACCATTCCTTGGGTTCATAATATCCAAAAGTGGCATTGCCATTGATCAGTAAAAGTTGGCAGCGGTTCTGCATTGGCCTCGGCCCAAGGGGTTAAAGGCCATTCAACGATTCCTAGGTTTTGCGAACTATTATAGGAAGTTCATCAAGAACTTTTCTACGATTGTAAAACCACTGTCAGATTTGACTCATAAGGGCGCTTCTCCCTCTCAGTGGTCTGAGGCAGCTGAAGATGCATTTGTTACCCTGAAATCTGCCTTTGCATCTGCTCCTATACTGTCCCACCCTAATCCCTCCCTGCCGTTTACTTTGGAGGTTGACGCTTCAGAGGTTGGGGTTGGGGCGGTGCTCTCCCAACGTCCTGTGGGAGGTGGCACTTTAATGCCTTGTGGGTTCTTCTCTAAGAAATTGTCCAGCGCCCAGAGTCATTACGAGATTGGCGACAGGGAACTGTTGGCCATCATACTTGCACTTAAGGAATGGCGACACCTCTTGGAGGGCACTCAGACTCCAGTACTAATTCTTACCGACCATAAGAATCTAACCTATCTCTCTGAGGCCAAAAGGCTGTCTTCTAGACAGGCCAGGTGGGCGCTGTTTTTGTCCCGGTTCAATTTCCTAGTATCCTATCTTCCTGGTTCAAAGAATATCAAGGCTGATGCGTTGTCACGTCAGTTCGCCTCTGACACTGAGAGGGAGGAAGTACCGGTACCCATCATTCAGCCAGATCAGATCCTGGCTACTATTCGTACCACCATAACCTCGCCACTGGGGGAGGAGATACTGGCATCACAATCACGGGCACCTCCTGTGGTGCCCGTGGGGAAGTGTTTCGTAGATGAGTCATTCCGTGTCCGTCTGTTGGAGACTTATCACGCCTCTAAAGCGGCTGGGCATATTGGTAGGGACCTCCCCCGTGCCAAGACCCCTAGGCATCTCCCCGTGGGCTTATTGCAACCGGTGCCTAACGGAGACCGTCCGTGGTCTCATATATCCATTGACTTCTTGGGAGAACTACCGGCATCTAGAGGTTACACGTTCATTCTTATGGTGGTCGATAGATTCTCTAAGATGGCACATTTTGTGCCTCTGACTGGCCTTCCATCGGCTCAGGAATTGGCTATAGTTTTCGCCAGAGAGGTGTTCCGTCTGCACGGAGTGCCCAGAGTGATTGTCTCCGACCGTGGGAGCCAGTTCGTTTCTAGGTTCTGGAGGGCATTTTGTGGTCAGATGGGCATCCAATTGTCATTTTCCTCTGCCTACCATCCCCAGACGAATGGGGCCGCTGAGCGTGCCAGTCAGGGACTGGAACAGTTCCTGCGCTACTTTGTCACCGATCATCATGATAATTGGGCTAACCTGTTGCCATGGGCAGAGTTTGCCAGAAACTGTGCGGTTAACTCATCGTCCGGGAGCTCCCCGTTTCTTGTGAATTATGGTTTCCAGCCTTGTCTGCTCCCGGACTCATTTCAGGCGCAGCAGATTCCTGCTTTAGACGAGCATTTGGCACGACTTCGTTCCACTTGGGCACAGGTTCAGAGGTCCCTCAGTCAGTCTTTCAGGCGGCAGCAAAGGCACGCTAATCGCAGACGCCTTCCAGCGGTCTCATTTCAGGTTGGGGACAGGGTATGGCTGTCATCCAGAAACCTCAATTTACAAGTGCCATCCAATAAACTGGCTCCCCGGTTCATTAGTCCATTTAAGATTATCCGCAAGATTAATCCGGTTTCTTATGCTCTGGAGCTTCCACCCTCTATGCACATTCATAATGTGTTCCATGTGTCACTCCTGAAACCCTTGGTGTGCAATCATTATACTACTACGCCAGTGATTCCTGGGCCGGTGGACGTCCAGGGCCAAGAAGAATAAGAAGTCCAGAGTATTATTGATTCCAGGAGATTTAGAGGAAAGCTGCAATATTTGGTTCATTGGAAGGGCTATGGCCTTGAGGAACGTTCTTGGGTTGATCAGGGGGATCTCCATGCTCCGAGATTAGTACGCAGCTTTCACTCTAAATATCCTTTGAAACCCAGACCTCAGGCTGGGAGAGGGGGTCTTTGAGAGGGGGGTACTATCACAGTGCCTGTGATTCCTGTCACTCTCAGTTGTGGATGTCACTGATTTGCTGACTGAGTTTGACCCGCCTCCTGATGACCTTTTTATACCTGGCTATCACATCTGTCAGATGCCCTTTTGTGGTGTTCCTGAGCCAGTAGTGCTGTTGCTGTATTCCTGTATTCTGAGTTCCTGTGTACCGATTCGGCTTGTCCTGACCATTCTCCAGTGTACCCGCTTGTGTATGACCCGGCTCGTCTGCGAACCACCCTTGGATCCTGACCCGGCTAGACTGACGTTCCTGCTCGTGTATGACCCGGCTTGTATGACTACCTCCTACGTGCTCCGACCCGGCCCGGCTGACTTCCTGCTCCGAAGATCGACTTCCAGCTTGTTCCAGTGACCTGCGTTTCAGTTGTCGCCGCCGCGACATTTCCAGTCTCTGCTGCCCGCGTCAGTGTGACTGCCTTGCCTGGTGCTTCCCTCGATTTAGTGCTGTGCCTCGTTATTTGTGCAGAGCTGTGTGTATTCTGTGGGCCTTCCTCTCCGTGCAGAGCCTTGCAGTAGCGCTGAAGCCTCGAGTAAACGTGCATTTTAACTCTTGTAGTGCTGCCTCGAATTCACTCTCGCTATCTCCTGTACGAGCCTCGTTACCCGTGATACTGCTGCTGAGTTGGCCGCTCTCTGTCGGCAACTCTAGTCCACCATTGCAGAGTGTTAACATAGTTTGGGCCGTTTGGGCGCTTAAGGCTCTCCGGTATTGGCTACCGATGATATCATTGACACAGAGTGTTGGCAGAAAGGCTTCAGTGTTGGCTTATCCGGTACTACGCCCGAGGGGGCTAGTGGCTCTTGCTCTCTTATTCCAGCATTCGATTACACTTGAGGAGGCTGTTAGCTCTTGCACCGCCGGCCGGTTTCCGTTACGCCCGTGGGGGCTATTGGCACTTGCACAAACGAAAGCAGTTTCTGTAACTACGCCCGTGGGTGCTAAGTTGATTCCCATTCTGCTTACTATCCAACACCTTGGCAAGGCAGCTCTATCCTCAGCACTTGATGAACTTTGTCTATACAGCACAGCCCTTTTAACATCCAGGGTGTGTCAAACCTCCACATCTGAGACAGACTGTTATTTGGACATTAACCCCTTGGGGGTCAATATCATCCTAGTGCATACTGTTTTGCATTTATGTCTATTGTGCTATTACCATTGTAAATATCTCAGTTTACTTATCTGTGTATTACCTACCGCCTCTAGAGGGCATACTTGTGCCTTATTCACTTTAATAAAGTGTGTTTTATTTTCACTTATTTGGTCTGAGAGTCCTAAAAACCGTGACAGGTACGATTAAATCTCCCAGGCTCGATATGGCAATTAAGCTCTACAAGCGTATGGAGGCTCGGTACAAGGAACACAGCTCTGCAAGTCAGCAAGGAACTCTGCACTGGAGAAGGGTACACCGGAGTGTAATGGTCACACTGCGTCAGCACTCAGCACAGCAGGAATCAGAATGTTGCGGCGGCGATAAGCAGGCAAACACAGGTCACTGGAACAGGCCGTGGTCAATCACGAAGCAGGAAGTCAGCCCAGCCGGGTCGTAGCACGTAGGAGGTTCTCAGACAAGTCGGGTCATAGCACGTAGGAGGTTCTCAGACAAGCCGGGTCGTAGCACGTAGAAGGTTCTCAGTCAAGCCGGGTCATAGCACGTAGAAGGTTCTCAGACAAGCCGAGTCAAACACGATCAGGAACACTGGAGTGTAGTCAGGACAGGCCACAGTCGGTACACAGGAATCCGGATACAGGAACACAGCAACAGCAAGACTGGCTCAGAAACACCACGAAAGGGCATCTGACAGATGTGATAGTCTGGTATAAAAAGGTCACCAGGGGGGCGGGCCAAACCAACTCAGCGAATCAGAGTATGCCACAGATGAGAGCGACAGGAGGGTCACAGGCACTGTGATAACAGGTCAGGGAAGCAGGTAGTGTAGGGAGTGAGTAGACAGCCATCGGTCAGACAAGCCGGGGACTACACGGAGCGAGAGTAACCAGGCCGCTACTCAGGCAACCGGAGACTGTACTGAGTGAGTAGGAGCCAGGGCCACTGGTCAGGCAAACCAAGGACTACAAGGAGCAAAAGTAATTAGGCCTCAGGGAAAGCAACCGGAGGCTACACTGAAAAGGTAGTAGCCAGGGCCACTGGTCAGGCAAGCCAGGGTCATACACAGAGCGAGTAGTCAGCCAGAGCCACAGGTCAGAACTGATGTGGGTAGTCTTACAAGCCGGGATCATACACAGAGCGAGTAGTCAGCCACAACCAGACTTCAGAACTGATGTGGGTAGTCAGACAAGCTGGGGTCATACAGAGAGCAAGTAATCAGCCAGAGCCACAAGTCAGATCTGATGTGGATAGTTAGACAAGCCGGGGTCATACACAGAGTGAGATTCTCAGGCAAACACGGGTCACAACGGAGAGCAAAGAGTAACATGCAGGAACACCACATAAGGGCAATGAATCCTAGCCACAAGGAGGATTAAGACACAATAGAAAAAAGAGATTGCTACTAAATGCCTGTCTACATCAAAAGAGAACTCCTTTTTCAATATAGAACTACTCACCATGGCAACAGCCGCTGCGGATCTGGAGCTACCCCCACAGTCCTGGCCACGGACTTCAGCAAACGAGAAGACATCAGAGGAGGTGCTGCAGAACCGCCGTGCTTCACCAGCCAAGAAAATCCAACCCGTATTCAATAAAACGCAATTTTATACTTCCTTATTAAAAACATAATTCCATAAATTGACAGGTTGTTAATGGACTACAAACTGTGGATGTGCAAGATAACGAAGTGCCTAACGCGTTTCGTGAATGTATCACTTAGTCTTAGGCTATTTTATCATCGTTTCTTGACATCCTATATACACATACACCAAACGTAAAACAAAAACATATTCAAACAATTAACCAATCACCCACCTAAATTAAAATTCAAATGGTCCCAAGGAGGATTATAAAGGAGCAGAAGGAGGCAGGACCCAATTAGGCCACCCAGAATAGGCCCATAAACAGGCTTCTGAGCCAGTGCCTGTCACAAACATAGAAATGCAGAGGTGGCCACAAGGATGCCGGCAGACACACCACAGAGGAAGGGAGCACAGGCAAACTAGGCCTCAAAGGCAGACTGTGATATAAGTGGGATCCACATTACTTATAGTTGCAAGTCCGTCCATTTTTTACCTGCAGTTTCAGTTATAAGATATAATATTGAAGAGACACTCTTGGCACACACTGTGAATTGAACAAGGTTTGCATTTGATACACTACAGATCCAGAGCGCTTCCACGTTTGTTTATCTTGCCACATTTTTGTCATTACAAACCACAATTTCAGTCAGGAATTGTACAAAATGACATATTTATGATCACAACCAACACTCAGTAAAAATATTGCTGAGCACAACAACACCGTACTTTGAAATGTCATTACAAACAACATACAGTCTATATTATTACTGTATTATTCATAAAAAGTAATTAGTGGCCACAACAGTGGTATATGGTAGCAACTATGGATGGGTGAATGGTCCATTTTGTTCTCACGAGCTATTCTATGAAAACCAAGGGTTTCTCTGCATTTTGGTGAGAAATTTCACCCATTGCAAAACCATTAAAATTTTCTCCATTTCGCTTACACCAATACATATTTTGTGAAAATGGCAACATGTTTTTCCTATGCCTTTTAGACTTGTGCCTGAAAAAAAATTTTTGGTAAAATTTTCATTCGTACAAATTTTTATTTTTCGTTCATCACCTCCGCATTTCAGATCAGAGCTGTTCGACTCGGACAAAAGTCAACAACATTCCAAAATATTTGGCAACTTTAAAATGCTTTAAAAAAAAATACAATAAAAAAAATTTAATAAATAAAAATAAATGGTACCATTTCCAGGGTCTAAATGAAGACTGTGGAACAGGGTATGGCACCCTTCCTGCCTAAATAACTCTGGCACTGTCTGTGTCACTCTGAAAATGATTTAAACAGATTATTTTTATTTTTAATATTTTACACAGGGACAACGGTGACTCTCCCTTGCCGTGGCAATAAGGCATCCTGCCTGCATATACAACTGTCAGACTGGCTGATGTGTCAAACAATTTACTAATATTTTTTATATTTTTTTTAAAAGGAACATGGCTGCCTATACAATTGTGACACTGGCAGTGTTACTCTGAAAATTATTCAAACAAATAACTTGTATTTTTTTAAATATTTTTTATATTTTTAATAAAACCAACACAGGTGACTCTCCCTTGCGGTGGCGAGAAGGCACCTTGTCTGCCTCTACAACTGTAACACTTGCAGTGTGACTCTGAATATTATTCAAACAAATAACTTATATTTTTTTAAATATTTTTTATATTTTTTATCAAACCAACATGGGTGACTCTCCCTTGTGGTGGCGAAAAGGCACCCTGCCTGCCTATATAACTGTGACACTGGCTGTGTGACTGAAAATTACTCAAACTGTGACGGTACCAGGATTTACCGGACCCTTTTGGGGCCGTCGGTTCCTGAACCGCCACTGCTGCTGCCCTCTTCCACGGCCGGCTGGAGCCCTGCTGCTTCCTGGAGGTCCTGGATGCTCAGGCAGGAACAACTGGATGCTGCCCCCTGGCAGACTGGCAAAGATAGTGAATTTAGCTGCAGAACCCTAGGTAGGGTTTCCAGAGGCCCTATGCCAGTAGACCGGCGAGGAAAGTGAATTTGCTCCTGTAATGGCTAAGGTGAGAATCCCCAGCCTAAGTCCCCTCCAGAAATACAGCCGAGACTTGTATTAAGGAGGGTAGAATAGAACAGCTTTATTGATGAAACACACTGCTTATATACACTTCCAGACACTCTTATCAAGATTAGAATTTAAATTAGTGCTTGGGACAGTATTGCTATGCTTGACCAATCAGATAATGGCCTACATTTCCAGTCACTCCTATCCAGATAAGAATGCAAAGTAGGGATTGGAAAAGGGGCATTTTGACTGGACCATAATAACCTCCCCTGATTGGTCAAGGAAGCACAGCAGGAGCCAATCAACATTCCAGTCATTGTTTAGCCAAGTTATACAGATCTGAAGCAAGCAGGAGTGCTGGGCATAGCCTTTATTTTCTGCACTCTGGCTCCCAACTATCATATCCCTGTAAAGGAATTACAGTAACCCCATCCAAACCATTACATTATGTCACACAATGTACAACATAGGGATCAATATTTCAAGTGGTATAGTCGTAAGTTATTCCATCTGGTCACACAAACAAATAGCTTGTATTTTTAATATTTTTAATAAAACCAACACAGTTGACCGTCCCTTGTGGTGGCGAAAAGGCATCCTGCCTGCCTATACAACTGTGGCACTGGCTGTGTGACTCTGAAAATTATTCAGACAAATAGTTTGTATTTTTAATAAAACCAACACAGGTGACTCTCCCTTGCCGTGGCGAAAAGGCACCCTGCTTGCCAGTACAAAGGTGACATGGCTGTGTGACTCTGAAAATTATTCAAACAAATAACTTGTATTTTAAATATTTTTAATAAAACCAACACAGGTGACTCTCCCCTGCAGTGGCGAAAAGGCACCCTGCCTGACAAAATCCCTATATTGCAATATTTTTTTTTTTTTTTGCTCAGGAATAGTGATGAGCGAGCACCCCAATGCTCGGGTGTTCGGGTGCTCTGACCGAGCACCCCCTGAGGCTCGAGTGCTCGGCCGAACACCCGAGCCCCATTGAAGTCAATGGGAGGACTCGAGCATTACACCAGGCACCCCCTGCTCTGATGAGGGGAGGGTGCCTGGTCCATAGGAAAAGGGCAGAAAATGATGGAAACACCACAGAAATGGTTCAGGGACAGCATAGGGAGGATGTCTGGATGCATCTTGGACTCCAACATCGCTGCTGGGAACGATCTTTCGCCCATAGTACGCCATTTTTACAGACTGACCATAAAACACACAAAAAGGAAAATAAAAACGACTTTAGGCGAAAAATTGTTACCAAACAATATTTGCTGTATATTTACTTGTATATCATCTGCAAATTATCCCAAAAATTTCCTTGATTTTCGGAAGTGAGGCCATGATTAAGAGGGAAACGTGCGCAGAGGCAAATTCTCCCAAAAATTTCCTTGATTTTCAGAACTGAGGCCATGATTAAGAGGGAAACGTGCACAGAGGCAAATTCTCCCAAAAATTTCCTTGATTTTCAGAACTGAGGCCATGATTAAGAGGGAAACGTGCACAGAGGCAAATTCTCCCAAAAATTTCCTTGATTTTATTGAACTGAGGCCATGATTAAGAGGGAAACGTGCGCTGAGCCGACCATCTAAAACATTATGGGTGAGGGTCTGCTGCAGAGCTGACCATCCTAAACATTATATGCGAAGGCCCGCTAGTGAGCTGACGCTATAAAACATTATATGAGAGGGCCCGCTAGAGAGCTGACCCAATAAAACATTATATGAGAAGGCCCGCTGGTGAGCTGACCTATATAAAAATTGGCAAACAGGGCCCGCTGGTGAGCTGGCCCTATATAAAAATTATATCACAGGGCCCGCTGGTGAGCTGGCCCTATATAAAAATTATAGCACAGGGCATATGGAAGAGGAGGAGGAGGATGAGAAGATTAAGAGTCAACCATATACCCGTTTTTTGGGTGGAAGGGGTGAATGGGAATACAGAGTATTCACATCATTGTAAATAACATATATAAAGTGAGTTTATGTTCCCCCGGGGCTTTCCTCCAGTGGAGTGGAGAAGTCAGGGGAAATCCAGGCCTTGTTCATTTTTATAAGTGTCAACCTATCAGCATTGTCGGTGGAAAGGCGGATACGCTTATCTGTTATGATGCCACCAGCAGCACTAAATACCCGCTCAGACAGAACGCTGGCGGCAGGGCAGGCCAGCACCTCCAAGGCGTAGAGTGCCAGTTCATACCACGTGTCCAGCTTGGACACCCAGTAGTTGTAAGGCACAGAGGGATCATTGAGGATGCTGACACGGTCTGCTACGTACTCCTTCACCATCTTCCAAAACTTTTCCCTCCTTGTGACACTAGGCTGCGCATCAGGGTGAGGGTGCTGGCGGGGTGTCATGAAGGTGTCCCACGCCTTGGAGAGTGTTGCCCTGCCTTTCTCGGAACTGCTGTGTGCTCCCCTTTTCTCCCCTTCTCGGTTGGCCAAGGTAGCACGTACTCTGCCGCCAGCGTTGTCAGATGGAAAATTTTGGAGCAATTTTTTTTTGTCTAAAATGCGTACAACGCGTGGGTCACGGGAAAGGCAGCCTAACATAAAGTCAGCCATGTGTGCCAGAGTACCAACAGGCAAGATTTCGCTGTCCTCACCAGGAGGATGACTCTCAATATCCTCATCCTCTTCCTCCTCTTCTGCCCACCCACGCTGAAGAGATGGAACTAAAGTTCCATGGCTACCCTCTGTAGCGGAGGCAACCGTGTCTTCCTCCTCCTCCTCCTCCGCCTCCTCCAATTGTCGCTGAGAAGACGAAGTGAGGGTGCTCTGGCTATCACCTTGTGTAAGCTCTTCCTCCCCCATTTCCACCTCTTCCACATGCAAAGCGTCGGTTTTAATTGTGAGCAGGGAGCGTTTCAGTAGACACAGAAGTGGGATGGTTACACTGATAATAGCGTTATCGCCGCTCACCATCTGTGTCGATTCCTCAAAATTGCGTAAAACCTCGCAGAGGTCTGACATCCATTCCCACTCCTCACTTCTGATTACAGGAAGTTGAACGGAGAGGCGACGACCGTGTAACAGCTGGTACTCCACTACTGCCCTCTGCTGCTCACAAAGCCGGGCCAACATGTGGAAGGTGGAGTTCCAGCGCGTGCTCACGTCACACAGCAGCCGGTGAGCTGGCAATTGTAAGCGCTGCTGCAGCTTCAACAGGCCGGCTGAAGCTGTTGATGACTTACGGAAATGTGCACACACGCGGCGCACCTTGGTCAAGAGATCATGCACATTGGGGTAGGTTTTTAGAAATCGCTGCACCACTAAATTAAATACATGCGCTAGGCATGGTACGTGTGTGAGCTTGCCGAGCTCCAAAGCCGCCACCAAGTTACGCCCATTATCACACACAACCATGCCTGGTTGCAGGTTGAGTGGCGAGAGCCACTGCTCGGTCTGGTGACTAATCCCCTGCAACAGCTCTGAGGCCGTGTGCTGTTTGTCCCCAAGGCAGATCAGCTTCAGCACGGCCTGTTGACGCTTCCCCACTGCAGTGCTACACTGCTTCCAGCTACTGGCTGATGGGGGAGTGGCGGTGTGTGTAGAGAATTCGGAGGTGGAAACGGAGGAGGAGGAGCCAATAACGTAGGTGCTGGTGGAAACCCTGATGGAGGTAGGGCCCGCAATCCTCGGCGTGGGTAGCACCCGTGCCATCCCAGGGTCCGAGTCGCTCCCAGCCTCCACGACATTCACCCAGTGTGCCGTCAGGGAAATGTAGCGTCCCTGGCCACAAGCACTTGTCCATGTGTCAGTCGTTAAGTGGACCTTCCCAGTAACTGCGTTGGTCAGGGCACGGGTGATGTTACGGGACACATGGTGGTGTAATGCGGGGATGGCACACCGGGAAAAGTAGTGGCGGCTGGGGACCGCGTACCGAGGGACAGCTGCTGCCATCAGGCTGCGGAAGGACTCAGTGTCCACAAGCCTAAATGGCAGCATTTCGATGGCCAGTAATTTTGAAAGGTGTGAGGTTAGTGCTATGGCCTGTGGGTGGGTGGCTGGGTACTTTCTCTTGCGCTCAAATGCCTGGGGTAACGACATTTGGACGCTGTGCTGGGACAGGGAAGTGGATGTGGTCGCTGATGGTGCTTCAGATGCTACAGGTGCAGGGCGGGAGGTATGCGGGCCTGCGCCTTCGACAGGCGATTGGCCGGCCTCGAAAACAGGGGAAGAGGAGGCAGTGGTGTGGCCTGCGGACACAGATGGGCGATCCAGGCGTTCCTCCCACTTACTACGGTGCTTGGATGCCATGTGTCGGATCATGCTGGTGGTGGTGAGGTTTCTAGTGTTCATGCCTCGGCTCATTCTGGTGTGGCACAGGTTGCAAACTACAATTCTTTTGTCGTCCGCACTTTCCTTAAAAAAACGCCATACCGCGGAACACCTACCCCTTGGCAAGGTAGATTTACGCAAGGGGGTGCTCCGTGGAACATTTGCGGGCCGGTTTGGTGCGGTCCGCCTTCTTTCTGTAGCCACACCACTGCCTCTTCCAGCCTGTTGCGGTGCTGCAGATGGCTCACCCTCAGGACTGCTGTCATCGCTCGGCTCTACACCTTCCCAGGTGGGGTCAGTCACCTCATCGTCCACCAAGTCCTCCTCCACTTCCTCACTCTGATCATCCTCCTCAAGTCTTGATCCCACCACATACTCAGTCATTGACAACTGTATAACATTCTCCTCAACAAGGTCTTGAGACGGAAATAGTGGTTGATTTAATGGCAACTGTGTCTCATCATCATCATCATCATCCACTACTTCCTTTGACCTTAAATGCCGTTCACATCTGTCATCTTCTTGTGATTGGGTAGCCTCTAGAGGTTGTGAATCAGGGCACAAGATGTCATGTTCCTCTGCAAGCGTGCTTGGAGAGAGGGTCAAATGAAGGATTGGTGATGAGACGAGCTCCTCACTATATCCCAGTGTGGGATCACTTCTTTGACCAGACCGTGTATGGTGGGAGGAAGGATGATCAGAGTGAGGATTATGTTGACCAGACTCTTGGCTACTGAGAGTGGACTTGGTGGAAGACAGGGTGGTGCTTAACCGACTGGAAGCAGTATCAGCTGTCATCCAACCGACCACCTGTTCGCAGTGGTCGGACCTCGAGAGTGATGTCCTGCGACGCCCTGTAAAATTACACATGAAGCTAGGTATGGTGGATGTCTTTCTTTCTTGTGCTCTGGCACCAGGCACAGTTTCTCCGCGTCCTGACCCGCGCCCTGAACTTTCAGGATCACGTCCACTTCCCCGTCCCTTTTTACCCGCCTTCTTCATCTTACACAGAATATGTGACTTTAATATTTGAGTTTGAAAACTTAACAGTATTTCTTATTATTCTGCAACTCTGCACAGTACACAGAATAGGCTGCTAAACGGCGGTGAAACACACTGAATGGAATATGTGACTTTGATATTTTAGTTTGAAGACTTAACAGTATTTCTTCCTATTCTGCAACTCTGCACAGTACACAGAATAGGCTGCTAAACGGCGGTGAAACACACTGAATGGAATATGTGACTTTAATATTTGAGTTTGAAAACTTAACAGTATTTCTTATTATTCTGCAACTGTACAGAGTACACAGAATAGGCTGCTAAACTGCGGTGAAACACACTGAATGGAATATGTGACTTTAATATTTGAGTTTGAAAACTTAACAGTATTTCTTATTATTCTGCAACTGTACAGAGTACACAGAATAGGCTGCTAAACTGCGGTGAAACACACTGAATGGAATATGTGACTTTAATATTTGAGTTTGAAAACTTAACAGTATTTCTTATTATTCTGCAACTGTACAGAGTACACAGAATAGGCTGCTAAACTGCGGTGAAACACACTGAATGGAATATGTGACTTTAATATTTGAGTTTGAAAACTTAACAGTATTTCTTATTATTCTGCAACTGTACAGAGTACACAGAATAGGCTGCTAAACTGCGGTGAAACACACTGAATGGAATATGTGACTTTAATATTTGAGTTTGAAAACTTAACAGTATTTCTTATTATTCTGCAACTCTGCAGAGTACACAGAATAGGCTGCTAAACGGCGGTGAAACACACTGAATGGAATATGTGACTTTAATATTTGAGTTTGAAAACTTAACAGTATTTCTTATTATTCTGCAACTGTACAGAGTACACAGAATAGGCTGCTAAACTGCGGTGAAACACACTGAATGGAATATGTGACTTTAATATTTGAGTTTGAAAACTTAACAGTATTTCTTATTATTCTGCAACTGTACAGAGTACACAGAATAGGCTGCTAAACTGCGGTGAAACACACTGAATGGAATATGTGACTTTAATATTTGAGTTTGAAAACTTAACAGTATTTCTTATTTTTCTGCAACTGTACAGAGTACACAGAATAGGCTGCTAAACTGCGGTGAAACACACTGAATGGAATATGTGACTTTAATATTTGAGTTTGAAAACTTAACAGTATTTCTTATTATTCTGCAACTGTACAGAGTACACAGAATAGGCTGCTAAACTGCGGTGAAACACACTGAATGGAATATGTGACTTTAATATTTGAGTTTGAAAACTTAACAGTATTTCTTATTATTCTGCAACTGTACAGAGTACACAGAATAGGCTGCTAAACTGCGGTGAAACACACTGAATGGAATATGTGACTTTAATATTTGAGTTTGAAAACTTAACAGTATTTCTTATTATTCTGCAACTCTGCACAGTACACAGAATAGGCTGCTAAACGGCGGTGAAACACACTGAATGGAATATGTGACTTTGATATTTTAGTTTGAAGACTTAACAGTATTTCTTCCTATTCTGCAACTCTGCACAGTACTCAGAATGTGCTGCTAAACTGCGGCGACGCACACTGAATGGAATACGTGACTTTGATATTTTAGTTTGAAGACTTAACAGAATGTGCTCTAATCTGCAACTTTGCACACTAAACAGAATGTGCTCTAATCTGCAACTTTGCACACTAAACAGAATGTGCTCTAATCTGCAACTTTGCACACTAAACAGAATGTGCTCTAATCTGCAACTGTGCACACTAAACAGAATGTGCTCTAATCTGCAACTTTTCACACTAAACAGAATATTTTTTTTTTTTTTTTTTTGTTTTTTTCCCCCCACACAAAATAACCTGCTGCCCCCACACACAGTAGTCCTAAAAAGGACTTTTGGTTCTTTTTTGTCACAATTTTTTTTTTTCCTCCCTACACTGCCTTTCCCTTCCTATCCTCAGCTCTCCCTGGCTCAGACTGAGCCGAACTCGATGGTCAGGTGCTATACAGCACCCGACCACGGGTTCTGGCCAGCCAATCAGTGTAATGCCAGCAGCCAACATGGCTGCTGGCATTACACCGATGTCAGAGCCTCCCTGCACGTTTATTGGCTGCGCAGCAGCCGCAAAACGTGCGGGGAGGAGGCCCGAACATGGCGGGCGAGCACATGCGGT
Source organism: Rhinophrynus dorsalis (assembly GCA_037306005.1). Taxonomy (NCBI): domain Eukaryota; kingdom Metazoa; phylum Chordata; class Amphibia; order Anura; family Rhinophrynidae; genus Rhinophrynus; species Rhinophrynus dorsalis. The sequence goes on from CM074723.1 coordinate 188,288,377, forward strand.
ACTCGTACGAGTACCGCCATGTGCCGAGCAGAGCGATGCTCGAGCCGATCCGAGCATCGGCCGAGCATGCTCGCTCAACACTACTCAGGAACAAAGATCACTCTACCTTGCCAGGGCAATAACTGGCACTAATACTGGCTGCCTGCCTATGCCTAGCCTAATGCTACCTGCCTGCCTAGACAACAACTGGACACTCTCTAATCTCTATCTCCTTGTTCTCTCTCTGAGCTCCAACAACACAATAAGGAAATGCAGGCTGTCTGCCTGGGTGTCTGTCATTAGTCCAACCCCCATCATGAAACAAAGAAGCTTATTGAAATACAGACAAAGTGGGAAAGTAGCTCATAAAACAGAGAAGGTAATTGAACTAGAGACATGGAGGGAAAGTATTGAGGGAAATTAATTGCGTGCCTATTAGTCGACAAATTTCCAAAAGTTTTGTCGACTTTCGGAGCGGGGTGCTCAGGAAGCCAAAGCGTTAACCACTGCACATATTTAAAACATATGTTTGTTGAGCATATTTCATGTTTACTTTTTTGTTCCTTTCAGGTACATATTTGCTCCAAGGAAGAAGATAAGAATACAGAAGATTAGAAGACAGAAGATGAAGCAAAAGGAGAAGAAAGTAGATAGAAGATGACAGAAGAAGACGTATAGTGGATGGCATGTGTTACAGTTCTGGGTGTTAGGCTAGTGTTAGGCCATTTCTTGTCTTAGTAGGGTCCCTGAATGGCACAAAGGATATATCTTCAAACTATCTTCACCATGTGTTGCATACACCTCAGGTACCATGAAATAAGAATACTCAAGATGAGTATACAGCTCCTTTATCTAACCACCAAGTGAACCATGTAAGCTCCAGTTAATTTCTCTGCATTGTGTAGCACACCTTCTGACAGTCAAATGATTAAACAGATATATTTTAGGTAATGGAACTCTTATTTATCCAAATATGTTCTCATGTATGTGCCTAGCAGGTCTTCTTGCTCCCAATGCGTGTTCTGTGTGTGCTCAGTGGAAGACAGATCCCCTTTTACAAAGGACCTGTAGAGGGAAACAAAAAAGCAGGGGCTCCTAGTATAATATCCTCAGTTAAATTAATTACACCAAAACCCTTCACTGCTGGAAATATACTCACAAAGGCAGTGTTCAGTAAAACACTTATGTGTATACTGAAAATGTAGGCAGGAGGGATTTGATACTACCCCAACAACAGTGTGAAGAACCTCTTGGTCATTAGATCTCTGTGGTGAAGAAGGGCTGCACCACTAGATATCCATCAGGAAGAGGGCACCCAATAGTGCTTGTTATTCAAATTAGTATATATGGCACATAACAAACAACAAACCTGCACTCCTCCAATCTAATTGTGAAAAGTGTGCCCTGTATTAGTCATGTATAATAACACTGTTGATAAATATGAGGTTTAATGCCCACATTTTGTCCAAAAAGAGTTTTAAGCCTTCCAACCCCATCAAGGTACCTCAATATATGGTAAGTACCTACTCTAAACACCTGAGAAACCCTATCTATATTAAAAATTATCCCTGAGGAGATGTTACAATAAACGTGTAGGAGGGGGACCCTTTAATATATTATTTGTGATGCTTGGGGGTCACAGTGTATGTGATTAAAAACAAATGACAATCAATAATTTAAAAAAGGTGTAAAGATAGACTTGCCTTTATTTGCCTGCATGGAGTTGGGTACCTATCTAAGAGGACTGTAGATCCACCAGATCCTCTTATAGGTAACACGTATAACTGAATATACTCACAAGTGAAGTAGTTGGCGCATGGTTTATACCAGCTACTAACAGTATAAGCTAGTAGAGAGTATTAGCCTGCCTCTGCTCAAGTACCTTGGTCAAGTTGAACAGGTGAATAGATGAATAGGTTCTGCTCCAAGTCTTTTGTTTAAAAAAATGTATTCATAAATACTACAATAGTATATAGATATAAAAAAACTAGTATAAAAAGCCAATTAAAGGATAACGTTTCGCAGTTCCACGACTGTTTTTTCAAATTCAATGGTTAGACAAAATGAAAAACAAAGAGCATTTGTCTAGCCATTGGATTTGAAAAAACAGTGTTTTTTTACAAAGGACCCAGAAGCCAAATGTAAGAGGTCACTGTTGTACTCATTGCTCTGCAGTTGGTTACACAGCTCTCTGGCAGTAAAAGGATTTAATAGATATCCTTTTTGCACTGGTGCTCAGACTCATTTACCAATGTCTGCAGCTAGTTTCACATGTGTTTTTTGTCTCAGTGGAAGTCAGTAACATAGTAACATAGTAAATTAGGTTGAATAAAGACACAGGTCCATCAAGTTCAACCCTCTTCTCATACCCCAGTAATTTTATAGCTTTCCTGCTACCGAATAAGTTAGTCTTTATCAGATCTTCCTGATCTGCCTACTAATAAACAGTATAACTGTATGTTCCCTTTTCAAAGGAATGTATCCATTGTATCTGTCATAACCACCTCCTTGGGCAAAGAATTCCACAATTTAACAGACCTCACTGTAAATAACCCTTCCTATGCTGAAGTCTAAACCTCCTTTCCTTTAATCTCAAAGGTTGTCCCCTGGTCATCTGATCAGGCCTTGGAATAAATAGCTCACCACAGAGATCCTTCTATTGACTTCTCATATATTTGTACAATGTGAAAAGGTCTCCTCTTAGTCGTCTTTTCTCTAGAGTAAATAAATCAAGTTTGTCTAGTTGTTTCTCATACGTCAAGTCCTCCATTCCCTTGATTAATTTTGTTGCTCTTCTCTGTACACTCTCTAGTTCTAGTATATCCTTTTTCAGAACTGGTGCCCAAAACTGCACTGCATACTCAAGGTGAGGGCTTGCCAATGGTTTGCACAATGGCAAAATAATGTTATCCACTTTTATATTTGCATTTGCCACCCGCTTCCTTCAATGGGCTTTCAGGACCTTCCGCCCCCCGCCAATGGTAATGCCCTGTGAGGATCTTAAGGTCCTCACAGGGCAATACCATAGGCGGAAGGTCCTGACAGCGCATTGAAGGAAGCGGGTGGCAAATGCAAACATTCCGCCCCCTGGGAAGATTTACATAGATGAAGTATTTAATTTGCCTTCTCTTCTATTGGCTTCAGTGGAGATTTCACTTCAACAAAATAAGCCTTATTTTGAGAGCGGATATCGACGGGGGAGGGAAGGTATATGCCAGCCATAATTTTTTTTTTTTTTACTAAGGGGGGAAAACAAGGGTGCGTATTATACATAGGCACTCTTGTTTTCCCCTAAAATCTTAGGTATAATATACACCTGCGTATTATACACAGGTGTGTATTATACCTGAAATTTTACGGTAAGAGAAATTTTCCATGTGGTTGGTAGAAATGCAGTGTTCCCATTGATTTCAATGCAATGAGCTGAGAGAAATAAAGTGGAAAAACTGGGCTTTTCACAAAAAAATGTGCTCCTCAGAAAAAATGCGATTTTTCTCCTGTTTCTACTGAGACAAAAAACGTTTGCCTATCCCTAGTTCCAAATAAACAGCACTCACCGGACTTCTCAATGGCAAATATTTCAAAATATGCCTTTTTTCTTTTTAAATGATAAAGTTAATTCAGTGGTCCCTGCCACACGTTACACTGAGGAAGGCCAGTGTAAGTGGCCGAAATGTTGACAATAAATTATTCATTTATATTTTGAAAGTCCTGAGCGTGCTACTGTGATTTCTATCTATATATTATTTGGCTACACTGATAGCACCCAGGCCAAATCTCTCAGTACTGTTAGTGCTTCCTAACCAGTTTGATATATATATATGTATATATATATATACACATGTGTGTGTGTATTTATATACAGTATTGTGAAGAAGTTGTAGGCAGGTGTAAAAAATGCTGTAAAGTAAGAATGCTTTCAAAAATAGACATTTTAATAGTTTATTTTTATTAATTAACAAAATGTACGGTGAGTGAACAGAACAAAATTCTAAATCATATCAATATTTGTTGTGGCCAACCTATGCTTTCAAAACAGCATCAATTCTTCTAGGTACACTTGCACAAAGTCAGGGATTTTGTAGGCATATAGCCCGGTGTACGATTAAATAATCATTCCAAATAGGTGCTAATGATCATGAATTTAATATATAGGTTGAAACACAATCATTAACTGAAACACAAACAGCTGTGTAGGAGGAATAAAACTGGGTGAGGAACAGCCAAACTCAGCTAACAAGGTGAGGTTGTCGAAGACAGTTTAATGTCAAAAGTCATGCACCATGGCAAGACTGAGCACAGCAACAAGACATAAGGTAGTTATTATACTACATCAGCAAGGTTATTACCAGGCAGACATTTCAAGGCAAAGAGGGGTTTCCAGATGTGCTGTCGAAGCTCTTTTGAAGAAGCACAAAGAAACGGGCAACACTGAGGACTGTAGATGCAGTGACCAGCCAAGGAAACGTAGTGCAGCAGATGAAAGACACATCATAATTACTTCCCTTCACTATCAGAAGATGTCCATCAGTGCCATCAGCTCAGAATTGGCAGAAAACAGTGGGACCCTGGTACACCCATCTACTGTCCGAAGAAGTCTCATCAGAATTGGTGTTCGTGGAAGACTTGCGGCCAAAAAGGCATACATCTGACGTGGAAACAAGGTCAAGTGACTCAACTATGCACAAAAAAACAGGAACTGGGGTGCAGAAAAATAGTATCAGGTTCTGTGGACTGATGACTCAAAATGTGAAATATCTAGCTGTAGCAGAAGGCAGTTTGCTCACCAAAGAGCTGGAGAGCTGTCCAAGAATTATTGTCTGCAGGCAACAGTGAAGCATGGTGGAGGTTCCTTGCAGGTTTGGGGCTGCATTTCTGTAAATGGAGTTGGGGATTTGGTCAGAATTAATGTTATCCTCAAAGCTCAGAAGTACAAGCAGAAACTTATCTATCATGCAATACCATCAGGGGTGCATCTGATTGGCCCCAAATAAATTCTGCAGCATGACAATGACTCTGTCACGGCGTCCGTGATCTGGGCAACATTCTGTCCATCTCGCTATTACTGCTCTTCTATGGGCTGCTCTGTACTGCTCCTCCTAGTGACAGCCTTTTTATACTCTGGGCTGTCACTCTGCTACTGCCCTTTCGTGGTGTACCTGATGCCTAGTGCTAGTTTTGCTGTTTTGATCCAGTGTATGACCCCGGACTGCATGACCACGCCATTGTCTTGTTCCTGATTCTGTGTACCGATTCGGATTGGCTGACGTTCCTGCTTCCTGTTTTGACCCGGCCTGGCTGACGTTCCTGCTCCGTGTACCGACCCGGCGAGACCAACGATCCTGCTCTGTGTACCGACCCGGTGTGTCTGAGGATCCTGCTGTGTGTTCCGACCCGGCTTGGCTGAAGTTCATGTGCTGTGTACCGAATCGACTTGGCAGTGGTTCCTGCTTCTCCTGTGCCCGGCTGGGCTCCTCCGGACTGTTCTTGCTGCTGCCTGCCTGGCACCGTTACAGCTTTACTGGGCCTCCTTGTATTCCGGTATTCCGGTTGTCAGTTATATTCTGCCAGTGGTCAGAGTCTCAGTGTGCCTCCACACCGTGTTGCATTCGCTTGGTCTACTTGTGGTTCAGTTGAGCGCCTCCAGTGGTTACTGTTATCCAGACCATAGCGCTATTAACCCCTTCGGGGGAAGGGCCTCGTTCCGTTACTACCACTCTGTGTTTGTGGGCTCTGTTACTCTGTGCGATTGAGTCTACATTTGGTTCCGCTGTGCGCTTCCGGTTGCCATCCATTTATACTATCGCACATTAATCCTTTAATGTAGTACGTGCACACAGTGGTGGGCTGCTCCGGTAGGGCATCCGTTCTGGCACGAGCTCTGACCAGCCTTGTGTATCGTTGGTGGGCGGCCACCATTGCATCCTCCTACAGGCTTCCAGTGCCTGTTGTTGCAGTCCTGTCATTGTCATCTCCCCTTGCCTATAGGCGAAATTGGGCCTCCGTTGTACTCATACTTTGCCAGTGGATTCACTGGTCACATTGAACTTTCATACACTGTATCAAACTCGTTTACCTGACCTGTGTCAGTATTGTGTGTAAATTACATACTGGACCCGTGTGGGTTAATTTGCTTGTAACCTGTCCTGTGTCAGTTACTACTGTTGTTACTGGACCCATGAGGGTTACCTCATTCCTTGTGTGCATTAATAAAATTGTGTTTTTACCAACATCTACCGTGTCTGAGTGTACTGAACCGTAACAGACTCCAAACATATAGCCAATATCATGAAGAACTATCTTCTGCATATAGAAGAACAAGGTGTCCTAGACGTGATGATATGGCCCCCACAGAGCCCTGATTTCAATATCATCAAGTCTGTCTGGGATTATATGAAGAGAGAGAAGCAGCTGCGGCTGCCTAAATCCACAGAAGAACTGTGGTTAGTTCTCCAAGATGATTTGAACAACCTACCTGCCGAGATCCTAAAAAAATTTGTGAAAGGATACCTAGAAGAAATTATGCTGTTTTGAAGGCAAAGGGTGATCATACCAAATATTGATTTGATTTAGATTTTTCTTCTGTTCACTCACTATGCATTTTGTTAATTTATAGAAAAAAAAGGTCCCAAGCTGTCAGCTTCTTCCCTCTCAACATTCTGTTCCTTATCTAATTTTTCCACATCCATTCTTGAACTTATTCCTGGAATCTCGCTACTACCATAATTATTCTTTTCTTTTAAATAAATGCTACCCACTGGATAATACACAATATTAAGAAATGTCCCTGTTCTCTTATCTCTAGGGAATTGAATCTTCTCTTTCTTACTTTTCTCTCCATGTGACTCATGTCCTTCATCCTCACCTCCTCTGTTCCTACCATTCTGTATATTTTGATAACTAGAACCATATTTGGCTCCCAACTTTCTCCCCTTTATAGATCTCCTCAACTGACCTACTTGTCTTAACTTGAATTCTTCCTGATCTCTCGCAAATTTTTTCTTTTTTGTGTGGATAATATTAGTCTCGAGATTATTAATCTTCCTTGAGATATTATCTTGTAAATTTTTACACTTTCCTCCAATATTCCATTGCCATCATCAACACTATAATGCTACTGATTGTCATCTTCAGTGTTCGTCTTATATGTTTTTATTTGTACTGGTGCTGGTGAGGGTGAAACTTTTGGTTGGACCTTGACAAATTGTGTCCTTCCCTGGAGGAGAGGGATCATCATCATCATATATTGCAGTAACCTTGGCTCCAGTTAGTTTTTGTACTACCACTTTACTCCCATGTGCCTGCACTGCTTCTCCTTTCCCCCTTGTGCATTTGCTGGACATTACTCAACTACTGTGTGTGTTTTACTCTACATTACACAACTGTATATTGAGTAATCCCTCAACAAAATTTGCAATGTCAACTGCTGTCTATCAAGCCTACATCAGTCATGCAACTCAAGTCAGGCTCTCAGTCAGTTATCACCTAATATATTTATTTATTTATTTTAAGTTGTCTACCCTATCTTATCACAGTCTATCCAAAAACATTATAACTAAAGTACAAAATCAGCAACTTCTTTCACCAGATTTCCCCAGCACAGAGATAATAACAGCAAGGCTAACAAGCAAATTGGAGGTCAGCTGTGTGTCTTGCCAGTCAGTCACACCGAATTTTGGGGTATTTGAGGTCAACCTCCTTCCTCCCTTCTCCTCTCGAGAGTGCCCCCAGACTCCTATAATACAGAGAACAAATGTCCTTCCTAAAAGTCTCCCTAAACTGAGCTTCAATTCCCCTTTATTTACCTATCTTCTTTAGCTCAAGAGCATGCTGCTTTCTCCTCTCACAAACACAGAATGGCTTGCTGTGAGACCCTGACCCCCTTTTACATGACTGCAGGAAAAGATTAGAAAACTACCATGTGGTGGGGAAAAATTCAGTCTCCTAATTGATTTCAATGCAATGAGCTAGGCAAAACAGACCTTTTGGTGGGAAAATTATTCCCAAGCGGGAATTGCCATTTTTCGCCGATTTTGGTTTGAGGTGGAAGTTTTTGTCCATCCCTACTTCTAGCATGGAATAATATGACATACATTTCTTTGTCACTATTCAGGCCACAGTTTACAGTGTTAAACATGGCCAGCAGCTTAAACTCCAAGATCTTTCCGTTTCTCTTTGTGTGTAAGTTTTACATAAGTACAATGACCAAGAGTTCTTTGATACTGTTTCCATTTTTGAAAAAATGTTTCAATTTTTTTCTTGTCGTTACTGAACATATGTGAATTAATTTGTTTTCTTAGAATTTATCCTGTCTCACCTACATATAATCCTGTGTTGGGACATTTCCAATACATGATGAGGTAGACAACATTAGATGATATGTAGGAGAATATACGTTGCTGTTGTGGTTTTGGTGGAAATTTGGTATGAGCACATAAATTCAACTACTCCTTTGTAGGTAAGGTGATGTACCATTTTCTGTAGCATTCTTAAGAGTGCTCTTTATCAATTGTTTTTTTCAGGTTGAGAGGAAGTTAAAAGGCGAGAAGTGGAATATTTATAATAATCTGTCATCCACGTGTAACATTGTTTGGAGCTCTTTTGAGATTTTGAATAGAACTTCACGCTATGGGTTGTGGGCAAATACTAATGGCACTGTGTTTTCTTCCTGTAGTTGTTTGTACTCTAGAAGATTGTTTCTGTGTACACTAGTGGCTCTCTGAATTTGACTGTGTGTTACCTAGGCATAATGTCCATCACTAATAAAAAAATTAAAAAAAAAAGATGTTTTATCTTGCCTAGACATCTCAGAGCATTTGTGTTTATACCTTAGGGCCTGGATGTAAACATTAGAGGGTTTTTTTGTGCATGGGATGGAAACTAGCCCTGCCTCTTGGTTTGTGGTACAGAGATGTTTGGATGAAGTTATTTTTAGTATTGATTGTGGTGTCCAGAAAAGTAATTTGTGTGGGGGAATGGCTGAATTTTGGGTTAATGGTGGAATGAAAAGTATTGCAATTTATGTGAAATAAGAAAAGTTAATCTTCATTGGAATTTGCTGCCTTCCTTTCTTACTACTGGAACTGCTGCATATTCCAGCTCCAGTAGAACTACTTGTAGTGAACCCTGTCACCGGATTCATTCATGAGATGTGCATTGCTGTACTTTCATGAATTAATCAATCACCTGTTTTTTGATATGGGGCTTAGGGCCCCATATCAATACATCCACAGGTCATTTAGTTTTTTTTACACTTCACTTACATGTCAGTGGTTTATATCACCTTTAATAACACCTGCATTTAAATCCAGCCCTATGACTTAAAACTGCCTATGGTATTTTTATTTTTATGGGGTCAATTGGATTGAGTCCTCTATGGACTTTCAGGTCCTGTCGGACCTATCTTTCAATGTTCAGGCTCAGGTTGAAAGCTCATGCATTGAAAGAAAGGTCCCTGCAGGTCCTGAAAGGCCATAGAGATGTAAGGAAGGAAGGGGTGGAAAATTTAAAAATGCTGCCCACTGGATACCTCTCCTACAAGGATGATAAAGGGTGGTAGACAGAGACTGAAGGAGGTAGGTGTAACAAAGGTCTCCTTAAATCCTGAGGGTTTTTTTGCAATTGAAATTAAAAGTTGAGGAGGTCTGTTACATCCAAGCTCTCACTAATATGGCTTAAATAACTTGTAAAAGTAGTTATAGATTTGAAAAAAGTGTCAGTTACTCTATTTCTACTGTATATAGTATGTACACAGATATTGATATTACACCAGGTTATATATATGTAGTGGGATGTTAATAAAAAATAAGATACTATCCTTGATATATCCCTCACAATTATCAAAATCCTGGTGGAGGAGAACAAGAAGAGAAAATAAAGCTAATGGCTTATTTTGGAGTAAAGTAGACCAGACAAATCATTGCAGTCTGTCTGATTGTGTTTCACCAGTGAATCTTATCAGTTTCACACAGCCATTCTGATTACCATCAGCTTGTGTGAAGAATCATTTGCCTCTTAAAATGATTTCCTCTGAAGCTTTGCAGAGGTTTAATTTCAGGATGTGATAATAGAGAAGCTTTGAACATTTCAATGAGACAGAACACTTAACATGATGTTCCTGAGGCCACCACTACTTTTAGCTGTGCTAAGAAGGAAAAAATTACATTTTAAATGTAGAATTTTGAACTTTTTATAATTTACAAATGACTACAAAGTGCTAGTCCCAATGAATAATTAATGATATTTATATTTAGCTTCGTATTTGCAAAATACAATACTGTTCTTTGGATTTAACATGATATAAAAAAACAACATACAGCAAAAAAGTATAATGATTCAGGATGTTTAAATTTTCTTTATGTTTTAACTATTTATGATCCATTTGTGTCTGCCATCCAAGGAGTTAATGAAATAAATAAAAGCCATTCACTGACATTTTGTAGCATGAAGATTGTTAGATGAGTGCAGATGTCTATTTTAGATGTGCTGATATAACTCAATTAACATCTCAACCACATTCTAAATATTATTTTTTGAATAATTTGCTTGATTATATAAGAAAACAAAATTATAGGATCATTTATAAAAAGTGAAATAGTTACAATTGTAATGTTAAAATAAATAATGCTCCGATTGCTATACAATTCCTTCTGCTTAAAAAAACTATAACAATACTATAACATTTAACAAGAGGTGGATGAAATAATTGTAGAGGTGGGTGAAAGGTCCGATTGTGGTCCTGTAAAAAAAATCCAGAAAAACCTCCTTGTTGTCCACTTTTTCATGGAAAAATACTCTTTAAATAAGGTGATTAAAATCTTTACTGTTTTTGCCAGTTTGCAACATTTTTTTCGCTATTATTTCAATGGTAATAAAGTTTTCAACCCTGTAATCACATGTATTTTGCCTTTTCTCTATACAAATATTCTGTTTTCCAGGATGAAACACAATACAAGAAGCTACAGAGTGAGAAGGAGTTAATAGTGAAATTGAGGCAAGAGAGGCTCATATTGACTACTATCACTTTGAGCAAGTTTAATAACAATAAAAGGAGAACATGGAAGGACTGTTATGTGTCCAGTGAGTCTGAGGAGTAGGAATTGACAATTATCACAAACATGAAAAGTTCTGGATGCCTTTGTTTCCCAGACCCAATGCTGGCCAATCCCCCTACATCACTCCTAGGGATCTTGGGACAAATTTATGTCAAGGGTAGAGGAAGACAAGAGTAGTAAAGTAAGCAGAACAGGTCAGCTACATGTGCCTGCTGCCAGTGCTGCCTCTGCTACCAGTGCTGCGCCTGCTGCCAGTGCTGCTTGTGCTGCCGCCAGTGCTCTGCCTGCTGCCAGTGCTGAACCTGCAACCAGTGTATCTGGTAACTACTACTAATAAGGTACAGCAGCCTGTACAGAGTGTTAGGGGTGAAGGAGGGGGTGATCATCATATTACTAGTGAGGCAGAAGACTCATAGACTGAAATTGATGTGGTTCGTGTTAGTAGTAGTAACAGTGAGGATAAAGTAGCTGGTGGGACTAGCCCTAGATGAGTGGTAGGGGAAGTAATGCAGAGTGTCCAGACTAGTGGTCAAGGAAGACCACACCATTCCCCTGACCCTGGGAGTCCCCTTCCCCCCATGGTATTGTCCAGGTGGAACATGATCCTGAAGAAGGCAGAACTGCTGCCTAGTAGTAATAATACCACCACCACCAGGAGCACAGATCAGCTGCCTGTTCCTGCTGCTAGTGCTGTCAGTCTGTCTTTTTCAGGTCAACAAGAAATGGCAATTGTGACATTAGGGGACCCTCTGTCACATTTCTTATCACCTCCTCTAACCGGGGAGATTTCTGTAATAGGGAAGCAGCAGCATGGAGGGACTGGTGGTGGTGGTGATGCTGATGGTGGAGAAGCTGGGTGGAAGAGACATTAATGGCCTTTTTTACCCAAACTGAGAAGGAATGGGAGACAGGGATGGGCACCGCCACCACCAGCAGTGAGCTTTTTGAATTTGCTGAGTTTGCTGCTGCTCTAATTCCTGCTGCTGCTGAGTTGCAAGAGCAACAGGCTAGTGTGCCACTGACCACCGTGGATGCAATGGGAATGGGGTCAACAAGTGAATGTGAAGAAAGTGAAGTGGAATGTATAGGAAAAGAAGAAAGATGCCATTCTTCTCCACCTTTCCCCTCCCCACTGGAGTCATAGGTATGGGACTATTTTTCAATTGGGGCAGGCAAAGTGCAGTCCTCAGCAATGCCACTGTGCACAATTTGTGACAAGTCAAGGAAAGGGGAAAGGGGAAAGGAAGGTGCAACTGCCTGGATAAAACTCATTAAACACAGACACCATGACATTTTATGTGAAACGTGTTAAAGCCAAACACCCATCACAGAAATCAGGCACCTCTGTTGCTGTACCCCATGACTCTCCCCAAAGGCAACAAGAGGTGAGGTGGAGATCAAAGAGGTGAAAAAATAGAGAAACCCAGTTTGTCTTTAACATGTTTGATGTAAATGTCATGGTGTCTGTGTTTCATGTGTGTTATCAGAGAGCTTGTTCCAAGGTATCTTCCCTCCTTTCCTCTTCTCACTGACTTGTCACAAATTATGCACAGTGCCGTTGGTGATGATTGCACTGTGCCTGCCCCAAGATAAAAATAGTTCCACACCCATGTCTTCAGGGGAGAGGGAACCGGTGGAGAAAAGTGGCTTTTTTCTTCTTGTCCTCCACATTTACCTTCACGGTCTGTGGCAGTGGATAACATTGCTGCTGTTGCTGCTACTGCCTCAGATTCAGCATTGCAACTAGGATCAGGTGTATTGCTGGCGCTGGCAAGTGGAACCTGTCCTAGTCCTGCATCACTTGTTGACCCCATTCCCACTGTGTCCATGGTGGTCTGTGGAACACTAGCTTGATCCTCAGCATCCTGCTGCCCTTGCAACTCAGCATCAGAAAGAATTAGAGCAGTTGCAAATTCCTCTAATTCCAAAATCTCACTATTAGTGGTGGTAATGCCCATCTTCATTCCATCTCTTCCAACCCAGCTTCTCAGCATCATCATCACCACCACCACTAGTCCCTATGTGCTGCTGCTCTATTCCAGACATCTCAATGCTGCTTGGAGGAGGTGACAAGCAATGTGACAGAGGGTCCCCTAATGTCACACTTGCTATTTCCTTTTGACCTGAAGAAGAAGGCAGACTAGCACTAGTAGCAGTAGGCACAGGCAGCTGATCTGTGCCCTTGCTGATGGTGATGATATTAATTCTGAGCCTGCTCTCCCCCAACACTGGTTCTGGCCTCTTCAGGATCATATTCCACCTGGACAGTGTAGTGAAGGGAAGGGGAGGACTCCCAGTTCTAGAGTCAGAGGAATGGTGTGGCTCTGTTGACCGCTAGTCTGGAGGCTGTCAAGTGTTTCCCTTACCACTCCAGCCGCTACTACTATTAACCCTTTGAGTGCAATGCATTCCGTACCCCTCCGGCTCTCAAAGGGTTAACACCAACCACATCAAGTTCAGCTGCAGAGTCTTCCTCCTCAGTCTCACAGTCACTAGTAATATGAGGATATTGTTGATTACCCCCTCCTTCACTTCTAACGCTAACAAGCTGCTAGAACTTAGTAGTAGTAGTACTAACACTAGCAGGACTGCTTGGGAATGGCAAGTGTGATTTATGGTCCCTTGCTGTCACACTTGGCATCATTTTCTCCTCCCCCCCCTCATGAGTAGAACAATACACACTAGCAGCAGGCAAAGTATTGGTGGCAGCGGGTTCAGCACTGGCAGCAGGTACATCACTGGTGGCAGCAGGGGCAGCACATCTGGCAGCAGGTATAGAAATGGTGGTTGCAGGTACAGCAATGGTGGCAGCAGGGGCAGAACGTCTGGCAGCAGGTACAACACTAGTGACAGCAGGGGAAGCACGTCCCGCAGCAGGTACAACACTAGTGGTAGCACGTCTGGCAGCAGATACAACACTAGTGGCTGCAGGTACAGCAATGGTGGCACTGGCAGCAGGGGCAGCACGTCTTGCCGCGGGCACATGCAGCTGACCTGTCCTGCTCTCACTAGTACTACCCTTTTCTCCATCCCTTCCCATTCCCTTTTATCTCTCCCTTCCCATTCCTTTTTCTCCCTCCCTTCCCATTAAATTCCCCAAGATCCCTTTGGGTGATTTAGGGGGACTGGACAGTATTGGTTCAGTACTGCTAGTCACTTCCTCCTCCTCAGACTCAGTGGACACATAATAAGGGTCCTTCCAGTTCCTCATTTTGCTGCTCATAGTGATAGCAGTCACTATGAGCCTCTCCTGATTCAATTTTGCCAAAATATCACAGCAGAACAACACAGCATGTCTATCTCGCTCTGTAGCTGCTTCTATTGTGTTTGCCTTCCGCAAATATATCACGTTTTTATAGTGGAAATGCAAAAACAATGTAAATCAATGGGCGGAAACTTTATAGCCATTGGCCAATCGGTTAAAAATGTGAAAAAAATTTTTTAAAGAGGATTTTCCCGTGAAAAAGCAGAGAACAATGTGGTTTTCGTGAAATTTCTAGCGGGACCACGGTGACAACTTTCACCCATCCCTAGTGGTAACGCCAGTCCAAACAGATACTTTCCCATCACTATTTCTACTAAATAAATTTCAGTCTCTGACTCTGCCTTGTCACTACTAGTATGATCACCCATCCCTCACTCATAACACTCTGAGTCTGTAGTGTCTGGATCTTATTAGCAGCAGTTTTGGCATGACTACTTGGGGAAGGCAGGATGACTTAGGGTCCCCTGTTGTCACACTTGCCATCATCTCCTCCTCCCACTCCTGCTGAGAATCACAAGAAACCCTGGAAGGCACAGCATAGCAGCATACACAGGCAGCTGATCTGTACTTGTGGTGGTGGTGTGCTTTCTTCAGGATCATGTTCCATCTGGACAATGTTGTGGGGGTAATGGGGGAATGTTGTATGCTCCCTTGACCGCTATTCTGGCCACTCTGCCTTCCTTCCCCTACCTCGTCAACATCAGCAGGAGGAGATATTGTGGTAACACCAGTCCAATCGGATGCTTCACCATCACTATTTCTACTAGTACCAACCACATCAATTTCAGTCTCTGACTCTACCTTGTCACTACTAGTATGATCACCCTTCCCTCACTCATAACACTCTGAGTCTGTAGCTTCTGGATCTTATTAGAGGCAGTTTTGGCATGTCTACATGGGGAAAGCAGTATGACTTAGGGTCCCCTGCTGTCACACTTGCCATCATCTCCTCCTCCCACTCCTGCAGAGAATCACATGAAACCCTGAAAGGTACAGCACTGGCATCAGGCACAGGTAGCTGACCTGTCTTGCTCACACTCAGAGGCAGCAGACAATAGCTACCAGTACCACTCCCAGCCACCAGGCAAGTTTAGCCGGTCTACATTAGTATGCCTGTGGCAGCACTCCAAGTCATCACTAGGAGTGGGTGAAAAGTGAGAAAAATTTCCTGTGTGACTTTTCACAAAAAACGGCCAATTTATGCTTTTTATCGCAAAAGTTTTCTCTTTTTCCAATGCAAAACTTAACTCCTTTTGTCTATTCAAGCAAATTTTTTGCCTATTCCAATTCATTAATCTTCTATTCTAACACAATTTTTGCCTATTCAACACATTTTCTCCTATTCTAACACATTTTTCGCCTATTCTAAGACATATTTTCCTATCCCAACACATTTTTTCCTATGTTTAATATGGTGCAACAGCTTTTTTGCCTAGCACATTGCATTGAAATCAATGGGAAGAAAAACATTTCTGCAGCACATGAAAGTTTTCTCTATTTTTCTACAGCAATATAAAAAGGTGTCAGGCTTTCACAGCATGTCATTCTGTGTTTGTGAGCAGTGAAAGCAGCATGTTTTTGAGCAAGAGAAGATAGGCAAATACATGGGACTTGAAGCTTAGTGTAAGCAGTCTTTTAGTTCTCTGTGTTAGGGAAGACTGGGAGTGCTCTGTGGGAAATGAAATGAGGAAGGAGGTTGACCCCAAATACCCCAAAATTCGGTGTGACTGACTGGCAAGACACAAGCAGCTGGGGTCCAATTTGCCTGCTGATTTTGCTTTTATTGTCTCTGTGCTGGGGAAGTCTGGGGAAAGAAGCTGATGATTTTTTTCTTAGTTATAATTTATTATTTTTTTTTTTAACTGAGTGTGAAAAGATAGTGTGGACAACCTTAAAAAAAAAATAAATAAATAAATAAGTAAATAAATAAATAAAATTAATACGTAAATAAATATATTAGGTGACATACAGTTGATTGGGAGCCTGATGTGAGCTCTATGACTGAGGCAGAATTGATAGACAGCAAAAGAGATTGAGAATTTTGTTCGGGACCAAGGCAAGACATCATACTCCATCAGTTGTGTACTGTAGAGAGCAAAAACAGACACAGTAGACTAGTAATATCCAGCAAAAACACAAGAGGGAGGGGGAAAGGTGGAGGAAGTGCAGGGATGTGGGAGTAAAGTGGTAGTTCAAAAGCTGACTGCAGCAATGGTTGCTGCAGCATGTGCAATAAATGATGATGATCCCTTTCCCCCTCGGGAGGATGCAGTTTGTCAAGGTTCCACCAATCACACCACTCCAGTACTTCAATTTTTTTAATCAATTGACATCATCATGAATATGTGCCAGCAGCAAGTTAGTGTTGTGGGCAAAAGACAAATGCATGCTAACAAAGTTTTCAAGGTATATATTGCTGTAGGTCTCACGGCATTGACTTTCATCTACTTATTTCTCAATTACAGCCCTCAGAAGAAGTAATATTGTCCTGGGAAATGTTGCACCATAAGAAACATAGGCTAAAAATGTTTTGGACTAGGAGAAAAATGTGGTAGAGTAGGAAAAAATGTGTTGGAATTGGTGAAAAATGTGCTGGCATAGGCAAAAAGGAGGAACATTTTGCTTTGGTGAAAAGGAGAAACTTTTGCGATAAAAAGAGAAAAAGCTTAATTTTTTTGTAAAAAGTCAAACAGGAAATTTTTCTCACTTTTCACCCACCTCTAATCACCTGCAGCAGACTGGAGCCTCTACAGATGGGAGGATGTGGCAGGATGTCCACACACACATTGTGTGGTGCTATGACCACAAATGACAGTATTGTAGAGGACAGTAGAATGTAGGACATAAGTGAGCATCTGAAGATGGCACACTCTGTTGTACATGCCAAGGAAATAGCTAGGAGGGACAATATTTTTATTACGTCTGCAGTAAGCCAGTCACCCTACCCACCATCAAGTGACTGGCTTATATGTATTGCAGAATGGACAAGGTTCTCAGTCAATGACTTATAGCATGTAATGTATTAGGGATATAACAGTAGGGGTGGGCAAAAAGTGAGAAACATTTCCTGCATAACTTTTCATGAAAAACGGATGCTTTTTTCACAAAAATGTTCTCCCTTTTGCAAATGCTACATTTTCATCCTTTTTTCTAATGCCAACAAATTTTCACCTTTTCCAACAAGCTTTTCACAGATGTTTCCTATGGTACAACATTTCCCAGCACACCATTACTGCTGATGGCTGTAGTGGATAAAAAGTAGCTGAAAATTATGAGTCTTACATCAACATAAACCTAGAAAAATGTGTTAGGATGCAGAGTGCATTTGTCCTGTGACCACAACACTAACATCCTGCTTAAGTGACCCTGGAACATATTCATGATATCACATGACAAAATAAAGTATGACCTACATTGTGGCAGTGTTACGGTTTTTAGGACTCTCAGACCAATAAGTGAAAATAAAACACACTTTATTAAAGTGAATAATGTACAATTACGCCCTCTAGAGGCTGTAGGTAATACACAGATAATGTAAACTGAGATAATACAAGGAAAATGGTATTATGGACATAAATGCAAATCAGTATGCACTAGGATGATATTGGCCCCAAAGGGGTTAAAGTCCAAATAATAGTCAGTCTCAGATGTGGAAGTTTGACACGCCCTGGATGTTAAATAGGCTGTGCTGTACAGACGATGTTCATCAGGTGCTGAGGAGCGAGCTGCCTTGCCAAGGTGGTAGATGATAAGCAGAATGGGTAACAACTTAGCCCCCACGGGCGTAGCTACAGGAACTGCTTTAGTATGTGCAAGTGCGAATAGCCCCTTAGGGCAATATGGAAACCGGCCTGCAATGCAAGAGCTAATAGCCTCCTCAGGTGTAATCGAATGCAGTAATACTAGAGCCAGAGCCACTAGCCCCCTCGGGCGTAGTACCGGATAAGCCAACACTGAAGCCTTTCTGCCAACACTCTATGTCAATGATCTCGTCGGTAACCAACACCGGAGAGCCTTAAGCGCCCAAACGGCCCAAGCTTTGTGAACACTCTGCAACGTTAGACTAGAGTTGCCGACGGAGATCGGCCAACTCAGCAGCAGTATCACTTGCAACGAGGCTCGTACAGGAGATAGAGAGAGTGACTATGAGGCAGCACTGCAAGAGTTAAAATGCACATTTACTCGAGGCTTCAGCGCTACTGCAAGGCTCTGTAACGTTACTCGAGGCTTCAACGCTACGATCAGGCTCTGCAAGGAGAGGAAGGCCCACAGAATACACACAGCTCTGCACTAGAACGAGGCACAGCACTATCGAAGGAATCACCAGGCAAGGCAATGGCACAGACGTGGGCAGCAGGGACAGGAAAATGTCGCGTCGGCGACAACTGGAACGCAGGTCACTGGAACAAGCTGGAAGTCGATCTTCGGAGCAGGAAGTCAGCCGGACCGGGTCATACACAGGCAGGAACGTCAAACTAGCTGGGTCAGGATCCAAGGGTGGTCCGCAGACGAGCCGGGTCATACACAGGCAGGAACGTCAAACTAGCCGGGTCAGGATCCAAGGGTGGTCCGCAGACGAGCCGGGTCATACACAGGCAGGAACACTGGAGAATGGTCAGGATAAGCCGAATCGGTACACAGGAACTCAGAATACAGGAACACAGCAAAAGCACTACTGGCTCAGGAACACCACGAAAGGGCAACTGACATAAGAGATAGCCAGGTATAAAAAGGTCATCAGGAGGCGGGTCAAACTCAGTCAGCAAATCAGTGACATCCACAACAGAGAGTGACAGGAATCACAGGCACTGTGATAGTACCCCCCTCTCAAAGACCCCCTCTCCTAGCCTGAGGTTTGGGTTTCAAAGGATATTTAGAGTGAAAGCTGCGTACTAATCTTGGAGCATGGAGATCCCCCTGATCAATCCAAGATCGTTCCTCAGGGCCATAGCCCTTCCAATGAACCAAATATTGCAGCTTTCCTCTAAATCTCCTGGAGTCAATAATACTCTGGACTTCATATTCCTCTTGGCCCTGGACGTCCACCAATGCTAAGACTTCTATGACCTTGTCAGTCCAAGCAAAAGCCACCTGGATGGTGGGTTTAGTGGTGCAAGTCTCTAGGGACTGTTCAACACCACCTAGGGCCTGTCCCCCAAGGTACCCTAGGTGCGTTCGTTTCCCGGCCTTACAGGACAATTGCGTAATATATGACCTGGTTTGCCACAATATAGGCATAAGCCTTGCCTTCTACGATACAGCTTCTGCTCTTTAGTGAGCCTAGTAAAACCTAATTGCATAGGTTCAGTGCCGTCAGCTGTTCGCTCAGGTAGAACGGGTGGAGTGGGTGGGTTAAGGAACTGGTGCTGGCCATAACTCTTTGCTTTGGTCCTTTTAGCCAAGCGTCTCTCCCGGATGCGAGAATCTATTAACATGCCATAGTCAATGTACTCGTCCAGCTCGCTGGGTACATCTCGAGCTGCTATCTCGTCCTTGATCTGTTCAGCGAGACCCTGAGTAAAAGCAGCAAGTAAGGCCTCATCGTTCCAGCCTATCTCTGCTGCCAAGGTCCGGAATTCAATAGCGTATTCGCCCAGAGTGCGTTCACCCTGCTGAATCTCCATCACCCTTTTGGCAGCAAAGGCAGACCTACCAGGAACCTCAAACACACGTCTGAACTTCACCACAAATTCTCTAAAGTTCAGTGTGCAGGGTCTGGCACTCTCCCAAATCGGATTTGCCCATGCCAAAGCTTTGCCCGTCAACAGAGATATCATAAAGCCGACCTTGCTACGGTCGTTAGGAAATGCCTGGGGTGCCAATTCCAAAAATATCTCCAACTGGTTAATGAAACCTCTGCATAAGGAGGGTTCGCCATCATATCTTAGGGGTAACGGTACCGCTGCCGATAACCCTCTTGTGTTAGTACTGAGAGATACAGAGGGATTCTCCGGTGTCAAGACTGGGGGGACCACCGGATTCGGACCAGACTTGTCCAAATGTACTGTACGTTCAAGTAACGTTTGTAGAGCCAGTGCCAATTGGTCCAGGCGCTGCTCCTGGACATCCATTCTCCAGTGGATGTTCAGAGGATTACTTTCACCCTTACCGTCTGAGGTCATGGCCCTTTCGAACTGTTACGGTTTTTAGGACTCTCAGACCAATAAGTGAAAATAAAACACACTTTATTAAAGTGAATAATGTACAATTACGCCCTCTAGAGGCGGTAGGTAATACACAGATAATGTAAACTGAGATAATACAAGGAAAATGGTATTATGGACATAAATGCAAATCAGTATGCACTAGGATGATATTGGCCCCAAAGGGGTTAAAGTCCAAATAATAGTCAGTCTCAGATGTGGAAGTTTGACACGCCCTGGATGTTAAATAGGCTGTGCTGTACAGACGATGTTCATCAGGTGCTGAGGAGCGAGCTGCCTTGCCAAGGTGGTAGATGATAAGCAGAATGGGTAACAACTTAGCCCCCACGGGCGTAGCTACAGGAACTGCTTTAGTATGTGCAAGTGCGAATAGCCCCTTAGGGCAATATGGAAACCGGCCTGCAATGCAAGAGCTAATAGCCTCCTCAGGTGTAATCGAATGCAGTAATACTAGAGCCAGAGCCACTAGCCCCCTCGGGCGTAGTACCGGATAAGCCAACACTGAAGCCTTTCTGCCAACACTCTATGTCAATGATCTCGTTGGTAACCAACACCGGAGAGCCTTAAGCGCCCAAACGGCCCAAGCTTTGTGAACACTCTGCAACGTTAGACTAGAGTTGCCGACGGAGAGCGGCCAACTCAGCAGCAGCATCACTTGCAACGAGGCTCGTACAGGAGATAGAGAGAGTGAATATGAGGCAGCACTGCAAGAGTTAAAATGCACGTTTACTCGAGGCTTCAACGCTACTGCAAGGCTCTGTAACGTTACTCGAGGCTTCAATGCTACGATCAGGCTCTGCAAGGAGAGGAAGGCCCACAGAATACACACAGCTCTGCACTAGAACGAGGCACAGCACTATCGAAGGAATCACCAGGCAAGGCAATGGCACAGACGTGGGCAGCAGGGACAGGAAAATGTCGCGGCGGCAACAACTGGAACGCAGGTCACTGGAACAAGCTGGAAGTCGATCTTCGGAGCAGGAAGTCAGCCGGACCGGGTCATACACAGGCAGGAACGTCAAACTAGCCGGGTCAGGATCCAAGGGTGGTCCGCAGACGAGCCGGGTCACACACAGGCAGGAACTTCAAACTAGCCGGGTCAGGATCCAAGGGTGGTCCGCAGACGAGCCGGGTCATACACAGGCAGGAACACTGGAGAATGGTCAGGACAAGCCGAATTGGTACACAGGAACTCAGAATACAGGAACACAGCAAAAGCACTACTGGCTCAGGAACACCACGAAAGGGCAACTGACATAAGAGATAGCCAGATATAAAAAGGTCATCAGGAGGCGGGTCAAACTCAGTCAGCAAATCAGTGACATCCACAACAGAGAGTGACAGGAATCACAGGCACTGTGATAGGCAGATGTGTATGTATTGGTGGTGGGGGACTGCCATGGTGTGACTGATGTGTGTCTGTATATATATTCCTACAGCAGTTTTTACCATTATCATGTTTGTATCAAATGTAAGCTACCCTTCTTCTCAGATACACATACTTATTGGTCATAGCAGTGGTCCAAAGTGTGGTAGACACATCCCTCCTTCTTCTCCTCACCTGTGCTGTTGTTAATACATTTGACATGGCTTTCTCTGTCATAGTTATTGGATCCTGAGTGAAGTGTCTCCATACTGCGGACTAAATGGGCTGAGAAGTTCCCAAGGGGCTGCTACTACTGGGGCTAGATGTTGATGCTATTCTACTGCTACTACTACTAGCTGTCAAAGGTGCAGCACTTCCAGAAGCAGCAGAGGCACCAGTCATAACTAAGGTTGTGGATGTTAATAACCTGTTTTGCTGTTGTTGTTGTTACTGCTGGTTACTCAATACAAGTGTGTGTCAGAGTAGGACTTGGACTTGGAACATAGATGATGATGTCTAACAAGATGGAGGATGCTGGAGGGATATATTCTAGATCTGAATCTTCATCATCAGTCATCCTTCGATCATTCTCAGCATCAGTATTGCCCGCCATTTATTGCCCACTACCCTTATATTCCTATAAGCTTTTAGAGGTGTCAAACAATTTTAATTTTACTGTTACAAAGTTTGCTACTACTTTGAGGACAGGTGTTTTGGTGCTTGTTTGTCTCACTCTCAGATGCAACAGTTGGTTCAGCTGCTACACTTTCATCCGTTATGCCATCATTCATCAACACTAGATTGTGACTCGTTGTCACCTTCATTGCTCTTCTTATATATTTTTTTTATAGTACTGGTGCTGGTGGTTGTGCTGGAACTTTTGGTGGGACCTTGACCCTGGAGGAGATGGATAATTATCATTTATTGCACATGCTGCAGCAACCATTGCTGCAGTCAGTTTTTGAACTACCACTTTACTCCCACCTCCCTGCATTGCTCCATTTTCCCTCTTCACCTGCCCCTTGTGCATTTGCCAGACATTACTCAACTACTGTATATGTTTTTACTCTCAACAGTACACAGCTGATTGAGTGTGATGTATTGCCTTATCCCTCAACAAAATGCTCAATGTCTTCTGCTGTCTATCAAGTCTGCCTCAATCACACAGCTCATGTCATGCTCCCAGCACATGATACAGCCAGAAGAAAATCACTTGTCAATATGTTGAAGCATAAGAAGATTCAAATAGTGATAGTCCAAGTGAGTAATAATTATTGGAAAGTCATTGAAAGTGACTTGTATCTCAATGAGGTGGGCAAAATTAAATTGAGAGTATTTAGAAAAGTAGAATTTTAGACAAAAACATTTCTGTAAATTTATTTTAAATTTCCAAAAGCTTTGACTTGTTTACTGGGAGACCAAATAGAAATTACTTTTGATGACATTATTCAAAATGAAATATCCTATATTATAATTTGCTAGGATATTTGTCAGAAGCAGTCTTGCACAGTAGAGACTGCCTGAACTGCGCATGACTGCAGCGTGTGCACTGGTGGAGGCAATACGGAGAGCAGGTCCAGCCTCTTAACATCACCTGGACCTCACCCAGAGTAGCTACAGCACGCACCCACCCAGGAAAGAGACCGCCATCTGAGTTAGCGCACCTGGTGACAGCATGGCGGGCCAGGAACAGCTGCTTCACAGAGCCCGTTTAGTGGAGCAGGCAGAGAGATAGGAAGATATGGCGGCAGCTATGACATCGGTTACAGAAGTTTACCCTTTGAGTGCCAGAGGGGTACCTTGGCCCATGTACATGGGGTTTTACACTAGTTTTAATTATAAGTGACACCCTAGTGCATTTATGTCACATTTATTCAGGTGAGAAACCACCTAGTAATTCTTCAGTTTGCCTAACCTCTGAATAGTAGATCCCTCTGCCTGCCTAGCAAGTAGCATTATAGTCTGTTTGTCTTGTGTGTATGATAAATTATCTTTCTGTGTAGTGACTGCCACTTTTAATTTCAGATAAGTCTTTTTTAACTCCCACTTTTACCCTTTACATCTTCATTCCTAGCACACTACCTGTTCAGGCAACATCTGCCTACCACCAATGCTCCTTAAATCATGCAACTTCAGCTCTGCTGTTTGCATGTCTGTCTATATTAAATAGCTAAACAGTTCACTAGCTTTCTTTCTCTCTCTTTGCCAAGCAAATTCTGAAAATATACAGTAAATGGACACCCCTGTTATAATGATCTTGTAAAGTTAGGAACTATCACAAGCTTTAAGTCAGTTTAATAAAATACCCTGCTGCTCCATCCAATGGTGTTTGTTTCATCTACACTGCTCCTAAAGAAATTTTAATTTTACCATGTAATGTGTTGAGTGACCACATACTACTGGACTCTGCTTACCAAAACAAAATGGTAATATGTTTTTATACTATTTGTTGACTGAATATTTTTTTCGCAATATGCTATATTTGCATATTTCCATCTATGAATTCAATCTAAAATTAGCAGACGGTGTAGCAGATTTGTACAGGTCTGGGAGCATATATTTTCATAACATGTCTGATAAGGATAAGCATTTATCACATTTTTTGTTGTTTTTATAAATATTTGTTGATATATTCAGCAATGATCTCACTGTAGGTTAGTTTGTGAGAGGATGGGTACTATTGAAGCCATATTCAGAGAGCCAGAGAGAAGCGATTCTGGAAAAAAATTGCATCATAGGGGATACATGTGATGTATTGGAGAACTATATTGTTCAAGGGGTTAAAAGAGCCATTTCAGTCAATGGGAATTACTGGGATTTTTATTATTTTGTCCTTTATGGTGCAGTTGGTTTACCCCTGAATTGATCTTCTTTAACCTTCTGAATATGGCCCCTAGTCTCCTGCCATTGCAGACTATATGTATATACAGTACTGTGCAAAAGTTTTAGGCAGGTGATATAAAATGTTGCAAAATAAGAATGCTTTCAGAAGTAGACATGTTAATAGTTTATTTTTATCAATTAACAAAATGCATAGTTAGTGAACAGAAGAAAAATCTAAATCAAATCAATATTTGGTATGACTACCCTTTGCCTTCATAACAGCATTGATTCTTCTAGCTACAGTTGCACAAAGTTAGGGATTTTGTAGGTAAATAGTCAGGTGTATGATTAAACAATTATACTAGACAGGGACAGGTGCTAATGATCATCAACTTAATAATTGGGTTGAAACACAAGCATTAACTGAAACAGAAACAGCTGTGTAGGTGGAATAAAACTGGCTAAGGAACAGCCAAACTCCGCTAACAAGGTGAGGGTGCTGAAGACAGTTCAATGTCCAAAGTCATACAGCATGGCAAGACTAAGCACAGCAACAAGGCACAAGGTAATTATACTGCATCAACAAGGTCTCTTCCAGGTAGAAATTTCAAGGCAGGAAGGGGTTTCCAGATGTGCTGTCCAAGCTATTTTGAAGAATCACAAAAAATGGGCAATGTTTTTTGTTTTTATTTTATTTTTTATTATTTCTTTTTTTTAGTTGTCCACCTTATATCATCACAGTTTGTCAAAAAAAAATTATAACTGAAAAACAAAATCAGCAACTTCTTTCCCCAGACTTTCCCAGCACAGAGAGGATAACAGCAAGATCAGCAAACAAGTTGGACCCCAGCTGCATGTGTCTTGCCAGTCACGCTGAATTTTGAGGTGGTCTTCCCTTCTTCTCCCCCAAAGTGCCCCCAAACTCTGGTAATACAGAGAACAAATGTCCTACCTAAAAGATTGCTTCCTAAACTAAACTTCAATTCCCCTTTATTTGCCTGTCTTCTCTAGCTCAAAAACCTGCTGCTTTCTCCTCTCACAAACACAGACTGGCCTGCTGTGAGGGTCTGACACCCTTTTATTTGCCTGCAGGAAAAGTAGAGAAAATGTTCATGTGGTAGGGAAAAACATTTTCTTCGAAATGATTTCAATGCAATAAGCTAGGAAAAAAAAGCGGGAAAATTGCACTTTTCACATGAAATTATTTGCCAAATGGGAAGGGCCATTTTTAGCAGATTTTGGTTTGAGGTGAAAAGTTTCACCCATCCCTAGTCAGGAACGTGCAAAAAAAATATAAAACACAGAGCAAAACAGGTCACCTAAGTGTAGAAATACTCTTAATTAAATTTGTATGATAAGCATATAAAGAGTATACTATTTAATAAAACAATATACACAGAACAAAAAAATAGATGAATATATTCAAAAACAAAATCAAATTCAATATAAAATGGATAACACAAGCAGTAACTCACCTCTTACTTGGATAACATACAGCTGGGTTGGAGGAGAATCACAATAATAACACCAAGCCCTCCTAAACCTCCCTTAACTGATGAATAAATGTGCACCCACCTCAGAGAATAAGAATGTAATAAGAGGCCCAAACAGTTTGAATATAACACAGAGTAGGTATTAGTCTCACAGTCTGCCATGGCACTCTTTTGCTGCCTCCCATCTCTACATTCTCTCCGCAAACATCGCCTTCCTCAATGTGTTTCAACTTAGTTCATGTCTTCTTTTTCAGAAGAAGATATAAACTACATTAAAATGTACAGAGGAAGGTGGTACTTGCAGTGAGAAGGTGGCATTGGGAGAAAGTGATACAGAGTGCCAGAGATGACACTGTTGACACTGATGACACTTAGGAGGCCTGCAACTCCAAGGAAGCCAACATGCAATGGTATACATTATGCTGCACAAGACAAGACTTTATGAAGTAAGATCACAGTTGAGATTTCCATTACTTGTATGCTGGGAATTCGAATTGATGCACATATAATGATACTGTACACAGACTGTGAGACTAGTGGTGTGTGGGGAAAACTGGCAATCTCTACACTGAAAATGCAAAAAGATAGATAAAGGGCTAGGGGAGAAACAGGGATAATCCGCTGCCTGATAGGGAAATTTCCCTTCCAGTCATAGGATAAACCCCTTCCACCTTACAGAGACAGTTCAGTATAGAGTAGGGAGTCTAATATACTAAAATATACCTTTATTAGTCATATTGGAAATGAACACAAACACACAAATAACTAGGGTGACATCAATAGTGGTGTGTCCCCTTTAAAAACATAGTACAGCCAGCAATTGCATACTATCTACCATATATACAACATTTTTTTACTAAATGATACTGTGTCTTAGTAATCAGTGCAATCTCTGTAAGAGGGAAGGGGTGGAGGGGTTTATCTTATGACTGGATGGGACATTACCCTACCAGTCTTCGGATTATCCCCGTTTCTTTCCTAGTCCCTTATCTCTCTTTTTGCATTTTCTGTATGATGCACTTGTTTCAAAGTTAAGACAACACCTTGTTCTATTATAAGAAAATCTCTACACTGAGTTATAGTGCCTTCTTTTCATGCCCCCTTCTTACATTCTTACCTTGAGAGGTGGGTGCATATTTATTTAGCACTTAATGGAGGTTTAAGGGGTCTTAGTATTGTGAATATTATTATTTTGATTTACATTAACTCAGCTTTGTGTGTTATTGCTTTAATATTATCCCTTTTTATATTGTATTTGATTTTACTTTGCTTGCTTATATTAATCTACTTTTTTGTTTTGTGTTTATTATTAATAGTGCTTCTCTTTATATGTTTGTCATACAATTTTAATTTAGATTATTAATACAAGTAGAGGACCTGTGATGCACTATTTCTGTTTTATATTTTGTGTTGCAGCAAGCATATACTGGGAAACAGGAGTGCAGTAGTCAGGCAATCTATTAATGGAATTGATAACCAAAAGTAATCACAGGACAGACAGGGGTTCATCACTGCCTATCTGTCACCAAGTTGATGTGCCGAGTCTATGGGCAGTCACGTCACAAAGCTACCTTGTATACAGATAACTAATTAGATGAGTGAATACACTGCTCAGTGCAAGGTAATCTAGCAAACCTTTACCATGGGGTATTTTAAACAAGGGACCACTGATTATTTTAGTATGCTTTCACAACAAACAATATCTTGTACTTAGTTACAGGTTCCATGTAAATAATATAACATTTTCAAAATAGCCATATTAATAGACTATTTAATTGTATTCCTTTCTTAATTCTCAACATATTATTACTAGACAAAAATTCATTAAAAGTATCTGGAGATTAATCAGGTCTGTGTGGATGATAAATTAATCTCTGTCTTAATGGAAAATATTATCACACATGGTTTACTATATCACGAGAACTGCTAATGTATCATTTTGAAAACCTGACCCAAGAACACGTTGTACTTTCTACTAACTGAGTGGAATAACTGACCTTTTGACTTTAATCCATTTTTCAGTGAACATTAAAGTTTCAACTATCATAATCACCTTTACCTCATCACTTGGAAATTGTTTTATTCACTTATTTAAATGGATTTGTAAAGTGCTAATATACAAAAAGCTGCTAAGGTTGGATGATATTATTAACCCAATTTACATCTGTTGTGTCAGGCTCAATATTGCATAAAGTATGCAAACAAGTGCGTGATTTACTAAGCAATAAAATAGCTGTACCCTTTATGGACTTATATTTAATTAATTTACACAATTCTTTTAAAAGCATCATCAGTAATCAAGACTAATCTCATTGGAGTCTAGAGAAATTATTAAGGATGGGAGAACATTTTGACACAATAGTGAAACATTCAAACTCACCCCATCTTCCTTTTGCAACTTTTTTTTTCATTTTTCTAATTGCATGTCAATGAATTATAAGACATATAATCCCCCAATGAGAAGAGCCCCCCCCATTTATTCCCTCCTTGTTAACTTGCCAGTATAAAAAGGAGAGACAGTTTACTGTATGTAAACCTGTGCTTGGGAAGGAGAGAGAGAAATCTGCTAAAATTGAGACACCTAGTGTAGAGGCAGAAAGATAAAAAATGGAGCTAGAGTGTCTTGATTTAGGAGTATTGGTTGAAGACTGTTGTTTAAAACAATAACACTAACAAATAAAAGACCTCCAATCCATATTAACTAAAATACATGCTGGACATCTGACCTGATTTGGTTGAGACTCAGCTGTGACTGAGTGTGGGATTCTACACAGGCAGGCATAAAACATTCAATACAAGACAAACAGGCAACAGATACAACTTCAAATACCGTGTTACACACACTCAATCAATTCTACAATACTTTAAAATGATAAGTTAAAGACAGGCAGAAGATCCTGTACCTGATCTGAGACTAAAAGTGACAGTGGCAGACAATAGAGAGAGAGACACATACATCACATACCATTTTCAGAGAGACAACAACAACAGACAGGATATCAATTTCAATACACACTCAGACAAAAAAGTCAAAGATATATTGGTGCTGCTGCTGTGCAGTTTTCCTATACAACTAATTACATACTGTAGAGATGATGAAGCTAACAGATTTGCCATGTACTTTGTAGTAAAATCAAGACTACTATTACAATGTTCACCAAACGTGGCAGATGCAGGAGAAAAAGGAAAGGAGTAGGAACATTGCATGGATGTGTTGGATGCTGTAAAACCATACTACAAAAACTGACAGTGGCCTGTGTTTTGCATCTTGTGCAGAAAATTCTGATGAGATGGGAGAAAAGACTCAGTTTGATCCAGCAAGAATTTCCAAAAAATGCATGACTTGCTGCTTTCTACTCGGGAAACCCCAAGCCTTTGAGAAACACACAAAGTTTCCTCCATTTCTCTAACCATATAATTTGCTGTGAAAAAGGTGCAATTTTCTGCCAATATTTTCTATGGTGGCAAGAAATATTGCCCCGTAATATACAAACCTAGAACTTCCTGCCATGCGGTATGTTGGAAAATAGACAAAAATAAGTGAGGAAGCATTTAGACTGGGAGAAAGAGATAAATATAAAAATGTTGAGATGTTGTTGATGTTGTTTCTAATGCTGTTGATGGTATAAAGTCTTTGCTTACTTCTTTTTCACTATGCCTTTTACTAGTTTTTTTGCCCTAACTTAATCTTTCTCATCCTCTACAATTCAACCCTCTACTCGATCTAGGAGCATATCTTTATATTCTTCCACAGAATCTTACTACTCAGAGAGATGTTGCTCACACATTGGCCTAAATTCAGACATTTTTTGTTTAAAAGGGGGTCTAGCAATGAAGAAAGGATCTCTCTCTCTCTTCTGCTTTTAATGGATACTAATTGAGGATCCTGCCCAAAAGCATGCTAAGATGTAATTCACCAGCTGGTTCATGTCTGTGTTTTAGTTGTAAAAAGACTCTTCAGGCTTGCTCCTCAGTTTTTTCTACAGAGAATATGTAAGTGAAACTATCTAACTAACTCCTACAACTCCAATATGACTAATCAGCAAGGTGGCTCCCTCAAACAGGTTCAGCAGTCATACACCAGTTATCATTGACTAGGAGACAAAGATGCCCCTCTAAAACCCTTCCACTTATGCATTGTATACTTAATGGCCTTATTTTGTTAGTACAAATGGTCTAGCATGTACAATGTGGATGTCCACCAGGTAAGGCCCATCATTGTAAGCTGATTATAGGGCAGGTTGTTACAGTCTTGTATGGAATACAATGCATCACTAGTACTGTAGGCGTGAATAGATATTGTATGCAATATTTACCAACTCTCTGAAGTTTTCAGATTCTGTGAGGAATCTAGTCACAACTAAATTTAAGCCATGGACAAAAAAAGGTTACATGCACCATATCACCTGTTCTCAAGGTAACTATTATGTCAGAGCTATTATCAGAAGCACACACCTAGCTTTCAATAAGCATGTATATGCCATTCATCTGTTACCTGCTCTAGTTTCTTTAACACATCTTCAGCTTTATGGGGTTATTTCTCTAAACTCTGCACACAGAAAGTGGCATGCAGATGGTAAGGGCTAGCCTTCTGCTCTCTTTTAATAATACTTTTAAAGCCAGAGGCAAGATTAGCTATAACCTGATGTCGCTCACCAGTGCTGCCAATGGTGTGATGGAAACCCACTGAGATGTGACAGTCATATAGTCTTTAATATGCTCACGTGTTCACGTATCTGTTGTGAAGTGAATTTATTTGCCTTATAATCTTTACATACCTTTGTGTACTACATCAGCCACCCCCTTGTAAAAGGCTGACATTGCAGACCTTGAGAAATAACCATATATTGGGATATGCATATGAGTTTGAAAACATTTCTTTAAAACTTCTGATTTCTACAAAAGAATAAGGCAGCATGTCAACTGCAAATATTTTGGCAACTTTGCCAATCCACTGGCATATTTTGGGATTAGTTTTGTGAAGTTGCTGCTCTTTCCTAAGAACTCAATAAGAATTGGTTGGCAGTATATAGAAAAATAACTGTGTAAATTTATTGCTTCAACAAGATGATGACTTATGGAGGTTGTGGTGGTGGAAGTGAGATGTGTGGGCACTCTGTGACTTCATGTAAGCCTTGATGAAGACTTGGATTTTACTGAAAATTAAGGACATTTTGTTCCACTCTGTGACACATCTGCAGCACTATTACTGTGTGCACCACAGCCTTGTGAACTTTTAGGAGTGCTTCTACTGCTGCTAATTGATGCACCTCTGACATGTTGATGGTGTTTCTCCCAGTGAGATCTGTGGTAATGCATCAGATGGGATCTCAATGAGGATGTGCCTTGGTGTGATCCTGCTTGTACCCTGCTCACCTGTTTTTTTACACAGGAAAAAAGAACAACATATTTAGCTTTCGGATTGTGAGTGAAATATCACTATACTGTATACTTCACAGAATTAGGATTTCCTGAGGGGCTTCTACTACTACCACCATGGCTAGATGTTGTAAACCAGTAGTATTTATCAATGGCACTGCATTTACAACAGCAGCAGCAGCACCAATCATAGTTAGGGCTATGGATGTTGATGAAATGTTCTGCTGAATAACAACATTAATGTTTAGCTGTGTGAAGTTTGCACTTGGATTCAGTGTATATGATGATGACTGACAGGCTGATTGTTTATTTTTTTATCTCAGTTTCATCTGTATCAGAAAAAATAGGGAGGACACTGGAAGCACACATTCTAGTTCCACATTATCATCAATAATTAGACCATTAGCATCTCCTGTACCCCTTCCCCCACACACACACAGACCTTACTTTCATGTTCTCACAGATATGGGGACAAGTGGCCAAAGTATTGACTTATTGTCACTGATGACTGGATGTCTTTTCCATCAGAAAGCAGCAGCATGCAGCATCAGCCTTTCACTGCCAATGTTTCCTCTCATCATAGTAGTAGTAAAGGCCAGCAGAAGGGTGTCTCATGTCATTTTACACATGTAGAGATATGAGATGTTAAATAAACTGCAGCAGGTTGTAGATGAATGGTTTCTACCCTGCTCCACGAAAGAAATGCTAGAAATCACTTGCAAAATCTATATAGTTTAGGCAGACCTATGGTGCTTGCAATGCCTTATATTCCATGCAAAAGCATATACATCTTCCCCATCACCTTCTTAAAATGTAGGTCCCAATCAGTTGGAATTTCAAATTACACATCTGGAGCATTTGTATAAAAGGAACAAAGCCATTTGTTAGTATACAGTTCAAGAATCAGTGAGCTATTTCTACTAATATATACTCCCAAAACAAAATGAAGAACACATCAAATGATTCTTTCAGTGATGAGAACAGATATGAAACGGCTAATGGCATGTTAATATGCTTTGAGCTATATACATTCATAGTCTCCATTAAAATCAATGAGAAATACATTTTGCTACATTCATGCATCCTCACTTTAAACATAGCATTTCTGAATCTGATAAAAGGCATGAGCAGCAGCTGTCTGAGGAATCAGATGTTGTGAAAGCATTTAAAAAATCCTGGATTTAGTGGAAAATGTTATTGTGGAGGATGAAAGAGTGAAATGTTTGGGCTAAGCTACTAAAAACATAGTGAAATAGAAGTAAGCAAAAGGATCAAACCCTCAGCATTGAAAACAACAACAACAACAATATGACAACATTTAATAGAACAAGTAATCACAGAACACAGTTCATGTATCTTAGGGATGGCAGTCTCACATTTGTGGTTGTGGTGGTGGATGTGGGACTTGCACCCAGAATATGGGTTGTAACTGATGCCCATGAAAACTGTATATATATATATATATATATATATATATATATATATATATATATATATATATATATATATATATATAAAGAGTGGCCCCACTATATATGAGATGGTTACAGCCTATTTGGAGGGTAATTATATTCTAGGCTAAAACTTGAGTACTGGTAAAAAAAGCTATGTGTGTGTGGCCAGCACTCATGCTGCAGTATTTACTCACCTGATAGTCTGGAATAAGAGCAGGTGTTCAGCACAGCTCATTATTTAGGTAATGACAGTAGGACATGTCTATCCAGTAGCAGTGCTGGTAGATTACATTTTTAAAAAGTAAACATGCATCTAATACCATATAAGGTCATAGCATAAGTGGAAAAAAAAACCAAGACAGAGAAGCATGCAGCACATGGAGATGGGATTTGTAGCTGCCACCATCTAAGACAGTTGGAACTAGTTCTATAATCATTGATGAATGATTGATAAATAATGCAATGGTATCCATTCACCATGATTTTTGTGCATTTTTTTTCCGTGGGAGTTTCTGTAAATAATAAATATTTACATTTCTCCACGAATATTCCACGAAAAGAAAATTGAACTTTTGGCCCATTTAGTTTTATACAAAAATGCTCTGGGGATTTACTTTCCAGGCAAGGGGCTATGTATAATGATGTATTTATATTTATTTTATAAATAATGTCATCAGCTCCATACTTTAGAAATGCAGATTTTGAAAACTTTGCTTTGTTGAACTTTTAAAGGGTTAGTAAACCCCCGAAAAAACTGTTTGCGAATTGATAGGAATAATAAAAAAATAATGCCCTTATTCCCATCTCTCAAACCATTATGGTTTGAGAGATGTAAGACAATAAAGACCTCTGCTCCCTCCCCTTTCTGCCTAACAAGCTGTAAAGCTGTCAGAGGCAGAATCCGGTCGCTCGACTTTAGGCGGCTCTTCAGGAGTGCTGTCATTGGGATATCTTAACTATAATTACTTCATCGGTATGGTCTACAACGTGTGCCTGGCTTGCAAGCACACATTGTAGACCATTCCGATGAAGTAATCATAGTTAGATATCGCAATGACAGTGCTCCTGAAGAGCCGCCGTCTAGTCCCGGAAGCAGGATCTCATGACGTCCGCTATACAGCGGATGCATGAGAAGGGGGTGGGAGCGGAGGTCTTTATTGTCTTACATCTCTCAAACCATAACGGTTTGAGAGATGGGAATAAGGGCATTACATGTTTTTTTTTTATTATTCCTATCAATTTGCAAACAGTTTTTTGGGGGGTTTACTATACTATATTTTTTACTTTACTATACTTATATTTTAATTATTCAGGATCCTTGTCACCTGCATTGCTAAAAAAATCATAAATGTTACAATGTTTATTATGATAAATGATATATTAAAAAAAATAATTTCCATACAAGGGTTTTGCTTTGGCACCATTATTATATCACATATATATATATATATATGTATATATATATATATATATATATATATATATATATATGGAACAGATTGGAAGCACTCTCACTTAAATAGTCCAAGGAGCCTGGGTGCTACAATAAGACTATAGACATAAGCTTACATGAAGGCATCAAGCACACACAGGACTTAAAATAGGGATAAAGAGAATATAATAAATTTATTCAGATCATATATTATTTTTTAATGTCATTCTCTTTATGTTATTAATCTAAAATATACCAATACTTTACTATTTAAATTAAAACATTCATATAAAATTAAACCCTTTAAAGACAAGAGTGTTGAGCAAGGTGTTGCATACCCTTCTGGTCCTTAAGTGGTTAAAGATAGAACATAATCACAGGCATTTATCAGCTGGTATTTAACTTCACTTCAAATGTATAAGGTATACACAAAAATTTAGGAGAAATGTGCAACAATTTTGGAGAATTTTTGTGTGTGCTCCACAGATTATCCTATATAATAATTTGCTAAATCGTGTGTAATGCCACGACATGCGCAGTAGACTCATGACTGCATGTGTTGCAGTCATGCGCAGTAGAGACTGCCAGCGCCGTGGCTGATACAGAGCTGGTTACTCCGAAGGAGCGTCCAGCTCTGTATCAGCCTTGGAGCGGCCAGTCTCTACTGCGCGTGACTGCTCCGCGGCCTGGTGGCAGTGGCACTGTGGCCCGTGTAACAGGCTGTGCAACTAGTTTTTTATAAAACAATATTATGACAATATGACATAAGGTAATTTTACACACTACTATTCCACATGTTTAAAGCAGGATGATATGTGCTTCACTTCAACACTAAGGCCTCTATGCAATTGAGGCCGAAGCCAAAAAAAAAAGCACAATGGAATTTCTACAAGCACAGTAAGAAATTCAATTACCTTTGCTATGAAGATATACCGTTGGTAAAAAAAACCCACCTCAGGCATTAAGTTTGTTTGCTCCAATTAAAATGCATTATAAAACATCGAAATATGCCATTTAATTCCATGCGTAAGCACTAAGATACATTAAGGGACCTACTTTAGTGGGTGAAAATCTGCACCCAGTTTTTTTGTGTGCAGAGTCCCTTAATGCATCTCAAAAGTGCTGATGCAGGAACTGAACCTGAAAAAAACTTAAAAAACGTAAGTTACCAGTGAATGTACTGGTATGCTTACCCCAATGGTACTCACAGGGTTAATCTGAGACACAAGACAAAAAACAGACCTGCGCTCCTCCATACAAAATGTGCAAATGTATGCCCTGTATTAGGCATGTATAATACTGCTGTGGTAATTAATAAGGATTTTGTTCCATAATTTGGCCAAAAAATTTTTAAGCTTGCCAAGCCCGTCAAGGTACCCCAATATCTGGCAAGTCCTAATTTAATACCCCTGTAAAGCCATATCTAGATTAAAAACGTTCCCTGAAGAGTTGTTGTAAATCAATGCATTGGAGGGACCCTGTAATATAGTATACATAATGCTTGAGGGTCACCTAATGTATTTCTATCTTCAGCTATTGTACCTATGTAGAATAGTTTTATACAACTAGACTTCATAAGAAGCTTGATCTAACAACTGGTTCTCACCCATGTTGAGTTAATCTGTTGGTCCAAAGTTTAGCATGCTCAGATAAATCTTATTTACAGAGAAAATTGTGCTTGATATATACAAACTGTATTGCTTTTTTCCTTTCCAGACAATCAAAATGCAATTTATGAAACTATTATATAACACAGATTTATCAGAAAAAAAGGTGGTAAGTTCACACATATTTGTCATTCCAGGTCCACCTCCCCCAAAAAATGTGAATATTATCACAAAACAGAAATTTAGAGTCTTTCCAATCATGAAGCCTCCATGTCCAAGAGTTTTAATATAAATGCAGACATCAAGAAATATTTTAATATTCTCTACTTCAAACACATTCTTGTAACTTAATAGATTAGCCTTATATAGATATATAAACTGGTTATCATGTGCATATGTTAATATATCCTTTTTACAACATATGTTACCTATGAATTTATGTTTTAGCTGCTTTAGATTAATAATGCCTTATCATTATTTTTTTTTTTTTTACTGAAAAGATTGTCCCACAATTTATATATAAACTAGTCATGATATAAAGAATGTGTCTTGTTTATGGCTATTTTTCAACATTGTCCAAGCAGTCTTTTTGTCATAGTTTTAATAAATCCCTTTTCTATGATAACCTTGCACAATATGTATTTACTTTGTATCCACCAAGATTATAACCATTTCCACACTGATGTTACTTTGATTTTTCATTGCTTTAAATAGTTTTTAATGAATTTTCTTGAGCACATCTGTTGCATGTTTTCTGACTAGTTAGATATTTGTATCATAATATTCAAGTGAAATATACTAGCTATTGAACCACTACTACTGCAAATGTACTATAACATCAATTTCCATTAAAGAAAACTGTTTGTTTTCAAAATTTTAAACAAGTTAAAAAAGTGGCAAAAGTGAATGAAAAAAAAAACAGATTTTCCTATAAAATGTAATGTGTTAGAGAGGTATTTGGCATTCAAATGGTTAATTTAAATTTTAAATGATATTAAGCAGGGCTCAAAATTTCCACTCGCCACTAGCCAATGGCGAGTGAAAATTAAGCCCTGGCGAGTAGAAATTCAGCCCTGGTTGGAATGTTATGGCTTGCAGTGGCGAGTAACTTTTCAGGTCTGGCTAGTAGCAAAGGACTTCAACTTTTAAGCCCTGATATTAAGTATTCTATATTCTAAATGCATCAGAGCTGGTTGCTGTTGAACTCATTTGCACCTGGGATCATCAACTGGTGCTTTGTCACAAGACTTATGTATTAATTCTTCATTGTGCTAATGAGTTTGTTGGCACTATATAATTCATAATAACTAGAAGACAGGTCACAGTTAATGGGGTGAATGTACAAACCTGTTTCTGTACACTATCAAATTCAGGAATCAATTCTGAGTTCCTAAGCCTGCCTACTGAACTACTTATTCACAAAATCCTCATTCAATTAAAGCAGTTTAAACCAAGGGGAGGGTAAGGGGATGGTGTCTCAAGAAAACAAAAAGGAAAAAGGAGGAGGTGCTTCTGGGGTGGGGGCACTATCACCATCACCAAAACCAGGGAATACTACTAACAAGTATGGTATCTACAACATGTATATGGACCCAGATATAAAGCGATTTTAATATTTATACTGCCCCAAGCAAAGTATTGAGTCCAATGACATGCATCTGCTAGTAGGCAGCTCTTCTCAACACACCCATAGGAAGTAAGAACATATATAAAAAGACAAGAAGAAAGGAGGGCACCAATATAGTTCTTCATCACAGGCAAATATATAGATAATAAGATATATTGCACTCATGTAGTGTTGTCCATGGAACCATATACCTCACTTTTACTGAATCAGCATACAAAGAAATGACCCAGTCTCTACTCAATAGAGCTCTAAAGACAGCATTGTTTCTCCCAACAGCAATATCCCCAAGTAGACAATACATTAAAAATAAACAATACAAAATACATATAAAAACATCTACAAAGGAAATTCTGTGTTTCACAACTGAAAATTGCTTTTTCAAAAATAATAGCCTATGTCAAATTACAAAGGTGTAGAATTATATGTTTATTTTATTACTATTTCTTTTTTTAAATTTATATTGGGTTGGAAAAGAAACATACAAAGTAACAGGTAAGTATATATTACAATTAGACATTTTCATATAGATACGTTGCACAAGGATTTTATCATAAAATCTATCCACATTATATACATATACATAATACCAATAATATGGGACTTTAAATATTTTAGCCATGCTCTGTCATGAATAAAAATAGATCTGTGGATCCCGGTCTATTAGTGATGGGTGGATTCAATACTTACCAGTAGTAATTCACTATAAATTGTTGCTAATATTATATAATATACTGATACTTCCTTTCACTGTACAAGTTTAATATATCATTTGTGATAGAACGCCTTCACTTGTGAACCAGGGACCCTTTTGGTTTGTGGAGGCTGGACTGGGAGCAGCCATTTGGCCATACAGAAGCATGGGCCAAGCTACAAAATGGAGAAGGGGGAGGCCAGACTCCAAGGTGGCACCGGGCCTGAGACTCTATTACATATTGGGGATGGAGCAGTGGCTACCTGGGACAGCATATTGAAACTGGGAGTCATATGTCCTATTCCCTCACCCATTGTGTGCTGTGTTATTGTTTATATGCAAAGTAAGTTTCCTGGGGTTACGTGTTTCCATTTGTTGCTTTGTGAAACCGATTGTATTATCAGGGCTCAAAATTACCACTTGCCTCTTTGCATTTCGCGAAGAGAAATTGAGTGAGGGCAAGTAGAAATTGAAATGTTTCTGTTGCAACTCCCCCAGCATTATACCAGAGAGCTGGTCGCTTCCTATCCACCTCCCCATTGATGTCCTGTGCTCCCTGCTGGCCTCTGTACAGAAAATGGCCACCTGGGCCTCTCTCTCCCTCTGGGGGCTTCCCATGCAGCCAGAATGCTTTCCAGCCTCCTCTCCCAACTTCTAGGCAATGCAGCACCCTCATCTCTGGCTAGGGGAGAAAGGGAGGATGACGAGACCCCTCTTTTTCCATCTCCCTCCCTGACAATGGCTGCTGGTAACCAAGAAGTGGTACGGGTCTGGGCCTAATGAGGAGGAGTGGCCTCCTTCTCCTGCCGGGTACTATTTCCTTCTCTCACTCTGCTCCTGGTCGGTATCTTTTTAACAATAACTATGTTGCCATAATAAAAATGGCAACATAAGACTCTTGCACTATGCAACAGTTTCATGTTGCCTACTGAATATAATGGTCTGATTTAAAGGTACGTGACCGTATTATTAAATCAGGCCATTATATTCAGAGAAAATCTAGTTTTCAGGATCATTGTGAAACGTCCAGAGATCTTAATAGCATTGGCTATTCCCCATTTTTACATCACACAGAATCAGGGCAGGAAATGAAAACATCTCATTGCTAGTGACATCGCTACTTCTCTTCTCTTCCCAAAATAACAGATTGTACAGGAACATGGGGCACCCTACACAAGCAGACAGCTCCTTCCACCCAGCAGAGCACACAGACTTTGGTAATTCTCCAGCACATAATAGGACAACCACTTAATCCTTTGAGTGCCTGGGAGTATGCACCACATTGCAATGTGTTGCATACCCACTGGCACTCAAAGGATTAAATGGCAGATAATAACCATGTACCTTGTAAGTGTTCATGCCATCCCATTTGCAGCCACATTGATTAATGTGGTTGCAAAATGGACGGCATCCTTACTTACAAGCTACATGGTTCTTATATATCATTTAAATCTTTGACTGCCAGGGCTACACATCGCTTTGTGATGCCTACCTCTCTGACACTCAAAGGTTTAACTTCTGCTCTCAGGCACACAAATCTTAATAAAAACCTGGCTTCAATTGTTCTCTGGACTGTGTATGACATGTTTATGCATCATGTGTCTCTCCCTCCGCTTTTCCATCATGTGTCTCTCCCTCCCCTTCTCCATCATGTGTGTCTCTCTCCCCTTCTCCATCATGTCTCTCCCTTCCCTTCTCCATCATGTGCCTCTCCCTCCCCTTCTCCATCATGTGTCTCTCCCTCCCCATCTCCATCATGTCTATCTTCTCCCCCCTTCTCCATCATGTCTATCTTCTCCCCCTTATTAAGCATGCCTGTCTCTATCTCACCCCCTTTTCAATCATATGTGTGTCTCTCACTCCCTTATTTAATGTGTGTGTGTCTATCTCTCTCCCCTTATCCATCATATGTCTGTCTTCCCCTTAATCAGCATGTGTGTGTGTGTCGCTCTCCCCTTTTCCATCATGTCTCTCTCTCTCACTTCTGCATCATGTCTCTCTCTCCCCCTCTATCATGTATCTCTCCCTCTCCTTCTCCATCATGTGTCTCTCCCTCCCCTTCTCCATCATGTTTCTTTCTCTCCCCTTTTCCATCATGTCTATTTTCTCCTCCTTATTAAGCATGTCTGTCTCTATCTCACCCCCTTCTCAATCATATGTGTGTCTCTCACCCCCTTATTTAACGTGTGTGTGTGTCTCTCTCTACCCTTATCCATCATATGTCTGTCTCCCCCTTATTCAGCATGTATGTGTGTCTCTCTCCCCTTTTCCATCATGTGCCTCACTCCCCTTTTCCATCATGTGTCTCTCTCCCAATTCTGCATCATGTCTCTCTCTCCCACATCTTCATCATGTCTCTCTCGCTCTCTCCCCCTTCTCTATCATGTCTCTCTCTCCCTTTTCTCTCTCTCCCCCATCTCCATCATGTCTCTCTCTCTCCCCCATCTCCATAATGTCTCTCTCCCCCTTCTCCATAATGTTTCTGTCTCTCCCCCTTCTCCATCATGCATCTCTCCCCATTTCCTTCATGTCTCTTTCTCCCCCTTCTCCATCATGTCTCTCTCTCCCCCTTCTCTCTCTCCCCTTGTCCATCATGTCTCTCTCCCCCTTCTACATCATTTGATCATACGTTTCCACATGTATGATTGTCCCAGTGATGAGAAAACTCAGTCTCTATCCGGACTGATGTACCTTATAGAGATGTGATGTTAAGAGTAAATGGTTAAAGTTCTCCTTCAAATCTGGATGTGCTTAATAAATATAAGGCAGGGATATGGGTGGGGTTAAAGGCAGGGATATTGGTGGGGCTAAGCATGGAAACTGGTGGCAAGTAACTTTTCTGGCCTATCTAGTAGCTAAGAACTTGAAATTTTGACCCCTAGTATTATGTCAGTTACTGATGTAAATGTATTTACCTTAGCAGATCTGTTAGAGGCCTGTGTGTTTGTATTCTGTTGTGTGTTACCGTAATTAAGTCTCAGTTAGATTGGGGGGTTTGTGAATCTCATCTGCTATTGGTTGACTTTGTTCACAGACATATATATAAACCCTGTGTGTCCAAATAAAGCAGTTCCTGTTTTTACCTCAAGCATCATGTGTCTTCTGATGTTCTTGGGGAAAAGGTGTTAGTGAACCAAATCTTCAAAACTGAGGTGACATTGGTGGTTTGGCCACTGTGAAGACATCAAGCCAGCAGGTGTGGATGGGACCAAGGTCTCCACACCTGCCCCACAAGGCTGCAGGGCAGCTGGCCCAGATTCCAAATCCCTTAATGAAGGAGCTGCAACTGGTCCATTACCACCCCAGCAACTCGATGTATGTCATGGGGGGAGCCAGAGCACGTGGAGCTACCTGATGTTCGTGGTGCAGTGGATGTGACTGCAGTTCCCACTGGCACCACCCCAGCAGAGGAACTGGCTATGGGGCAGAGTGCCACTGTAAGCGCTCACACTTACCTTAGATTCGGAGGGCAACCGGCCGCTCAGTTGCTGAGGGGAAGGCCGGCCCCTCTCCTTGCTGCATTGCGGTAATGCCGCTTTCCATCCCATTGGGAGAGCTGGTGCTCCTTGGTGCTTGTCTGGGCAACCAGTCTCCTCTCTGCTGCCCCTGACAGCTCCTGCCACGTCTAGGAATTTTCCTCACTGCCAGAAGAGTGGGTGCGAGTCACTGGGATCTCTTACAGTGAGGACACGTTCCGGCTCTTAACGGGACAGACCCATTGAGTGCTCCACATCATAGGGTGGGGGGATCAGTATTTAAACTGCCTTTCATGGCATTCCAGTGCAGCTGTGTTGTTTGGGCTCTGTGTTGATCCGTGGCTTGTCTCATTCTAGTATTACACCTGGTGCCCAGTGTTGTGGCTTGTCTGACTAGCTGCTTGGTATTTGACCTTCACCTCTGGCTGACTACCTGGTCTGGTACTGACCTCTGGCTTGTCTGACTATCCACGTGGTATTTGACCTTTGGCTCTGGCTGACTACACGCTCTGGTTCTGACCCCTGGCTTGTCTGCATTACTG
Source organism: Rhinophrynus dorsalis (assembly GCA_037306005.1). Classification (NCBI taxonomy): domain Eukaryota; kingdom Metazoa; phylum Chordata; class Amphibia; order Anura; family Rhinophrynidae; genus Rhinophrynus; species Rhinophrynus dorsalis. The sequence goes on from CM074723.1 coordinate 188,330,729, forward strand.
CCTGATACTTACTGTAGGCCTGAGTCAGTCTGCTACCATAGCTGCAACCATACTCTTATTCCTGGCCTGGGTCCTGCCCCAGTTCCACGCTGATACCTTTCTGGGTCCTAGCCCCAGTTCCATTATTGAGACCTTTCCTGGTTCCCTGCCCCAGCAGGTGCTATTGCACGGTCTATGGTAGAGGGATACCCGGAAGCAGTCTCCTATTGCTGGTAGGAACCACTGGCTTCTTGCACTAATCTCTACCCACTGCAGAATCTGTGTTGTTGATATTGCATTTTTTATATCACTCAATAAAAGGTGTGTTTCAAAAATATACTGACTCTGGTTCATTCCTTGTTACCTGCTACAGCTGCTGGCCTCAGCCCATCAAGTAGTGATGGTCATGCGAGTGGGTGAGATCTGGCTGAAGGGCTGGCAGCCAGGCAGAATACCGCTGGTCTCTGCCTTCCCTCCATGACAGTTCCAGAAGAAAAGGATTGTACAGATCCAGCCCTGGGGGACTGTTGCCCAATCCAGGTGGAGGAGACTGTGGTCGCTGCTTGGGTTCCCTGGGAATGTTGGACAGCCAGCCCAGAGCTAATTGGGCCTGTGCTTTTTGTTGATTGTGGGTGGGGAATTGGAGAAAGACTTGCGCCTGCTGACAGACCTGAAAAGGCTGGGCCGGGAGATTGTGGTATGGAGGCTGGAAAGGGACAGCCACACAACCCAGACAATGCAAAGCCCTTGGCCCTCCTGTTAGGGGTACCAGAGACTCCAATCCACCCAGTACAAGTCAGTGGTTCCCCATGCCTGCCAATGGAGCTAAAACTGCTTACCTACTGAAGAGACGTGGAGGCCGGCCTCTCACCCACAGACTACAGGCCAGGTCTCCTCTACCCCAGAAGGCTGCTACGAGCCCACACTCCAAAGGTGGGCCGCCTACCCAGAGAGAGAGGCCTACCCCAACAGATTCGTTGGGAAGACATGTGGATTTTATGGGGTCACCCGGACAGCCTCTGGCGAATCCGTTAGGGTCACTCTGGATCTGGCGGATTTGATCTGGGGGGAGATATGTGACAGAACTCCATCACTTGTGAACCAGGGGCCCTTTTGGTTTGTGGGGGGCCGGACTGGGAGCGGCTATTTGGCCATACAAAAGCATGGGACAAACTACAAAATGGAGAAGGGTGAAGGCCAGACTCAAAGGTGGCACCAGGCCCGAGACTCTATTATGTATTGGGGGTGGGGCAGTGGCTACCTGGGACAGTATCTGGAAACTGGGAGTCAAATGTCCTATTGCCTCACCCATTGTGTGCTGTGTTATTGTTTATATGCAAAGTAGGTTTCCTGGGGTTATGCGTTTCCATTTGTAGCTTTGTGAAACTGATTGTATTATGTCAGTTACTGATTTAAATGTAATTACCTTAGCAGATCTGATAGAGGACTATGTGTTTGTATTCTATTGTGTGTTACCTTAATTAAGTCTCAGTAAGATTGGGGGGTTTGTGAATCTCATTTGCTATTGGTTGACTTTGTTCACAGACATATTTATAAACCCTGTGTGTGTCCAAATAAAGCAGTTCCTGTTTTTACCTCAAGCATCATGTGTCATCTGATGTTCTTGGGGAAAAGGTGTTAGCAGACCGAATCTTTGAGATCGGACTGACATTGGTGGACGGGTGTGCCCGGTCGGAGCACAAGGGACCCTTCACATCATATTCTTATGGAATACAGCATTGTTCCTTTTCGCTGATAGTATTGAGAGAATTGATATTTGTGTTTTCCCTATGTTAGGGTATGATTGGGCTTGTTAAACCTTTAGCGAATGGCCCATGTTGCAAAGATTGTTCCTTATTTTCTACTTTTTATTTAGCTATGCTCCGAACTGAGCAGCTATGGTAAAAAAATGTTTTATCTCTTTTCGCATTAAAGATAGATGTTTATATCTATAATATGATCCTCTTTCAATGTAATTGTGAGCAAAAATACTTCTTTGCTATACCGGTCTTTTCACATGTTGATTAACATGTAAATTGGCCAATCAATACTTGTATGGAAGTTATTGTGTCAGATACTTTGTTCTCCAATCATGTTTCGTATGATGGATATTTAAACTGGAAGTCTCGTACACTTGGCTTGTTTGTCTCTGATGAAGCCCAGTTAATGAAAGAAACACATTAGGCGGTTTCTTTTTAGTTACTTTGTAGCATTAGAATGGAGGAAATTTGAATGGGAATGATAGGGCTTTAGGCTTGTTATGTACTAGCGTTTCACTTTATACTTGGATTGAAACTAGCTTGTGATAGCATTGTTGTGGGGAAGCTATCCTACACGTGCACTGCAGTTCGAATACACTGCAGGTTTTTGGCAATAGCATGACATCTGTCTTGTGCTACTGAACTTTTCAAATACAGCAATAACGTTCACGTGTGATTTACTTAGTGGAGTGGTGTAACTCCTATATCAGTTTATAATAATTTTGTCATTTCTTAATACACATGAAGGAAAGGGATGACTATCACGCAAGGTTGTAGTCATTATACTATACTATGACTTCTCTGAATGCTTATGAGCGCTAATAAGTTTTATATACCCATATTAAGTATAGGTAGCCAACTTAAATAGGGGTGATAGTTTATATATAGGGTTGTTGTTCACTGTTCTATACAATTCCTGAGATTGCTATCGCTAACCAGGTGGATTTTGTACCAATTTATTACTGGGGTGTAATGCAAGTGTGCATTATATGTGGGACAATTGTGCCATTTATATACTAGTATCTGTACAGAGCAATTTATTAGCCTTAGCTATTCTTTCCCCCATTCAGCTACTAGACATAAAATAATTTTTAAATGTGTATGTTTATTATATGTTGAATAAAGAATGTTTTTATTTTCACATATTCTCAAAACCGTGAAACACAATTCAGACTTTTCAGCAATAGTATGTTGAACTGGCCCTATATTTCCTATTAGTTATGGTTAGGGGTACTTAAGTGTGCTGTTGATAGTAGTTTTTTCTTTTTGGTTGCGCAGTATATTTATATTACTACTAAGCACCTTTGCTTATCTAGCATTACAGTACTCATATATACTATTTTTTGGTGGTGCTGAATTTCTCCCCTTGTTCTTTGGTCCACATTATACTTGTTGATATCACTGTACTTTGAAGCTTCCTCAAGCAGAAACGGGGTTATTTCTCTGCATGCTAATTCAGATAATGTGAAGTATATGCTTCCGTTGACCGACACTACACGTGTCTACCGGTATGCACTACAGCAGTCTTAGATTGTAATGCATACTCTTAAATGCATCCACTGGCGTAAGACACTAAAGTGAGAGTAGCTGTACTGGTCAAGCTGTGCATTTCCTAGAATGTGCCATATGGAGATTAGTTCTGTCAAAATTATTGTTTGCGTTACTTTACTTCATGGATAGAGCTAAAATAGGAATTCTCTCTGTGAGCAAATTTTGGTTCATATGGAATTAAACAGCACAGGGATAATGGGAGGATGCATCCCCCTTTGTTGGTTTCAGACATGGAAGTAGATATAAAACAAGGAACGAGCTTAGCTGAGCACAGTCAATTACTTATTCATTTCTTTGACCAAAGGTAAATGATAATTACTGAAATTGTCCTATGACTTATCATTATTGCTAGTGGACAGTTATTGATGTTGGCTGCAACATTAGTCATTTTTATGACATGCCAACCCATCTGTACCAGAAAGAGTTCCCTGGAACCAGTTAGTTACAAAGGTCTGTTGAATAATGGTGTTTTTGCACACTTAAAAAAAAACACATTTTAATAAACAATTATGTTTTATTTTTAGTTCTTACAACATTGTCCCTTATGGCTCTCTGTTTCACTGACATCCGTACAGTATTTCCAGTTAAATAAATTTATCACATTATTTTCAACAAAACTTTTTGTGAATATGAATGAAAAGGAAAGAACATTTGATGTTTGTGATTATAAGTGAGGAAAATGTATTTATTCAACAAAGAAGTCTAAGTCTATAAAAACTGCCAATGTGAAGCAAGAAGACCAAAGATTTTGACTACTCACAGGTGAAACAGTTTGTCAGTCATGATCGATCTTATGGGCTCCTCTCTGAAAGGTACTTTTTGCTTCTTACATTTCTATATTATAAAAATGTAATCTATTAATTTGGGTTGTAATGTATAATTTGGTATTCAGAAGTCTTAATTTATTTGCTAGAAAATATATATAAAATACACCTACCTTGATCATAGGTGAGAATTCCAATTGATCTTTATTCACTATATACATGTTTTTTTGAAAACATGAAAAGTAAGTTTCAACATACTTTTTTAATTAGTTTTTAAGATATATTTGTAAACTACATGTTATTAATACTGTGATACATGCACATCATGTGTATGTTAATTCCTGGGACAATTTTTGGTAAAAATATGTTCTAAAACAATTATTATTGAAGTAAAGACTCAAAATCAAGTTGGCTGTATAAAGTGAAGTTTCTTTTTTTCATCATGATCAAAGGCTTGTTAATTAATCTGTCAAACTTTCTTTATTCAAGCTGTAATGTTAATAATGCTAGTGGCATCGAGTATGCTTCTGGGAAGGAATGGAGTGACTTCCGAACAAATATGTTCGAATAGGGGTACCAACTGCCAAATGTCTACAGGAGCCCTCTTTGACCGAGCAGTAAAACTTTCCCATTATATTCATTCCCTCTCATCTGAAATGTTCAATGAGTTTGTAAGTATCTCAACAGTATTATCATTTGTAATATGAAAACCATTTTTCCCAAATCCTTCAAGTGTGCATTGCTTATTATATTTATGTAAATGGAGTTAAAATTTGTCTATGTATGTAAATATTTCCAAGGATGAACACTTTACACCAGGTCGTAGATTTGTAGCAAAGTCTATAATGAGTTGCCATACTTCCTCACTGAATACTCCCGACGACAAGGAGCAAGCCCAGCAAATCCAGGTAAGTGTATACAATTCTCAAAAGAATATACTTTGCTATATAATTAGCAGTGACACTGAGAGAATATACCATTAGCATTGCAAAATAATTATACATAATAAAGAGAAAATAAACCTTCAAATTAGATAAAGGTATCTACAAAAGTAATCTTTGTATGAAAAATACTTTATTAAATATTTTTATTGAATAAGGGAGAACAGCACTAGCAAATCACTGTTTTCTCTTTCTACTGTACAATGTATTCCTGCTTCCCATTTTCATTATTTTACTGCACTGTGATGAAAAGTTATACATTTTAACATAGAAATATAAAAGTGCAAGGAGGACATTTTTTCCAATCATATAGACTTAAGCTATTTATCTATGCAGTACAATAGGAATTGGTAAGGTTAGTTTTGATATTTTGCTTCATGATGGGGGTAAACTCTGAACACACAGTGGAATGCTCTAGTTACCATATCACAATGTAATATATATCTGTGAAACAACAGTGCTATAAAGGTTTTCAAAAATAGTGCATAACTTTCTTTATGCTAAAACATTTTAATTGAATATTGTGACTAGTGCTTGAAGTTTGAATGAAGAAATATTTATTTTCTAAAAGTGTAATAAGCAATAATTGAACACAAAACAAGAGAAAATGTATTTTCAGATAGAAAAAATATACAAATGTTCCTTTCATTGAAGATACGTAATCAGAATGGTGATCTACAAAGTTATATACAATGGATCATGTCCGTAAGAAAGGGAGCATCAAATCTTGCAGTTTGATATGCATGATATGCCATAGCAAGGCTGGTATAGAAAGAAGAACTGGATCAATTCTGGAGCAATCCACCTGCACCCTAGAACACAGATGCACATTCTATTGCTTTAAATTGGGGTTTTAACCTCCTCATTGCTAGAGAGGTATTCAATGCATTGCTTTTCAATGCAATGTCGACCTTTCTAACATTTAAGGATTTAGCCCCATTTAGCCCCATTTAAATCAATGGAAATGTTAAGAAGTGTTCTAGATTTGTTCCAGCTCCTCTTATTGTTTATGTATCAATGTAAATAAAAATATACTTTATAACTCATCTTAAGCATCTGTATCCCCTTTTTATGGTATTCGTTTATCTACTGTATTTTACATAATTTGAAGTAGCACATTCATATTAAGTGGAGGGTGTACAGAATACTTATTCTGCATATAAATTAATAATTTATTGTATATCATTCTAAAGCATGAAGACTTGCTGAACTTAGTCATGAGGGTACTGCGATCCTGGAACGATCCATTAATTCACATGGTTTCTGAAGTTCAAGATATTAGAGAAGCACCAGACACAATTCTCTGGAAAGCTGTAGAAATTGAAGAGCAAACCAAACGTCTTCTGGAAGGAATGGAAAGAATTATTGGAAGGGTAAAAGTAATAACCTTCACATTCACTTGTCTTAAAAGAGAACTAGCACTTCTTAACAACCCAACTTATCTAAGTGTGGCCAGGAAATCCTTATGGTCTTTATAATTTCTACCACTGTGGCTTTTTTCAAGACATAACATCTTCAGTCAGTACAAAATATTATGTCCATGAAGGAGGATATGACAGTTACTAACAGGACCAGAGGACTTCGAAGTCGGCTCACATGGTTATTGTAACCCTTTACAGACCAGAGGAGTATGCAACACATTGCTTTGCAATGTTTTACATACCAGTCTTACTCAGAGGGTTAAGTAGTCTTATGCACTCCATCTGCTTCAGTTTGAAAACACTGCCAGTAACAGTAATGTCTGCCTCCATAGACATAATGTCCAGGACTAATTGAAAAGGCAATGTTTTGAACAAAGCCACAAGGGCAAAACAGAGAGGGCTATTAGCATTTTCTCTAAATGGTAATGTAAGTGTTAGGTTATTATTAGGAGGTGTCAGTTCTCCTTTAATTCTGCATGATATGAACTTATGTAAGCAGGTTAAATGCAAACAACAATCTAGAAATCAATGCACCTCGATCTTGTCTTCCGTGGGTTAACTAACGCTATCAATTGAAACCAAGTTACAATCGAATATGACTTAAAATAAGAGACCAGAACACTGTGAAGGAGGAAAGGTGCTTCAAATGTAGTATATGTTAAATTGGTGGAACAAATAGACTAATAGGATAAAAGCTGAAATCAGTTTATTAAAATTAAATATTTAAACAAGAAAGATGCGTATAAAAAGGGTCAAAATACCCAGAATCAATGGCTACATAAATAGAGATGGATAAATGAAAAAGTCAGTATACTTCTCAAAAGTTCTAGATAAACAATTAGTACAATAAAAACCCATGTGGAATGTGATTATCTATATGGCATAAAGAAAGGAAGTCCAAATAAGAGCAATAATGTCTGGTACTAAAGTACCACACCAGAGGATGGGTGATAAACTAGATCACTGGGTGGTGATAAGTGATATGGTTCTCAAGTTGTAATTTGATACTATAGATGGACCATTCAGTACCCTTATATTATATCTATCTACTTACGTGAGTACAGCATAATACATAACCCCCAAGCCATAACATTACAATGCGTCACATGCAGTGCCCCCTCTAGATAGTGCTCTTACTTGTTTTCCAAAAATGTAGATAATCTTGTCAAGGGAGATGTTTCCCAAAATGCACTGACTGCAAAGCACCGGTTGGCAGGCTCACAACATCATCAAACCATGTTGGATACCAAGAACAAAAAGAAGCAGAAAGATGCTAGAACCAGCTTCCAGATTTCATACAGGCACTGGAAAGTGGACCTGAGGAAGCAGTTCTGAAATAAGGTGGCTCAATTTACCAGATTACAACTTGAGCTCCTAGTCACTTACTGATTTACCACCCAATGATCTGATTTTTTTTTACTCCTCTAGGGTACACTTTAATACTAACAATTATTGCTCTTACTCGGACTTCCTTTCTATATAACATATGGATAACCACGTTTTTCTGGTTGTTTATTGTCTAATTGTTTTATCTGGGATGTTTGAGAAGCATACTTACTGTTTCATTTATCTATATCTATATCCATTGATCCTGGATATTTTTGACCATTTCAATGTGTATCTTTTTAAAATATTTAGGGGGTTATGCACTAAGGCATGATAAAGAGGTGATAAAGAGGAGATAACTTCTCCAGTGATATTACTTCTCCAGTTCCTATGTTATTCTATAGTGCCAGAGTTGGAGAGATCTTAGTGCATTGGCTCCATGGAATAACATAAGAACTGGAGACGTGATATCACTGGAGCAGTTATCTCTGCTTTATCACCTCTTATCACACTTTAGTGTATCTCCCTCCTTATATTAATATATCAGTTTCTGCTTTTATCCTATATTTTCATCTATCTGTTTTCCATGTACTAAACTTAGAGCACCTTTCCACTTTTGTGTTGTTTTGTTTTCTTGTTTTTGAGGCATGTTCAGTGGTGCCTTAAATTTAATATTAGTTAACCCTTGGAAAACCAAATGGGTATTGACTTGGTATTATCTCATTGCCATCATCTATATTTATCTCTTTTCACCCATCCATCCAGCATACCCATCAATCATTCATTAGCCACACCATACTTGAACTGTTAACCCTTTGAGTGCCAGAGAGGTAAACAAAGCATTGCTCTGCATCCTCTGGCACTCAAGGGGTCAATGGACTATAACTAAGTGGACTATCCTCGCACTGATTTTCAGAGACAACCCACCCTACAAATTTTCAAAGCATTTATTTGTTTTCACTACTTAAATAAAACTCATATTGTTAGTTTTGTTGTTTAATTCTGTCACATCTAATGGACAGTGAACTATTATATTTCTTTACTGGAATTTAGTTAGCCTATTACTCATGCCATATTATTGTATCATTCGTATTCCTGGGACCATGGACAGGGTTGTTTCCTTATGAGCATTTACTTAGATGGAAGGTCCATCCTGGAAGCCTGGGTTTGCTATTTCAAAGTGGGATTAGTTAGACCTTTTATGCTTGTCATTTCATATATACACTAATTTTACAAGTCTGTCTGATTTGTATCCATTGTTATTGCCTCATGTTAACCATCATTGTCATTACTATTATCTCTAGTGTGCATTCAGTATTTGCGCTCACATAATCGTTCTTCTGGTTGTCTTACTCTCTCAGTATTAGGCCAGCCTTTCTTTGTTTTAATAATTAAATATTGCTACTTAAATGCTCTATAAAGATTAGTGAACTGATTTACAAGTTTTAAGTGTGAGATGTGCCAAGCCAACTTAAATGCCCTATAAAGATTAGAGTACTGCTTGCCAGTTCTGAGTGTGATTTAGGTCTGGTAACTGATACATGAACCTTATGGCAGCCAGTTCATCTCAACTAGTTCATAAGAAGAAGCTGAAATAGTAAGATGAACTGAAAAAAGCTTGTGAAAATACATAGACCAATAGATTTAAGCAGGTCTGTTAACCCCTTGAATGCTAGGGAGGTCTGCAATACACTGTGTCTTAATGCAGGGCTCAAAATTTCGCCAAATTTAGCCCTGGCGAGTAGAAATTCAGCCCTGGTGGGTATGTTATGGCTTGCAGTGGCAAGTAACTTTTCAGATCTGGCTAGTAGCAAAGGACTTTTTAAGCCATGTCTTAATGTATTTGAGATGTTTAGTGTTCAAGGGGTTGAATGTACCATTCAGATCAATGGCAATTTTAGGAATTGTTATTTGTTCCATATGGTTTAGTTGATTTGCCCCAGAACTGCTCAACTTCTTCTTAGTGGTCCTTAAAGGGTTAGTAAACTGTTTTGACTTTGCATATTGTGCAACTAATTTAAAACGATATATATATATATATATATATATATATATATATATATATATGTATGTTTGTGTCGGGAAGAGAACAGCACTCACTGGACTTGAAAGTAGTGCAATATTCCTTATATTCCTTCAGTTTAATGTTTATTGGCACCCTGGCATTTGCTTCGGTGCGGCCACTACGGCCTTCTGTATATATATATATATATATATATATATATATATATATAAATCACTCGAGGTCGGCACTCACACAATCCAATTCAATAAGCCTGGGTGCATTAGCAAACATAATATATACTCGTATAGGGCAAGCACTCACAGGACTTAAAATGTTAAAAAAGTTTATTCAATTGAATATATATATATATACACCAGTAATGTGTCGGTAAGTTCTTCTTGTAAGCAACACACCTCAGGGATGTCTTTGATTGAACATGGGTCAATGAGCTACTGCAGATCCCATTATATAACTACAAAGTGCTGAGCACAAATTCACAGCCATCATATATTTCTTTTGCTTCAATAATACATAATACAAAACGTGTTCCTATGTGTAATAATGTACTACATTTGAAAATACATTCTGTTTTTACTTTTATTTTGCTAGATTCATCCTGCTGACCTAGAAAATGAAGTGTACGCACTATGGTCAGGCCCATCAGATGAACAACCAGCAGATGAGAATTCCCGCCTTTTTGCCTTTTACCACCTGCTTCACTGTCTTCGTCGGGATTCCCATAAGATTGACAACTATTTAAAGCTTTTAAAGTGTCGCCTTATTCATGACAATAAGTGTTAAACTTTTGTTCTTCCTTTCACTGGGGTAAATCAATTTATAAAAAAAATGGTATTTCCTTCTGTTGTTGTAGTGATAAAACAAATATATTAACATATATCAGATATATAATATGCAAACATTGACTCTTTGAGGACAAGAAGGATGTCCAACACTTTTCTTTACAATGTGTAGTGCACCCTCTGGTCTTCAAGTGGTTAAAGTAATTTTAATAGCCTTGCAGTTTTTTAAATGATAATGTATGTGAAACTCTGTAGCAGGTGTCACTAATAAATAATTGCAAACTCATCTGTTTATGAAACATTCAATGTAGATAATCATAGAAGAGTATACTTTTGTAAACGCATACAGATTCAACTTATGTTAACCCTTTGAGTACCAGAGGGGGGTCCAGTGCATAGTAGCCAAAGATCACAAGGAGATGGTGGGGCAATTATAAGCAGAGGAAAAGAAAATATGAGGAAGACAATAGTTAAATGAACTAAGGGAAAATAAGGGGAAATGGGAGAAAATTTGACATGAATGGAAGAGAAGGAGCTAATATGAGAGTGGAGGAGATATTTCATTAGGTTACTGATGGTAAGCTAGTGTATCCTGAACAAATCAAAGTCAACTGCTAAATGAAATGAAATGGAGATGCACCATAAGATAGTGGTGACAAGCATGCTATCAAGCCAGATCAAGCTGGGCTACACTGTTCAAAAAGGAGGAAGGGCCAATAAACACAACACTATTATGAGTTGCTCCTCTTGTTCCTTAGTAAACAATGGTCTTCCAATCAGATTAGAGTGATCTTCAGAAGCCTATAATAATAAAACCAAACACTTCAGGCACTCTGTAAATGCGTGTGTCTGGGAAAAGAGTAAATGTCAGCCGTCCTCTCCTTCTCTATCATTGACAGTCTCCATCTTTTATATTTTCTATTTATTTTACAATCTGCCCGAGGGGTGTACAGTGCATGTACAGTCCCTAAAGGAAAACTGAACATTTGGCTGATAGGGTGCTGGACTAAACTTGGAAGTTTGCTTTTCATGAAATCAAAATAAGAAGAAAAAAGAAACTCTGCAAAAACTGAGCACACCATTTCTAATTCACCTATATCTGCCTCCAAATCTGGAATGGAGGGGAGGTTAAATGTGAACAATAATTAAAACTTAAACTTGTATTGAATATACCTATAAAATTAACCCTAAGAAAAAACACAGTTAAATACAAGAAAAAATTCTACATATTAAGTGGGAAATGAGGTTTTTGAATTCTTATATTTATCAGATAATTTTATCTAATTTGAACACCGAAATTTGGTGTGTTCCTCACTGTATTAAATGAAATAACGTTGTACCTATGCTCTGTTGTCATAGCTTACCTTGCTTTCCGCACGGCCGCTTAAGCGACGCTCGGCATCATTCCACGCGTCATCTAAAGGTGCGAGGCTTCAGAGTGAAGCAGGCCTCTGTTTTATGCCATGCTTCCTGTAGTCTCCTCCTACCTACTTCCTTCCTCTGAGCCTGCTCCTCCTACCTACTTCCTGAGGAGGGGTTTAAAGGGCAGTCTGAGTCCTGACTCAGTTTCCCTTGTGTTGTTGTTCATAGCAGTTCTATTACCTTGGGCTCTGTGTATGACCTGGCTTGTCTTCCATCCAACCTGGTGCTGACATGTGGCTCTGTCTGACTGTTCTTTTGTCTATCCCTATAGTGGACACCCAACCTGGTGTAGACCTGTGGCTCTGGCTGACTACCTGAACTGTGTATGATCTGGCTTGTCTGAATATCCTCTCTGGTGCTGACTTGTGGCTCTGTCTGACTATTCTTACGTTTGTCTCTTGTACCTAGCAGACATCCAATCTAGTACGGACCTGGGGATCTGTCAGACTAGCTCTGATACTGACTGCAGGCGTGAGTCAGGTATCCATTTCCCTATACTGACTGCAGGCGTGAGTCAGAAATCTCTCCATACTGACGGCAGGAGTGAGGCAGTATTCTCGCTACTTTGGATCAAGATCCTGTGTTCCTGCAGAGACTACCAGTGGCTGAGGCCTAGTCTCCAGCAGTGTGGTCAAGCTTGGCAGCATACTATTCCTGATAGCAGAGCTTGCTGGCTTGTAACCTTCTGCTTGTTCCTGTTGTATTACTTGTGTACTACCTTTCTTATATTATAATAAATTGCATTTAACTATACCGTACTGACTCCTGAACATCTTTGGGGAACTGTGACAGTACGCAAGGGCCATGAGTTCACATGGTGATAGTAATGCAGTTTGTCCTGGAAAGGATGTAGTCACTGAGTCAACAACTTGATCAGTTGTCTCTGGCCATGCACACGGTTTCACAGCACACTGCTAACCTCGAACAAATTTGTACCCAACTGGTGGCCCCCCCGAGACCTCCCGGGCACCAGTGGTTCCAAACTCTCCTGACACAGGCATGGTCAAGAGGTTGATGGGTTCCGCTCAGCTCCCACAGCGGTATTTTGGGGATCCATATGGTTGCCGTGGCTTCCTTGACCAGCTGGGCATATATTTCAAGTTGGTACCATATGCCTTTCCCAATGAGCGCAGTAAAGTTGGTTTCCTTATATCTCTCCTCACGGGCAGGGCGCCGGCATGGGCCAATCCACTATGGGAGACGAATAAACCTATTGTTCATAATTTCAAGGAAATTGTGAAATCATTTAAGCAAGTATTTCATAGGCCAGGGCACGTGGTCTTGGCCTCCAAGCACCTTATGACCCTTTGCCAGGGTACTTGCACGGTGGTCAACTATGCGATAGAGTTTCGTACTCAGGCAGCTGAAGTCGACTGGAATAACGAGGCCCTGATGGCCGTTGTTTTTCAAGGGCTCTGTAACACAATGAAAGATGAGATCGCGGCTTGCGATCTACCTAGCGATTTGGACAGCCTGATTGAATTTTGTATTCTGGTGGATACCAGAATCAGATAACGGCCCTCTTTTAAGGAGTACCTGCGGAGGTCCTCAAGCAGAGTGCCTGCTTATTATTCTGGCCCACTCTATCCTGCCTCGCCTCCCATGCCTCCGGGGCTTGTTTCAGACAATACCGAACCTATGCAGGTGGATGCCATAGTCAGGGGGAGACCCTCGGTCGCTGAGAGCCTGTGGAGACCTCTAGGGGAGACATCGCCTCATGTTTCGGAGCCACCCTAGTCTCCCTCTCCTCCCATGCCTCCTGATCTTGACTCAGAGGGTGGTGAACCTAGGCTGGTGTGTGTCACCTGGCTTTCAAAGGAGGAGAGAGCCTTTAGGAGCAGGGAAGGACTTTGTCTTTACTGTGGTAAGGCTGGACATCTGTTGCAGTCCTAAGAAAATAAATTTGATGCGCTCCTACTGGGTAAAAGACTAAACATATATGAAAACAGTCAGTAAATGGACCCAACCAATATGTCCACAGATGTGTGTAGATATGCAGCTTCTTCCAAAGGTGTCCTGGACAACCCCCACGCAAACACTAATGCACAAAAGAGAGAAGAAAAGAGCGCAACATCTAAGAGCACCTCCGTGTATATATGTAGACACAGCGCTAGGTTATATCATACTTACAAGACCATATCTTGTAAGTTGCAGAAAGCCCAAGTTTCAATCGTTCATTAGTTACAGGGGACTCCAAAGGTCTTCAAACAAAATCAACCGCAGAGATGTCTGTGGACCTCCACCCAGAAACACAAAGAGAAGAGAATCCTCTAAGGGTAATACTGTAAGATGTATATATTTTATGAAAGGCCCCCAAAAAGGTCCTACTCACCAAATGTAAAGGAAAGTTGAGCCAATAAAACAGTTGCCAAATGTGCATTAGACGGATCGAGATATAGTACTTTATTTTCCAATGCGTTTCGTACGTCACAGCGTACTTCGTCAGGGAAATTAATACAAATGTATTCATTTCCCTGACGAAGTACGCTTTGGATTTGGAGATCCAATCTTTCCATAGGTTGTCGAAAGCGGGAAGGGAATTAGTTACACGTGTATGACATCTTTCCATTGAAATCATTGTGTCTACTCTTTTCAACCAAGTATGAACATCGAGAGAAGTGTTTTGTTTCCAAAGAGACGGTATAAGTGATTTTACCACATTTAGCAAAGGTATTAATGATTTTTTTGCGGTGGGTTACCTCGGGCTCCGGGATATCTTGAGAAATAGAGAACAAAAAGAATAGTGGGTTGAGCGACAAATTAAGACCAAAAGTGGAGTTCAATTGCAAACGGACACCCTCCCAAAAAGGGACAATCAAGGGACCAAGAAATAGGGTTTGGTGAAGCGGGAGACAGGTCTTAAGAAGTCATACGAAAGCAAAAGAGGACACATGGACTCAGATGGAGAGGCAACTGTGGACTCAAAATCTCTAAGGTCCCTCCCAACCACATCCAAGCTGAAGAACAGAGAGAACCAATTATGAGCTTGTATATATGTCCACCAGGACAGCTCAAGAGGTTCCAATGCCGTCTGAAGACATTCTTTGGAAAAAGACGTGGAGAAAGCCCGTAATGCTCCTAATGTGTCCATGTGAGGGGTCTTCCAATCCGCAAACATCGAAGATGAAAGTCCCCTTGGGGAATCCAGACTACCTACCAGGGATTTTAGAGGTGATGGGAATGGGGACAGGAGAAGCTCCTAGTTAAGGTTGTGCCAAATGCGAAGGAGAAGGCCTAGCACAGGGTGATCCCAGTAACGCTTTGGCAGTGTCTTGGGGTCTACCCATAGGCGTTGTAACATGTCTATTCGCATATCCTCATCAAAAAGGGAAGACGTCCATTGGCAGTTGCCAGTCTTGGCTAAATCTAAGAATTTAGCGATGGCAGATGCCTGGTAGTAGCTTTGAAAATCCGGTAGGCCAAGACCGCCATAGTGTGGAGGTCTTGTGAGCAAAGATAACCGCGGTCTAGGCCTCTTGCCAGCCCAAATGAAAGAAGTAACATCCGATTGAAGTTTCCTCAACAAAGAGGAGGGAAAGTGGATTGGAAGAGAATGTAATATATAGAGGACTTTGGGCAAGACTAACATCTTAACTACTTTGACCCTCCCAAACCAAGATAGTGTCAGGGGCTGCCATCATCTAAAATCATTCCGTAAAGACTGTAAGATAGAGGTTAAGTTCGTGGCAGGTAAGGCAGAGACATCAGGCGAAATTCTAACCCCTAAGTAAGTGATAAAAGAATCAGCCCATTTGAAGGGAAATTTTCCATGAAGTCTCCCACCCTGACTACCATCCAGGGTAATGTTTAGGATCACCAATTTAGATAAATTAATTTGGGCCCCAGATACCGTAGAATACAGATCGAGTAAATGAAGGATAGACCTAAAGAATCCTCAGGGTCAGTGACAAACATAATTACATCATCAGCAAATGCTAATACCTTGTGTATATGGTTCCCCACCCGTATACCATGGATAGACGGCTCAGCTCGAATTAAGGATAACAGTGGTTCTAATGTCAGGTTAAAGAGGTTAGGTGAGAGCGGACACCCCTGCCTCGTTCCATTGCCAGTTTGGAAGAGATCTGAATAGATACCGTTGACTTGGATTCTCGCAGATGGAGAGTTGTACAAACTCATTATACATCGGACCATGAAGTGTCCAAAACCTGCATTCTCCAGAACTGCTCTGAGATATTGCCAATTAACCCTATTGAATGCTTTTTCTGCATCTGTACTAAGGAGAAGTGAGGGAATGCCACTTTTGCGCGCTTGGTGAATCAAAGAAAGAACAGTGGAGGTATTAGAATAGGCCTGACGGCCCGGTACGAAACCACACTGGTCGTGATGTAGGAGACGGACAAGATGTGGGTGGATACTGTTGGCTAGGACCTTCGTGAATATTTTGACATCAAGGTTCAACAGGGAGATAGGGCGGTAACTACTGCAGAGAGTTAAATCCTTGTTAGGTTTTGGTAGAACTACAATGTGGTCCTCCAAAGCCTGAGGGGGGAAAAGAACGCCGTCTCTAATCGCATTAAATGCCAAAGTCATATGAGAGTCGAGACTAGAAGAAAAAGTTTTGTCTTAAGGGGTAGAGAATCCGTCCGGTCCAGGACTTTTACCCAAAGTCAGGTATGATATAACCTCTAATATATCTTTCTCCATGATGGGTTCATCCAGAGCGCCACTGACGTCCTTGGATAGGGAATTAACATTAGCTTTGCGCAAAAAGGATAGTGTATCCGCAAGGGAAGGAGAAGATCAAAGATTATAGAGGGCTCGGTAAAATTTCCAAAATTCAGCAGCTATTTGTGGATAGGCAGAAAGTGAAGGGCCGTCTGTGCTTCGGATTTGAGTGACGTGGGTCATCCTTCTACGAATCCTAACAAACCTAGCCAGGCTTTTACCACATTTATCATTATGGAGGTACCGTTGATATTTCTGCCACATGTACGATTTGAGAAAAGAAGCCCAAAGTCTATCATTGAGCGACATTTTCGCTCGGTTAAGATCAGCAAGATCATCCACCGAAAGGGATGATTTGTGTTTCGAGTCGAGCTCTCTGATGTAATCAACCAGTCTATGGAGCGATTTTTCCTGTTCCCTTCTCCTCCTAGCTCCCATTTTGATAAGTAGACCTCTGACGAAACATTTGTGAGCCTTCCATGTCATGGGTGCAGACACCTCCGGCGTCGAATTATGTGAAAAGTTGTCATTAATAGCGTCAGAAAGCACCTTACAGGACGTTGTATCCGATATGAGCGTTTCATTTAGGCGCCAAACTCTAGATGTCTGTGGGATTTCAGGGAAGGACAATTACATCAAAATCACTGAGTGGTCCGTCCAGGAGACAGGATCTATAGAGGCAGACATCATGAATTGTAATAGGAATTGAGGGACAAAGAGATAGTCTATACGACTATTTGAGGAGTGCGGAGCGGAGAAAAAGGTAAAGTCTTTGGCTAAGGTGTTGATAGATCTCCAAGTATCAAACATGTGGAGATTGGCCAATTTCTTCTTCAGGTGACAGAGATGGTAAATCTTGAAGGTCGAACGCCCTGTGGAGGAGTCTAGTGAAGGGTCCATGGCAATATTGAAGTCTCCCCCCAAAATGATGTTACCATCCCCCCAAGATTCAAGTTTGTCCAAGATGCTCGTAAGGAATACAATTTGAGAGCAGTTAGGGGCATAAATGTTGGCCAGTGTATAGGGTTTGTTGTGGAGCATACCTTTCAAGAATATGTACCTGCTGTCAGGATCACTAATTGAGTCCAGTAGCTGCCACGGAACAGATGAGCGAATCAAAATGCCTACCCATCTCTTTTTTCAGGTGCTGATGAAAAGTAGGTATTAGTAAAATGTCTGTGGGAAAGAGACGGAGGGGATGAGGATTTGAAGTGCATATCTTGTGTATATATATATATAATGTCCGATTTTGTTTTAGTACAATAGTTCAGTAAATGAGACCACTTTACCAGTGTATTCAGGCCTTTGATGCTGAGCGACATGAATTTCAATGAGCATTTCATCTTGGTTTAGCCAATTCCCTGTGGCAACCTCCTCACCCCCCCAGGAGCCCGATACGAAATGGTGGAGGGAGAAAATGAAGAAGGGAGAAAAGAAAAGTGAGAAGAGGAAGAGAAGAAAGTAGAAAAAAAGACGAGCCGTGTTGGCTACCAAGAGGTGAATACAGGTCTGAAGGAAGTGTGAAAGAAAAAAGATTAAGGTGTCGAATGTGTAAGTTTGACCTAGGTGACTGTACATCAGTAGGGAGTGTCTTACATCAAAAGATTGAGCAGAAGTCATCATTAAAGTAGAGGTCCGCCGGGTGAACTCACGAGTATATATAGAAAAAAAAAGAAGAAAGAACCCGGTGCCAGAAGAGTGACCCAGTGTGACAGGGCAATGCAGCTGGAATAGTGAGTGGAAGTATGAAAAATATAGGGAAAGAAAATTAGAGGAAACAAGTGTTCATGTGAGGAGTGAGCAATATAAGTCTTGGAGCAGAAAGGACCAAGTGGGATCCTTTTCATTTGAAGAGGAAAAGAAGGGAGTATGGAAGGAACCAAAGACAAAATAACGTGTCGTTTAAGTGGAGCAACTCTGCAGCGTGTAATCCAAATCCAATATTTGTGGGAAAAATTTCCAAATGTGTGATGGGGGTGGGAAAAAAAAAAAGAAAGGGACCCAGACAACAGGAGGTAGTATGCAATGCAGTGGAAGGGGGCAGGAAAGTGCTTATGCAACACGCACTGTGATTATCTGGTACGAAAGGCACAAGTCAAATACTAATACCAAGCCATCAAGGGCACATTAATAAGACATGTAGTAAATGATAACCCCTGAAATTAACAGTGAGATACGTAAAAAAGAAAAACAGTACATTTAGTAAACCAAAACCCCTAGGGTGGCGGAGGAGCCGGGAGAGTAAAGAAACATTTGCAAACTATAGCCCCAGAAATAATCAATGGTACACAAAGGCCTGCGGGATGTTATTGTGTAACTCTTTGCACACCCCTCCGGGTACAGCAACAGGGGGTAGAAAAGGCCAACACATTGAAGGCTAGTAAATCAGCTAACAACTAGTGGTGTCCAAGGAAGGGCAATCTGTTTACAGGGGAGGTTAAAGGGCTATGCCCAGCAGTGGATGTATACTACCCAAGGGGCTATCCAGGTGATAGGGGCGAGTGGCAAGGACGTGAGAGATTACATGGACAACTTGAACTATATCCGATAAGAGATATGGAAATTGCAATCATCATATACATATACATACAAGTACATATACACATCTGTATATATATATATATATATATATATATATATATATATAAGCATACAAGCCTATCCATCTGCACCAGTGTGCTGCCTACAACGGAAGAGAGGGGGATGTGGGCTAGAGGTGGTGTAGTATCAAAAAGGGGCATTAGTAGCTATGGGGGCACATGGATGAGTTGAGAGAATGTAGAAGCGCCGAGCTATGGCGAACACAGAGGATAGCTTGGAAACAATATGTCCAAGATATAGAATAAGAGGAGTGCCTGCAGGGGCGGTGCAGATGTATAGGCTAAGAACTTCTCTCCCCATTCATCCATATAGTCCGTCCCTAACCATTCCCCGTTTCCTTAGCACATGACTTTCTCTCACTCTTTTTCTCTTCTTATCTTTTCTCTATGCCCAATTATCCCTGATTTAATTGATATTATGTATTTACTAATAATTGTCCAATCCCCTTTTTTCATCTTTTTCCTTTTCCCACCGCTCTTCCCTGTCTGTCCGTTATCCCCTTTTCCTTTTATGATCTTTTTCCGTCCTCCCCCCCCAGGTACTTTTTCTCTTAAATGCCCCCCACTCCCAAATCCCTCGACCGCAAGCCATGTGAATTCCATGGCAGTTATATCCTAAGTCTGTATATTGAGTGAGGTGAACGAGCAACCCACACAATATCCAGAAGAAACAGTCTCCCACTTCATAAACCCCATCACAATCAGGAAAAATAAAACTGAGATCTATACAGTATATCAACAGACAGGCTAAAGTAGCCAGCAATGAAAAACGTGTTATAACAAGACAAACAACCAGAGCTAATCTGGGGACAGAGAGTCAACAGTTCTAAAATGTCTATAGACATTGTATATTAGGAAGGTAGAACGAGGTAATTGAAGGCCACAGCAGTGGCAATACTTGCATGAAGTAACGGCACAGGCAAGTGGAAAAGTCCATCCATTAGGTTGAGTAAGAGTCAGAAGAGGCCTGCCGGCAGTAGAGTATACTCGAGACATCATGTTGGCTATACTGATCAGGTCCACGAAGCTTCCGCCGCATCGTGTCGTAAGGGCAAAACTGTTGGATCAAGTTTGCGTTGTTTGTGGCTCTTGACAGGGTAGGTTCCTGGCGACCATTCCATTCGCTTTTGCGATTTATTGGAAGTGGAGGGTTGTTGGTAGGATGGATGAGGTGGAGGAGAAATGCCGAGAGAGGTTCAGAATGAAACGGTGTTGCTGGGGGATGATAGTACAGCTGTTTAACCATTCCATGAGGCTGTAAGGGAAAAAGGGAATCCCCATTTGTATCTGATTTGTAGGCTTCTCAAGTGTTCCGTCAAGGGACAAATTTCTTTCCTGAGTTGAAGCGTGTAAGGGGCGATATCATTAAATAGCTGGATTTCAGCCCCAGCGCAGTGAAGAGAAGCTGATTCCCTGCTTTTCCTCATAACTTGTTCTTTGATTTCGGATCTGTTAAAGCAAAGGATAACATCCCGTGGAGTGTTGTTATCCAAGGGCTTCAGTGCCCTATGGATCCTTTCAATTAATATGGAGCTGGGATCCATATCCCCCAGGAGGTTTGCAAAGAAGGTAGTCATCACCACTCTAAGATCTGAGGGTTGTACAGATTCGGGCAAGTTTCTCACCCTTACATTGCATCACCTACCACGATTGTCGAGGTCAGTGATTTTCATCAGCACATGATGCATCTGATCTCTCTGATGTAAAATTGCCTGATCTAGATTGTGGACAGCGTCATTTGTTTTCAATTGTTCCTCTTTCAGTGCTGTGACTCTACCGAGTAGGTGCGCTAAGTCCGTCCGGACTGCCGCCATTTCCGAGAGGAATGTGGATTTGAGGTCTTCCATGAAACCATTAAAGTCATCCTGTAAGGAATTCGAGAAACCGGTTAAATCAGCTCTGGTCAATGGAGTTTCCCCATCAGACATGGTCAGTCGGGTGTCAGTTTGCCCTGACTCCAACTGCTGGGGCGGAGGAGGTAGAGTGTAGCAATGGCGCCTGGTCGGGAGACACTGAAGGGGCTTTAGCACTGAAGTAATGCTTGAGAGTGCCCTGAGGGTTGAAGGTACTTTTTTTCCTATTCCGCATTCACTGAAAGGAATGAGCTCTGTCTGGGTGATAATAAAATGTGGTTTAGGCGGGTCACACCATAAGAAAACTCGTGAGCGAGCCCGGAGCACAGAAATTATGCTGCCGTCGCCATGAAGGTCAGGCCACGCCCTTCACTGCAATCAGTTTTTGAACTATCACTTTACTCCCACTTCCCTGCACTGCTCCACCTTTCTCCCTCCCCCTCCCCACTGTGAATTTGCTGGACATTACGTAACTACTACGTGTTTTCACTCTCCACAGTACACAACTGAAGAAGTGTGATTTATTGCCTTAGCCCTCAACAAAATTCTCAATGTCGTCCGTTGTCTATCAAGTCTGTCTCAGTCACAGAGATCGCATCACCCTCCCAGTCAGCTGTCTGTCACATTATTTATTATTGATTTTTACATTTTTTTATTTTAATTTTTATTATTATTTTTTTTAAGTTGTCCACCCTATCTCCTCACAGTCCAAAAAAATATGTAAATTAGAAACAAAATCTAAAGCTTCTTTCCCCAGCTTTCTCCAGCATAGAGACAATAAAAGCAAAATCAGGAAACAATTTGGACCCCAGCTACCTGTGTCTTTCCAGTCAGTCACATCAAATTTTAGGGTATTTGGGGTCAACCTCCTTCTTCTCCTACAAAGTGCCCTCAGACTTCCCTAATAAAGAGAAAAAATGTCCTACCTAAAACACTCCCTGAACTAAGCTTCAATTCCTGTTTAGTTCACTGTCTTCTCTAGCTAAAAAACATACTGCTTTCTCCTCTCACAGAATGGCATGCTGTGAGAGCTTGAAATTATTTGCCAAGAGGGAAGTGCCATGTTTTGCCGATTTTGTTTTGAGGCAAAAGTTTTTGCCTATCCCCAGTTGTTGATTAGTAGTAGACACAGGCAGAGGTAATTAAGAGACACAGAGAGAGAAAAATAAAGTTTGAGTGTTGGTGCAACCTGCTTGCTGGAAAATTAATGAGATGAGTTGGAGGGATCCTGCTGATGTGGAGAAATTCACAACCAGAAGTAATAATTGGAGGCCACTCAGCCCAGCACATGGTGATGCTATGCGTCAATATCTCCAGGGACCTGGGGTAATATTTCAAAAAGGAGATGTGGGGCATGCAGTAGCAGCACAGTATAGTTGTCTGTGCCTGAGCCTGCTGCTGCTGTGTCTATGGTGATAATGAAGAGAATGAAACCAAGAGCCCCTATCTCCTACTTGCCTTGACCAAGAGAAAAGAAAAAGACTGGTGGTGAAGGAGAAGACAGTATGAAAGCTCCCTTGGTTCAAACCAATTAGGAATAGGAAAGAGCCCAAACAATCAATGTCATCACATGATCATTAGGCTAGTGTCCCTGCAACCATGGGCATTAATAGTGGAGATAGTGAGGGTGATATGGCAAAGTTTGTAGTGGGTATAGTTGCTAGTATTCCTTCTAGTACTAGTGCTTAGTATTGATGGGTGAAAAGTTAGGTTTTCTCCTCTCTGGAAATTTTGCATCTGAATTGCAAATTTCTACTTTTCCAGTGGAAAATGTCTGCCCTGTTGATTGTTGGAGGCAGGTATTTCTTACAACACAGAATTTTCTGCCTTCTTATACTATTAATTGTTTGAGATGGGGATTTCCCTAAACATAGAAACATAGAAATATCCATTAATGTCATGATACCCTATACTATAAAAGCCAGACATTTCCGACATTTCCGCATGAGTTTTATTAGTGGAGAGTTGTATCGTATTGCAGTAGAGAAGAAAATGTGGAAATTTCTCCTCTGTAATGGCACTAGAGAGCTAAAATGTGATGCTCCTGAGTGGTGACTAGCCGGAGAACAGGCCATTGTGCTTTTGTTCGTGCTCAGAGCCTCTCACATTATTTTTGGCTTGTTTCTGCGAAACACTTAGGGTCTCTCCCTAAGTGTAAAGGGTAATCCAGACATGGACCCCTTGCTCTCAGTGCCTAGGGAAGCCAGCTACACCTCCCTGACGAGATCCAAATAAGGCCGAAACATACGTCTGGGGTTAGCTGGTTTTTCCGTGCAGAGGGGACTTTTCCATCATTTTGGTACTGGACCACCCTTATGGGTGGGATTAGTTTAATATGTATGTGGAAATTTTGCCTTTGTAATGGCACTAGAGAGCTAAAATGTGATGCTCCTGATCGGTGACTAGCCAAAGAACAGGCCATTGTGCTTTTGTTCATGCTCAGGGCCTCTCACATTATTTTTGGCTTGTAAGACCACTAGGCAACAACACTAGTAGGAATGCAGTCCATGGTGGGCAAGACTGCCACACAACCAAGTCTGCAGGAACATAGTCCTTGGCGGGCAAGAATGATAAGGACTAGACAGTTTCCAGCACTGAGGCTGCAAGGCAAAGGCCCTAGGAACTAGAAAGAGCAGGGCCACCACTGCTTCCTTGATCACTGCTAGACCCCTTCTACTTGAGGGCTAGTGCACCTATCCTGATCTATAAATGGAGGAACTGTCCTGACAGATGGGGCAGTCAATATAGTACCTATGGCCCAGATAAAGTAATCCTCTCTAGAAGCTACGAATGTTGACACTTATCCGACTTGGGGTGGATACCTGACTGGAAGGCCTACGCAACCCGGAGACAGGGAGGTAGAAGATAAGGCTGCAGACATATTGGACACTGACACCATAACCTGAGGCCAAGTACTGGCAGAGGTCGATATGAACAGGAAGGAAGCTGATGGCTAAATAGCCAAATGACACCTCAAAATCCTCCCGAAAGAGGACTCACTCAGAACAGAAGCACCTGCAGGGATAGCTGCTTCTGCTGCTGGCATAAAGGGTAGTCAGACTTTCCAGTCATACACAGGAAGGCAAAAAACAGTACCAAAGGGAAATAAGTTGCAAGTCAGGGTCAGGCAGAGCCTAAACCAAGGAGTCAAACCAAACCAAAACAAGGTACAGGCAAGGGCTGGGCATAAATCAGAGTTGACAATGCAAAGCCTTAATGCCTCTCAGCCCCATTTTGAGAGCAAGGTCCAATGAGAACACAGGGGCTGGGCTAAAGGGAGAATGGAGGGAGGCATGACACCTTGTGAGATTGTATTTCAAGGCTCTGTATGCATTAAGTGTTATTGCAATTAAATGCAACCTGCTGCTGGCTTTTATTGGCATGGGCAGCACTACTTGCAGAGGTGGTGATGACACTGGAGGAGACCTTCTGCATGATGTTCATTGATGGAAGACAAACCCAGTGAGCTGATACTGTCATATTGTCTCTAATCTGCCTAAATGGTCACATATGTGTGGTCAGGTGAATTTTTTCTGCTTCCCTTTGCCAATTACATCAAGCATATCTTTGAATAACTCTGGCACAGCTGTTCTAGACAAAAACTGTTGCTTGAAATCTGTCAGCGGGCTGCAACACATTACATTAATTCTTCGAAACCTTTGTTTTCAACAAATGAAAACGGCATCATGTCAGCCACCAATATTTTGGCAAATTTGCCACCCAATTGCAATTTGTGTAATTTTTGAGTCCTTTGAAGGCCCTCAGTAACTGAGAGATGGCAAACATTACTCTGTGTAGGAACTTTGTATATGTATATTATCGTGATAACTACTAGTCACTGGGGTACTCTTGGTAATGGCAGGTGAACAGGTATTGGTGTGGGTCATGTGGTGCTCTCAGTTCTGTTGCTGGAGGTGGTAAGGGTAACTTGATGCTGGTCACCAACAGAGATCACTAACTCATCATCATCATCAGTTATGACCGTAGGAGGAGTAATGGGTGATTGGGATAATACTACTGATGAAAAAGATGCCCTAGTCATCCCTGCTGATACATCTAAAACACTAGTACTACCAACACTGTGCTTGTCATGGCAATTTTTTGGTGTCCTCCTGCCAATGCAAACACCATCACTAACCTTTTGGAGTTTATCCCAATCAAAACAATGATTGTTCTTTATGTTTGACCTTAAACAGGATGTGCCTAGATGAAATCCAGCTTTACACCTGCTCACATATATCTGACAAATAGAACAGATGGCAATATGTTTGCTTTTGCACCCTGGGTGAAGTATCTATATACTCTAGAACTGTTCAGAATTAGGGAGTCCTAAACCTGAGGCTGAGTGATTATTAGAATTCTTGTCAGTATTGCCACCAAAAACATTAGTAGAGGGGCTAGATGTTTTTGTCATAAAAAAATCAGAAGCACTACTATCTGGTTAATCTATCAAATAACTTAAAAGCTGGCATTTTGCAGTTTTACAAAATAAATTAAGTTGAAAAAAAGACACAAGTCCATCAAGTCAACCTTCCCAAGACAAGCCTTCCTGATTTCTAAAAATGGGTATTACTCTGTTTACCAGAACCTGTTTTATCTCCTAATACACAGTATAACCTGTTATGTTCCCTACTGCTAGAAATGAATCTAACCTTCTCTTAAATGTATCTATTGCATTGGCCTTTACCACATGCTTTGGCAAGGGAGTCCACAGTGTAACATACCTTACTGTAAAAAAAACTTTCCTCTGCTGAATTCAAAACCTCTTTTCTTCTAACCTTAAGGAGTGGCCCCTAATTATTTGATCAGGCCTTGTAATGAAAAAAAGCTAGATCCTTGCACTAACCTGTCATACACTTATACAGTGTAACATGATTTCCTCTAAGTCATCGTTTCTCTAGAGTAAATAAACCAGAATTTGTAGACTTTCTTCAAACTTCATGTCCTCAGAACCCTTAATCAATTTTGTTGATCTTTACTACACTATCTCCAGATCTAGAACATTCTGCAAAGTTCTAGAACAAAACTGCACAGCGTATGCAAGGTGAGGTCTTACCAACAGCTTGTACAGGGGCAAAATTATGTTATCCTCTCTTGCTTCAATACCCCTTTTTATGCAAGACAGGACTATGTTTGCCTTAGCTACTGGTCACTGTTTCCAAGTTTGCTGTTTACAAGTATTCCCAAATCTTTGTCTGTCAATGAGTCTCCTAAAATGATCCCATTAAGTTCATGTAGAATTTAGTTTTTTTCTTCCCTAATGCATAACTTTACACTTTCCTAAACTGAATTTCATATTACATTTCTTTGGCCATACTGCCATTTTTTGTAAATCACTCTGTAGAGCTCTGAATTTATTACTGTACATGATTTTGTGTAGTGTCTACAAATAGTGCAATCTTGCTTTCTATACCTATTTCAGGGTCATTAATAAACATGCTAAAAGCAATACCCTGAGGTACTGTACTCTCAGCTTTAACTGTATTGGATACATTTCTATTTACAACAGCACACTATTCCCTAGCCTTCATCCATTTTCCCTATCCAGTTGCAAAGGGTATCCCCTAGCCCCAGTTTCCTTATTTTATACACCAGGACCCTGTGCAGCTCTGTATCTCATGCCTTTGCAAAATCTAGATATACTACATCTACTGCTTTGCCATTATCCAGGTTGCTACTTACGTCTATATAGAAGCTCAAAAGTTTTGTTTGGCAAGATCTATTCCTCATATAACCATGTTGATTCCTACTAACAATCTTATTTTCTGCAGTGTAATCCTGACTATAATCCCTTATTATACCTTTTAGCAGTTTTCCCCACTACCAATAACAAACTCATTATTCCCAAAGTTATGTTTTCGTTCTCTTATTAAATAAATGCACTACATTGACTTTACTCCAGTCTTGTGGGACTGAGTCTGATGTGGCAGAGTCTTTAAAGAGTAAAAAGAGTGATATTGCTACCACTGCACTGAGTTCTTGAAGAACCCCTGCATGTATACCATTAGGGTCATGTGCTTTGTGAGTCTTTATTTTATCCAGTCTTCCCTTGACCTCATCAATATCTGAGAATGGTGTGGTTTTACTTGTAACTTTTTGATGAAATTCTACCATTTTTTGTTCTCTTGAATATACCAGTGCAAAGAAAATTATCAGAACATTTAGCCTTTTCCTTATCCTTCCTAATGCTCACACATCTTGTTTTTGAAAGGTCCATTGTGCTCCTTCTTAAATTTTTTTTTGCTGTTCATGTATTTGAAAGCATTTATGGATTAGCATTGTTATCCTTGTAATTCTTGATTAATTTTCTGTTTTTACTAACCTAATTGACTTTTTGAAATCTTTGTTGCATTCCTTGTATTTCAAGAATTTTCTGTTACTTCAAATTAAACTCTTTGCGTGCCAGAGGGGTGCGCAACACATTGCTTTGTACTCAAAGGGTTAAATAGGTCAAACTACTTGTTTTTCCTTGCCATGTCCTTCCTTATATTTGCATTTAACCACACTGATTGCTATCTACTTCTTTTTCATTTTTTCCTTAAGGGTATTTAATGTTGAATATATTGCTGCAACCTAATTTTAATTTCTGACCATTTTTCCTCAGCAATTTTTTCCTTTCAATAGCCTATTCCAGTCTGTTTGTTGTATTGATGCTGTTAACATTTTGAATTTAGTCTTTTTATAATTAACAGTCTTGGTTTAAACTATTCAGTTTTGCTTCATCAAACTGATCTCAAATGAAGCCATGTTGTGATCACTGTTTCACGAATATTGTCTATGTTTTTCGTTATCAATAGGTCCAATACATTGTTATTTCTTGCCAGTACTTTCACCATCTGTAACAAGTAGCTATCCCTAAGCATGCTCAAAAACCTGCTTCCCTTAACACTCTGACAGGTCTTATTTCTAGGGGTCAGCAAAAAGTCATAGAAATTTCCTGCAGGCATTTTTGTAAAAAAACATATTTCCTGCTATTTTTCATGAAAATTCCTGCCCATAGAAAATACATGAAATGTTCTCCTTTTTGCCACAAAAACTTTGTCATTGTTTGACTATGTTTTCTATAAGATTTCCCGTCACAATATTACTTCTCCAGAGGGCTGAAGTGGAGAAATAAATAGTCACACAGAAATTGGGGATATTTGGGGTAATTCTTCTCTGATCTCTTCTCACAACCCAGACTCCCCTGACACAAAGATAACAGCAAATTCAAGGAGTAATTTGAATCTTAGCTGCCTGTTGTGTCTACTTGGTCACACACAATTTTGGGGTATTTGGGTAAAACATCCTTTGCTCCCCTCTCACACAGCTAGACTGCCCTAGGACAGAGAT
This sequence comes from Rhinophrynus dorsalis, assembly GCA_037306005.1. Lineage (NCBI taxonomy): Eukaryota > Metazoa > Chordata > Amphibia > Anura > Rhinophrynidae > Rhinophrynus > Rhinophrynus dorsalis. Next base: position 188,359,172 of record CM074723.1, read on the forward strand.
GACAACCAGATCAAGAAGAAACTTGGATCAAGGCTGCCTGTATCTTCCTAGTAATTCAAACCAAATATTGGGTCAACTTTTTTCTCCCTCCCTGTCCCCCCAGATGCCTCTAATACATAGAACAGATTTCCTGCCTACAAGACTTCCTAAACTAAGCTTTCAACTCCACTTTAGTAGCCCGTCTTCTCTAGCTCAAATGTTTGCTACTCTCTCTTTCTCTCACAAACACTGAATACATGCTGCTGGAACCTGACACACCTTTTATACTATGCCTGCAGGAAAAGAAGGGTAATGTGCCTTGTGGTGTGAAGAAATTCTACCCATTGATTTCAATGCAATGTTCTAGATGAAAAGCGAAAAAACTGCACTTTTTGAGAAAAATTTCCCACTTGGCAAAAAGTCCCATTGTTCTCCTGTTTCTCTTTTGAGGTGAAATATTTAATTCATCCCTATTTTTGTTATGCACATAGTACATGCCGAATTGATCAGTCAGATCAGTGCACCTCTAATGCATCCAGACTTGATGTGCCTGTTCTTAGTTTATGTCCCGAAGTATTTACTGCATAGAGAAGGGACAAATGGAAAAAAATTCATCAGTTATAAATAAAATTTCGTGTCTTCAAAATATACCTTTCAAATGGTAATTAAAAAAAAAGTGAATAGCCTAATTTCAATGAGATATGACATAGAGGAATTACACATATAACCCTACCTCCCAAAAAATAAAGAAAAAGAAAAACCGCCTGACTTTTATGGATTTACTATTAACTCTTTGAGTGCCAGAGGGGTACACAATGCATTACCAACCCCTCTGGCACTCAAAGATTTAAACAGATCTAAACTAACTGAGAAATGTATAAATAAGGAAATAAAGGCATTTAGATCATGCGGTTAAAAGTTCATTCTTCAAGCATACAACAATAAACATCAGTGGTTTTTCATTTGGGATACTGTTTGAAATGTCCTGCACAAATTGATTTGAAAAGCAGCAGAAACTGTAGTTTTGTAAAGCTTGGTTAACTATTAAAACAAATAGTTATAAGAAGGTTCATTTGAAAAAATCAGGACAGCTGCAGCTAAATATCGGCTACCTGCAGAGGGTTGCTAAGCAACTTAGGTCTACTACTGGCCCAAGGGTCTTTTACTTTACAATTAGATTTTTCAAAATGAAAAAAGATCCTTTTCAGACTATTGTAAAAGTGAATATATTTAAACAAATACCAACATTTTGTCATGTACTTTAAAATATATATCATTTACTTAAGCATAACTTTTTTCAATGCAACTGACAAAATCTAACTGTAATGCAAGGTTTAACATGTGACATTTTGACTCAAAGGGAGGAATTATTTGCAATTTGTTTTGAACAGAAGCTTAGTTCATGTCAGAAGTGAACCTCCAGACAATCATTAGTTTAAATTGCCTGCTATGTGTTTAAAAATTTCAGTCAATTTACAGCTGATCTGAATTGCAAATATGATGGTAATAAGCCATTAGGGAACAGCAGATCTCCTTTTCATACTTACATCCCTCTGTTGTAAAGATATTTTATGATAAAAAAAAAATGTTAACTTGTCATTGTCTTTCTAACATCAAAATACAGAAAAGTAGAAAATGGAGGCAAACAGATTTTTTTTATCTAATCATTGACAATGTTATCAGAATCACACAAAATAAGTATATGCCAATAAATGTATATGTGATTAATCATTAATTCCAGGACAGTGCAAAGTGTACATTATTTTGATTTCCATTAAAAAAATCTAATTTAGGAGATTTACTGTATCCCTTAGATGTGCAGTTGGTTTGAGAGAAGTACTGCTCTGTTTTAACCACTGAACTGCCATGAGCTATTTTTAATGACTACAACTATAGCTTTGCCACTTGTAGTTGCATTTGTCAGATAACACTTATTTGTTAAGTGCTATCCAACACTTCAGGAACAAATATTATGACCCTAAAACATTAAAATAAACTGCAACCTGAAGTTAAGTCATATACTGATTCATCACTCAGATGCATTGCACCTCATTGTTCTGTGGCAGTAGTGGATGGTGATGGAGTTACCAATACTTCAGAGATAGAAAAATGTTAATCAAACAACTGCTTTGATATGTCACCAAACAAAACACACAATCTTGAATAGAGGTGAAACTTTCCATCCCCATAGAACAAAAAGGCAGAATTACCCACCATGCAGCATGGTGTAGAATGGGCTTGAATGAGAGTGCAAGGAGAAAGAGATTGTGAGAGAGAAAATTAAACTAAAAATAATAATAAGGTTGCTTCAAGTGCTGGCTAGCACTATGACCACCAGTGCCAGAAAAATGAAAAGATTGAATGAATCTGATGGTACTGATACAGAGATGAGAAGGAGGAAGTCAACAGCCCCAGTGCCAAAAGGGAGTCCACATTCCTCAGACCCAAACATCATCCCTAGGGATCTTGTTAAAAATTCTGGAGAACGCAGAACTGGATAGCAGTATGAACAGAGCATATCAGCTGCCTATGCCTGCTCTACTGCTGTCAGTGTGCCTTCTGAGGAGGAGATGGCAAGTGTGACAGCAGGGGAACCTCTGTTACATTTGTCATCATCACCAACCAGTCCCATGCCCATAGAGCAGCAAGAGACTGGTGCCTTTGGTGATGAGTGAGAGTGATGGTGGAGAAGTTTGTATAGAGGAGAGTATGAGAGCTTTTTTTGATTGAAAGCAATTGGGAATAGGAAAAAGAAATGCAAATGGGAGAAAGAGATGCTGCTGATCATCATCACTCCTGGTGATGGGGTAATTTTTTATTCTCTTAAATGGAATATGATGTTTTACAACTTGCAAGCACTGTAGAAAAGGCTAAAATGGGCACAGACAATGTTCTGTATCTCTCTGACGTTTTCAGATTCTGAGTAGGGATGTGTGAAAAGTTAGGGAAATTTCCTGCAGGAATTTTCCATAGAAAATACATACAATTTTTACATTTTCATGACGTCAAAGAACTTTTCCATGACAACTTAGCCATGACTGCAAGATTTCCCACCACAATACTACTTCTTCTTCTGAGGGCTTAAGTGGAGAAATAAATAGCTGATAGTAAAAGTTGTGAGCCCTACATCAACATGTGCCTTGAAAAAATTGTTAGCACACAACATTAATTTCTGCTTAAGTAACATTGGCACAAGCATGCTTGAAAAATAACTGCGGCTTGGGATATTCCAGCAGGGTGCAACACATGACATCAGTTCTTTTTTTAAAAAAAAGGGCAGCATGTCAATTGCCAACATTTTGGCAAATTTCATATTCCACAGGTGTACTTGCATTATTTTTGTGCAGGTTTGACGTCTTTCTAAGAACTAACAACTGTGTAACTTTATCACTTGTGGTGATGGTAGTTGCTCTATGTGTGGGCACTCTATGACTCTTGTCATCTTCACAAACAAACTCTGAGTCATACCCTGCTTTCCACCTACTTACATTATTCTTACATAGACAACTTGCATTGCTTTGGATCATGAGTGAACTATCTCCATACTGAGGATTTCATAGGCTGTGGGATTCCTGAGTGGCTGCTACTACTACCGGGGCTAGATGTTGCTGAACTTGTACTGCTACTACTAGGTGTCACAGAGTTCTGCACTTTCAAGAGCAGTAGAGGCAATCATCATCATAGCAAAGGCTGTGGATGCTGATAATCTATGTTTTTGCTGGTTACTCAACACATTTAGTGTTTGTGGCTGAGTCGACTTAGACATGGAAGTGGTGATGATAGTTATGATGACTGACACGAAGACTGTGTATTTTGTGTCATCTTTGCTTGTCCAGGGTCAGACTTTCCAATTGGTTTCTCAAGTACTTTATAGACAGGCACAGTGCTTCTTTTCAATGGTGGATTGAGCTTTTGACTTTTATCTTTTGACTGTCATCATCTCTCTCACTCTCAACTTCATCTGTATCTGAAGAAGAGGAGGATACTGGAGGGATATATTCTAGATCTACATCATCTTCATCATCAGTCATCATTAGGTCATCCTCTGCATTACCCGCCGCTTCTTGCCCACTTCCTTTATATGATTCTAAGATTTTAGAGGTTTTCTTTTACTTATACTTTCCCAATGTTCGCTACTACTTTGAATACAGGTGTTTTTGTGCTTGTCTCACTGTCAAATGCAGCAGCTGGTTGAACTGCACCAACTTCTTCCATTATGCTATCAACACTAGAATGCAACTTGTCATCTTCAGTGTTTTTAGATTTTTTTCAATAATACTGATGCTGGTGTTGATGGTCGAACTTTTGGTGGGAACTTGACAAACCGCATCCTCCAGTCCTAGGGAGGAGATGGATCACCATAATTTATTGCACACACACTGCACCAACCATGGCTGCAGTCAGTTATTAGCTTTCCACTTTACTCATACATCTCTGCACTGTTCATATTTCTTTCCCCTTCCCCATACCTTGTGTGTTTATTGGAAATTACTCAACTACTGTGTGCGTGTTTTCACTATAAAGTACACAATAGAACATGATGGATTTTTCTTAACTGTTTGTCCCCCCTATCCCTACCATAAAAAACACCTGTTCAACCAGACTCCCCCAGCACAGAGATAATAACAGGCAGATAAGAAAGGAACTTGAACTATAGCTGCCTGTGCCTTTACAATCAGTTACACAGAATGTTGGGGTATTTGGGGTACACCTCCTTTGCTCTCTTCTCAATCACATCCCCAGACACATCTATCACAGTGATAATAACAGCCAGATCAGGAATGAACATAGACCATAGCTGCCGGTGTGTTTCTAATCAGTCACAAAGAATGTTGGATATTTGGGGTAAACCTCATTTGCTCCCTTGTCACTCACAGTCCCATACAAGTCTAACACAGAGATAATAACAGCCAGATCTTAAGGAACTTGGGCCACAGTTGCATGTGTCTTTCCAAACAGTCACACAGAACGTTGAGGTATTTGAGATAAACCTCCTTTACTCCCTTCTCACAGTCCCCAGGCTCCACCAACACAGTTAATAACTAGGGTTGGGCGAAAGTTGTTGCTGTGTTCCCATGAGAAATCCTGCAAAAACCATGTTAATGTCCGCTTTTTCTCGGAAAAAGAAGCTTTTAAAACAGCAATTAAAATTTCCGTGTTTTTCGCCCATGGCCAAAATTCACAGCCAATTTTTCAGTGGCTAGAAAGTTTCTGCTCATTGATTTACATTGTTTTCACTTTTTCGCTATAAAAACGGGACATGTTCCAGGAAGTGAAACACAATAGAAGCAGTTACAGAGTGAGGTAGATGCTGTGCTGTTATCTTGATTTAAAATTGAGGCAGGAGAGGCTCATTGTGCCTGCTATCACTATGAGAAGTAAAAGTAGGAACTGGAAGGACCCTTATTATGTGTCCATTGAGTCTGAAGAGGAGGAGGAAGTGAGCAGTACTGAACCAATGCTGTCCAGTCCCCCTACATCACCCCTAGAGATCTTGGGGAAATTAATGGGAAGGGAGGAAGAGCAGGGTAGTAATAGTGAGAGCAGAACAGGTCAGCTGCCTGTGCCTGCTGCAAGACATGCTGCCCCTGTTGCCAGTACAACCATTGCTGTACCTGCTGCCCCCGCCACCACTAGTTCTGTACCTGCTACCAGACATGCTAACCCTGCTACCACTAGTGCTGTACCTGCTGCCAGACGTGCTGCCGCCAGTGCTGTACCTGCAGTCACCTTTGCTGTACCTGCTGCCAGATGTGCTGCCCCTAGTGCTGTACCTGCTTCCAGATGTGCTGCATCTGCTGTCAAAAGTGCTGTACCTGCTGCCAGATGTACTGCCCCTGCTGCCACCAGGGACTGGGTCAGGGGGTCCTCCCCTTCCATTCACTAAAGTCTCCAAGTGGAACATGATCCTGAGGAATAAGATGCCAGAACTGTTGGGGGAGAGCAGGCACACAATTAATAGCACCATCAGCAGGAGCACAGAACAGCTGCCAGTGCCTGCTGCTACTGCTGCCAGTCTGCCTTCTTCATGTCATCAAGAAATGGCAAGTGTGACATTAGAGGACCCTCTGTTACTTTGCTCATCACCTCCGCCAAACACCCACCACAGAAATCAAGCACTACTATTGCTGAACCCCTGACTATCCAGAAAGGCAAAAAGAGGTGAGGCAGAGATCAAAGTGGAGGAAGAATAGATCAACCCAGGCAAAGACTGGAATATCCATTATGAGTAAAACAACTAGCTTGCCATCACCTTCTAGGGTAACTACATCTTCTGCCAATCCACCTCGTTCATCGTTACCTCATCCTCCAAATGATAGCCACTTTGTTGATGTTAGGATGTGGCAGTTCATCTCTACCCAGTGCACACTGTGTGGTGCACTGACCACACAGGCCAGTGAGGTGGAGGAGAGTTGCAAGCAGGTCATCAAGCGGCATCTGAGGAGATTCCATCCCACAGAATATGCTAGGATGCTGGCAGGGAGGGTTTATCATTATTATTAAACTGTCAGCAAGTTGCCATGTGTCCTTAGCGGGGTCTGGACAAGGGGTATACTGACAGCGGCAGTACTTGGGTTCGGGTGTCAGGGTGTTTGGATACAGTTGTGCCCCCAGATGTTATTTACCACATAAACTGTGCATATTGCAGTTGCTGATGAGAGCCACAGTTCCTGCTCTCAAGGAAAAAATTTAAATTCTAATGACAACACACCCATGATTTTGGAGGAGGGGCAGGTGGAGAAGAATTATTGGCCAGCTTCTTCTTTTCTCCACATAGACTGGGGCTTACTTATTGTACTGCTACTGCCTCTGGCACATCACTGGAGATAGTCGTGGCAAGTGGAACCTTCATCATTCATCACTCATGTTAGTACTATTGTTGATCGCATTCCCTTTCAGCTGCCAAATCATCTTGCATCTTAAACATCTCAGCAGCAGCAGCAAGAACAGCAGTTGCAAAGTCTGCAATTATGGACTCAGATTCAGGAGGAGGACATTTGACAATGGCCAGTGGCCTACTGGCACTAGGCCAGTAGGGCATTTCTTGTTTTTGAAAAAATAAATAAATAAATAAAAACATAGTCCTACAAGAAAAGAAACAATTTTGGTGGGTTTGTTTCTAATAAGCCTAAGTCCTACAAATCTAACAAATCAAAACAAATCTAACAATCATCCTCTACAAAATACTTTACCATGTCAAGTATCAGTCAACCCCAGTGGTAACTAATGTCGGGGGTTCCTGTTTCTATAACTTTACATGCAAATATCTTATTTGATTGCATAGATTTTTTTTATTAACTGTCCCCCCAATACCAGTCAACAAAACCCCCCGAAACAACTTCCCTGTTCAACTGATTCATTCATTCATTCATTCACCAATATAGGCACCCTCTTCAGACCCCTGTTATACCATGTCTTATGGGTTTTTATGAATTGTATTTAGGATTTCTTTTTTATTAACTGCCTGATTCTTTCCCCATACCCCACCAACACAGGCACCCTCATGCCACTTTTATACTATGCCTTTGGGAAATAAAATAATATTTGCTATGTATTGTGTGTGAATTTAATGTTCCCATTGATTTCAATGGAATGAGCTAGGCAAAAAAAGAGGGAAAAAGTGGAAAATCAGCACTTTTTCACTGGAAATTATTAGCTAAGCGTAAAGTGTCATTTTTTTGCCAATTTCAGTTTGAGGAGGAAATTTTCACCCATCCCTAATAATAACAGCAAGATCAGGAAGGAAATTAGAAGAACACAGACAGCTGTGGTACAAAGAGTCACACAAAAACATGGGGTATTTGGGGTAAACTGCCTTTCCTCCCATATCACACAATAAGCCCCCCCAGAACAGAGATAATAACAGCAAGATCAAGAAGGAACTTGGGCAACAGTTTCCTGTGTCATTCCAGTCACACAGAAGAAGCACTGTTATTCATGAGTGTACTTGAAGTTGGACATGTAGAAACCCACATTGGAGGAGGTTATATAAATTATCATAACTTATCATAAATTATCAGACTCCCCCAGCACAGGGATAACAGCCATATCACAAAGGAACTTGTATCACGGCTTCCCATGTGTCTTACCAGTCAGCCACACAGAATTTTGTGGTATTTGGGGTCAACTTCCTTTCTCCCATACTCTCCCCCAGAGTACCCCCAGACTCTCCTAATACATAGAACAAATGTGAAGCCTAAAAGACTCCCTCAACTAAGCTTCAACTCCTTAGCCTGTCTTCTCTAGCTGATAATTTGCTGTTTTCTTTTCCTCTCACAAACACAGAATGGCATGTGTGGGAATGAGACACCCCATTTATACTATGCCTGCAGGAAAATAAGGGAAACTCACCATGTGGTGGGGAGAAATTCAGTCTCTCCATTGATTTCAATGAAACGAGTTAGGGGAAAAACCTGAAAACAGCACTTTTAGTGAAAAAATTTGTCTCTGCAAAAAGTACAGTTTTGAAGTGAAATCTTGTATCCACCTCTAATTCTGAAAGGAATGTAATCAAAAATAAATCTGCACTTTTTGCGGAAAAAATTCTGCTTGGTAGGAAGTTCCATTTTTGCCTGTTTCTCTTTTGAGGCTTGCTTATTTACTGTTTTCTATTTCAGCAATAACTTTATATTTAATCCAATTCCTTCTAGCTTGTCCTACATTCACTGTCTGTATTCCTTAAACTGGCATATAAGACCTGGAGCATATACTAGCCTAAGTCTTCAAACCTATGGGAGAATATGGGAGACTACTGGTAGCACAGGTATAAAAGCCATACTCCTCTCCTACCCAGTGATTGTTAATTGCTTAGATTGCAACAGCTACAGTGCAGTCATGCACAGTAGAGACTGCTTGTGCCGTGGCTGGTAACGGAGTTAGGTGGTCCAAATTCAGACAGTAGTCCTCTCTGTGCACCGACTACGGTCTGAATTTGGAGTGCCCCACTCCGTTATCTGCACTGTGCATGACGGCTTCTGACAAACATACATTAGCGAATTATTATATGGGATAAGACCTTACAAATGTTTTCCAGTGCTTTTGCTTCCAATTCATTTGAGGTTTCTCTAGTTACCATGGGATAAATATATATATATTTTTTACTGAAAATTACAGTTCTTCTGGGAAGAATTGCAAACATAATAAATGTTTGCATGTTATACAATGAATATGTGTATCTAACACTGTGGTTGCTAACCTGAGTTGCTGTTTCTGGGTATTCAAAACAGGTGTGTGTGGCTGAATGGGACTTGGACTTTGAAGAGGCGATGATGCCGATGATGACTGATAGGGTGACTGTGTGCTTTCTGACATCTGTGCTTGTCCATGGTCAGACTTTCCAATGGCTTTCTCAAACAGTTTATAGACAGGCACAGTGCTCCTTAAAAGTGGCGGAAGATACAGCCTTTGACTTTCTGTTAAGCTTATAGCCCTGTCATCATCCTTGCTCTCAACTTCATCTGTATCTGAACAAGAGAAGGAGGCTTGAGGGATATATTCTAGATTTGCATCATCATCAGTCATCATTAGGTCATCCTCAGCAGCTTCAGCATTACCAGGCAGTTCTTGCCCACTACTACCCTTATATTCATCTAAGCTTTTGGAGGTCTCAAACAATTTCTTTTTACTTTTACTATAACAAAATTCTCTACTACTTTGAGGACAGGTGTTTTGGTGCTTGGTTGTATCACTGTCTGATGCAGCAGACGGTTCAGCTGCTACACCTTCCTCTATCATTTTATTGCCAGTATCTATCTCTACTGGCACTGGTGGTGCTGGAAATAGTTTTTCTGGGACCTTGACAAACTGCATCCTCCCTTGGAGTAAAGGGATCATCATCATTGATTGCACACGCTGCAACAACCATTGCTGCAATATGTTTTTGGACTACTACTTTACTCTCACGTCCCTACACTGCTCCACCCCTCCCCCTTCCTCTTGTGTGTTTGCTGGACATTCTACAACTACACTGTGTTTTTTTACTGTACAGTGCACAACACAACTGATGGAGCTGTATGATGCCTTGCCTAAGCCCAGTCAGCTGTCTGTCACTGTCACCTAAGATATATTTCATTTTTTTATTCTTTTTTTTTTTTTTTAAGTTGTCCACCCTGTTGTCTTATCACAGTCTGTCAAAAAAAAAAATATATAACTGAAAAAGAAAATCAACAATGTCTTTCCCCAGACTTCCCCTCTGAGCACAGGGACAATAACAGCAAGATCAGCAAGAAAGTAGGTTGCCTGTGCCTTGCCTGTCAGTCACATGGAATTTTGGAGTATATGGGGGACAACCTCCTTCTTCCCTTCTTATCCCCTAGAGTGCCCCCAGACTCCCCTAATACAGAGAACAAATGTCCTACCTACATGACTTACTAAACTAAGCTTCAATTCCCCTTTATTTGTCTATCTCATCTAGCTAAAAACATGCTGCTCTCTCCTCTCACAAACACAGAATGGCTGTTGAGAGAGTCTGACAGCCTTTTATAGGACTGTAGAAAACTTTTGTATGGTGTAGAAAGCTTTTCTTCCCATCAGTTTCAATGGGCGAAAAAGGTGGGAAAAAACGGAAAAACGGCACTTTTCGTGGGAAATTTTTTGCCAAGAGGAAAGTGCCATTATTCGCCGATTTCAGTTTGAGGCAAAAATTTTCGCCCATCCCTACCCAGAAGGTGTGATGTCAAGAGACACGGGCCACCAAGCTCAAAGATAGAGAGCGGTATGGAAGTTCACACCACAGACAGAGCGTGGAGGAACAACTGTAAATTAAAGTAATCAAGCCAAGGTCAGCAGGGTCATCAGAGGCATCAGGAAGGAAGAATAAATAATAGAAACATAGTTGAGGTCAAATAAGCAGGAACAGGAATAAATTCAAAACAAAAATCAGAGTGAGGTATAAGCCAGGATATGGAGCCAGGGGGTAAAATGTATAGTAAGCCAAAAACTAGATAGAAACCAAAAAGGCAGCAACAATCTAGATAATTGGCACTGAGTAAAAGGGGAATGATGGTTAAAAAAGTAGAAGGGCCAATAGGGGGAGGAGCCAGAGCAGGTGTGAAAGGAAAAAAAAATAGGGTCAAACAGAAAAGGCACCAGGAAAAACATGCAACCTGTAGTCTGACAAAGCAGGGACATGGAAGTGGGACTTTTTAATTTACTTTTTGGCATACATGTCAACATGCCTATTCTTAATATACTTAAGCAATGCAGATGTGTCAAAGTGGGATCCCTGCTTTCTCCTCTTTATGGTTTGATCACACAGGGTATATAATGTATTAGCACTCTTTTAGACCCCAGGGAAAAATATTCCCACACCCAGGACTTCAGTGCAAGTACAGGAGGAGATGATATTTTGCCTGAAAAATGTGACGCAACACTCTCCATCATCCAACTCTGAGTCGAACTGTTGTCGATGGTCTATGACTCTACGTGGACTGACTGGGAGTCCAGCTGTTGTCGGAGGTCTACGACTCTGCATGCTCTGACTGGGAGTTGAGCTGAAGTTGACAAGGAAGCAGAGGTGGTCGAGCTTCAGCAAACAGCTGGGGGATGGGATCAATCTGATCAGACATTAGGTAGCAGCTAGGCCCAGTCAAAGATCAACCTGCCATCGAGGGGCAGCAGGCCCTGCAGGACTTCGACATGCCTCTCGCAAATACTAGAATCAATCCATAGTAGGTAGAGTCCAAGTTCAACAAGAGGTCACAGGAAGCTCTCATTTAAACGAGCAATTAATGGTAGTCAGAGTCAGAAGGAAAGGTCAATCTGGGAGAGCAGCAGAAGAAGAGAAGTTGAGGAAATGAAGACGGTTCATAATGGAAGATCAATTTACAGAATCAGACAGGAGCAGAGGTCAGGAATGGGCCAAAGGTCAAACAGGAACAAAACAACAGAGTATCACCAGGAATTCAATGTAGCTCGAAAGATCGGGTGTGGGAAGCCAGAAACCAGAAGTTTTTAAAAGGCAATCCCCCAATCATGAGTGAGGGACCTAGAAAAGCAGACATAGTGACAGTGCCCTTCCCCCCCAACTAGATTCCTCCAGGTGACAAGCTTCCTTGGGAACTTATGATGAAAGGCCCGAACCAGAGCAAGGGCTCAAATCTTGGTGGCTAGTGCCCAGGAACACTCTTCAGGTCCGTAGCCCTTCCAATCAAGTATATACTGGATATAGCTTCAGACCAGATGAGATTCAAGGTTTGTCCTCATCTCAGATCCCTGGTTTCAATAAAGAAACATGGAATACTACAGACAGCATCTTCTTGATATGAAATGGTTCGATGAAGCTCAGCCCAAACTTGACTGACGGTTGATGGAGACGTAAGTGTTGGATAGGCAACCATACCCTGTCTCCAGGTAGCAAGGCTGGAGATGATTAACAGTGTTTGACAGCTGCCTGTCTGAAGAGGAGAGCTGAAGATTTCAGATGTTTTTGGATGGTGAATCAATGGGCACGAAGGTCTTCATTCCGCATCAGGTCTTCTAGAATATGCGATAACAGACAAAGAATGAGGATTTTACCCCAAAGCCGCATAGAACGGCATACACTGGACAACCTCATGGACCAAATTGTTAAAGGCAAACTCAGCCAGTGGGAGGTAATCTGACCAATTGGAATGGTGAGCATCCATATAATGGCAGAGATAAGATTCCAAGGAGGTGTGCTTGGTCTGACTATTAGTCTGGGGATGGTAGGCAGACAAAAGGTGTAACTTAATTCCCAGCTGCAAGCACAGAACTTGGAAATGAACTGGGAAGCCCGGTCGGACACAATGTGAAAAGGCAGACCTTGCAGGCAGAACACATCATGCAAAAAGATGCTCACCAACTGGGTTGCAGATGGAAGAGCAGGTAAAGATATGAAATGAGCCTTCCATGAAAATCAGTCCATGACCACCCAGATAACAGCGAAGTCTTTGGAAGGTGGAAAATCAACTATGAAGTCCATCGCTAGATGAGTCCAAGGGTTCTGGGGAATAGGAAGAGGGACTAAGAGTCTGGAAGGTCTCTGGCTAGGATACTAATGTTTAGCACAAGTATTGCAAGCCCTCACAAAGTCAACCACAACCTGAGAAACTGTAGGCCATCAGAATTGTATCTCCAGTATCTCCTGGGTATGAACTGCTCCTGGATGGCCAGAAGAGGTGGATGAATGGGCCCTAGTAAGGACTTCCACCTGGAATCGTGGTGGGACAAGCAAGATGTTGGACCTGCGAATTGGTGCAGGAAGGGGAACTTGAGCTTGCTGGATCTTAGTTAAAGTTTCAGAGGATATGGCATTGATGAACCTCTTGGCTGGCAGAATAGGTTCAGGATGCAAGGCAGGAGTGGCAAAAAACTGATGAGATAAAGCATTTGCCTTAGGGTTCTTTTAACCTGGTTGATAGGAAATCAGGAAATGCAACCTAGTAAAGAAACATGCCCACCTAACTTGTTTCTAACTGAGACAGTGGACCAAGTTCTTGAGGTCAGGGAGAATTGTGACCAAAGAGACAGTGCCTTCAAGTATATATCTCCACTCTTCCAGGGCAAGCTTGATAGCTAACAGTTCCCTGTTGCCAATGCCACTATCACAATTTCTCTCGGTGGAAGAGAACTGGCTAAGATTCTGAAAATGGAGGATAGGAGAAGAATTGAACATATCTTTCATCCACTTGAATGCTGCTAAGACTGCAAAGGACCATTGGCTGAGATCTGTGTTTTTGCAGGTTAGGGCCTTAATGGGAGTGACTACTTAGGAAAAGTTGTGAATGAAATGTCTATAGCAGTTTGCAAAGCCGAGGAACATTTGTAATGCTCGAAGTTGGGCCAATTGCAAACTGCCATAAGCTTTTCTGGGTCCATGTCCAAACCTTTGAAGGGAAGCTAAACTCTTTCAAATTTGCATTTCTCCACTTTCACGTGGAGTTTGTTCTCTCAAAATCTCTGCAATAAGTCCTTCACATGATTGCAATGAGACTGTAGATCTCTTAAGTAAATCAAAATATTGTCCAGATAGACCAAGACATTGGACATTTTCATGTCAAGCAAGATGATGTTCATAAGTGCCTGGTACACTGCCGGAGAGTTACAAAAGCGGAAGTGTATCACAAAGTATTCGTGGGGCTAGTAATGCATGTTGAAGGCAATTTCAGCTCATCTCTCCCCTTTATAAATTCAGAATAAATTGTATGCCACCAAGTAGATCTAATTTTGTAAAGACAGTATCGTCTTTAAGTTGGTCTAATAATTCGGAGATGAAGGGCAAAAGGTTCTGGTTCTTGATGGTGATCTTGTGTAGACCTCGATAACAGGGTTGGGCGAAAAGTGAGAAAAATTTCCAGAATTACTTTTCGCGAAAAACTGACTAGTTTTCTCTTTTTTCTAGAAAGTTTTCTCCTTTTCTCCAAAGAAAAATGTTCCTACTTTCTGCCTATTCCAGCAATTTTTTCCCTGTTCAAACATATTTTTCTCCTATTCCAACACATTTTTCCCCTATTCCAACACATTTTTCTCTTATGTTTATGGTCCTATGGTCCAACATTTCCCAGCACAATATTAATTCTTCTGAGGGCTGTAGTGTAGAAATAAGTAGGTATGGGCAAAAAATGTTACCTCAAACTGAAATCGGCAAATAATGGCACTTCCAGCTTGGCAAACAAGTTCATGTGAAAAGTGCCAATTTTCTGCTTTTTACACCTAGCTCATTTCATTGAAATCAATAGGAACATTGAATTTACACACAACACAAAACAAATATTATTTTATTTATCAAAGGCATAGTATAAAAGAAGCATGAGAGTGACTGTGTTGGTGGGGTGTGGGGAAAGAATCAGTTGAACAGGGAATGTTTTCTTCGGGGGGCTTGTTTACTGGGATTGGGGGGCAGTTAATAAAAAATAAATCCTAAATAGAAATAAAATACCCCATAAGACATGGTATAAAAGGGGTCTGAGGAGGGTGACTGTGTTGGTGGGTGGAGTTTGGGGAATGAATCTGTTATTGGGGGACAGTTAATAAAAAATAAATAAAATAAGAAATTTTTATGTAAAGTGATAGAAACAGGAACCCCCTGACATAAGCTGCCACTGGGGTAAACTGATACTTGAGCTGATAGAGTATTTTGTAGAGGATGATTTGTTCAATTTGTTGTTAGAAGCCCAAGCCCTGATTTGTAGGATTTAGACTTGTTAGGGAAAAAAACCCAAAATTGTTTTTATTATTATTATTTTTTTTTGTATTACCATGTTTTTATTTTTTTATTTATTTATTTTAAAGCACAAGCCCTGAGAAAAAAAATGCCCTGTTTAACTAGTGCCAGCAGGTTATATCCTGTTGGCTAGTGGCCACTGGCCATTGTCAAATGCCCTGATATAGATGTGGAATTTGCGACTGATGTTAAGCAGCAGGATGATTAGGTAGTTGAAAGGGAATGGGATTAACAAAAGCAGTAACATGGTTGATAGATGATGAAGGTTCCACTTGCTGCCCATGACTAGCTCAAGTGATGCGTCTGAGGCAGTTGCAGTACCATAAGTAGTCCCCCAGTCTATGTGGAGAAAAGAAGAAGTTGGCCAATAATTCTTCTCCATCTGCCCCTCCTCCAAAATCATGGGTGTGTTGTTATTAGAATAGAATTTTTTCCCTGGAGATCAGAACTGTGGCTATCATCAGCAACTGCAATGAGAACAGTGTGTGTGGTAAATAACATCTGGGGGCACAACTGTATCCAAACACTATGACACCAGAACCCAATTACTGCCGCTGTCACTATACCTCTTGTCCAGACCCCGCTAAGGACACATGACAACTTGCTGACAGTGTAACCCCTTAATGACCCATGACGTACATGTAAGTCATGGGGTTGAGGCCCCTAAAGGACCAAGGATGTACATGTACATCATGGAATTCCGGCTCCCCTCATGGCTGCATGTCTTTCAGGGAGTCCAAAATCGAATCAACAAAAATAAAAATGCTCCGTGGTCCTTAAGTGACCACCGCATGCGTACGAGGCCGGTCCTTAAGGGGTTAATAGCAATGATGAATCCTCCCTGCCACCATCCTAGCATATTCTATGGGATGGAATCTCCTCAGATACCGCTTGATGCCCTGCTTGCTATTCTTCTCCACCACACTGGCATGTGTGATCAGTGTGCAATGGATGGAGACAAACTGCAACATCCTAACATCAACAGAGTGGCTGTCATTTGGAGGGGGAGGTAACGATGAACGAAGTGGATTGGCAGAAGATGTATTTATTACCCTAGAAGAAGAAGGTGATGATAAGCTAGTTGTTTCACTCGTCATGGAACTTCCAGTCTCTATCTGGGTTTCTCTATTCTTCCACCTCTTTGATCACCGCCTTACCTCTTGTTGCCTTTCTGGAGAGTCAGGGGGTACAGCAATAGTGGTGCTTGATTTCTGTGACGGGTGTTTGTCTTTAACCTGTTTGACATAAATGTCATGGTGTCTGTGTTTCATGTGTGATATCAGGGAGGTTGTGCCAAGGTGTGTTCCCTCCTTTCCCCTTCTCACTTACCCTTCAGAAATTGTGCACAGTGCCGTTGGTGTTGACAGCACTGTGCCTGCCCCAAGAGAAAAATAGTCCCACACCCATGACTTCAGGGAATAGGGATAGGGAACAGAAGGAAAACAATGGCCTCTTTCATCTTTTCCTCCACATTCCCCTTCACTGTCTGTGCTGGCAGTGGATGATCTTGCTGCTGTTGCTGGTACTGCCTCAGAATCAGCATTGCAAATAAGACCAGGAGTAATGCTACTGCTGGCAAGTGGAACCTGTCCTAGTCCCACATCAATTGTTGACCCATTCCCACTGTGTCCATGGTGGTCTGTGGTACACAAGCTTGGCCCTCAGAATCCTGCTGCCCTTGCAGCCCAGCAGCAGTAGGAATTAGAGCAGTTGCAAATTCTGCAGATTCCAAAAGCTCATTTCTAGTGGTGATGGTGGTAGTGATTCCCATCCTCATCCCTGTCTCCCATTCCTTCTCAGTTTCTGTTAAAAAGGCCATCAAGGTCTCATCCACCCCAGCTTCCCCAGTATCATCATTACTACCACAACTATTCCCACTCCCTACATGCTGCTGCTGCTCTATTACAGACATATCACTGCTGCTTGGAGGAGGTGACTAGCAATGTGACAGATAGTCCCCTTATGTTACACTTATCATTTCTTTTTGATTTGAAGAAGGTAGACTGGCAGCAGTAGCAGCAGGCACATGCAGCTGATTGTGCGCCTGCTGGTGGTTGTTGTATTAATTCTGTACCTTCTCTCCTCAACACTAGGAGTAGGCAAAATCTCTTGTCATGTTCCAGTGAGAAATTCCACAAAAACCTTGTTGTTGTCCGCTTTCTTTGCAGAAAAATCTGCTTTAAAAATAGAGGTTTAACCCTTTGAGTGCCAGAGTGGTATGGAATGCATTGCAAAGCAATGCATTCTGTACCACTCTGGCACTCAAAGGGTTACATTTTCAAATTTGTATCCATTGGCCAAAATGTTTCACCATTTTTTCAAAGACTAGAAAATTTCCACCCATTGATTTACATGGTTTTCTCCTCTTCGCTATAAAAATGTGACCTATTTGCGGAAATCGAATACAATAGAAGCAGCTACAGAGTGAGGTAGATGTGCTGTGCTATTCTGCTGTGATCTTGAGGCAAAATTGAGGCAGGAGAGGCTCATAGTGACTGCTAACACTATGAGCAGGTTTAAAAATTGAGGAGGAGCTGGAAGGACCCTTATGTGTCCACTGAGTCTGAGGAGGATGAGGCAGTGAGCACTACTGAACCAATGCTGTCCAGTCCCCCTAAATCACCCCACAGGATCTTGGGGAATTTAATGGGAAGGGAGGGAGGAAAGGGGATAGGAAGGGAGGGAGAAAAGGGAAAAGAGGGAGAAAAAGGAAAGGGAAGCATGGGAGAAAAGGGTAGTACTAGTGAGAACAGGACAGATCAGCTGCCTGTACCTGCTGCTAGATGTGCTGCCACTTCTGCCACCATTTCCGCCCTTGTTGCAACCAGTGCTGTGTCTGCTGCCACTGCTGAACCTGCTGTCTCCATTACTGTGCCTGCGGTCAGACGTGCTGCCCCTGTTGCCAGTGCCACCAGTGCTGTGTCTGCTGCCAGTGCTGAACCTGCTGCCACTAGTGCTGAACTTGCTGCTAGTGTGTCTTGTAATACTCAGGAGGGGGGGGGAGGAGAAGATGATGCCAAGTGTTACCCTAAGTCACACTTGCTATCCCCAAGCATTCCTGCCAGTACTAGTACTACTACTACTACTAAGAAAGTCTAGTAGCTTGTTACTGTTAGGAGTGAAGGATATTACTAGTGACTGTAAGGAGGAAGACTCTGGGGCAGAACTTGATGTGTGTGGTGTTAGTAGTAGTAGTAACAGTAATGGTGAAGAAGCCGGTGGGACTAGTGTTAGGGGAGTAGTAGGGGAAGCATTTGAAAGAGTCAAGACTAGTGGTCAAGGGACCTCAAACCATGCCACGGCTGCCACCATTGCTGCCCTTGCTGCCACTAGTGCTGTGCCTACTGTCAGATGCGCTGCCTTTTTTGCAACCAGTGCTGTGCCTGTTGCCAGTGCTGCCCCTTTTGCCAGTGCCACCAGTGCTGAAGCTGCTAGTGTGTCTTGTAATACTCAGGAGGGGGTGAAGGAGAAGATGATGCCAAGTGTGACAGCAGGGGACCCTAAGTCACACTTGCCATCCCCAATCAGTCCTGCCATTGCTAGTACTACTGGTAAGAAGGTCCAGCAGCTTGTTACTGTT
This sequence comes from Rhinophrynus dorsalis, assembly GCA_037306005.1. Classification (NCBI taxonomy): domain Eukaryota; kingdom Metazoa; phylum Chordata; class Amphibia; order Anura; family Rhinophrynidae; genus Rhinophrynus; species Rhinophrynus dorsalis. The sequence goes on from CM074723.1 coordinate 188,377,915, forward strand.
AGGAGTGAAGGAGTAGGAGGTAATCAGATTCATCATATCACTAGTGACTGTGAGGAGGTAGACTCTGCAGCTGAACTTGATGTGGTTTGTGATAGTAGTAGTAGCAGTAATGTGAAGCAGCAGGTGGGACTAGTGTTAGGGGACTGATAAAGGAAGCATTTGAGAGCATCCAGACTAGCGGTAAAGGGAGCCCACACCAAGATCCCTCTTGGTGATTTAGGGGGACTGGACAGCATTGGTTCAGTAGTGCTCTGTTCCTCTTCCTCCTCAGATTCTGTGGACACATAAGGGTCTTTCCAGCTACTACTTTTAATATTTTTAAACCTGCTCATAGTGATAGCAGTCACTATGAGCTTCTCCTACCTCAGTTTTTCCTCAAGATCACAGCAGAATAGCACAGCATGTCTACCTGATTCTATAGCTGCCTCTATTGTGTTTGACTTTTACAAATATGTCACTTTTATACAGTGAAAAGGCGAAAACCATGTAAATCAATGGGTGGAAACTTTTTATCCATTGAAAAAATGGTGAACAATTTTGGCCAATGGACGAGAAATCCCAAAATTTTAATCGCTAGTTTTAAAGCAGATTTTCCCATGAAAAGGCAGATAAAGTGGTTTTCACAGAATTTCTCGCACAAGAGATTTTGCCCACCTCTAGGAAAGGTCATGAATACCCAAGCGACTCTACAACTGAAACCAGGATGCTGCAAAGGAAGGACGGTACTGTTCGTGATCTGGACTAAAGTAGGAACAGAACCACAAATGTAAGTCATTATCTCTAAGATGGAAAGAAGTGAAGGAGAATCATTCAGTTTCCCAGTGATCAAGAAAACAGGGGTAATATGGATATGTGGAGATTTCAGAATGGTGCTAAACAAGCAATTAGAGGTGGATCAGTACCCATTACCATGACTAGAAGGCACTGCATTTTCAAAAATTGACTTGAAGCAGGTTTATAACAACTAGAAGCCCATCCAGAATGTCAACACCTGTTAGCCGTCAATACCCACAAGGGCCTGTATCAAAACAATAGAATGGTATTTGGGTGACATCTGCCCCAGTCATGTGGCAGTGCACAATGGATGCCATATTAACAGATATTCCATACACCAAATGTCTTTTGGATGACATGCCCATCACAGGAGCAACAGAGGAAGAGCATAAAAGGAACTTTGAAAGGGTCCTTCAGTGCCTGCAAGAAAACTACCTCAAAGTCAACCTCAACAAATGGAAATTTTTACAGCCACAACTCACCTTCTGCGCCCATGTAATAGATAAGGAGACCTTCATGCAGCTGAGGATAAAGTTTGAGCCCTAGTACAGGAACCCGTTCCCAAGGATGAAGCACAGCTCTGGTCATACCTGGGCCTATTGAATTACTTCCATCTGTTCCTGCCAAATCTGGCTCAAGTTTTGCACACATTGAATAAACTTCTGGAATAGAAAACCGTGTAGCAATGGACACCTGAATGCCAAACTGCGTCCAGGCACCTAAAGACCCGATTCTACACTAGAAAACATTTGTCCATTATAACCTCCAAAAGCCAGGCACTTTGGCGTGCGACACCTCCCCTTATGGTCTAGGGGTAGTGCAATCCAACGTCATGCTTGACGGTTCAGAACAACAGATAACATTCACATCCAGGTCGCTGATCTTGGCAAATAAAAATGATTCGCAAATATGTAAGGAGGAATTGGTCATTATGTGGGCCTTACAGAAGTTCATCCTTTCTGTGTACGGCTGCTTATCCCCCTTACTGACATATCACAAACTATTACTAGCCATCTTGAACCCAAAAAAGCAATCTCCATCACCACAGCAGCCAAACTACAAAGATACTCCCTCTAACTTCATTTATGCTACCAGATACGGTCCACACAGTGACCATTCCAACACAGATGCCATGTCACTCCTTCCCTTCAATAACTCACAAGAAACAAACGACAAGGAGTTCATGTCCGACTTCATCCAGATATACTTTACAACCACCTTCAGATCAGACATTGCAGCAGCAGCCACAAGCACAGATGAAACCTTGTTCAAATATGTAAAAAAGGGCTGGCCTCCCACAACCACTGTAGTGATACTACCATATACCAGGTTAAAACTGGATGTCTCTTATGGGGGAATAGAACTGTAATCCCACCTTAACAGTGAACACAGACTCTAACCATGTTGCATGAAGGTCATCCAGGACTGGTGAAGCAGAGAACATGGCCAGTGTGGTGACAGTCAATCGACGATAGCATTGCAACCTAGGAACTGTGTAGGATGCATCCCAACTCAATGGCAAATCAACCCAATCATGGGAATGGCCACCGCCCCAGGACTACTTAGCAGACGTTGGAGCATTGCACACATGCACAGCTCCATATCACCAGGCCAGAAATGGCTAAGCAGAGAGGTTTATCCAAACCCTAAAAGTAACCCTAACAGCGATAGATGTTGCAAAGGACACAAAATCCTCCCTGTATGCATTTCTAGTCACTTACCGCAAAACATCATATACCACAACAGAAGTCACCTAAGCCCATGTAATGTTTGGCAGACCTTTTGGGACCAAACTTCATACCTTTCACCCGGATGTAACAGACAGAGTCCAAGCTCATCAAACCTGCATGGCATGGAAAAGCACATAAATTCCACATGGGAGTTCAGATTTGGGCACTATGTTATACAGAATAACAAAAATGGGCTCCAAGCATTGTAAAAGCAGCCACAGGCTCAAAGTAGTCCTACCTAGTCCAAACTGAGCAGTGAGACTTATGCACAGGCATGTCAACCAGTTATGACCCAGACATCATGGACCAATGGACAATAATAAACCACAACTACAAGGCACAGACACCCCAGCAACCACCACTATGGAGAAAACGTACCCCTCAGCAAAAGAAGACAAAGATTGCACATTCCTATTTCTCAGTAGCACCATGCAGCTGCCCACCAAAGCTCTCCAAGACACCTAAGCACCTACACCTCCAACCATGGAACAGGTGCAACTGGCCACAGAGGTGCAAACATGCACACCACTGATCCCAACCCTGTGCCCCATACACATGTTATGTCTGTTAGATAGATGGCAGTGCACAGAAAGCCTGACCCACACTGAAGAAAGAACCACATCTTTCTCTCTCACTCAACATCCCGCATATCCCCTCTTCAGCTTTTCTCTTTGCAGTGGGAAAGGAGGTGTGGTGTTCTGAGATGGTGAACAACATGGCAACAGGCCAATTCCTCTCCATAAATATACCAGAAGTGGATGTGTGAGGAGAAGGACCACCTTGACAGTCCTTTTGTCTCAGGGCTCTTCTTGTCTGGGTGCCACTCCACTGAGTGAAAGCCAAAGGAAGCACACTGCACAGGGAGCTTGCTGTGGCCTACCCCATGAACACAAACAATTTCCCTTGCTTTATGTTTGTGATAATAACCAGAGGCTGTCTTGCAGCTTGAACTATAAGAATGGAGTGGTCTATAAATATCCTTGGGAAACAGACATGCAATGTGTGTGTTTTTTTACTGTGATGTACACAACAGATCTGAATGTGTGTGATGTCTTCCCTTGGATCTCTACAAAATACTCTTACTCATCTAGTATCGATCTGCCTCAGTCACAGCTCATATCAGGGTCCCTCTCTATATCACCTACATTTATGTATTTATTTATTTATTTTAATTAACTGTTCCCCGACCCCTAACCCTATCACTGTCAACAAAAAACAAACAAAAAAAACACTCCCTATTCAACTGCTTCTTTCTTCAGACTTCCATAGGTCAGATACAGCAGTCAGATCAGGAAAAAAAGTGGCTCATGGTTGCCTGCATCTTCACAGTCAGTCACACAAAATTTAGTTTTGTTGGGGGTAATTCACTTTTGCTCCCTTCTCACAGCCCTAGACTCCCCTACTCCCCTAGTGCAGAGAGAACAGTCAGATCAGGAAGGAACTTGGATCACAACTGCTTGTGTTTACTTGGTCACACAAAATGTAAGGGTATTTAGGGTAAACCTCCTTTGTGTCCTCCTCACACTTGTGGAGTCCCCTAGGACAGAGATAACATTCAGATCACCAAGATAACTGGATCACCTCTGCCTATGTGTTCCCAGACAGTCACACATAATTTGGGGGTATTTGGGGCAATTCTCCTTTACTAGCTTCTCCCAACCACAGAGTCCTCTGACACAGAGATAACAACCAGTTCAAAAAGGAACTTGGATCAGGAATGCCTGTGTGTGTACTTGGTCACAAATTATTTAGGTATTTCTCTTGCTCACACCCCCAGGCTCCCCTGAAACAGGAAGGAACTTGGAACACAGCTGCCTGTATCTACTCAGTCACACAAAATTTGGTGGTATTTGCTCCCTTCTCACACAACCCATAGGCAGAGGTAAGAGTCATATCTGGAAGAAACTTTGAACATAGCTAGCTGTGTCTTCCCAGTCAGTTACAATGAACTTTGTGTCTATGGGTTCAAACACCTTTCTCCCTACCTGTCCTCCAGAGTCCTTCAGACTCCCCTATTATAGAGAAAAGATTTCCTGCTTACATGACTCCTGATCTAAGCTTCAACTCTACTTTATTAGCCATCTTCTCTGGCTCAAAGTGTGCTGCTTTCTCTTCTTCTCACACAAACAGAATGGCCTGCTATGAGAACCTGACACCCATTTATATGCCTGTGGGTAAAGAACAGAAACTTGCTATGTGGTAGGGAGAATTTCTGTCTTTCCATTGGCTCTAATGCAATGAACTAGGCGGATAAAAGCAAAAAAATAAAAATGCACTTTTTGCTAATTATTTCCCGCTTAGTGAAAAGTAAAATTTTTTTCTCCCTAGTCCTGAATATATTAGCATAATAATACATATAAAGATTAGCAGATATTTGATCCTTGTTACTATATCACTATTACAATATGAAATTTGCATGATATGGATGTTGTAGCTGTCTGGTCTCTATTATTTTTCTTATATATTATTAATTTACAGACAAAATAGTCCAGCAAATGATAAAGCACTAGATGAATTAGGACAAGTGATTCAAGTCATGGAGATCTCATGTCTGTGCTGATGCTTTTCTTTAACTCAGAAGAGTTTAGAATTTCCGGTAAACAGTAGCAATAAAATGGAGGTCGGGGGATAAATAATTATTATGGGTTGTATTTTTATTTCTAGCATATAAACAGACACACTCAGAGGTGTCTGCTGTTCTTGAATTCTGTGTGCTTTTTCTTCCAAAAGCACAGTGAGACAAGTATCACATGCAATACCAAATGATGAACTAAAATTGAATGCTGATGTGGTCAATACACAAAAGAAATCTCTGAAGCAAAGCATGCTCCCTCTCTAGTGGTTAAAAGTAAAATAATATAAAAATTCACTGATAACTCATTTATTCTTGAGAGACTGCTGTTCCACAGACACAAGCTGGGTGGCAGCAAGATTACTTCTAGACTGCATTGTCCAAAACTGAATGTGAATTCCTGGAAAGCTTATGTTATGTCATTGTAACATGAATAGCCCTGGAAAAACAATTATATTATCACTCCCTGCAATCTGCATCGGAACCTGCATTTTGAATAATTTATTTTAGCCTAATAACAATCTTGCCAGGTTATTTTCCTTTCTTCTGCTGAGCCCCACAGACCAGCATTTGATACAATAGGATGTTTGCAGATACCAAGGCAGAAGCATGAGGTGCAGGCATCAGTTTAGATGCTTATATAAGAATTCACTGATACTACAATGAGAACAAGATACAACTGCTATTTAATACTGGTACAACATGCTTTTATATTCAGCTCATTGTAAATTAAGAGCCTTATTTTTTCAAGTCTGTAATTGGCAATTTAAATGTGATATACCCATATTTAATTGTTCAAAAATACACAAGGAACTAAATTTTGAAAATATGCTTTGAGTTTTGCATATTAGTGGCCAAGACATTTATTTGCATATATTGCATACAGTATGTAGCATGGTTAAAAAAAACAAAGATCAGTCCTATGGTTATAAAGAACCTATATAATTATGCAGTCAGGTCTGATTTTGTGAGGAAATGGGAAATCTGCCATGCAAGAAAGGAAAGTAATCTTTTCTCACTACATAAACATAAACTCTGATGTCATATTATTCACATGAAAATACAGTCATCAATACTGTGCCTTGTTTTGTAACTCCAAGGCAAATGTGTGATACAGTAGTACAGGGATCCCCATGGTAGAACATCTTGTGTTAGTTCCTTTTAAGCTTTTATGTAAGACTACTCCTAGTGACCTCCATTTTGTCTGTATAAGGCTGATTCTTGTATGTTCGCACATAGCTGGATATATACCTCTTAGGGATGGACAAAAAGTAAAACTTTTCCCACTAGAATTTCTGCTACAAACTGGCAATTTCCTGCTTTTTCTGTAAAAATGCCCTCCCATAGGAAGTGTGTAAAATTTCAAAAATTTCACCAGTGAATTTCCTATGAAAAGTTTGTTGTTTTTTGTCTATACTTTCTATGACTGATAGATTTCCCATCACAATACTACTGCTGCTGAGTGCTGACGTGGAGAAGTAAACAGCTGAAAGTAAATATTCATAGCATGCTGAACACTACAGCTTCACTGGTGGCAACAAGTTCAGCGCTGGCAGCAAGCACAGCACTGGTGGCACCAGGGGCAGTACTGGTAGCAGGCACAGCACTGGCGGTGGCACTGTCTGCAGGGGAAGCATGTCTGACAGCCAGCACAGCCCATCTTAGAGCAGGCACAGCATGTCTGGCAGCAGACACAGCATGTCTGGCAGTAGGCACAGGCAGCTGACCTGTCCTGCTATCACTACTACCCTTTTGTTCCTCCTTTGACATTCAGTTCCCCAAAAACCCTAGGGGTGATTTAGGGGGACTGGCCAGCATTGCTTCTGTAGTGCTTACTTCCTCCTCAGACTCAGTGAAAACATAATGGCCCTTCCAGTTCCTCCTTTTATTACTTTTAAACCTGCTCATAGCGATAGCAGTCACTATAAGAATCTCCTGCCTCAATTTTTCCTCAAGATCACAGCAGAACAGCACAGCATGTCTATTCCGCACTGTAGCCACTTCCATTGTGTTTCACTTCCTCCAATACTTCATGTCTTTATAGCGAAAAGGCGAAAACCACATAAATAAGTGAGCGGAAACTTTGTAGACATTGAAAAAATGTCGAAAAATTTTGGCCAATGGGCAAAAATGCGAAAAAGTGAACATCAACGGGGTTTTTGTGGGATTTTTCACAGGAATGCAGTGAGAGATTTTGCCCACTCCTACTCACTAAACTTATTCTTCCCATACAAATGATCTAGCATGTACAGTGTGGGCAAAATTTTGGAGGGCAATATTCAGCATCTCTCTGAGAATTTTGGATTCTGCCAACTAAAATTAGTACATGGGCAAAGCAGGGTATATACACCATATGACCTGTTCTCAAGGCAGCTATCATGTTGGATCCATTATCAGCATATACAAAACCAGCTTTCAAGGAGCCGGGTATAAGGCATTCCCCTATCACCTACTCTAGTTTACATAATACATCTATGGCTTTTTGGGACTCTCTCTCAAAACTCTGCATGCACAAGATGGCATGCCGATGGTATGGGCTATCCATCTGCTGCCTTTTAATCACAATTCCAGAACCTGAGAAAGATTACTGGCTGTAACCTCATGCTGTGAGCTAGTGTTTCCCACTGGGGGTGGGAGGGAAATGCAGTAAGCAGTCAGACTCATATAGTCTGTACTTTGCCCACTTGTCCATTTGTTGAGTGGATTTTCTTGCCAACCCTTTTCCTGCCACACTAACCACCTACTTTTACAATTCTGGCACAGCCATCCTGGAAAAATAACTGTGGCTTGGGATATGCCAGAGAGGACCTACAGCATCAGTTCTTTAAATCCTTGGTTTTCAGCAAAAGAATATGGTAGCTTGTCCACTGCCAAATTTTCCATTCCACAAGTATACTTTTGGATTGTTTTTTGACTCATTCCCAGGAACTCACTAAGTGTGGGTTGGCAACTAGGCAGTACATGGCAGAAGAACAGCGTAACAAGATTACTTTAAAATTACTAGAGGAGGTGGTAGAGGGAGTGACAGTATGTGTGGGCATTCTAAGAGTTTTACCATCTCCTACAGCAAACTCAGAGTCATGGGTGCTATCTTGAAGTAACAAAATCTTGGTACACTCTCCGACACATCAGCATCACTACTTCTATTATGTGCCCCAAAGCCTCAGGATCTTTTAAGAGTGCTTCCGCTGCTGCAAGTTGTGGCCAGGGATGCTCAAAAATGTTCACCTCAAACCAAAAATCGGTGAATAATGGCACTTCCTACTTGGCAAATATTTTCAAGTGAAAAATGCATTTTTCCACTTTTTCATGTAGCTTATTGCATTGAAATCAATGAGAACATTGAATTTACACACAATACTATATTTTATTTCCCACAGACATTGTATAAAAGGTTGGTGCTGGTGGAGTGTGGGAAAAGAATTGGTTGAACAGGGAATTTTTTAGAGGAAGGGGTTTTTTGATTGGGATTGTGGGGAGAGACATTAAAGTGTTAACACTCCTTATGGATTCCACACCAAACAGATATGCTGGACTCAACAACAATGCTTCAGGTGCCATTCAGGCGGGATTGTGGGGACAGTTAATAAAAAATAAATACAGTTAAAAGACTCCCATAAGACATGATATAAAATGGTTCTGAGGAGGGTGCCTGTGTTAGTGGGTGGAGTCTGGGGAAAGAATCAGTTGAACAGGGAATTTCTTTTAGCGGGGTTGTTGACTTGTATTGGAGGGACAGTTAATACACAAACACAGGGACCCTCTGACATGTGATACTTGACTGGATAAAATATTTTGTAGAGAATTATTTGTAGGACTTAAACTTTATGTTAGAGGCCCAAGCCCCGAGGAAAATTGATTTGTAGGACTTAGATTTATTTGGCACAAGCCCTAAGGAAACATTGATTAAATGTAGGAAATAAGACTTGTGTTAGGCCCACACTGTGAGGAAACATTGATTTGTAGGACTTATATTTATTTGGCACAAGCCCTAAAGAAATATTGAATTATAGGGCTTACATTTGTTAGAAACAAGCCCCCAAAAGTGTTTTTATTTTGTGGCCTCTGTTGTTTTTTTTGTAAAGAACAAGAAAAAAAATGCCCTACTGGCCGAGTGCCAGAAGGTCATATTGTGGCGACCAGTGGTCACCGGACTTTGCCAAATGCCCAGATGTCATTGCATAATTTGTGACTGCTGTTCTTGCTGCTACTGAGTTGTTTAAACAGCAGGATGATTAGGTAGCTCAAAATGAATAGGATCAAAAATAGCAGAAAGATGGGTGATGGATGACGAAGGTTCCACTTGCCACTACTAGCTACAGTGATGTGCCTGAGGCACTAACAGCACCATAACTAGCCCGCACCACTTCACTACTCCCCACTCATGACAGGTGACAACTTGCAGACAGTTTAATAATAATAGTGAACCCTCCCTGCCACCAGCTTAGCATATTTTGCAGGATGGAATCTCCTTTGGCAATCAAAGGCTTAACATGTACAGTTATGAATTCTGTACATTCACCTCTTGCCTCACTTACTCCCAGTCGTCTCTTGTCTCCCTCACTCCCATTCAACATTCTGTGCCCCCCTCCCTTTCAACACTTGTCCCTCTTCCGCTCATTTAACACTTTGCGCTGCCTCCTCCCTTTCGCCACTCTGTACCCTCTCTTCGCTTTTAACACTCTGGGTGCCCTCCTCCCTTTTGACACTTTGTCCCCCTTCCAACCATTCATCACTCTGTGCCCCCTCCTTCCTATAAACACACATTTTTTCCCTCTTCCAACCATTCACCACTCTGTGCTACCTTTTCTCTTTTGCCAGTCTATGCCCTTTTGACACTCTGTGTCCCCTCCTCCCTTTCAAAACTGTGCCCCTTTTCTGACCATTTACCACTCTGTGCTACCTCCTTCCTTTCACTACTCTGTCCTAATGACTCCCTTTCACCACTCTGTGCCCCCTCCTCCCTTTCAACACTTTGTCCCTCGTCCACGCATTCACCACTCTGTGCCACTTCATCTCTTTTGCCACTCTGTCTGCCTGCTTCCCTGCCATTCAACAGAGGGTTATGAGAGTGATGCTTTTTGTGGTGCTAAAGTCTGAGCAGATTCTCTCTGCTCCCCCAGTGGACAGGTGTGGGAGCAGAGAGAATGCACTCATGCTTCAGTGTTGCCATACTGCTGGTAACATGTAAGGGAGGGCATCCCTTCCACATTGTCAGCAGTATGACAGCCCCAGGCTGTTACAACATAGAAGCTATGGGGAGATCCCAGCTTCACCCTCATCAGGTAGGCAAAGTTGGTACTGTGAACTCAGACAGCAGAGGCTGATATCGGTGTTTAGCGTGGAGGGTTTAAGACGCCCCCTAGAAGCTGATTAGCTGGGAGGTGTGTAAACTGGAATCCATTTTAAACAGAGACTTGCCATATAAAAAAACAGTCTCTGTTCAAAATTCCCTCATTCTGACTAGGGCCCATGGCCCAAAAGGTATGGAGGGGGGGCCTGTTTTATTGTGCAGCAGAGGCGGTGCTAGCTGAACATGATTAACACTTGGGATGCTTTGGATTTGTTTGACCCCTTTTTTTAACAGGAAAGGCTGCATATTATTTATAACTGATATGGCAGACTGCATTTAACCCTTTGATTTCAAAAGGGGTACCCTTCCGGCACTCAGATACTTAAATCAGACATATCTTTGGGCCATTAAAAAAAAAATATATATATATTTCAATGAAGTTTTTTTTCCTTTTGCAATACAGATTTGAAGGAAGATAACAAGAATGAAGAAGAAGACAGACAGTAGCTGACCAGGGTGTTGAAGACTCAGTCGGATATTAGGATTAATGGTAAGTGTTTCTTGTCAGGGACTGTTTTTCAAACTTAGTCAGATTAACCCTGTGAGTGCCAGCGGGATAAGCAAACCCCATTGGCATTCATAGGGTCAATCTTACTAACATTTCACACATTTTGAGTGTACTGATATGGAGCTCAGTGCCCCATAACAATACATCCACTGGTGACTGGTGGTGACTGGTGGTTTTTATGTGCTGTTTTCAGGTTCACTGATGCATTAAGGGACTCTGCTCCTAGAAAAACTGGGTGCAGATTTTCACCCATTAAAGTGGGTCCCTTAACGTATGTTAGTGTTAATGAATGGAATTGCATGACATATTTTGGAGTTTTGTTGTGTTTCAATTGGTGGTGGTGGTAATCGGATTGAGGTATAGAAGGGTTAAAATCTGTACTATTTGCAACACATTTTTCCTTGTTAATATTTCTGTAATTTAAAATTGTTCTCCACAAAATTTCCCCCGGAGTCTACTGTATTAGGTAGCAGTATAATTCACTGAAATATTAATAAAGGTACCAGACATTAATTCATTCAAATAGGATCAATAAATCCTCAAAATAGTATAAATTAATTGCTCAGGGCTCAGCATTTCCACTCTCCACTAGCCAATGGCGAGTGAAAATTTAGCCCTGGTGACTAGAAATTCATCCCTGATGGGTATGTTTTGGCTTGCAGTGGCGAGTAACTTAAGGTCTGGCTAGTAGCAAAGGACTTAAAATTATAAGTCCTGAATTGCTAATATACTAAAAGTGAAAATAATGCCAACCTAAGATACCATGGGTTCAATCAGTGTTATGTGATATAAAGAGAAATTGAGTCTCTCTCACATGACTGCGCTTACAAAAAGTAGTAAAAATGGAGCCCAAACTATTGCATTCTGCTTAATGAACGTCTACACTGTTGAGGTAAATAGTTAAAGGCCTTCATAGGATTATCAGACATGGAGTGCAGAGCAACTAAGACCTAAAGTGACAATACTATTTTGTGTAATGAGGAGATGATGAAGAGGGTCTCCTCCCCATCACAGTACTATCGTGAAATTGGACAGAGAAAGTTCCAGTTAAAGCAGTCTTCTGAATATGCTTCTTGTGTCATATTCTATCATTCCAATTTCAGTAACACTGTTTTTTTTTCAAGCAGTATCCACTGCTTTGTCAAGCAGGGGTCTCCACTGGCAGTGGATGTTTGCCAAGCAGACAGGTAAAATTAAACATTTTCTTTACATTATGTTATTATTTTCTAAGTTGTAAGGAATTATTACCTATTCATGTCCTCCCCTTAGAGAGAGGCTCCATCTTGAATCAATTTACATAATTATTCATCCTTACCAATTTATTCCACCCTAGCAGCCATAAGAAGGGGAAAAACATAATTTCTGGACATGAGTGTTGGTGCCTGCTTGTGCATCCTTCCAGCAGCTCCTCTGCCCGTCGGCATGGACATTTTCTCAGGCCACGTTGGCTTGGCATTGCTGGGCAACTGTGGCTGTGTTGATGTTGCCTCATGATGTTGTGACATCATGAGCTATCCCTTTTATATGGGTGTTTATCATGCTGTGCCAGTGCTCAGTGTATCTTGAGCTTTGTAGTATGCAGACCTGTTCTTGTGGTACCTTTATCCTATAACCCTCCATCTGGACCTGGAATTCGTTGTTGCCTTATGCCTATCCTCTTCTGACCTCTGCCTGTACCTGTATTCATTTTGCCTGCTGCCTGCCCTGACCATCTGCCTGCACACTGACCTAGCTGCTGTGCTGCCTGCCCTGACCATTTGCCTGTATGCTGCCCTAGATCCTGTGCTGCCTGCCCTGACTGTTTGCCTGGACACTGACCTAGCTCCTGTGCTGCCTGTCTTCACCTCCAGCCCGGACTTTACTCATGTTATTTCAGGTACCTCTTATATATTTATATATATATATATATATATATATATATATATATATATATATATATATATATATATATATATTGTGAGCCTTACACTGTCCTGCTATAGATAACTAGTCTCTGCTTCTCCTATTTTGGGGTGTTGCCTCTTTTCAAACTATACTTAAGCTGCCTGCTTATTCTCCGAACAGTCTTAATCTGTTCAGAGTGGGGTTTTACACAGCGTACATTGCCACTGATATGTACAAGTCTCATAATGAGCATTTAGTTCTGAATGCTCTATCTGATCAAGTCAGACAGGAAATCTTCTGTTGAAATTAGCTTCTTAGCTACTGAATTAAATTTCTGTAAACCTATGACCTGTTGTAAAATAAAAAGCACAAGGCTTAGGTGTTTAAATAGGTGTAACTAATGAGACTAAGAGCTTCATAAGTAACAGTTGCACTTTAAATTACAATGGATCTCATATCCTTAGAGTCAGACATGATTCTTTCTGCAAGATTCAAAGATTCCAAACTCCTTCCACACCGATGGCTTCATAAGAAGCTCAGTGGGAGAAGTCTGGAATTCTAAAGTCCCAGGGAAAGAATCATGTCTGCCTTTGTGGGTATGATAACCATTTATCACGGCGCCCGTGATCTGGGCGACATTCTGTCCATCTCGCTGATACTGCTTTGCTATTGGCTGCTCTGTTCTGCTCCTCCTAGTGACAGCCTTTTTATACCCTAGGCTGTCACTCTGCTAGTGCCCTTTCGTGGTGTACCTGATGCTTGTCGCTAGTTGTTGTTGTTCTGATCCAGTGTATGACCCCGGACTGCCTGACCACGCTATTGTCTCATTACTGATTCTGTGTACCGATTCGGATTGGCTGACGTTCTTGCTTCCTGTTCTGACCTGGCCTGGCTGACGTTCTTGCTCCGTGTACCAACCCGGCGAGATTGGCGACTCAGCTCTGTGTACCGACCCAGCACATCTGAGGATCCTGCTTCATGTACAGACTTGGCCTGGCTGACGTTCCTGCACTGTCTACCGATTCTGCTTGGCGTGGTTCCTGTTTCTGCTTTTCCAGTAGCTCATCCGTATTACTCCTGTTTGCCCACCAGTTGGGTACCATTCCTGCTTGCTGGTTCTAGTTTCTGTGTTCCGGTTGCTCGTATACTAGACCAGTGGGCAGAGTCTCGCTGCTTTCACTTCGTTGTGCACTTGCTTGGTCTGTGTAGGTTCAGCAGGGCGCCTCCGGTGATTACCGTTATCCAGACCATAGCGCTATTAACCCCTTCGGGGAAAGGGGCCTCCGATATCACTACCATCTTGGGTTCCGTTGGACTGCGCACCTTGGGCTATAAGTCTCCTGTTGATCAGTTGGGCGCTTCCGGTTGCCATACATTTATACATTGCCCATTAACCCTTTCAGGTAGTCGTGCACACAGTGCTGGGTTGCTCCGGTAGGGCCTCCATTTAAGCACGAGTTCTGATCAATCCATAGTCGTTGGTGAACGTCCACCATTACTCTCATTTACAGGCATCCAGTGCCTGTAGTTGCAGTCCTGTCCTTGTTGCCTTCCACTACATACAGGCGACATTCAGTCTGATTTACGTTAAGACCGGCATTGCACTGGTTAACATTAGACATTCATACACTGTATCTATCTTTGACCTGGCCTGTGTCAGTAGGGTGTTTTGCACTTTACTGGACCCGTGTGGGTAACTATTTGTAACCTGTCTTGTGCCAGTTTGTGCTATACTGGACCAGTGAGGGTTACGTTATTCATTGTGTGCTTCAATAAAGCTGTGTTTTTACCTAAACCTAACGTGTCTGAGTGTACTGAACCGTAACACCATTACTGATTAAAGATGAATGCTAAAAAATAAATCCACTCAGAATAGGTTTTAATTGTCCTTGCTCATTTAATGCCCAGATTAAGATAAGCACTGGTTTATTATTAGGGGGTGCTAATGCTCCTGTAAGCGCTAGAAAACATTTAGAGACTAGTGATATGCAGGTTGAAGTATCCATATGTTAACCATTTATATGATAGACATTTGTCTAGACATGAGGATGTTCTGAGTGGGGATTCTGGCCTTAATGGATTAAAAGAAGGCAGGCATACTGTGGAAATTTGTAATGCTGGAAATAATATGTAGATTTGACAACTGCTCTTCTGCTTCCATTCCAAGGTTATCCTTGCTTGGGTATTAGGCCTGGGTAATATTTAATTCTTGTGTCAGTTCAGTTTAGAGGTGAAATGAAAACTCATATTATGCACAAGCAATGCCTAATTTTATATTTCTATACATTGTGTGTAAAAAAGTTAGAACCTTTTTTATTGTGTTATGTTTCTTACACAAGATCTGTTGTGAAGACAGACTAATGATTTCACATCTTTACAAACATAAAACTGATTGATAGTCAAGAATCTGTAAGCAATCAAAAATGTGAACTCCAAATGCAATTAACTGTCCTATGAAATAGCACATGTCTTTTTTCTTTATTTTACAAGTAAAACAAAGACTGACAGTACAGTGGATGCATTAATATGCATGTTCCCCTAGAGTTTATAGAAGTAATATTTCCATGATGTACTGAATTTGATTATTACAGTAATCATTGTTCCTCTTGGTGCTAGTGTCAAAGGAAGTTTATATTGTGAAATGTTTTACGTATCACATGGTAGGAAAGATTATTGTTAATATGATACAAAAAAATATAAATACAGTATATAATATCAAAATGAGTTATATAGCATAATACAAGATTCTCAGTCAGGTTCTCATACTATACTACTAATATATATTTTCAGTAGGGACGGGCAAACGTCTTTGCCTCAAAAGGAAAATGTTAAAAATGGCACTTCTCATTTTCTGTGAGAATTAATGTGAATAGTTACATTTTCTTCTTTTTTGTTTCATTGAAATCAGTGACAAATAATGATATTATTACTCTGGGTTCAATTCTGACTGTGGCATTCATTATTCCTCCGTGCTTCTAGTACTCAAGACACTGTGGGCTTGATACAAATGTTGGAGACGGCTGTTTTTTCTGCTGAAGGCATTTTTTACAACACAGTAAGCTATTCAAATGCCTGTGCTGTGAAAAAATAACGCAAAAAAAAAAGATCTGTCGTGTGATAAAGTTAAGAGGTGTTTCCATCCATTTAAAATTATGAAAACACCATAAATAGCAATACAAATGTCTGAGTTAGCCAAGAACAGGCGATAAGGGACTCAAGTTATCGCAGGAAAGTTAACACCTATTTTTTTTTAACTTGAGTCCCTTATTGCCTGTTTAAATGCTCGACACAGAAACTTGAAGTTAAAAAAACCTAAGTCCTCAGTGGATATATTGATATGGGGCTCTAAGCCCCATATCAATACATCCAAAGTATGAAAAATGTGTAAGACATTAGTAGAATTAACCCTTTGAGTGTCAGCGGGGTATAATTACCCCGCTGACATTCATAGGGTTAACCCAACTAAGTTAAAAAACATCACAATACAAGTAACACTTACCATTAATCCTGATGTCCAGAGGAGTGCTCAGCTTCCTGGTCATCTTCTTTCTTATCTTCTGTCTTCTTTCTTATCTTCTGTCTTCTTTCTTCTTGCTGTAAAACAAAAACAAAAGTTTAAGTTAAAAGCATACATACTTTAACCCCTTGAGTGCCAGAGAGGTAGGCAACACATTGCAAAGCAATGCGTTGTGTACCTCTCCGGGGCCCAAAGGGTTAAAGTGTGTAGTAGTGTGCCACTTCTTAAAATACAAATGCCCCCATAATAAAAATAATAATAAATGTTGTAAATATATTAAAAGATAATGGTATTTCCATAAGTATAATAAAAGAATACTTATCATATATGTTGTTGTCTCCACCACTGTGTGAGGCTGCTGAGGCAGCAGCGGAGACAGAATACCACTCAACACCACCCCCTTTTTTCTCCTTACACCAGTTTTGTGTCCTAACGTCCATTGTGCTTAATGTAGGTAGGACATTTGAATACCAACCTAGACATTTTATTTTGTTGGTCGATATCCATTTTGCCCTACTGACATTTTTTTACTCCAACATTTGGATCAAGCCCTGTTCTCTTTGCACCAGCTGTCAAGACTTACCTGAAAATCCTCCCATTGATACCATTATGTGCATGCAGGCACACATGGGCTTGTGGTATATATACAAACTAGTAAGTGCAATCAGGTCTTCATGTGTTGCGTGGCATGGTCATGAGTACACAATATGTGCATTCTGAACATTCTGCTTCTATTCAAATGCTTAGTTGTTAGGGTCTCAAGCTGAATACTTGTTCCTGGTTTATCTTGCCTGATCTTCTATGCACCAACTCCTGATTGTCCTCTGATTCTACTTGAACTCCACCTGTTCTGATCTTTGGCCTTACCCTGACTATACCTTTTAGACTTCAATTTTGCCTTGAGTCTTTTTTGTGGTATTCTCTGCTAACCAGGGACATGTGAGCAGAAGCAAGGATACTCATATGGTTAACAATGCTCCCAACATCTATGTTCTTAAGCTATTTTATACCAGAGCCTCCTGTCCATCCTCTGTTACCAGGGTCTTTGGCCCCATGGCCTACCAAACTGGTTTCCAGCCTTCCAAGTCAAACCTGACACCACCTCATCCAGTCTACTTGGATTCCTGTGGTAGACAGGCAAAACATGCACTTATAAATCAGCTACTACATACAACAAACCAGAGTTCTAATAAAAATAACACTAATGTACGACAAAATGATCATCTGCATTTTTTGTATGAAGGTAAGTTTTCTTATGTTAATGAGAATTTCGGATATTGTATCTCAATATGTTTGTGAGTGTGCTAGTTATAGCTAGTAATAGCCAATATATAGCTAGTAATAGCTGTTTATTAAAGAGTAAACATCCCTTTTAGAGGAGAAATATGAAATGTGCAAGATAATTTTCCTTATTTCTTACTTCACCCTATTTAATAAAGGGGTTTACAGTTTTGTATATTTCTTCACAATACCGTCTTCCCCCGACACACAATTTCATGTCATCTTATGTATGGATGAGCAAAATATTTCACCTCAAAAGTGAAGCACACAAAAAACAGCACATCTCCCTTTTTCCTTTTTTCCTTTCCCTCCCCCCTTTTCCTATGAAAAGTGATGTTTTCTGCCTTTTTCTTTGCATTGAATTCAATGATAATAATGTATTTCCGCCCTTATGTGTAGAGTTTCGCCATGTATTCCTGCAATGCAAGGGTCGTCAGCTTCCTTAATGTTGTAAATCTGTGCTTGGGAGGGAGAGAGAAATTAGCAGTATTTTGATGAAAGAGGTGACAGTCAAAGAGAAGGGAGCTGGAGCTGAATTTTAGGAGTCTTGGTGGTAGGCCAAGGTTCTCTGCCTGTAAGAGTGCAGTGAAAGGAGAAAGGAAAGTAAAAAAAATAAAACATGAACCTTTTTTTAATGATAACTGACATGAACAGTCAGACAGGGGTGATCCAAATCCCTATATGATCTGGTTGGGCCTCTATTGAGACTGAACTACTGACAGATATCCTACATTCAAGAGACAAACAGATAGCAATTTCAACTTGATATGCTGTTTATTATTACTAGTGTTGAGCGAGCACCCCGATGCTCGGGTGCTCGGGTGCTCTGACCGAGCACCCCCTGAGGCTCGAGTGCTCGGCCGAGCACCCGAGCCCCGTAGAAATGAATGGGGCGACACCAGGCACCCCCTGCTCTGATGAGGGGAGGGTGCCTGGTCAATGCCCCCTTCATCTCCGCTATGCCCCCTTCATCTCCGAATGCCCCCTTCAGCTCCGCAATGTCCCCCTTCAGCTCCGCTATGCCCCTCTTCCACAATGTGCCCCTTCATCTCCGCTATGCCCCTCTTCCACAATGTGCCCCTTCATCTCCGCTATGCCCCTCTTCCACAATGTCCCCCTTCATCTCCTCTATGCCATAGAGGAGATGAAGGGGGACATTGTGGAAGAGGGGCATAGCGGAGATGAAGGGGCACATTGTGGAAGAGGGGCATAGCGGAGATGAAGGGGCACATTGTGGAAGACGGGCATAGCGGAGATGAAGGGGGACATTGTGGAAGAGGGGCATAGAGTCTATGCCCCTCTTCCACAATGTCCCCCTTCATCTCCGCAATGCCCCCTTCATCTCCGCAATGCCCCCGTACCTCCAGTCCCTGGTGGTCCAGCGGAGCGTCTTCGGATCTGTGCCTCTTCCGGCACAGATCCCCGCCACCCGAACATGGCGGGAGAGCACATGGCGGTACTCGACGAGTACCGCCATGTGCCGAGCAGAGCGATGCTCGAGCCGATCCGAGCATCGGCCGAGCACGCTCGCTCATCACTAATTATTACTCAAACACTCTGATTCTAAAACTATCATATCTATATTTATCTTGTGGTTTACTGTAAAAAAGTAACAGTGACATTAGGGCCTCGTTTCAGTTAGGTCCAATGGCTGTGTTTTCTGCCAACAGCATTTTTTTCAAGCACGGTAGGCTATTCATTTACCAGTGCTGTGAAAAAATGTCTGCAAAAAAAACCCTGCAAAGTAGTAAAGTAAGTACCAATACAACAACTGAAATGAAAACAAAGTGAAAAAAAAAAACCTAAGCTCAATATCAATACATCCAAAGTACACCCAAAATCTGTCCAAACTTAGTAGAATGAATTACCTCACTGGCACTCATAGGGTTAACCCTAACCCTAACCTAAGGTACAAAGCAGCAGCCCCTGCAAAGTAACACTTACCATTAATCTCGATGTTGAGACTGAGTAGGAAAACTTTGGATGGTTTCAGAAATTGGGAAGGGAGGAGTGGAGCTATTGGTGGTGGTGGCTGCAAAGGCTGATTGGAGATTGCTGCTGACTGTTGTGGGAGGTTTCTGCAGAGAATCTTGTCTTCTTAGTGGAGGTTTTCTTGTGTCCATGTTTTGATGAGTGTTAGTAGCAATACTTGCAGGGTCTGTAGCAGCAGCAGTGGAATTGGATTGGGACTTTCTTTTCATATAAATGTTAATATGCCTATGTTACATATGCTTAAGCAATGCAGATGAGCCAAGCTAGGATCCCTGCTTTCCCCTCTTTACTGATTGATCACTCAAGGTGCATAGAACATTTGTAGTTTTATGCATTTTTCCAGTCCCCAGTGAGAAATATTCCCACACAGGACTTCGGATCAGGAGGAGGAGATGATAGTGTACCAGAAACATGTGCTGCCCCAGCACATGATGAACATTGGGCTCTATTGTCCTAATTGTTCTCCTCAACTGCTGTCACCAGTCCCACCACCACATCTACAGACCCACTCATAGGAGCCTGCCCCTTTTTCTGCCCACTCACAGCCAGAACATGCTCTTTTTCCTGCCCACTCACATTAACTTTCCTCTCTTCCTGCCCACTCACACCCAGATCCTACCCCTCTTCCACCTGATCACTCACAGGATCCTGCCCCTCTTCTTGCCCATTCACAATCAGAACATGACCCGTCACCTGCCCAGTATATCCTCCTGCTACCCACTCAAAAAATGGTCTTTGTGGAGTAATCCTGCCTTAAACTGTAGTCTGTCTTCCTCATCATCATTCTACTCAATTCCTTGTTTGTGCCACTCCATGCTCGTCTGGTGAATAGGAATGGTAGAAAAATTTCACCTCAAACTGAAATCAGTGAATAATGGCTCTTCCTGCTTTGTAAATAATTTCCTGGGAAAAGTGCTGATTCTAACTCATTCCATTGAAATCAATGGGAACATTCAATTTACACACAACATATAGCAAATATTATTTTATTTCCCAAAGGCATAGTATAAAAGGGCATGAGGGTGCTTGTGTTGGTGGGGTGTAGGGAAATATTCAGTTGAACAGGGAATGTTTTTTGGGGGGGTTGTTTATTGGGATTGGGGGCAGTTAATAAAAAATAAATCCTAAATACAATTCAAAAAACCCCATAAGACATGGTATAAAAGGGGTCTGAGAAGGGTGCCTGTGTTGGTGGGGGAGTCTGGGGAATTAATCCATTGAACAGTGAATTTGTTTTGGGGATGGTTTCTTGACTGGTATTAGGGAGACAATTAATAAAAAAAAAAAATCAAGAAAATAAAATAAGAAATTTGTATGAAAAGTGATAGAGACAGGAAACCCCCTGACATAAACTGCCACTGTGGTGGACTGGTACTTGACTTGATAGAGTATTTTGTAGAGGATGATTTGTTAGATTTGTTGTTAGAGGCCCAAGCCCTGAGGAAACATTGATTTGTAGGACTTAAGTTTGTTTGGCACAAGCCCTAAGGAAACATTGATTTGTAGGACTTAGGCTTGTTAGAAACAAACGCCCAAAATTTTTAATTTTTTTGTAGGACTATGTTTCTTTTGTTTGTTTGATTTTTTTAAAGCACAAGTCCTGAGAAAAAAAATGCCCTGCTGGCCTAGAGTCAGCAGTTCATGCTGGCCTGTGTCCACTGGCCATTGTCAAATGTCCTCCTGAGTCCATAATTCTGGAATTTGCAACTGCTGTTCTTCCTGCTGCTGATGAGTTGTGTAAGCAACAGGGTGATTTGGCAGCTGAAAGGGAATGGGATCAACAATAGCAGTATGGGGATGGATGATGAATGTTCCATGACTATTTCCAGTGATGTATCTGAGACAATAGCAGCACAATAAGTAGCCCCCAGTATATGTGGAGAAAAGAAGAAGTTGGCTAATAATTCTTCTCAACCTGCCCCTCCTCCAAAATCATGGATGTGCTGTTATTAAAATATAATTTTTCCCTTGAGAGCAGGAACTGTGCCTCTCATCAGCAACTGCAATGTGCACAGTGTGTGTGTGTGGTAAAGAATATCTAGGGGAATCCAAACACAAGAACCCAAATACTGCCACTGTCAATATACCCCTTGTCCATACCCCCGCTAAGGACACATGACAATTTGCTGACAGTTTAATAATAATGATGAATCCTCCCTGTCAGCATCTTAGCATATTCTGCAGGATGGAATCTACTCCGATGCTGCTTGATCCCCTGCTTGCAATTCTTCTCCACCACCCTGGCATGTGTGATCAGCGCACCACACAGTGTGCAATGGGTTGAGATGATCTACCACATCCTAACATCAACAGAGTGGTTATAATTTTGCAGGAGAGGTAATGATAAATGAGATGGATTAGCAGAAGATGTAGTTACCTTAGAAGAAGAAGGTGATGGTGGTGGCAAGCTAATTGTTTCATGATGGACAAGGTGGATTGGCAGAAGATGTAGTTACCCTAGAAGGAGGTGGTGAGCTAGTTGTTTCACTCATCATGGAACTTCCAGTTTCAGCCTGGGTTTCTCTATTCTTCCTCCTCTTTGATTTCTGCCTCGCCTCTTGTTGCCTTTCTGGAGAGTCTGGGGCTACAGCAACAATGGTAATTGATTTCTGTGGTGTGTTTCCTCCTTTCCCATTCTCACTGACTTGTCACAAATTGTGCACAGTGCCGTTGGTGATGACTGCACTGCGCCTGCCCTACGAGAAAAATAGTCCCACACCTGACTTCAGGGGGGAGGGATAGGGAACAGGTGGAGAAGAATGGTCTCTTTCTTCTTGTCCTCCACATTCCCCTTCACTGTCTGTGGCAGTGGATAATGTTGCTTCTGCTACTATTGCCTCAGAATCAGCAATGCAGATAGGACCAGGAGTATTGCTGCTGCTGGCAGATGGAACCTGTCCTAGTCCCGCATCACTTGTTGACCCCATTCCCACTGTGTCCACGGTGGTTTGTGGCACACTAGCATGCTCCTCAGCACCCTGCTGCTCTTGCATCTCAGCAACAGCAGGAATTAGATCAGTTGCAAATTCTGCAAATTCCAAAAGCTTACTGCTAGTGGTGGTGATGCCCATCCTCATCCCTGTCTCCCATTCCTTCTCAGTTTCTGGTAAAAAGGCCATCAATATCTCTTCCACCCCATGCTGCTGCTGCTGCTCTATTAAATACATCTCACTGTTATATCCTGTAATCTTGAGAGAGGCACAAACTGGGGTCAAAAAGTTGATTCAAATTAATCAGCACTTTTGTTTATCAGCAAGTTCTGTGAGTGTGGCTTCATCATTTTGTATCTACATCTACATTGAGACTGGCACAAAGGCAAGTTACATGTAAACTCAGTGATTGCTCTACCACCAAACTTTGTGTGTGTGTATATATATATATATATATATATATATATATATATAAACACACATACACATCAATCACACCACACTAGTCCCCCACCATCACTACCATACACATCTGCCACATTGTATGTTATATATTTTTTTTAATCTCTTGACATCATCATGAATATGTACCAGTGTCACTTAAGCAGGAAGTTAGTGTTGTGAGCAAAGGACAAATGCACTCTGCATGCTAACAAATGTTTCAAGAGATATGTTGCTGTGGGACTTACAACTTTGACTTTCAGCTACTTACTTCTCTGCAGCCCTTGAAAGAAGTAATATTGTGATGGAAAATGCTGTGCCATAGTAAACATAGGTGAAAATTAGTTGGAATTGGCGAAAAAGGAGGAAAATTTTGCATTGGTAAAAAAAGGAGAAAACTTTTGCCAAAACAGCGGTTCCTTTTTTCACAATAAGTGATGTGGGAAATTTTTCTCACTTTTTGCCTACCCTAATCCCTACCCGTGGCTCCCCAAAAGCAAAGAACAAATTTCCTGCCGACAAGACTGTCTAAACTACACTCCAACCTTTCTTTATTAGCCCGTCTTCTCTAGCTCAAATTTGTGCTGCTTTTTCTCTGTCTAACAAACACAGAATGTCTTTCTACTGATGCCCAACACCCCTTTTATACTAATCCTGCAGTAAAAGAAGGAAAACTTAAACACTGTGGGGAAATTTGGTCTTACCATTGATTTCAATGAAATAAGATAGATGGGAAAATGTGGAAAATCTGCAGTTTTCATGAAATTTTTTCATTCTGGAAGACGTGCCATTTTTCACCTTATTTGCTTTTTTTAGCTGCATCCATCCCTAATCATGCTACCCAACAGGGATCATCATTTATTTATAAATGGGGTCATTTTAAGTGTCACAATCCTGTCCTCTTCTGAGCCTGGTGCAGTACCTCACAGTGGCATTATCTTTCTGTGGTGCTGTTGTAGGTTGCTGCACTCAGACTAACGAGATCTGATTCTGTTCCAAGCTGGCCCTACCTTGCAATCACCTCCTCCCTATTTAGTTCAGTCTCTCCCCTTCCTCCTGGCCAGATTATACTGATAAGTTCAGATCAGTTCCAGTTCAGTTTCTTTTAGGCCTGGACCCTGAGTTCCTTGAGCTAGCTGCACCCTGAGTTTCTTGAGCTAAGCTGCACCCTGAGTTCCTTGAGCTAGCTGCACCCTGAGTTTCTTGAGCCGGCTGCACCCCTGAGTTTCTTGAGCCAGCTGCATCCCTGAGTTCCTTGAGACGGCTGTACCCTTGAGTTCCTTGAGCCAGCTGCACCCCTGAGTTCCTTGAGCCAGCTGCACTCCTGATCTTCTTGAGCCGGCTGCATCCCTGAGTTCCTTGAGCCGGCTGCACCCTTGTATTCCTGAGCTGGCTGTTTCATGTGTTCCTGAGCTGGCTGATTTCCTGTGTTCCTGAGCTGGCTGTTTCCTGTGCTCCTGAACTGGCTGCATTCTTGTGCCTCACTCCTGTGTTCCTGAGCTAGCTTTATCCCTGTACCCAGAGGCCCTGATCCTTTCATTTATATTGAGTGTTCTGTTGTGCATTATTCTTTTATGTTTCTTGCATATAGATATGACACACTTGTGTCCCCTTTAATTCGTGTGTGTGCTGGTTTTCTTGCTTTCTGGGTTCCAATTTATTTATGTTTCCTGATGTGGTCAGCACCTCTTCCTGACCAGCCCATGACAGAATATTCTGGCCATTCCGTATGGAACCCGCAAAGAAAATTTCTATACACACAATGTCCTGTTCTTTTGATAATAATGAATCTGAATTACAACATGAGTGTGTTACACTTAATGTCTGCTATAGTCAAGTATGTAAATTACTCAAAGTTGTAGTATGCCAAAAATATGGTCCTCTACTCTGTAGTTGCTTTGCAAGGCCCTAAGCATTTAATATTTAAGGTAGTTTCTGAATTGCATTAGAACTATAAGGTTATGTGTAGTGCTTGGCCTTTGCTTTTTTCTACTATTGAATGTTTGTTAGGTAGACTCCCTGCTTTGCTTCAGGTGAATTATATTGTTTCTGTTCCTTTAAGAGACATTTTAGCTAAACATTCTGTGTCTCACATGAAAACTCAGCTGTAAGCTATTCAAGACAACTGCAATTGTATATTCTTGTCCTTACCTGGTTTTCACTTCAGAGTATTCACGCTGTAGATGTTATATCCTGTTCTCCTGACTCTGACACAGATTTCTCTGCTTCAGAGGGCTGGTTTGTTGATCCTCCTGATTGGGATACTAAACCTGCTACTCATGCCCAGCAAACTGTATACATTACTGATTGGGAATCAGAGGACAAATTTGCATATAACACTGGAGACAGCAAAATGGATCACATCTATGATCTTTATGGGGCTCAGTATTTATCCTCACTGGATGATTACTCCTCAGACTCAGAGGAATGTATAGAACTCCAGATTGCAGTATGGTCTAAAGGGCTCCAGAACTGTGTTTATAGTAAAACTCTTGGAAAAAAGACCTGTAAGAAATCTGTTACTGCAAAATGTTCTTTTCAGGCTGACTCTCAATTTAAAGGGGAAGTGCTACCTGCTTCACAGTCACAAGATGATTACCCCCCCCCCCAGACTCAGAGTAATGTATTGAACTCCAACACTTCCTTGTTACGCTGGTTTGTTTCTTGGTCTATGCCACTTTCTGTTCCTCCTGAACCTCCTCCTCTCTCTTTCTTTGAGTGGAATGGGCAACCCATTCCTCCTGGCTCTTCTCTATTGCTTGAGCACCTGGAGTCCATCCTTGAGGAGGGGGTACTGTCATGATCCTGTCCTCTCCGCAGCCTTGTGCAGTACCTCACAGTTCCACCATCTTTCTGTGGTGCTGTTGTAGGCTGCTGCACTCAGACTAAAGAGATCTGATTCTGTTCTCAGCTGGCCCTATTTTGCAATAATCGTAACATAGTAATTTAGGTTGAAAAAAGACTTTTGTCCATCTAGTTCAACCCTTTTCCTATTCCTGTTTACCATCAATTCAAAAGAAGGCAAAAATTCCTTCTTGATTCCAAATGGCAATCAGATTTCTCCTTGGTTCAACAAGCACTAACTAAATATTAATCCCAATACTAACAGACATAGCCCTCTATGTTCTGCTCTTTTAAAAAATATTCAGGCCCTTTTTAAAGGCATATAATGTATTCAATAGCACCACCTCCCCAGGCAGTGAATTCCATACCTTTATTGTCCTTACCGTAAAGAATCCCTTCCGTTGTTGTAGATGAAATCTCCTATCCTCAAGTCTAAGCAAGTGACTCCTTGTCCTTTGTACTGTTCTGTTAATGAACAGGTCTTTGGAGAGTCCTTGGAATGGGCCCTGAACATATTTATTTAGTGTTATCATATCCACTTTAAGACGCCGTTTCTCTAGTGTGTACAAGTTTAACTTTTCTAGCCTTTCTTCATAACTAAAACTTTCCATTCCCCTTACTAGTTTTGTAGCCTTCCTCTGCACTTTCTCTAGTTCCATAATGTCCTTTTTCAGAAAGGACGCCGAGAATTGAACAGCATATTCTAGGTGGGGTCTTACCATGGACCTGTAAAGAGGCATAATTATATCTTCCTCCCTTGAGTCAATAATCCTTTTAATACATGCTGGCACTGCAAACTACTTCTAAGTCTATTGTCTACCATTACTCCCAAATCCTTTTCATAAGTAGATTTCCCCAGAGAATCACCATTTAAACTATATGTTGCATTTTTATTATTATAACCAAAATGCATAACTTTACACTTGTCTATACTGAATCTCATTTGCCATTTGCCTGCCCAGTTACCCAATTTGTCCAAATCCTCTTGTAATGAAGACACATCCAGTTCAGACTTTATTACCTTACTTAATTTTGTGTCATCTGCAAACACTGATACATGGCTCCCTCTGCCCTCTGGGAGATCATTAATACACAATTAAAAAGAAGAGGACCCAAGACAGATCCCTGAGGTACTCCACTTATCATGTTTATCCAACTGGAGAACTTCCCATTTAGTACCATGCTTTGCATTCTATCTTTCAGCCAATTTCCAATCCACACACAAACGTTTGCTTCTAAGCCTATTTCATTCAATTTGTACAGTAACCTCTTGTGTGTAACCGTATCAAATGCCTTGGCAAAGTCTAAATAGATCACATCAACCACAACTCCCAAATCTATGTTTTTACTCACTTTTTCATAAAATGCATTCAAGTTAGTATGACAAGACCTGTCTTTCACAAAGCCATGTTGGCTCCTGCTAATGATATTCCTGTTCAAGATGAATTCTTGAATATATTCCTTTAGCAACCCTACAAACAGTTTCCCTACCACAGATGTCAAGCTTACAGGTCTGTAATTTCCCAGCTGGGATTTTGATCCCTTTTTAAATATGGGCACCACATCTGCTTTATGCCAATCTGTGGGCACCATGCCTAAAATAAAAGAATCCCTGAAAATCAAAAATACCGGTCTGGCCAGGGCCTGGCTTAGCTCTATATGTACCCGTGGGTGTATATTATCTGGCCGGGGCTTTGTCTACCTTAACACCATTCATTTGTTTTAACACTTTTCCTTGTGTTAGCCAATCCCATGCTTGCTGTGACTGTTCTGTAAGTAGTTTCTTGGTTCTTGTACATTGGGTCTTCCTTGGTAAAAACAGAAGAAAAGAAAGTATTTAAATATCTGCTTTCTCTCTGTCCCCACTGACCATCTCACCTGTTCAGATAACAAGGACCCATCATTATTAGTCTTTAATTTTTTTCCAAGAATTTTTTTGGGTTACTCATGCTCTCCTTAGCAATATTTTTTTCTTTCTCCAGTCTAGCTAATTGAATTGCCTTTTTACAGGTTTTGTTGGCATTTTTGTATTTTGCAAATGCCTCTACTGATCCCTCAGCTTTATAATGTTTAAATGCTACTTTCTTGTTATTTATTTCATGAATTACTTTACTGGTTAGCCCCATTGGTTTAAATTTGCTTCTTGTGTATTTGTTTCCAAAGGGGATACATTTATATGTATATTATTGCAATGTTATTTTGAAGGCATTCCACTTACCTTCTGTGTTTTTTCCTGAAAATATTCTATCCCAGTGAACAAGATCAAGGGATGAATTAAACCTGCTAAAGTTGGCCTTTTTAAAATTCAGTGTTTTGGTGGAACCCATACCTTATTGCTTTTTTGAAATAATCTCAAACAATACCATGTTATGGTCACTGTTCCCCAAGTGCTCCCTTACTTGAATGTTAGAGATAAGTTCTTCATTGTCAGTTATTACCAGATCCAGACACTCATCCCCTCTGGTTGAGGTCTGTACTAGTTGAGACAAATAATTGTCATTCAACAAGTTCAGAAACTTACTGCTTTTATTAGAATTAGTTGTTCCATTTTTCTAATCTACTTCTGGATAATCCCCCATAATTATAGTTCTCCCTATTTGAGAAGCCTTTTCTATTTGCATTAATAGCTGTGATTCTTCAAGTTCACCAATTTTTGGTGATTTATAACAAATGCCCACTAATATTTTCACCTCCTCCCTATTTAGTTCAGTATCTCCCCTTCCTCTGGGCCAGATTATACTGATAAATTTAGATCAGTTCCAGTTCAGTTTCATTTAGGCCTGGACCCTGAGTTCCTTGAGCTAAGCTGCACCCTGAGTTGCTTGAGCTAAGCTGCGCCCTGAGTTGCTTGAGCTAAGCTGCACCTGAGTTCCTTGAGCCAAGCTGCACCCCTGAGTTCCTTGAACCGGCTGCACACCCCTGACTTCCTTGAGCCGGCTGCACACCCCTGACATCCTTGAGCCGGCTGTTTTCCTGTGTTCCTGAGCTGGCTGATTCCCTGTGCTCCTGAACTGGCTGCATTCCTGTGCCTCCCTCCTGTGTTCCTGAGCTAGCTTTATCCCTGTACCCAGAGGCCCTGCTCCCTGTACCCAGAGGCCCTGCTCCTTTCGTTTATATTGAGTGTTCTGTTGTGCATTATTCTTTCATGTTTCTTGCATATCGATATAACGCACTTGTGTTCCCTTTAATTTGTGTGTGTGCTGATTTTTTTGTTTTCTGGGTTCCAATTTATTTATGTTTGCTGCTGTGGGCAGTGCCTCTTCCTGACCAGCCCATGACATTAAGCCAGCAAATCCCTTACATTTCTACCCTTCTAATAACAGAAAAAGGGAAATATTCTCCCAGTTTAGGGTCACCTTGCAACATGTGCCAATTATTAAGAATGTTGTGTTGATGAAGACAGAGACTATGTGGTTTGAATACAGAAATGATATTGTTTCTTTCTCAGTCTGAGCAGCAATCTAAGGAGCAAGCCTTACTTATAGGGATGGGGGAAGAATTTCGCCTCAAACCAAAATCGGCGAATTATAGCACTTCACTCTTTTCAAATAATTTCCAGAGCAAAGTGTTATTTTAGTGTTTTTTTTTGCCTAATTCATTTCATTGTAATTAATGGGAACATTGAATTTACAAACAACACATATGAAATATTATTTTATTTCCCAAAGACATTGTATAGAAAAGGCATTAGGGTGCCTGTTTTGGTGGAGCGTGGGGAAAGAATCAGTTGAACAGGGAATTTTTTTTGGGGGGGCGTTGTTTACTGGGATTGGGAGGCAGTTAATAATAAATAAATCCTAAATACAATTAAAAATACCCAATAAGACATGGTAAAAAAGGGGGGTTTGTTGACTGTTATTTGGGGACAGTCAATAAAAAAGAGATACATTTAATAAAATGAGAAATATGTATGTAACATGATAGAGACAGGGACCATCTGATGTCCAAGCCCTAAGGAAACATTGATTTAGGACTTAGGCTTATTTTTTTTTGTAGACCTATTTTTTTTAAAGCACAAGCTCTGAGAGAAAAAAATGTGCTACTGGCCTACTACTGGCCTAGTATTAGCAAGCCATGTCTTGTAGGCCAGTGGCCACTGGCCATTGTCAAATGCCCTGATGTAGATGTTGAATTTGCAGCTGCTGTTCTTGCTGCGGCTGCTGAGTTGTTTAAGCAGCAGAATGACTAGGCAGCTCAAAGGGAATGGGATCAACAACAGCAGTAACATGGGTAACAAAGGGTCAGCTTGCCACAACTAGCTCCAGTGATGAGCCTGAGGCAGTAGCAGCACCATATCTATCACCTACCACTTCAGGTATAATCATTTTTCTTCACCTGCCCCCCTCCAAAACCA
The DNA here is from genome assembly GCA_037306005.1 of Rhinophrynus dorsalis. NCBI lineage: Eukaryota > Metazoa > Chordata > Amphibia > Anura > Rhinophrynidae > Rhinophrynus > Rhinophrynus dorsalis. The sequence goes on from CM074723.1 coordinate 188,408,095, forward strand.
TGGGTGTGCTGTTAGTAGAATAGAAATGTTTCCCTTTAGAGCACAAACTGTGTCTTTCATCAGCAACTCTATCCAAACACCATGACACCAGAAAACAAGTACTGCTTCTGTCACTATACCCCTTGGCCACACCCACCTAAGGACATATGACAACTTGCTGACAGTTTAATAGTAATGATGAATCCTCCCTGCCACCAGCTTAACATATACTGTCGGAGGGAATCTCCTCAGATGCTGCTTGATGCCCTGCTTGCGATTCTCCTCCACCACACTGCCATGTATGGTCAGTACACCACAGAGTGTGTAATGAGTGGACATGAACTGCCACATCCTAACATCAACAAAGTGGCTATCATTTGGTGGGGGGTGTTAACAATGAACAGGGTGGATTGGCAGAAGATGTAGTTACCCTACAGCAAGAAGCTGATGGTGAGCTAGTTGTTTCGCTCATCATCGAACTCCCAGCCTCTGCCTGGGTTGCTCTATTCTTCCTCCCTTGATTTCTGTGGTGGGTGTTTGTCTTTAACATGTTTGACATAAATGTCTATGTGTCTATGTTTCTGTGTTTCCTGTGTGTTATCCGGGTGCTTGTGCCATGTTGCTTTCCCTCCTCTCCCCTCGCTGCTGTCTTGTCACAAATTATGCCCAGTGCCATTGTTGATGATTGCAATGTTCTTGCCCCAAGAGAAAATTAGTCCCACAACCACAACTTCAGGGGGGAGGGAAAAGGTGGAGAAGAATGACCTCTTTCTTCTTCTCCTCCATATTCCCCTTCAGTGTCTGGGGCAGAGGATGATGTTGCTGCTGTTGCTGTTACTGCCTCAGAATCAGCATTGCAACTAGAACCAGGAGCATTACTGCTGACAGAAAGTGGATCCTGCTACTTCAATTTTAGCCCCTCCTCACAGTAACTATTAATATGATTACCCACTCCTTCACTCCTTACACTAACAAGATGCTGGACCTTCTTAGTAGTAGTACTAGCACTGGTGGGACTGCTTGGGAATGGCAAGTGTGACTTAGGGTCCCCTGCTGTCACACTTGGCATCTTCTCCTTCTCCCCCTCCTGAGTATTACAAGACACACTGGCAGCAGGTTCAGCAAGTGGCAGCAGGGGCAGCACTTCTGACAGCAGGCACAGCACTGCTGGTAGCAGGGGCAGCACGGCTGAGAACAGGAACAGTACTGATGGCAGCAGGGGCAGCAAGTCTGGCAGCAGGCACAGTACTGAGGGCAGCAGGGGCAGCACATCTAGCAGCAGGCACATCAATGGTGGCAGCAGAGGCAGCATGTCTGGTAGCAAGCACAGGCAGCTGACCTGTCCTATTCTCACTACTACCATCTTCTTCCTCCCTTGACCTTCATTTTCCCAAGATCCCTAGGGGTGATTTAGGGGGACTGGCCAGAATTGTTTCTGTAGTGCTCACTTACTCCTTCTCCTCAGACTCAGTGGACACATAAGGGTCCTTCCAGTTCTTCCTTTTATCAGTTATAAACTTTCTCATAGTGATAGCAGTCACTATGAGCCTATCCTGACTCAATTTTGCCAAAAGATCACAGCAGAACAGCACAGCAAGTCTACCTCACTCTGTAGCTGTTTCTATTGTGTTTCACTTCCTGGAATATGTTGCGTTTTTATAGCGAAAAGGTAAAAAACACGTAAATCAATGGGCGGAATTCGTAAAACTTTCTAGCCATTAAAAAAATGGCAAAGAATTTTTGCCAATGGACAAAAAATGCAAAGATTTTAATAATGGTTTTCACAGATTTTTTCACAGGAACACAACGCGACCTTTCGCCCACCCCTACTTATTTACTTATATCGTTATGGATTGCATGATGGCTGTATCTCCATCTGTAGAACAATTTACCTGAAGAAAACTGTCTATTGTATTTTCAACAACTTTAAGTGTTTGGGACGAGTATAACAACATTTCTTGAGTGGATATGGGTGATGACTGTGGCATTGTAAAAGCATGTTATAAATTCATATATACCACTTCTCAATGAGAGATGAATTAACTGTGCATACCCTAGCTCTGCCCTGCTTTTGTAAAACTCTTTATATGTCTTGTAGGACACCAGCTTGATTGTGTTTAACAACAGTATCTGATACCAGTGTTTGTCTTTTTCTGTAGTATTGCTCTAATAATCTTTTTTGCTTGTATTGCTTTAATCCATATTTGTGAGCTTATATTGTTTTGCAAAGTGCTTTGGTTCCACCATTGAATACCTATGCAGTATGTGGTAGCCTAATTAATATGTAGTTATTTTTCTTCTTCTTTTCTCATTTATCCTTTTTTCCTTGTGGGAATTATGATATTGTATTTTATTTTGATGCTTTATACACACTTAGTGGTATTTTGTGCATCTTTATTTATTTTTTTTCTTTTCTTTTTGTGTTTTTCCTTTATGTGTTTGCTTTTTTTGATTTTCATGTGTTTTTATTTTATTTTATTCTGGATTTGGCTTCATCTTATAGTACTCATGATACGGCTGTCAGTTTAATTTGTTGCTGATGTTGATACCCAGTTGCTAAACGATGCTCAACTTCTGCCAATATTGTCACTTGTGGGTTCATGCATCTGTACCAAGGACAGAGGCTTTTCAACATTGCTCAGAGTATTCAGTGGTGATTTTCCCCAGTGGAAGGTCCCAGGAAGGAATTTGGTAGTTAATAAACCTACAACATTTACCTGATCCTTCTTTGAGATCTCTATCTATCTATCTATCTATCTATCTATCTATCTATCTATCACCTGTGGAAGAGGGAGCCAGCTCTGCCTGCAGTATTTCAGTGGTGATAAGTGCCTGTGCCCATAACGCAAGTAATATATATCACTCCATACAGCAAGGGAGCTACTAGTGAACAATATTTTTTAATACCAATCTTAAATCCTTTCTGGACCCAAATTCACCTTCCAATTACCGGCATGTTTCTCTTCTCCCATTTGCCTCCAGGTTCCTGGAACATCTTATATAAAACAGTCTCACTTCCTTGTTAGACCCCCTGCAATATGGATTCCACCTTCACCACTCCATTGAGAGTGCTCTTATTACAGTGGCCACTGATTTGCTCTCTGCCAAATCATAAGACTGCTGATGGATTCTGATGGATCTTTCAACTACCTTTGAGACAGTGGATCACCCAGTCCTCAAAGTTCTCCACTCATTAGACCTCTGTGATACTGCCTTTTCTTTGTTCTCATCCAAACCTTCCAACTGCTCCTTCAGTGTTTTCTACTCTGGCATCACTCCTACTACTGTCAGTTGGAGTACCACAAGACTCAGTCCTGCCCCCTTGCTATTTTCATTTTACACCTCTTCCATTGGCAAACTAAGAAACTCCTTTGGGTTTCACCATCATGTCTATGGTGATGAAACCCAAATCTCTCTTTCCACTCCATACCTCCTTTCTTCTCTTCTGTTCAGTGTATCTAATAGTCTCTCTGCTGTATCTTCCTGAATGTCCTCCCAGCACATGAAACTTAACCCCACTAAAACCGGCCTTTCCTGGATATTTCCCTCACTATTAAGAATACCTCCATCATACCAGCCTTCACAGCATACTGTCTGAAGGTCACCTTTGACTCTGCTCTATCATTCACTCCCCACATTCAAACAAGCAATAAGTCATGCCACCTCCATCTTTGTAACATCTCTAAAATTCAACATTTTCTTAACCAATATCCTTATATGAAATCCTAATACAAATCCCCATCATGTCCCATTTTGACTACTGCAGTTCATTCCTAATTGGCTTTCCACTCACCCAGCTAGTCCCTCTGCAGTCAATAATGAACTCTGTCACCAGATTAGTCTACCTCACATATCACTCCTCTTCTTAGCATTTAGAATTAAGTTCAAAATACTGGTGCTAACTTACAGAGCCCTTACTAATACTACACCCCCATACATTTAATCTCTTGTTTCAAAATATACTCCCATTTGCCATCTTTGCACTGCACAGGAGGATCTTCTCTCAGCGGCTCTTACATCCTCCCTTCTCCTGTGCTTTTCCTGAACTCTGGAATTCCATTCCCCATCCCATCAGAGTGTGCCCTAGCCTTCAGATCTTCAGATGCTCCCTGAAAACTCACTTTCTCAGGGAAGCACATCGACTACCCCTATAACTGTTATGAGCAAGGTCAGGTTAACAACCTTTCCAACCTTTAATCACTCTTGTTCCCTTCTACAATCACTCTCACATCTACAACTCATCACTACCTACCTCACAGTTCACACAGAGCCGTTTTCCACCAAATAGATCTGGTACTTGACTGGACCACTGCACTGAAAAGCACTTCTTTCTCCCACCAACTGACCAGCAGTTCATGTGGCACAAGGCATTTATACCTCATAGCACTTACTCATTCTGTGTCCCACCTACCTTCTTCTAAACTGTAAGCTATCATGAGCTGGGCCCTCTAATTATTTTGATTTCTTTGTTCCATTTGTACCATTTTATGTCTCTGTATGTCTATTCCTTATTGTACAGTGCTGAGGAAAAAGTTGTCGCTATATAAATAAAGGATAATGACAATAATGTTCCTGGCTTTCTGTTTGATCTTATCTTTGAAGAAAACACAATGCAATTGGAGAACAGCTGTGATGATTAAGACATCTGGGTGGAGGCTTGTTCAATTTCTTCCATAAGCTGTATTTGCTTCTGTTTCATGATATATAGTAGTCATGTTAAAATGTGTGTAGACCTTAAGGGGCTAGCAATGTATCAAACAAAATGCAGCTCCGATCTTCATACTATTTGTCCCATGCAGAGCTGTATTTCAATACAATCAAACTTTTAGTTCAACCACAGTTGAATGAGAAAGTATCCCCCATCCCAAGCCTGTCCGGGTGGAGCACAGCGAGGGAATTCCACATCTGATGGGAGGCGGCTAAAAGGGGCAGGAGGGGAATACTCTCTTTTTCAGTTACTGTTGAACTACAAATCTGATAGTATTGAAGTACAGCTCTGCTGGGACAAGCAGTATGAAGATGATTCAGCTGCATTTTGTTTGATACATTACTATCCCTTTAATTAAGTCTACTTATTTTTGCTATATATAAATGTTGTTACCCTAGGGGGTACCCTTGTTGTTTGTGGTTATTGATTTAAATTAAAAGTTCAATTTCAATAAATGAGAGATTATGGAAATGTAATTTTGACCTTATGGTGCAGTTGGTTTGCTCCAGATTTGCACCTCTTTAGCTTGATGAATAAGGCTCACAGTTAATAATAAATTAATGTGTGAATGTTGATGACAGGCACATCCTTTTAGATAATTTAAATCAATACAGTTTCTGTAACCTTTCCCCTTTTTACTGCCTGCTTGCAATGATGTACTTGACAAATTGTAGTAATATTATCCACTACAAAAATACCCTTTGCTCTTCTAAGATTAAAATGGATACAGCTGTCCTGTAGCGTGAGATTATGTTATCAGTTTTGTTGAATTAGTGACAACAGCATGGGGAAAGCGATTGCTTGTTTCTTTTTCTTAATAAATATATAGTTTATAATAGGGAAATACAGACTCTAGTGATGGTTTAGGACCCATGGATCATCATCTTGTCAGTTTCTTTTCTCACATATAATGATAGAAGTAGTCTATGAAAGAAATGTATTTATGGATTGATTGAAGTATGTTTCCACCAATATATTATTGCCCCATGTTGTTGAGAAACAGAAGTTGCACTGCTCCAAGTTTTCAGACAAGCAGGTCCAAGGCATTGTACAGAAGGGTACAAAAAAGTGTAGTCTGAGGTCAAGGAAAGGCATCTGTGGTTCAGAACCAATGAACAGGCTGATAGGTTGAGGAAGACTGCAATAAAGAGGAATCCAAGGTAACAATCTGGGTTAAGATCAGGTAATAAAGAACTATAGAATAACTTCAAGCAGCAAGGAAGGAGCTACAATGATTAAAAACTGTGACACTGTGGCTCCAAATGCAACATTGTCTTTGTGTGATTGCTCACTTCTGGTGTAACCTTCCGTAGCATTTGCGCTTCTGGGACATCTTCACGACTGCCCACATTTACAACTCCAACCTGCTGTATTACAGCATTAATGGGTGGAAGTGCAGTAACTGATGTATCATTATGATTTCTCACAGTTACTGCATTATGCCAACCTCCAAGGTAGAGGCCACTCAAGTGGGACATCACAGACACAAGCACACTGTATACTATTTTGTGGACCACCATTAAGATGAGCCATATCAAGGGCAAATGCAACAGTGACATACAGAGAACTTATCAGTTGTAGCCAAAGAGAGCATAGACAAGTTATTTTGACAAGTTCCTTCTGGAATGCTCTTAGGAAGAATTTGTCTGCTGATCTTTTCCTCATGGTTGAAAGGATTGAATGTGTGTGTGTTTGTGAACATATGTGACTGATGGTTTGAGGTGGAATACTGGAATCGGGAATGTCACAACTCTTCACTGCAATAAGCCCCTAGAAGATTTTGTAGCATCAGAGTACTTCACAGTTGCATTACACAAGCAGAGCATTAAAATCAAAAGAACCCTGCATCATTAACTGTACAATGACATTGTAGATGCCCTGTGGGTTGAAATGCACACTGGGGGCAAACATAATAGAATTTTCAACAGACAAAAACACAAAGTGGAAAAACTTGTAGTATATGTTCAGAGACAAGAAACTTGAGTCCTGAGAAAAAGATACTCAAATTCTATAATTGCTACTTTAAGTATCAGTAGCTGTTCACGCTTGTGGAGGATATTGTAACTGCCCCGACACAAATGTCTGTGAGCCAGCTGCTCAAAACCTCCTGCACCGAACTCAACAGGAAGGGCTAAAACATCAAACACACAGAACAAATGTGAGGAGAGTGGCCTGTTAGCAACATATCAGTAACAATAATCAAGCTTGTGAAAGGAAATTATACTCACAGGATAGATCAAAGATCGGCCTCTGTTAGTATTAGGGACGGGCGATAATTTTTGCCTCAAACTGAAATCATGAAAAATGGTACTTTCCGTTGGAGAAAAATTTCCCACAAAAAGTGCAGATTTCTCATTTTTTTCACATAGCTCATTGCATTGAAATCAATAAGAAGGAAAATTTGTCTCCACCACACAAAAGTTTTCTCTAGTTTTCTACAGATATTCAGGCTCTCACAGCAGCCATTCTGTGCATGTGAGAGGAGAGGGCAGCATGTTTTTGAGCTAGAGAAGATAGGCAAATAAAGGGGAATTGAAGCTTAATTTAGGGACACATTTAGGTTGGGCATTTGTTCTCTGTAGTAGGGGAGTCTGGGGGCACTCTGGGGGAGAAGAAGGGAGGAATGAGGTTGACCCAAAGTACCCCAAAATTTGGTGTTACTAACTGGCAAGACACAGGTAACTGGGGTCCAAATTGCTTTCTGATTTTGCTTTTATTGTCTCTATGCTGGGGAAGACTAGGAGTTATTGATTTTGTTTTTTAGTTATATATATTTTTTGTGAACTGTGATAAGATATGGTGGACAACTTAAAAAAAATTATAAAAATAAAAAAACCCATAAATAATTAAACAAATAAATATATTAGACAGCTGACTGTGAGCTCTGTGACTGAGATAGACTTGATAGACAGTAGACGACATTGAGAATTTTGTTGAGGGCCAAGGCAAGACATCACACTCCATCAGTTGTGTACTGTAGAGAGTAAAAACATATACAGTAGTTGAGTAATGTCTAGCAAATGCACAAATGGGACAAGGAAATGTGGAGTGATGTAGGGAGTAAAGTGGCAGTAAAAAACTGACTACAGCAATCGTTGCTGCAGCATGTTCAATAAATGATGATGATACCTCTTTTTCCACTATGGAAGCAGTTTGTCAAGGTCCCACCAATCACACCACACCAGTCCCCCACCACCATACCATTATCTGCCACATTGTAGGTTGTACGTTATTTTTGTTAATCACTTTACATCATCATGAATATGTGCCAGTGTCCCTTAAGCAGGAAGTAAGTGTTGTGGGCAAAGGACAAATGCAATCTGCATGCTGACACATTTTTCAAGGTATATGTTGCTGTAGGACTCACACCTTTGACTTCCTACTACTTATTTCTCCACTACAGCCCTCAGAAGAAGTAATATTGTGCTAGGAAATGTTGCACCATATTAAACATAGGAGGAAAATGTGTTGGAATAGGAGAAAAATGTGTTAGAATAGGAGAACAATGTGTTAGAATAGAAGAAAAATGTACTGGAAAAGGAGAGAAATTTGTTGGAATAGGCAAAATGGAGGAACATTTTGCATTGGAAAAATGGAGTAAACATTTGCGAAAAAAGAGAAAATTGTCAGTTTTTCGCAAAAAGTCATGTGGGAAATTATACTCACTTTTGGCCCACCCCTAGTTACTATACATGATCTAATGGCCAGGGGAGAATAATGATCATGGTTCCCCTGCAGCAGAACCATAGAGGTGAGCATCAAGTAATCAAATGGCCTTCCCAGTGGAAATGTACGGCATGTCAGAATATTAAATATTAATATTTATGGGTATAAAAAAGCCTCAACATGTTTCATGCTCACAGACCACATCCTGGTTCTGTGTTTTTGGTAATAGAATTATATTAATGGGTATATAATTTGATACAAGCTACCTAAAGTTTGGGAGTTCGAAAAAGCCCATCTGCTACTAAAGATGGAAAAGGATTCTCAGTCAGGAGATGTAATCATAATGGGAGATTTCAAGTACCCTGAAAATTAATGGAGAAATATGACTTTTAGCACAGCAAAGATAAATACATTTCTAAGTATATTTAAAGACAATATCATGTCTCAGCTAGTTGAGAAACCAACTAGAAATTATGCCTGGCAGGACTTTAGTAGTGTTGAGCGAGCATGCTCGGCCGATGCTCGGATCGGCTCGAGCATCGCTCTGCTCGGCACATGGCGGTACTCGTACGAGTACCGCCATGTGCTCGCCCGGCATGTTCGGGTGGCGGGGATCTGTGCCGAAGGAGGCACTGATCTGAAGACGCTCCGCTGGACCACCAGGGACTGGAGGTAGGGGGCATTGCGGAGATGAAGGGGGCATTGCGGAGATGAAGGGGGCATAGCGGAGATGAAGGGGGACATTGTGGAAGAGGGGCATAGCAGAGATGAAGGGGGACATTGTGGAAGACGGGCATAGCGGAGATGAAGGGGGACATTGTGGAAGAGGGGCATAGAGGAGATGAAGGGGGACATTGTGGAAGAGGGGCATAGCGGAGATGAAGGGGGACATTGTGGAAGACGGGCATAGCGGAGATGAAGGGGGACATTGTGGAAGACGGGCATAGCGGAGATGAAGGGGGACATTGTGGAAGACGGGCATAGCGGAGATGAAGGGGGACATTGTGGAAGACGGGCATAGCGGAGATGAAGGGGGACATTGTGGAAGACGGGCATAGCGGAGATGAAGGGGGACATTGTGGAAGAGGGGCATAGCGGAGATGAAGGGGGACATTGTGGAAGAGGGGCATAGAGGAGATGAAGGGGGACATTGTGGAGATGAAGGGGGGCATTGACCAGGCACCCTCCCCTCATCAGAGCAGGGGGTGCCTGGTGTAATGCTCGTGTCGCCCCATTCAATTCAATGGGGCTCGGGTGCTCGGCCGAGCACTCGAGCCTCAGGGGGTGCTCGGTCAGAGCACCCGAGCACCCGAGCATCGGGGTGCTCGCTCAACACTAGACTTTAGTGATCTAATTTCTAAAATGGTGTATAATTTACAAGTAATTAAATATTTGAGCAACTGTGACCATAATATTGTATCTTTTGAAAAGTGTTATCAGAAACCAATTAACAAATGTTTAACTAAAACATTCAACTTTAAAAAAGGGAACTTTTACTTCTTCTAAAAGCTGTATTAAATTATATTAGTGGGATGTAATCGCCAAAGATAAAAATGCACAAGAAAGATGGACTTTTTCCCAAATTCTCTTAGATAAATATAGACATCAATATATACCAATGGGGAATAAATACAAGAGGATCAAATTAAAACCGGTGTGTTTTAAAGGGATAGTAATGTTTAATAATAAAAGCAGCTCTAATTAATCATCATAGTATTTTGGCCATGGAGAGTGTTATTTCAATCCTGTCAGAGTTGTAGTTCAAGAGTAATTGAATGATAAAGTATCCCCCTCCTGCCCCTTTTACTGCTGTAACACTGCTCAGCTCAGAGCAGCAGGGAGGTGTCCAGGTAGATTGCAAAGAGGGACAATCTTCAATTAAGATAAGGGAAAAAGCTGAAAAACCTGTCAAGGGGGGAAGGGTTTTCATTGTTCTCACAGTAAGAAGATTGTCCCTTGCTGTTATCCGTCTGGTCAAGCAACCAGATTCCACATCTGAGGTGAGCAGTGTTACACTAGGTAAAAGGGGCGGGAGGAGGATATTTTATCATTCAATTACTCTTGAACTACAGCTCTGACAGTATTGAAATAACACTCGCTATGGCTCAAATACTATGAAGATTAATTGGAGCTGCTGTTTTTGTGAAACATTACTATCCCTTTAACAAACAGATTTACAGAGGAATGAGGAATAAGAAGCAGGTTTGCAAATGTTTTAAAGGGATAGTAATGTTTCATTATAAAAGCAGCTCTAATTAATCATCATAGTATTTGGACTTTGGAGAGTGTTATTTCAATTCTGTCAGAGTTGTAGTTCAAGAGTAATTCAATCACAAAGTATCCCCCTTCCGCCCACTTTACTGATTTAACACTGCTCAGCCAGAGCAGAAGGGAGGTGCCCAGGTAGATTGCACAGAGGGACAATCTTCAATTAAGATAAGGGAAAAACCTGAAAAACTTGTCAAGGTGGGCAGGGGTTTCATTGTTCTAATAGAAAGAAAATTGTCCTCTGCTGTTATCTGTCTGGTTTTACAACTAGATTTCCCATCTGAGACGAGATGGCTTACACTAGGTAAAAGGGGCGGGAGGGGAAACTTTGCTTGTGAATATCTCTCAAACCATAAAGGTTTGAGAGATAAGACTTATATCGTTCTTCATGTTTTTTAATGCCTACAAAATAAAATAAAGATAAAAAAAGTATTACTATCCCTTTAAGTCAAAAGGGTCAGCTACATCATTTGAAAAAATATGAAGAATAAAATAAAGTCTGTAAACAAGCAATCAAGCTGGCTAAAACTAAAATTGAGAAATTTGTTGCAAAAGAAGGCAAGAACAAGCAAAAAAAAATTCAAGAATATGAACGGCAAACAGATTAAGGCTGATATTGGTCCCCTTAAAGGGATAGTAATGTTTCATAATAAAAGCAGCTCTAATTAATCATTATAGTATTTGGACTTTGGAGAGTGTTATTTCAATTCTGTCATTGTTGTAGTTCCATAGTAATTCAATGACAAAGTGTCCCCCTCCCGCCCCTTTTACTGATGTCACACTGTTCAGCCAGATCAGAAGGGAGGTGCCCAGGTAGACTGCAGAGAGGGACAATCTTCAATTAAGATAAGGGAAAAACCTGAAAAGCTTGTCAAGGGGGTCAGGGATTTCATTGTTTTCATAGGAATAAGAGTGTCCCCTTCTGTTATCTGTCCAGTCTATGGACTGCATTCCACATCTGAGAAGAGATGGCTTACACTAGGTAAAAGGGGTGGGAGGGGGAAACTTTGCTTGTGAATATCTCATAAACCATATAGGTTTGAGAGATAAGACATATCATCCTTCATGTTTTTTTAATGCCTACAAAATAAAATAAAGTTAAAACAAAGTATTACTATCCCTTTAAATCTGAGACAGATGATTTAATTAGTTAGGATAAAGCAATGGCTGGTGTCTTAAGCAAATAATTTTCTTCTGTATAGATAAACAAAGCAGTTATGGCAAGCTAGGGGGAAACAGGGAGAATCACATAATACTCTCCATTATGTACATAACTTACTGAGGAAAAAAAACCCCAAAAGAATGGAAACAGTTATGGTGAATAAAGCACCATGACCTGATGGCATACACCCAAGGGAACTTAAGAAACTTGGTTCAGTAATAGCAATGGTATTATATTTGGTTGTGCATTTGGACTGTAGAAACAAACATGCTACATATAAACTAAATGGGAAACTACTTGGAGAATCCTTTTTTAGAGTACTTATAAACAGTTGATTACACAACAGTTTGTAGTGTCATGCAGCCACTGCAAGAGCAAATAATGTACTAACATGTGTAAAAAGATGCACTGGATGGGAAATTATAATTTTATATAAATCCTTGGTAAGGCCTTATCTAGAAGACAGAGTACAGTTTTGGGCATTAATTCTTAAAAACAGACACTATTCTACTGGACAAAAGTACAGAGACACAAAACAAAACTGCTAATATTATTGGAACATTTACATTGTAAAGAGAGATTAGCCAATCTGGGTTTGTTTACATTAAAGAACAGATGTCTAATGGGCGATATATCTACCATTTACAAATATATTCAAGGTCAATGTAAAGACCTCTCTGAGGAACTGTTTACTAAAAGAGCTGAGCAAAAACCAAGAGGTCCTCCATTAAGACTAGAGGAAGGGTCGTGGATTACCTGCCTACAAGATGAATTTGTATCTCCAGAGTTCCTCCATGCAGGACCTGCAACATCAGCTCTAACCAACTGTGCACCCTCTGATGTGATCTGCATGCTGTGCAATGTCAGGGAGTCCTGCGACTGGATGTCAGATGGGTGAGAGTTCTCCTGACTTTTACTACCACTAAAATAGCACAATACATTGTACTCTTAAAGGGATAGTAATACTTCATTTTAACTTTATTTTATTTTGTAGGCATTAAAAAAACATGAAGAATGATATAAGTCTTATCTCTGAAACCTTTATGGTTTAAGAGATATTCACAAACAAAGTATCCCCCCCTGTTCAACCAGATAAGAAGGAAGGTGCCCAGGTAGACTGCAGAGAGGGACAATCTTCAATTAAGATAATGGAAAAAGCTGAAAAACTTTTCAAGGGGGGAAGGGCTTTCATTGTTTTCATACAAAGAAAATTGTCCCCTTCTGTTATCTGTACTGTCATACAACCAGACTCACATCTGAGAAGAGATGGCTTACACTAGGAAAAAGGGGCGGGGAGGGGAACTTTGCTTGTGAATATCTCATAAACCATAAAGGTTTGAGAGATAAGACTTATATCATTCTTCATGTTTTTTTAATGCCTACAAAATAAAATAAAGTTAAAACGAAGTGTTACTATCCCTTTAAGGACACATTGTTTATTTGCAATAATTGATAACTCCTTTTTTAGTGATCCAATTTGTGCAATTAGGTTATTTTTAACTTCACTACTAATTTTTCACTTGGAGCATTTTCTTCATGTAAGTAGTGCTAAGGGTAATTCTTTATTTAAGTATCACTGAGCTATTTTTTTATTTTTGTACACTGTATGCTTGTTGTCAACACGAAGTCAGGTGGGAGTTTTGGAATTTTCACTAGTCCCAGGGTGAAAGGAGGGGGCTGTTTGTTCAATCTATTGTCTTGAGGAAGATAACAGAATGGGACTGAATCATTGATCCATGATTACAGCTTTTTTTTTTTTTTTTTTTTTTAATTTATTTCAGTCTTGTGAGTGCTCATAGCTAGAATTTTGATATTCGGCACCCAGGCAATTACCTTGCATGTTGAGAGTGCATCCTACACATGATTATATATTTCCCCAGATTCCCTTAACACTGAGAAAACAGCCAGATCAGGAAGGATCTTGGATGACAGTTGCCTGTGTCTTCTCAGTCATGCAAAACTTTGGGGTATGTGGGGTAAATCTGGAATGAACTTGGATAACAGCTGCCTGTCTCAGTCATCCAAGATTTTGGAGTATTTTGGGTCAACTTAATTTCTCCCTTCACAGTCCCCTAGAGTCCCCCACAATACTCCCTAAACAACTCTCCAATTTTAATTAATTTACCTATCTTAACTAGCTGCAAACTTGTGCTGCTTTCTCTATCCCTCACAAATACAACTTACCACATGGTGGTGGGAATTCAGTTTTATCCTTGATTTTATTGTGGTAAAAATCTGAAAATCTACATTTTTCGCAAAAAAATTCCCGCTCGGTGGGAAGTGCCATTTTTTGCCTGTTTTGCTTTTGAGGCGAACAGTTTTGCCATCCCTGTTCATTATAACTCCCTAAATAATTGGTTGACATCTTTTTTTTTATTGAGATTAATAAGGCTTATGTATTATGATCACCATCTAGCATTATACTGTTCTCACACTTAACTGGTCTTCGAAGGGTGTAGTATAGCCAAGCTGATAGTTCTGCACTAGCTCAGTTATTCACCCTGCCAATTTTCCTCTTTTTTTGTTTGATTATATTTTTTAAGACTTGCAGTGTTTCTCAGATATAAAATTTGATTTACTTCACACCCCGCTTCAGTCTTATATATGACCACACATGGCAATGTTATGGAGAGCAATATAATGCAGGGCTTGAGACAACATCTGCATATAGCACACCCTACTGAATTTGCTAATGTGATAGCAAGGAGGGTTACATTATTTTTATTACGTGTAGAGTAAGTCAGAGAAGGGCCTCAGGCAGTTACTGACAGCACTTTGACATAGTCCAGTCTAAATATTCCCAGTTGTCCTACCTGTGGCCTGAGCCAGTGTTCAGTCCAATCTTCATAGAGCTGCCTCTAAGCAGTTATGTTTGCTCAAAGCTTTTCCTCTGAATGCTGTTTGCTCCCTTTCTCTAGTTACTTATCAGCTTTGATTCCAGCTATGCTTTTGATTGCTGTTTGTTTCTGCAGTGACCCACTGCTACTGTACCAGTCCTGTTACCAAACCAGTCCTGTTTGTATGCATAATATTGTATGATGTTTGTTTCTGCATTGATCCACTATTGCTGAACCAGTCCTTGCAGTCCACAGTATTGTTTGTTGTTTATTCCTGTATTGATATACTGTTGATGAACAAGTCCTGTTGCAGAACCAGTCCCTCCAATGACCATCAGAGTAACTGTAACTTTGTAAACCAGGCTCTATAGTTTGGGGAAAGCCCTTCCCTATGTAAATGGCCAACGTGAAGCTTATCTAAGCACAAAAAGTTCAGAGAATGGATTGTAAACACAACTTCATAAAAATCACAAGGTTGGCCTTTCAAAACCACTTCGCCAGTCTTGTGAATTTAAAGGGTGGAGCTATCTCAGCATCATAGCAAATGTTGCTTCTTGACAATTCTAGTGCTTCTGAGACCCTTTCTTTCACATCCAATAATTCAGTCTGAAAAGAGATACTGGGGAAGTGGGATGCTGCTGTGCAAGGTATTATCAATGTTATACTGAGGCCCTGCAGCATTGGTGATAGACTAATTCAGGAGCTTCAGAATGCTAAAATTACCACACAAACAATGCATTGTTCAGGGACCTAGTGAGGATGCTACTTTAATTCTCCCTCTAAGTTCCACTCCAAAATATTATATTTATAATTAACTTTGTCATATAATGAATGACTGAAACATAAACAGAGAGACAAACTTCTGATTAAAATGAAATTTTTTTGATTGATATGACAGGCCAGGGAGCATGTACATCAACATATAAGAGTAATAGAAAATTAACCTTTTAACACCAAAGGAATGTGCATCACAATTCAAAACAATGCATTGCACACTCCTGTGACCTTTAGCAGGTTAATATATTAAGAATGAAAACATTCAGTTTTGTTGGTTATTCTTGAACACTTTACATGAACAAGTTTATTTAAGATCTGTCACCTTAAACTGTTAGATGTTTAAATAATGTCTATAATACCTGTCTAATGTTTTATACATGCATTGGTAACTAAACTCAAATATGATTAAATCAAAAGTTGTTTTCAAACAAGTTATTTGCAGTCTGCTATAAAAGGATACTAAGGACCAATGTTAACTGCATTAATTTGTGTGGCAATGGATATTTGAATCCCTCTTGTGGATGTTTATATGTAGTGCAATATACTATGTATTTTATCTAGTCATTGTTTATCAGTGCATTGCAATATTAGTAACTGAAAAATCCTTTAGTTATAAAAAGAGTGCACTTATTTGCCAGGACCATAAGGGACAAATACAATTTCCCATTGATTTAAAAGGTACTTTTTATTCCTCTGATGTACAGAGTCCTTTAACTTGTTTCTTAAAGGGATAGTAATGTTTCAAAATTAAAGCAGCTCCAATTAATCTTTATTGTATTTGGGCCATGGAGAGTGTTATTTCAGTACTGTTAGAGTTGTAGTTCAAGAGTAATTGAATGATAAAGTATCCCCCCCTTTTTACTGATGTAACATTGCTCACCTCAGAACAGAAAGGTGGTGTTCAGATGGCTTGCAGAGAGGGACAATCTTCAATTAGCATGAGGGACAAACCTGAAAAACCTTTCAAGGGGGCAGGGTTTTCATTGTTCTCACAGTAAGAAGATTGTCCCTTGTTGTGAGCTGTGTGGTCTTAAGACCAGATTCCACATCTGAGGGGAGGTGGGTTACACTATGTAAAAGGGGTGGGAGAGAGATACATTATCATTCAATTACTCTTGAACTACAATTCTGACAGTATGGAAATAACACTCTGCATTGCCCAAATACTATGAAAATTAATTAGAGCTGATTTTATTTTGAAATATTATTATCCTTTTAATGTGTTGAGGAAGCTTCTTTGCAAAGTGGGTGAATACCTCAATTTATTAAGGCATTTACTTGGTATTTCACTTGTCCCATTGAAGGACAGACCCAAAATGTTCTTGTAAAATAATGATATTTATAAATAAATAATTCTATATGAATTGTTTATTCTCTTTTTCATAGGAATGGGGGGACTCAATTTTGCCTCCATAGGTACCGGTCAAGAAGCTGTATTCTACTCTCTAAGGCACAAAAGAAAATGAGTTGAATAATTAAAATCACTTCCACCAGCCTGCTGAAACATGGAACATGAAATGTCATGTGTTTTATGCACTATCAAGGTGTTGGGACATAGTAACATAGTAACATAGTAAATTAGGTTGAAAAAAGACACAGGTCCATCAAGTTCAACCTTCGCCTCATACCTCAGAACTGAGAATTTTATAGCTTTCCTGCTACCAATTAAATTAGTCTTTATCAGACCTTCCTCATCAGCCTACTGATAAACAGTATAACTCTGTATGTTCCCTTTTGAAAGAAATGTATCTAATCTTCTCTTAAATGTATCCATTGTATCTGCCATAACTACCTCCCTGGGCAATGAATTCCACAATTTACAGACCTTACCGTAAAAAAACTCTTCCTCTGCTGAAGTTTAAACCTCCTTTCCTCTAATCTCAAGAGGTGTCCCCTGGTCACCTGATCAGGCCTTGGAATAAATAGCTCACTGCAGAGATCCTTGTCTTGACCTCTCATATACTTGTACAATGTGATAAGGTCTCCTCATAGTCATCTTTTCTCTAGAGTAAATAAACCAAGTTTGTTTAGTCGTTCCTCATATGTCAAGTCCTCCATTCCCTTAATTAACATTCATAGATATGGTATATGAAAGTGTAACAGCAGTATAAGAACAATTAAAATACTTGAAATCAAGAGAAACTCCATGTAAAAGACTTCCTAAATATAATTCTAAAAAGAAAATGATTTGACTTTTGAGTTCATTTAAAAATAAATGAAAAGACTGTGATGGGATTGTGTGTAAATTAATAAAATGATGAATGAAAGGTTACTACTCTCATCTAATTACTTAAGGCTTCTGTTGATTTGCAAAATATGGCAAAGGATTTTCATATGGCTCTTTAGTAATCCACAATGAAAGATGGGCCAAAGAACCTGACTTCTGGCCAGATCTTCATCATGTGTTTTAATTTCCCTAAAGCCCATGCTAAGTAGAGTGAGAAATGGGGAAAACGGCTAAAGTTTGGTGCTTACCACACTGTCAAGCACCGAGCATGAGCTCAAACACACAGCCACCCTCTCAAACACTACCCTGCACTACCCCAAGCAATAAAGTTAAATACTACTAGCCCTAACACTATCCTAACACCCATAAGACAGAGCTGTAACATTTACCTGTCATCCACCGTCAGTTTTTTTCTGTCATCTTCTGTCTTCTTTCTCTTCATCTTCTGTTGTTTCATCTTCTTTTGTGTCCCAAAGTTGTCCCTGAAAAGAAGGAAAAAAAGTCAACATTAAATTTGCTCCTAAAAAGTATTAATCAAGGATATGCAGTCATTAACTCACTGAGTGCCGGAGGTGTATACTGTGTACCTCTCTGGCACTCACAAGATTAAGTTGACGCTGGCAGTCCAATGATAAACGAAATGTTGTCTCTCTCGTGCGGAGAGGATTTGCCTGACATTTCGGACCTGGACTGTCTATGGGAAGAACCAGTCTGATATGGATGTGGAGTTTTCCTCTCTGCAATGGCACATGGGAGTGAAAAATGTGAGTTGTAGCACCAATGAGAGGCTACCATGCCTAGAGCAAGACACATTACCTTGTTCGAGCTTGATGGGTGCTCCTCACGATTGTTTCTCTCCCTAAGTATAAGGGCATCCCAGGAATGGGCCCTTGCTTCCATGTGCCTAGAGGGATTTAGCTGCACCACACCAACAAGGCCCACATAGGCCAAAATGTACATCTGTGGTTTTGCTGTCTCTCTCATGCGGAGAGGATTTGCCTGACATTTTGGAGCTGGACTGTCTGTGGGCAGGATCAGTCTGATGTGGATATGGAGATTTCCTCTCTGCAATGGCACATGGGAGTGAAAAGCATGAGTTGTAGCACCATTGAGAGGCTACCATGCCTAGAACAAGACACTTTACCTTGTTCGCACTTGATGGGTGCGCCTCACAATTGTCTCCAAGCATATATTTTTTTTATTTTGACAGCCACTGTGTAATTTATGATTGGACTGCTATCATATATTTTATAACTGGATTGCCAGCATTTCTTTTATCATTGGATTGCCAGCTCCAATTTAGTGACTGCATATCTTTGATTCATTCTTTATGGGAAAAAATGTAATGTGACATTTTTGGGACACAGAGGAAGATAAGAAGACAGAAGATTAACAGAAAGAAGAAGAAGAAGGAAGAATGAAAATAACGGTAGAAGAAGTAGCTGACAAGGCTGCTGGAGACCCAGCTGGACATCAGGATTACAGGTAGGTGTTTATTTTCAGGGGATGTTGTTAACTTAGTCAGATTAACCCTATGAGTATCAGTGGGGTATGCAATACTGCACAATGTGTTGCATGTCCCATTGGCACTCATAAGGTTAATTCTACTAACATTACACACATTTTTCAGTATTTGGATGTACTGATACGGGGCTTAGGGCTCCATATCAATACATCCACTGATCACTTTTTTTAGGCTTTTTTTCATTTCAATTCCTGCATCAGCAGGTTTAAACATAAAAAAACCTGCAGATTTTCATCCATTAAAATCGGTTTCTTAATGCATGTTTATGCCTAATGTATGGAATTGATTGTGAAATTCAAATTAATTTTAATAGGCTCAAATGGATGCAAACTTTAGCTCCTGGTGTATGTTTTTTCCACCAGTATTTTTTCACAGCACAAGTAATTCAATGACTTGCCATGCCTGAAAAAATACAGTTGGCTGTTTTTATGGCCAACTGGGCCAATTGAATTGAAGTTGTAAAAGACCAGGACCATCACGCTCTTGGGGCTGCAAAATTCTTTATTTTATGACCAATGGACTTAGCAAAACATTTCACCTCAAAACTGGAAATAGGCTCAGCTTGAAATGTTCCATGAAAAGTGAAATTTTTTATCCTTTGTCCATTGCATTGAAAGCTGTGGTAAGAATGAATTCCCTCATGCGGAAAGTTTAACTTCTTTGCTGCCAGGAAAGAATGGGCAAAAGTTCCCATTTTGTGAAAACAACATGGATTTCTGCTTTTGTCGTAAGAAATTTCACCCATAGGGAGACCGTTATATTTTCCTCCATTTCGCTTAGACACAAAAATATTTTGTGAAATAGGTTCCATGTTTCATCTAAGCCTTTCAAAGGGAAGAAACTTCTCACTTGCAAAGTACAAAAACCTCACATTTTTGCACCAAAAGTATGATGTAACTAGGAAGTATACAGAATGGAAGGATCAATATTTAAAACAAATTATACCGCAAAGTATGGATGTTACAGGATCAGAATGCTGACACTATGAGCAGCAGTAACAAAAAAGAGAAACTGACAGGACTCTGATGCACCCAGTAACACAGAGGAGGAGGACGTCACCACCAGCATGAAAGGAACTGGGATCCCAAATTCTCCTTACTCAATGATGGCCAGTCTCCCAACATCGTCACTTGGAATCTGTGGGAGAATTGTTAATAAGGCATCACTGAGTAGCTGATTTAGCAGCACAGGTCAGCTGTCTGTGCCTGTAGTTACTGCTGTAAGTGTGCATTCTTCTGATGAGGAGGTGCAAATGTGACACCAGGGTACCCTAAGGCATACTTGTCATCCCCAAGCAGTCATACTACCACACAGCAGCTAGAGATGGGTGGAGGTGGTGTAGATGCTACAGGGACTAGCTGTATGGATACTGATGCTGCTACTAAGGTGGAAGGGTAAGACAGCAGCCAGTCTAGTGGTCAAGGGAGCCCACATACCCCTGAACCTCTGATTCCCATTCCCCCAGCATTGTGCCTCTTTGGAATTATGTTAATGAAGGCAAAATTGGCTAGCGGTATCAGAGGAAGCACATGTCAGCTTCTTTTGGTTGCTGCTACTACTGCCAATGTGCCTTCTTAGTCTGAAGAGATGGCAAGTGTGACAGCTGGTAACCCTTTAGCACATTTGTCATCACCAACCAGTCTCATTCTGATACAGCAGCAAGAGACTGGTGGAGGTGGGGGTGATGAGCCTGAGCATGATAGTGGCCCAGCTGGTGTGGAGGAGAAAATGAGAGCCTTTTTAGTAAAAAAACAAAAAGGAATGAGAAACAGAGGTGCAAATGGGCATGGACATAACCACCACCACCAGCAGTAACATTGCAGAGTTTGCTACTGCTATAATTCCTGCTGCATGCTCAATCACCAGGGCCAAATATTATGATTCTCTTAGCAGCAGGATGGTGATGAGAGGGCTAATATGCCACTGTGGCCCCCATGGGACTGGTTTTCCAAAGTAGTTTCTAGTTCTAGTACAGATTATGAAGCAGCAGCAGCATCTGCCCGAGGCAGTGAAGGTAATTGTGGAGAAGAAGAAGGCCATTCTCTCCACCTGTCCCCTCACTTAAATCATGGGTGTGTAAATAGTTTTCTCTTGGGGAAGGCACAATGCAGTCAGTGACAAGTTAGTGAAAAGGGGATAGGAGGGGACACACCTTGGCTCTAGGAATGGGCAAAAGTTTTCACATCTAAAGCAAAACAGAAGAAAAATGACAGTTTTCACAGAGCTGCAACTGTTGCATAAAAAATTCCATTTTTGTGACCTGTCCTCAAGTAGTATCAAACTTTGCAAAACTAAAAGTAAAAGAAATTGTTTAAGAAAAGCTTAGCGGTATAGAAAGGTAATTAAAAGTATGTGAATGTGATGGAATAAGGTGCTTAAGTACATGGTATAAATAATCAGTCATATATACAATATATGATGCATAAAACAATATGATAAAGGGAAAATAGTGATATTCATTAAAAATTATATAAAATGTCTCATATAGACTGTATCATCATACAGGTATATATGCTGATTTACCTTAAAGAAAAATGAATACAAAGAGTGTAAACAAGATATATGTCAGATAGCTGTGAACATGTATGTAAATGTAAATAGATAAATAAGTGTCGGGACTAAAAAAAACATATAATGATAATAAATATTCCTATATAATAATTTGCTAAAACGTGTGTAATGCCGCGACATGCGCAGTAGACATTGCTGTGCATGCTGAAGTCATGCTCAGTAGAGACTGCCCGCACCGCGGCTGATACAGAGCTGGGCGCTCCGAAGGAGCGTTCAACTCTGTACCAGCCATGGCACAGGCAGTCTCCGCTGCTTGTGACTGCCCCGCGACCGGGTGGCAGTGGCACTGTGGCCCGTGTAACGGGCTGTTCAACTAGTAAAATGATATTTGACTGCAGCTAACCGCTATGCACTTGCAATGAGTCTGACTTTGTATGTTGATGCAATGTTAAGGTTCACTCTTCTGAAAATACAATATTAAGACACAATGTTATGCATGGGTAGATTCAACTATCTCATTCATCAAGCCCTGTGGAAATAATTTTGACAAGCTAAAAATCCAATAGGATTCTTGATTGTTTAAAGCCCACCCACATTTGTGATTATGTCTGCTTTGGTTGGCTTCACTGGGAAACATTTTGTGAGTATAACTAACTGTGGTGCATCGGTGGTGGCTTACTGTTCTTATTGGATTCAGCACAAGGGGAATCTCCTTGTTTCTCCTTACATCTTTTTCTACAGAATATACCAGTTTTACCTATAGGGAGTATGACCTTGAAGTGTTTAATTTAAATCCTCCACCATTTGGGACTTTTTTTTTTATAACTGCTGTTTTTTTGTTCACTGTTTATTGTGGTTTATTGATCTATACTTTACAAGTATGTAATTTTATAAAGAGTTGTCAAGTAATAGAATATCCTTGAGCAATCAGTTTAAAGGTAATACCTTATGAATAATGTAACCAGCTTAACTGTAGGGATGAATATATCAGCAAATCCTTTTATGAGTTGGAAAACTTGTTAAAAGTGGAGTCCAAATATTGATGTGACATTGAAACCATCAAACAATATTTAAGTATGAATATGATGCCGAGGGGTTTACGTTTTAATTTATTATCAGCCTTTCAGGATGATAATCCATTTGTGGATAACTGGCACCGTATATTAAATACCTGTTCATTTACATTGATGCAACTGCTTATTAGTCATAGAGAGAAGAAAATTATCTAAATTAAAACAAGTATTGAATTTAAAATTAAAAAACTAGAGGATTTTAGTCATCTCCCTAATTTTAGCATTCTAGAAGAGCGTACAAACAGAAATAAATTAGTATGATTGAGAGAAAGAAAAAAACAGCTCATAAGGGATGAGTAAGATTATGAGAAAACCCAAATTCATCAATGGGAAAATAAAGAAAGATCTGATATAGCTAGATCTGGGAGATTTAAGACAAATGTTAATAATAAGCATAATTATGAAGTTTCCAATAAGTCTAGATACCAGAGACATAGCACTAATAATATGAGCAACACCTCTTCTTCCTCTCTTTTTGGAGATACACCAACAAAGGATTTAGGGCTCGATTCAATTCCCCCCAACACCAAAAAAACAGCCAAAGGTATTTTTTCAAGCGCGATAAGCTATTCAGTTACCTGTGCTGTGAAAATATACCAGATAAAAAAACACGTTGGGTGATAAATATGCGTGTGTTTCCTCCCATTGAAATAACATGAAATATGCAAAAATAAAATGTTAATGCAAGTTTAAAAAAATAAAATAAAAATAAATAAATAAATAAAATTTCCCAAGAAATGCCATAGTTAACCCTTAAGCTTATTCAACTTCTAGAGGGTTTTGTCATCTCCCCCCCAGAAGCTGATTGGCTGGGATATGCATAAGTGCACATCCTAGCCGGTTGGAGGCTGGAATCTATTTTGAACAGAGACTGGCCATATAAAAAGCCAGTCTCTGTTCAAATTCCCCTCATCTGGTCTCGGGCAGTGGTCCACTATGGTCTGTGCTAGTAGAAGGAGGCAGCAAATAAATTTTCTTTAAGCACAGGAATGGCTTTTTTCGAATTATGGGAAAACAGACATTACTTGTTAATTTTAAAAGGACTGACTGAATATTATTTTTAAAGGATAGGCAACACTGCCTCCGATGCTCAAAGGGTTAAGTATGGTTTATCAGCCATTTTTTTACTTTTTATTTAAACTTGCATTGACATTTTATTTTATAGGAAAGAAAAAGAAGATAAGAAGAAAGAAGATTAGAGAGAACAGAAGGAAGATTTAAGAAGAAGACAGACAGTAGATGACAGGTAAGTGTTACACAGATATGTCTGTTAGGCCAGTGGTAAGGGTAGTATTGTTGCACTTTACTGTTAGGGGTAGTGCAGGCTTAGTGTTTTGGAAGGTGACTCTGTATTTAAGCTAACGAAAGGTGCTTGACAGTATGTCACCAATCGTTAGCTTTTTTCTTTTTGATGTCTTGGGACCTTAATATTCAAAATGGACATTTGGTCACAAGTCCTTTCCTGTGGCTTAACATCCATTGTGATTTCAACTGTCAGGGAAATTGAATACCAAATTAGATATTTTTTTTTCTGGGTAGCACATTTTGCCAAACCACGGGCTAGATTCAAATGCAGGTGCTAATTTTATCTCTACTTTTATCTCCAGGTATCCCCATAGACTTCAATTGGAATTTTTTTTATAAATGGGTGGTAATATTTATCTCCTGCATTTGAATCCAGCCCTGCATGTTGTACTGGACAAAACTGAATCAATCCCTTAATGTAGTAGAGAGAATCAAACTGATTCCTGCCCATAGAAGAGGAAGAACAGATAAAAGATGAAACCCAGAGGCCACAGGGGGAGCTATTCCAAAAGAAACAGACAGGAAAACAACCAATAAATAATACCAATATTATTAATTTTTCTAAACATAGTCTAAGTGAAGCTGAACAATCCTTTTTTTGCAAAAAGCTTATCCTTTTCACTTACTGTAGGACCAACTCTTCTTCAACTTTTTTGTGTGAATGAATTCATATGTAAACTTTCTCTTCATACATTCTTTGCCAACAAATCCCTCAGATCTAATCCAGGGGTGACTCCCATTTTAGTTTCCAATTCAGTATTGGATTATGAAGTCACATTTTGCCTATCTTAACTAGCTCCAGTGATATGCTGCTCTCTCTCGCTTTCTCTTTCTAAAACACAGAGAATGGCATGATTTAGGATCATGACATTCCTTTTATTCTTCCCAGGGTGGTAAAAAGAAAGAAAAAAATTCCATGTGAGTTGTTTTCAATGCAATAATTAAGGTGAGAAAAAGTACAAAATATTCCTTTTTCTGGAAGGGACATTTTTTGCTTGTTTCATTTTGAGGTGAAAATTTTAGCCCATCCCTTCTCCTTCAAATCTGCTCTTTTTCACTATCCCCAAGAAAAGTGTCCTTGACAATACCCCCTCTAGCTATTGATCGGTCTTTCTCCTGCCTTTTTATCTCAAAAATTTGGGAACTTCTAGTCTGCTTATGCCTCCCTATTTCTTTAAAACACATAAGCTTTTAGGCCTATTTCAGTCCCATTTTCTCACTGTCTACTTCATATAAGCTGTTCTCACAAGAGTCATTAGTGATCTGCATACCTGGGAACTTTTGAAACAGGGCTATCCGGAGGGTAACCCTGTCAGTGCTCAGGGGGAGGAAAATGACCCGAATCGTGTCATAAAAGGGGCGGGGCTTAGTCGCGGGGAGGTGGGACAAAAAACACACAAACCCCCTGCAAAATGGATGTAAGAGGGCGGGGAGTGGGAGGAACCGGGCGGGATGGAGCACAAGTGGGTAGAGTTTCTACTTAAACTCTGCCCACCCGGTGATTCACACATTGCCCCGGAGACCCGGTAATTCACTTTGAAATCCGGAGTCTCCGGGGCAAAACCGGAGAGTTCCCAGGTATAGTGATCTGTAAGTTGACAAATCTTAAAGTCATTACTGACACTACTTATCCTGCTTGATCATTCAACTGCTTTTCTTCACCAAATTCTTTGCTTCCTTATCATTCATAACTTATCTCTGAACTGGCTGTCCTCTTATATAACTAACTGATCCTTAAAGGGATAGTTATGTTTCATAATAAAATCAGCTCTAATTAATCATCATAGTATTTGGACTTTGGAGAGTGTTATTTCGATTCTGTCAGAGTTGTAGTTCAAGAGTAATTCAATAATAAAATATTCCCCTCCCTCCCCATTTACTGATGTAACACTGTTCAGGCAGATCAGAAGGGAGGTGCCCAGGTAGACTGCAGAGAGGGACAATCTTCAATTAAGATAATGGAAAAACCTGAAAAACTTGTCAAGGGGAGCATGGCTTTCATGGTTCTAATAGAAAGAAAATTGTCCTCTGCTGTTATCTGTCTGGTCTTACAACTAGATTCCACATCTGAGAAGAGATGGTTTACACTAGGTAAAAGGGGCGGGAGGGGGAAACTTTGCTTTTGAATATCTCTCAAACGATAAAGGTTTGAGAGATAAGACTTATATTGTTCTTCATGTTTTTTTAATGCCTACAAAAATAAAATAAAGAAAAAACGAAGTATTACTATCCCTTTAACCATCTCCTTTCCTTCATCATTGTTATTTTCTTTTCAACTTTCTGTTGGGATTCCATTAGTTTCTTTTTTATGACCACTTCTGTTCTTCTATTCACATTTACACTTGGTGAGCTTATTAACTAATTCCAACTGAAATATCACCTATATGCGATAACACTGTCTCCTTCCTGATGTTTATTCCTGAATCAGAGATTGCTATTTTGCTGTTCCTAACTGGGTGGTGCATAGGAAGCTCAAATTCATCATTTATAACAAAGAAGTAATCCTTCTTCCACCGAGACCTGGTAAGTAGTGCCCTTCCAGGTCAAAATAAATAGCACCACCAAAAATGAGTCACTGGAGAAGATTACCTAGGTGTGATAATTGTCTTTGCTCTCCCATTCATGCTACTGCCAAATCTTATCACTTTTTCCTACATAAAAAAGCAATAACCTGTCCCTTCTACTTTGCCTTCACAACTAAAACTCTTTTTCAAACACTCATTCCACATGGATTATTGTAACATTTTCTTCACTTGAATTCCTGCATCGACAAGTCAACCCAAACAGAATGAGCTGAATGCAGCAGGAATTAACTTATTCTCGCCTAGATCTGTATCTTTCTTCCTCCGCCTATCTCTTCAACCTATGATTAGAAAATACAGATCAGGGACCCAACTCCCATTGTTTCACTTTGTGTAATTGTGCATTGTCTAAACTCTTAAACTATAAAGTGGTGTGTATAGTTGTGTTTCGAAATAAATGCATTCACTCATAAATACAGAATCTTGATAAAGGCTATTGGGCTGGGAGAAATGTTGTTTGAATAAAAGTTCCCCTGATTCACCCTGCAAAAAGTTCCTGTGAGTGTAGTCACAAACTGAACTATATGAATTGTACTTTATTGACAAGCAACCAGATATTTATCCTTTAAAGGGTACTCCCACTGCTGGAAGTTGCTTTATGCACAGCTATAACCATTCAAACTACCATCAAGTGGATAAATACAATGCAAAATAATAACTGTTTGAACAACAGAGAGTCTCTAAGCAAACTGTGTGGACTCTGTTAATGTAAAAAAAAGGTTTACATTGTAATAACTTTGGAACTATGCATTACAGCAGTGGAATTGCTCTTGCTTTTAATAAAACATTTAATTACTACATGTTTAAATGTTATCACAGCTCATACTGTTAGTAACAGCACTATTTAGTGTCTTGGTGGCATTTTTTTCCATCTTTCTGTGAGGAAAATTAGACTTAAGCTACAACTCTTCCTAAAATGCAAAATAGTTCCACCTTATTGTGATGTTTTGAGCTACTTTAACATTTTAATTGTGTCTCAAGCAGTACCCTTGGTTTTGGTAGAAAAAAAATGTTAATTTCCTATTCCACTTAATTTGTTATGAAAATTACACACAAACAGAGTGTTTATCAAAATGGTATGCCATGTGTTAATTAGGAAAACGGAACACACTGAAACACCAAAGCACTTCACCTGGTATGGAACTATGGAATTAATTCATGGCCTGCTTTGGCATGGAATCACATTAATATATCCCCCTTAAATAGTTTTACTTGTATTATGCTAATCACAGTGTTTAAAATATAAGATATCAGTATTTTTTTTAAATGGCCAAATCAATTTTATGGTACGCAAACAAAAGTCTGTGCCACAAAACAGATTTTTTTTTTCAGCAAAATGCTGTTACAATTATTTTTGCATGACAAAATAATTTATTTTTTGCTACAAAATCAGTTCTATGTGAAAATTTTGTAACTAAAAATCAATTTTGCTTGGCACTAATGAATATCTGGGTGCCCAAAATATGTTTTTTTGTACAAAATCTATTATTTCATGTCATAAAATTGATTCTGTTGTCCCAAATAGATTGTGAATGAAAAAACAATCGATTTTTTGTTATAAGGTATGTGTTTCTATGTATTTTGTGTGACAAAATTAAATAATGTAGCCACAACTAATTTATATTTATATATGTTGACAAAATATAAGCACCTCATACATCAAAGATCTGTCAAAGGAATTTGGCCAAGAGCCTTATTTTTCTCTGACACCAACTTTTTGATATTACTGATGATTTTCAAAGCTAATGAGATGCAAAATCCTGAATACAAGCAAACTAATTTGCATGTCAAATGCATCTCTCCATAAACTAAAAAAAAAATAAAAAAAAAAAAAAATATATATATATATATATATATATATATATATATATATATATCTTTTATATATATATGAGCAACACCATTTATTGTCATGGCAAGGCAATCTGATTTGCAGAACTAGTTTATTGGTGTATGAAATTGCATTGGAGTTAATGGAAATTAGCTATAGATCTATGTAAAGCTAGATAGCTCTCTTTTAGAGAGTAAAATATATGCATATAAATATTACAAAGAGTAAAAATATTCATAGTTATGATAAAAGTTTTCATACTACAAGAGATATGACATTATTATTTTTTTTATTATTTTTTTACACTTATATGTTTCATCATGCTTATTGGTAGTGTATAAAACTGTCTCCAACATCTTTTTTTAACTACAAACTTTTCAAGAACAAATGCTCTGTTTAATTCCATTCAGAATGGACAGAAAATTGTAACCTCAAACTGATAATGACGTAATGGGTATATGTGTCTATCCACATTTGTCCAGCTTATCATTATATTGTACTATGAGCCCTTTTTGAAGAGGCAGAAAATACAGATCGTTCTCCAGCCTAAACCTCCATAAATAGGGTTTTCTAAAAATATGGGGGGTATATACAATAAAGATTTTCATGTTTGCCATTTGCCAGATGAATAAACAGAACAGTGAGGGATTCAATAGACCTGAAGGAAATTAATCACATTACATTATAGTTAGTTTTTTTTTGCAGTTTTCTAAATAAAAACCATTAAAAAGGATTGTTTTTGCATCCATGCACAGACCAGTTAAATACTCTCATACATTAACCCTTTTAGTGTATTAGTATACATGAAGGAATGTGGATGGCATACGAGATTTAGTATTGCAAACCAAATAACACTGAAACGTGTTGGTTCAAAAATTATGAATACAGTGGAGAATATCTACTAAAGAATACATTCTACAAGCATATTTTTCACAGCTGGCTAAACATTAAAGGAAAACGGACCTCCTAAAATAATCAACCACTTTCCTTAACATCACCAGACAATGCTAATTCCTAATTGCCATTAAGAATGACTTGTGAGAGGAAGTAGATGTCATGTCATGTAGATGCACCTGATTCTTTGTGGTCAGACATCAAGGTTCGGATGCAATGGTGAAGTGTGGGATCACTCCACCATGGTGAATACGACACTTTTCACCATATGCATTAAGAATTAGGTATGTAAGGGGAAGAGGAGGCATTTTGATCATTAGCATATGAGGTTGTTATAATGTTGGTGATGTGCTGGTGAGGACAAGTGGGGGGGGGGCAGAGAAGATCCCAAAGACTTTAACACCACAAACTGAACCATCCCTCCCTTAACCCTTTGAGTATCATAGGTATTGAGCTGCTATGTGTTGCCTATAGTTCATACCTGTCTACCATTCAAAGTTTTAACACATGTGATGAAACTCAGAGAGGGTTACTTACTAACATTTCATGGGAGCAAAACCAGATAAAGTCAGGTAAAATAATATCATTTTGTGCCACAAGGTTTACTTGGAGCACTTCTGGGGCAACAAAAAATGCATATTAAGTAAAATCCTATTGACTAGAATTTGGCTTTCTCGCTAAGACATAAAGTACATTTTATTTGCCCCAGAAGCACTCAATTGATATTGGGTGTCCCAACTATATTATAACTAGAAAGAAAAATTGCATTCACCTCCCCCAAAAAATGTGTATATACACCCATAAAATTATTTTCTTATAGGCCTGATTCAATTGGGTCCAATGGCTAAAAAAACATCCAAAGGTATTTTTTCAAGCACGGTAAGCTATTCAATTATCTGTGCTATGAAACAATAGTAGTAGAGAAAAAAGTAGGGAGATAAGTGTAGCAGTGTTTTCGCCCATTGAAGAAATTAAAAGTAAAAAAAGAGTAAAAAACCTAAGTACCCAGTGGATGAATTGATATGGTGCCCTAAGCCCCATTTCAGTACATCCAAAGCACTGAAAATATGTGTCCAATGTTAATAGAATTAACCCTATGAGTGTCAGTGGGATATAATTGACACACTAGCAGGGGTAATCTAAGGTACAAAACGAACATACACATACATAAAGACAATACGCACACACAACAAACATTCAATACACAACACACACAAAAAAACACACACGCTCACACCACAGACACAAGCCCACAATACACGCACATGCACACAAAACACACACAATACACACATGCATGAAAAAACATGCACACATACAAACAATACACACAGGCACACAATATATGACAGCACACAATACACACATACAACACACGTGCAAAATGCACACAGCAAACAATAGACACAACACAATACATATACCACAAACACCATACATATGCACAACACACGCAATACAAACACGCACACTAGACACAAATGCAATACACATGCACAATACAAATACACACAGATACACACATGCCCACAACACAAACATGCAATATATACACATGCACAACACACGTGCCCACAATACACACATGTTCATGCAATACACACACACATGCACAAAAAACATAAACAAATGCATAACATACCTCAACACACACCCACAATACACAACACACAAAAAATACACACATGCAATACACATGCACAATATACACTCACATGCAATGCACACACACACAATACACACATGCACAACTCACACACAATAAGTACACACAATACACCACAACACACAACCCATATGTACACACACACGCACAATACATCACTACACAAACATGTACAACACACATGCACCACACAATGCACATCACACACACACACAATGCACAACACACCCAATACATACATGCAATACACATGCACACACAATAAAACACCTACACACTCAACAACAAAAAAAACACAACACTTACACAATACACAAACACACACAACATACATGCCGACAATACACATGTGCACAAAAACATGCACAATATACACACACATAAAAATCACACACACAAAACATACAAGCATTACACACAGACACAATACACTGCAACACTTGTGCTCAGAACACACAAGCTTGCACCTCACACGCAATACATATGCACAATGCACACACATACACATGCACAATACACCCACAAAACACACACAATACATACATGCAAAACACATGTACAACACAAACAATACACACACAATAAACACACAGAGAAAAAACACATGCACAACACACACACAGACAATACACACATGCCTACAATACACACTCAAACACACACACAACACAAACAATACACACACACAATACACACATATACAACACACATGTGCAAAACAAAAATACACAACACATGCAAAATACACACACTACACATACACATGCAATACACACACACACACATACACACACACACAATACACAAACACAGAACACACACGGGCAATACCCAAACACACAACACACATGCAAATTCAACAATCCAGTCATTAAGAACATTGTCTCCTTTTCTGTACTATGTAGAGCTAGCACTAGAATGTCAATGTCTAAAAACTAAAAAAGTGGAATCATTATTAAGTCAAGGGTACCCTCAGTTTATAGTTATGATATATTGTTCTCTAATTCTACCTTAAAAGCACATCCTCACAGACAAAAATAAGAATTAAAAAAACATACTGTTTAAAAATAAACCACAGAATAAAAATATTAAAAAACAAAGAGAATGTTTCATGGATCTAAAAGGGATATTTTAACATATAACAATCATGTTCATTACTCAGTCATTAAGTCACAAATTTCATATATAATAAAGGCAACACTTGTGATATTAAACATCATATCCCATGTAATACTTTGCATCTAATATATAGCATTAAATGTCCATGTGAAAAAAGCTATAAAGAGGACCAGAAGGAAATTTAAAGATCATTTTATTAGGACACTGGAGGGTGGCCCTCGCAGGAGATACTAAATATCCATTAAGTAAACTCTACATGGAAATACATAATAATGAGATACTGTAATAAATTGCAAAGCCAATAAACCACTGGGTAGCCTTTAAACCTAGAGGTAGAGGCCAATCAGTAACAGTGGACAACTTTCCTGGGTCTATGGAGAGTCCCTAAGAGGAGATTATATACCCCAGAAAAGACAGAGAGGTCTTTTCGAACTCACATTTCTCAGTTTTGCAGTAGAGGTGGTTTTCTCTGAGGTGAGTAACGACACGTCCAGCATGATCCTGATGTTCCTCGGGAGTTAGGAAGAATACCAAGATGTCATCCAGATATATGACTACAAAGGATAACAAGATGTCCCAGAAGACATCTAAACACTGGAAGACTGCAGGGGCATGATGAAGGCCAAAGTGGATGACCAGACATTAGTAATGCCCAAATATGTAATTAAAAGCAGTCTTCCACTCATCCCCCTCTCTCATCCTAACCAGGTTATAGGCAACTCGGAGGTCAAGTTTAGTGAAGAAGCAAGCCCCCCCCCCCCACCGAGTGTATCCAACAACTCTGTAATCAGGGCAATGGTTAGCAATTTCTCTGTGTAATTTTATTTAGACCCCTGTAGCTTACACAGGGATGGAGACCATTATCCTTCTTTTTCACAAAAAAATATCTCTGCACCAGCAAGAGAAGTGGACATTGTATGAAACCCCTGGCAAGGTTATCCTGGATATATTCTTTCAAGGTCTTGGTCTCATGAATAAACAACAGATAGACCCTTCTCCAAAAAGGTGATTTCCCTGGCAAGCAGTCTATGGGACAGTTGTATGTCTCGGTGTTGGTCTTGCTGAATTTATCTTCAGCATAGGAGAAGCAGGGTTCAAGAACTGAAGGGGAGTTGGACCCCAGGACATCTACTTCTGACAGAGATACTTCAAGAGTATGCATATTTGCACAAGAAAAGGTAAGAGAACCTGTGGACCAGTCTATAACAGGGCTGTTCTCCTGGAGCAATGTATAATCTAGGATCACTGGATTAGCAGGCCATGATATGAGATCAAAAGTCATAGACTTGGTTTGGGAAAAGCCAACAAGCAGAGTAAGGGAAAAGTTGGAGTGGACAATGAGGCCTGCCCTGGGGCAAGCCATCTATTTTGATAATGCAAATAGGCACATCTCTTTTCTTATAGAGAATCCCATGGTGAGCATCAAAGACGGTGTCCATAAAGAGACCCCAGAATCAATGAAGGCAGAGACAGGAATGAGTTTATGATCACAGGCCAACAAGGAGAAGAGGACTAGCTTGGTGTCTTACTTAGCGGGAACAGGGGACAGACTTATGTGGTTCTCTCTCTAGACCCTAAGTCCAGTCATTTTCCAGCTTGTTGGGACACAAACCATCAAAGTGTCCACACAATGCAGTCATGTGAAGTAGAGACTGTCCGAACGCATCAGACAAACATTCTGGCCTTTTATATTATAGGATTAGTTATTAGTCTAACAGTTTAATAATAGATATTTAATTATGGGACAAATTAGCTTTATACACATCTCACTTTTTACTCTGACAAAAATTATCACATATACATATATATATCCACATACCTTTCATCATTCCTTTTAGTTCACTTCATTATGTAGAGGTCATTATCGATTATTTATCATTCAACTTTATGGTTATGTTACAGACCAGCAATGTCACATTAGCGTTTAGATAATTGTATAACCAGTATTTTTTGTGGGACCATTAAGAATGGGCATACATTCACCATAAACACACTAATATCACACACACACACTTTTTTTTTTCAATGTTAATTTATTTAGTGAAAATAGACAAACCTTTATTATATTATCAGGTTATTATTGATTATTTTGTTATTTGGTCTTATAGTCATGCTATTGTTTTGTGGGGTCTGTTGAGTCTCTTTGTAGATTCATATACTTTTTTTGTCTTTTGGATTCACTCTCTGAAGATGTTGTGTTTCATTGATAGATTGATGCTATTCTTATTGTATATTACTAATGAGAACAATGTGTTATACAGAGCTTTCCAGTGTATATTGTTATTAGATGTGGATCACAGATGAGCTTTTATTGGGCCACATTATGTCTCTGTGATGTGGTTTAGGGATGCTATTGATGCGTAGTTGATCAGTATCCCGATATTTCGATGTAAGTTCATTATTTTGCTGTGTATATATGTTGCATCAGGCAAGATTGGGCTTTGAGGTAGAGCGTTATAGTTCCAGATATTTTTGTGAAAATGTAGTGCCATCTTTGTTTGTGCTCCACCTTTGTTTGTGCTCCACCTTTGGAGTCCAATAGTTATAAGTGCTCTGTCTATCAGATCTTATTCAAAGTTATTCAGTTTTAGTTTACATCATGCAGATGTAGCGCACAGCCATTTTTTCTGTGTGTTCCACCTGCATTGGAGAATTGTCATCTGTATATGACAGTAGTTACAATATTTTGACCAGGGTGTTTTCTTTTGTAAATATCCAACCTCCAGTTTGCTTTTAAGATCATACGATGTGTATATTTATATAAATATGCATGTTGTTATATTTCGGCTTTTATTTGAATGGGGTCATAATGGCCTTCATGAAATATATATACTTCCGGTGCATTTGGATTGAGAACACAATACTTACAGTTTGGAGTATAATAAATTAATAATTCATTTAAATACTATTAACTCCTAGATTTTCTACAATATTGATATATTAACAGTTTTTTGGGAGTTAGGATATTATATAGATGTTTATAACTCTAAGATTCTACTGTTTGGACCAATTTCCAGGTAGTTGTAAAGGGATAGTAATGTTTCATAATAAAAGCAGCTCCAATTAATGTTCATAGTATTTAGGCCATGCAAAGTGTTACTTCTGTACTATGAGAGTTGCAGTTCAAGAGTAATTAAATGATAAAGTATCCCCTTCCCTCCACTTTTACAGATGTAACATTTCTCAGCTCAGAGCAGCAGGATGGTGTCTAGGTGGATTGCAGAGAGGGACAATCTTCAATTAACATAAAGGAAAAACCTGAAAAACCTGTCAATGGGGGCAGAGCTTTCATTGTTCTCACAGGAAGAAGATTGTCCCTTTCTGTGAATTGTCTGGTCTGTGGACCAGATTCCACTTCTGAGGGAAGTGGCTTACACTAGGTAAAAGTGGCAGGAAAGGGATACTTTATCATTCAATTATTTTTGAACTACAACTCTGACAGCACTCTCCTTGGCCCAAATACTATGAAGATTAATTGGAGATGCTGTTTTTGTGAAAAATTACTATCCCTTTAAGAATTAACCAATCAGGAAGAGAGGAGGGGTATTTAAATGTTGTCTGTATAGTGCTACATTGTTTTTTCAATTTTGGCTCAGCTACATCTGAAAAAGTGGTTTGGGAGACCACCAAACATCATACTATTTTCTTATATAGCTAGCCTTGTTTTTAGCTTATTGTTAATTGTATATTTTTAATTAAAAAATGTTATTAACCCCTTAAGGACCGGCGCGCGCACGCGCAGCCGGCACTTGCGGACCACGGGGCATTTTTTTTTATTGGCACTTCCGGTTCAGGACTTCCTGAGTGGCGTGCTGCCGCGACGGGAGCCCTGAACGCCATGCCATACCAGGACCGTGACGGTCCTGGCACAGCAATGGTCCTTAAGGGGTTAAACCAATTTTGAGACAAGAGGCAGCACATTGTGGATTTTCTCACTTCCTAAGGGGAGGATACTTGAGCAGAGGCAGGTGAATAACTCTGCAGGCCTGAACTGTTGTTGTAGGGTATAAGCCCTTCCACAACCACTACTTTTGTGAGTATCATCCATTTTTACTATAGTGAATTTGCCATAAGGATAAAGGCACTATTGGGCACCCTCTTTGTTGTTGTTTCTTCTACATGTTATACACTCCAGACGAGTTGTACTGAGGAGCGGCCCATCTGAATTATCCTAGAGAACATCATGACCATTGTGGGGACGGTAAAAATATCCACTGGGTGTAAATATCACCTAACATATAAGTGTTAAGTTGAACAATTCTTTTGTGAATATGTTTCTTTAAGAGGTTATGGTAGGTGTGAAAAATCCACATAAACGTTAATACACCGGAAGCTCCTTCTTTTCTGTTTTTTTCTTCTACAATTTTTATATACATTGATTTTTTAAGTACTATATCATGTAGCCACATTTTTTATCCTATGTATGAAATTTTAGGCATATTTGAGAGCTTTATTTTATGTTCTTGTGAACTTATATTGTTATTTATCTATATAAATGTTGTTTACTTTGTTACTTCATTACTATATTTTTACTAGTGCCAAAGTATTTCACTGTTATTCATATTGTAGTGCTCTCCTTTTGTGTTTGTTCGGATATTTTTGCATTCTCTGATTTTAGCACACTTAATTCTGTTAGGATAGAAGCCTGCTCTTTTGTTGTCTATACTATACTGGTATAAATGTCTATATTCTTTTATTACTTTTGAAAGCAGAGCACCAATATCAAAACTTAGTTCTGTATCTGGTTTAGGAGACAAACAGTGGAAGCAGGCAGAGAGAAATACAATTACATTTAAACTAAATTTTATTTATAGACCCCTAAGATTAATAGGGACATGCCTTCATAAGTGTGATGGATACACAACTCATATAACTATTTTGATATCCAAATATATGGCTAATACAACTGCAGCCAGCAGTTAAGGACCACAGGGCACTTTTGTTTTTCAGCACTGGATTCATGGGTCCCCGAGCAGCGTGCAGCCATGCGGGGACCCCTAAATTCCATGAATTGCCAGGACCTTCACTGGCCCTTAAGTGCTGGACAGCCCTGATAGTCCTGGCACATCATTGGTTCTTAAGGGATGAATATGTTTACCAATATATTCAAGCAGAAATATGTTTTTGTATTGTACCAATATGTATTGAAGACTTTGAAACCACCAAAGGGTACATTTCACATAGAAGTAACTAAATGAGGGGTAGCTTGACAGGACCAGCATGCTGACAATGGACTAGCAACAGACAACTTCATGAGGGTTAGTTCATTTAATAAGTTATATATATTGCTATAATGTCTCATTCACACATTCATATGGTTGGTTAGCATCGCATTGTTCTTAACCCTATGAGTTCCAGATGGTTATACAACCCATTGATAAGCAATGGGTCAGATACCCCTTTGGAACTCAAAATGTTAATGGAACTCAAAACGTTAATAGGATAATGATGGTTAATCCTCTAAGTACCAAAGAGTTATGCAGTGCAGTTTCAACTCCTTTCATTTCTTCTTACAGGCATCCATGGCATGACCCATCATGGAACAGAGGCATGTCCATGTTACCCTGGTGAAACTCTGGCTCCACTTCCATACAGTGCTCCTCCTGCTGCTTTCTAGTGCCATTGTATGTTAATAAGTATGGCAAAATGTCATGTCACTGAAATGAGCCATATGGTAGGACTTGATGAGGGCACATCGGCTCCTGCACAATGGAACAAAGAAGACACATGACCAATCCCCAATGAGTCATTGCTATGTCTTTGGCCTGAAACAAAGTTGTTGTATTAGAGGTTATCCACAGCATGGAGAAAAAAGATGTTGAGGAGTAGGACCTGCAGAGCATCCATATGTTTCTCCAAACTCAAGAGACATCATCTGAAATCCACACATATCTCTTGTTTGGAATATTGGAGTCATGATATGCACCACCTCATACCAGTGAGGTCTTGCATATGTTCAACCAGCCTAGAGTTTGGCTATATGTGTGTGATACACTGAGTGTCCCACTGGCATCACTGGAGTCACCTAACCCCCCCTCCCACAAGCACACCCCTTATGAAGACACACCCTAGGGGATGCGCACTCATTGTTGTGAAGGATATATTTGTGTTGCAGACACTGTGTATTGTGAGAGTTAAAGGGATAGTAATACTTCATTTTAACTTTATTTTATTTTGTAGGCATTAAAAAAACATGAAGAATGATATAAGTCTTATCTCTGAAACCTTTATGGTTTAAGAGATATTCACAAACAAAGTATCCCCCCCCTGTTCAACCAGATAAGAAGGGAGATGCCCAGGTAGACTGCAGAGAGGGACAATCTTCAATTAAGATAATGGAAAAAGCTGAAAAACTTTTCAAGGGGGGAAGGGCTTTCATTGTTTTCATACAAAGAAAACTGTCCCCTTCTGTTATCTGTACTGTCATACAACCAGACTCACATCTGAGAAGAGATGACTTACACTAGGAAAAAGGGGCGGGGAGGGGAACTTTGCTTGTGAATATCTCATAAACCATAAAGGTTTGAGAGATAAGACTTATATCATTCTTCATGTTTTTTTAATGCCTACAAAATAAAATAAAGTTAAAACGAAGTGTTACTATCCCTTTAAGTTTGTGCAGTGTAATCTGACATGAGCTTATGTTATGGAGGTATACCTTTGTTTGGAGTGCTACTGTCACTGTGTGGTAACAATGATCCTGTGTGTGGGCAGAATCAGATCGTTAAATTCTTCCTATTAGCTGTTGTTGAACGTCAACCCACATCATACCCTGAGTACACATTCAAGATTTACATTTGCTAGGTGTATTGAGAGTTGAAATTGGACAACAGTAGATGTGCTGTGTTTGGTTAGCACTGCTCAAACACTTTCCCACCAAATAAAATGTAGAGTTGTGTTCAGTTCTCTGCTTTGAAATGCATTGAAAACATATCTGCCACCGATCTTATTAGATACCTGAAGGAATCACAGACATGATTGATGTGAACATTTTCACCGAAAACCAAAATTGGTGAATAATGGCAGTTTTTCTACTTTTTTCGCCTGATTCCATTGAAATCAAAGTGAACACTGAATTTACACAGAACACATAGCAAATGTTATTTTATATCCCAAAGGCATAGTATAAAAGGGGTATGAGGGTGTCTGTGTT
This sequence comes from Rhinophrynus dorsalis, assembly GCA_037306005.1. Lineage (NCBI taxonomy): Eukaryota > Metazoa > Chordata > Amphibia > Anura > Rhinophrynidae > Rhinophrynus > Rhinophrynus dorsalis. The sequence continues at coordinate 188,447,378 of CM074723.1, forward strand.
GGTGGAGTGTGGGGAAAAGAATTATTTGAACAGGATTTTTTTTTTTTTTCGGAGGGGAAGTTGATTACTAGAATTGGAGAGACAGTTAATAAAACAAAATAAAAACTAAATACAATTTAAAAAAAACCCATAAGACATGGACTCAAAGGGGACTGAGGAGGGTGCCTGTATTAGTGGGTTGAGTCTGTGGAAAGAATCAGTTGAATGGGGAATTTGTTTTTGGGGGGGTTGTTGACTGGTATTAGGGGATAATTAATATAAAAAAAATTAAAAATCTAAATAATAAATTGGTACATGACGTGACAGAGACAGGGACCTCCTTGCATAAGCCATGACTCAGGTAGACTGATACTTCACTGGATAGAATATTTTGTAGAGGAAGATTTGTTGGACTTAGACTTGTGTTAGGTCCAAGCACTGAGGAAACATTGATTTGTAGGACTCAGAGTTGACTGACACAAGCCCTAAGGAAACATTGATTATTAAGACTTAGACTTATTTGGCCCAAGCCCTAGGGAAACATAGAATTGTAGGACTTAGACTTGCTTGGCACAAGCCCTAAGGAAATATTGATTTGTAGGATTGTTTACTTTTTTTGTAGGCCACTGTTTTTTTAAAGAACAAGCCCTGAGAAAAAATTCCCTAGTGCCAGCAGCCAATATCATTGTCAACGGAACTCAGGCAAATAATCACAAAACACAGTACAAGTAAGTTTAACCAGTTTATTGAAGAAAATAATAGTATCAATAGAAATAATATGAATGATAATAAGAGCGAACACTTCCTCACCCTTGGGGAGACAGATGTAAGGACAATGTAATCCACTACTCAAGCTGACACTGAACTGCAACTGGATAATAGATAACATGGGTACCAAGCCAGACTTGGCTCTCACCAGGAACGCCAGGAATAGTAAAGGAGAGTACCCAGACAACCTCCTGAGAGAAATGTAGATGATAGTGCACAGTAACGTACAGCAGGGTACCGAATGAGGGCCACACAGTGGAGGTGCACTAGGAGTCTGCCAAATACGTAATTGCAGTAGCACAATGCGAACCAGAGAGAGATAGGCAGAGACAGAAGGGAGCACACAAAGGTAGTGTACCAGGAGGCAACTGATATAGTGAAATAGGTAACACCGCAAGCCCTGGGGCAATGGGATCGCACAGTGTGGAGGCAGCAAACAACGCTACCATCAAGGAGAGTTGTACCGGCTAGGTAGTGCCCAGAGGCAAAGGGATTGCACAGTGTGAGTCAGGTAGCCTCCTCTCTGTGTCGGATCAGATCCTTTGTTCCTGTTCCTGCTCCTATTCCATTCCAGTTCCTGTGCCTGGTTCTAGCAGAGACTACCAGTGGGTGAGGCCTAGTCTCCAGCAGTGTGGTCCATCTTGGCAGCCTACTATTTCTGATAGCTGTGCTTGCTGGCCTGTGACCCTCTGCCTGTTCCTGCTTATTCTGTTTATGCTATTGTGTACTACCTTACTTATATTTTCATAAATGCAGTTTGTCAAGGTCCCAGCAAAACTAGTTCCAGCACCACCAGTGCCAGTAGAAATATAGATACTGGCAATAGCATAATAGAGGAAAGGTGTAGCAGCTGAACCGTCTGCTTCATCAGACAGTGAGACAACCAAGCACCAAAACACCTGTCCTCAAAACAGTAGCAAATTTTGTTACAATAAAAGTGAAAATAAATTGTTTGAGACCTCTAAAAGCTTAGAGAAATATAAGGGTAGTAGTGGGCAAGAACTGTCAGGTGATGCTGATGCTGCTGAGGATGACCTAATGATGACTGATGATGATGATGATGATGCAGATCTAGAATATATCCCTCAAGGATGACAGGGCTATAAGGTTAGCAGAAAGGCAAAGGCTGTATCTTCCGCCACTTTTAAGGAGCACTGCACCTGTCTATAAAGTATTTGAGAAAGCCATTGGAAAGTCTGATCCTGGACAAGTACAGATGTCAAAAAGCACACAGTCACCCTATCAGTCATCATCAGCATCATCGCCTCTTCAAAGTCCAAATCCCACTAAGCCACACACACACCTGTTTTAAGTACCCAGCAATAGCAACACAGGTTAACATCCACAGTTTTAGATTTGATGAGTACCTCTGGTGCTGCTGCTCTAAGTGCTGCACCTTTGACACCTAGTAGTATTGACAGTAGAATTACATCAACATCTAGCTCCATTAGTAATAGCAGAAACCACACATGACAGACAAAGCCAGGACAAATATATTAAAAGCAGCACAGATGAGGATGTGGAGGAGGGATGTGAAGAAGGTTTGACACCATCTACCCCACTTGGTACCACTGCTATGACTGATAAGTAATGTGTGTCAATAATCTGAGAAGGAGGATAGAGTATGACAATGGTAAAAATACATACATAAATCACACCATGCCAGTCCTCCACCACCACCACTAGAATACACATCTGCCACTTTGTAGGTTGTACTTTATTTTTTTCATTACTTGACATCATCATGAATATGTGCCAGTGTCACTTAAGCCTGAAGTTAGTGTTGTGGGCAAAGGACAAATGCATTCTGCATGCTAACACGTTTTTCAAGCCATATGTTGCTCAGAAGAAGTAATATTACAGTGGGAAATGTAGTATGTACAGGAAATATAGGCGAAAAATGTGTTAAAATAGGTGAAAAATGTGTTAACATAGGCAGAAAATTTGTTAAAACAGGCAAAAAGGAGGATCATTTTTTGCATATGCAGAAAGGCGAAATTTTTCACAGGAAAAGCAAAAAATCGGCACGTTATCGCAAAAAGTCATGCAGGAAATTTTTCACAACTTTCGCCCACCCCTAGTCATGGTGTTTGGATACAGTTGCGCCCCCAGATGTTATTTACCACAAACACTGAGCACATTGCAATTACTGATGAGAGCCACAGTCCCTGCTCTCAAGGGAAAAATTTCCCATGTTACTGCTATTGTTGATCCCATTTCCTTTCAGCTGCCTAATCATCCTGTTGCTTAAACAACTCAGCAGCAGCAAGAAGTTGCAAATTCTGTAATTATGGACATTTGACAATAGCCAGTGTCCACTGGCCAACATGACCTGCTGACAGTAGAACATTTTTTTTTGCAGGGCTTGTGCGTTAAAAAAAAACTTAAACAAATAAATACATTTAAAAAAAACATAGTCCTACAAAAAAAATAATAAAAAAAAAATGTTTGGGGGTTTGTTTCTAACAAGACTAAGTCCTACAAATCAATGTTTCCTTAGGGTTTGTGCCAAACAAACTTAAGTTCTACAAATCAATGTTTCTTCAGGGATTTTATCTAATAAGTAGGGATGGAGGAAAATTTTCACCTCAAATTGAAATCGGCGAAAAATTGTACTTTCCGCTTGGTGAAAAATGTCCTGCTTTTTCTCACACTTTTCGCCTAGCTCATTCCATTGAAATCAATGGGTAGAAAATTTTTTCTCCACCTCATGAAAGTCTTCTACAGCCATATAAAAGGCTGTCAGGCTCTCACAGAATGCTATTCTGTGTTTGTGAGTGGAGAGAGCAGCATGTTTTTGAGCTAGAGAAGATAGGCAAAAAAAAGGGTAATTGAAACTTAGTTTTAGGGAGTCATTTAGTTAGGACATTTGTTCTCTCTAGTAGGGCAGTTTGGGGGAACAATAGGGAGAAGAAGGGAGGAAGGAGTTTGACCCAAAATACCCCAAAATGTGCTGTGACTGACTGGCAAGACACAATCAGCTGGGGTCCAAACTGCTTGGTGATTTTACTTTTATTGTCTCTGTGCTGGGGAAATCTGGGGAAAGAAGGTATTGATTTTGTTTTTTAGTGATAAGATGTGGTGGTCAACTTAAAAAATAAAATAAATAAAAATAACAAACATAATTAAACAAACAAATAAATAAATTAGACAGCTGACTGGGAGATCTGTGACTAAGGCAGACTTGATATAGATAGCAGACGACATTGAGAATTTTGTTGAGGGCCAAGGCAAGACATCACACTCCATCAGTTGTGTACTGTAGAGAGTAAAAACACACACAGTAGTTGAGTAATGTCTAGCAAATGTACAAGCGGGAGGGGGAAAGGTAGAGGAAGTGCAGGGGCATGGGAGTAAAGTGTTAGTGCAGAATCTGACTGCAGCAATCTTTGCTGCAGCATGTGCAATGAATGATGATGATCCCACTCCTCCCGGGGTGGATGCAGTTTGTGAATGTCCCACCAATCACACCACTCCAGTCCCCCACTACCACTACCATACACATCTGTCACATTGTATGTTGTACTTTATTTTTTTTAATCACTTGACATCATCATAAATACTTGCCAGTGTCACTTAAGTAGGAAGTAAGAGTTGTGGGCAAAGGGCAAAGGCACTCTGCATACTAACACATTTTTCAAGGCATATGTTGCTGTAGGACTCAGAACTTTGACCTCCAGCTACTTATTTCTCCACTACAGCCCTCAGAAGAAGTAATATTGTGTTGGGAAATGTTGCAACCTATTAAGCATAGGAAAAAAATGTGTTGTAATAGGGAAAAATGTGTTGAAATAGGAGAAAAATGTGTTAGAACAGGAGAAAAATGTGTCAGACTATGCAAAAAATGTGTTAGAATAAGAAAATGTGTTGGAATAGGCAAAAAATTTGCTGGAATAGGAGAAAAGGAGAAACATTTTGCACTGGAGAAAAAGAGAAAACTTTTGCGAAAAAAGCAAACAAGTCCTACAATTCAATGTTTCCTCAGAGCTTAGGCTTCTAACAACAAATCTAACAAATTATCCTCTACAAAATACTCTATCAAGTCAAATATCAGTAGACCCCAGTGATAGCTTATGTCAGGAGGTTCCTGTCTCTATCAGTTTACATACACATTTCTTATTTGATTTTATTTATTTTTATTAACTGTCACCCCAATACCAGTCAAGAAACCCTCCCCAAAACAAATTCACTGTTCAACTAATTAATTCCCCAGACTCCACCCACCAACACAGGCACCCTCCTCAGACCCCTTTTATACCAAGTCTTACAGGGTTTTTTAATTGTATTTAAGATTTATTTTTTTATTAACTGAACCCAATCACAGTAAACAACCCCCCAAAAAATCATTCCCTGTTCAACTGATTCTTTCTCCACACTCCACAAACACAGGCACCCTCATGCCCCTTTTATACTATGCCTTTGGGAAATAAAATAATATTTGTTATGTGTTGTGTGTAAATTTAATGATCCTATTAATTTAAATGGAATGAGCTAGGCGAAAAAAGTGGGACAACTGCACTTTTCACTGGAAATTATTCTCCAAGTAGGAAGTGAAATTATTATCGAATTTCATTTTGAGGTGAAAATGTTTGCACATTCCTAATCTCCATACTGTGAACTTCATTGACTGAGGGGTTCCTGAGGGGATGTTGCTACAAATGTACTACCACTAGGTGTCACAGGTGCTGAGGCCCTCATCATATCGAAGGTTGTGGATGTTAATAATCGGTGTTGTTCTTTCTCCCTTCTCTCCATTATTTTACTCTTCCCTTCCAGAGACACTGTCTTACCTTCTACTCTCCTATATGTTCACTGTTCTCATCCATATTCTTAAGAAAAATTGACTTAAGTACTTACCTACAATTTGTATCCCCCAAAACGATCTTCACACTTACATATACGCACATATACGGAACCAATCCTCTAGTACTGACCTTAATTGATTCTCCTAGTCTTTAAGACCTGGATACTGGATAGGGTGCTCCACTTATGTTACTTCTTATCATTGTGCTAATCTATCATTGTATACCCCTTGCAATTCCTCCATTTCCCTATTCCCACCTTTTTTATCGAAAAGCATGGAGGAATCTTTATCTCATTCTTATGTTTAAATATGGAAACCATCTTTTATGCTAACACAAGCTGTGAACAAATGAATCTTCATCTTTGTACTTGCATTTTTGGACTTACTTCTATGTACCATCAAATAAACATCTGCTTATATGTATTTGTATCTTTTTTTGAAACATCTATACAATTGTTATTAAAAAAAATATATAATCTGTGTTGTTGCTGATGTTACTCAAAATTAGTAGTATGTGTGTAACTGAGTAAGACCTGGACTTGGAAGCGGTGATGATGCTGATGATGACTGACAGGATGACTGTGTATTTTTACGCATCTTTGCTTGTCCAGGGTTAGACCTTTCAAATTTTTTTTCATACATTTTATAGACAGACACAGTGTTCCTTTTCAGTGGTGGGAAACTGAGCCTTTGCCATTCATCTAACTTTATGGTCAGGTCATCATCTCTCACACTCTCAACATCTGTATCTGAAGAATATACGGATGCTGGAGGGGTATATTCTAGATCTAAATCATCATCATCATCAGTTATTAGGTCATACTCCACATCAACTGCTGCTGCTTCCCCACTAATTTTGTATTCCTCTAGACTTTTAGAAGTCTCAAACAATTTATTTTCACTTTTCCTGTTTTAGGGTTGTTCACAATGTTTACTACTACTTTGAAGATAGGTGTTTTTTGTCTTGTCTCACTGTCAGATGCAGTAGTTAGTTGAGCTGCTTCACCTTCCTTCTTCCACTATGCAATCAACACTAGAATGATACTCATTGCCATGTTAATTATTTTAGATGGTTTATTAATACTACTGGTTCTGGTGGTGGTGGTGAAACATTGACAAAATGCCTCTTCTTTGGGAGGAGGGGGTCACAATCATTCACTGTACAAGTTGCAGCAACCATCGTTGCAGTCAGTTTTTGGACTAACCCTTAATGACACATCCCTGTATTGCTCCTACTCCTTTCCCACTACCCCTACCCCTTGTGTGTTGCTGAACATTATTCAACTACGATGTGTGTTTTTACTGTAAAGTACACAATAGAACTGATTGTGTGTAATGTCTTGTCTTGGCCTCTACAAAATACTCTCTTTTCTAATATTGGTCTGCCTCAGTCACATGTCATTTAAGGGTCCCTGTCTCTGTCACCTATTAATTTTTTTATGTTATTTGCTTTTTTATTATTTTTTTTTATAACTAACTGTCCCCCCCATCCTTATCACTGTCAACAAAAAAATTAAAAAAACACACCATCTGCTCAACTACTTCTTTCAGCAGACTACCTTAACACAGAGGTCACAGAGAGTCCAGAAAGACTGTCTGTGTCTTTCCAGAATTTTGAGATATAGCTCCTTTTCTAGGTTCACACACCACATTCACCGCTAACACAGAGATTATTGCAAGATGTAGAACAAACTTAGATCACAACTGCCTGTTTCTTTCCAATTAGTTACGCAGAATTTTGGGGTATTCAAGGCCAACCATATTATATGTGACATGCACCTTGTCTAATATTCATTTCATTTATGCGTGCTACTGCTAATTTCTGCTCATATCATTAGATATATAGCTATACTTCCCACATGCCAGCTTTACCTTTACATTTTAGGATATAACAAGTAAACAATATATTGAATTGTAGTCTTAAAATGTTTATGATTTAGTATTTTAATATATTTTGATAAACTGAGTTTTACAGATAACATAATTGTGTTCTCCAGATGACATAAGCCTGAACATACTTTAATGTGCAAAGTTTTCCCATATCCTGGAATTGTAATGGGATTACTGTCCCAGCAAGTGGCACTTATGCAAAGCTCAAATCTTTTAGATAGACAAGATCAATAGTAATTGCATGCATTGTGAGCAGCAGTAAAGGCATTTCTCATGCTGTTCTTGCCCTTTGAACCTGTAGAATCACAAGAATTGCGCTGTGAACCTGAATGACCTCATCACCTGATTTTCACAGATGTGCAGATACTGAAAACATAAACCAAATTCTATTTTTCCAATGAAGGGAATCAAAACTCCCTAATTACACCTGCTGGGAATTAAAACCTGTGCTATATAGAGTCGTTTTCAAAGTTAAAACCCATATAAAAATAGGGTTGGTTTGAAAGATTATGCTTAATTTTCCAAAACAAAAAAACAATTTTCATTCATTTTAAAGTTTTGATTTCACTACTATAATTATCTCTAAGCATATGACATATTATATCATGTTAGCCTTTGGTATTTATTTTGTAATGTATGAGAACTTCCCATTATAATTCCTTCCCATGTAACTATATAATATAATATAGTTTACAGTTAGCGTTATGATGCTCCAGATCTCATAAGTCTAAAACATTGCTTTTGAATTGCAGGTATTAATACATATATGACATTAGAGGTCTGACACCATAATGAAATGATTGTGAATCGAGGAATGAGTTGGTGTAATTATTTGTTTTATATATATTTTTTTAGCAAGTTTAATACATTCTGTTTGATAATTTTTTGGGTGGCTCATCATTTAAACCTTTGAGTGTCAGAGGGGTATGCAATGCATTGCTTTGCAATGCATTGCGTATGCTTCTGGCACTCATAGGGTTAAAGAGAAACTTCGGTGGATGCTGGTGCACATGAACAGGGGGCAGGTCGTCCCCTGTTGCAACAACCAGTTGAAGCACCATCATTCGGTGGAATGTTCTGAATGAGTACCATATGCTACCAACCATTAGGGCTGTTATATATGTATTTATATTTTACATAACATGCCCCCACCATTTGTTCTTTTGCCTGGCTCTGTTTCTATCTTTCTTTGAGGATTATCATCTGGGCAACAGCTGATCTGAGGATTATCTGTGTGATGTGCAATCTAATTATTCCTCACATGCGATGATAGCTACTACAGATTGCTACAAGCGACAATACTAATAAGAGAGTAGGATATCATCTACTTACCTTCTTAATTCTTGATGATGAATTATTATGATCACTTCCTTGTCTGTTTCTTTGTATATTCTTCATTGAAAGCAGTTTAGAGTCTTTGCCGCTATCAGCAATGATATTATGGCATTTGCATCCATTGTCCTCCTTGTTGCGGAGTCATCTAAGACATATTGATACATAGAAAAAAAGAGAAGAGTGACTCAGAGTGCACCACTGTATTCACTTCTTTTGACCAGAATATATATCATACAGTGTACTCACATTTCTCTTTGGGCAGAACATCGTAGAAACAAAGTCAAACTTCTGGGCTTATGGAGGAAAATGAACCCGTCTCCACTCGGGTGTCTTGAGTAGATCTGTTCTTCTCAAAGCTGTAGATCCAGACAGCTGGGATTTCCACATCTGTTACTCATGTGATTAAGTCTTCCTCCTCCCTTCAAGAAGGAGACGGGTTCATTTTCCTTCATAAGCCCAGAAGTCAGACTTTGTTTCTACAATGTTCTGACCAAAGATAAATGTCAGTACAGTGGATGATATATATTCTGGACAAAAGAAGTGAATACAGTGTTGCGCTATCAGGTGCTCTTCTCTTTTTTTCTATGTGTCAATTTGTGTACCACTTTGGAGAGTGAGTGAATAGAGTGAGTAGCCATAGAGTGTACTGTGGAGACATCAAGTTACTGCCAAATGTGCTTATGTTGACATTGGCATATGCCAGTTGCCATCTATTCTACTTGTGAATATATTCTTGAAGGGTGCTTGGTGATGGTTATTATCTTCTGAAGTGACTGATACAAACAGGTGTGTCTTCTCCCGTTCCTCTATTGCAATATAAGACATATATACATCTGTCATAGCAGCAGCCTGATGACTAGGCTAGTGTGTCATGGTACACAGTGGCCATGGGATTGGGTAGTAACAGTGACATGGGACAGGTACTGTAGATGTGGTTCCACTTCCTCCTCCTCCTCCTCCTCCTAGTACTAGTACTACTGTTGATGCAGCTGCAGCAGAAGCAGAACCTGCACCAGCCATTGCAGATGTATCTGGAAAAGAGGAACACCCTTGTTAACCTCCCCCTTCACTAATATCATGAATATGAGATATATTTTTCCTTGTGTAAGGCACAGTGCAGTCATCAGCAAGTACACTGTGCACAGTGTGGGAGAAGGTTGTTTGTCAGGGTGGGTGCTGGACTTGAAATAGTAGAACACAGCACATAATATATAATAACAGTGCTTTAGATGCATCAGAGAGTGTCCCAACAGTACCTTCATGGGTGTTGTTGAAAATTAAAGAAATGTTGGCCTAGGCTCTGACACATTTACAATGCAACCATTATGTGCTCCTGAGCCACTTGAACTTTTATGATTACTTCTGATAGATATTACTCATCTGCAGCTAGATTCTATTGCTGGTGCTAATTTTATCACTGCTTTTATCTCCAGTTTTCCCGCTAGACTTCAAAAGTAAAATGTTTGAGCTATGGTTCATTTGTCTCCCAATCGGAATTATGGTTGTGATTCAGGTGTAATATTAATAAGGATGTACCTAGATTGAATCTTGATTTCAACTTTCTTTTATATTTTTTATACAGACAATGACCAATGTTGCTACTCACTTAACAAAATTGCATGATACTGTGTGAGGATTGGACTTGAAAATGTTGAAGATAGTGATGAATGACAGGATGAAGGAATATTTTTAGGCATCCATACTTCTCCAGAGTCAAACTCTCCAACTGATCTCTCATAGGGTTTATAAACAGACATAGTGTTCATTTTCAGCAGTGAAAGATTCAGCTTTTTCCTTTCAGATAATTTTTGTGGCCATTTCATCAACACTCTCACACGCTACTTCATCTGTATCAGAATAAGGGATGATAGTGGATAAATAATTAGGTCATGATCAGCATTTTCAGCTTCCTCCCTATTATTATATTCTTCTAGGTATTGATTGTCTGAAATGGTTTATTTTTACTTTTCAAATTAGGTGATTTGCAGATATTTGCCACTGCTTTGTGGATGGATGTTACTCTTCTTGTATGTAGCAGCAGATGCTAAACCTTCCTCCACTATGCCAGCGACACTAATATGTGATTTGTCATCATATTCTGTGTTCTCAAAAAGTTTAGGACTTCTTCTGCTAGTTGTGACATTGTTCATATCACTTTACAAACAACCTCAAGGGAGGAGGATAATCAGCATAATTTATTTCTCACACGGCAGCAACAATGACCACATTCAGTTTTTGGAGTACCACTTACAAACCACTTCCATGCACTCCTTTTACTCCTTTGCCCTTACTCCTGCCATAATATGTTTGTTGGACATAGTAAAAGTAGTTGATTTTTGTTGTAAAGTATACAACAAAATTATTTGTATGTGGAGTGGTGTCTTGGACATCTGAAAATAATATATCATGTATGCCTCTATCATGGCTCCCTGCCTTTCTCTATCAAATATCAGTCAAAAGGATTTGTTTTAAAAGGATAGTAATGTTTCATAATAAAAGCAGCTCCAATTAATGTTCATAGTATTTTGACCATGGAGACTTATTTCAGTGCTGTCAGAGTTGTAGATCAAGAGTAATTGAATGATAAAGTATCCCCCTCCTGCCCCTTTTACTGATGTAGCACTGCTCATCTCAGAGCAGCAGGGTGGTGTCGAAGTGGATTGCAGAGAGGGCCAATCTTCATTTAACATAAGGGAAAAACCTGAAAAACCTGTAAATGGGGGAAGGGCTTTCATTCTTCTCACAGTAAGAAGATTGTCCCTTGCTGTGAGCTGTCTGGTCTGTGGACCAGATTCCACATCCGAGAGGAGGTGGCTTACACTAGGAAAAAAGGGGCAGGAGGAGAATACTTTATCATTTAAATACTCCTGAACTACAACTCTGACAGTATTGAAATAACACTCTCTATGGCTCAAATACTATGAAGATTAATTGGAGCTGCTATTTTTGTGAAACATTACTATCCCTTTAATAAACTATTTGTCCGTCACTGTCTATGAAGAAATCAAATGCCCAATTCCTCTTCCTTTTGCCCTTTCAGGGGTGAGTGTCATGTGAGCTGCATTTGTCTCTCTTTTGGTTGTCTGATACATCAGTAAACAAAATCTACCTGTCAGTCTGCCACAGCAGAGGCTTAGCCAGCTCAAGTAGGGACTTGGATCACCTGCCTGTGTGACATGTACCAGTCAAAACATTACAGTAATAAAAAAAACCTCTCTCCCTACACACTCCCCAAATACCCCCCCCTCTCTTGCAAACACAAAATGACAAGATATAGGAACCTTCCCATCTTTTCTAATTTATACTTTTCGCACAACATTTTTGTCACTGAGTGAACTGCCATTTTTCACCAGTTTTGCTTTTGAGGCAAAACATTTCAGCTATCCATACTCAGCAGTATTAAGTCTAGTAGGAAGTACCATCATCTCTCACATGTCACCAGTGATCTTGGCTCTACTACCATCACAGACTAAGGGGATGATAAAGCCAGTCTCATGCAGCAGCATAATCCTCATGCTCAGACAACTCAACACCATATGTGACAGATGTAGCAACTGTTCAAATCCCCCCCTTCTCCTCCTTCTTAGTGCTGCTGTTGATTACACATGCTATATGTTTTTCTTATGGCTATATGATACTCAAATGGTATTAGATTTTGGATACATTTTAAAAATGTAAGCCAACCAACAGTGTAGCTGGATAGACTTGTCCTTCATTCATTATAATATAGCCAGCAGCACTGAAAACCTACTCTGACAGCAATATTGCTGCTGGGCAACCAAGGATTTGCATGGTATTATGTGTCTGTGCTGGCCGCACAGACTGTTTTGTTTGTCAGATGTCAACAGGTCATCCTTTTGGCACCCAATAGAGGTATCCTGCTAGTATGCCGTAACCATCTAATATGCACTCCACTCTGTGGAGTTATATAGTGTAAGTGTCTATCAGTTACCCATACTCTGGGAGCAAGAATAGAGCTGTACCACCACTACCAACATTTTAGATTGATGCCCCTGAGACAGATGAATTGCTTTCTGTGATGATAACATCTCAATTAAACATCAATGTATAAAAAAAGTACACTATAGTAATGAAAACATTCACTACAGGTACACTATAGTGATGAGAACATGATGTTTTATTGAGTGTATTCTATATATGGAATAAAGTATATTTGCATATATATTTTTATACGTCTCTGATAATCTTTTATTTTTTATTTTTGTTTTTATTTTCTGTTCTTTTTCTTTTTTATATTTATTTTTTATTGGGAAAAATATATTTGGCGTTTTTAGATTGGAACTTCTGTCTGCCTGATTTGTATATTTGCTCCGATTTAGGTTGGTGCATTTAAAGGTGAGGTCAGTGCTCAAGCCATATACTTGTGATTATCTGTTGATGTTGAGGAGGAGGTTTAACTGGAAAGGTTGGATCCGGAGGGCTGATAGCTGCAAGACCAAGCCGACATTTTTTCACCGCTATACAATCTATCTCTTTGGAAACTGTTTTCCTATAACGCTTTTGGGACAATGTTCACTTAGGGCATTTATCCTTTCCGTCACTATCTGCACAAAGGATCACCCTCACATTATTATCTCTAGGTATGATCCTGTTTTCCCCTTGCTCTAATGCTTTTTATAGTCTGGATTTCATATAATGTGAAGTTCTTGAGGAGTTACAATTAATACTATTACAGGGGCTAAATGTTGCAATTATACTAGCAGTTGGTGTCATTGATGATGATGACTGAAATGAAGAGTGTGTCTTTTTAGACACCTTTATTTGAGTTATCACCATCAGCATTACCCGATTCTTTGCCACTGATTTCATATTTTTTTTGAACTCTCAGTTTATTTTTACTTTCACTCATAATGAGAATTACAGAACATGCTCCACTACTCTCCAACAATATTGTTCTCACTTTCAGATGCAGCAGTTGGTTTCATTGCAAAAAGTTCCTCAGCTATGACAATGGCAGCAACACTAGAATGTAACTCATTATCTACACTGTTCTTAAAAGGTTTAGTACTGCTACAGCTGGTGGCAGTGAGGGTGGCGGAACATTTCATGTCACTTTTATAAACAGCTGTCTCAGGAGGAGGATCATCATCATTTATAGCATAAGCTGCAACAACCATGGCAGCAGTCAGTTTCTGGATTACCACTTTACGATCTTCAACTCTTTTCCCCTTACTGCTGATTATTGTATGTTTGCTGGATACAATGAAAGTAGAGTTGATTTTTACTGTAAATTACACAACAGAACTGTTTGTGTATGGAATTATGTTTTCCTCTTCATGCATGTCTCTGCCTCTATTATCTGTCCCTGTCAGTTTCAAGGAGAGCTCTGGTCAAGGTCCCTGCCTATCTCTATCACCTACAAGTCAAAATTTTTTTTTAATAAACTGTCCCTACCTGTCTCTGTCACTGTTTGCAACTAAATCCCATACACTCCCTGCAACAGCAAGTTACTGCTTTTCCCCTTATTTGCCTATCTGCCTGTTCACATAGTTAGTATCAGTAACAGTTTTCCTCTCTTCCAAACATCACTGCATTTTAATTTTATAGTATAGGATAAGGCTAACATAATAACATAGTAAATTTGGTTGAATAAAGACACAAGTCCATCAAGTTCAAACTTTGCCTCATACCCTAGTGACATGAAAACTGTATAACTGTCCTACTACCAAATAAGTTAGTCTTTATCAGACCTTCCTGATTTGCCTACTAATGTACAGTATAACCATGTATGTTTCCTTTTTAAAGAAATGCATCTAATCTTCTCTTAAATTTATCTATTGTATCTGCCATAACCACCTCCTCGGGCAAGGAATTCCACAATTTAACAGACCTTACTGTAAAAAACCCCTTTCTCTGCTAAAGTCTAAACCTCCTTTCCTCTAATCTCAAGGAGTATCCTCTGGTCACCTGATCAGGCCTTGGAATGAATAGCACACCACAGAGATCCTTGTATTGACCTCTCATTTACTTGTACAATGTGATAAGATCTCCTTCTAGTCATCTTTTCTGTAGAGTAAATAAACCAAGTTTGTCTAGTCATTCCTCACATGTCAAGTACTCCATTGCCTTAATTAATTTTGTTGTTCTTCACTGTACCCTCTCTAGTTCTAGTATATCCTTTTTCAGAACTGGTGCCCAAAATTGTACTGCATATTCGTGGTGAGGTCTTACCAATGATTTTTACAATGGCAAAATGATGTTATCCACTCTTGCTTCAATACCCCTTTTTATGCAAGACAGGATTCTGTTTGCTTTTGCTATTTGATACTGGTCATTGTTTGCAAGTTTGTAGTTTACAAGAATACCCAGGTCTTTCTCTAGTCCCCTAAAGTGATTCCATAAGTAGCAGTGGGATTATTTCCTCACAAATGCATGAATTTATACTTTCCCACATTAAATTTCATATTTCATTTGTTTGCCCAATCTGTCATTTTATGTAAATCCCTCTGTAGAGAGAAAATATCCTGTTGTGAACTACTTGCTCTGCATAATTTAGTGTCATCTGCAAATATTGATATTTTGCTTTCTATATATATCTATAATTCCCAGGTTCTGTTTTAGTTCCCTTCTTAAATAGAGGTGCTACATTGGCTCTTCACCAATCTTGTTAACACTGCACTGAGTTCCTGAAGAACCCTTGGATGTAAATCATCAGGACCCGGTGCTTTGTCATTCTTAATTTTGTTCAACCTTCCCACAACATCTTCTTGAGTTAACCCAATATCTGATAATTGCATTATTTTATTTGTTACTTGATGAGTTTCTTCTACCATTCCATATTCCCTTGTATATACTGATGCAAAGAAAGTGTTTAGAACATCAGCCTTTTCCTTATCCTCTCTAATCAACTCACCCATCTCATTTTTGAAAGGTCCATTGCACTCCCTCTTAAGTTTTTTGCTACTTATATATTTGAAAAACTTTTTGGATTAGTCTTGCTCTCCATTGCAATTCAAATAGCATTATCTATTTTTGCTACCCTAAGTACTCACATAGAGAGACCAACTGCGCTGCCACCAAGACTCAGAAAATCAGCTCCTTCTTTACTCACTTTGCCTCTCCCCTAGTACCAAAATTCTGCTGATTTCTCTCTGTCTCTCTCTCCCAAATTTAGGATGACAAGATGAAGGAATCTGACACCCCTATCATGGTGGTAAAACATAGGAAACTCTCCATAGGGGGTTATTTATTTTTATCATTGATTTTAATGCAATTAAAAAAAAAAAAAAAAAAAAATGCTACTTTTAGTGGAACATTTCCCTTTCATTTTATACAGCACTACATCCGACAACCCTCTGTCAGGCAAACTGTTAATTTGAAAGAACCTTAAAACTTATGTGTGCCATGTTATTTATTAATTTTTTTTATTTAACCCCTTAAGGACCAGCAATCCTGGGACGTTTCCATCCTGTAAGGATGGCTTTGATCCTTGCCGACACGCCGGTACACGAGACCTGTTGTGTGTATTGGTGCGCTGCTTTGGGGCCTGAAAGAGATCACTCCAGTCTTGGAATGGTCAATTTTAGGCCTCAGTTTTACTCACAGCGATCCCGGTGGAGCGCTGTAAGTAAAATGTATGTGACATACTATGACCATCATCGGCCATCATCCCTTAAGTATTTAAGGACCATGACGGTCATAGTCAGTCATGTAGTCCTTAAGGGGTGAAAATAACTTATGACTGGGGCAGCCATGTGCCAGATACTAAGATACTGCCTTCCACTACCTCATGCTCAAAGGCCTAAAAAAAATACTTCAAAATAAACTTAGTCATATTGAGGTGAATATACACACTTAGCTGTGAAACCACATTGGCTGCACTTCAGGGTATAAACTACAACATATGATCACTATTATGTTTTCTGGCAGACAATCTCCACCATCATTAGGACTATAATGCCAGCAAATCCCTTATGTAATAGAGACAGAGACATCCCCCATATGCATGGAAATGGCATAACTAGCGGTGTAACTACTCAACACAGATGTAAGAAGAACATATTGGTCTTAGTTCTGATGTGAGCCCTTGGATGCAGGCTCCATCACAACTTCATCCTCTACACTACTTGAAGTTATAGGGGATTAATTTTTGTTCATCCAATATAGAGAGAAAATTGAGAAAACACCCTCCATAAGCAATGATGGACAGGGTTTCTCAATAAGCAGAGTGACCAGTTCAAAGTGGAAGAATTTAATTAAGTGAAAATGCTGCGGTCATTAATACATAACTTTTATTCGAGTAAACCTAATCTAAAAACAGAAAATGGTAAAGTAAATCCCTAAATAAGTAAGGGTATAGATTAAAAGAAATCTGCCACAAGGAGGGTAATTGTTCTGGGCTCTAATATAATACAGTGGGTCTATCTGAGGTCCAGTGTGAGATAAGTATAATAGATACAGTGGTCTTATACAGAATATACAATATATGGTTTAAGACACCAATTATAGCCACATGATCTATCGTATGTAGCCTTGAGTAATGTGCGTCTTTGAGAATCAATTCTGATTATCAGGTATGATTCCTGAGTTGAGCATCTAGTCTAATAGCTACTGTGTATCTGTTAATATCTTATGTATCCACAATGAACGAGGTTAGAAAATCGCTTTAGTAGTATTTCTCTCTGCTTGAAGAATGACATATAATCTGAGACAGAAGGCCATATTTTTAGTCTTGTCTCTTCTCAGTGCTATCCTTGTTAGGGTTGCAGTTTTACACAGTGCTGCTATGCTTTGCCAGTGACTTTAGATCGTGCAGAAAACTGACAGGCACTAGTAGTCTATCAACCTAGGATCAGGTAAGCAGTACCATTGAATCGAGGTATATTCCTTAGCATGATATTTTCCACTGCCTAAAATCTTTAGTTAGACCAAGCAAGGAACTGCAAAATGGTTGTTCCCTCAACGCTAGGCCTCGTGGCCGAATACTGCACCATCCCACAATCTATCCCTCAAACACTATTTCAAACCACAGTGTAGAACCCATTTCTGCTTAATTTTAATGCATAAGTCATAGATGATAAAGAACCTTGATGCCTCCTCATGGCATCACTCTAGGCGTTTCCCCATACAAGACTGCTTTGTCAGGGGTATATATATAGATTAATTTTTGTGTATGTAGACTAGTAAATTGATGTTAGGAAGGCATTTTGACTGAAAGTTGATTGCAGCAGCTGTTCATGAGCAGAATTCCTGTGGTACATTTACCCCATTGTTTTTTGACTGTAATAAGGTTTCTAAAGAATCCCCTTTCTGCAGTTACACAAATAAATGAGCAGGAGAAAGGAAGAGTAGGACAGAGTAGCAGTTGAGAAGGAGAGTAGTATAGAATATCAGTATTTGACCAGCCAGTACTATCAATCGTGCATAAACTGATAAATAATGCTAAATAGCTCATAAATTATTGTTTTAAATAAAAAAATTGACAACATAACAGATTGGAGATGTAATAACAGCTTTCAAATTAATCTAAGATGTTATAAGATGTGACAATTTGTTTGGGTTTTTTTGTATAAGTTCTCATATAGGAATAATTTTAAGACTTATGCTATTATCCAAAATCATATGCATTTATGAATCAGTAAATATTTTTATTTATTAAAATAATCTATTTTCTTTTTTCACCTCTTTTCAGGGTCCAAATCACCATCAGGGGAATCCATAGAGAGTCCCAGTATGTGCAGCATGAAGGATAACTTCAACTGGGAGATATGGGTCAGACTGGCCACCTGCAGTGCAGGTGATGATAGAATGGGAGATTGCAAAGTTCAAGAAGAACAAGGAGGATCATGGACTAAGTGGGCAGCAAAGAGAGAAGAGCAGATCAAGTAAGCAGAAAGGGTGCAAAAGGCACTGCATGGGGGATTTCTGGAACACTGGTTATGGTTTGCTGATATGATAGATCTGCAGAGTACAATTGCTTTGGGAGCTCACCCACCCACACTGAAAGCTAGCTAACAGAGCTCCTACAAGAAGAGATGAAGCTGGAGAATAAGTACAGGGCTCTACAGTCTCAAGCTAAACAGGAGTACTCAGATCTGCCAGAAACCATATCCCCCTCCTGAGGGCTAGGGACACAGAGGCCATGACTTATTTAGGGATGCCCTCTATTTTGATAAGGAGTTTGAGAGTAATGACAAAGCCCCCTATTGTAAAATAAGGGACAAATGTGTTAACTTCTTGGGGCTTGAAGGAATTACTGACCTCTGTCCAGAACTGGAAAAACTAACCAGTAATGAATGGCAACTGGAGATAGAATACAACAATCTTCTTGAAGAACCCCATGTACAGTGGCAGTTTTTAGATAAGTTTGATGGCTGGGTGAAATAGCCCCATCCCCAGAGGCAGTTCCTGGAGCATGGGGTTGAGGCAATCAAGCTTGAGCCCGACAGACTGGCTTTTAATGAACCTTCAGATGCTGGGTAGAAGAGCTCCATCTCTAGTGGCAGTTTTCAGAGGAGTTAACATGCTAGGGAGAACAGCTCTATTCCCAAAAACAGTTAAATGAGGCCAGGGATGAGGTGGTAAAGGGTGTGCCTCACAGAGTTGCTCCAGAGGTTCAGGGATATAGAGCAGAAGGGTCCCAACCTAGTGGCAGTTCCCAGAGACAGGTATGAGGCTGTCAAGCCTGAGTCCCACAGGCTGGCTCTTGAGGTTCAAGGATTTGGGGAGAAAAAGCCTCATCTCCACCAACAGTTATTTAAGCCAGGAGGAGAGTCAGTCAAGTCTGAGCTCCATAGCCTGTCTATAGAGGTACAATGATGTGGAGCAGAATAGCCCCATACCCAGTGGCAGTCTGAGATGCTGGAATTCAAAGTAACAGATCCTCTTCTCACCCTGCAGAGACCAGAAACAGGGTCAAATGGAGCAGGCACTGAATTCCAGTGTCAGAGCTCAGAGGCGGGGATGCACAGCAGTTAAACTCACTCCAGCAACAGAGATACAAGATGAGAACCAGGACATATTTTACCGGCCTACAGCTGTGGCTCCAAAGCCAGGGAGTAGGTACTGTCTGCACAGAAGCAGGAAGCCTATCCAGGGCCTAGTAATACCAGCACTGCTTGCCAGAGGTCCTCTCAGGACATTGGGCTACAAGAAATCTATAACACTTACTGGCCACATGCCAGAGATCCCAGAATTTGCATAAGCACTCAAAAAGGGTGTGACTTGACAAGAAAACTGGGACAAATGTCAAAGGAGATGGGCTGAAGAGTCCAACAGACCTGACTGAAGGATCTGGCATCAGGTCTCTTGATTTTTTTTTTGCAGAGGCAAAATAATACAAAGATATGTGTCATAAGAACTTTTGTCTGGGCATGTAAGGGTTAACATTTAAAGTTAAGTTCTGTATTTAAGTGTGGCCATTTTATGTTGTGACTGCTGTTTAATTATTTAGCATAGATTTAGTTCAGTGTTATCTCTCTAGTTAGATTATCACTGTTGCATTGTTATCTGTTGATTATTACTCATGTGTTGTCCCTGTTTGAGCATCAGCTCCTCTTCCTCCTACTCATAAAGCTGTATATAAACTGTACAATTTCTTAAAATGTCAGTCCTTCTTCACCCTCCTAAACACAAGACTTTGCTGTACTACTATAAGGGGTTTGCTGGGTAATCTAATCCCAGTTTAGACAAAAAAGCAAAATCCACTAGTACCTCTTGTGTACTGGCAAGGAGCAGGACTCTAGCCAGCTGAGGAAAGGTAAATCTGGGAAAACGACTACCAGTAGCTTTTGCCATTCAGAGTGCTAAGAAGGACCTGGATACCGTCACAGTCCTCAATGGTGAAATTGTTTTTTCCCAGAATTGTTCCAGCTCTCTTAGTACATTAGCCTCACTATTGGCAGAATGACAAAAATAGTTTATATAATTTTCAGAGAATTATCTGACAGAAAAAAACAGTTTTTTTTGTTTGTTTTGTATAAGAGATTTGTTTCAAATGTTTCTTCCAGTTAGTGTTTATAGCATGAAAATGTTTATGGTGTAACTTTTTTGTGTGCTAAAATCTGGAAATGTGTGTGGCAATAGAACTGAGGACTTATGAGCTGTAATGCTTGTTTGTATAAAAAAAAAATTGTATTACATATATTAGTTCTCTAGCTTACACCTTGCTGCTATGGCAGAATAATAAGTGACCCCAAAGATATTGCCACAAAATGCTCTGTGGCAAAACTATTGTTTTGAACTTGCTGTAATTTTAAACAGCTCTAATACTAATAGATATATCCCTTTGCAAACTGGAAGAATTCAGAATCAGAAGTCATTGATATGTAAACAAATATTTATTAAACTGAATTAATCTAATACATGCTGCACATTATATTGCTATATGTTTATCACATGTAAACCAAACAATTGCAGAGCTTAATTTATTTGCTTACAGTCTGTATGGAAAGATTTGTTCACTGATCACTAGGGGTGGGCAAAAACTGTGAAAAATTTCCTGCAAAAAATTTCACAAAAACATGCTGATTTCTCACTTTTCCCACAAAAAATTTTGCCTTTCCGCTTATGCAAAAATTTCCTCCTTTTCGCTTATTTTAACAAATTTTCCGCATATATTAACACGTTTCACCTATTTTAACACATTTTTCGCCTATATTTTCTGTAGGTACTACATTTCCCACTGTAATATTACTTCTTCTCAGAGCTGAAGTTTAGAAAAAAATGGCTGAAAGTCAAAGTTGTCCTACAGCAAAATATGGCTTGAAAAACGTGTTAGCATGCAGAATGCATTTGTCCTTTGCCCACAACACTTTCTTGCTTAAGTGACACTGGCACATATTCATGGTGATATTAAGTAATAAAAAAAATAAAGTACAACCTACAAAATATGTATTTTAGTAGTGTTGATGGGGGACTGACATGGTGTGATTTGTGTATGTATTTTTTACCATTGTCATACTCTATGCTCCTTATTGACACACATTAATTATTGGTCATAGCAGTGGTCCCATCTATCCTCCACAGCCTCATCTGTGCTGCTGTTAATATATTTGTCCTGGCTTTGAGTGTCATGTGTGGTTTCTGCTACTACTACTACAGGAGCTAGATGTTGGTGTAATTCTACTGCCACTATTACTAGGTGTCAAAGGTGCAGCACTTACAGCAGCACCAGAGGTACTCTTCATATCTAACACTGTGGATATTAACCTGTGTTGCTGTTGCTGGGTACTCAAAACAGGCGTGTGTGGCTGAGTGGGACTTGGACTTTTGAAGAGGCAATGATGCTGAGGATGACTGATAAGGTGACTGTGTGATTTTTGACATCTGTACTTGTCCAGGATCAGACTTTCCAATGGCTTACTCAAACAGTTTATAGACAGGCACAGTGCTCCTTAAAAGTGGTGGAAGATACAGCCTTTGACTTTCTGCTAACCTTATAGCCCTGTCATCATCTTCACTCTCAACTTCATCTGTATCTGAACAAGAGAAGGATGCTTGAGGGATATATTCTAGATCTGAATCATCATCAGTCATCATTAGGTCATCCTCAGCAGCCTCAGCATCACCTGACAGTTCTTGCCCACTACTACCCTTATATTCCTCTAAGCTTTTAGAGGTCTCAAACAATTTCTTTTTACTTTTACTATAACACAATTCACTACTACTTTGAGGACAGGTGTTTTGGTGTCTCACTGTCTGATGCAGCAGGCGTTCAGCTGCAACACCTTCCTCTATTATGCTGTTACCAGCATCATCAACACTTGAATATGACTTGTTGTCATCATCAGTGTTCTTCTTATATGGTTCTATATTTCTACTGGCACTGGTAGTGCTGGACCTAGTTTTGCTGGGACCTTGAGAAACTGTATCCTATCTTGGAGTAAAGGGATCATCATCATTGATTGCACACGCTGCAACAACCATTGTTGCAGTAGGTTTTTGGACTACTACTTTTCTCTCACTTGCCTACATTGCTCCACCCCTCCCCTTCCTCTTGTGCATTTTCTGGACATTCTGCAACTATGATGTGTTTTTTTACTGTAGAGTGCACAACACAACTGATGGAGCTGTATGATGCCTTGCCTAAGCCCAGTCAGCTGTCTGTCACTGTCACCTAAACCTAAGATATTTTGTTTTTTATTATTTTTTATTTTTTTAAGTTGTCCACCCTGTTGTCTCATCACAGTCTGTCCAAAAGAAATTATAACTGAAAAAGAAAATCAACAATGTCTTTCCCCAGACTTCCCCACCCAGCACAGGGACAATAACAGCAAGATCAGCAAGCAAATAGGTTGCCTGTGTCTTGCCTGTCAGTCACATGGAATTTTGGAGTATTTGGGGGACAACCTCCCTCCTCCCTTCTTATCCCCTAGAGTGCCCCCAGACTCCTTTAATACAGAGAACAAATTACTACATTACTTCCTAAACTAAGCTTCAATTCCCCTTTATTTGCTTATCTCCATTAGCTAAAACCATGCTGTTCTCTCCTCTCACAAACACAGAATGGCTGCTGTGAGAGCCTGGCAGCCTTTTACATGGCTGTAGAAAACTTTTGTGTGATGTAGAAATAGTTTTCTTCCTATTGATTTAAATGGGCAGAAAAGATGGAAAAAAGTGAAAAAACTGCACTTTTCGCTGGAAATTTTTCGCCAAGCAGAAAGTACAATTATTCGCAGATTTCAGTTTGAGGCCCATCTCTAATGATCACAGCACTGGTTTTATCATAAAGAGAAAATTACCTTATATGAAGTGTGACAGTTGGTTAAAAAAACAAAAAAACATTTTAAGTGTAATTTAAAACACCACAGTAGAGAATAATGGAAATTGCCATAAATTACTGCCTCCTTTTTTAAATATCTATTTTATTAAGTTACACATACTGAAAACAACATAATTCAAGAACATACAGAATACCCTCTGACAGCACATGAGGGCCATGACCAAGAACAGAGTTAGTTACATCTCAGCCTTGCAATAGACATTTATCCAGTAGCAGAGAGTACCAGTACTGTTTTTTTTTTGAGAAAACAAAAGTAAAGGAATTGATGTTGCAATGGGTTCTTATAAATCAGAGAGCTGCTGACTTCCATTTTCCATTACATAACACATCATTAAACACAAACCATAGGGAAACCTAACAAAATAAAAAAATGAATTAGCTTCACCTAACACCACTGGTGATGTCATTTTATTCTTTGAGCTTAATAATTGGATACTGGGCCACACAAACCCATTCTGAAATACTTTTGTGGTTGTAGAGTGCTCTAAATTCTGATCATTTTGTGTATTTGAAACTGACATAAAATTCATCCAACTTTGCTTAGGAAAAGTTTTGATAGAGGGTTCTCATATATCCACAAACCTTTCCTTGGATGTCTTATGACCAAGAGCTAATGCAGTTTAATAAAATGTAAATAACAGATAAGAGTTGGTACCATGTTAGCCATAGAAATACATGAGGCAAATATAGTCAAGTTGATACATTTATTGGCTAACTACGCCAGAAGTCAAAACCTGCACAAAAATAATGCAAAAGTATGTCTATGGAATAGTAAACTTGCCAAAATGTTGGCAGTTGACATGCCGTCCTTTTCTTTTGATGAAAACAGAGGAATATTTTCAAGGAATAATTTTATATTCCGCTATTAATTTCTCAACTTCAGCCCTTAGAAGAAGTAATATTGCGCTGGGAAATATTGAAGTCATAGAAAACATAGGGGAAATATGGCAGTTTCTTAGAGGAAACTTATTGGCAGTGGCGAAAAAGTTCTATGAATTGTCTATGAGTGGGAAGTTTTGAAAAAAAAGGGGAAAATAGTTGTGTTTTGCAAAAAGTCTTGTGAAAAATATCTGACTTTTTGCCCAACCCTAGTCATGAGGCTTTAGCCCTTTACAGTGGTATGTGATGTTTTACAACGTGTAGCATACCTCTCCTGATTAAGCACTGGTAGATCAGTCACAATGACTGAACCACTAATTACCCACCTGGGATTAAAGAGGGGTATCCTGAAAACCTGACAGTTTGTGTGTTTTGAGGACTAATATTGAGAAACACAATGTTAAGCATTAAATAACTCTTTAATTCCAAGGATAGTAAAGACAGAATAAAAAAGAAAACAAATAATGATGTATGTACCAATGAGAATCAGAGGATATTAATGCACAAAACCATTTTTAGGTGCAAATTAGTGACTATATAAATGTAGTGTTTGTGTACAAAGCTCTTTTTGTGTGAAATAGCTGCTTTGCAATGCATAACAAGGGGTTGGTTCTGTGGAAGGGTAAGTGTGAATTTCTGGGCTATGAACTGGGTGTAAAGGAACCTTTAGATAGGCTTCATGGTGGAGCTGGTCCATATAAGAGGAATGCTTACAGATGCACAAGTAGAGTGTCCTCTGTCCTATATTTGCATGTACTGCACCTCTGTTTGGTACACCTTCTTCATTTTGATGAGGATTTGTTTATGGTGCACCATACAAGTTTAAAGTAGAATTATACATTAAGTTCTAGAATAACCTTTGAATAATATTGTCTGTCCTGGATTGATTTAACTGATGAGATTGATTTATGAATGCATCATTTTAAGTGCATGTACTTGTATGTTATATATAACAAAGTTAGTACTTAATACTTAAGATTCACAGTCTTCTACTAGTTTTTGCTGAGGGAAACATTGCTTTAGTGTCATTAATGATTAATGGTTTCATTTTAGTGGCATATTTCTCTGCTGAAACCTGTCTTGTTTCTTGAGCGTAAACATTTTTTAACCAAAAGATGATTTTTAATCTAATGAACTACTGACTATATTTTGACAATGCTATGAATTTTAACAATATGTGGTGTTAATATTTATTTATATGGTGGCCGTCTATACTTGGTACAGTTATGCTTTTAGTATATTTTCTTATGAATATGTAGTAGAAAATCAACATTCAGTGAATTTTCTGCACGATAACAATGTACAGTATTATAAAGGCTGCCTTAACCTGCTTAACATTTTATTTAACAGGTTTGAAACATTATTAAACAAGTAAAAAGTAACTAAATTAATCTTAAACACAAATATTAGAGCAAGAAAAATAATCAATATAGTACCAATTTCACTCTTAATTTCAAGGCATCATATGCCTAAATAGGCTGGTCAAATTACCAAGATGTTTGGATATAGGGTAAATGTAACCTTTATAACTTTTAAAGCCACTTGTATTAAAGCTTCAACAAATTAAACATATTTAAAAAAACAATGGTGTGAAATGCATATAATAACTTCTAGAACCTGACACCAATACAAAGCACTCTGACATAAATTAATAAATAGTTTGAACCCAATTTTACATATATGGTA
The DNA here is from genome assembly GCA_037306005.1 of Rhinophrynus dorsalis. Lineage (NCBI taxonomy): Eukaryota > Metazoa > Chordata > Amphibia > Anura > Rhinophrynidae > Rhinophrynus > Rhinophrynus dorsalis. Next base: position 188,473,462 of record CM074723.1, read on the forward strand.
TAGTAGTTTACTGCATAAATTAAAAAGGCTGTGGTGTGGGAGGTGATATCTGTGAGTCGATAGAGAACTGGATAAATGATAGATGGTAGAGAGTTGTTGTAAGTGGAACCATTTTAAGTTGATCTAAAGTTGTAAGTTGGGTGCCACAAGGTTAATTCCTGTTAATGACCTAGAAGAGGGAATTGAATGTAATGTCTTAGTTTTTGCTGATGACACTAAGCTGTGTAAGGAAATACATAGAGAGTAAGATGTTTTTTTTCCTCTGCAGAAAGATTTAGATAAACTGAGTGAATATTCAGAAAAGTGGCAGATGAGGTTCAATGTAAATAAATGGAAGGTTATGCATTTTGGATGTAGAAACAAACCTGCTACATATATACTAAATGGGAAACTACTTGGGAAATCCTAATTAGAGAAAGATTTAAGAGTACTGATAGCTGATGGACTTCACAGAAGTGTGCAGTATCACTCAGCTGCTGCTAGAGCAAACAGGGAACTATCCTGCATAAAAAGAGGTGTAGATGCACAGGATTCTAATATAATTCTGCAGCTACATTCATTCTTGGTAAGGCCCCATCTACAATATGGAGTACAGTTTTGGGCACCATTTTTAAAAAAAAAATACATTATTGAACTAGAGACAGTGCATTGACGTGCACCAAAACTGATAAAGGGACTGGTGAATCTGAGTTATAAAGAGAGACAAACTAAATTGTTTTTTTTTGTTTTTTTTTTACATTAGAGAAGAAATATCTAAGGGGTTATATGATTACCATTACAGATATATTCAAGGTCAATACAAAGAACTCTCCATTACCATTTTCTCAAAGACCTGAGTGAAGAGCCAAAGGTAAAATAAATAGTGATCTCTGGCAATTTGGTGTTAGTAATTACAGCCTACATTTAACAATTTGCATGAACTTGGCAGTATGTTTCATGATCACACTCTCCACGCAATTCTGCTAGTAATGTCAGGCAACTTACCAATTAACAGAAAACTGAAAAAAGGGTTACTGGCTCTTCAGCCTAATAGTAAATAAAAAAAATCTGGGAGCAAGTTTTAATTCAGGCTCAAAGGTTTACCTGCTGTTAGTTCTGCTCATATTTACATACTTTACTTTGTCAGTTTTCTTAAAGGATGCCAAGTACCTGTTCATGGCTTTTTTGTACCCCAGATTTTTCACTCATCCCTAGTATAAAAAATGTTGTAGTATGTTCATGTAACTATATACTATAGCCAGTGCATCAATATGTGCAAATAGAATGAATCACACAGTATGAATCCATCTTTACTGGTGTGCATAATTTCTATATGTACCTGGTTAATTCTGACCATCCTCAAGTCTTAAGAGTGAGTAAATAGTTTGATAACATAAATATGATTTTTTTTGTAATCTTATTGGCACAAAGCAGATGTATCATTAATAAGTATAAATCAAATCCCACATCTGATCAAAGTGAAGGGTTTCTACTATCCTAACAACAATCACCCTAAACATAAAACCATTTGTAGGGGAATGGGATGGGCAAAAGGACCAATTCTGTTCAAGCAAAAAAATCAGCAAAGACCACATGGTTGTCCACTTTTTTAGTGAGAAAATCCACCGTAAACAAAGCCCTTAAAATCTTTGCCGTTTTTGACTACTGCCAAAATGTTTTCTCTGTTTTGTTCAATGGCTACATACTTTCTGCCCCTTTACTTACTTTTGCTTCAAAAACTTGACGTTTCCAGGAAGTGAAACACAAGCAGCTAGAGAGATGGGCATCACCTCCAGCACTACCAGCAGTGAGATTGTGGAATTTGTGGAGTTTGCTGCTGCTGTAATTCCAACTGCTGCTGATTTGCAAGGACAGCAGGCTGTTGAGGATTAGGCTACTGTGCCACAGACCACCATGGCCACTGTGGGGTCTAGATTAGTTGTGATGCTGAATAGGACAGGTTCCACTTACCTGAAGTAATACTAGTTGTAGGCAACAGCAGCAACAACATCCTCTTCCCCAGCCAGTTAAAGGGATTATGGAGGAGAAGAAGAAAGATGCCATTCTTCTACACCTTTCCCCTCCCTCACTGAGTTCATGGGTGTGGGACCTTTTCACTTGTGGCAGGAACAGCGATGGCACTGTGCACAATTTGTGATGTCAGAGAAAAGGGGAAATGAGGGAATGCACCTTGACACAACCACCCTCATAACACACATGAAGTACAGACACCATGACATTTACTGTATGTGAAGCCAGACCCCCACAAAGGAAATCTAGAGCCACCATTGCTGTACCCCCTATCTCTCCCAAAGGACATCAGAGTCAAGACTGAAATTGATGAGGAGGAAAAATAGAGGAACCCAGCCTGAGCCTGAAAGTTTGATGGCGAGCTAAGAACCTGTCAATGTTACCTTCCCCACCATCCTGTAGATGTCAGGATGTGGCAGTTTGTGTCCACCAATTGAATATTGTGTGGTATGCTGACCACACATGGCAATGTGGTGGAGGATGATAGCAACAGGGCATCAAGAGGATATTCCATCCTACAGAATACGCAAAGCTGGTGGCAGGGAGGAGTCACCATTATTATTAAGTCTGTTGTTGTCAGGTGTCCTTAGCAGAGAGGGCAAGGGGAATAGTGACATGGCAGTACTTGGTTTCTGTGGGGATCTTTTGACCTAAGCATCATGGCGAATTAACTAAGCAAAGAAAGTATAAAACTGCACTCTTTTAGGCAGGAAGTACCGGCATTATTCTCAGATTTTGGTTTGAGGTGGAAATGTTTGCCCATCTAGTAGGGAAAGTATCATTCCCCAGCCACTACAAACATTAGCTTCTATGCATTCAGAACTAGGGATGGGTGAACATTTTCACCTCAAACTAAACTCGGCGAATAATGGCACTTCCCACTTGGTGAATAATTTCCCACAAAAAGTGCAGATTTTCTGCTTGTTTTCACCTAGCTCATTGCATTGAAATCAGTGGGAACATTGAATTTATACAGAACAAATAGCATTTTTTTTTATTTCACAAAGGCATAATATAAAAGGGGCATGAGGGTGCCTGAGTTGGTGGGGTGTGGGGAAAGAATCAGTTGAACAGGGAATGTTTTTTTTGGGAGTTGTTTACTGGGATTGGGGCGGCATCACAGTGTACCTTGGCATCCATGCTGCCAGTTACCCTCATGCTATTTCACTGCTCTGTCTGGTGGTCACGGGTGTTGGCGCGCGTTTCTGTCTCTGAACGTGTGGACATACATGAACTTCTCAGGGCCTAAAGCCAGTTGCCCTTACATGGTGTTCCTGTGATTACTTGTTACGTTTGCTTCTCAATGTGACCCTGGTTTGACTTCCGTTATCGCTCCGTGTATGACCCCGGCCTGTCTGACCATCCACACTGGTTCTGACCTGTGGCACTAGTTATATCTTGCTCCGTGTATGACCCCGGGTTGCCTGACTATCCACACCGGTTCTGACTTGTGGCTTTGGCTGACTACTCGCTCCATGTATGACCCCAGCATGTCTGACTATCCACACCGGTTCTGACCTGTGGCTTTGGCTGACAACTCGCTCCGTGTATAACCCTGGCAGTTATGAACTGTGGCTCTGATTGTCTACTCGCTCTGTGTATCCTAGACTCACTGGGCTATTCGCATTAGTGGTACTGTGGCTCATGCTGTCCTCCTCTCCATTTGCCACTGTCCCCATTCTATACCGCACGATAGTATTCCATTTCATTGGGTGCCTAATACAACACTAGGAGAAAGAACCATAGGCTGGTTGTCTACTCCTCTCTGAGTATTACAGGTCTCAGCTCAGTGTCAGTCTGGGTAGTGGACTGTGATCTGTCCGTTTTATGTTCTGGGCCTTGTTGGGGTATTACTATTATTGTGTATCTTTAATAAAGGTGGTTTTAATTCTATATATCGGTGTCTGACCTTCTTTTTTACTGGTTACCGTGACAGTATGTAAGGACCAAGAGTACTGAAGGTACAGGTAATCCACCTTCTCCGAGCATCCTGACCAGGATGGACTCGCAGGATCAATGCATTGATCAATTGTCTTTGGCCATGCAGACCTTATTAAACTGAACTGCGCACCTTGATAATTTTGCTTGGCAACTGGTGGCCTCCCCAGACTCAGCACCGGCTGTTCTTGCTACCCCTGTGGTTGGTGCTGCTAGAGGGTTATCTGGGTCCGCTCCATTACCGCAACGCTACGAGGGGGAACCTACACTATTCTGGGGGTTCCTTACTCAGCTGGGGGTTTTTCTAGAGATGGTTCTGCGTGCATTTCTGAGCAAGAGGAGTAAAGTGGGACTCCTGATTTCCCTCCTGTAGGGCAAAGCATTGGCATGGGCTAATCCTCTTTGGGAGACAGGCAAACCTGTTATTTACAATTTCCCTGAGTTTGTGGCCTTGTTTTGTAGGGTCTTTGACGTTCCGGGTCATGTTACCTCCACTGCCAAACAGCTTATGCCCATCTGTTTATCCCTTGCCGGTGAAGGAAAAAAGAGCTATGGAGGACTACGTGGCTTATACCTTGTCCAGGGGTATAATTTGCAAGTCTTCCTGTCCTGAGAGGGCAGGGTTCTTTTTTGTGAAAAAAAGGATGGGGAACTAAGACCATGCATCGATTTTAGGGGTCTAGATAAGCTGATGGTCAAGAATGCCTCCCCCATTCCTTTAATCACTGAGCTCTCTGATCGGATCAAGGGCTCCAAAGTATTTACTAAGCTTGATCTCAGGGACGCTTACAATCTTGTAAGAATAAAAGAGGGCCAAGAGTGGAAGACAGCATTTAACACCCGGAGCGGGCACTATGAATATTTGGTGATGCCCTTCTGATTGTGCAACGCTCCTGCTGTCTTCCAAGAATTCATAAATGATGTCTTGAGAGATTTACTGCAAAGATGTGTCGTGGTTTACCTGGATGACATTCTCATCCATTCTCCGAACCTAGAGACCCATAAGGCTGAAGTCTCATTGGTCTTACAGCTGTTAAGGGAGAACAAGTTGTTCTGCAAATTGGAGAAATGAGAATTTCATAGATCCCAGGTGACATTCTTGGGGTACATTATCTCCTCCTCCGGTCTAGCCATGGACCTGCAAAAGCTTTCTGCTGTCATACAGCGGTTCCTAGGTTTCACAAATTACTACAGGAAGTTTATATGAAACTTCTTCACTGTGGTAAAACCCCTCACAGATATGACTCAGAAGGGGGCTAATCCTTCTGACTGGTCACCCAGTGCCCTGCAAGCCTTCGAAAACCTGAAGTCTGCTTTCGCCAAAGCTCCTATTCTGTCCCATCTGAATCCCACACTACCCTTTACCCTGGAAGTTGATGCATCAGAGTCTAGAGTAGGCGTGTTGCTGTCCCAGCGTGCAGGGCCTGGTAAACCATGACTTCCGTGTGGGTTTTTTTCAAAAAAATTATCCAAAATAAAGAGTCTATATATGATGCTTTCCATTATTCTCTCCCTACTATAGGGAACTAGCATTCCGATTCTGATTCTAACAGATCACAAGAATCTCACATATCTGAGGCCAAGATGTTATCTCCATGACAGGCCAGATGGGCCTTGTTCCTGTCAAGGTTCAGCTATGTGGTTTCTTACCTCCCGGGTGCTAAGAATATTAAGGCAGATGCCCATTCCCGGCAGTTAGAAGCAGATTCCGAGGAGGAGAGTCCTCCAACTCCTGTCATTCCCTCCGATCAGATATTGGCTACTATTCGCACGAGTATCACCTCTCCTTTACGACAGGAGACATTGGCCACACAAGCCTCCTCAACAGTTACAAGACAAGTGGGAGATGTTTTGTGCCTGAGTCTCTACGTACGAAATTATTAGAGATGTACCATGCCTCGAGGGTGGCTGGCCACATTGGTAGAGACCAACTCATATGGTCCATGTCAAGACTGTTTGCGTGGCACAGCCTGAGAGCAGACTATTCTGCGTTTGTGTCCGCTTGTTCGACTTGTGCCCAGATCAAGATCCCCAGACACCTTCAGGTGCAGCTCTTTCAATCCATTCTGAATGGGGAATGGCCTTGGTCTCACTTATCCATTTATTTTATGATGGAACTACCTGTCTCTGAGGGGAACACGATCATCCTTATGATCGTAGATCAACTTTCTATGATGGCTCATTTCATACCTCTAAAGGGACTCCCCTTCCATGAGGGAGTTGGGAGTGATCTTTGCCAGAGAAGTAGTGCGCATCCACGGTATACCCAAGGTGGTGGTCTTAGATTGCGGGAGTCAGTTTGTGTCTCACTTTTGGAGGTCTTTTTGTTGACAGATGGGCATCCAACTCTTATTCTCCTCAGCTTACCATCCTCAGTCTAACAATACTGCTGAGAGGTCTAATCAAGCGTTGGAACAGTTCCTCCGTTGCTTCATATGAGGCCATCACGATAACTGGGTGAACCTGTTACCGTTGGCTGAGTTTGCAGATTGTGTGCCATGAATTCTTCCTCTCAAAACTCCCAGTTTCTGACAAATCATGAGATTCAACCTTCTCTTCTTCCAGAATCCTTTGAGGTACAGAACATTCCAGCTCTGGACGAGCATTTGAGGGCAGTCCGCTCCAATTGCGTATGGGTTCAGAGATCCCTGCAAAGGTCCACGCAATGCTATAAGAGACACGCAGACCATAGACAGTTGCCAGCTCCTGTGTTCCAGGTGAGAGAGAGAGTGTGGCTATCTTCTCACAACCTTAATCTCCAGGTGCCTTGTAGGAAACTGGGTCCTCATTTTGTAGGTCCCTTTCGGGTTCTTCATAGGGTTAACCCTGTAGCCTAGCCACAGGGAAGGGAAAAGTATATTCCTAAATTTTTCTAACATAAATATATAACATTAATTATACAAAAGTAAAAAGGTAACACAGTTTCTCAATATATTACAATGATCACAATGCTCATTGAGATATATAATCAAGAAAAATTGATTAACACTTGCAAGTTTGTGTGATATGTCTGATACTTTATAATCCTTTTTCAGAGATCATATATCCAACATGTGATCACAATCGGTTTGCATCGAACATGGAAAAACAATAAATTGCAATGCATAGAGTGATCTGTTTTTACAATCTTATATTCTATAATACATTCAAATAAGTACAGAGTTCGTATTAAACAGAACTAAAGCAAATCCACTTGACAGGAGGGTGAAGATGAATATAAAGATAGAAAATCTTTTCACTTTTCACTTGGGGGACTCACTTGTATAACAGTGCTCTTGACCCGCTGATAAAACGGACAAGCTAAGATGGCACATGGGGTAATTATATGGGCTCATTCAGCCTATTGGATCTGTGGTCCAAAATCTGTGTCCCAGAATCTATTTACTGTATCTATATACAATTACTCACTTGTCCTGTTGGCCCGGGGCTCGATTCATAACCCCGGACTATTATAGCTTGTGGAGATAGTTGTGGACCTCCCCCACTCAGTCTCCTAGATGTAAATCTTCTATTCCAAATGGGTAGCAGTTACAATATAAAACGTGAAGTTCACTTTGTAGTAAGCATTAGAAAAGTGACACTTAGGTTTTAGAGTTAAAAATCAAATTGTCCATGGATGCTAATTATTTGTATATAAAAAGTGGGTGCATATTAATACAAAAAAATTGGTTAAAAGAAATATTAATCAACACGTTTCATAACACTCAGGCTATTTTCCTCAGGAGTTGAAAAGTATTATAAAGGTTTATAAGGTTTTATAATACTTTTCAACTCCTGATGAAATTGCTTGAGTGATATGAAACATGATGATTAAAATTTATTAATATTTATTAATCAGGAGACACAGGCAATCTACCGAATATTTTTTTCAGGCTGGACCAGGTAGACCAGTGCATGGACCAATTTGCTGCAGCCCTCCAGGATTTGTTGCACCGTACTGAGCATCTGGTTCCACAGCCTCATTGGTCCTCGGTGCAGACTGACCCTATTGCTGCTGCCGCTCCCGCTCTGGCTGCCAATGGTGATTTCAATGTTGCATGAGGTATGACATGGTCCGCCCCGCTTCCCCAGCGTAAAGGGGGCGACTCTAATCAATGCAGAGGTTTTCTAAACCAGGTTGGCATCTGTCTGGAGATGGTACCACAGTCCTTCCCATCTGATACGAGTAAGGTGGGCCTCGTGATTTCCTTACTCTCTGACGGCCTTGGCTTGGGCCACTCCCCTTTGGGAGATGCAGAAACCCATTGTATACAATTACCCTGAGTTTGTGGCATCTTTTAAAAGGGTATTTGATATACCTGGCTGCTCCACCTCAGCTGCCAAGCACCTAATGTCCATCCAGCAGGGTACTAAGATGGTTTCTGATTATGCCATAGAGTTTCGTACCCTGGCAGCCGAGGTTGGTTGGAATAATGAGGCTCTCGTGGCTGCTTTCTCTAATGGGCTTTCGCATACAGTTAAAGATGAGATTGTAGCCCGGGACCTTCCCAGTGATTTTGAGGAACTGTTCTCATATTGTATTCTGTTTGACTCCCATATCCATGAGAGACCTTCCTTTAGGGAGCACCTGCGGAGGCATCCCACCGTTTAACTCAGAGCCTTTTGTCCCCACCCACACTCCCCTCTTCTCTTGCACCTCCTAGTCTCAAAACCTCAGGCAATGTGGAGCCCATGCAGATTGGGTGCACTCGTCTTTCAGTTGCAGAAAGGGCCTTGAGGAGTAGGGAGGGCCTGTGCCTTTACTGCGGTAAGGAAGAATATCGAAATTGTCCCACACATCCGGGAAGACCGCACCTGAGGTCTTATAGGGGACAGACCTTAGGTGGAGTTTTAGCGTCCCTGGATATTCATACTGATAAACCACTAGTCTCCATTGGGCTCTCTTGGAGCAAAAGTTCCATTACTTCAGAGGAACTTATTGACTCCGGTGCAGCGGGTCTCTTTGTTGACAATGACTTCGCCCAGAAGCACTCCTTTCCATTGCAGCTCCTTACCACTCCACTTGCCCTTGAGGCAATTGATGGTAGACCCCTACAGCCACCGCAGGTCACCCACGAAACCGTTCCTTTGTCTATGGCTGTAGGGGCTCTCCATCATGAAACCTTACAATTCTAGGTGATCCACTCTCCTCACTATCCTGTGATCCTGGGTTATACATGGTTGCACAAACACAATCCCACGGTCGATTTGGCAAGGGCTGAAGTCATGGCATGGTCACCCAACTGTTCCAAGACATGCCTAGTAAAAGTGGGGAGGGTGCTAACCACATCTTTGGTCTCTTTGCTGCCTGACGAGCACCAAGAGTTCCGTGATGTATTTGATAAGGGCCGGACCTGTGAGCTTCTGCCTCACTGCCCATACGATTGTACCATTGAACTACAACCGGGTGCCATACCTCCTCGAGGTCGAGTCTACCTTCTTTCTGTCACAGAGAATAAGGCCATGGAAGAGTATGTTGCAGATGTGCTGTCCAGGGGGTTCATCTGCAAGTCCTCCTCTCCTGCCGGGGCCGGATTCTTCTTTGTGAAAAAAATGAGTGGTGAACTGAGACCCTGTGTTTACTACAGGGGGCTCAATCATGTCATGGTTAAGAACGCCTACCCTATTCCACTGGTTACTGAGTCATTTAAAAGGGTCTAAGGTTTTCACTAAGCTTGACCTGCGAGTGGCATATAATTTGGTATGGATAAAGGAGGGCCATGAATGGAAAACGGCATTTAACACCAGGAGCGGGCATTACTAATACCTCGTAATGCCATTTGGTCTCTGTAATACCCCTTGATTTTCCATGAATTCTTGAATGATGTCCTCCAGAACATGTTCCAACAGTGCGTGGTGGTATACTTAGATTACATTCTGATCCATTCATCCAAATTAGAGAAGTGTGAGTTCCACCGCAAATAGGTCACCTTTTTGGGTTACATAATTTCAGAGGTCGGTTTTGCTATGGACCCTGACTCTCAGCTGTTCTCGTGTGATCGCAAACCCATAGGTGTCCGCTCCCTTCAACGTTTGCTCGGGTGAACTACTATAGGAAATGTATCCACAATTTTTCCTCTATTGTAAAACCCCTTACCGACATAGCCAAAAAAGACGGTAACTCCACTCACTGGTCCCCGGAAGCCATCATTTGAATCACTAAAAGCTGCTTTTGCCACAGCACCTATTATAGCCACGCGAAACCCGAGCTTCCAATCATACTTGAGATTCGATGCGTCTGAGACAGGAGCAGGAGCCCTCCTGTCTCAACATCCTACTCCTGAGAGCCAGTTGCACCCGTGTGGGCATTTCTCGAAGAAGCTATGTCCTGCAGAGAGCAATTATCAGATTAGTGATGGAGAGCTTCTGGCGATAATACTGGCTCTCAAATAATGGAGGCATTTGCTCGAGAGAACTTCCATGCCAGTCCTAATCCTCACGGATCGTATAAACCTTACCTACTTGTCTGAAGCTAAGCGCTTGTCTCCAAGACCTGGAGGACAGCACCTGCCTGCAGATGCACAGCTGCAGCAACAGGATGCTCCCCAGCAACAGGAGGCTCCCCAGCTGCCACAGGGACCCCTGGAGCAGCATAGGATTTATAGATGACCACCAAGGCCCAGGTAAGGGTTACTCTTTTTGGAATGACTGATGACGAGGTGATTGATCGCTACAGGTTGAGGCCGCACAGCATCATTGCCCTGTATGAGGTCATCAAGGATCAGGTGGATCTGATTTACATCTACAGCCTAGCCCTCTTTGGCCTGCAAAATCTCCTGTGTGACCTACACTTCATGGCAAGTGCCGCCTTCCAGTCAACTGAAGGTTACGCACCTGGCGTGTCACAGGACACATTCTCCAGAGTGCTGGCCCAGGTCTTGCCAGCCCTCAAAAGCAAGGCCAATTCCTATATACATTTCTCCACCACCGACACTGAGTGGATACATCTGAAGCAGGGCTTTTACGCAAGGGGAGACATGCCCAGGGTCATGGGTGCTATAGATTGCACCCATGTCCATATCAAAGCTCCAGCACATCATGCACATATCTTCATTAACCGCAAGAACTTCCACTCCATGAACGTGCAGATGGTGTGTGACAGCAACTTAAGAATCATGTATGTCTGTGCAAAATATCCCAGGAGCTGTCATGATTCATATATACTCAGAAACTCATCTGTACAGAGAGAGTTCGAAAATGGAACCTATACAGGGGGATGGCTACTGGGTGAGTTAACAATACCAAATCACACCACATCCACACGTGCACACACAACACTGCTCAGCATGCTCTTCACTCACAGCTAGCACGTCCACCTCTTAAGACATCATTTACACAACATGTTCTTCCTGTCTAACCATGTCACTCACTGTCCAAAGGTGATGCGGACTATGGCTGCAGGTCATGGGTAATGACCCCAGTGGCGAATCCCCAAACAGATGCCCAGGAGCGATACAAACAGGCTCACAGCAGAACAAGAAATGCCATTGAGTGAACTTTCGGGCTCCTAAAAGCCCACTTCAGGTGTCTAGATCACTCGGGGGAGCATTGCAGTATGCACCAGGCAAAGTCTGCGACATTGTTATGGCATGCGCTATCTTTCACAACATTGCCGTGGAAACCAGACTTTTTGACGATGTCCAGCCCCCACCCATACCTGATGACCCTCTGGACATTGTCGAGGGTGACGAAGGCCTAAGAGGGATGCGTATAAGAGACACATTGATCAGGGAACACTTCAGCTTTGAGTATAATACATGTATGCACACAATCCATGCATACACACGCGCCACAACATACATGTTCTGTTCTACTCCACAGGATCAATGACACAGCTCTGACAGTATGGACCACCATCATCAACCATTCCATGGACGAGTCATATTGGGGCTAGGGATTCCAATGACCTCTGACACTCTGTTGCCCATGTTGATACTGCTACCTCAAGGATTTCATGAATGCTCCCCTGGAAACCAAGGTACAACACTGTAACCATGTTCAGTATATTCCAGGGCTCCATAGTCAACAACAAATGTGTTTTACTATGATCAGAGCCATAGCAACCAGGGTACCCCTGTAGCGAGAGAGTCTTCTCCAATGCAATGCATCGGATAACACTCTGTCACATCAGGGGTTAAGGGGACATTCGAGTCAACATGGGACCTGTACTTTGCTAGAGCTGAAAACAGCAGGAGAGGGATGGATCTACAGTGATAGTGTGTTATACAACATTGAGGTCATTAGATATGAATCAGATCTCCAGGGACACCATGCTGACCTGTGTGTGTGCCGTGATATGTGCCCCAGACAGAAATACACACATCAACAAATATGTCCTAATAGCTCCATGAACCAAACATAGTTGGGCTGCCACTGTCACTCTCACAGAGGCAGCCCAAGTATATTTGTTTCATGGAGCTATTAGGACATATTTGTAGATGTGTGGATTCATGTCAGGGGCACATATCCCTATGGCTGGTTGACATCCCCTTAGTTCTCTCCATAATGGGTTACAGATGAGTACACAACGTATTAAAAAGCAATGGAAAATCTTTTCCGTAATGGAAAAGATTAAGTGGAAAATTATGTTGAAGTTGTTGCACGATAATCAGTTGGAGGTGCTGTTCCAAATCCTGTCCTCTTGTCCCACAGGCATTCATAGCATGATCCATCGTTGAACAGAGGAGTTTCTATGTGACCGGACTGAAGTCTTGACAACACTTCCATGAAGCTCACCCCTTGGTGTTTCAAGGGATTGTGTTGGTGATGCAATGTTTGACCTGATGTTCACAGCAACCTCTACTGGAACATTCTCATATAGACACAGAAAACACAAATTCATGTGTGTATCAAACCTGTACAGTTAGAATGTTCATGCTAAACCTTGTGGACAACACATGAGCAGTACAGTAGTGTTTCTAAAGTATTCATATTTAGTTTAAATGTACATTTAGTGTGCTCATACAAGTGTTTAATGCATTTAGGCAATATACCCAGAAAACACATGTATGTTTTAATGTAGTCTGAGACACAGTAAAGAAGATCCATAACTATTCAATCTGTGTCTTTATAAATAAATGTTGGATTACACATGTGTCAATGTGGAACCACACTCAAGGCTAGAGTATTCTTCATACATAGGAAGGCATGACCTACAGGAGTCCACTAGTTGTTTGACCATGAGTGGACTTTGTAATGTACTCATGCAATGAGATGATGGCACTGATACACCAATGTGTGTTGTGAGTGAAGAGGTGATACAGGGGACATTACTTGCACAGTGATGTCCTGTCCACGGTTTACATTTTGATCAATATAACCAATGTTCTGAGATTGCTTTGGTTTGATATATCTCTGTACATAGGATACATTACCAAACAAGCAGACTAAGTGGACAAGTGATATTACTGGTCATGTCTGTTACAACCTTGGTACACATTGAAATCTCAGGACGCTCATTGGGTTGTCCAGGAAGTTAGTCTTGATTCTAACTTTTATTGTGAAACAGACTTACTGGAGAACCCAATGCTCCCCCTAGGATTCCAATCTGTAGCACACACATTGAAATCCTAGGGTGACCATTGGGTTCTCCAGTAAGTCAGTTTCACAATAAAAGTTAGAAGCACACATATTTGGCTGCATGTTCCAACATCTATCCTGCTTGTTAGTTCTCAGCTAAGTCAAATAGCTGTTTGGTTAACCCCTTAAACCACAACAATTGATGCAGATGAATTTTCACAATGTTACACCAGTTGTTCTGCTAAGGAGTGGGTATCTGTTGTTCATATTCAACCCACAACATGACCATATAACACTGTCATGTTATATGGCTCCAGGGATGGATTGCCAGTTGAATTTGTACAACGGTGTGTATGTGAACCCATGTTGTAACACCCCACAAACATGTTACCTAGGCAGAAGTTGTGTTCACTGCTTTGCTTGCCAATGTATTGGAGTCAACTCTGCCACCCAATCTATCACTAAACACAAAGAATATCAGACAGGATTCCAAAGCACAGTTATTTTATTTAGGGGCAAAAGAACAACTTGGACTGTTCATTTATTTTTCTTGGGGGGGACCTTTAACTGGGTGCCAGATGTTGATGCCCTAGCTGACTGCCTGGTCATCCTTTGCCCCCTTGGTGTAGCTTCAGGGGTTACACTGAAGGGAGTGGTGGGTGCAGTGGGTCCCTCTGTCGAACACAGCTCCTTCTCCACATGCAGGTTCTCCCTGCAGTTGTGGTATCTCAACTCCACCAGCACTTGCCCTATCATGTCCATCAAGCCTGTGTGGTACTCATTGAGTTGTGTGTTCAGTCTTCTGTGCTCCAACTCCAGGGCATGTATCCTTGCCTCGAGTATTGCGGTGTTCCTCCGGGATTCCCTTCTGCTCCATGTTATGTTTTCGTTGGTCCTGTGGCATGCCAGGAGTAGCCTCCTCTGTAGCACCAGGCACGCCGCCTCCATCCCTGTGATGCGTGCAATGCTGGAGGTGGATGTGCCTGGTGAGTCTGCTGGTGGGGTTGCTGCTGAGTCTTCTGCTCCTGCGTCTTCTGCTCCTGCGTCTGCTGCTGCTGAGTCTGCTGCTGCTGTGTCTGCTGCTGCTGAGTCTGCTGTTGCTGTGGCTGCTGGTGGTGCTGTGTCTGCTGGTGGAGTGTTTCTTGCAGATGATGTGTGTGTGCCCACCACATCTAGGGACTCTGAGCTGCCCAATGATGTCTGTGCTGATGGTGGAGTAATGTCTTCCTTCGGTAGAGAGAGCTGGGGCTCCCCAATTAGGCCCAGGTGATGGTAGTCCAGTGGCCAAGGCCATATGATTGGGATCATACCTCAGGCCATGTTGAGGAGCCATCCAGGAGGGTAGGTCCATCTGCTGTGAATATGGCTCATATTGGGTGGTGGCCACTGTCCCGGGCAGCCATTGTCTCCCTGGTGGTTGTGGTGCTGCTGGAGGGTAGTAGGTCGTGGAGGTGGTGGGATACATCCATCTCTCCTCCTGTTACATCCAGGCACTGTATTGGTGTGGTGCAGTCTGTGGTGGAGCAGACAGTGGTGGAGCAGCCTGTGGTGGAGCAGGTGTGAATGGTGGGTACGGTGACCCCGACTGATCCCCTCCTCTGTATACTCCTCACTTGGTACTGATTCCGCCTCCTCCACGATCTCCTGTTGTGTTGGAGGCCCATAAGCAGTGTGGATAAATGAGATTAGTGCGATTAGTAAATGTACCAATGATAGGATTAACATAGTAAATGTACCAATGATAGGATTAACAGGATAGCAATGGTTAATTTCACCTTGATGTAATATTGTAGGCTTTCGAAAAAGATGTGGATCGATGTAAGTCCTATCCCTCAAACCCTCATGGTTAGTCAGATATTTCTCTGTGTGACAGCAGGAGATTTCAGTCATTTGACCACACAGAGGCTCTTCAGCAGAGCCAAAATTGCACCATTGAGAGATGAAAACTTCATTGGAATGGTCTACAGAGTGTGCTTGAAAACCAGGCACACTTTGTAGACCATTTCAATGAAGTATTTATCTCTAAATTGGGCAATTTTTCTCCAGACTTTTAGCCGTGATATTTGATAAAGGGGGTGTCCCCCGAAACGCATGATCAGGCGCTTTTTAATACTGATATTGATTTTATTTATAATGTTTTTGTATTAAACTTACTTTTTGGAGAATTTGCTCGTTTTTTTTTTTCCTGGGAGATGTGACTGAATCGGGGCAGTCTGAAATTACCCCGTTTGCTTTGGCTGATTGTTATTGATCAGCTATAATACGCTACGATTGTGAGTATCTCTACCTATGATCATATATACAGTGGAGTTAGTATCTGAAGCTGGGGTTGGTGTCTTTTGCGCTCTTCTTGTGTGTGTTTTTCTGTTTTTTGAGGGATTCCAACGAGTGATTCTGGGTATCCTTTTGAAGAAGTAGCAATTCACCATCCATTTGATTGACTGAGTGAGGCAGTCTGATTCCCCCATTTATCTACGCTGACCACTACTGAGCGGTTGTATATATGTGAGTACGGTGGTGTACTGGTGGAGGTCCTTTACTTGCAAAGATTTATTGCACTAGGGAGCGCCCTTGTTTTCTTTCTTTTCTGTTAGTACTGTCACAGCCTACCTTAGATCCAGCGACGCCAACTTGGTTGACGCAGGGAATGGATGGCTTTGGCCATCCTATGTGTCACCAAGAGGATTGGGCCTGGGCACGCTTGGCGTCTGTAGTGGCCGTCCGTGTCCTCTGTCTAGGCAGATCGGCAGCTCTAGATGATGCAGGATGGGTGCAGGAGCTTGATGCATCTCGGCTAGGTGCATCAATTACGGGCGCTATGCTACGCTATGATGCAGGCCTCAACTTTATACAGGAAGATCTGGTCAGTCTCCTCCTATCTACTTCCTGGCTCCTAGTATTTAAGAGAACTGGATTCCTATCCAGTTACCCTTACATTGTTGTCCAGTGCAGTTGTATTTAGCTTGTATCCTGATATCCTGTGTATGACCCTGACGTGTCTGACCATCCATCCTGGTGTTGACCTGTGGCTCTGTCTGACTCTTCTCTGTGTGTTCCCTATCTGTTTGGACATCCAGTCTGGTGCAGACCTGTGGCTCTGGCTGACTACCCGCTCCGTGTTTGACCCTGGCTTGTCTGACTATCCAACCTGGTGCTGACCTGGGGCTCTGTCCAGATAGTCTCTGTGTTGCCTCCTAATTAGTGGACATCCTAACTGGTGCAGACCTGTGGCTCTGCTTGCAAACCATGACACAAGGCTTCAGTAGGGCTAGATGGACAATCCTCTGTTCCAGGATGGGTCATGCTATGGATGCCTGTGGGACAGGATGACAGGATTTTGTAACAACACCCTTTAACTGATTGTCCTGCAACAGCTACACCATCATTATCCATTAATCTTTGGTGTTACAGGGGAATACACAAACCATTGCTTTGTAATGTGTTATCTACTTGTCTGTAACCCATTATGAGGGAAACAAGGGATGTCAACCAGCCATAAGGATATGTGCCCGGGACATAAAGCAATACATCACAGAGTATGTCATTAGAGCTCCATGAAACAATGGATTTTGGGATGACAATGTCAGAGTGCTGCACACACACACACACACACACACGCACACACAGGCAGCATGGTGGCCCTTGAGGCCTGATCCACATTTTGTGACCTCTGTGCTGTGTAACACACTACCGCTGTAGATACATCCCGCTGCTCTTTCAGCTATACCAAACTACAGCTTTCATGGTCACTCTAATAGCCTTTAACCCCTGATGTGACAGAGTGTTATCCGATGCATTGCATTGGATAACGCTCTTTCCCTACAAGGGTTCCATGGTTGCTATTGATATGATCATGGCAATTCATGTTAGTTGCTGTCAGTGGAACCCTGGAATATGATGAACATGGGTAATGTGTTGTTACTTGGTTCGAATGGGGGATGCATGATATCCTTGAAGTATCAATGTCAACATGGATGAAAGAATAACAGATGTTATTAGAATCCCCAGCCACAATGTGACACATCTATGGGATGGATGATGCATGGGTTCCATACTGCTGCCAGTGTCAGGGCTGTGAGTGTCGTTTATCCTACTTAGTGCTCCCCCTGAGTGATTCAGATGTCTGAATCTTGTTTCTAGGAGGTTGAAAGTGCACTCAGTGGCATTCCTCATTCTCGCATGAGCCTCACTGTAACACTCCTGGTCATCTGTTTGTGGATTTCCAACTGGTGCGAGGAGCCAAGATTTACACCACACACTTTTAAATGGCTTTGGAGAGCCTTGTTCCATAGGTCTCAACAGATGTAAGATTAACATTTGTGATGATTTTAGAAACTTCATTTAGTTGTTCATAAGAAGTACTTTTAAATGGCTTACTGTACTTTCAAAACACCTCTCAGTTGTTTTTTTTGTGTTGTCTGCCTTCAAATCTAAACCTTTGAGTGGAGGATGGAGATGGATAACGTCTTAGCGAGTCTGGGGTCTTTTGAGCGGAGAGTGTTGGAAACGTCTCCATAGTTGACCGTCTTGTGCTCATCCAGGTCTTGGGACGCTATAAGGAGGAAAACTAGATTTACATCTTTTCTTTTATAATATCTTATTTGTGATGAGGAGGTAGCATGTGGGCAGGTGTGATTTTGGGGGATTGGGGGTAAGATGTACCTGGTTGCTGGCTGAGACTGGCATGAGGGCTGACTGAACTGCTTGATGGTGAGGCTTGCTCAAGAACTGATAACCTGCATTGAATATCTGTAAGGACAGAACACATGTCTGCTAGGACTTGGTTCAATTGCCTAGTCTGGTTAGAAGGAAGGGGTGAGGGGGAGAGTGAAAGTGGGGAGGTTGGGCTTTGATTAAATAGCAGTCTGAAAAGCCCAGCTTTTCTAGCTGATGCAGGGAATGGTATATGTTGTCTTCTTTACTCTGACATGAGTTTAGCGACTGTCCAATCACACAGGCTAGGACTATGAGGCCTAGGAGTCGATGGAGTCTGGTCTTAAGTAGGGGTGGGTGAAACTTGTCTCTGTGTTCCCGCGGGAAATTTTGCGAAAACCACGTTGTTATCCGCTTTTTCGCGGGAAAATCTGCTTCAAAGCTAGTGGTTAAAATTTTCGCATCTTTCGCCCCTTGGTCAAAATTTTTCACCATTTTTTCAATGGCTATAAAGTTTCCTCCCATTGATTTACTTTGTTTTCGCACTTCTGCTATAAAAACGTGACTTTTTGCTGAAGGCAGACACAATAGAAGCAGCTGCAGAGCGAGATAGATGTGCTGTTCTGTTCTGCTGTGATATATTGCAAAAATTTAGGAAGGAAAGGCTCATAGTGACTGATATTTCTATGGGCAGAGTGAAAAATAATCAATGGCGGAACTGGAAGGACCTTTATGTTTCCACTGAGTCTGAGGAGGAAGAAGTGACTAGCAGTACTGAACCAATGCTGTCCAGTCCCCCTAAATCAACCCACGGGATCTTGGGGAATTTAATAGGAAGGGAGGGAGAAAAGGGAATGGGAAGGAAGGATAAAAAAAAGGGGACTTGGAAGGAAGGGAGAAAAGGGAATGGGAAAGGAGGGAGAAAAGGGTAGTACTAGTGAAAGCAGGAAAGGTCAGCTGTCTGTGCCTGCTGCAACATGTGCTGCCTCTGCTGCCAGTGCCCCCATTGCTGTACCTGCAGCCATTAGTGTTGTACCTGCTGCCAGATGTGCTGCCACTAGTGTTGTACCTGCTGCCAGTGCTGAACCTGCTGCCCCCAATACTTTCCCTGCTGCTAGTGTTTCTTGTAGTACTAGGGGGGAGAAAATTGTGCCAAGTGTGACAGCAGGGGACCCTCTGTGACATTGCTCATCACCTCCTCCAAGCAGCAGTGAGATGTCTGGAATAGAGCAGCATCATGTAGGGACTAGTGGTGGTGGTGTTGGAGAAGCCGGGGTGGAAGAGGAATTGATGGCCTTTTTATCAGAAAGTGAGAAGGAATGGGAGACAGAGATGAGGATGGGCATCACCACCACTACAAGCAATCAGCTTTTGGAATTTGTGGAAATTGCAAGTGCTCTAATTTCTGCTGCTGCTGAGATGAAAGGGCAGCAGGGTGCTGAGGAGCAGGCTAGTGTGCCACAGACCACCGTGGACACAGTGGGAATGGGGTCAAAAGTGATGTGGGACTAGGATAGGTTCCACTTGCCAGTGCCAGCAATACTCCTGGTCCTAGTTGCCGTGCTAAATCTGAGGCAGTAGCAGCAACATTATCCTCTGTCACAAAAAGTGAAGGGGAATGTGGAGGACAAGAAGAAAAAGGCCATTCTTCTCCACCTGTTCCCTCCCCCTCCCCCCAGAAGTTCCCCAAGGTGTGGGACTATTATTCTCTTCCGGCAGGCACTGTGCAGTTATCATCAACAATGGTACAGTATAAATTTTGTGACAAGTTAGTGAAAAGGGGAAAGGAGGGAACACACCTTGGCACAACCTCCCTGATAACACACATAAAACACAGACACCATGACATTTATGTCAAACACGTTAAAGCCAAACACCCATTACAGAAATCTAGCACTGCTGTTACTGTACCCCCTGACTCTCTAGAAAGGTGAAGATCAAAGAGGAGGAAGAATAAAGAAACCCAGACAGACACTGGAAGTTCCATGATGAGCGAAACAACTAGCTTGCCATCAACATCACCTTCTTCCTCTAGGGTAACAAGTACATCTCCTGCCAATCCACTTCATTCATCGTTACCTCCCCCTCCAAATGATAGCCACTCTTTTGATGTTAGGATATGGCAGCTCATCTCTACCCATTGCACACTGTGTGGTGCACTGACCACACATGTCAGTGTGGTGGAGGAGAATCAATACCAGGTCATTAGGTGGCATCTGAGGAGATTCCATCCTGCAGAATATGCTAGGATTCTGGCAGGGAGGGTTCATCATTACTATTAAACTGTCAGCGAGTTGTCATGTGTCCTTAGCCGGTTCTGGACAAGGGCTACAGTGACAGAGGCAGTACTTGGTTTCGGGTGTCATGGTGTTTGGATACCGTTGTGCCCCCAGATGTTATTTACCACACACACACACAAACACACACACACACACACACACACACACTGTGCACATTGCAGATGCTGATGGAATGCACAGTTCCTGTTCTCAAGGGAAAAATATATATTCTAATAACGCACACATGATTTTGGAGGAGGGGCAGGTGGAGAAGATTTAATGGCCAACTTCTCATTTGTCCCACATATACTGGGTGCTACTTATTCTTCTGCTACTGCCTCAGGCGCATCACTGGAGCCAGTCATGGCAAGTGGAACATTCATCATCCATCTTCCAAGTTACTGCTAGTGTTGATCCCATTCCCTTTCAGCTGCCTAATCATCCTGCTGCTTAAACAACTCAGCAGCAGCAGTAAGAACAGCAGTTGCAACTCAGGACTCAGGAGGACATTTGACAATGGTCAGTGACTACTGGCCAACATGACCTGCTGGCATGTGCGGGGCTTGTGCTTTGAAGAAAAAAAAAATAAAAAAAACATAGTCCTACAAAAAAATAAAAAAAATTTTGGGGCGTTGTTTCTAACAAGCCTAAGTCCTACAAATGAATGTTTCCTTAGGGCTTGTGCCAAACATGCTTAAGTCCTACAAATCAATGTTTCCTCAGGACTTGGTCCTCTAACAACAAATCATCCTCTACAAAAAACTCTATCAAGTCAAGTATCAGTCCACCCCAGTGGCAGCTTATGTCAAGGTGTTCCTGTCTCTATAACTTTAAATACAAATGTCTTATTTTATTTTTTTTATTAACTGTCCCCCCAATAGCAGTCAAGAAACCCCCAAAACAAATTCCCTGTTCAAATGATTCATTCATTCACCAACACAGACACCCTCCTCAAACCCCTTTATACCATGTCTTATGGTTTTTATTTTATTCTATTTAGGATTTCATTTTTATTAACTGCCTCCCTATCCCAGTAAAAAAAAACCCAAAAATCATCCCCTGTTCAACTGTTTCTTTCCCCACACCACACCAACACAGGCACCCTCATGCCCCTGTTATACTATGCCTTTGGGAAATTAAATAATATTTACTTTATGTTGTGTTTAACTTCAATGTTCCCATTGCTTTCAATGGAATGAGCTAGGTGGAAAAATCTGAAAAAAAGCAGAAAATCTGCATTTTTTGCAGGAAATTTTTCGCCAACCGGAAAGTGCCATTTTTGACTGATTTCAGTTTGAGGCAGAAATTTTCGCCCATCCCTAGTCTTACTGTGCTTCACGGATATTTTCAATCTGGCCTTTAGCAGCTTCCATTATCTGAAATTCAATAATGAACTGAGTTGTTTTTTTATTTTTTGTGAGCTCCAGCTAGTGAATACGTGAGGGAAAAGGATGGTGCAAGTGAAAATTGTGAAATAAAAGTTTTGCTGTTGAATCAGTGATATTTTTTTGGTGGGGAGAAAGAAGTATGACTTTAACTTCTGGAAAGAGGTGGCAGTGTAGTGGTACTTAACTAATGGCATCTGTGAAGGGGAGGGGTTGGTAAAGCCTCTGCGAAGAGATGAGGGTACCACTTCAGGTATTCATGAAGAGATGATGGCAGGACGTAAAACCTTCAGATTCTGTAGATAATTAAATTGTAGTGGTATGACTTCAGCCTCTATGTAGACACAGGAGGAGAGGTCATGATTTTTAGCATTTGCAAGGAGGTGAGGGTGGGGTCTAACTTCAGGCTTCTGAGGAGAGGTGAGAGTGTGTATGTGGGGGTTGTCTTCAGCCTCTGCAGAGAGGTGACACTCCGGGGGGTCTTACCTCTTGTAAAGAGGTGAGGTTGAGGGGTGTCTTACCTCCTGCCTCTGTGAAGAGGTGAAGGTGGGGTTTGTCTTATCTCTGGCCTCTGCAAAGAGGTGTGAGTGTGTGGGGTGTCTTACCTCCAGCCTCTGAAAAGATATGAGAGTTGGGGGAATGTCTTACCTCTGGCCTATGCTAGGAGGTGAGAGTGTGGGGGGTGGAGTGTCTCACCTTTGGCCTCTGCTAAGAGTTGAGAGTGGGGGGTGACTTATTTCTGGCCTCAGCAAAGAGTTGAGGGGGGGGGGGAGGGGAGGGGTTTTACCTTTGGCCTTTGTGAAGAGGTGAGGATGGGGTTTTAACCTCCGGCTTCTGTGAAGAGGTGAGGGTAGGGGGTCTAAACTCCAGCCTCATCGAAGCGGAGAGGATAGGGCTTTAACCTTTGGCCTTTGTGAAGAAGTGAGGGTGAGGGTGTTCTTACCTTCGGCCTCTGTGAAGAGGTGAGGGTTGAAGGGTCTGATCGCTGGCCTCTGCCAAGAGTTGATAGTGAGGGGTCTAAACCTCTGCAAGAGGTGAGGGTGGGGGTGTCTATTCTTTGTGAAAAAGATGAGGGTAGCATAATACAAGTCCTTGGGAAGAGGTGAGGGGTGTGGCCTAATTTGCAGATGTGGTGCTTCTGAGAAGAGGAGTGAATGGGGGTGGACGGTGAATTGGAAGTAACTTGGTAGGGAAGGAAATAGGATGGGTATAGTTAGAAGGAGCATAATTTGTTGGTGATTGGAGGATAAGAGGGAAAACTTGTTCCTTGGAATTGTGGGACAAGGTTAATAAGAGAATAGAGTGAAACTGATTCAGCGGTAAGAAGTTTAGTGATAGATTAGAGATGAGTGTGACTGAGAGAAAAAAATGTGAATTGTGAAAATAATAGGTACTCTGGGAAAAGTAGAGGCCTACTTTTGATGGCCGAAGAGGTGATGCTGTGAATAGAAGAAGGTGAAAACTAACTTTAGGGGGGGGCATGGAGCTGGTGGTAGTAGGTAAATGAGTTGTTTACCTTGATTTATTAGGAGAAGGTATAAAAAGGTGGCTTGAACAAGATGATTGGGGGCAGTCTGAAAAATATAAATATATAGTGAGCCAGAGAAACAAAGAGTGGATGGGCATGGGTATTACCCTGCACGTGTCATTACTGGCTGTCTCATGTTTGGTTACAATATAGAATCTTGAATATGGATTGGTACTCTGTAACAATGGGGGGCCTGTGTATAAATGAGAAAACAGGAACAAGTTAAAAAAAAACTATTCTTGAGGGGCGAGTAGAGAGAAAAAGTGGGTGAATAACATAAATGAACTTACAGTCTCTGCTCAGGGGCGGACTGACCATACGGGCATTTGGTCACGGACCGAGGGCCTGGGACCGAAGGGGGCCCGCCACCGCTTCTAGAAATTATCATTTTAATTGTGTCCATCTGCCACTTAGGGGCCCGTCTATAGCGCTGCTCAGCTGCTCTCCAACTATGGCCGCTGGCGTGCCGTACTAGTAATACAGAGTGCTGGGAGATGACATCATCTCCCAGCCTCTGCATTACTAGAGGAGCATGGGACTTCACAAAGATCTGTTAAGCCGGGCCGCTAGACCACCAGGGACTGGAAGTAGGGGCAGTGTGGAGATGCAGGGGCATGGTGGAAGGAGCGATGAGGAGATGAAGTGGAGATGGGGGCATTGTGGAAGGGGCAATGTGAAGATGAAGGGGCAATGTGGAAGGGGCAATGTGGAGATGAAGGGGCAATGTGGAGATTTCTGCAGGGGGCCCAGACCTCTTTTTGGACCAGGGGCCCTGGGTCCTGTCAATCCGTCCCTGTCTCTGCTGATGGTAATGAGGAGGTATAGGGTGGCTGTAGCCACTTGGTGAAAACTTGCTCTTCTCAGATGGATCGGTGATGGATTCCTAGGGAAGAGCAGAAGGAAAAGGATGGGGGGGAGGATGACTAATGGATCTGGAAAGAAATCAATTAAGTGTAGGGTTTAGTGAGGCTGGTTAGGCTTGGTAGACCGTAAATAGGAAACTGGTAGAGGGAGGTTTCTTGAAATTTTGGCAAATCTTGGAAAAAAATGTAGTGCCTGGATGGAAATAATGATTAGAGAATGCTGACTGCAGGTATAGATTGACATAATAGCTGTAGTAGATAATGCATATAATAAGAGCATTGATTAAAAACATTGTAGCAAGGATTATTTACATGGTAACTGTAAAAATAAAATAAGCTGATGATTTAGAGCATCATGAAAGACTGAGTAGGAAATAAAAGCATGCACTCTGAAATAATTGGAAAACCTTGATAAGGTGTGTAAGTTATTCAATATACCGAAAACTCTTATATTGGCAGTTTGTGAAAGTGATTTCATGTAAAAATAAATAACTGAAGCTGAGCTATAGAATTCCATAGTAGCTCAGAAGGTCCTTTAATACCTCTATTTTCTGATAAAGCGTGATGTAAAATACATAGAGGGTTGTCTTGTGAATGTGAATAAGTAGTGGATAAAGGACAACTAGTATGGACCACATTGATGTATTGGAAGATTAACTGCCTTACTGTGCATGTTACTAGAGGCAGTAGACCAAAAACTGTATGTTAGTATGTCACGGGAGGGGGCTGCTCTGATGAATTGCAATATTAACTGTTTGTTTATGCCTGAATAGATTCCTGGTGGCAGCAGATAAATAATCGAAAGTCACTTGCTTACGTTTTTTTTTTTTCTGTTTTCTTTTTTTTCGACATATGAGATTTAATTGAGACATTAGAGTAAAATGTAAACTCCAAGTTAAGTACATTCATATAGGCAGGACAATAGGGTGGTTAGGTAGCTAAACGTGTTTAAGAGTAGGTAGACGATAGAAGAGTTACCTGGTCAATCAGTTGTTTGGAATAGAAGAAGACTGTGAAAGTCAGATGTTGAATGTGGCCAGGGAAAGAAAGCCAGAGCTGTTGCACTCTGATGACACGGTATGCTCGGATGATGCGGAACGTAAGCTGACTAGCTTGTAAAACTAGGCAACGCTTCGGGAGGACGCTTGCCACAGAAGACATGTGCCCTTAGTAGGTGCATTTCAGGCTCTTTATGCCACCTGCAGCCCCTCCCACAAACTCAGGCCCAGCCTTCCACATATGTGTGTAGTCAGCAAGAACTATATTTTGCTCTGCACATCACATTATGACCATGCTTTTGGATTGTCCTTCTGGGGGTCACTAGCCTCAAACCTCCTAAACAGCACTGTCCCAGCAGAAGCTAGTAACTGCCACTCCTATCCAAGTATCACGGTGCCCGTGATTGCTGCCTTTTCCTGTCAGTTATCTGTGAAGGCTCTCCATTGGCTGCCTGTCTTGAATCCGCCCAGTATTGCCAATATAGACTGGGTTCTGGCACCCCTTGGTTGCCCTTTCGTGGTGTCTCTACGTCTACAGCCACCTGCATCCTTTTTCTGAGTTCCCTGGGCCTTTGCTGCATACACTACCTTCCAGATTCCGTCTCCTTACATGCCTGACAGCCTCCTCTGCTGAAGTGGTTCCTGCCTCCGTTCCCGATCCGGTTTGGGCTGACGTTCCTGCTTCCATTCCTGATCCGGTCGTCTGCCGTTACTGTTCCAGCTTCCTGTCCTGGCCTGGCTGTTTGTTTCTGCTTCTGGATCGTGTGCAGAGTTCTCCATCTTCATGTCGCCCGGGCGACATTTTCATCCCTGAGTGTCTATGTGTACTCCAGTACGCGGGTACTGGTTTGCTCCATCTATCACCGGTTGCTTGCTGCTTCCCATACAGCACCGGTAGTGTATATTTGTACTCCAGTACGTGGGTACTGGTTCGCTCCATATATCACCGGTTGCTTGCTGCTTCCCATACAGCACCGGTAGTGTCAATGTGTACTCCAGTACGCGGGTACTGGTTCGCTCCGTCTATCACTGGTTGCTTGTTGCTTTCCATACAGCACCGGTAGTGTCATTGTGTGGTCCAGTACGCGGGTACTGGTTTGCTCCTAAATTCACCTGCTGCTCACTGACACCTATATAGCACTGGTAGGCCTCTGTGTAGTCCAGAACATGCAACTGGCTTGCTCCACCACTTCTCAGTCACTGAGGCCACGTACGCTACTGCACCAGTACTTGTCGCCTCTAAGCTCAAGGCTGCCTTGCCCGGTATATTGGCAGGGCCGGTAGAGTCTTCTCTCTTGTTGTACCAGTCTCCAGGCTGCCTTGCCCAGTATATTGGTAGGGCCGGTAGAGCCTTCTCTCTCGTTGTACCAGTCTCCAAGCTGCCTTGCCCGGTATATTGGCAGGGCCGGTAGAGCCTTCTCTCTCGTTGTGCCAGTCTTCAGGCTGCCTTGCCCGGTATATTGGTAAGGCGGGTAGAGCCTATTTCCATATTCTGTCTATTCTAAGGCTGCCTTACCCGGTATTGGCAGGGCCGGTAGAGCCTCTCTATTATTATTCACTGTACCACTGTTCAGCATTGCATTGTACTAATTACGTGTTGAGATATATGTGTAATGTCAAACCCGTGAGGGTTTTCTTAAAACTTTCAATAAAGTTGTTTTTATCTTAACTCTGTGTCTGAGATTCAAAACAAACCGTGACACCAAGTCTATGGAGTGGCTCTTCCCTGGTCAATCTCTACAATCCAAATACAATAGGCAAAAAGAAAGTCTGTGCATCAGATACTGCCCTTCATTGTGAAACTCTGAGTAGACCCTTGCATTTTGCAGACTGAAATCTGCCTGTGTGGCATTTGCTTGATATATACTCTGGAATCACTAATCTATTTTTCACCCGGGTTGTACCTTCATACTAATAGGAGGGTGATTGCCACAAATTTATTTTTTGACCTTCATAATAAAATATTTTTAAGCATACATATTGGATGTGGTAATCTTTGTATAATACTGCTGCTCCTTTTCTGGTATGCACACACTACTTAATCTGCAGGGGCCCTACCTGCTTCCAGAGACTCTACTGCTTAGACGGTTCACCTAAGGAGTAATTTGCCTCACTCTGCTTCTTGAAGCGGGCCCAGACCTAAGAGTCTTCCACACTCCCAGAAACCCTGTGATGCTCTCTCATGGTGCACTTCTTCTGGTGAACATGCTTCTTCCTACCAGGCACCATGAACACTCTGGGCAAGCTTCTATAAACTGCCTGTTTCAGAATCTACTTATCCCCATTACAAATCCAAGATTTTTCCACCACCCTGGCAAGGAGGGACTCAGTAGTAGCGCCACCTGCTCAATAATTACAATAATGTAGAACTTAAAAGGGCAGCTACACTATAAACTACCATAAGGGAGCACATTATTCTGTATGGAAAATACCAGGAATGTGCAAAAAAATACATACAAATGATGTAAACTTAAAAATAAGAAATTATCAGTGGGAACTTGAATAGAACGGGTCCACAACCACCACACACAAGAAAAAAAGCAATGTTTTGGTAATATTGCTTTTATCATATGTTGTATGAAAGCTGTGTTTGGTAAACCTACTGTTTTGTGTTCTCTAGGACAAACAATGTACAACCAGTACAAACATTAGCAGTAATACTGACAATCCTGTATGGAAATCCTCATTACTGGTATTTATATACTAACCTACCCAATCTGGTTTATAATTACCATACTTTATACTTGCCAACACAAACAGGTTAAGAAACAAGTATGGCAAGCTGTTGCTGGATTGGCAAGATGATGATTATGGAAGATGACCTCTGTAACGTAAACTAAGGACGCCGGATTGCCCTGGGCCATCATGCAGGGCTTCTCTTTCCTGATATCGGCTAAAAGATGGGTTACTACACAATGGTGTAGGGGCACATAAAACAATAAATACAATGAAAATGTAAACATGAACACAAAAGGGGCAGTTCACAGTACAGGCACTTTACATGATTTAATCTTGCCGCTCCTAATCCTGGCCAACAGGAATGGAAGAGACAAGGTACAGTGGCCAATCCAGACCTGGTCCATTGTCTTCTATGGGAAGATTGAATTACCTGGGGCCGGCACGTAACCCAATCCTGTCACTCCGGCTTCCCAGCCAATGAGAGCCAGAGCAACAAAATTTGCTGCACAGGGAGTACCAATCCATGGTACCAATCTGCGGCATGCCTACTTTTCAAAAAGGAAGGCGGCACTTTCCTGCCGACGGCTTCCCCCATGTGAAAAACAGTCCCATTGGGGCATTAGGTTCCAAGGCCTGATAGGGCCTCTAAGTAATGGACTATGGCCCATTACACCCCCATTCCAGTCCCAAGCCATTGGCTGTTCAAGACCATCATCTTGGTTAGTCCCCTGCAGTGGGGATTTGGGTCCAGTTAAATATCCTCCTGACGAGATAGCCCGTCGGCATTCCTATTGTTCCTGCCTGACTGGTATTGTACCGTAAAATTGTACAGTTGTAGAGCCAAACACCACTGCAACAACTGTCCATTATCCCCTGACACCTGGTTCAGCCATACCAATGGGTTGTCATCCCTGAGCACTGTAAATTCCCGTCTGTAAAGATATGCTTGGAAGTTTTTGATAGCCCAAACCAGGGCCAAACATTCTTTCTCTACAGCGGCATAGCCTAACTCCCAATACAGGATTTTCCGACTCTGGTAAGCTACTGAGTGCACTTCCCAATTGGCGTCCACCTGGCTCAATACTGCTCTGAGGCCCACGTTGGAGGCATCTGTGTGCAGAAAAAAGGGTTGGTTCAAATCTGGGGCAGCTAACACAAGTGCCTGTCCTAAGGCTGTTTTCAGGTCCTGAAAAGCACTGTCACAGGCGGAGTAACAGGTCACTACCCAGGGAAGACTTTCACAAGTTAGGTCGGTCAGGAGCTTGGCTAGGTTGTTATATTGGGGTGCAAATTTACAATAATATCCGGCTCTCCCCAGGAACTCCATGACTTGTTTCTTGGTCGTAGGCTGTGGCCACTTGACAATGGCCTCAATTTTGGCTGGCTCAGGCCGCTGGACCCCATTCCCCACCCGGTGGCCTAGATAAAGAACCTTCTGCATCCCAATCTGTCACTTGTCCAGTCTGATAGTCAGGCCTGCCCCGTGAATAGGGAAGGGCGAAAATTTTTGCCTCAAACTGAAATCGGCGAATAATGGCACTTTCCACTTGGCAAAAAAAAGTTAAATTTTTTTGTTTTTTTCCTCCTTTTCCACCCATTGAAATCAATGGGAAGAAAAATATTTCTACACCAAACAAAATTTTTCTACAGCCATATATAAGGCTGTCAGGCTCTCACAGCAGCCATTCTGTGTTTGTGAGAGGAGGGAGCAGCATGTTTTTTAGCTAGAGGAGATAGTAAAATAAAGGGGAATTCAAGCTTAGTTTAGGAAGTCATTTAGGCAGGACATTTGTTCTCTGTATTAGGGAAGTCTGGGGGCACTCTAGGGGATAAGAAGGGAGGAAGGAGGTTGTCCCCCAAATACTCCAAAATTCCATGTGACTGACAGGCAAGACACAGGCAACCTATTTGCTTGCTGATCTTGCTGTTATTGTCCCTGTGCTGGATGGGGAAGTCTGGGGTAAGACATTGTTGATTTTCTTTTTCAGTTATAATTCTTTTTGGACAGACTGTGATGAGACAACAGGGTAGACAACTTAAAAGAAATAAAAAAAAAAAAAATAAAAAAAGAATAAAAAATAAAATATCTTAGGTGACAGTGACAGTCAGCTAACTGGGCTTAGGCAAGGCATCATACAGCTCCATCAGTTGTGTTGTGCACTCTACAGTAAAAAACACAGTGTAGTTGCAGAATGTCCAGCAAACGCACAAGGGGAAAAGGGAGGGGTGGAGCAGTGTAGGGACATGAGAGTAAAGTAGTAGTGCAAAAAGCTACTGCAGCAATGGTTGTTGCAGCGTGTGTAATCAATGTTGATGATCCCTTTACTCCAAGGGAGGATGCAGTTTGTCAAGCGCCCAGCAAAACTAGGTCCAGCACCACCAGTGCCAGTAGAAATATAGAACCATATAAGAAGAACACTGAAGATGACAACAAGTCACATTCAAGTGTTGATGATGCTGGCAACAGCATAATAGAGGAAGGTGTAGCAGCTGAACCGCCTGCTACATCAGACAGTGAGACACCAAAACACATGTCCTCAAAGTAGTAGTGAATTTTGTTGCAGTAAAAGTAAAAAGAAATTGTTTGAGACCTCCAAAAGCTTAGGGGGAAATAAGGGTAGTAGTGGGCAAGAACTGTCAGGTGATGCTGATGCTGCTGAGGATGACCTAATGATGACTGATAATAATGCAGATCTAGAATATATCCCTCAAGCATCCTTCTCTTGTTCAGATACAGATGAAGTTGAGAGTGAGGATGATGACAGGGCTATAAGGTTAGTAGAAAGTCAAAGGCTGTATCTTCAGACACTTTTAAGGAGCACTTTGCCTGTCTATATACTGTTTGAGAAAGCATTGGAAATTCTGACCCTGGACAAGTACAGATGTCAAAAAGCACACAGTCACCCTATCAGTCATCCTCAGCATCATTGCCTCTTCAAAGTCCAGGTCCCACTCAGCCACACACACATGTTCTGAGTACCCAGAAACACAGGCTCTGTTAGATATGAAGAGTACCTCTGGTGCTGCTGCTTTAATTGCTACACCTTTGACACCTAGTAGTAGTGGCAGTAGAATTACATCAACATCCAGCTCCAGTAGTTGTAGTAGTAGCAGAAACCACACATGACAGACAAAGCCAGGACAAATATATTAACAGCAGCACAAATGGGGAGGTGGAGGACGGATGTGAAGAAGGGTTGCCACCATCTACCCCACTTGGGACCACTGCTATGACCGATAAGTAATATGTGTCAATAGTCTGAGAATGAGGATTGAGTATGACAATTGTTAAAATACATACACAAATCACACCATGCCAGTACCCCACCACCATCACTACAATAGATATCTGACACATTGTAGGTTGCACTTTATTTTTTTTTTATTACTTGATATCATCATAAATATGTGCCAGTGTCACTTAGGCAAGAAAGTGTTGTGGGCAAAGGACAAATGCATTTTGCATGCTAACACATTTTTAAGACATGTTTTGCTGTAGAACTCACAACTTTGACTTTCAGCCACTTATTTCTAAACTTCAGCCCTCAGAAGAAGTAATATTACAGTGGGAAATGTAGTACCTATAGGAAATATAGGCGGAAAATGTGTTAACATAGGTGGAAAATTGGTTAAAATAGGCAAAAAGGGGGAAAATTTTGCATAGGAGGAAAGGCAACATTTTTCGTGGAAAAAGCGAAAAATCGCCATGTTTTCGCAATATTTTTTATGGGAAATTTTTCTCACTTTTCACTCACCCCTACCCGTGAACCCTTCCCAGAATAGCCTCAAAGTGGAGGAGATGGTCTTCCTACAACTCGCTAAAAATGGAAATGTTGTCAAGATAGGCTCAGGCAAACTCCTGCGCTCCTCCGTTCAAGGAATTAGTCCTATAGCCTCTGGAAGGTGGCCAGGGCATTCTTCATCCCAAATGGCATGACCATAAATTGGTACAGGCTGAAGGGAAGTGATGAACGCAGATTTAGTCCTGGCTTCCGAAGTTAGGGGAATCTGCTAATACCCCTGGCTAAGGTCCAGGGTGGAGACAAACCTGGTCGGTCCAGAAGATCATCTACTCCGGGCATGGGATAGGCATCTGTGACTGTCTTGTCACTGAACCTCCAGAATCTACACAGAGCCTATGGTCCTGTCTTTCTTAGGGACCAAGACTACTAGAGAGGCCCAAGGACTGCTAGACCCTTCTATCACTCCCATATCCTGCATGTCCTGAATCTCTTTCCGGAAGTGGGCCTTGATGGCCTTGTGAACTCGGTATGGGGGTTGTTGGAGGGGCTGTTGGACAGGGATGTCAACCTGATGCTGAATGAGATGGGTCAGTCAGGGCTTAGCGGACAACAGGGTGGGCCATTGGGAATCGGTACATCTTACCCCTGGCCACTCTCACTTCCACAAATCATTGTATGTGGTGGCAGGGGTACAAACAATGGGGCTCGATCAGAGTGAGAGTGGGCCCAGAGGGTCGGCCATTGAGTTGGACGGGTTGAACATGATGTTGCCTATTGTCGATGGCCGTACCTCTAGCCAATAAAATGTCATGATTGTAGGTGCATGCCCCAACTAAATCTGAAGGCATGCATACCTCCACAGGGTCAGGTCACCCTCCTTCTTCCCTGGGGTTTTCCTCCATCTCCCAGGGGTAACTTTCTGTAATGGTTTTCTGTACACTCAGAGGAAGGAAGTTTTGTAAAACACAGTTTTATTGAAACCAGACAGAATAAAGTAACCCTCGCTTGTCCAGCAATAGTACACAGTTAATACTGACACAGGACAGGTTACAAAATAGCATTAACCCACACGGGTCCAGTACATATATCATAGAACAAATACATATACTGACACAGGTCAGGTTACAGTTCATGTAAATTAGTGATATAACGATTGAAGGTGCTATTAGGCCGGGAGGCTGGTAGGCCCTAATGGCGAGGCCCAGGAAGCACAATCTACAGGAGAGTGACACAATAGCAATTAATCCCTCAAAAGGTGAGCGAGGCCCAGAAGGAATCACGGACTACTGGACAGTGCTGTAACCGGAGGAACAATGGAATGCTATCCGGAATCTGCATGAACTGCGACCCAATGATAATGGCACTGAACAACAACGGTACAGACGCTCAGGCTTGATGGCGATTCCTAGGTGGTAGAGATGACTGAGGCGCCCAGGAGACCAACCTCAGTAGGGGAGCAGTAACAAGCCAAGTGTATAGTGAGCAAATGAGATCAGCTTCATCCCAGGGGTATGGAGATACTAGGCACAGGAGCGTAAATGGGCCGCAGTAACTGAACGGTTAAACAGCACTCGAGGCAACCAACTGGGTCAGCAAGCTCTAGACAGAGAACCGGAAAGTACTCTCTACCGGAATACCGGGCACGGCAGTGAACCGGACCAGAGACACACAAAGCAGGAACGGAAGTCAATTCGGGTCGATGCACTGAACAGGAAAGTCAGCCAAGCCGGGTCGGTACACAGAGCAGGAATGTCAGCCAATCCAATTCGGTACACAGAGCAGGAACGTCAGCCAATCAAAGTCAGTGCACAGAACAGGAACGTCAGCCAGGCCGGGTCGGTTCACGGAGCAGGAACAGAATCAGAGAGAGTAGTCAGGCAGTCCAGGTCATACACAGGATTCACACGATAACTACAGCAAGCACTAAGCAACGGGAACACCACGAAAGGGCCCTGCATGAGTGACAGGGCACAGTACTTAAAGGCTAACACTGGGTGGAGCAATCTCACGCTAGCCAATAAGAAGGCATCAGACACAATGTGTCAAAATGTCACCAGCAATACACGGGCACCGTGATACTTTCCCCTGCTACGCTGTGCACCTTCTGGTAAGAGGTGCCAGGAGTTGTGGTGGTCCCGCTAAATTGAGAGGGGCCTGGTCACATTAGAGGGTCTGAGGGTCTCAGAGGGCAATTTCGTTTTAGGTGGCCCCACTGTCTGCAGTTGTAGCACTCCGGACTGGGGTTAGATGCTGGTCGTGATGGGGAGCAGGGCCCGGTAATGGTCAGGGGTCTAGCTCTGGACGGGGTCTCAACCAAAAGGGATCCCGGGATGTGGAGACCACGGATGCTGGCGGGTTGGCCTTTGGGGCTCGGTGTCCCATTCCCCAGAGTATCCTCGTATTTATCGGCTAATTTGGTGGCCTTGGTCAGGGTAGGGGGATCCTAGTCATGAACCCAATACCTTACTCATGTGTTGAAGTATTTAAAAACTGTTCAAACAATAACTGCTGGCAATGTTCCTCAAAAGTATTTGCCCCAGCTCCTTGGATCCAACTGCGAAAAGCCCCCTCCATGTCATAGGTCCACTCCAAATTGGTACCATCATTTTTCCGGCATAAATCCCAGAAGGTCCTGTAGGTTTCTGGGGTGATAGCATACCACATCAGTAATCTCCTTTTGACTAGGGATGGTGAATATTTTCTCCTCAAACTGAAATCGGCGAATAGCACTTTCTGCTTGGCAAATAACTTCCTGCAAAAAGTGCTGTTTTTCTGCTTTTTCACTCCTTTTTCTCCCATTGAAATCAATGGGAAGAATCATTTTTCTCCACCACACGAAAGTTTTATACAGCCATATAATAGGCTGTCAGGCTGTCACAGCATGCTATTCTGTGTTTGTGAGAGGAGAGAGCAGCACCTTGTTTGAGCTAGAGAAGACAGAGAGGGAAATTGAAGTTTAGTTTAGGGAATCTTTTAGTAGGACATTTGTTCTGTGTAAGTGTGTATTAGGAGAGTCAGTGGGGCACTCTGGGGAGAAGGGTGGAAGGAGGTTGACCCCAAATACTCCTAAGTTCCATGTGAGTGACTGGCAAGATGCAGGCAACTAGGAACCTATTTGCTTGCTGATCTTGCAGTTATTGTCTCTGTGCTGGGTGGGGAAGTCTGGGGAAAGAAGCTGTTGATTTTGTTTTTCAGTTATAATTTTTTTGACCGTGCTAAGACAACAGGGTGGACAACTTAACATAAATAAATAAATAAATAAATAAATAAATAAATAAGAATAAAAAGCAAAGCATTTTAGGTGACAGTGACAGACAGTTGACTGGGCTTAGGCAATACATCATACAGCTCCATCAGTTGTGTTGTGTACCGTAGAGTAAAAAAACATAGTGTAGTTGAGTAATGTCCAGCAAATGCACAAGGGGAAGGGGGAGGGGTGGAGCAGTGCAGGGAAGTGAGAGTAAAGTAGTAGTTCAAAAACTGACTGCAACAATGGTTGCTGCAGTGTGTGCAATTGATGATGATCCCTCTGCTCCAAGGGAGGATGTAGTTTGTCAAGGTCCCAGAAAAACTAGTTCCAACACCACCAGTGCCAGTAGAAATAAAGAAACATATAAGAAGAAGACTGATGACGACAACAAGTCATATTCAAGTGTTGATGATGATGATGGCAATAGCATAATAGAGGAAGGTTTAGCAGCTGAACCGCCTGCTGCATCAGATAGTGAGACAAACAAGCACAGAAACACCCATCCTCAAAGTAGTAGGGAACTTTGTTACAGTAAATGTAAAAATAAATTGTTTGAGACCTCTAAAAACTTAGAGGAATATAAGGGTAGTGGGCAAGAATTGTCAGGTGCTGCTGATGCTGATGCTGCTGAGGATGACCTAATGATAACTGACAATGATGCAGATCTAGATATCCCTCCAGCATCCTTCTCTTGTTCAGATACAATTGAAGTTGAGAGTGAGGATGATGACAGGGCTATAAGGTTAGCAGAAAGTCAAAGGCTGAATCTTCCACCACTTTTATGGAGCACTGTTCCTGTCTATAAACTGTTTGAGAAAGCCATTGGAAAGTTTGATCCTGGACAAGTACAAATGTGAAAAAGCACACAGTCACCCTATCAGTTATCATCAGAATCACCACCTCTTCAAAGTACATGTTCCATTCAGCCATACACATCTGTTTTGAGTACCCAGCAACAGCAACACAGGTTAACATCCACAGTGTTAGATATGATGGGTGCCTCTGCTGTTACTGGTGTAAGTGCTGCACCTTTGACACCTAGTAGCAGTAGAATTGCATCAACATATAGCCCTAGTAGTAGTAGCAGCAGCAGCACCTCAGGAACCCCTCATTCCATGAAGTACACAGTATGGAGATACTTCACTCAGGATCCTCAAGCTAAGCATGTTGCTATCTGTTGTCTGTGCAAAAAAGCACATGAGCAGAAAGCAGGCTCACACCTAGGCAACTCCTCTATACGATCCCATCTGACACACTAATAGCAGTCCAAAGGTGCCACAAATAGCAGCAGCAGAAGCACTTTTAAAAGTTCACTGACAATTCTAGGGCAGAAAAAAGAAGTACAGAGTAATCATAGAAGGAGGATAGAGATTTGATGCAAACATGACAATACACATCTGCCACATTGTAGGATGTACTTCATTTTTTTATTACTTGACATCATCATGAATATGTGCCAGTGTCACTTAAGCAGGAAGTTAGTGTTGTGGGCAAAGGACAAATGCATTCTGCATGCTAAAAATTTTTTTCAAGCCATATATTGCTGTAGGACTCACAACTTTGACTTTCAACCTCTTATTTCTAAACTTCAGCCATCAGAAGAAGTAATATTACAGTGGGAAATGTAGTAGCTGTAGGAAATATAGGTGAAAAATGTGTTAAAATAGGTGAAAAGGAGGACATTTTTGCATAGGTGGAAAGGGAAATTTTTCACACTTTTCACACACCCCTACTTTTCACCTCCGGATAGTCTGTGGCATGTTCATTCTGGACTGCTCGGTATGCCTCGGCAGCTTTCTCGGTTAACTTCCCTAAAAGGTACAAGACACAATCCTGGGGATCTATATGATAAATTTGCATTATTTTTCAAAGTCCTGGAGAAGCCCATCAGTATTCCCAGTGTGTTCATCAACGGTTTTAAACATCTGATGGTTAACACTGGGTCTGGTGTCCTCATGCTCTGAACAGGACATGCTGGTCGTGCTGGCCGGGGCAGGTTGTTGCAGCTGAATCTCCACCAAATATTCCTGCTGGGTCACTTCCATAAGTAGCCACACTTCCCTCCAGGGTGGATTAGGCCCAAAATATTGCATCCGTTGTCTTATTTTCTGGTCCACTGGATGAGAAGCAGCCACCCAAAGTTCCTCCTCCTGAGGATCCAGGCTGCGAGGCTTGGGGCTTAGGCTAGTTTCTGGGTAAAGCTGTGCTCCTCACCTGCTCAGATATCTCGTGGTCCAGCTAATTCAAAAGGATGAGTAGCTCTGCCCGTTCCAGACTCTGGCTATCCCAACCCCGTTTCTCCATGATACTCTGGAGCTTGCCCATGAGCGATTACTGTGGTTCTCAACCATTTTTGTTCTGGCAGGGATACCAGGTGGTGGTTTGGATCTGTCCAGTTTTGGAGAGAGAGAATTCCACCACTGCCACCAGTGTAGCGGAAACCTAGGACTCAGGGTTGTCCTCGGCCATCATGCAGATCTTCTCTCTTCTGATATGGGCTACAAGATGGGTAGCCGGTCTGGTATATGTAGGTAGCTGGCTGGATCACTGGAATGCAGTTCTCCAGAATGGGGGTCAAAGGGGACCCTTTAAACCATTCAGGAAAGAAATACATAGGACACATTTCTAGTCCAAAATGACTAACACTTTATTGGAGGGCACAGGGACATTTTATACATAAACCTGGTACAATAAACAATACTCTGGACACAGTGGGAAAATGGGGAATGTACACAGTAAATACAATGGGCACAATGGTGTAGGGGCACATAAAACAATAAATACAATGAAAGTGTAAACATGAACACAAAAGGGCTCGTTCACAGTACAGGCACTTTACATAATTTAATCTTGCCACTCTGAATCCTGGCCAATAGGAATTGGAGCGACAAGGTACAGTGGCCAGTCCAGACCTGGGCCATTGTCTTCTATGGGAAGATTAAATTACCCGGGCCCAGCATGTAACCCAATCCTGTCACACCGGCTGTTCGACCAATGGGAGCCGGAGAGAGGAAATGTGCTGGACAGGGGTGACCAATCTGTGGAGTGCCTACCTGTCCCTTACAAAACAGCATACTATAACTTAACCACACTTTACACAGGGGATAGCAATCCCTGGAGTGCCTACTTTTCAAAAGAAAGGCGGCACTTGCCTTTAGTCCTGCCGCAGGTTTCCCCTATGTGAAAAACAGTCCCTTTGGGGCATTAAGTTCCTAGGCCTCATAAGGACTCCAAGTAATGGCCTAGGGCCTGTTACAACTTCCAAAACTGCTAGAAATCCAAGGGTCTCCATGAACAATTATCATTATTATTATTGTCTTTATATTTATTAGTACTACTACTATCCTTTATTTATTGATTACCAACATATTCCACAACAGTTTAGAACAGCAGAACTAAAATATTTTTATTTTTATAAATTATATTCTTATTCTACATAGATTCCCATGAGTTTAATGATTTTATGTGAATACTTGACATTATATTGAGACAACAGTAATATGCATATAAATGAGCTACAATTTAAAATACATTTTGGCCATTTCTAAATATATATTATTAAACATTTTAATGCCAGAGTGGTTAGCAGCACATTGCTGCACACCTCTCTGGCACTCAGAGGCTTAAATAAATGGAAATTGACCTCTGTTTTTATTTATTACAATATAAGTTGTTATGGCACTCTGTGGCTCAAGTACTAAGAAATTGAGCGATTCTGCAGCAACCACATGCATCACAGAAGACAGATAGAAATTAATCAAATTCCAATTGATTTAAATGGAGTTTTTAACACTTGAATGTTAGAGAGGTCTTCAACATGTTACAAATTTTGTGCATTGTAGACCTCTCTAAGCAATATGTTGCATACCATCTGGCACTCAAAAGGTTAAAAGCTCAGTTTAAATCAGTTGGAATTTTTGTCACCTGCGATATAGCTGGTTTGTGTCTTAATCGATCTCTTTCTTCATGTTACATCAGAATCCTTTCACTTGTTTACAACACTTGTTTTGCCATATTTTTATTAATTATGCTAACATTTTTGATCCTTTTAATTTTTGTGTCATTCATATAACTCCCTGTGTAGAATTTTCTAGCAACTAGAATGAACTCATTGTTATTCAGAATGTCACGTCAATGGATATGTACCCTGTACTGATGTATTGTCACGTTATTATATTGCAAAGACTGCTAGTATTGTAAATGACACCTGCAGGTCATATACATCCTCATCTTAAATTCTTTACAGTGACATATATTCCTAAATGTATCTGTGACCTTTGCAAAATAGCAATCTGTACGCAGAACACAATTCTGAAAGTCCTTGTTTGTGTCCCCCACCAACCTTGATCCCATCTTTGCTTCTTTTCTTTTTTTTTTTAGGTGCATTATATTGTGAATTTTTGCTCAGTCTCTGAATTTCAAAGATTTGCCCTTGATGTTGCATTGTTGTTTTTTCTTGCACTAACCCAGGTTACATTACCACTGAACTACATTTAAATCTGTGTATATGTATGGAAACAAGGCAATGTTTAGAAATGTAAAACATCATTCTATTTGAAAATCCTTTCTTTATGACTATGTACTTAACAAATTCAAAAGCCATTCATTTTTTCTCAGCATTATAGATATCAGAATAATCATCCCTACCAGAATTTGGAATTTCAGACAAATCTTGAATACCATGCCATATGCCCCAAACTAAATGGAGCAATTGTGGGGCAAACAATTTTATAATAATGAACAAATACAATTTTTCAAGATTTCCTTTGTTTTAAATGAGCTTTTAACCCACTGAATGTTAGAGAAGTCACTAACACATGGGGGAAGGGAGATTCACTAAGCGGTGATAAAGTGGAGATGACTTCTCCAGTTTATCACTTCTCATTTCCTATGTTATCCTAGAGATCCTATGCACTAAGGTATCCAAACCTGAAGACATTTTAATGTATATGTTCCTTAGAATAACATAGGAATTGGAGAAGTGATAAACTGGAGAAGTCATCTCCACTTATATCACCTCTTTAGCATCGCTTCATGGATCTCCCCTATTGGTTCACAATGGGGGTGATGCACTAAGATGTGATAAAGAGGTGATAAACTGGAGATACTTCTCCAGTGATATCATTTCTCAAATTCCTAAGTTATTCTATGGAATCAATGTATCAAGATTTATACATATGCCAGTAAGTTGATTAGGGATATTTGGCCGCTGATTCAAAAATGTATTAGCCTTTTAAGTAGCAGAGGGCTATGCAACACATTTCAAAGTACAAGTGGACATGTGAATATTATTAAAAACTAATCGTCTTGATAATAATTATTGTTTTAAAATATTGTTTTCCTTTTATGTGTAAATTTACATGGGTCTGTAGAGATTACTTTACAGGAGTAGGGAGTCCCAATGCTCTAGAGCAGAGGTTCTCAACTCCTGTCCTCAGGACCCACTAACAGGCCAGGATTTGATAATATCCTTGTTAGAGCACAGGTGAGTTAATCAATGCGAATGAGCCTCTAATCACCACACATGTGCTTTGGCAGAGTAATCCCTGTCCTGGCCTGTTAGTGGGTCCTGAGGACAGGAGTTGAG
This sequence comes from Rhinophrynus dorsalis, assembly GCA_037306005.1. Taxonomy (NCBI): domain Eukaryota; kingdom Metazoa; phylum Chordata; class Amphibia; order Anura; family Rhinophrynidae; genus Rhinophrynus; species Rhinophrynus dorsalis. The sequence goes on from CM074723.1 coordinate 188,513,873, forward strand.
AACCACTGCTCTAGAGCTAGTAACATTTTACATAGAAAGAGATACAAAGGTACACATTATGCCATAAGAGGTAAACAAACCGAAGACTTAGCTGAAGTAATATTGACTAGTATCCCTGGTGAATAACAAATTTCCCTGGAAGAGTGTGTGTGTGTGTGTGTGTGGGGGGGGGGGGGTATTTGTCATCCTTCTTGCATGGGTCACTTATCTACTTCAACAATAGAGTATGGTAAACAGGAAGATAATAAAACTGTTTATTTAAAAGTAAATGTTATAAAATAAAAAGAACACCAAAAGGATTCCCCTACACACCTGTCCTCATACCGATTTTTTTCCTTTGTAGTGACCCACAAAAATAAAAAAGTGGACCCACTAACTTCTCCTAGCATGCTTTTACCTAACTCTGCCCACTTCAGCTCTGTGGTGTGGGGGAACATAAACCTCAAGTATTTATACTTTAATATGACACACCCAATCTAACTGTTATTTCATTCTGGGTCATAAAGTCCATCATATAACATGGACTCATCAAAGTTGCCATCATACTTTCTACAACTCTAGTCAAAGTAGCTGATACATTTTAGTTAATATAAGAATTACTTTACAACTGGGACTGGGCAAAACATTTTGTCTCAAAAGCAAAACAGATAAAAAATGTCACTTCCCACCATGCAGTAAATTTTTTGTGAAGGGTGCTGTTTTCCGGCATTTTTCCATCTTTATCATTTCATTTAAATAAATGGAAAAAATTAATTACCCATACCACTTGGAGCATTTCTCTTCCATTCATGCCAGTACAGTATAAAAGGTACATTATAATTATTAATTATAACATTAAATTACATTGTAATTGTGTGTGTGTGTGTGTGTGTGTGTGAGAGAGAGAGAGAGAGAGTGATACAAGCACCATTTTTGAACTAAAGAATATAGGCAAAGAAAAATAAGTAGGAGTTTAGTTTAGGGAGTCTTGTGGGAAGGCAATCTTTTCTCTGTGTATGGGGAGTCTAGGGACTCTGTAGAAGTATGACGTGATAAAAACATGGTTTGACTGAGAAGAGCTAGGCAGTTTATACAGGATTCCTCCAAAGCTGGCTGAGTCTCTATGACTGACAGAATAATTTACAGACTGTCACCCAAGAGGCAAATAAGAACAACTGACTCTGACTTCTACAACAGACAGCAAGAAGAAGAGTAACCAGCAAATAGAATAAGGTCTATCTTCATCCCGTCATCCTTATTGGGAGAGAGAGAAAACAGCTGCTGAAATCTTCTTGATGCTAGCTACAGGCAGATAGACAAGCAAAGAGGGGGAGAAAGAGTTGCACTTGCAGGGAGTGTGAGTGTTACATATTTTTTGTTGACTGTGAAAGGAAGGAAAAGTATACTTAAAAGAAACTGATAGGTGACTGAGGCAGACAGTGACAAATACTACATACAGATAAGAATATGATATAGTATTTTGTGAAGAGGAAGACATTACATACAAACAGCTTTGTTGTGTACTTTGCTGTTAAAATCCACACTATTTTGATTATGTCCAGCATTCATACTAGGCGCAGTGGTAGGAGGAAAGGAGTAGGAGTAGCTCAAAGAGTTGGAAGTGTGAATAAAGAATCAACTAAAGGAACAAAAGCACAAGTGCATCTGAGAGGAGAATCTGTATATATACAATGGTAGTACAATGTGCTTATACTCACAGGAGAGTTGAAAGCAAATAGGTCTATAAAATCTATGGAACCAATCTTTCCCTTAGATAGGAATTTTCAGGGGCATTAGTCCATGGTCCACTTATTCACTCCTCCTCAAAGAATGTTCAGATATCAGTAAATTCAGAGTGCACATAAACAGGAACAGTGGTTCCTGTTTTGTTTTGTTGTTCAAGCAATAAACTGACAAAGTTTGTCTGCTGTGGACTGCCAAACCACAGGTTTTGAGGTTTTCAAAAGGAGTAAAAAAAAAAAATATAATCCCAAAGTACACATGTGAAATGGCAAAGTTTCCAATATACTGACAGTTGACATTCTGCCTTATTCCTTTATAGAAAACAGAGTATTTAGTGAACTGATATCACATGCTACCGTATATCCCTTTGGCATGTTCCAAGTCACAGTTTTTTTTCAAGGATGGCTGTGCCAGAATTGTACAAGCAGGTGGTTAGTGTGGGTTGGCAAAGGGCTGTAAAGATCATATGGCATAAAAATTCCAGTGACAACAGATATATGGACATGTGGCCAAAGTACAGATGATCTAACTATGAGTACCAGTAGATACACACTAGTAGTCTTAGTGGCTCAAAATATATATACACAATGTAGCAACTTGATGCTTCAGGTTTAGAAGCTACAGTGAGCCACATTAGACTGCCACCATCAAAAACTATTATTCATAAAATATATATATAGTTAAAAATCAAATAAATATAAAAAGACTTAGATAAGTTATAAGTAGTCCGAACACTGACTCACACCATAAACCTGGCTGTGAATTAAATATCCTGCAACTTGTTTTGCACACCGTGCTTTTTCAAGCAATTGGATATTTTTGTGGTCGGTGTCCATCCTAATGGCTATTTAAACTCCTTCATATTGATTACACAATCAGTCCTTGACTACCTGTCATCTACTGTATCTGACAGTGCCCACAAGATGAGCATATCATGTCAGTTCAACATTTTTAACCCCTTTGTTTCTCATCGGCAAATAGATAGTTTAAGGGATATGAGGGGAGTGTATCGAGTGCACGTCAATGTATTGTTTATACCACACACTACACCATATCACCCAAGTCTAATGATTCACGATTAGAGGGCTATCGGTGACCAATCATGTATCTCTGAAAGGGATCCATATTCCCCATCATAAATACATATATAACCATTCTTGTCCGTGTATTTAACTAATTCCCCAAATTTTATGGAGGAAAAGCCATTCACCTTTTTATGACATCCTTCACAACAAATCACTAAACTTGTTTAAACAACTGTCAATAACAAATACAAGTAGAGATCCTTATTTATAAATGTTTTTACAGAAACTCTTTCATTAACCCCTTCTAGGCTATTACTAATTGATGTAAATAATAATACCCACATTTAGAATATTAACCTCCTAGATACCTAATGACAATTATAATTCAAAGGTGCATATTTCATCAGGAACATCAGACTGAGAAGGAAAAGGAGTTATAGAAATGAAATTAGTTCCATATTTTCATTTAACCCATTTGGGTATGGTGAATCTAATTGTAAAATCCAATATGTTTCTCTCCTAATTAAAGCATTGGTATAGCTTCCCTTTCCAAAATCCAGATGCACCATTTCCATTGAAAAACCCTTAAAAAATGTCAAATTCTCTCATGTACTTCCAGAAAACGGTGTGACAAAGAATGGTTGGAAATTTTACTCTCAATATTCTGCTAATGGTCATAAAACCTTCTGTTAAAGGTCCTATTTGTTCTCCCAATATATTTAATGCCACCTGGACACTCCAACATATAGCCCACTCCTACACTATCACATGTTAGAAATTGATCTATAAAGTATTCCTTCACTTCTCTTTAATCCCTAAAACGTTCTACTTATTCAGGCAGTTGGCACATGGGGTACGTAGTCCACAACTGTGCCAACCTGTCATGGTGTCATTTTTATTATTATTTTTGATCTTATTTTGATTATTATTATTATTATTATTATTCTATCTGCCCTAAGAACAGCTGGGGCCAACAAACTTTTTAAATTCTGATTTTTCCTACATATAATCTTGACCGATCTTGGCACCATACCCCTTAGATTTTTATCCTCCAAAACAATAGTTCAGTATTGTTCAGGAATCTTCTGAGTTTTATACACTTGATCTGAATAAGTAGTCGGAAGGACTAATGCATATTTTTAGGTCTTTTCATCCTTCCTTCTTTCCCAAAACATATTGTTCCCCATATCGATTTTAAATATTTTATCTCTAAGTTTGGACCTAATCAGCCTTCTCTGTTTTTCATTTTTAGATTACATAACATTTTTTATCCCTAAAGTCCCTAATATTTTCTGGCTTTTCATTCTCTTAGTATTATGTCTCCTATTTTGCATTTTATTATTTCTGCAGTGTACATGCTGGGTGTCAAAGCGGTTCATAACTAAAGGATCTTTTCCAGTACAGATATCCTTTTAAATTAAATTTCATATTTAAATTTGCATCCACTTTACCATTCCGTCCTGACGGACGGAACCCTTTTCATACCCCTGTTCAACGAATCTGTGAATCAAGATTTTCTTTTTCCCAAAAGTCCTGGACCTTCAAACAATTTCTCCAGATCCTGATAAACTGGCTTTTCTGGACATTGTCAACTTGAATAGGGTATGTAACTGTTCTGGTTGACAGTTTTAAAATGAGCCTTAGAAATTGATCCAGAAATTGTATTTCCTCCTAAAATTGTATGTGAAATTTATTTACCTACAACAGAGAAGGCTGTATCAAGACAAGTCTCGATTCATTACAATACAGACTTTTGGAATCCAGTATTGTATTTATGTAAAATTGTGATATTGCCTCTCATCGCATACCTAAGAACTTTAAGTAAAGGCAGTTAGATATTAGATACTTGGAGCACTTTCCTCTCTCTCTCTCTCTATATATATATATATGTATATGGTATATTTCATTATCTTATCCTAAGTTTTTATTGCTAAAAGTAATATATGAGGAATCTATGAACTTATGCTTTTAAACATATATTGAAAAACAAATATTACCGTAAAATCTCGGGTATAATACGCACAATTTTACCCCACTTCACCTTATGTGAAGTGGGGGGTGCGTATTATACACGAGAGTTTAAAAAAAAAATAAAATAAAATAGGGTTGTCCGATCCCTTCCCTCCCTCCCCCGGGTCAAACCCGCTTCAAAACCAGCCTTAAAGGTTGACGTCCGCTTCTTCTGTGGATGAGGCAAAATAATTCGTTCTGCACAGCTTCCTTGCGGGCGGCACGCTTCCCTTTGCCGCCCGCTTCCATCAATGGGCTTGCAGGACCTTCCGCCTACAGCCAATGATAATGCCCTGATACACAGGGCATTACCATTGGCTGTAGGTGGAAGGTCCTGCAAGCCCATTGATGGAAGCGGGCGGCAAAGGGAAGCGTGCCGCCCGCAAGGAAGCTGTGCAGAATGAATTATTTTGCCTCATCCACAGAAGAAGCAGACGTCAACCTTTAACCCCTTAAGGACCGGGAAAATCTGATGTCGTTTTCCCTTAAGGACCGGAGCAATTTTGACTTTTTTGACTATGTCTTTGTTCAACCATGTTTTCTCTTTAATTCCTTTTGTGCACCCACATAAATTATATACTGTTTTTTTAAGCAGAAGTAGGGCTTTCTTTTGATACCACAATTATATGAATACCTCATTGTTTAATTTGATTAAAATAGAAAAAAAGAGGAAAAAAATTGAAAAAAAACAACATTTTGCTTACATTTTTCTGTCAGGATTTGCATACTATTAGTTAATGAAAAAAAAATACCCCTAAATATATTCATTTGCTTCTCCTGAATATAAGAATACCCCATATGCCTAGTATTTTAGTCCTTTACTCACATTTACAAGGTAAATATTACAAGATGGCTGCCGTTATTTCCAACTTGTGATTTCTCAACAATTGGCATGTGAGCATCATAGCTTAGCTGACGGTGCCAGAACCAAAAATGTCCCACAAAGGTATATGTTTCTGAAAACTAGACAACATAAGGTAAATAATCAGGAGAATTTTTGAGTTTTTCATGCAGCTATTTTTCCAGAAAAAAATTTCAAAATTGTGGTAATATTTAGTTTTTTTGCAGTTTTCACACTTACATTTCAATACTACTGTTGATATCAAGCACATGATAGGTGAAGATTTTTAAAAATGCATTGTTTAGTGTTCAGCTCCTTCTTCTGAGTACAGCAATACCCCATATGCATAGGTTTCTCAAGGTTTGGGAGAGCTACGGGGCCCAAATTGGAACATGCGCGTTTCCAGTTTCACACTTTGAATTTTCACAGCTTGCATGACTGGTGCCATGTCTCATTTGGGGCTGTGTAACAGTGCTCCACTCTAAGATTTCCCCCCAAAAGTATATATTTTTGGAAAGTAGACACCCCAGGCTTTCATTTTATGTATGTTTTCAATTTTTTTACGCAGCCATTTTACCACCAATCGCTCGTAAATCTTGACGTAAGTTAAAAAAACAGCGTTTTTCACACTTGCACTTCAATGTTGATGTGAATTTCAAGCACATGATAGGTGAAGATTTTTAAAAATGCATTGTTTAGTGTTCAGCTCCTTCTTCTGAGTACAGCAATACCCCATATGCATAGGTTTCTCAAGGTTTGGGAGAGCTACGGGGCCCAAATTGGAACATGCGCGTTTCCAGTTTCACACTTTGAATTTTCACAGCTTGCATCACTGGTGCCATGTCTCATTTGGGGCTGTGTAACAGTGCTCCACTCTAAGATTTCCCCCAAAAAGTATATATTTTTGGAAAGTAGACACCCCAGGCTTTCATTTTATGTATGTTTTCAATTTTTTTACGCAGCCATTTTACCACCAATCGCTCGTAAATCTTGACGGAAGTTAAAAAAACAGCGTTTTTCACACTTGCACTTCAATGTTGATGTGAATTTCAAGCACATGATAGGTGAAGATTTTTAAAAATGCATTGTTTAGTGTTCAGCTCCTTCTTCTGAGTACAGCAATACCCCATATGCATAGGTTTCTCAAGGTTTGGGAGAGCTACGGGGCCCAAATTGGAACATGCGCGTTTCCAGTTTCACACTTTGAATTTTCACAGCTTGCATCACTGGTGCCATGTCTCATTTGGGGCTGTGTAACAGTGCTCCACTCTAAGATTTCCCCCCAAAAGTATATATTTTTGGAAAGTAGACACCCCAGGCTTTCATTTTATGTATGTTTTAAATTTTTTTACGCAGCCATTTTACCACCAATCACTCGTAAATCTTGACGTAAGTTAAAAAAACAGCGTTTTTCACACTTGCACTTCAATGTTGATGTGAATTTCAAGCACATGATAGGTGAAGATTTTTAAAAATGCATTGTTTAGTGTTCAGCTCCTTCTTCTGAGTACGGCAATACCCCATATGCATAGGTTTCTCAAGGTTTGGGAGAGCTACGGGGCCCAAATTGGAACATGCGCGTTTCCAGTTTCACACTTTGAATTTTCACAGCTTGCATCACTGGTGCCATGTCTCATTTGGGGCTGTGTAACAGTGCTCCACTCTAAGATTTCACCCCCAAAAGTATATATTTTTGGAAAGTAGACACCCCAGGCTTTCATTTTATGTATGTTTTCAATTTTTTTACGCAGCCATTTTACCACCAATCGCTCGTAAATCTTGACGTAAGTTAAAAAAACAGCGTTTTTCACACTTGCACTTCAATGTTGATGTGAATTTCAAGCACATGATAGGTGAAGATTTTTAAAAATGCATTGTTTAGTGTTCAGCTCCTTCTTCTGAGTACGGCAATACCCCATATGCATAGGTTTCTCAAGGTTTGGGAGAGCTACAGGGCCCAAATTGGAACATGCGCGTTTCCAGTTTCACACTTTGAATTTTCACAGCTTGCATCACTGGTGCCATGTCTCATTTGGGGCTGTGTAACAGTGCTCCACTCTAAGATTTCCCCCCAAAAGTATATATTTTTGGAAAGTAGACACCCCAGGCTTTCATTTTATGTATGTTTTCAATTTTTTTACGCAGCCATTTTACCACCAATCGCTCGTAAATCTTGACGTAAGTTAAAAAAACAGCGTTTTTCACACTTGCACTTCAATGTTGATGTGAATTTCAAGCACATGATAGGTGAAGATTTTTAAAAATGCATTGTTTAGTGTTCAGCTCCTTCTTCTGAGTACGGCAATACCCCATATGCATAGGTTTCTCAAGGTTTGGGAGAGCTACGGGGCCAAAATTGGAACATGCGTGTTTCCAGTCTCACACTTTGAATTTTCACAGCTTGCATCACTGGTGCCATGTCTCATTTGGGGCTGTGTAACAGTGCTCTACTCTAAGATTTCCCCCCAAAAGTATATATTTTTGGAAAGTAGACACCCCAGGCTTTCATTTTATGTATGTTTTAAATTTTTTTACGCAGCCATTTTACCACCAATCGCTCGTAAATCTTGACGTAAGTTAAAAAAACAGCGTTTTTCACACTTGCACTTCAATGTTGATGTGAATTTCAAGCACATGATAGGTGAAGATTTTTAAAAATGCATTGTTTAGTGTTCAGCTCCTTCTTCTGAGTACGGCAATACCCCATATGCATAGGTTTCTCAAGGTTTGGGGGAGCTACGGGGCCCAATTTTGAACAAATATTGAATTTTCACATCTTGGTTAACTGATGCCATTACTCATTTTGGGCTATGTTCCAGTGCTGAACTTCAGAATTTCCCCCCAAAAGTGTATATTTTTGGAATGTAGACACCCCCAGCTTTCATTTTAGGTGTGTTTTAAAATTTTTTACACAGCCATTTTACCACCACTTTCTGATAAACTTGACGTAAGTTAAAAAACAGCGTTTTTCACACTTTGCCTTCAATGTTGATGTGAATTTCAAGCACAGAATAGGTGAAGATTTTATAAACTGAATTGATTAGTGTTCAGCTCCTTCTTCTGAGTACAGCAATACCCCATATGCATAGCTTTCTCATGGTTTGGGGGAGCTACGGGGGCCAAATTGGAACATGCGCGTTTCCAGGTTCACACTTTGAATTTTCACAGCTTGCGTTACTGGTGCCATGTCTCATTTGGGGCTGTGTAACAGTGCTCTTTTTTAAGATTTCCCCCCAAAAGTGTATATTTTTGGAAAGTAGACACCCCAGGCTCTCGTTTTAGGTGTGTTTTCCAATTTTATACACAGCCATTTTACCACCAATCCTGTGAAAATTTGACGTAAGTAAAAAAAATTCAGCATTTTTCACACTTTGCCTTCAATGTTGATGTGAATTTCAAGCACAGAATAGGTGAAGATTTTATAAACTGAATTGATTAGTGTTCAGCTCCTTCTTCTGAGTACGGCAATACCCCATATGCATAGCTTTCTCATGGTTTGGGGGAGCTACGGGGGCCAAATTGGAACATGCGCGTTTCCAGGTTCACACTTTGAATCTTCACAGCTTGCGTTACTGGTGCCATGTCTCATTTGGGACTGTGTAACAGTGCTCTTTTTTTAAGATTTCCCCCTAAAAGTGTATATTTTTGGAAAGTAGACACCCCAGGCTCTCGTTTTAGGTGTGTTTTCCAATTTTATACACAGCCATTTTACCACCAATCCCTCGTAAACCATGACGTAAGTAAAAAAAAAAACAGCGTTTTTCACACTTAGGGTTGGCGGCAGTATATTGGGCTGCATACAAATTGGTTTGGGAAACAATTTCACCTAAAATGTCTTCCCCAAAAAACAAATCAAAAAAATGATCATGGGTAAATCCTTCCACATCAATTTGAATCCCTGGGTTGCCTGTGAATTCTGAGATTTGTGGGCATAAATTGATACCCATTCATTAGGATCCGGAGTGGCAGGTGTTGGGGCATTTCTTTGGGCAGGTCTTTGGGCAGATCTTTTGGCAGGTGCTGGGGCAGTTGCCAGGGCAGCTCTTGGGGCAGCACTTGGGGCATTTCTTTGGTAGGTCTTTGGGCAGATCTTTTGGCAGGTGCTGGGGCAGTTGCCAGGGCAGCTCTTGGGGCAGCACTTGGGGCATTTCTTTGGGTAGGTATTTTGGTAGGTCTTTGGGCAGTTCTTTTGGCAGGTGCTGGGGCAGTTGCCAGAGCAGCTCTTGGGGCAGTGCGTCTTTTCTTGACAGAAGGCCCAGCGTCATCACTAGAGCTGCTCTCACTTTCTGAAAACTGCGCTGTGTCAAAATCTGACGCAGTGTCTGTTGCCTCAGAGTCAGACGCCAAAAAGGCATATGCCTCTTCAACGCTGTACCTGCGCTGCATTTTGCCCACTAAAAAAACCTTTTTTTTTCTTACGCTATCCCTAAACCTAAATCTAACCCTAAAACTTACCCTAGCCTACGTATATCTTGAACCTACCTAACCCAAATGAACTACCTATCTAAACTGCACTTATATATATATATATATTTTTTTTTTTTTTTTTTGGGGGGGGGTTTGGGTTTTTTTTTTTTCTTACGCTATCCCTAAACCTAAATCTAAACCTAAAACTTACCCTAACCTACGTATATCCTGAACCTACCTAACCGAAGTGAACTACCTATCTAAACTGCACATATTATATATACATATATTTTTTATTTTTTTTGGGGGGGGGGTTTTGGGGTTTTTTGGTTTTTTTTTCCTTACGCTATCCCTAAACCTAAATCTAACCCTAAAACTTACCCTAACCTACGTATATCCTGAACCTACCTAACCCAATTGAACTACCTATCTAAACGGCGCTTATTATATTTTTTTTTTTTTTTTGGGGGGGGGGTTTGGTTTTTTTTGTGTTTTTTTCCCCTAAACCTAAATCTATCCCTAAAACTTTCCCTAACACACGTCTACACTAAACCTACCCAACTACCTACCAAAATACCTAAAGAATATTTACTATTAAAAAAAAAAAAAAAAAAATTTAAAAAAAATTAAAAGAAAATTTAAAAAAAATTTAAAAAATTTTAAAAAAATCTAAAAAAAATCTAGGGGGATGGGGGGTGTCCCACAGATCAGAAAACACTGATCTGCAGCAAATTGATCACTCCAAGAGTGATCAGATGGGGGGGCACTTATTGATCACTGCAGAACAGTGATCAAAGGGTTAAATTTCTTTATTTAAACTTTTTTTTTTACTTTTTTTTTTTACAGTAAGGCAGTAACAGCATGTCTCTCTGTCTCTCTCCACCTCAGCAGTATGCAAGGTGGAGGGAGGCAGAGAGATCTGACAGGGACAGTATTTACAAATACTGTCCCTGTCATTCAGGTTTTGCAACATGTGATTCGCTTTTGAAGCGAATCGCATGTTGCAACAATGTTTCAGCCGCTTGTTACTAAGTGTCCCGATACCGGGACACTTAGTAACAAGCGGCTTGAACTCTTCCATCGCTCCGTGCGGCCGCGATGGAAGAGTTTAACCCATGACGGTGCAGGACCGTCATGGGTCCTTAACGGGTTTGCAACCCATGACGGTCCTGCACCGTCATGGGTCCTTAAGGTGTTAAGGCTGGTTTTGAAGCGGGTTTTGACCCGGGGGAGGGAGGGAAGGGATCGGACAACCCTATTTTATTTATTTTAGCAAGGGGGGAAAACAAGGGTGCGTATTATACATAGGCACTCTTGTTTTCCCCAAAATCTTTGGTATAATATGCACCTGCGTATTATACACAGGTGCGTATTATACCTGAGATTTTACGGTATATGACTTTGCATTGTTTTCATCCCAGGTTTTGATGCAGAATCTAACACTTACAAGTTATTAGATTGCATATAGGGTCACCTAAGCGCTACTGGCACCCCCGCTGTCTCTACTATTATATCTTGTCTGTGATAGCAGATTGGCTGGTGGCTGCACTGGAAACTCTTCCTTTCTTGTGTATAAATAATAGTGCACTGAAGTACCCACCTCTATCCTTGAATGAACAGAATTTGTTTATTTAGAAAATCTTTTACCAGGAAGAATACATTGAGATTTTTATCATTTTCAAAAATGGAGAGTTTACAGTAAAGAGTTACATATTTACACAAAAAGAGAAACATTATATTTACTAAAAAATCTATACAGTTACATATTATTTATAGATATAAAGAAGCAGTTATTTGTAAAGATTTTAGACTGGGAGAAGATCTGATTTTTCTGAGCAGGTTATTCCAGGCTTTTGGAGCTCTGAAGGGGAAAGCAGATTGACCGGTTTCTTTCTTGTAGTGTGGTATACTCAATGAGTTGTTAGCAGTGGAGCAAAGGTTACAGTTAGTATGGAGAGCTGGAGTGAGCATATTGCTCAGGTAGTCTGGTAGCTTTCCAGAGACGTGTTTGTATACTAAGCAAGAAAGGTGAAGGGAAGGTTTGATTTGAGTGTCAGTCAATTTAGTTCTTTAAACATGTCACAGTGCTGGGTAATTTAATTGCAACGGAGGATTAAGTGGCATAATGAGTTATATAGAATGTTAAGTTAACTAGATGGATTTGTGGCACTGGAGCATATATTACATCCCCATAGTCTATGACTGACATTAACCTCCTTTGAACAATATGTGTTTGTACCAAAAGGATTTGTTTCTAAACAGAGCACCTATTATGTGGGATAAGGTTTGGATGTTAATTTAGCAATATGAAGACAAAAAGTGAGGATGGGGTCAAGCCACATTCCAAGATATTTGTAGGCGTCCACTGGGGCCAAGTTATGATTAGACTCTGTTACAGTGGATTGTTGGGTATTGCAGTGATTACGTTGCTTGTGCTTTGTACCAAATACCATTGTAACTGTTTAAGAACAGTTTGTTTTTTGCTATCCATCTTTAAACTTCAAAGAAATCATGTTGTAATACGGCTTCTAGATGAGATAAACTTGAATTTTTAACATAGATTATGGTGCTATCTGCATACATGTGCACAGAAGATGTTTTTCAAACCTAGAAGAGGACCAAGAATGGAACCTTGGGGAACCCCACTTGTTACTTTGAGCAGAAGGGAAATATTGTCAGCAGTCCAGCCAATTAATATTAAAGTCTCTAAGAACCAAATTCTCACTTTTCATGTTTTGAGTGGAAATCTCTTTGAGGTGGTGTTATGTCCGAAAGGGACTTTGCTGGCTTATTAGGCGGCTGGTAAATTACAATAATTATGATTTGTTTTGAGAATGGAAGAACAACTTTTCTAGCAATGTATTCATAAGAATCTGAATTATAAGAGTAACTTGAAAAGTGTAATATTTATAGAATCTTGTGTGTATATGATTACACCTCCATCTGGCTCTTTACAAAGCATAAGTATCCTATTTTAGGTCTTAGCCAGGATTCAGTGAGAATAAGGATTTTCGGCTTTTACGCATAACACCATGCTTTTAATTCATCCATTTTGGGCAGTATACTGAGTATGTTTCAGTGCACAAAGGACATACCTTTTTTAAAGGTGAAGTTGCCATTTGTTGCTGTTTGAGTCCCATGGTTGGTTTCTATATAATTTGCCAAGGCAAGTTATAAAATGCATAAAAATTCAGTGAGTTGTTTGTGATGAGCATATATTGAAAGTGTGCATTTGTTGCTTTAATTGCTGGGGATGGGTGAGCTTGTACACTCCACCAGCATTTAAAGGGTAGTGCACATGTATTCAGAATTTCATGGTGGATTAATATGTTATGGTGCAAGTGAAGAGTATGGTTGTGGGGATAAAAGGTAAACTTTATTAAAACTGGAAAGGTTAAAACAGGTAGTAGTAATTTGTTCATTTTGGTATACATGTCACAAACATAGCAAGGGGGTCAGCAAGTAAGTCAGAAAACAGGTAACATATATCACATCTAATCAACATTGTTTAGTAAGATGTTACCTATTTGTAATATTTATTTTATCTCTTCGCTCGTATTCCACTGCATCCTTTTTGTTTACTTGCCTGTTATCTTTAGGTGGCTGTCATGGCAATCAGGCAAATAAGGACAGACACAAAGATAAAATATAACCACTTTTATTTATTATAGCAACAATAATGGAAGAGCCCACACAGAACCACAGATATATGTAAATAGAACCCAAGGTTCCTCCGGAGCCACACACTTTGCTGTGCACTGCACTACTCAAGATCTCGAGACTAGGGAAGCGGCTCAAGTGGGACAACAGAAGAATGGCAGAATATGTGTAAGTCACCGCTTGTTCTGCAAATGGAGGCAACAGAGAGAGAGAACAGACCAGAGGCAGGAGACACCGAGACTACAGGTCAGGCAAGTAGGTAGTGTAGGGAGCCAGTAGGCAGCCAGAGTCACAGGTCAGACAAGCCGGGGACTACACGTAGCAAGAGTAACCAGGCCACTGGTAAGGCAACCGGAGACTATGCTGAGGGGAAGTAGCCAGAGCCACTGGTCAGGCAAGATGGGGTCATACACAGAGCGAGTAGTCAGCCAGAGCCACAGGTCAGAACTGATGTGGGTAGTCAGACAAGCCAGGGTCATACACAGAGTGAGTAGTCAGCCAGAGCCACAGGTCAGAACCAATGTGGGTAGTCAGACAAGCTGGGGTCACACACAGAGCGAGTAGTCAGCCAGAGTCACAGGTCAGAACCGATGTGGGTAGTCAGGCAAGCCGGGGTCATTCACAGAGCGAGATTCTCAGGCAAACACGGGTCACAATAAAGAGCAAAGAGTAATGAGCAGGAACACTACGTAAGGGCAACGACTCCTAGCCCCAAGGAGGATTATAAAGGAGCAGAAGGAGGCAGGACCCAAATAGGCAACCCAGAATAGGCCTAAAAACAGGCATCTGAGCCAGTGCCTGTAACAGACATAGTAATGCAGAGGTGGCCACAAGGATGCTGGCAGACACACCACAGAGGAAGGAAGTACAGGCTAACTAGGCCTCTCTTCATAGAAAGAGAAGAAAAAATGGGGGTCGCTCCCAGTGTAATATGGTCAGCAAAATATGTCATCACACCATCACCACAAGGAAAAAAAACTACTACCAAATATGGTGGCTGAAACAGCATTTATATGTGTTGTTCAACAATAAGTACAATTTGGGATCTTTAGAACTGCTCCCCTCATGGACAGTCTCTCCAAACGAATACCGGCAACTCCACTCCAAAAACTCATCAACAAAGTGGAAGAACAGAATATGTAAAGAGGGGATCCAGTTTGTGTTTATATTATTCTACCCGACTATTTAATCTACAGAGACCACAAAGTCCTGACCTATCAAGGTGCCCGTGCTATTGCTGACGAGATTTGGACAGTGCTACTTCCTGATTCCTTTTATTGGCTAACGTGGCTTTGCTCCACCCAGTGCTAGCCCTTAAGTACTGAGCCCTGTCACTTCTGTGGTGCCCTTTCGTGGTGTTCCCTTTGCTAAGCGCTTGTTCCAGTATTCGTGTGATTCCTGTGTATGACCCAGACTGCCTGACTACTCTGCCTATATATGTTCCTGCTCTGTGTACCAACCCGGCCTAGCTGACATTCCTGCTCTGTGTGCCGACCCAGATTGGCTGAGGTTCCTGCTCTGTGTACAGACACGGATTGGCTGACGTTCCTGCTGTGTGTACCGACCCGGCCTGGCAGACATTCCTGCTCTGTGTACAGACCCAGATTGGCTGACGTTTCTGCTCTGTGTATCGAACCAGTTTTGGCGGACGTTCCTGCTCTGTGTATCGACCCGGCCTGGCTCACTGCTCCATCCGGTATCTGGTTAGGGGCTGTCCTCCCGTGTCCTCTCTGTCCACGGACAGATCCTCTGGTTGCCTCACTTGCTGCTCCAGCATCCTTGTTACTGCGAACTGGTCACCAAATTGTGTCTCGTGATCCAACACCCCGGTGTTGTAGATCCATCCGGTTGCACCATGGTACGCTTGACCTGTTACTGCTACTAGCTGAGGTTGGTCTGTTCCTGGGCACCTCAGGCTGTTCTCACTATCTGGCAGTTGACTCCAGGTCTGAGCGTTCGTTAACCCCTTGTGGGTTGGTTCCATTGCACATTGGGTCACTGTCATTGCAGTCTCAGTTTGGTTTTACTCTGTGCCTACAGTTGCAGTCCTCCATTACTGCTCTGGCAGTCTACTTCTTGTCCAGGGCCTTCGTTTACTACCGTGGCCTTACTCGCTATTGTGTCACTCTCTACGTAGTGAGTGTTCTGTGGCCCTTTGCGCTATTAGGGCCTGTCTGTCCTCCTGGCCTAATAGCAACCATTTTTCCACTGTCTTGTTTGGATTAACACAAACTGTACCTGACCTGTGTCAGTATTATATTTGCCTATATATATATATATATACTGGACCCGTGTGGGTATTGATTACTGTAACCTGACCTGTGTCAGTATTATATTGTCTATATATATATATATATATATATATATATATATATATACTGGACCCACGAAGGTTATTCTATTTCTGTGTTTTTTCAATAAAACTGCGTTTTACCTAAACCTTCCGTGTCTGAGTGTCCATAAAACCATTACATGGCCCTTGTTTCGTCCCACTGTGGAGATTTCCTCCACCCAGATGTTGCCTCTGCTGGAAGGTTTGACTGCCCGCATACCGTTAAGACAAGCGCCAGATATGTTTCTATGCTCTCAGCTACCTACCTCTCCCTCTCTATGTCTCATGAGGGGAGATATATCCTATCTTCTGACTAAGGAGGAGCTCAGGGCCTTGGTGGTGGAGGTTTGGGAGACTGTGCGTGAGGAGGTTGCTGATTTGCACACCAGCTTGCAGCGGCTGGATCCCTGCGGTTTGCCATTAGGAACAAATCAAGAGGGCATGGTGCAGAGGCGGATGCCTCTAGAAGCAGAGTTATGCCAGCAAGCTTGATCTTCAATTTACCTACAGGATTCTCCCAAGAACCTCCTCCTCGAGCAGTAATAGGAGAGGAGTTGCTGTGTCATTGCTGATATACTTAGCACTGACTCTGGGGAGGTTAGGAAATTTTCTTTGTGACCGTTGTTTTGAGAGCCTCTTGAGTTTTCGGAGGAGTGTGACTGTCTGCTTGCCTATTTGGAAACATTGGAGGAGTGGTCCTTGATTCTATTTGCTTCGGATGCATTAAAGATTAAATGGGATGCCTACCCTTGGAACCCAGGGATCTATGACCGCCAGTGCTGTAGTGTTATGTGCTTACTTTCTTCACCTCACTGCCGATCTATGGAACATTGCTCTGAACCTGGATGAGGATAAACTACTCTGCTGTAACCTCTTGAGGAACACTGATCGCTCTCCTATGTCTGATACCTTAAACTCAAAAGTGTAGGGGTCCCCCTCTTGGGCCCAGAGGGGTAGACCCTGGTTGCTTACTGCTCTTTGACAAGCTTGGGATCTATAATAAATGTTACGGTGTTCCAGAGACTGACCTCCTGTTCCGGCATCAAATGTCCTATATGCCTCAAGAGAGTCTTTTTTCTACTTTAGGAATCTCCCTTAGCTCTTTTAGGCTCCAGCACTTGTTTCTCAATATATATTAATGTATAACTGATATGTGTATTTGTTAATTTGTGACTTGCGGGGGAGAATTGACTTCGGTTCGCCCCGTGATCTTCAGTTTTTCAGCTGCATTGGTCCTCTAGCTTAGTGTCTACTGCAGATACACTAGATGTTCCTTATACCTTACATAGTGATTCCTTTATTTTGCTTTAATGTTAGTATGCATGTATTGTCATATTCCAGGATAGGTGACTTTAACTCTGTTGCTGGGGTCCCTGGCTCTGGCTGCTCTCTGGTCTCCCAGGGCCACTCATTGCTATTTTCTAACTCGCTATGAGTGTGCATTTATGCTTAAATCTCCTACCTGCTGCCTCCAGGATGTCGGAGAGGGTTGGTCCTGGGTTGTGTGATCCTTCTGCAGTGCTTTACTCACCCATTTACTCTATCTGTCCTTTGCAAAGATATTATGACTTAGTAATTTACCTTTAATAGTTTCTTTAGCGGTTTGCTCGGCTATGGTGTAAATTTACATGTGTACATGTTGGTCCTGGGCCATGCACTTCTTTAGCATGTCTATATAACAGTCTTCCTCTACCCCCAGTGTCCTCTTTGAGGTCTCTGTGTGTATATCCGGCAGGGTGACAGGTTATTTACCTTGTCCATTCTGACCACACTTTGTCTCTTTTCTTGTTTCTCTCCTGTGGTAATTCTAATTTGCCTTCCTTTTCTGTCTGCTGCAGTCTACTTGTTTCTGTTGTTGTCTGTCCCTCTCTTTTCTTTGCTTCTTGTGAAATTCTCTAGGAGTTATTACTAGCCCATGTGTGTATATATCTTCACAATGTATGGAAAGTATATATAGTCCTGTTTCAACATTGCATAATTCTCCATTAGCTTCTGTTCTGGAATTCATTTTCTATGTTATATATCTGATCTATTTTAAGTGAGTATACTATGCTTAGACAGGTTGACTCTTTACACTAATAATTATATTGCTATTCAGCATGTCTACTTATATATGCAATTGAACATTGCTTTTTTCAATATTCTGTATTATTTCTTAATATTTCAATAACGCATTTGAAACTTTACAAAAAAAAATTAAAACCACAGCAGGCTCAATAGATTATGCATGTTATTTATCAAATTACATTGCCCCATAGTTGCAGACAAAACCCATTTTTTTAATCAATTCAAAGGAGGAACGGCTTTTATTACACTACATTCCATAAGACTGATATTGTAGACTCCTTTGAGGGAGTGTTTTGGAGGATCTGCAACAGATGAGAAAAACAAGCAGGGACAGGTACCTCGGCATGCTCATTTAGTTGATTGTTGGCATATGCTTGCTTTTCAACAATTTTTAAATGTGAGTGCGTAATCTGTGTGTTTATTGTTCTGTTACATCAACATTATATAAGGCACTATTGGCACTCTCCTTTTTTCTCTCTTTACATATTGAGATTCCATTATAATACCTAACTGACACACAGCAGGGGTCCTAGTGCTAAAATAAATATTTTATATATATATATATATATATATATATATATATATATATATATATATATATATATATTAAATCCCTGTCTTGTACTATTAGAGACTGTAAAAGGCTCAGAGAGGTGGCCATTCACTTTAACTCTTGCTGAGGGTGATGTCTACATACTTAGTATCAAATTTAAGTCAATAATTTAAACACAGAGTTGGGTGCTTGTCGAATGTGGGAGTAATTCATGATATGATATGTTCCTCCAATGAATACCTAGGGAAGTGGCCACCAAGAGCTACTGCATTAAAGTAATTAAAAATATGTGGTGCAAGTTCAGAAGCAAAAAACATTTGTAATAAGAGACAGGGAAATGTCCAGACATGGACTCTTCCCTGAAAGAGTGGATATAATAGCAGCCAAATGTCCTCCCTTGTAAAAGGGCGTTCCATGAGGTTCACTGTGTCTCTTGGGAGGGATGTTGTAGTAGATCGTCTAAGAACGCATTTATTTTCTGAGTCATGTGAGAGTAATGAAAGTCAGATATGGAGTCTTTTAGATTATATAAAGTTTGGTAGAAACTGTGCTGTGTCTTAGTGATCTCAGGTTTGATTTCTGGTTTACCTTAGACTTATCCTGGATTTGGGCTATGCTTGATTGTTTTTCTATAAATATATATATATATATATATATATATATATATATATATATATACAGGGCTTATAATTTTAAGTCCTTTGCTACTAGCCAGACCTGAAAAGTTACTCGCCACTGCAAGCCATAAAATACCCACCAGGGCTGAATTTCTACTCGTCAGGGCTAAATTTTCACTCTCCATTGGCTAGTGGCGAGTGGAAATTTTGAGCCCTGTATATATATATATATATATATATATATATATATATATATATATATATAAATTAAAGGTTGTTAATGCTTGGGCTTTGAGGAGTTGTGCAAGTTCTGCTCTGGCATCATTCAGTGGGGTGAGATCAGCATCCGAAAGAGAGGATTTGTTTCGATTCTAGCAGTTTAGTGGAATATATCAAGATATTAATGATTTGTAACCTCTGTCTCTTCTCCCAGTTTTAAGAGTTCTCCTTGAATAACACATTCATGTGCTTCTCACAGTGTATCTCTTCGGTTGAATTAACATCAAACCATTGTTTAATGTGTTTGAGAGCTTCAGTATTGGCTGAATCTTCCAACAAAAGCTCATTGAGTCTTCACTTAGGTGACCCATTTACCAGGTATGATAATTGTAAGTGTATCCATACAGGGGTGTGGTCTGACCATGTATGGGCCCAATGTTGGTGTCTTTAAGTGTATAGATTTTGCCTTGTTCAAGAAAAACATAATCTATACAGGAGTAGCTTTTATGTATGGGAAAGAAATATGAAAAATTCTTAGTTTGAGGTTTTAGAAAACACCAAGTATCCATGACGGACAAACTGTCTAGTAGATTATTCACTTTGTTAAAGGGATAGTAATGTTTCAAAATAAAAGCAGCTCCAATTAATCTTCATAGTATCTGAGCCATGGAGAGTGTTAGTTCAACACTGTCAGAGTTGTAGTTCAAGAGTAATTGAATGATCCCCCTCCTGCCACTTTTATTGTTGTAACACTGCTAACCTCAGAGAATCAAGACTGTCTGGATGGATCGCAGAGTGGGAAAATCTTCAGTGAGCATAAGGAAAAACCTGAAGGGGGCAGGGTTTTCATTATGCTCACAGTAAGAAGATTGTCCCTTGTTGTGAGCTGTCTGGTCCCAGGACCAGATTCCACTTCTGAGGGGAGGTGGCTTACACTAGATAAAAAATGGGTGGGAGGGGGATATTTTATCAATCAAGTACTCTTGAACTACAACTCTGACAGTACTGAAATAACACTCTCCATGGCCCAAATACTATGAAGATTAATTGGAGGTGCTGTTTTGTGGAACATTACTATCCTTTTAAAGGGATAGTATTACTTCAAAATTACTATCCCTCATATTGTAGCCCTTAATAAACTGAGTTAAATAACACCAGCGGCATCTCTCAAACTTTTATGGTTTAAGAGATAGCCGCTTTCAAAGTTTCCGCTCTCCTGCTGTCAGCGTTCTGCTGCCAGCAGGAGAATCTGGTCTCTGAATCAAGCGGAGGCTCTTCAGCAGAGCCGATATCTCATTATGGAAGGAAAAATTATTAACTGAAACAGTCTTCTACGTGTGTTTGGTAACCAAGCACACGTAGAAGATTGTTTCAATGAATAATTTTTCCTTCCATAACGAGATATCGGCTCTGTTTAAGAGCCTCCACCTGTCCCAGGACCGGATTCCCCTGCTGGCAGCACACCGCTGACAGCAGGGGAGAGGAAACTTTGAAAGTGGATATCTCTTAAACCATAAAGGTTTGAGAGATGCCACTGGTGTCATTTAACTCAGTTTATTAAGGGCTACAATATGAGGGATAGTAATTCTGAAGTAATAGTATCCCTTTAAGCATAGAGTACTTGACAGTCGAGCTTCCTGAAGAGCCATCTAGTTGACGGTCAAGAAGCAAGTTAAAGTTGCCTCCCCAGGAAAAGGTGTCCTGCTCCAAAGTCAGACAATTTAGTCAAATATTTTGTCAGGAAATGTGCTTCCTGTGCATTTGGGACATATACGGTTGCCTATGCATATTTGACTCCAAATATAATGCTTTTAATGAAAAGGAATATCCCTTATGGGTCTGTCCATGCCCTAATACTCTTAGTCTTTTTACTTTCCTTTGAATCCATCTTTTTATGTAATACACTGCACTTCTTTAATTCCATTACTTTTATACTGTTATAAGTTTTAAATTTACTTACACAGAATACACATTCAGTATATACCCAATTGAAGGCAACCACTGTAAACTTCTTCCCTCCTTTTAGGGTGACTGGGACACCTCTTTTGCAGAAATGCTTTCACCACTCCCCGGGGAGAGTTTTCTTCTACACCTCCAGATCTTCACCCCAGAATACAGGCCTCAAGCGCTTAGAGCAGTGTTAAATGACTTGACACCACACAAAACACTACTAATTTTATTTAACAAATACAGAATTTTTATACTAAAAACTGGGAGGGTCTGCAGAGTGGAAAATTACAAGCTTCACCAAGTGTATTCTCTAAAGGTCATACAAATATGGTCAAGAGGAAATGAGGTAGGGAGGGGGTATGGACCACATATAGTTAACTGTTAACATGCATCTCTTGGTTCTAATGGAAATGTAATTAAGGATGTTCTACAACTATATGCAACAGTAAAAATTATACTTATCTCTTTTCTACTTCAAGGCCTCTGGGAAGGGCACTAAGTAACCATCTGCATGTAGAGCAAGCTGCTAGTTAAAAGTATAATTTAACCCCTATCACTCTTATCAGTGTATTAAAGCAATAACCTACTTATAAATGTCAATTTTAACCCTTTCACCTGTGGTGTTTTTCAGTACCTTAGGCTTTTAGCAGTTTAGTAGCAGTATATATGTCTTATATCATCTTAGACAGCACAAAATTCTTTGGTTTTTTTACTTGTTGTGTAATGGCTGTGAAGATAGAAGTAATGTGATTTTGTAAGAGCATTTTTTCTGTTTGATAGGTTTTGTTTCATTTGCTTGCTGAATATATTTTTTACTGCTTTCCTGAATTAACATTTCATAAGAAAAGAAGAAAAGGAAATATTTTACTAATGATTATGGTAAAAACAGAAAAACAGTAATGACTTTGCTGACTAAACTTAAAAACTCAGTCTGGCAGTTTATTTTGCAATAACACTATACAGATCATAATATCCACTTTACAAGTAATTCCAAAATTTGTCATAATTAAGCAAAGCATAAATCAAAGTAGAAAGCCTCAAGTAAAGACTGTTTAACAGCATATAATTATTTTTCATAATTCTATGAGAAAGAATTCATGAATGAAAAGCACATTCCATATCTAGATGGTTATTTTTTGAGAGAATATTAAACACATGTTCTTATAATGGTTGAAAGTCCTCTAAAAGGCATGTCTTGATTGAAGGCACTGAGGTCTACTGAAGTGGGTGGCAAAAAGCTGGAACAGAATGAGAACAGCTGCAATAAACCTGCTGAACTTTGTCATTTATGAATTATGTTTTATGCCATCTGGAGTAAGAAAAGTGTGTTGCTTATTAAAACAAAAGAATAGATTAATTTCCAGAATATATTGTTTTATTTGCAATTATAGAAAATTGATTTATTTCTAATGTTTCAATATTTTCAAACACTTATGTACAATGTGCAAATTAGGATTTGTATGTTTTTCTTTTCGCCTCAGTGTAATGTTTATTTTTAGTTCTTTTGCAAAATGATCTATTCTTCAAGAATTGCCTCAGAGGTTTCCTTTCTAATGTAGTATGCCAGCTGGACTAAATTCTCTCTTCTTCTTGTTAAGAACCTTCCGGCTAAAATTTGCCAAAATGAATTGCACTAAACTAAACCAAAAGTTTATTTGATTGATTTTATCATACACTTAAAAAAGTGCATGTGCTAGGAGTTGTACTAAGAGAAAAACACATTATATATTGTAGTATATCTACTTATTTAATAATAAAAGTAAACCAAACTACAATTTGTCAGAATATTCTTGTATGCCATCTGAATATTGCAACAAGGTACCTTTCTAGCATGATACCAATGCAATATTCCTTTGTTACTTTTTTTCCCACTAAGCTCAGATATTCTCTTATCTGCATATGAAACAAACATAAAAAGGTTTTATGAGGGAACAGTGAAGTATCTCATAATTTTGCCACTGTAGAAATCTTTGGTATCACCTCACCTTGATTATGAAACACAGTTTTAGTATATTTTAGAACATCTAGACAAACTTGGTTTATTTACTCTAGAGAAAAGATGACAAAAGAGGAGATCTTATCACAATGTATAAGTATATGAGAGGTCAATACAAGGATCTTTCTGGTGAGCTTTTCATTCCAAGACCTGATCAAGGACCACCCCTTGAGATTAGAGGAAAGGAGGTTTCAACTTCAGCAGAGGAATGTGTTGTTTTTTTTTACAGTAAGGTCTGTGAAATTGTGGAATTCCTTGCCCAAGGATGTGGTAATGGCAGATACAAAGGATACATTTAAGAGAAGATTAGATACATTTCTTTCAAGAATGAACATACAGATAAAGGCTAACTTATCTGGAAGCAGGAAAACTTGTATAATTATAATTTCTCTGGGTTATGAGGCAAAGGTTGAACTTGATGGACTTGTGTCTTTTTACAACCTAGTTTACAATGTTACTATATATAAAACTCATGTCTAGTATTCCTTATAAAATGTTATGATGTTTTCTGTTACTTGAGTATAGTTCAAATGGATTTTCCCCTGGTACAGTCCACTTCAGGCTATAAGCTACCTTGCTTTGTCCTTCTGTTTTCATCATACTTGTGCACTCTCTACACTACTGGAAAATGCTGAAAAATAGGGAAAAAAAATCCTGGTGAAGTGCACTAATACATTTTGTATCAGATAGTTTAAGTTATACTTACTAGAGATTAAATGTTTATGGGCACATAAAAATCAAATACATACAAAAATCTTCTACACCGTTAAATGACAGCTCAAGGAGAAGGTCTTTATTACCACAATTTAAGTCATGGATGATCCCCATGTAAATAGTTAAATCAGAGATGGGACAATGTCAAAGATAGAATGCGTTCTATGCATTTAATTGCTGAATTTCTCAATTATCAAGGGATTATAGTGATTATAGTGAGTCAATCATTTTAAACCCCATTTTTTCTTACATGAACCATACATACAATACACTATAAAATATTATAAGGGAAAATTGGGGGTGAATACAACTCAAAATAAAAATACACCAACAGTATAATTCAATAACAAGAAATCTGATATCTATTGCTAATAGTGTATGTTGCCAACAAGACAACACCCTAAGGAAGTATCATTAATATGAAGTGCATTGGGTGGAGAGCAAAACTCAATGGAGAGCATATCCTTGGACATTTCAGACATGATAGTGACATCACCCACAGAGTTTGCTATGCACTGTTGGAGAAGGGAGTCATAGCACAATGCAGTGGCTGGGTTATCAGTGAATGGCATAGGAGTCACTGTACCTCAATGCAAACTTTCTATGTTTTTACTGCTTTTAGAATAAATATTGATGTATGCACTCTAAGATATTTAATTTTGTTAACAACTGGAGAGTTGAGTAGTGGAAAGGAGTAGATGAAAACTGATCGGGAGGCTATTAGGAAAACTCTCTCATTGCAATAAAGCTTACAATTTCCATTAAACATAATTTTGTTTGGTTTATCATTTACCTAATATAATATTCATTTGTTTGTTCTCTCCTTTCCTTGTGTGAACCTCTGGTATATTGGAACAGCAGCAGGAGGAAGCATTTTACAACTAATGAAAGGTTTACATACATGGCAGCACACAATGAAATGTTTGTTCAATCTATCAACAAGGTATTAATTTCCCATTATATTACACCCTTCTACTTTCTTCTGTTTTGGTGATTATAGGGGAAGAAATCTGTGCTTACCTGTGTTTTAATTTTTTCTTGGAAGGGCAAGGAGACACAACAGTGGGAATGGATTCTATATGTCTTAAAAGGCACATAAGTAAGCTCACTGATGGAAGAGTGGGCTGGAGCCATTTTTTAGCTTATGGTGGACTGTTTATATATATATATATATATATATATATATATATATATATATATATATATATACAATAATGTGCAAAAGTTTTAGGTGTGAAAAAATGCTGTTAAGTAACAAGGCTTTCAAAAATAGACATCATAATAGTTTATATTTATCAATTAACAAAATGCATAGTGAGTGAACAGAATAAAAATCTAAATCAAATCAATATTTGGTGTGACCACCCTTTGCCTACAAAACAGTATTGATTTTTCTAGGTAAATTTGCAAACAGTTATTTAAGGAACTCAGCAGGTAAGTTGTTCCAAATATCTTGGAGAACTAACCACAATTCTTCTGGTAACACACTGCCACAGAGTCTCAAGACCGCCCACTCCACACATACACACACATACACACACAGAACAAATTATCAATAAGATTCCCAACAAACACCCCCAGCTCCACTTTCTTTGCTTATTTTCTCTATCTTTCAAATTGTTTCCATCCCTAACAGGGGGTCAGTATATTTGATCCATATCTACAATGGGACAAGGTTTAATGTCAGTGCATCTGGGTCTAGTGTTGTGAAACAAGGTTGCGAGCTGAGCCATAAAAATAGTGATTTTCACATGAATTACAATATAAGGTAAAAAGTACTGTTTTCTCACATTTGGAATGAAAAGTATGCCATTCCGAGGTTAAATATTTCACCACAAATAGAATAGAGTAAAAAAATTGCACTTTTACATTTTACATTACATGGAAATTTCTGGTGAAAAGTGCAGTTTTTCTGCTTTTTTTCACCACGACCCATGTTAACCATATACCCACACATTGTCCTCCAAGTCATGTCCAACAGTAACTATAGAACATACACCGTGTCCTCAGCCTTGTCCCATAGTAACCACAGAACCACACAGTGTCCATAGTAACTATTGAACCACACAGTACTCCCCCATTTGAGTCTCATAGTAACCACACACAGTACCCCCAAGCCTTTTCCCATTGTAACCATAGAACTACACAGCTCTCTCCAACTTTGTCTCATAGTAACAACAGAACCACACTGTGCCACCAGCATTAACTCACTCTACTTACGTCTGACTCCCAACCATGAACTGCAGCACTGATAGCCATCGAAATGCACTTCTGGGTCAACTGACAAGTTGTTGAGTTTCCTAAAACTTTTTTCTGAAAAAATAATAACTTTGCTCATTCCTAATTATTCTGTGAGTCACACCTCTTTGCACCTTACAGTCCCCAGGCTATTCATGAATGTTGAAATGTGATTCAACTGATTGAGAACAGTTTTGACATTTTTATGAATTAGTTTGTAGTAGCCATATTAGTCAGTTTTTGGAATACAAAGATATGATTGCTTTGGTACTCATATCTTTGTATTTAAGTTTTACACACAGATCACAAAATGTTTTGTCATCTTCTGCTTCCTATACACCTTTGCATGAGAAATCAATGAAGAGTTACTGTGCCACCCAAGACTACTTGGTATATTTGTCATTTTATTCATGTAAAATAGTACTCATCCATTCACCATTATCATTTGGTCACATACATATTTTTGGTTTGTTTGATTTTTATACTATGAGAATACTGTATGCCTGTAGATATGCATGTATAACCTGATATTATCAGTACTGCTATTTTGTCATTCAAGATGTCATTGAGATCATTATCATTATTTTAATGTCATTGCCCTACTTAATTTCTTCTGTTTGATTTTCTGTGAATTTTTTTGGTGACATTGGTTTGATGGATTTATTATTATTTAGTTATATTGTGATCACATATAGCTCCACTGTGTGTGACACAGCATTGCATTATTTTTAGTTTTATGTGATTTAGACTTCTTTTCAACTTTCTAGTATAATCGGTTTATTTATTTACTAGCAACATGGGACGGCATTGCCCGTCATGTTATGACCATTGGGCGCACGTGTTTGAAATGCAGACACACTGATAAACACAGACATATGCAGCATACAGGCAGACACATACCATACATTCCAAGTGTCCCTCTTTAGGAGGGACAGTCCCTCTTTGAGGGCCAAATCCCTCTGTCCCTCTTTCCCACCCTGTTGTCCCTCTTTTTAGGAGGTCAGACTGTGTGCAGGGCCGGCTCCACCTATAGGCGAGGTAGGCGCCGGCCTAGGGCGCACACGTACTGGGGGCGCGGGCATGCAGCGGAGAACAGCTGCGCCCACACACACCACGCCAGGAACCACAACACAGTCAGGTCTGTGTTGCTACAGCGCTCCCTCATCTGGTCGGATATTTAGTAATGCAGAGCGCGCTGGGAGTCATGATCTCCCGCCGCGCTCTGCATTACTGAAGAGAAGACTGCGCGGGAGATACAAGTATGTGATGGGGGGCAAGTTGGAGCTGAGGGGGCATAGTGGAGCTGAGGGGGCAAGTTGGAGCAGATGTGGGGCAAAGTGGAGATGATGGGGGCAAGTTGGAGCTGTTAGGGGAAAGCTGGAGCTGAGGGGGCATAGTGGAGCTGGTAGGGGCAAGTTGGAGATGATGGGGGCAAGTTGGAGCTGATGAGGGTCAAAGTGGAGCTGATGAGGGTCAAAGTGGAGCTGAGGGGGGCAAGTGGAGCTGAGGGGGGGCAAAATGAAGCTGGTGGGGCAAGTTGGAGCGGATGGGGGGGCAAGTTGGAGCGGATGGGGGAAAGTTGGAGCTGCTGGGGGCATAGTGGAGCTGATAGTGGAAAGTTGGAGCTGAGAGGGCATAGTGGATCTGGTGGGGGCAAGTTGGAGCAGATGGGGGCAAGTTGGAGTGGATGGGGGGCAAAGTGGAGCTGATGGGGGTAAGTTGGAGAGGATGGGGGGCAAAGTGGAGCTGATGGGGGTAAGTTGGAGCTGAGGGGGCAAAATGGAGCTGGTGGGGGCACGTTGGAGCTGATGGGGGCAAGTTGGAGTTGATAGGGGCAAAGTGGAGCTGGTGGGCCAAAGTGAAGCTGATAAGGGGCAAGTTGGAGCTGGTGGGGGGCATCTCTTACAGGCATCTCCAGAACAGGGGCAGAGTGGCTCAGGGGGCAGAGAGAGGACAATCATGAAAAGAGGTTGGGTATAAGTAGGCAGGGTATAAAGGGGTGGGACACAAGGGGCGGAGCGAAATGGGCGGCAAAATTAGGTTTTGCCTAGGGTGGCAAAAATCTTTGCACCAGCCCTGACTGTGTGGTGTGTATTACTTTGCTCTACAGCAATAAAGCAATAAACTTCAGTATATGTGTTTATACATTAGTCTGTGCAAATAAAATACTTTGGTCTTGAACTAAATCATTTATTCAGTTACATAAATAGCCAGTAATAGGTCATGAAATAACCTAAAAATTCTTACTAATGCCCTGCCCACCAGCCACACCCCCAATAATATCACCTAAAACTAACGTGTCCCTCTTTGGCCCTGTGAAATGTTGGGAGGTATGCACATACACACAGTGAGCGGCAGAGACATGCAAAACACATGTACACACAGACACACTGGAGATGCACACATGGACACACATATGTAACAGAGATGTACACACACAGACACGCAACATATATGAGCAGAAACACATGTGCTCATGAGTTGTGTACCCCTCTGGCACTCAAAGGGTTAAGGTATAGAGAGGCATGTCAGAGTTAAATAGCAGTGGGAAGTGTGTTCATACCTGGGAACACTGACTTGTGAAGTCCCTAGAGGGGACTGATGTGGTGCTGATGTGGAGAGACAAATGGGGCAATCTGGGTTAAAAGTGGGTGGGGCTTAATCACGAGTAGGGGCGGGGCTTAACATAAATGTGAAAAAGTGTTAGTAATAGGCTGGGGAAGGAGGAGAAGTGGGAGGGGAATGCAAGTTTACAGTGTGAGGGGTTTGAACACACTCCATGAGGGGTAAAACTTGATACAGAACCCTGTGGCAGTTAGTGGGTTAAGTGTGAATCTGATGGCTGTCTGTCCTGTGTCTTGCATGGCAAATGGTGACAGTGAAGAAGTAATTCAGCAATGAGGGCCTACCTTAACCCTTTGAGTGCCATTTTGTTCCCTTGGTGATGCAGCACCGTTCAGTGGCTTTACTACAGGTCCTGCTGAGGCCACTGGGAGTCAAGGTGAGTGACTGTGTGTCAGCCATCTTTCTTTCTGGCTTTGTGTGTGTGGTGGTGCTCTGTGTGTGTGTATGGGTGTTTGGTGCTGTGTGAGTGGGGCATGAGTGTGTAATACCTGTGAACTTTTACTTGTGGAGTCCCTCATGTGGTGCTGATGTGGAGAGAGCAATGGGGCAATCTGGGGTAAAAGGGGGCGGGGCTTAATCGTGAGTAGGGGGCGGGGCTTAACATAAATATGGAAAAGTGTTAGTAATAGGCTGGGGAAGGAGGAGAAGTGGGAGAGAAATGCAAGTTTACAGTGTGAGGGGTTTGAACACACTCCCTGAGGGGTAAAACTTGATACACAACCCTGTGGCAGTCAGTGGGTTAAGTGTGAATCTGATGGCTGTCTGTCCTGTGTCTTGCATGGCAAATGATGACAGTGAAGAAATAATTGAGCAATGAGGACCTACATTAACCCTTTGAGTGCAATTTTGTTCCTCTGGTGCTGCACTACAGGTCCTGCTGAGGCCTCTGGGAGTCAGGGTGAGTGAGTGTGTGTGTGTGTGTGTGTGTGTGTGTATGTGGTGCTGTGTGTGTGAGAGGGGGCATGTCTGTTTGGTGCTGTGTAAGTGGGGTGTGTGTGTGTGGTGCTGTGTGAGTGGGACATGTGTGTGTGTGTGTGGTGGTCTGTGTGTGTGAGTGGGGCATGTGTGTGTGTTTGTGTGGTGCTGTGTGAGTGGGGCATGTGTGTTTGGTGCTGTGTGAGTGGGGCATGTGTGTGTGTGGTGCTGTGTGAGTGAGGCATGTGTGTTTGTCTGTGGTGTAGGAGCAAGTGGCGGCCATATTGTTTTTTCTGACTTTGATAGTGGTGGGCGGGCTGCATAGTGGGGGCGGGCCAACTCCCTGCATGATTGAATCACCCAATAGGAGTAGTAACTCCTGCTTTATGCCTCCCCTGGGTGTGTTTTGGCAGGCACAAAGTCTTCTTTTATATATATAGATTAGGGTATCTTTTTGTTTGCTTTTCTATATATGACAGGTTTATGTTTATACAGTTAGGATTATAAATAAGAATACTGTATATCCTTAGCCAGACTACATTATAAAAGAAATGTTTATCAGTATAACTCTTCTATCTTAGATTTGAAACATAAAATTTGGTTCACATTAACAAGTGTAAAAAGATGTGTTCACAGCTCAACCTGGCAAGCTGTCTGGCTAATGTTTCAATAATTAATTATGCAGTGAAATACAAGTGCAGATGGGCCGTGTAAGTAAGTGTTTAACTACCCCTAGGTAGCTTTTCATTCTGGAAGCAGTGTGTTGTTACAACAGGTAATAAAATTCCTGTCATCTATCAATTAATGCATTAATGGACAAACAGTAATTTATGTAGTGAAAAAGAAATCATAAAGTTCAATTTGCTGAGCAACTGTTAGAGGCTAATTTAATAAGGACCGGAACAATTTTAGAACACACCAACTGCAGCATAGATGATAGATAAAAAACACAATTTTTTTTTTAACATTTTTATTGAAGACCAAACATGGGAAGTACATAAAAGAACACAACAGTATCAGAATATTACAGCAAAGTCAGCAATAGCAGAACAGGGATACAGCCAACAGAATAGTAATAGAACATAAGCATCCTTGGACTCCGTATTTTATCATGAACCACAACAAACCAGAAAGAAAAAAAATAGAAAAGGTGGGGGGAGGGGAGACAAGACAGAGAAATAAAGAAAAGAAAAAGCAAAGCCTCCTAGCTGTCTAATGCCCCAGTGACGTAACCAGGGGTTCCAGATTCTGTCAAATTTTGAAAGGTAGCCCCTATACAGAAATACCAATTTATAGTGTGGAACATGTTGATTTACAAGGTTCACCCAACCAGCATGTTATGGTGACTGATCCAACATCTAAAAAGCTGCAAGTATTCTAGGGTCCAATACCAATGCCTCACAGAGGAACCCCTTGACTATGCTACGGTGTACATCATCTGGGATAATGGACAGAAGTGCTAACTTTGGAGAGGGCTGAATACACTCAAACTATGAGAAAGGCTATCATAAACTTGAAACCAAAAGAGTTGAACAGTTGTGCAGGTAAGTAAGAAAGTGCCATCAGCTATGCAACATCTCAGACAACAGTCGGAATCATGAAAGACGCGTAAGATGAAGTCTAGAAGGATATTTATAGTATATTTTATTTTATGCAAAACTTTCAGTTGTATAAGTTGTTTTTTAACATGAATAGAGAACCTTGACAAACTTGCCTTGGCCATGTAACTCTCTCAATCCTCCAGAGCCCCAAGGTCAACCTCCCACTTAGCCCACAGATGACCATCATTGACCACAGAGTGCAACTGCAGCCAGCTGTAGAGGAAGGAATCATTCGCCTCGGCCGTTGAAACCCGAGTGCCGTAGTCAAGGAAAATTCCTCAACCCTCAAGGAATCTCTCTGCCACTATGACTGAAGAGCATGATGAAGGCAGAGGTATGTATAAAACAGTTTGTTAAGGAGTTCTAATTCAGCCCTAAGCTGTTGAAAGGATTTGAGAATGTTTCCGCAGTATAAATGCCCTATGATTCTGTGTCTAGACCAAAGAGGTCTGAGCTTCAATTGGCACAAGTGTCTAAGGGCTAGGTTGCTCCACAGAGGGGTCGCCGGATCCACCGCCCATTATCCAATGGCTCCCCAAAGGGCCTCCCATGCCCTGAGGGGAGTGGATGCCACAGTAGTCAGTGAGGGCCTTGGGCCCACAAGTGGCAACTGCACATCAGAAACTCCATGACGGAGAGTAGCGGCATCCAGAGCCACATAGCCAAAGAATGGATCCGAATTAGACCATTCAACAGTAAATCTTGCCTGCGCCGCTAGGTAATAGGAGTAGAAATCCAGGACTGCTATGCTGCCCTCTGAGCGCGGTCTCCGCAGGGTCGCCAAACAAATCCTCTCCCTCTCCCACCCCATAAGATGGTGGATGTCAGTCCATCTAGCAACCTAAAGCATGACCTGGGATGACCACCAGGGAGGCCTGGAACAAATAAAGGCACTTGGGAAGGAGTACCATCTTAGTCAGATTCGAATGGCCTATCACAATAAGATGAAGCCTTCTCCACACAACTGTCTTGTCCCTGAAGGAGTCAATAATCGGGACCAGATTTAGACTTAGAAAATCTCCCAAGGAGGCTGACACTACAATGCCAAGATACTTAAAGGAAGTAACCATCTGCAGTGGGAAGGACCCAACAACTCCCCAAACTGGGAGTGGATCCAAAAGAAACAAAAGATTTAACCCAGTTGACCACCAGGCCCAAAACAAAGCAATCTTCTCCTCCATGTTGCCAAATCGAAGCCCCACAATGTCAGAGACTAGCATATAGAATTTGGACCGAAAGACAAACACAGAGAGAACCTCCCACAATAGCTCCACTCCGCGGAATTAAAAGCCTTGGCCACATCTAGGGACATGACTGCCAGACAAGTGTGTAAATAATCTCTGAAGATTATGCATGGTAGTCGTACAGGGCATAAACTCAGTCTGATCAAGGTGTATTAGCGTTGTAATGTCTTGGTTTACACAATATGCCAAAATCTTGGCCCGGACCTTAGCATTGGTTGTAAGTAGTGAGATAGGTTCATTGGATTTTCATAAGGAAGGATCCTTCCCAGGCTTAGGTATTAGCACAATAGAGGCTGCATTCATGGACTGCAGGAGAGAGCTGTCATTAAACTCCACAACAAAAGCATTAAGCAAGTGAGGACGGAGCCAAGGATTCAGCATATGTCTTATACCAATCAGAGGGCAGACCATCCCACCCCGGTGTCTTACCAGGCTTGCCACCATACTCAAAGATGTTATGTGTCTTTTAAAACATGCAAGTTGCATTAAGGTCAGAAAGACTCAAATTCAACTGCAGGGTGGCCTCTTGGAAAGCATCATATTCTGACTCATTGCCCGGGTGACATATTACCCCTCCGCCACCTCCACCCGATACTCAAGGGTTGAAATTTGTGTTCGTCTTTCCCTTCTGATGGAATTACTCAGGGAAATCAGGGAGCCCCTGGCAGCCTCCCAAACAACATCATCAGAGGCTGAGTGGACTTTGGCGTGAAAGAAGTGAGTCAGCTTGGAGTCATGCATAGTAGATACAGCAGGTATGGACAGCCAGGTTGGAGTAAGCTCCAGCCGCACACTGCAGGAGGGAAGTCCAAGGCCAATAAAGCCAGAGCGGTCCGACACCACCCTGGAGAGAAAGAGACAATCCCGCACACTCTGCCTGACACAGTTGGACCTGAACACGTAGTCAGTTTGGGACAGAATCTTATAAGTGGATGAGTGACAGGTGAACCCCCTCTCACCTGGGTGCATTTCTCTCCACATGTCGTGGAAGCCCATGTCCTGGATACTCCCTGTGAACAACTGGATTGAACTCTGTGCAACTAAGTGCCTCCCGCAGAACCAATGGAGCAAATGGGGAAGGGGGAGGTAAATATTAAGCAGAATAGTGGGGAAGCCGGCAAGAATGCAGTCATGAAATCGGTACCTACCCTTGTCATCAGATTTCAGGATGAGTAGTTCAAAATGCATGGTCTTCCTGACCAGCACTGACACACCTCTAGCATACGTAGAGTGTATGGAGTGATGATGCGGGTGTACCCAACAAAGGCGAAGAGACAAAACTTTACTACCACCTAGATGGATCTCCTGCAGCAGTTCTACATCAGGTGCTTGTTTACACAAGTAATCAAGAGCACTTTAAGAATTTGTGATGCCATTCACCCTGACTGAAGAGGAGCACAGAAGGAGACCAAGGACAAGAAGCATCCGGTGCAAGAAGGCCCCTGAAGAGAAGAGGAGAAAGAAAGAAAGAAAGAAAGAAAGAAAACAACCCCCCAACCTTCACAAATCCATCCCCTGCATTCATAGGTACAAGGATCCTAGGACCAGTACAGAACATAGTGCACTTCCCCCTTGGGAGCCCTCCCAGCCACAATCGATGACAACCAAGAACAAAGATATAAACAGTTAACAATGTAACCAGGGTAGCAGCCCAGCAGGTAACCCAGCTTTACATAAATGGAACTCCAGTAACGTGGCTCCCCAGTAGAGGACAGATCGCATCCTCCCATAGGAGAGGTGGGCAGGAGGCCGTCAACTGCTCACACTGTACATCAGACACAACTTCACAAGTAGCACTATAGAATGTAAGGACGTGTACCTGATAGCCCCCCATGCAAGGAAGAGGGACCCCAGGCACACAGCGCTTCCCCAAACCACTCACCTCCCCACACACACACACAAACAAGGGAGGGGCGAAGTGGTAGGCACAGACGGATTAGGCGGAAAGGTATCAGAGGACATCAGGTTGTCTGAAGAGAGATCAAGCTATGCAACCCCCGCCCATAATGCCTCCCAGACACCCAGGAGACACCCAGGAGAGGGGAGCACCAGAGGCCCCCCAACGGAAGAGGCCAGACCCTTCCCTCACACATCTCCACAGGGCAACAGGCCACACAAAAAAATACAGTTATAAGGAGGAGCAAGTTACAAGGAGGTGCCCAATAGAGCAGATGGTGATCATACAGTAACATACATGTAACTGGAACCCAAGACTCCAGGTTTTCTTGGGCCTTCATTCTGGGTTTCTCCCTCGTGAAGGTGGCTACAAGTGGGTAGCCAAGCCAGTGATCTTGGATTGCTGCATGGAAGACTGGAACATAGAGCTCCTGAATGGGGGTCAGAAGGGACCCTTTAGACCACTCAAGAATGAAGACACAGGACACTTCTTGTACTTTGAAATGACTACTGCTTTACTGAGGGGACATTTTATACAGAATTCAGTGGCAATACAACAATGGTGAACAGTGGTACTGTATAAACACTGGGTCAGACAATGGAACAATAGAGTGTACACACAAGACAATGGGACAATACAGTGGGGTTGATACAATCAGCAAAACAGTACAATAGAAACAGGTGTTACAGACAATCATGACACCAGACTAATCCGGAGGTGAAGGGATTAGGGAAGTGAAACCTAATCACAACCTGGACCACACAGTGATACAGATACAATTGTGGAATAGCATTGCACAAATACAATAATTTAACCTCTACCTGCCCATTTAAGATTGTAGGCCAACCATTAAGACAGGGGTCCAGCATCTGTTAGATATATGAAATTCCAGGACAACACATTAAACATTCAAATAACATTTAACAACGGTAGGCAGCCGATTATAACTCTGCCTACATTTTAACATGGATGGCAGGGAATTTAACATGCCTGGCTGCATTTCTGTTGCTATCCACCTGGGATTTCAGCCAGTGCCATCCAGTCTTTTGGGATCAGTTCCTTGGTCCGTTACATTTCTCCCCCTTTTGTGTTCTCAAGCCATGAGGAAAAAGTCAGTGGTTTGGCAAGTTCGGTGGGGTCAGAGTTGGTGAAGTGCCCAGACAATCCTAGCCAGGGTGGGAAAGGCAGGGGACAGGGGCCTGGAGCAACTGGAGGGCTTCGTCTGACATTCTTGCCCCAGCTCCATGTTAGTCTGTGCATTCTCCCGAGACCATCTTCCCTGGCATAGCCTGCACCAGTTCCTAAAGGATCTGGGGTCAGATGCTCTGAATCCAGGGCATGTCTGTGGGGAAGAATACTGT
Source organism: Rhinophrynus dorsalis (assembly GCA_037306005.1). Lineage (NCBI taxonomy): Eukaryota > Metazoa > Chordata > Amphibia > Anura > Rhinophrynidae > Rhinophrynus > Rhinophrynus dorsalis. The sequence goes on from CM074723.1 coordinate 188,549,867, forward strand.
GAGGCATAGGGGCCCCAGAGATAGCAGGATAGTCAAGGGGACTCTGGTTCCAGAGGCTTCTCTCCCATCAGCAAAGATCCAGGTGCCAAACCTCCCACCAGTCGGTTTGCCCCCCCTGCCAGGTCTGGGCCAAAAAGCAGGCTGCCGTTGGCATCCATTCCACACCCCAGGGCAAGGGCAACAGAGTCACAGGTGAGGACCTTTGTCCCACTTCCCAGGGCAGGCGCAACAGAGCCACTGGTGAGGACCTTGGTCCCACTCACCACAGCCGGGCAACAGAGGGGCTGGTGAGGACCTTGGTCCCATTCACCAGGGCAGGGGCAACAGAGGGGCTGGTGAGGACCTTGATTCCACTCACCAAGGCAGGGGCAACACAGGGGCTGGAGAGGTCATTGATCCCACTCAACACAGCAGGAGCAATACAGGGGCTGGTGAGGATTGCACTCCCTCTTACCAGGACATGGTTACAGGGCCACTAGGGAGGATCTTGGTCCCACTCCCCAGGACAGAGGCAACAGTATGGGCTTCCTTGATTTTGCTGAGGTAACGCTGTCCACTGCTATCATAAGTCGGCTGACCATCTCTACCAACGGATCTTGTCCCAGGAGGGGCATTAGTTTCCACATTCTACTTAGCACCGGGTCACCCAACACCTCGAAGGGGGCCTTGACTTCAGGGTCATCTCTTCCCAGCAGCGTCCATTGCAGCTCCAATAGATCACCCATCTTTTTCCAGTTGGGCCCAAAAGAGGCCGTGGTTTCTAAACTTGCCATTTTTCACTGGTTGGATCCCAGCTGGTGGTTTGAATCCCTTAAAAGGAAAGTGAATTCCACCACTGCCACCAGTGTAAAGGGAACCCAAGATTCCAGGTTGTCTTTGGGCCGTTGTTCTGGGTTTCTCCCTCCTGAAGGTGGCTACTAGTGGGTAGCCAAGCCAGTGATCTTGGATTGCTGCATGGAAGACTGGAACATAGAGGTCCTGAATGGGGATTGTAGACCAACCATTAAAAGAGGGGTCCAGCCTCTGTTAGATATATGACAGTCCAGGACAACACATTAAACATTCACATAACATTTAACATAGAATGGTAGGCAGCCAATCATAACTTTGCCTACATTTCAACATGGATGGCAGACAGGGAATTTAACATGCCTGGCCGCATTTCTGTTGCTGCCCAGCTGGGATTCCAACTCATGCCATCCAGTCTTTTGGAATCAGTTGCCTGGCACTAAAAAGTGCAGCAGTAACGGCTTATGGTCCGTGACAATACCGTAGTGATAAAACAGTAGAACAAAGGGCACCCCCCAGCCAAGGAGAACAATTGTTCATGTTAAATCGCAAATTCTGTCAAAATACCATTTTGCAGGGTAGTTTTAAGAATCTCTAAGTCCCCCAGGGGAATTGAGAGTTGAGATTTCCAAATATAGGTAAAAAAGTAGATTTGTCTCAAGTTTATTTATAGATTTTGTTTTCTTCCTTTCCTATTTGTGAGAAAAAGCAGCCACATTTTTTGTTGTGCACTCAGAATTGCCTCACTCCTCACTGACCTTCTGGACACAGGAATAAACTGGTTACTTTCTGTAATCTTGGACAGAGGTAATACAAGGTGAGGCCCAACAGAAACAAGAATACCCCAGGAAATGCTAGGTCTGCCTGTACATTAAAATGCACCTGTGTCTCAGTTACTGAGATCAGAAAAAAAGCAAGTTTATTTTCAGAAGTACTTAGATTTACTTCTTTTATTTTGCATTTAGTGCACTTTCTATGAGTGACAGACACAGTGTAAAATCATATTGAGCATTCTAGGGCCAAACTAGGCTCTCTTAATATACTTTAGCCTCAGGTTATCGAGTAATGTTTCATAGCTGGATGAATTAACAGCCTAATTACACAATAGAAGATTTCTCTAGCTCATTCTCCAGAAAACAATATGTTCATTCAGACATCAGATGAGTCTGGAATCATACCAAAAATTAAATATCAGAGCCATAATGTTTCTCTTGTACAAACCAAGCTGCTGCTTGATGAGATGTGTCAGGCAGATTTTACCACTTGTTTTCTATCCCCCCCCCTTGCCTGTAGCCCAATTACCTTTAGAGAGTCAAGAGAGCTGAAACATGCAACAACTTCAACAGCAGCATATGAAACTTTTAAAGCTGATGTCTTAAACTGCTATTTTGAACACCTTTCCAGGAAAATATTTAACAATAATTATCATCTAAGGGATTATTTTCTTTCTATTGCCCAAGATGAAGACTTGGGCAATAAGGACCAGCAGTCATGTTCCAGGAGAAGAGGGAAATCTGGGTGCTGTCCATCATAAACATGCATTGCAAACATGTGTGGAGTACTCACATGATTTAAATCAATAAATTGAAAATATCATTCAAGTTGTATTGTTAAAATGTATTTATTGTAGGGATCTTGGCTGAGTAAAACAGGGGCTCTTCCATTGGCAATTACTTTACTTAAATGTTATAATAGTTTAAACTGCCACAAAGTGATGAATCTGTTTCTATCACATTCTCTAAAGGAGTGGCTCACGTCTACAATACAATGCAACACATCAGTGTTTCTTAGTCATCCTAGTGACAAGTACCCTTAGAGTTACAAAATGGCATAAATACCCCAACACTCAATTGAATAATATTATTTTAATATGTACATATTTGTAAATCCCCACCCTACTACTCCCACAACTGTTATAAGCAAGGTCAGATCAATAGTCTATCCAACTGCTACTCACTCTTGTTCAATTCTATCATCATTCTCCCACGTACAACTTCATCAGGGACTCATTGTTCACATTCACTCTTGTTTTACCAAATAAAACCACTTCTTAGCTGGACCACTGCACTAAAATGCACTTTTTCTTCCACCCAATGACTGGCAGTTTATGTGGAGGGAGTCACTTACACTCCATAGCACTTACTACTTCTCTCTCCCATGTGCCTTCCTCTACACTGTAAGCTCTAATGAGTAGGGCCCTCTGATAATTTTGTTAACTATGTTCCGTTTGTACTGTTTAATTGTCCAGCCTGTGAATAAGTCGGTGCCATATAGATAAAGGATGATAATGATAATCATAAAAATGTAACTGGAGAAAGGGTAGGCAATTATATTAGCCCACAGGCATGCATTGTTTAAAACACACACATGTAGTATACACGCACACATGCCACTGCTCTCTCTCATTGAGACACATGCTCTCTCTCAAAAAACTCTCTCTTGCTCTTACACACACACACACACACACACACACACACACACACACACACACATACACATACACACACACACATACATATCAAAGAATAAGGTCTAATAAGATTCAAAAATACTTACTTTTTTGTGAGGTGAATAAGAGAAAAGGATTTATTTTACATCGGTATCATGATGATTTATACACACAGACATACAACCCATTAGATTGACCAGCTCATAAACGGACATATTTGCTGGCATATAATCGCACACACAAACACACCAGGAAAAACTCGTAACTAACACCACATACACACTCCCACCACACACAGAAACACAGTCACTTACACAAACAGTTCCACAGTAAAATATGGGTGATGGAAATATCAGGAACATGATATACCATTAGGTTTTGGATCTCACTGCTGCTGCTCTGCTCAGGTCACTTCCCACAGACCTTTTTCACAACCCTCCAAGTACAGATGGAATTTGCAGGAGACAATGATAACTTTTTCTATATTTTAGCTTAGTGAACTTCACAAGGTTCACTACAGTAGCCCTGAGCAGTGGGGCCTTGTATCAATATAGATGTACTGGAATTACCAGAAAAACACACCTATATTTAGAGGAGGTTCTTTCTGTGTCAAATAAACCTTGCCCGTGTGCCAAGTTCATCCAAGGTTATTTGTATCACAGGTTGAGAAATTGAGTAAACTGCATTATGTATGGAACGAGTTTTAATCAGCAGAAAATAATATATAAATATTTGTTATAGTAAATATTTACAACTTTTTGAACTCAACAAAAGATTACATCAATGTTTCAGCTCAAACAACATACTTTTTCAAAAACTCCCCTCTCTCTCCAGTACCTTTTGATTTTAGTCCTACTGGCTTGCTCAATTTTAGGTCTTCTAGTCACCGGTTGTTTGCTCCAGTCCCCCTTCCCTCTCACGGGCACCGTGATAGTACCCCCCTTTCAAAGACCCCCTCTCCTAGAATAGGGTCTGGGTTTCTGAGGTTACTTGGCATGAAAAATCTGCAGTAGCCTGGGTGCATGAAGGTCCTTACTATCCACCCAGAATCGATCCTCAGGACCATAACCTTTCCAATGCACCAAGTACTGTACCTTTCCTCTAAGCCTACGGGAGTCAATGATACTCTGCACCTCGTACTTCTCCTGACCCTCGACCTCAACTGGCCCTGGCATCACGGGTGTAGTAGTGTAACGGTTGCATACAAGAGGCTTAAGGAGAGACACATGGAATACATTATGAATGTGCATGGATGCAGGTATGTCCAAGGTATAGGAAACAGGATTAATTTTGCAAATGATTCTGTAAGGACCAATAAACCGATGTGCCAACTTATTAGATGGGACTTGGAGCTTAAGATTCTTGGAAGAAAGCCATACTCTATCCCCAACTTGGAAGGAAACCGCTGGAAGCCTTCTGTGATTAGCATAGTGCTGATGGCGCTGAAATGACTGGCCCAGTGCCCTCTGAACTTGTGCCCATGTGGAACGGAGTTGCTTGATATGCTCATCCAGAGCTGGAATCTGTTGTGTCTGAAAGGAATCTGGGAGCAAACAGGGTTGGAAGCCATAATTGATCAGAAACGGAGAGCTCCCGGAAGAAGAGTTGACAGCACAGTTCCTGGCGAACTCCGCCCAAGGCAACAAGTCGGCCCAGTCGTCATGATGGTCAGTCACGAAACAGCGCAGAAACTGTTCCAAACCCTGACTGGAACGTTCAGCGGCCCCATTAGTCTGGGGATGATATGCAGAGGAGAAGGATAGCTGTATGCCCATCTGTTCGCAAAATGCCCTCCAGAACCTGGGCACAAACTAGCTCCCCCTGTCGGACACCAGCACCCTGTGTACTCCATGCAACAGAAACACCTCTTTAGCAAACACTATTGCCAATTCTTTAGCCGAAGGAAGACTACGGAGAGGCACGAAGTGAGCCATTTTAGAAAACCTGTCTACCACCATCAATATGAAGAAATACCCTCTAGACAAGGGCAATTCTCCCATAAAATCGATGGAAACATGAGACCAGGGGCGTTCATCATTGGGCACCGGCTGAAGCAAGCCCACTGGGAGATGTCTAGGGGTTTTAGCACGAGCACAGGCAATAGTAAAATCGGCACAATCTGATCTCATAGAAGGCCACCAGAATAACTCAGAGAGGGACCATAACAATTGGTCTCTACCAATATGTCCCGCAGCCTTAGAGGAATGGTAGGTTTCAAGTAATCGAGTACGTAATGGTTCAGCGACAAAACACTTGCCTACCAGGGTTTCCTGGGGAGTGGAGGCCTGGGAGGCCAGAATTTCATCCCCTAGTGGTGAAGTGATACTAGTGCGTATGGTGGCCAATATTCGATCAGGTTGAATGATAGGTGCTGGTGCCTCTTCTCTGTCAATTTCTGCCTCAAATTGTCTTGACAGAGCATCAGCCCTAACATTCTTAGATCCCGGCAAATATGATACAATGAAATTGAATCGGGACAGAAATAATGTCCATCTGGCCTGGCGAGAGGACAATCTCTTGGCCTCAGAGAGATAAGTTAGATTTTTATGATCCGTCAGGATTAAAACGGGATTTTTTGTGCCTTCGAGCAAGTGGCGCCATTCCTTGAGAGCGAGGATAATGGCCAATAATTCTCTGTCACCAGTCTCATAATGGCTTTGAACTCCGGTGAGCTTTTTAGAAAAGAACCCACAGGGTCTGAGCGTTCCACCTTTGACCTGCCGTTGGGAAAGTACTGCCCCAACCCCAATATCTGAGGCGTCAACCTCCAAGGTGAACGGGAGTAATGGGTTGGGGTGGGATAACACAGGAGCATTCGCAAAAGCCACTTTCAGTTTTTCAAAGGCCTCCTCCGTGGCCGCTGGCCAGAGAGATGGATTAGCGCCCTTATGCGTGAGGTCCGACAGGGGTTTAACAATGGACGAGAAGTTCTTAATAAACTTCCTATAATAATTGGCGAAACCCAGAAATCACTGGATAGCTTTCAGACTCTTAGGCCTAGGCCACTGCAAGACTGCTGTCAACTTCTCCTTGTCCATGGCAATGCCGTCTTTGCCAATTATAAACCCCAGGAACGGTACACTGGTTTTGTGGAACTCACACTTCTCCAATTTACAGAATAATTTATTTTTTCGTAAGCGCAACAATACTTCAGACACATCCTTGATGTGTTGTGACAAGTCTTTGGAGTGAATAAGTATATCATCAAGGTAGACTACGACACATGACTGTAACATATCTCTAAGAACGTCATTAATCAGTTCTTGAAATACTGTGGGTGCATTGGACAGACCAAATGGCCTGACTAGATATTCATAATGCCCAGATCTCGTGTTAAAGGCAGTTTTCCACTCATCACCGGCTCTGATACGTATCAAATTGTATGCTGCCCGTAGGTCCAATTTGGTGAAAATTGAGGAGCCCTTGAGTCTGTCAAAAAGCTCAGTGATGAGTGGTATCGAATAAGCATTCTTAGCCATCAGTTTATTTAACCCACGGTAGGCGATGCATGGTCTCAGTTCGCCATTTTTTTTCTTAACGAAAAAGAACCCGGCCCCAGCCGGAGAGGTAGATTTCCTTATGATCCCTCTATTAAGGGCATCAGAAATGTATTCTTCCATAGCTTGGTTCTCCTCACAAGACAATGGGTACGTGCGTCCCCTGGGGGGCACCGCTCCAGGCATTAGGTCGATGCAACAATCATTTGGTCTGTGCTGGGGTAAGGTGCTAGCCTCTCCCTTATGGAAAACATCGCTAAACTGCTGGTATACATCAGGTAGTGAAGGGGAGGTGCACAAGACCTTCACTGGATGGGTGACGCACTTATCCATGCAAAACTGAGACCAAGAGGAGATCTCGCATTTCTGTCGATCAAATTGTGGATTATGCAACTGTAGCCAAGGAAAACCCAATATTACGGAATGGGGAGGAGAGTTAATTAGTTGAAACTGCTGCTCTTCATTATGGAGAGCCCCAATAGTCATGGATAATGGCATGGTTTCAAATGTAACTTGAGCGGGTTCCAGGGGTCTACCATCAATTGCTTCAATAGCCAGAGGGGTTTCTCTTTCAATACGTGGTACCCCATGTAATTCAGCAAAGGTATTATCCATAAAATACCCAGCTGCACCAGAATCAACCAGGGCCAGAACCTCCACTGAACGTTACGCCCAAGAGAGTACCACCTGTATGGTGGGTTTAAGTGTGCCAATCACTGGGGATGATTGGACACCACCTAGGGCCTGTCCCCCAAGGTACCCTAGGTGTGTTCGTTTCCCGGACGTACCGGACAAGAACTTAACAGGTGCCCATTTTTACCGCAGTACAAACACAATCCTTGTTTCCTGCAATACATTCTTTCCTCCTTGGTTAGCCTAGTGAAACCCACTTGCATAGGTTCACCTGGTTCCTGTACTGGTTCACTAGGTTTAGATGCCAAGAGTGGGGTGGGTGGGAAAAATATGCTACTAGACCCATTATTTTTTGATCGTATTCTACGATCTCTGACTGTTAATCTCTCACGTATTCTGGAGTCAATTAGAATAACATATTCAATAAAATCATCTAGGTCAGTAGGCAAATCTTTTGCTGCAATCTCATCTTTAATCTGGTCACTCAAGCCTCGGCAAATGCTGCCAACAACGCCTCGTTATTCCACCCCACTTCTGCTGCCAAGGTGCGGAATTCAACGGCATAGTCGCCCACCGTGCGCCTGCCCTGTTGTATCTCCATAAGACGTTTAGCAGCAGAGGTGGTTCTACCGGGAGGCTCAAACACTCTCCGAAAGGATTGCACAAATTCACTGAAATTCTTAGTACAAGGTTTAGCATTTTCCCACAATGGGTTAGCCCAAGACAATGCTCTGCCAGTCAGCAGGGATATCATGAACCCAACCTTACTACGGTCATTGGGAAAAGCGTGTGCCGTCAATTCCATAAATATTTTGAGTTGGTTGATGAACCCTCTGCAGAGATGAGGGTCACCGTCATACCTTAGCGGCAAGGGTGCAGAAGCCGTGAACCCTTTGACTGCGGCCCCTGAGGGCCTTGTATCAATTTCCGGTGTCTGACTTGGCGAGACCACCGGGCTAGAACCAGACTTGTCAGCAAGTACAGTGCGTTCAAGGATAGTTTGGATTGCAACCACCAATTGATCCAAACGTTGCTCATGCATATCCATCCTCCAATGGATATTCTGCGTATTACCGTCACTCTTATTGTCTGAGGTCATGGCCCTTTCGTACTGTCACGGTTTGTTAAAACTCTCAGACTTAAGGTTTAGGTAAAAACATAACTTTATTGAAAAGTTAAGGCAATCCCATAGGGTTTTCATACACATACAAACATCACATATATATAAGCAATTGACAATTGAGATAGGTTCTACCGGCCTTGCAAATAATACCGGCAAGGCAACCCAAGCGATACTGAAGGAACAGAGATAAGTAGGCTCTACCGGCCCTGCCAATACCGGGTAAGGCACCCGTAAGATGGTAACGTACTGGTTCTACCGGCCTTACCAATACTGGGCAGGGCAGCCTGAGGAATACACAAGGAATAGGCTCTACCGGCCCTGCCAATACCGGGTAAGGCAACCGTGGCGTGGCAACGTAACAGGTTCTACCGGCCTTACCAACACCGGGCAGGGCAGCCCAGAATGGATACCCAAGGATAGGCTCTACCGGCCCTGCCAATACCGGGTAAGGCAATCTAAAGGTGGTAACGTGAAAGGTTCTACCGGCCTTACCAATACCGGGCAGGGCAGCCGAAAAAGGGAGACACCACTAAGACCAGTGACTGTCAGATGACAATGACAGTAGGATGGTAAATAGAGTATGCGGTCAAGCTGTCTCACTTAAGGAGAGGCTAGTGTCGGTACACATCTGAAACAAGTGCTGCTAGGACTGGACAGCACCAAGACCCTGCAAGTCAGGGAGTAAACCGGCGTCCGCACGCTGGGACCAACAACTGTACCTCGAGCTGCAAGGCAAATGGAGTAAACCAGCGTCCGCATGCTGGAACCAACAGGCAGTAGAATGAGCCACAAGGCCAATGGAGCAAACCAGCGTCCGCACGCTGGGACCAAATGACAGTATTTTGAGCTGCAAGGCTAATGGAGTAAACCAGCATCCGCACGTTGGGACCAACAGACAGTATTGTGAGCCGCAAAGCTAATGGAGTAAACCAGCGTCCGCACGCTGGGACCAACAGACAGTATTGTGAGCCGCAAGGCTAATGGAGTAAACCAGCGTCCGCACTCTGGGACCAACAGACAGTATTGCGAGCCGCAAGGCTAATGGAGTAAACCAGCGTCCGCACGCTGGGACCAACAGACAGTATAGCGAGCCGCAAGGATAATGGAGTAAACCAGCGTCCGCACGCTGGGACCAACAGGCAGTATTGTGAGCCGCAAGGCTAATGGAGTAAACCAGCGTCCGCACGCTGGGACCAACAGACAGTATAGTGAGCCGCAAGGCTAATGGAGTAAACCAGCGTACGCACGCTGGGACCAACAGACAGTATTGTAAGCCGCAAGGCTAATGGAGTAAACCAGCGTCCGCATGCTGAGACCAACAAACAGTATAGTGAGCTGCAAGGCTAATGGAGTAAACCAGCGTCCGCACGCTGGGACCAACAGACAGAATGTTGCCGGAGCAACAGGAGAGAAATATCGCCACAGGAACTGAAAACAGGAAACAGCAGGAGCAGGCCGAGGCTCAACCGGGACAAGCACCGCAAGTCGGCTGGCAACCTGAACGACAGCAACCGGAACCGGACTGGAACTGACAATCAGGCAGGAACACAGGAACAGGTAAACTCAGGAACTCAAGAACTCAGGAACTCAGGAACAGGCCCAATAGCTTCAGCAGACAGGCAAAGTGAATGCTGTCAGAGACACCACGAAAGGGCAACTAAAGGGTGCCCAGACTGAGTTTAAAAAGGCAACCAGAGGCGGGCTGACTGCAGACAGCCAATGGGAGCCCCCTGCAGGTGATAGACAGAGAACTGCAGCAATCACGGGCACCGTGATAGGTGGCTGGGCACATTGGTAGAGATCAACTCATATGATCCATGTCTAGACTGTTCTGGTGGCCCAGTATGAGAGCAGACTGTTCTGCGTTTGTGGCTGATTGTCTGACTTGTGCCCAGACCAATACCCCCAGACACCTTCTGGTGGGGCTCCTTCAGTCTGTTCCGAATGGGGAACGGCCTTGGTCTCACTTATCCGTTGATTTTATGGTGGAGCTGTCTGTCTCTGAAGGGAACACGGTCATCCTTCCTCAGGACTTGGTCCTCTAACAACAAATCTAACAAATCATCCTCTATGAAACTCCCCAAAACAAATTCCCTATTCAAATGATTCATTCATTCTCCAACACAGACACCCTCCTCAGACCCCTTTATACCATGTCTTATGGGGTTTTTTTTATTTTATTTTATTTAGGATTTCTTTTTTATTAACTGCCCCCCAATCCGTGTGGCTGCACGTCACTCAGGGACTCCGGACTCGTTTGAAAAAAAAAAATGTACCATGGGCGTTAAGGTGACAGCCTCGTACACACGCGGCTGTCACTAAGGCGTTAAATTAGTGGAAATATTAATTTAAATCTATGATGCAGTTGGTTTGCTCCAGAATTGCAATTCTATAGCTTTATGAATAAATCCCTTAAGGTCTTATGCATAAAGTGAAATTAAAGCTATTCTACAGAAAAACTACTGTATTAGAGTGGGAAATAAAAGCCAACCCCTTGATTTAAATGGGGATTTTAATCATTTGACTGTATAGGGTTTCTAATGGATTGTAAAGCTAAAGGGGTTAAAATGCCTAATTAGCTCAAGATGCGGGGTTATGCTTAGGAGACCCCACTAGCATTTAAGGGGTGAAACACCCCATTTAAATTAATGGTCATTTTGAGAAGATTTATTTGTCCACAATATTGCAGTTAGTTTGCTCCTGAATTGCTGCATTTTGCATTACATACATAAAGCTCCTTGGCCTCACTGGCAGCCAGATAACCACATGCTTAAGCCCCATTTGCTGGTAGTCACAAAACAGCACATAGTGACCCCAAGATGCCTGTGGGGCCAAAACCCCAAACACAATTAAAATATTTGACATCTCCCTTGAAAATCACTTAATCCTTTGACTGCCAGAGGGGTACTGAATGCATTGCTTTGCTATGCATTCCAAACCCCTCTGGCACTCAAAGGGTTAAAAATATATGTATATACACAAACAAGCACTTCCCCCAGGCCCCTTACTCCCTCTTGCCTGCTATTTAAGACTCAGGAGGAGGATCTTGCAATGATCCCTGGTGGTCCAGCAGTGTTTTTTAAGCAAGGGGTCTGTGTCTCTTTCGACACAGACTTCTATATCCAGCTCCTTCACACTCCTCAATGTGCCCAATAATACAGTGTGCCAGGATATGAGGTCATATCCTAGTGCGCTGCATTAATTGAGCATGCAGAAGCTGAATATATAAGTCTGTACTCTGTACCGGACAAGGCACGCATAGACAGGCTTGTATCGGCATTTGAGAGAAGATAAAAGATTCTTCCCAACTGGCAAGAGGATGTGGGGCCAAGTAAAGTAGCAGGCACAAAATAAAGCCAGGCATGCTTGAGGCCCCATTCACTCTCGGATAACTAAGTGCAAGGCAGGCCCTGATGAGCAGGCCCCCCCCTGGCAGCGGGCCCTCGGTCCATGATCGAATGCCCGACTGCTCAGTTTGCCCTTGACTAGCAGCAGCTTCAGCACTGGTGGCAACAGGTTCAGCACTGGGAGCAGGCACAGCACTGGTGGCATCAAAGGCAGTACTATCAGCAGGCACAGCAATGGTGGTGGCACTAGCAGCAGGGAAGCACGTGTGACAGCCGGCATCGCACTGGTGGCAGCAGGGGCAGTACTGGCAGCAGGCACAGCTCTGGTTGTGGCACTGGCAGCAGGAGCAGCACATCTGACTGCAAGCACAGCACATCGTACAGCAGGTGTAGCACGTCTGGTGGCAGGCGCAGCAAGTCTTGCAGCAGGCACAAGCAACTGACCTGTCCTGTTCTCACTACTGCCCTTTTGTTTATCCCTTCACTGTACTTTCCCAAAAAATCTAGTTTTTTTTTCCAACCTATAAAGTATTTGTTATTTTAATAAAATTGTTTTTATAATATTACACTAAGTCTATCTCATTACATTTGCTCCGCCCTAGCCTGTATAAATGGGTGGGATAGGTGCTGGTTCACACATAAAATAGACAAAAAACCACACAAAGCACACAATTAACAAAACACATAATACACACAATACACACACTATACACACACTATACACACAAATACACATAACATGTGCATAAACTCACAATACACAATCACATAATACACAAAAACACATTATACAAAATATGCAAGATACACAATAAATACAACACACACACAATACACATACATTATATACAAACACACACATTATACTCAAAACACACAGTACACACAATATACACATATACATAGTACTCACACCACACACATAATACACGCACACACAGGACACACACATGCATGCAATTACCACACAGTATACACACAATATACACAGTAATTCTGGAGCAAACCAAATGTAGTAAAGTGGAAAAAATGTAAATTTTCAGTGCTCTCATTGACTTAAATGTGGTGTTTTACACTTTGAGTGCCAGAGAAGTATCCAACGCATTGCATTACAATGTGTTGCATACCTTTCTGGCACTCAAAGGGTTAAACCCTTGAATATCAGAAAGGTTTCCAATACATAGCAAAGCAGGCATAAAAGGTTTTGAAAGGCCGGTTTAAATCAAAAGGTGTCTGTATTTCTCCCTATGGTGCAGTGGGCATGTGACTTTGTCCATTTTTTGTTTGTGCATATGGTCTTATCCACTAAATCAAACAAAATACACGGTCACATATTTCAATTTGGAAACACTTTTTTCCTCACCAGTTTGATCAGACTCAAACTAAACCATAGAATGAAAGTTGGCAAGTCTGATAACTGCATTCCTGCAGTTCAAGTATCCCAAATCTATGCCCTTCCCAGTGAGGTTCAAAAAAAATCACAAGACTAAATAAAAACACTGGAGTCCCAAAGTCTGAGGCTTTGACAGGCCTAGGGCACAGTGAAGTAAAGCTGCTCTAACTAAGCATACCAGCTGATAAAAGAACAAACTGCCAACAGCATGGAAAGAAATCTCTAGAAAAATGTTACATAAATATCTTCACCACTAGAAAATGGTTGCCATTTCAAAATTCATCTACAGATCTCTTTCCTGAACTTTCATCCAATTTAACATATTCTGCTATAATTAAATAAACAAAACATTATTTTTATATGTTACTTACAATTTAGCTGACAAATAACTTTAGGAAACACAGTTAAATATTTGGGCTCTATTCAAAAGCAAATAGTCCTACTATTCAGTCTATATTTGTATTTCATTTACAGTTGGATTATTTAAATTCATTATGGTCATTGGAGTAGTGCAGCTTCTGGTTGTTCCATCAGAATAACACAGTTTCTGCCCCCTTTGAATCTCAATCATTTACTGTTTCCGTACTGCAGTCAGATTTAATTCACTGGGGTCTTTATCATGTGGTACTGTTGACATATGTTGTTCTTTGATCATTCATCTATATATCTACTCTATTTGTTTTCTACTTATTTGTTGTATCATGCATAAAAACAGAGCAACTTGATTACTTTAGAAATTCAATGTACAGAAAACTTAACTTTAAGAAAGGATCAAAGATTTTTATATTTATTTAATTAAATAAATAAATGAAATTGTGTCTGTGCCATTAAAAAGCCATTAAGGGCTTGAGTGCCAGTTATATGAGATAAATATCTATAATTCCAGAACTATAACCTCATCACAGGGCTTGATGAATGGGAATAACATGCATATTTTTTATTAATGTTTTGGCCCTCACTGGGGCCCTTATCAAAAATTCTTGGTAAAGGCCCCACTGAGAGCCGAGACATTGATTCCATAAATCTGCACATTATTTCCTTCAATCAAGTCCTGTAAGTGCGCTTATTCTTTTGGAATTAGATAGATAGATAGATAGATAAATAGATAGATAGATAGATAGATAGATAGATAGATAGATAGATAGATAGATTATTGTGTGTTTATTTGTTGTGCCAGATCAATGTTTCAATCCTCACTTTATCAAAACTAGAAAACTAGATTTGTTTGTACATCTACCTATACCATGATCTAGTAAGGATGACCATTATGGAACAGTGGTATTTATTTTCAATATCCTCACACAGGCAAGACTATTCCCATCAGATACAAAATAAGCTGCCCCAGTAGTTTGTTTGTTATATCAGATCAGCTTGCCATTTATTGTTCTTCTATTACAAAAGCCTTGATTTTCAGAAAACGTGTAGCTAGTGGGCAAACATATATCGGTGAACCACATCAAGGTTGACCAGCGGTACATGATCATTGATCAAAAACCAAAATTACCCAGAGATGGCAAAGGGTCAAATTACTTCTCCAGAGGGAAAATTGATGGATGTATGGTCTGGAAAGGCTGGATCCTAGAAGCCTGAATGAACAAACTAGCTTTGCTCATTATTACAAACTGAATAGTAAACAACTCACGGGCCAGGGGTATAATTGTTTCCAAAACATGTATGAGCCATCTATGCCCTCACATCTAGACCTATAGGGTGAGATTAACTCTTTGTCCATTTACCTATTTTTTTCTGCACACCACCAGTGAGATAGTAGTAATACAGAACAATATATGGGTCAAAACATTGCTCCTGCACATAAGTCTGTTTTCTTATGGTTTCTAGTTGTAACTATTTCCATTATATCCAGGTATAACCCTTTGAGCACTATCTTTTCTCCATTGTAAGGAAATTTCCCCCATGTCCACCAGTACCACGTAGCCTCTGTATGATACATGCATCTTTCCGCATGAGATGTTGCATTTGTTTAACTGACAGAGTTGCTATATGTGTAGTGTAATTTTCATGACTCAGTAAGGGGCAACATGACTAATTATTTTGGACCACATATTAATTCTGGACATCCTCATTAGGACCAATAAACATTGCATACTTTTCTTTTGATCACCATTCTTGGTTTCAGCATGTTTAACTAATGTTGTATTACATAAGGTACATTTAAGAGTTGTAAACCCTATAACCACTCAGCATTATCTGCCTGGGGATGTTTCCAAGCTTGCCCTTTGAGGCTATTTTTTTTACTTGACTGTTGCTAAGATGCTCCTTCTCCTACTCCTTTATAAAGCTCTCTGGGCCTGTGTATCATTACCCTTACGTTGGTGTTCAGTGCAGTTCTAGTTCCTGTTGCTCCTGTATCCTGTGTATGACCCACCTTGTCTGACTATCCATTTTGGTGCTGACCTGTGGCTCTGGCTGACTACCATCTCTGTGTATGATCCTGACTATCCAACCTGATGCTAACCTGGGGCTCTGTACAACTATCCTCCCAGTGTTGCCTACTAATATTGGACATCCTATCTGGTGCAGACCTGTGGCTCTGGCTGACTAACCGCTCCGTGTATGAACCTGACTTGTCTGACTATCCTGGCTGGTGCTTACCTGTGGCTTTGTCTGTTCACTCCGCTGTATGGCTCCGTTTCCCACAGACATCCATCCTGCTGCAGACTTGGGGCTCTGGCAGACTCCAACCTTACTGACTGCAGGCATGAGTCAGTAGTCTCCATTGTTGCCATCCTTTTTGGAGACGAGCTCTTCCTTACTGACTGCAGGCATGAGTCAGTAGTCTCCATTGTTGCCATCCTTATTGGAGACAAGCTCTTCCTTACTGACTGCAGGCCTGAGCCAGTAGTCTCCCTTGTTACTATATTTCAGGAGACTGTAGTTTCTGTGTGCGTTCCACCTATTACCCCGAGACTACCAGTTGGCTTCGGCCTAGTCTCCAGCAGACATGGTTGACCCATCAGCAGGCTCCTATTTCTAGCCTCTCCAGTAACCCTCTGCTTATAGCATATTTATTTATTGCCTATTGTTTATTATCCAAAATAAAGGTGATTTTAACTATGCCGTCTGACTCCTTGTCTTGTTTTGCAAACCGTAACAGGTAGCCAGCCCTGCTCCTCAATAACTACCAATCCTGCATGTTTTTAATTGGTGTTCCCATACCCCAACTGGGATGTCCTGAAAACAAGCACTTTTAGTAACTCCTGAGGACCAGGGCTGGCTACCCTCATGATGGTTAGTGATCTGCTTGCTACATTATTTGTTTATTCTCTATTAATTCCAACAGCACTTGTTTTTCTTGTAACACTGGTTTTAGTGTGGGTAATAGAATCAAGCCCTGAGGGTTTTGGATTCTGAGAGGACTCTAGTCACAGATTAATTTAGGACATGGGCAAAGCAGGGTTCATGCACATATCTCTTCTCAAGACAGCTATTACGTTGGTGCCATTATCAGCAGAAGCAAAACCAGAGTGGGCTACAAGCCAGTTTTCTATCATCTTCTTTAGTTTATTTAACACATCTATGGCTTTGTGGGATTATCTCTCAAAATTCTGCATGCGCAAATTTGTTATGGGCTACCCTGTTGCTGTCCTTTACTAATACTGTCTGAACCAGAGGCAAGATTACTGGCTTTCATCTTATGCTTCAAGCTAGTGTTGCCCACTTATGGTGGGAGGGAAACCCAGTGAACAGTGACAATCATATAGTCTGTAATTTTCCTAATTGTCTACATATCTGTTGTCAAGTTAATTTTCTGTCCATATGAGGTTTCCAGATCTTTTGCCCACCACATTAACTGATTCCTTGAACAATTCTGGCACAGCCATCCTTAAAAAATCACTGTAGCTTGAAATATGCCAGCGGTTCCTTAAAACATCTGTTTTCTACAAAAAATATGGCAGCGTATCAAGTGTGTTATTTCAAACAAACTAAATCTTGCCCCAGAGGCCCTGAAACTTTTAGCAGTGCTTCTGCTGCTGCTTGCTGTGGTGCCTCTGTGACATTGATGGTGTTTCTTCCAGTCAGACCTGTGGCAATGCTTTAGGTAGGATCTCATTGAGGAGGTGCCTAGGTATGAGCCTGCTTTCCCTTGCTTACGTTTCTTACTCAGGCAACTTAAAGCAATAATAATATGTTTAACTTGTGGATTGTGAGTGAAATATCTCCATACTGTGGACTTCATAAATGCTACTAATATTACTACTGGGGCTAGATGATGCTGTAATAGCACAATTATGAGGTGTAAAAGGTGCTGAAATTTCAACAGCAGCAGAGGTACTCATCATAGCTAGGCTTGGGGACATTAATAACCTGTGTTGTGTGTGGTTACTCAACACTAGTGTATGTGGCTGAGTGGGAGATGGACTTGGAAGCAGTGACAATGCTGATGATGACTGAAAGGATGATTGTGTATGTTTTGGCATCCTTACTTGGCCAAAGATTTTCGTTTTCATTTCTTAAAGATTTTATATACAGACACAGTGCTCCTTTTCCTTTCATCTAATGTTCTGGCCATATCATCATCTCTCTCATTCAAAACATAATCTGTATCTGAAGAAAAGGAGGATGTTGGAGGCAAATATTCTAGATCAACATCATCATCAGTAATTAGGTCATTCTCTGCACCACCCACCGCTTCTTCCACACTACTTTTATATTCCTTTATGATTTTTGAAGTCTCAGATAATGCCTTTTTACTATTAGTCTTACAGGGATTTTTACAACATTCACTACTACTTAGACAACAGCTGTTGTACTTGTCTGTGTCACTGTCAGATGCTTCAGTTGGTTAAACTGCTACCCCTTCTTCCATTATGTCTTCAACACTAGAATGTGACTTGTCATCTTCCGTAGGGATGGGTGAAAATTTTCACCTCAAACCAAAAATCGGCAAATAATGGCACCTCCCGATTGGCGAATAATTTCCTGCAAAAAATGCTGTTTTTCCATACTGCCTAGCTCATTCCATTGAAATCAATGGGAACATTGAATTTACACACAATACATATCAAACGTTATTTTATTTCCCAGAGGCATAGTATAAAATGGGTATGAGGATGCTTGCAATGGTGGAGTATGGAGAAACAATCAGTTCAACAGCTAATGTTTTTGGGGGGTTTGTTGACTTGGATTGGGGGGACACTTGATAAAAAAGAAATACAATTAAACTTTGTTTTTTTAACATTCTTTTTATTAACTGTCCCTATTACTGTTGACAGAACAAGCATAACTACTTCTTCCCCTCAGACTCCAATAACACAGACATAACAGCTAAATCAAGAAGAACTTGAATCACTGCTGCCTGTGTCTTGCAAGTCAGTCACACAAAATGTTGGTGTTTTTGGGGTAAATCTCTTTTGCTCCCTCACACACCCCAGACTCCCCTAAAACAGAGATAACAGTCGGGATAGGAAGGAACTTGGATCACAGCTGTCCGTGTCTTCTCAGTCACACAAAATGTTGGGGTGTTTGGAGCAAATTCCTTTGCTCCCTTCTCACACAACACACCCTGCCTGTTTCAGTCAACCAAGATTTGGTGATATTTTGGGTAAATTTCCTTTCTCCTTTTATACTCCCCCAAAATCCCACAGACTCCACTAACAAAGAGAACAGAATGTCTGCCCACAAGACTCCCTAAACTACACTCCAACTTCGCTTTATTTGCCTGTCTTTTTATCTCAAAATTGTGCTACTTTCTCTGTCTCACGCAAACACAGGATGACATGTTGCAGGAGCCTGACTCCCCTTTTAAATTTTCCCTGTGGGAAAAGAAGGGAAACTTGCTATGTGGTGGCAGTGAGCTAGGAGGGAAAAAGCTGTAAATCTGCACTTTTCTAGAAAAAGTCTTGCTAAGCAGGAAATGCCATTTTTTTTAGCTGTTTTGCTTTTTTTCCCTTTACCACTGGTGCTGCTGACTTCTTCCTCCATCTCTGTATCAGCAGCATCAAGGTCCATCCAGTTTCTCTTGCTGCTGGTTATAGTGCTAGAAAGTACTCTAAATAACTTCATTTTTAGTTTAACTTTTATTTTATTCTCTCCCTCTCCCTCCCACTCCCTCCCTCTCCCTCTCTTTCTCCCCTAACCTACCCCACTCTGCATTGGGGGATAATTCCATGTTTTTGTAGTATGTAAGACGTTTTGCTGTCTGTAACGGTTTGTTTGACTCACAGACACAGAGTTAAGATAAAAACACAGTTTTATTGAAAACAATAATACATAAAGAACCCTCACAGGTTCTGTAGTATATAACATATAGTACAGACACACTACAGGTTACTTATGCCCACACAGGTCCACCATGTATGAATAGAAGGCAAACTGTTATGCTGACACAGGTCAGGCAATGCAGGACACAGGTTCCAGTAATGCAGGAGTTAATGTTCACAGATAAGGAGAACAGTTCAAAGAGTTTGGATGACCAGCTGCATCAGGAGATGCCACAATTAGAGTCTACAATATACAGGCCACTGAAGGCTTCAGTAGGGCTACCGGTACTAAAGTGGAGGCAACAATAGCAACCGGTTTTGACAAGGAGGAGCACTACCAATGGTAGTATACCGGTGCAATAACTGAGACAGCACTAGCAACCGGGGAAACAGAGTGGCGCGAACCAGTGCACTATACCGGTACAATTATGGAGGCAACACTTGCAACCGGGTATGTAGAGTGGAGCGAACCAGTGCACTATACCGGTGCAATCACGGAGGCAACACTTGCAACCGGGTTTGGTAGAGTGGAGCGAACCAGTGCACTATACCGGTGCAATCACGGAGGCAACACAGCAACCAGTTAAATAGAGTGGAGCGAACCAGTGTACTATACCGGTGCAATCACGGAGGCAACACTAGCAACCGGGGAAACAGAGTGGCACGAACCAGTGCACTATACCGGTACAATTATGGAGGCAACACTTGCAACCGGGTATGTAGAGTGGAGCGAACCAGTGCACTATACCGGTGCAATCACGGAGGCAACACTTGCAACCGGGTTTGGTAGAGTGGAGCGAACCAGTGCACTATACCGGTGCAATCACGGAGGCAACACAGCAACCAGTTAAATAGAGTGGAGCGAACCAGTGTACTATACCGGTGCAATCACGGAGGCAACACAGCAACCGGTAAAACAGAGTGGAGCGAACTAGTGCACTATACCGGTGCAATCACGGAGGCAACACTTGCAACCGGGTTTGGTAGAGTGGAGCGAACCAGTGCACTATACTGGTGCAATAACGGAGGCAACACAGCAACCGGTTAAACAGAGAGGAGCGAACCAGTGCACTATACCGGTGCAATCACGGAGGCAACACAGCAACCGGTTAAACAGAGTGAGGCGACTAGTACACAACAGGCACTGCCAAGTCAGGATCCAGAAGCAGGAACGTCAGCCAGGCCAGGTCAGGACACAGGAGCAGGAACGTCAGCCAATCCAGGTCGGTACACAGGAGCAGGAACATCAACCAATCTGGGTCGGTACACAGGAGCAGGAACGTCAGCAAGGCTAGGTCGGTACACAGGAAACAATCACTGGAGAGTCGTCAGGCAGTCCGGGTCGGTACACAGGCGCATGAACAGGAGAGTAATCAGGCAAGCCAAGTCGATACACTGGAACCACAGTACAAACGTAGAACTGGCACAGGAACACCACGAAAGGGCAGCCATAAGGTGCAGGAGCCCAGTATATAAAGGCAATACTGGGCGGGCTAAACACAGGGCAATCAATGAGGGCCTCCTACAGGATAACTGACAGGAAAGGAATCACAGGAACCGTGATACTGTCATTAGCAACCATAGGTGGGAAATCCCTATTAATGACCAAAGGACATGTCAAATCAGCAGAAATGTTTGTAGACTTACACTTTTAAACAATTACCCAGAATCTACTTCTTAAAGAGCATGTAGAAGAAGTGGGAAAAGACAAACACAACAGAAGCATATGTCACAGGTAGTGGTGGTGATAAAACTGAGGTGGTGGAGGAGGAGAGGTTTGCACAGTTGTCACCATTTATGACAGCAGGCATTAGTGCTGCTCCAGAACACCGGAGCAGGCAGAATTCAATCAGTAGATGAATACAGCAGACTGTTTTACAAGACTACAAAACTAAGGATGACTGGTGTGAGATGGACTCAGGACGAAAGCAACACTGGGGATGTAGCCAGCAGCAAAATGCAGGACACTGGAGCAAGCAGAACTCAGTCAGTAGATGGATACAGCAATTGAGGATGACTGATGCGAGGCAGACTCAGGATGACAGCAACACTGGAGATATAGCCAGCAGCAAACTGCAGACCACTGGAGCAGGCAGGACTCACTCAGTAGAGGGATACAGCAGACTGTTTTGCAAGACTACATAACTAAGGATGACTGGGGCGAGGCAGACTCAGTATGACAGCAACAATGGAGATGTAGCCAGCAGCAAACTGCAGAAGACTGGAGCAGGCAGGATTCAGTCAGTAGAATGATACAGCAGACTGTTTTACAACACTACAAAACTAAGGATGACTGGTGCGAGGCAGACTCAGGATGACAGCAACACTGGAGATGTAGCCAGCAGCAAACTGCAGAACACTGGATAAGGCAGGACTCAGTCATTAGATGGATACAGCAGACTCTTTTACAAGACTACAAAACTAAGTATGACTGGTGCGAGATGGACTCAGGATGACAGCAACACTGGGGATGTAGCCAGCAACAAACTGCAGAACACTGGAGCAGTCAGGACTCAGTAGATGGATACAGCAACTGAGGATGACTGGTGCGATGCAGACTCAGGATGACAGCAACACTGGAGATGTAGCCAGCAGCAAACTGCAGAACACTGGAGCAGGCAGGATTCAGTCAGTAGATTGATACAGCAGACTGTTTTACAAGACAACAAAACTAAGGATGACTGGTGCGAGGCAGACTCAGGATGACAGCAACACTGGAGATGTAGCCAGCAGCAAACTGAAGAACACTGGATCAGGCAGGATTCAGTCATTAGATTGATACAGCAGACTGTTTTACAAGACTACAAAACTAAGGATGACTGGTGCGAGGTGGACTCAGGATGACAGTAACACTGGAGATGTAGCCAGCAGCAAACTGCAGAACACTGGAGCAGGCAGGACTCAGTAGATGGATACAGCAACTGAATATGACTGGTGCGAGGCGGACTCAGGATGACAGCAACACTGGAGATGTAGAAGCAGCAAACTGCAGAACACTGGAGCAGGCAGGACTCAGTCAGTAGATGGATACAGCAGACTGTTTTACAAGACTACAAAACTAAGGATGACTGGTGCGAGGCTGACTCAGGATGACAGCAACACTGAATATGTAGTCAGCAGCAAAATGCAGAACACTGGAGCAGTCAGGACTCAGTCAGTAGATGGATACAGCAGACTGTTTTACAAGACTACCTAACTAAGGTTGTCTGGTGCAAGGCAGACTCAGGATGACAGCAACACTGCAGATGTAGCCAGCAGCAAACTGCAGAACACTGGTGTAGGTAGGACTCAGTTAGTAGATGGATACATCAACTGAGGATGACTGGTGTGAGGCAGACTCAGGATGACAGTAACACTGGAGATGTAACCAGCAGTAAACTGCAGAACACTGGAGCAGGCAGGACTCAGTCAGTAGATGGATACAACAGACTATTTTACAAGACTATAAAACTAAGAATGACTGGTTCAAGGTGGACTCAGGATGACAGCAACTATGGATGATTGTAAATTATGTCCTTTTTTTTCCCTAATCTGTATCGAACCTGAGAGCAGGGTAACCCAGATTTGGCTGGTTTACTTTTAAAAAAGTAATTTGCTCCATGAGCTGGGGGGCCAATTGAGAGCACTGGGGGCTAAGTATATTTCCTGTTACGGAAAATACCCCTCACTCTGGACAGTGGTTGGGGGTCAAGAAAGCAACTCCAGGGCTACCAGGGACAAAGCAGGCCACACAGCCCTCTTGTTATCCCAGAAACTCACGGGATCTGTACTTGGGGGCAAAGAAGGTTCTGCAAGGTAAGTCGTAACCTCAAACTCAGCACTTTATTTATGGGGAGCTGTTTCTTTTGTATGAAGCATAATCTGTCCATTGTCTCAGCATATAAAGCAGAAGCTGCTCCACCGGAACAAGATGAAGTGCTACTGGTGCTGTTACTGATAATACCCAGAAGACCACCACACTCCTCCAGCTCATCTGCAGAATCTTCTCCCGCCTCCTCTGACTCCATTCTGTTTTATCTTTGCCTCTCAAGCACCCTCGCTATCAATTGTTCCCTCCATACAGTGAGGGAATTGGAACTAAGTGCCATCTTGCTTTTGATTCAAGGATCGCAAATTGTGGCAAACATTAATTTGGGACAATTGTCCATGTGCTCTTCCATGCTCTGAGTCAGTTGCTTTTTGAGCCTCATTAGAAGGGCAGCAATATTGGGAAGTATATTACCCTCAGCACCAGGCAAGTGTTCCTTATGGGCAAGGAAATCGTCCATTTTTAAGGAGAGGTGTGTGAAGAGGGGAATGACTTTGGCCAGGCTTGTGTTCTCTTTGCTTAAAATTTCCATCAAAGCATGGAAGGGTGTGAGGACTGTCACTACCTGTTCCATCAGGGCCCAGTCAACCCTGCCCAGTGTTCTTTTACTGCCAATGAAATGGTGACATGACATTGCATGAATTGCCTTTTTGTGGTCCAGGATACACTCTAGCATATCTAAGGTGGAGTTCCACCTGGTGTCAACATCTTGTTTTAGTCGGTGCTCTGGGAGGTCTGTCTTTTTCTGTTCCTCCCTGAGGAGCTGGCTATCTTTGACACTCCGATGGAAGTGGCCAGCAATTTGGCAGCATGAATCAAGAAGTGCTGACAACCTTCCAGTGTTACTGCCATCCTCGAGAGCAGCCTTCACTACTAGATGCAGGACATGCGCTGAGCAGCGCACACCCACAAATCTGCCATCCCAGAGAGCCTTGATCATGTTAGCTGCACCATCAGTAACCACAAACCCCATTTGCACCTGGGTTCCTGCCTGCTCCCCTAGCCATTGCGCCACCATGTTCTGCAGAGCTTTGCTGAGGTGTGCTGCTGATCCATTACCTCAGCATGGAGGAGGAAAGAGAGGTGCCCTACCTGCTTGGCTACTGCACCCGAACTTGTTGTTGCTATGAGTGTGTCTTGCAACACATTGGGCTGCCACCAATGCTCCGTCAATGACAGCAAGCCATGCTGGCCACTCGGAACACTCCATAAGTTAGTGGTAAAGTGCACTGACTGGCCACCATCCTTTCCTAGCAGGTCCTTCAAAACACCAAAGCACAACCAGTACAGTTAGGGCACTATAGTTCTACTGAATGTGGTGTGGGATGGAATTTTATATCTGGGTGCAACAGCCTCCATAAGTTGCTGGAAGGGCTCCCCATCCACCAAATTAAAAGTAGCATCCCCAACAGCTATGAGCTGTGCAATGAGGCATGTGATTTTCCTGGCCTGCTGTCTGCACATGCCCTTGGAATGAAACCCAACAAAATCTTCCAGTGTGGCCTGTTTTGATTTTGGGATGGGCTGTGACTGTCTGCTGCTCTTACTAGGGCCAGATGTGGCATGATCCCCCTGCCCTTTCTCCTGCTGCTTACTGGTGATGGATGTGACACTGGTATATTTAGTACTAGTACTGCCACCTTCTGCACTTATCAGCACAGACTTGTGGTAGTTGTTCAGGTGTTGGTTCATCCCAGAGGTGGTCAGATGACCCAAGACCCACCCATGGCTGATTTCCCTGCCACACAATTTACATTTTGCTAGCCGGCCATCTCCAAGTGCCACAAAATGGTCCCACACTTTGGAGCGACAGATGACTCTGGAAGGTGGTGGAGAAGAAGAAACTGAGGTGACGCTTTCTTCATCTTCACATGCTGGAGCAACTTCACTTTGCTTTTTCTTTCTACGTACCATTACAGGGGTACCAGTAGACCTAAAGATGGCAGCAGGGATGTTGGGATTGGGATTGGAGGAGGATAGTGGAGTAACAGCGGTACTGCTGGTGGAGAAACTAGCAGCGACTACTTGGCTGAGAGACTCATATGGAACTGGAGAGGCAGGTGTTGAGTTGTCAATAGAAGACACAAGTGTAACTGGAGAAACAGGAGGAATACTATGGGAAGCAGGGGAAAAATGAAGCTCAGGGGAATAATCAAGTTCAGTGGAAAAATGAAGCTCAGGGGACAAATCAAGCTTAGGAGGCCTTGATCCCTCAGATTCTTCTTCTACCTCTTGTAGGTTTTGATAGGAAGAAAAATCATCAGCAGCAGATTTTGGGGAGACCTGCTCAATTCCCTCTTCTGCCTGGTGGCTACAGGGAAATGGTAAACCATCTCCCTCAATAAAATTTTCTGGAGTAGATATGCTCTCAGTGGCAGTGACAGTGGTGGCAGTAAAAATGTTATCCAAATACTGCAATATTTTCTATTTTGTCTGCTTACATGGACGTTCACTGTAAAAATCCTGTGTTGATACAGCCCGTAGTGTCCGACCACTAGTGTTACACACGCTAGGTGTCCCTAGGTTTATAGAAGTGGCTGTTGCGGAGGTGGTGACTAAACTGGCAGTGGCACTAGTCATTGTGCAGGTGGTTCTGGCGGGATCATCACGAAACAAATGATGAGACACAGGTGACGGCTGCTTCGTGGTCTCAGAGGAGGACTTGGACCTCTCTACCCTGCTAGTAGAGGTAGAATGACCTGCAGTTCCCTTCTTTTTATTTATTTTTTTTTTTTGGAGTGCTGCTGCTGAGTCTGACTAGTACTACTGAAAGTACTTTTCTTTGCAAATCTGCTGCTGCTAGCTCTGCTTGAAAGCAACATCACTGTGGTGGTGTTGGTGGTTGTTGGGTCACTGCAGCTGGTAGCAGGATGAGGAACATCAGGTTGTTTACTAGGACTCAAATCCATGACAGATAGGTAGGTATTGAACTATAATAGTTTTAAAATTTAAAAACCTGGCCACACAACAACTGTGAGACTGGCTGTGTCACTCTGAAAACTATTCAAACAAATTCCTAATATTATTTTTAATATTTTACACAGGAACAATGATGACTCTCCCTTGCTGTGGCAAGAAGGTACTAGTGCTGCCTGCCTACGTACACAACTATAAGATTGGCTGTGTCACTCTGAAAATTATTGAAACAAATTCCTATTATTATTTTTAATATTTAACACAGAAACAAAGGTGACTCTCCCTTGCTATGGCAATAAGGTACTAGGCCTCCCTACACAATTGTGAGATTGGCTGTGTCACTCTGAAAATTATTATTGGACTTGAGAGGGTGGGAAAGTAGCAAGCGCGCAGGGAAAACGCCTCAGAATGAACACATTTTGCCTCAAATTTCGGAGGAGGTCCTGTTTGAATTAGTTTCTCTGAGATGAAAGTCTTGTTGCATTTCGACCGGTAAGAATGATGCAGAATGAGCCTTATTCGTCTGAATTCCGAATTTGGACGAACCGATTCACACAAGTCTAGTTGTTTATTAATTTAATTTCTAAATGACCCTATCAAGAGTAATAGTGTATTTCATCTTGAGTTACACCGACAGCATACAACGTACATATATCACTGTTCACACACTCATCTAATCTTCAAGCAATATATTAGACTTTATTTTGGAGGAGGTACTGGGAGATCTTTCCATCTTATTATTTTTATTCATCATATTTGTTTTTCATGTTTATTCCCATTTTAAAATAATACTATATTAAGTATTTATGTGCAGAGAACAATATATACTAGTCACATATGTGACATATACAGTCACATTAACTATACAGTCTCCTGGTATGTGTTTCCCATCCAGTCTGCTTAAAAATCTTGTGCTGTAACCCAACTGTTTATTAACTATACAGTCTCCTGGTATGTACTAATCTACCCTTCACCTGGAACTCCAATCTCATCCAGTCTCCCTCTCTCCAATCTCATCCAGTCTCCCTCTACCATTTAACCCCTTGTTGTATGTAGTAATCTAAATTAGCCATTTTGACCCCCTGTTCCAGTCTCCATATTGCCTTCCTCCCCCATTCCTCTCCTATATCTCTCTGTGTCTGTTTCTTATCAGAGATTTAATGGTGTCACACCTGA
Organism: Rhinophrynus dorsalis; assembly: GCA_037306005.1. Lineage (NCBI taxonomy): Eukaryota > Metazoa > Chordata > Amphibia > Anura > Rhinophrynidae > Rhinophrynus > Rhinophrynus dorsalis. Next base: position 188,577,219 of record CM074723.1, read on the forward strand.
ACGCACTCAGAGCTCTTCCATCCCAAAACAATTTGTAATTTGGAAATCCCTCAGTCAGTCATTCAGTGTTCTTAGGGACTCCAGTTAGTATATATTCAGGCCCAGTTAGGGGTGGAATTTGCCTGGGGTGGCATTTGCCAGGGGTAGCAGTTGGCACCTTTCTCAAAGTACATCTTTATCTAAGTACTGAGAGTTAGGCAAGAGAGTTGGACAGGAGAGAGACAGCTGCTGCAGCCACCTAAAGACAAGAGGCAAGTAAACAGGCTGAATTCAGAATGAAGAAACAGTCATTTTCACCAAGCACTGACATTTGCTTCCTCTACTGAAACTACTGACCACCTGATGCAAGCAACCAGGATTTCCAGTCACCATTAACCATTACAACTTCTGCCTCTCCTGATCATCATTGGACTACTTCATTTAACCCTGCACTGATTCCTACCCTCACCAAGTACTTTGCAGTTCTGCTACTGACTCTCCTCACCATCCCTGGCACCTTCACCCTCTGCTCCGTGGATTGACCCTTGACTGCCAAGTCATCTGTACTCTCCTGGATTACTGACTGTTGCACATCTCTACTGCCCCATTCATTAACCCAACTATGGGCAAATTAACTCCTTGTTTTGTCATCGCCATTCTCACCTGCATAAGACTCTCCTCCTCCTGTGTCCACATTAAGTGTCACACCATTCACATTGCACCCTCAATTCTTCACTCACCACTTCTCTGCTCCCATGAACTTTTTTCATTCCTCCGCTCCCTATCACCACCATCTCCTTCTACCCCTGCAAAAAAGCCCCACTGCTTCAAATCTCACTCTCACCTTATGTCCCTGTCCCTTCTCCTCCTACTTGCTGCAGGTGACATCTCACCTAACCCAGGCCCCCCTTCCATTCTCTCTTGGACCACAGAACCCACTCACACACGCAGCACTCACAATCTAATAACCGTACCCCGTCACCTAACCTCCTCCCCCCCCTTTTGTTTTGGTCTCTGGAATGCCCGCTCTGTGTGTAACAAACTAACAGCTGTTCATGATCTGTTCATTTCTCATTCCCTAAACCTCCTTGCCATCACTGAAACTTGGCTCACATCATCAGACACTGCCTCCACTGCCGCACTCTCATATGGAGGCCTTCAATTCACACACACACACCGAGGCCTGGCAACAGGCAGGGAGGGGGAGTAGGCATCCTGCTGCCCCCTAACCATATATTTCAGGTACTCCCCACTGTTCCCTCTCTTTCCTTCCCTACATTTGAAGCTCACACACTTCGCCTCTTCTCTCCCCTCCCCCTGCGTGTCGCTGTCATATACAGGCCACCTGGTCCCACTGCACAATTCCTTGATCACTTCACCTCCTGGCTCCCTCACTTCATGTCCTCTGATGTCCCTACTCTCATCATGGGTGACTTCAACATCCCTATAGATAATCACAACACCCCCCCTGCCCTCAAACTCCTCTCCTTAACAACCTCCTTAGGCTTATCGCAGTGGACCAGCTCTCCCACACACAGTGATGGTCACTCCCTCGACTTGATCTTCACTAACCTCTGCTCGGTCTCCAACTTCTCTAATGTCCCCTTTCCCCTCTCTGACCACCACCTCCTCACCGGTAACCTCATCATACCACGCAAACCCATCACCCCCGCCACAATCAAGCGCATGCGGAGAAATCCACATTCTCTTGATAAGCAACAATTTTCCACCTCCCTGCAGCCTATCCTCAACCCCATCCTCACACTTACTTGCCCAGACAAAACTACTGCTCTCTACAACAGCACTCTCACTTCAGCCCTTGACATCGCTGCACCTGCAACTCCACGCCACCCACGCACAACCCCACTACAACCCTGGCACACAAGACTAACGCGATACCTCCAAAGGTGCTCACGCACTGCTGAAAGGCACTGGAGGAAATCACGCTCCACAGCCGACTTCACACACTACAAATTCATTCTCCGTTCGTATAGCTCTGCCCTCTCCCTGGCTAAACAGTCATTCTTCTCCTCTCTAATTTCTAATCTTTCCTCAAACCCCAAACACCTTTTCTCAACCTTCACATCTCTTCTAAACCCACCAACACAAACACCTTCCACTAACGTCTCTGCCCAAGATCTCGCCAACCACTTCAAGAACAAGATTGAATCTATCAGACATGACATTTCATCACTACCACCCCCACCCAGCCAGCCCAGCCCTGTCGCCTCTCCCACATACACACTAAGCTCCTTCCCACCTGTCACTGAGGATGAAGTCTCCCTTCTCCTCACTCGCTCAAACCTAACCACATGCCCTCTCGACCCAATCCCATCTCAGCTCACCCAAGAACTCTCCCCTCTACTAACTCCAATCCTTACTCACTTATTCAACCTCTCTTTGTCAACCGGCACCTTCCCATCCTCTTTCAAACATGCACTAATCACTCCCATCCTAAAAAAACCCTCCCTGGACCCAAACTCATTGTCAAATTACCGGCCAATTTCCCTACTCCCGTTTGCCTCCAAGCTTCTCGAGCGCCTTGCATATAACCGGCTCACTAAATTCCTCTGCTCCCATTCCCTGCTAGATCCCTTGCAATCCGGATTCCGCCCTCATCACTCAACTGAGACTGCCCTCACTAAAGTGGCCAATGACTTGCTCTCAGCCAAGTCTAAAGGCCACTACTCCCTACTCATTCTTTTGGACCTGTCAGCCGCATTTGACACAGTCGATCACCCACTCCTCCTCCAAGCCCTCCACTCCCTAGGCCTCTGCGACACTGCACTCTCCTGGTTTTCATCTTATCTCTGCAACCGCTCCTTCAGTGTTTCATACTCCGGCTCCACTTCCCCACCCCTCCCACTGTCTGTTGGTGTGCCCCAAGGATCAGTATTGGGACCCTTGCTCTTCTCAATCTACACTGCTTCCCTTGGAAAACTAATAAACTCCTTTGGGTTTCACCATCACCTCTATGCTGATGACACCCAAATATATCTTTCCTCCCCAGACCTCTCTCCTTCCCTCCTGTCCCGAGTGTCTGACTGTCTGTCTGCTGTGTCTTCCTGGATGTCCTCCCATCAACTCAAACTTAACCTTAGCAAAACTGAACTAATTCTCTTCCCTCCATCTACAACCAGCCTTATCCCAAACATTACCCTCACCGTTAACAACACTTCCATCACACCAACCCCTATAGCACGCTGCCTGGGGGTCACATTTGACTCTGCCCTATCCTTCATTCCTCACATCCAGTCAATCTCCAACTCATGCCGCCTCCACCTCCGCAACATCTCTAGAATCCGACCCTTTCTCACAGAAGACACTACCAAAATTCTAATCCAAACACTCATCATGTCCCGTCTTGACTACTGTAACTCTTTACTAATTGGCCTGCCTCTCACCCGACTAACCCCGCTACAGTCCATAATGAACTCTGCTGCAAGACTAATCTACCTCACTCATCGCTTCTCTAACACCACACCCCTCTGTCAGTCCCTACACTGGCTCCCGTTAGCATACAGAGTAAAATTCAAAACTCTGGTGCTAACTTATAGAGCCCTCACTAACACTGCACCCCCCTATATTTCATCTCTCATTTCCAAATATACTCCCGCCCGCCATCTTCGCTCTGCACATGACCTTCTGCTCTCCACAGCTCTTATCACATCCTCCCACTCCCGCCTACAGGACTTCTCCCGTGCTGCACCTGAGCTGTGGAATTCCCTCCCCCGCCCCATCAGACTCTCCCCCAGCCTTCAAATCTTCAGACGCTCCCTGAAGACTCACCTCTTCAGGGAGGCCTATCAACTTCCTCCATAAACATCATCACCAAGATTCACCCCTTGCACGGACTACTGCACTCAATGGCACTTCTCACTCCCACCCACTGACTGGCAGTTCATGTGGCAGGAGGCACTTAAACACAATAGCACTTACTCCTTCTGTATCAAACCTACCTTCCTCTAGACTGTAAGCTCTCACGAGCAGGGCCCTCTGATCCTCCTGTTCTACACATCTGATTGTACTATTTAGTACCTCTGTATGTCTATTCCCCAATTGTACAGCGCTGCGGAATTAGTTGGCGCTATATAAATAAAGAATAATAATAATAATAATAATATACAGCAGGTAAACCTTTTTAACAATTATTAATAAGTCCATAGCGGCATGGTGAATGGAGGACAGGTGCACTGGACATGTACTGGTAGTAGAGAAGCAATTTAAATATGCCTTTTACTGAGGGGTTAACAACCAAGATTTTCAAACATTTTACGTTGATAGCAAAACAAGCCATTCAAAATTATAACAGTGATTCATGATCTGATTAGTCTTTTCAAACATAATAATTAAAAAAAATTATGTTCCTTCAAATGAGTCATGCATATTCTACTGGGAGGACAGTCTGTAGACATTTCCTTATATCTTCTATTCTATTAGTCTTTTCCACATTTTCTTCAGTGGTCATTGTACCACACAATGTGCAATATGTAAACTCAGATTGCCATAGTCTCACATCTGTAGAATTGCTGTCTTCTAGTGGTACTGGTAATGGCAATGTCAGTGCCGGGGGAGGAACATGTACTATTTCTACTATATTGGGCCCCTGTAATGAATCATAAACTGACCAAAGTTAAAAAAATGTATATGGGTTCTGAAGCCCCCCATATCAATATGAAAACTGGCCAAGGAAAGGGTCTGTGAGTGGAATCCCTTCCTCTGCCTTCCCTAATGGACAGGATGTGACAAAAATAGAATTAATATAATTAATAAACAGGAAGGGGACCCTGGGACCCCTTCAACAACCCCCAAAGTATGCTGTGTGTGTATAACAAAAACATTTGCTCTCCACTGGTATCCTTGATGCCATGGTTCTCCACATTATGAATCTACACTAATAAAAGTAATAAAATATAGCAATAAAAGTAATAAAATCCTTAAAAGCCCTCCTCCAAATCTGCATCCTCTAAAAGAAAAAAGTGACAAATTCCCCCAGTCCTTCATGAACAGTTCCCCAGGCTACTGTAAGAAAAAAAAGCAGTGATCTTCTTGAAGGGATAGTAATACTTCGTTTTATCTTTATTTTATTTTGTAGGCATTAAAAAAACATGAAGAGCGATATAAGTCTTATCGCTCAAACCTTTATGGTTTGAGAGATATTCACAAGCAAAGTTTCCCCCTCCTGCCCTTTTACCTAGTTTAAGCCATCTCTTTTCAGATGTGGAATCTGGTTGTAAGACTGACAGATAACAGAAGGGGACAATCTTCTTCCTATGAAAGCCCTGCCCCCCTTGACAAGTTTTTCAGGTTTTTCCCTTATCTTAATTGAAGATTGTCCCTCTCTGCAGTCTACCTGGGCACCTCCCTTCTGTTCTGGCTGAACAGTGTTACATTAGTAAAAGGGGAGGGAGAGGGATACTTTGTAATTGAATTACTCTTGCACTACAACTCTGACAGAATTGAAATAACACACTCCAAAGTCCAAATACTATGATGATTAATTAGAGCTGCTTTTATTATGAAACATTACTATCTCTTTAAATATTGCCAATCCCTGTTAACATTTTTCCCATATTCCCATTGGCTGGGAGGCAGGGTTACACAGAGTAAAGAACATGCTCTGGAGTAATCTCACCTTCCAGGCAGTCATAGACTAGAGAAAGAGGTCACACAGGAGTCATACATGACCCTTTCCTCTGTTTTCTAATTAGCATGTCCAGGCAAAATTGTCTGTGTGTGTGTGTGTGTGTGTGTGTGTGTGTGTGTGTGTGTGTGTGTGTGTGTGTGTGTGTGTGTGTGTGTGTGTGTGTGTGTGTGTGTGTGTGTGTGTGTGTGTGTGTGTGTGTGTGTGTGTGTGTGTGTGTGTGTGTGTGTGTGTGGCGGGGGGGTCACTTTAAATTTTTTAGCAGTGGAGAATGCAGCAGCTGTCTTTTCAGAATTTTTTTTATTTCTGTAGGCGAATGATGTGGAGTACGAGGGCATTAGATGCTTATGGACCACCAACATCAAGTATATGTTTTTGTCATACACACAACATACCTTGGGGGGTTTGGACACATAAATATATCCCTTGCTAGTCTGTCTAATTGTAGCCACTACTATAATGTAGGAGTTCATTATGTTTTGGAATGGAGAGTTGGATGTGGTCGAGTGTTTTTTTTTATACTACTCATGGTTAACCCTTACCAGAGCAGAAGGGTCTCTGCTTTTCATCAATAAAGTTGTTAACCATTCATGGTAGGGAAGTGGGGAGGGTGATTTGAGCACACTTGTGATCAGGCATGGGATAGGGGTATTTTCCCACTAGTGTACCCTTCCTGATCTAGTCCTAGGAAACCACATATATCTGCCCAGGAACATAATAGAGGCCCCTGCAGCCCTGATGCTTTAGGGGAGGGCTCTTGTGTCCAAAGGGCTCACAGTCAAACAAACTGGCCCACCAGAATACTTTTTATAATTTTCTGTATCACAGCCTCACTGCTCTCTGTTTGAAGCTGCATAGTTTGGTGGTTTCACATGCACCCTCTTTAGCAGGTACATCAGGGTTGCAACTTGGAACCACCTGGAAGAAGAGAGCATATGGAATTGCCCTATTGTGAGGTTTCAAATGGAGGGGAATGCTGCAGTGTATAATATGTATATGGAGATCTGTAACCACCCGTGATTAATGGAATCAAGAAGAGGGTGGGGGGCAATGTATGTGAGGATCTGTGACTACCAGATAACAGTGAAAAAAGGTTGATGGGGACAGTGTGTGGATTTGTGATTACTAGTCAGCAGTAGAACCAAGCTAGGGTATTTGTCATACAGTGTCTGTGGTGATACAAAATTACACGTGGAACAAAGGGACAGTGGAACCAGGCTGATGGCTCAGACAGTGTATGTGGGCATCTGACCACCAGAGGTGGTTAGAGAGTGTATTTTGGGATCTGTGACTATCATTGGGTAGCGGGGAAAGGCTGAGGGAGTCAGACAGTGTATGTGCAACTCTGTGACTACCAGTAGGCAGAGGAGTAAGGATGAGGACTTAAACAGCATATGCGGGGATCTCTGACTTGGGGTGGGTGAAATATCCCATTGTGTTCCTGACAAAAAAATCTGCAAAAATCATATAGTTATCTGATTTTTTGAGTGGAAAATCTGTCTTAAACAGACCCCTTCAATGTTTCACCTTTTTCGCCTAATGCCAAAATGTTTTTGCTATTTTTTTTCAATGGCTAAAAAGTTCCTCCCATTTGCTTACCTGTACTTTGCGTTTTTGTACCATGGCGATTCTATGAAGTGAAACACAAAACTAAGCAGCTAGAGAGATAAAGAGGGTGCTAGAAAATTTACTAGTAATTTATACAGCAAAACAGGGACAGCAGAGGCTCAGACTGTTGGCTAACATTATGAGCAGCCATCTGAAAAAGAAAAGGAGGTGCTGGAAGGACTGTGATGCATCCAGAGAGTCAGAGTAGGAGGAAGTGGCCACCACCAGCATAGAAGGGTTGGGAAGCCATGATTCCCCAGATGCAATGATACCCAGTCATACAACATCATGCCTTGGGATCTGGGAGTAATTTCTGAGCAAATCAGCAAAGGGAAATAAAGAAGTGGATAACAGTGTGAGCAGGACAGGTCAGCTACTAGCATCTGCTGCTAGTACTGCCAGTGTGCCTTCTGATACTCAGAAGGAGGAGATGATGACAAGTGTGAAAGCAGGGGACCCTAAGTCACACTTGCCATCCCCAAGTAGTCCCACTCAGCAGCTAGAGAGTGTTAGGGTGAAGGAGTGGATGATGATAGCGATGATAATGAAGCAGCTGTTGGTGGGACTAATATGACCATTGTAGATCCTCTGCCGGGGTGTAAGGGGAATTTATGCCAAGCAGCAAGACTAGCAGTCAAGGGAGTCCACAGTATCCCCTTGACCCTGTGATTCCCCTTCCCCCTGCATTATGCTTCTGGGATCTTATGCTGTAGGAAGGCAGAACTGGCTAGAAGTGTTAGCTTCAGAACAGATCAGCTTCCTGTGCCTGCTGCTAGTGCTGCAAGTCTGCTTTCTTCACCTCATGTAGGGGGCATTTGTCATCATTGTCAACCAGTGAGACTCTCATAAAGCAGCAGCACTGATAAACTGGTGGTTGTGATGATGGTGGAGCAGCTGGGGTAGAAGAACCATTAATGGCCTTTTAGCAGAAAATGAGAAAGAATGGGAGACAGATATGCAAATGGAGATGGGCATCACCACCACTACCAGCAGTGGTCCTAGTGTAGTGCTGATTCTGAGGCATCAGTAGCATCATCCTCTGCCCCAGCCAGTGAAGGGGATTGTGGAGAATAAAAATGCCATTCTCCTCCACCTTTTCCCTCCCTCCTGTGGCACAGTGCAATCATCAATGATGGCACTGTGCACTACTTGGGATAAATCAGTGAAACTTCGTGATGTTAATACACATGAAATACAGACACTATGACATTTATGTGAAGCATGTTAAAGCCAAACCCTACAAAGGATATTGGGAGCCACTGTTGCTGTATCCCATGTATCTCCCCAAAGGTACCAAGAGTCGAGATAGAATTGAAGATGAAGAAGAATAAAGAAACCCAGCCTGAGCCTGAAAGGTTGATGACAAGCAAAACACTTGGATTGCCATCATGATCTGGGCATAGGAAGACATAGCAACATCTTCTGTTGATCCATCTCTATCATCTTACCTCGTCCACCAGCTGATAGTGATTCTGTAGATGAGAGGATGCGGCAGTTCATGTCCACCCACTGCACTCTGTGTGGTGCGCTGACCACACATGGCAATGTGGTAGAGTATAATCGCAGGCATGGAATCAAGCAGTATCTGAAGAGATTCCATCCTGCAGAATACGACCAGACAGCTCACACAAGGGACAATCTGTGAGAACAATGAAAGCCCTGCCCCCTTGACAGGTTTTTCAGTTTTTTTCCCTTATGCTAATTAAAGATTGTCCCTCTCTGCAAGCCATCTGGACACCATCTTTCTGTTCTAAAGTGAGCAGTGTTATATCTGTAAAAGAGGCAGGAGGGGGATACTTTATCATTCTTGAACTACAACTCTGACAGTATTGAAATAACACTCTGTGGTCCAAATACTATGAAGATTAATTAGAGCTGCTTTTATTTTGAAACATTACTATCCCTTTAAACAACTCAGCAGCAGCAAAAACAGAAGTCGCAAATGCTCAATGACACATTGGCGTTTGCCAGAGGCCACCATATCATGACCTGCTGGCACTAGGCTAGTAAAGCATATTTTCTTTTTCCCAGGGCCTGTTCTTTAACCCTTTGAGTGCCAGAGGGGTATGCAACACTTTGCTTTGCAATGCATTGTGTACCCCCTCTGACACTCAAAGGGTTAAATATACCACAGAGGCCTGTAAAAAATATATTTTTGTGGGCTTGTTTCTAACAAGCCTCAGTCAAAAAAACTCTGATTCCTCAGGGCTTGTACCTCTAACAATCCTGTCCAAACAGTCATCACTGATTCTTCAGGGCTTGTGCCTTTCACAAGCCTGAGTTCAAAAAATAATCACTGATTCCTCAAGGCTTGAGCTTCTAACAAGCCTGAGTCCAAAACAATCACTGATTCCTCATGGCTTGTACCTCTGACAATCATTACTGATTCCTTAGGGCTTATGCCTCAAATAAGCCTCAGTCCAAAAAATCACTGATTCCTCAATGCTCGTGCCTCTAACAACCAATATTCCCACAAATCAACATCTTGTGCAAAACAAGTCCTATAAGTCAATTGTTCCTTGGGGCTTGGGCCTTTATCAAGTCTAAATCCTACACATTAATGTTTCACAGGGCTTGTGCATAACAAGTCTAAGTCCTACAGTTCAATGTTTCCTCAGGGCTTGTGCCTCTAACAAACCTGAGTCTAACAAATCCCTAGTTCCGCAGGGTTAGTGCCTCTAACAAACCTGAGTCCAACAAATCACTGGTTACTCAGGGCTTGTGCCTCTAACAAACCATATTTCCACAAATCAATGATTCCTCAGAGTTTGTGCATAACAATTCTAAGTCCTACAAATCAAAGTGTCCTCAGGGCTTGTGCCCAATAAGTCTAAGTCCCACAAATCAATGTTTCCTCGGGGCTTGGGCCTCTAACATCAAGTTTATGTCCTACAAATCAATGTTCCTTCAGGGCTTGTGCCTAACAAGTCTATGTCCTACAAATCAATTGTTCCTCAAGGCTTGGGCCTCTAACAAGCCTAATCCTACAAATCATCTTCTACAAAATACTCTTTCCGTCCTGTATCAGTCTGCCCCAGTCACAGATTACATCAGGGGGTCCCTGTCTCTCTCAAGTTATGGATTGATTTTTTTATTGTTTTTTATTTATTTATTTATTTTATTTACTGTGCCCCCAATCACAGTCAAGAAGCCCCCCAAAAAAATTCCCTTCTCAACTGATTCTTTCCCCTTTTATACTATGCCTGTTGGAAATAAACAAAAATTAGCTATGTGTTGTGTGTAAATTTAGTCTTCTCTTTGATTTCAATGCAATGGGCTGGGTGAAAAAAAGTAAAAAAATTGCACTTTTCGCTGGAAATATTCAGTTAGATGTGAAGTGCCAGTTTTTACCTATTTCATTGTTGGGCTAAAACTTTTGCCCATCCCTATCTGTGACTACCAGTGGGCAATGCAACCAGGCTAGGGGTTATGTGTATGCTGGATTTGTGACTACCAGTGGGCAGTAAAATTGTGCTGGGTGGTCAGGCACTGTATAATATGATCTGTTACTCCAAGTGGACAGGGAAACAAGAGGGCAGGTTCAGATAATAAACATGGAGATCTGTGAAGGCAGTGGAACCAGACTGGGGGTCAGACTGTGTATATGAGAATCTGTTACTACCTTTTGGTTGTGGAAACAGGCTGGGGGTTAGACAGTGCATATGATGATCTGTGACTACAAATGGACAGTGACAGGCTGAGAGGTCAGAGAGTGTATGTTTTGTTTTATGACTACCAATGGAAAAAAGGTATGTTTTCCAGAAATCCATTGTGTGGCTTTGGGGTATCAGACACTGCATGAATTTCTCTGTGATCATCAGTTGAACAATGGTTCTGTAACTACCAGTGGAAAGTGGAATAAGGCTGGGTTGTTAGATAGTGTATTTGTGGTTCTGTGTCTACCAATGTGGAACAAAGCTGTGTGATAGACAGTGATCATGTAGTTATGTGACTACCAAGGACAGTGGAACACTGCTGTGGTGTTAATGTATATGTGGTTATTTGACTACAATAGAACAAGGCTGAGGAGGCATACTGTTTATGCATTGTTCTGCTATTCTGCTGTTCCTAGTCTCACTTTAAAGTCAACCCACTCAATTCAGCAAAACAACTCTCTCAGAATGTGAATGCAAATGTGTGCAGCTAGAAATATCTGCCAAACCTAAAAATAGACATTCAGCAAATATTTTCAGCTGTAATGGAACCTTGGTCTAACTATGTAAAGAGTTGTGTACACAGTGGCACTATAAAAAATGTATACATACTTGCTTTCCCTTACTGTTTCTATATAAATAGCTCTGCACATTTTCTTTTCCAACTATTCCTCCTTTCAGTCAAACTATACTTTTCTCCATCACATAATATCTACTTTATTTACCTTCTTTTTGCCTATTTTGCATTCAGTCTGCCTTTTATTATTTCCCTTGCCCTGTCTGGGTAGGTTCCTTCTCATTATATATTTCCTCATATACCTCGGTTCCCTTATCCCTTCTTTATATTCCCCTCTTATCTACCTCCTCTTTCCTGTTCTCTTACTCTCCTGGAGTGTCCCATTACTTAAAATGTTCAATGCATTCTCCATAAAAATAATCTTATGGTGGAGGAGAAGAGCTGGAAAATATTTGTCAGATTTTGCCTTAATAAATATGTGAATGTCTGTTTTTGCTTAATAAAAGTATTTTCAGGTCTGTTATACCATTGCAGTTTTACTTTCTGCTGAATAGAAAGCTGTTTTCATTAAATACAAATTTACATAAGAAACAAATATAAAAAATGCACTGACTGAATCTGGCTCTAGAAATCTGGAGCTAATTGAATGCTAAGGATGTTATTTTATGATGCATATTTTTAGAAAAATAAATTGTGCCTTTTAGACATACTCATTTTTTATCTTGGTTCTAATTTGTGTTTTTGAGGGTAATTGAAGATTTAACTCTTTTAAAAATGTAGTAGAATGCTATATATTGTACGTGAATTGATCAATATGTTTCAGCCTGCAGAGAATAGTGTCATTGCTTACTGGCTGTGCTTGCTCTAAGGTCTTTAAGAAACGTAACAAAGAATCTTGGCATTCACTTCTCAGTATAGTTTCAGATTTCCGAGTTCCCCTTTGAAATTGCCTCAGCAACAAAACACACAAGTGAACGTTTATTACTTAGAAAAGAAATTATAATAATGGCACTTCATAATGGTAAGTTAATGACATAAATTAAAAAACAGTACACTGGGCCATTGTTTTGAAGTAAATAACTGCCTCTCACATTTTCCTACTCACCAACTAATGAAATACAATGTTGTGTAGTGCTGTACCTAAAGCATTTTTGGTTCAATAGTGAAAAACATGCGGGACTGTTTGAGGTTTGTGTCATCGAGTATTGCAGTGAATATGCTTCTAAGGGAATTAATGAGTTAAGGCTAGGGATTGGGGATGAGTGAGGGGCGTAAAAGTCTATTATGATTTGTTTTTAAGGAGAATTTTCTAACTGCAATTCCTATGGGGTTTAGTCTCCATACTGGGAAAGCTGAGTTGGGGAAGGGGACTAGTAAAAAACCTTTTTTGTATTCTTTTGCAAGGAGTGTGGTGACTGTTTCTGGTTTGTCTGTAGCGGATTTTAGGTTTTTACATTTAAAGGATGTGGATGGGTATGCTATTGCTTCTGTGTGGAATCCTTTGGAGAAACCTGAAATAAGGAAGCTGGTTATATGAATGTTGGGGTGTACTGAAAGGAGATACTGAAGAAGTGGTAGGTTGATTACGTCTAGTCATTTATTGGTTTGTGTGAGACGTGAATAAATGGTGCATGAATGGGTTTGGTGACATTCTGAACAAAGATGGATGAGAAGACAATTACTAAAGAAACAACCTTTAGGGTTGAAGTTGTTGCAGATTTGTGATGAGACATGGTAATATATTTTTCGACCCAGCTTGACTCTGGGTCCATGAGACTGTGTTGAAATTGGAACTGGTAGTTGTAGTGGAAGTTGGCTGAGGGATTTGTAGGGAGGAGCTGGCTACTGACATAGCTATGGTTAGGGATGGGCAAAATTTTCGCCTCAAACTGAAATCAACGAATAATGGCACTTTCCGCTTGGCAAAAAATTTCCCGCGAAAAGTGTCATTTTTCCGCCTTTTCTGCCCATTGAAATCAATGGGAAGAAAAGTTTTCTACAGCCATATAAAAGGCTGTCAGGCTCTCACAGCAGCCATTCTGTGTTTGTGAGAGGAGAGAGCCGCATGTTTTTGAGCTAGAGGAGATAGGTAAATAATGGGGAAATTAAGCTTAGTTTAGGAAATCATTTAGGTAGGACATTTTTTCTCTGTATTTGGGGAGTCTGGGGGCACTCTACGGGATAAGAAGGGAGGAAGGAGGTTGTTCCCCAAATACTCCAAAATTCATGTGACTGACTGGCAAGACACATGCAACCTATTTGCTTGCTGATCTTGCTGTTATTGTCCCTGTGCTGGGTGGGAAAGTGTGGGGAAAGACATTGTTGATTTTCTTTTTCAGTTATAATTTTTTTTGGACAGACTGTCATGAGACAACAGGGTGGACAATTTAAAAAAATAAAATAAAAAAAAAAGAATAAAAAAATGAAATATCTTAGGTGACAGTGACAGACAGCTGACTGGGCTTAGACAAGGCATCATACAGCTCCATCAGTTGTGTTGTGCACTGTACAGTAATAAAACACAGTGTAGTTGCAGAATGTCCAGGAAATGCACAAGGAGAAGGGGGAGGGGTGGAGCAGTGTAGGGATGTGAGAGTAAAGTAGTAGTTCAAAAAACCTACTGCAGCAATGGTTGTTGCAGCGTGTGCAATCAATGATGATGATCCCTTTACTCCAAGGGAGGATGCAGTTTGTCAAGCTCCCAGCAAAACTAGGTCCAGCACCACCAGTGCCAGTAGAAATATAGAACCATATAAGAAGAACACTGAAGACGACAACAAGTCACATTCAAGCGTTAATGATGCTGGCAACAGCATAATAGAGGAAGGTGTAGCAGCTGAACCACCTGCTTCATCAGACAGTGAGACACCAAAACACCAGTCCTCAAAGTAGTTGTGCATTTTTTTATAGAAAAAGTAAAAAGAAATTGTTTGAGATTGCCAAAAGCTTAGAGGAATATAAGGGTAGTAGTGGGCAAGAACTGTCAGGTGATGCTGATGCTGCTGAGGATGACCTAATGATGACTGATGATGATGCAGATCTAGAATATATCCCTCAAGCATCCTTCTCTTGTTCAGATACAGATGAAGTTGAGAGTGAGGATGATGACAGGGCTATAAGGCTCGCAGAAACTCAAAGGCTGTATCTTTCATCACTTTTAAGGAGCACTGTGCCTGTCTATAAACTGTTTGAGAAAGCCATTGGAAAGTCTAACCCTGGACAAGCACAGATGTCAAAAAGAAGGACCGCGGCGTCCTGCGCATGTGTGACCGGCCAGCCTCAACAACCTGGAGGAGAACAGCCCACCGCGAGCAAGATGCGGCCGGTGGGCAGGGAGGAAGCGGTGACAAGTAATAGTGGAAGATTCAGCCTTTGCCTTTCTGATAACTTTAGGGTCATGTCATCATCATCTCTCTCAATCTCAACTTCATCTGTATCTGAACAAGATAAGAAAGTTGGAGGGATATATTCTAGACAAAAAGAAAAATTTAAAGGGGTAGCACTCAGATCATTACTTCATATGGCATAACCATACATATCATGTATAGGGTGCCTGATTCCTACTACTCTATATCATTTAAAAAAAGAGAGACAAAAGATAGGATCTTAAAAAAGGCACTCAACCAAATCATAAATCAATAGACCAAAATATTTTAAAAGTATGATAAATTGCCGTACTAAGGGCATAATTTATCAATTTCAATATCCTTGTAGGAAAATCTATATAGAAAAGACCATTTAGGAGGTGCATCTTGGAGTATAAATGTAATATTGAGTGACACAATATGGAGAGTCCAGTGGCTCATCATTTTCATGAGTTTCATGGTGGAAAGGCAGATGGCCTTGAAGAAAAGGGGATGATACATATTTGTAATAATATCCGAAGAGGAGATTTAAATAAAAAACTGTTACAATGAAAATGCACATGGATTTACAGCCTTGGGGGTTATGTCCCCTCAAGGTTTGAATGAACAGTTGCAATTTAACATTTTCATCTAGTTATCATGGAGGTGTAATGGAGATTAGACTTGTGCACAGGCAAAATTTTCATTAAAATTCGAATTCGGACGAATTTTTTTTTTCTAATTCGGATGATCCTAATTTCGGACCGGGCCTATTCGATTCGGACGAAATTCTGATCCATTCCGAATTATTCGGCCAAATTTAACATGGGTTAAATTATAGCAGTGCGCCTCCGTGCACGCTGCTATCATTATTTGCAGACAGGGTGTGCAGTTAGAAAAAGATCCATCCCAAAAACGGACATTGTCGTACATTGAAAGTCTGTGCATGTCACCTCTACTCTAGCATGGGATGCCAGTCACAATGCAAACGTCGAACATCGAAAACCCATGCCTGTCATTCAATTTAGCATGTTCGAACATCGAAACCCCATGCCTGTCCTTCAATATAGCATATGTTCGAACATCGAAACCCCATGCCTGTCCTTCAATATAGCATATGCTCGACATCGAAAACCCATGCCTGTCACATCCTACTCAACATAAGTGGTCGGCTCGAACATGGACAAACTACATGTCACATTCTATGTTAGTACATGGGTAAAGATTAAGGTTTCATTTTCTGGTACCAGCCTCCTACCCTACTGTCCCTCTTTAGTACCCAAATTCCTCTCTCTCGTTTTCCTATCCTGATTTCCCCTCATATCAGATAACTCTATGTGTATATACATTGTAGAGTTTCATACTACATCAAGAATAAACATCAATGATTGTAATGTGATAGATGTAATGTGTTAAAAAGAAAA
This sequence comes from Rhinophrynus dorsalis, assembly GCA_037306005.1. Lineage (NCBI taxonomy): Eukaryota > Metazoa > Chordata > Amphibia > Anura > Rhinophrynidae > Rhinophrynus > Rhinophrynus dorsalis. Next base: position 188,593,388 of record CM074723.1, read on the forward strand.
ATTGAGACATTCTGTTGTGAACAAACTGCAACACAGGAGAGAAATAAAAAAAATGCTTGACATCTATACTGAAGAGGGGTCCACAGCATTGTCTTAGTATAGCAATATCACTGTTTTACGTGAGTGTGCAATACAGGGCTCTACGGTAATTGCTGGGCATTTCCCAATGTCATAATTAGGGGATGATGGGAGTTGTATTCTAACTACTGTTAGGAAACACATAAGTGATGTACATTCATCTCCCACCTACAAATTATTTACACACGAGGCAAGTAATACATAGCCCCTTTCCAAGTGAAAGGACTTCCAGAAAGGCTTCAGATCTCTTAGTGACTCACCTGTTATTGCCAGTCAGCGGGACCCGGAGAGTAGGAGGGGGTGATGCTATGGCTGCACGGCACGGTGCTCTTAGTTGGTCACTTGTCGCAATGTTGAAGCTCAGCCCGTCCAGCACCTTCTGGGTGAGACACCTCACAACAATCCTGTTCAGGACACATCATGCACTGTTGTGCACTCATACTAGGGATCCCAAATGTTTAGACTCATTTTGTACAGGGGGCACCCTCCTGTATTTGTAAAACCTCTCTAGCAAATCTGGGACGGTAGACCTATTTACTCAAGTCTTGAATTTAGGTGGGCGATAAACAATACAAAATAGGCATAATGTTTCACTATCACATAATTCACGTCACTGAAGCAGTCAGCAGGCATCGCCACTGAGTGAGCATAGGGCTGCCCGGCTGCTGACAGTCACACTGATGGGACACCCTGCAACACAGAAATGGCGGAAGAGCAAAAAATAAACATGCTTTGGGACGGCAAATTGCCGCCCCTCTCAAAGTGCCGCCTGGGTCCATGGACCCACTGGGACCCATGTAAGGGCCGGCCCTGTATTCGAACAAATACCTAATATTTTTTTATATTTTGCACAGGAACAAATATTACTTGCTCTTGCAGTGGCAATAACTGGAACTAATGCTGGCTGCCTACCTATGCCTAGCCTAATGCTACCTGCCTGCCTACACAACAACTGTACACTCTAGAATCTCTTCTCTCTCTGAGCTCCAACAACCCAATGAGGAAATGCAGGCTGTCTGTCTGTGTGACTGTGTCATTAGTCCAACCCCCATCATGAAACGAAGAAGGCTATTCGAATACAGACAAAAGAGGGAAGTAGTGCATGAAATGGAGAATGGAATTGGACTAGAGACATGGAGGGAAAATTATGGAGAGAAAGTAATTGAGCGCGCACAGGAAGTACAAAAAAGTCCTGGTCAAAAGTAGTCAAAACTTTTGGAAATGTGTCGATTGCCGAAACTTCCGAAAGTTTCGACGAATTTCAGACCTGGGCTGTTCAGAGTCGGATCATTTTTTCCGAATGACCCTTGAGTTTCGGATTGGCCGAATGTCTCCGAATGACCCCATTTTCGACGAAATCCGAATGTCTCCGAATGAATTTGCACATGTCTAATGGAGATCTCTGAACTCTCCATATTGTTAATTATATTTAGAAATGTATATAATATATATGTCTTTAAATTCATTGTGAGATGAGACATAGATGTAACTTGGAATTTGTAATATATTTTGTAATATATGGATCATTGGATTGTGCAAGGGTGATGGAAAATTGGGGAGCATTGTGGTCGCTTATTGTGATGAGCTGCTGGGTTCCCCATAAGTATAAGTAGCACTCACTATGAGCCTCTTCTACCTCAATTTTGCTATAAATATCACAGCACAACAGCCTAGTACCTCTTTCTCTCTCTGTAGCTGCTTGTATTTTGTCTCACTTCATGGAAAATGGCACGCTTTTATAGCAAAAGGAAAAAAAACATGTTAATAAATGGGTGAACATTTTCTATCCAACTTAAAAAAACTAAATTAAATAAATAAATAATAAAATCTAAATTAAAAATAAAAAATTAATAAAGAATAAGCAAACAACTAAATATATTAGGTGACAGACAGCTGACTGGAAGCCTGACATGAGCTTGGTAGGGGAAAAAATGCAGAGTGTCTAGACTAGCAGTCAAGTGAGCCCACATCATTTCCCTGACCCTGGTAGTTCCCTCCCCCCCACAGCATTGTCCAGGTGGAACATAATCCTGAAGAAGGCAGAATCGGTGCGTAGCTGCAATAATACCACCAGGAGCACAGTTCAGCTGCCTGTGCCTGCTGCGAGTGCTGTCAGTCTGCCTTCTTCAGGTCACCAAGAAATGGCAAATGTGACATTAGGGTAAACTCTGTCACATTTCTCATGATCTCCTCCAACCAGTGACATGTATGTAATAGAGCAGCATCAGCAGCACAGAGGGACTGATGGTGATGATGATGGAGAAGACGGGGTGGAAGAGACATTGATAGCCTGTTTAGCCCAAACTGCCAAGGGATGGGAAACAGGATAGGTATGGGCATCACCCCATTAGTGAGCTTTAGGAATTTGTGGAATTTACAACTGCTCTAATTCCTGCTGCTGTTGAGTTGCAAGGGCAGCAAGATGGTGAGGAGCAGGCTAGTATGCCACAGACAACCATGGACACAGTGGGAATTGGGTCAAAAAATGATGCAGGACTAGGACAGGTTCCTCTTGCCAGCAGCAGCAATACTCCTGGTCCTAGTTTTAGTGCTGATTCTGATGCAGTTGCAGCAAAAGCAGCAACATCATCCTCTGCCCCAGCCAGTGAAGTGTAATATTGAAAGAGAACATTCTACTCCACCTTTCCTCTCCCCTCTGAAGTCCTGGGTGTGGGACGATTTTTCTCTTGAGACTCGCACAGTGCAGTCACTGAAACACAGACACCATGAGATTTTTGTCAAACAGGTTAAAGCCAAACACCCACCAAATAAATCAGACACCACTGTTGCTGTTACCACCCGACTCTCCCCAAAGTCAAAAAGAGGAGAGGTGGAGATCAAGGAGGAGGAAGAATAGAGTAACCCAGCCAGAGGCTGTACGTTTGAAGACAAGAGAAATACCTGGCTTGCCATCGACTTCTTCCTCTAGTGTAACTACATTTTCTGCCAATCCACCTGATTCATCGTTACCTTCCCTGCCAAGTGATAGCCATTCTGTAGATGTTAGGATGTGACAGTTCATGTCCACCCATTGCACATTGTGTGGTGCACTGACCACACATGGCAGTGTGGTGGAGCAGAATCGCAAGCAGGGCATAAAGTGGTATCTAAGGAGATTCCATCCAGCAGAATATGCTAAACTGGTGGCAGGGAGGGTTCAACATTACTATTAAACTGTCTGCAAGTTGTCATGTGCCCTTAGCGGGGTGTGGACAAGGGCCATAGTGACAGCAGCAGTACATGGTTTCTGGTGGGGTGATTTCACATTGGGGACCCTAAGTGTCATGGTGTTTGGGGTGAGTGCAGATGTACACATTGTTCCCAGTCCTTCCCTTATTTACCACACACACTGTGCACATTGCAGTTGCTAATGTGAGAGACACAGTTCCTGCTCTCAAGAGAAAAAATGTCTATTCTGGTAACAACACACCCATTCTCTTTGAGCTGCCTAATCATCCTGCTGCTTAAACAACTTAGCAGCAAGAACAGCAGTAGCAAATTCAGCATCTACGTCAACGCATTTGACAATCGCCAGTGGTCACCAGCGAACACTACATGACCTGCTGGCACTAGGCCAGTAGGGCTTTTTTTCTCAGGGCTTGTGCTTTAAAAAAACAAAAAACCTAGGACTACAAAAAATAAACTATTTTTGGGAGCTTGTTTCTAACAAGCCTAAGTCCTACAAATCAATATTTACTTAGAGCTTGTGCCAAACAAGTCTATGTCCTACAAATCAATGTTTCCTTAGGGTTTGGGACTAACAAAAGTCTTATTTCCTCAGGACTTGGGCCTCTAACAACAAATCTTGCAAATCTTCCTCTACAAAATACTCTATGATGTCAAGTATCAGTCTACCCCAGTTGCAGCTTTCCTCAGGGGGTTCCTGCCTCTGTCAGGGTAGTTACCAATTTCTTATTTTATTTATTTATTTATTTATTTATTTATTTTATTAACTGTCCCCCACCAATCCCAGTAAACACCCTTCCAACTGGTTCTTTCCCAACATTCCACCAACATAGGTACCCTCATAAGTAAAAAATAATTTATATGGAGATTTGGCGCTCTACTGGTAAGACTCTCACCAATGAAAAAAAGCGAATATTAATAATAATTAAAAAACATTGTACAAAAGAATTGAGTTAAAAACACCAGGATGGTTCTACTAGAGTATGTCCCTGAATAGCAGTTACAGTCCTATGACCAGTGTGTATGATCTACTGACACAAAACATAAAAATATAGTTAAAGGATTGCGCTATATCTAAATAATAGTGATTGGACTTCAGTGAAGATTGTCTGGTTCTTCCATCATGACAACATGTGGATCTTGCATATGTTCAACCAGCCTGTACTTTGGAATGCCAGTGGTACATAAAGCATATATGTGTGATGTATTGTTTGCTCCTCTCACATCCCAAGAGTCCACTAAGACCCCTCCACCACCCACAAGCCCACCCCTGATGAACACAGACCCTAGAGGATACATACTTATTGATATAGTCCTGCTTCACATGTGCCCACTCCATTTGGGTGGCAGGGAAGTGGATGTACCTCCTGGCCTTCCTGTTTGGATTGTGAGCACCTAACCCAACACCCTGGAACATGTAGCAGGGTACAACCCAGATACATATCCCTCAGTGGACTGGAATGATCCAGTTACCATGAAATGGATGTCAAACAGCAGCTTCTCCATGCCGGATAAGGCACAATTGGTGCTGGCCATGGGGTCCACATCATCTTTGATCACCTCATAGAATTTGATTATGCTTTGTGATGTCAACCTGCACTGGTCTCTCAACTCAGCCTCCACCATTCCAAAGAGCATGACCCTTGTCCGGTATATCCTGGCTCTTGACAGGCTTCTGTTCTCCTGTGCTGCTTCACAGGTCCCTATGAGACATATGGCTGGGGGGCGATCTGGTTGAGGCAACTCAAGTTCTGCTGCCTGCCCTGGTCCTCCACAAGGAGATGGACTTCTGGATGGTTCACAGCCAGCAGATGTGCAGGTGTGTTTGGGGGATCCTGGGGCTCCCTACCCCTCACTTACTGTCAGGAACCCCCTGCTCTAGCTCTACAGCTGAATGCTCCACTACCTGTGGAATTGAGTTAACTGGGATACAGCGACTCCTCCAACAAGGGCTGGTGGAGTGAAGGCTTGAGTGCGTCGCTGGGGAATGTGGCTGGCATTCGCAGGCCCCCTGTAGTACGTTGTGCTGCGGCCAAGGCCGTGTAAAGGTGCTGGCTGCGAAGCCAGATGACCCCCTTCGGTTGAGCCGAAGGAGGCCAAGTATAACGTACTACAGTGAGGACATCCACCACCAACCCCAGGGAAGGTCTGTTTCCAACTCTAGGACAGGGTGGACTCACCAAAGGTAAGTCTCTAGGCAAGTGGGCAGAGACAGAAGTGGGAGTACCAAAACAGGGGACCAAGGAACTAGGAGCAATCCCCAGAGAAGGGGAGGAAGGAATTACTGAACTAAAGAAATACTAGGAGGCGGGCAGGGACCCCAGGGAACAGGCTGGAAGACACCAAGGCCAGGAGACCCTGGAGAAAGGCTGACTGCAGAGGAAACTAGCAGGTAGGTACTTGGACAAAAGCAGGCAAAGATTCCAGGAACAGACTGACTGCAGAGGGACAGACAGGGAGATACTGGAGAAGAAGCAGGCAAGCATCCCAGGGAAGAGGCTGACCACAGAGGGACAGGTAAGGAGATGCTGAACTCCGTGGACTGGCCTGACTGGACGATACCATGGCCAGGAGACTCTGAATGCTGAACTCAGTGGACTGGCCTGGCTGGACGATACCAAGGCCAGGAGACTCTAAAAACCCACAAACTGCAGAGGAGGGCAGGCAGGAAGGCACTGGACACTGGGTCAGGAACGCTATAATCGCGCGCCGCACAGAAGCAGCGTGCGGCTATAACGGGCCAAACCCGGATGTACGGGTGACGGATGACATCACCACGCTAGCGTGGTGACACGCAGACCCGGAAGAGAGAGAGAGAGCGCAGAACTCGCCGAGGGAATGACGGAAAAGGTAAGCATGACACTCCCCCCCCTCCTAAGGCCGCCCCCGGAGGCCAGGATGAGGTTTAAGGGGAAAGCGAGCATGAAAGCGCCTAAGAAGGGCAGGAGCATGGACATCCGAAGAAGGGACCCAGGAGCGCTCTTCAGGTCCATAGCCGTGCCAATTGACCAGATACTGGAGCTGGCGACGAACCATGTGGGAGTCCAGCACGGCATCAATGACATACTCATCCTGACCTTCAAGAACCCTGGGCTTGGGAATCGGGGACTTGGGATATGAAGGGTGCATCGGACGCCAAGGCTTTAAGAGAGAGACGTGGAATACCGGGTGCATACGCAAAGAAGAAGGAAGAGCCAGGCGGTAAACCACCGGGGAGAGCCGACGGAGCACCTGAAACGGACCCAAAAAACAGGGACCAAGTTTGGCAGAAGGCTGATGCAGGGGTACATTCCTGGCGGAAAGCCAGACCCTGTCACCAACAGTGAATCTGGGGGCCAAAGAGCGATGCCGATCCGCCTGTACCTTGTGGCACACCTGAGACCCCAACAAAGAGGAACGCATACGCTGCCAATGGTCCACCATGGACTGGACACGAACCTCAGCGGCGGGCGCCAAGGCAGACCCTGGAGAAACAAGCAAGACCCTAGGGTTGTAACCCAGGGCAGCAAAAAAAGGCGAACAGCCCAAAGAGGAGTGGTAGCGAGAGTTTAAGGAAAACTCAGCCAAGGGAAGAAGGTGACAACAATTGTCCTGTTGGTGGTTGCAGAAACTACGCAGGAAGTGCTCTAAGGACTGGTTCAACCTCTCGGTTTGACCGTTCGTCTGGGGATGGTAGCCAGACGAAAACTGCAGAGAGACACCCAGACGAGCACAAAACGATTTCCAAAACGCGGAGATGAACTGAGGACCCCGGTCAGAGGTGATATGAAGAGGAACACCGTGGATATGGACTATCTCTGAAATAAAAAGGTTAGCAAGGTCTGAGGCTGTGGGAAGTTTGGGTAGCGGAACCAGATGACATTGTTTAGAAAAACAGTCGACCACTACCCATATTACCGTGTTGCTAGAAGAGACCGGGAGGTCTACAATGAAATCCATTGCGATTTGGGACCAGGGAAGAGCAGGAACAGGCAAGGGGTGAAGAAGCCCTGGTGGTCTGCAGCAGGGCATCTTCATGCGGCCACAAATGGTGCAGGAGGAGACAAAAGAAGTTACCTCGGCTCGAACAGACGGCCACCAAAAATGACGAGACAATAGTAGGTCCCTGCATGTCCCCTGACAGAAGAATGATGGGCCCAACGGAGGACCTCTGGCCTAAATTGTGAGGGAACAAATAGCGCCCCGGCTGCATGAGGAGTTCCAGTAGGAGCTGAGGGTTGAGCATCTTGGATACGCTGCAAGGCCCTGGTAGCCAAGAAGGCTAGGAAACAAGAAGAAGGTAGGATAGTGTCTGGCACTGCTGAAACAGCAGATGGCTCTTGAAAACGTGACAAGGCATCAGCCTTGGTGTTCTTAACCCCCGGAGATAGAAAAATCAAAACTGGAGAAGAATAGGGACCAACGAGCCTGTCGGGCGTTCAAGCGTTTGGCTGAAGCCAGATATGCCAGGTTCTGGTGATCCGTATATATGGATATCTTGTGGGGAGAACCCTCAAGGTGGTAGCGCCATTCAGCTAGTGCCAACTTAATCACCAGGAGCTCGCGATTACCAGTGTCATAGTTCCTTTCTGGTGCGGAGAAGCTCCGGGAAAAAAAAGAGCATGGATGAAGAACTCCAGTGGAGGGGGACTGCTGAGAAAGGACCGTTCTTGCCGCTGATTCTGATGCATCAACCTCTAAGATGAACGGCTGAAGAGGATCTGGATAGGACAAGATGGGCGCAGTACAGAATGCCTGTTTCAGGGCAGTGAAGGCTGACATGGCCTCCTGGGACCAAGAGGAAGGGTCACTACCCTTGCGAGTAAGGGCTACAATAGGCTGTATGACCTTGGAAAAGTCTTTGATGAAACGCCGATAATAATTGGCGAATCCAATAAAGCGTTGTACAGCTTTAAGATTCTGAGGAAGAGGCCAATCCTGGACGGCAGAGACCTTGGCAGGATCCATGGCCAGACCCTCAGGTGAAACTATGTAAACCAAAAAAGAAAGGCTGGTCTGATCGAAGAGGCATTTCTCCTACTTGGCATAAAGGTGGTTGGCACGCAACCGCTCTAGAACCTGTCGTACATGGACACGGTGCTCAGAAAGGGTGTTGGAATATACCAGTATGTAGTCCAGATAAACTACAACAAATGAGGACAACATATCTCGGAAGACATCATTGATGAGGGCTTGGAAGACCGCTGGGGCATTGCGCAAGCCAAAGGGCATGACAAGGTATTCATAGTGCCCTGAACGTGTATTGAATGCAGTCTTCCATTCATCCCCTTCGCGCATCCGGACTAAATTATAAGCCAAACGTAAGTTCAGTTTGGTGAAGATGGTGGCTCCACGGAGACGGTCCAGGAGTTCCGAGATAAGCGGAAGGGGGTAGCAATTACGGCGGGTGATGTTATTCAGACCTCTGTAATCAATACAAGGATGGAGGGTACCATCTTTCTTGGCCACAAAAAAGAAACCCGCCCCAGCGGGAGAGGAGGATGGGCGGATAAAGCCCCGAGCAAGATTGTCTTTTACGTAAGCCTCCATGGCAGCGGTTTCGGGAACGGAGAGCGGGTACGTCCTACCCCTCAGAGGCGTTGTGACGGGAAGCAGATCGATTGGGCAGTCATATGGGCGGTGAGGTGGAAGGGTCTCGGCCCGTTGTTTACTAAAGGCCTCAGCAAGATCACTGTAAGGTTCAGGAATCACTAGGGGGGAGTCAGAAGTAAGGGTAGATCGAAACCCGGAAGAGAGAGAGAGAGAGCGCAGAACCCGCCGAGGGAACAACGGAAAAGGTAAGCATGACACTTACCCCCTCCTCTGGTGCAATGGAAACATTTAGCTCGTAATCCTTTAAAATAGAGGTGGGGCGTTGGCCTTGCTCGGTCATCACGTAACAAGGGACCAATGAGAACGAGGTGAGTGTATGCCAATGTGGAAGTTGTTATTTGAGTGTGTTTGGTGTGATAACTGTTTACCTATAAGCTGTGTGTAACATTGATGACGGTTCACCTTAGTTCTCCATTGGCTAATGATCTTGCACACCAGGCTTAGGTTGCTTTGAGATTGACAGGTGTGCATATTGTCTTGTCTGGACATACATCTTGGTATGTGATAACCTCTGGTGTGCTGGAGGTGTGTGCCATGGATTGGTTGACGTTGATTTTCACATCCCTTGTTACTCAGGGGATTGATGGGTTAATGTATTTTGTCCAAGACTTGTGTGGACGGCATCCACATTTGAAGGGTCTTCCTTGGCACTTCAGGGGTTATTTTTGCAGTTCATCTCATTGTGATATGTACTAACTGTTGTGTGAGCTGTTTGTTCCTTGTTTCATGTTGTTCAACAGAGGTTTTTAACCTTCTTTCTGTGTTGTAAGCCTGGGAAAGTAGCTGCTGAATTACTGTGACTAACTGTATCTTGTTCTCTTTACTGTGCTTCTTCATTAATTTTCTCTTCGTTCTTCTCGTCTGTCCTCATATCTTCAGTGTTCTGTCTTCTTTCTTGCAGTAAAAAACAAACAAACCACTATTAGTACTCAGTGGCTATCAAAAAAAGAAGCCCCCAAAGATGCGACCGTTAAACCTTTGAGTTCACAGACCCCCCCCCCCCATGCCACCTCTGGGGCCATTGCCCAAGTCAGACTACTGGGATTTTGAACCGAGATTGGCTTTTATATGACAGTCTCAAATAAATTGGCAGTCTCTAATTGCCTGGGAAGTGCTTACACACCTCCCAGCCAGTCCGCTTCTAGCCAGGTTCGTCATCCCCCCTGCTTGAAGCTGATTGGCTGGGAGGTGCAAAATCCTGGCAGTCTGACTCGGGCAATGGCCCAAAGGGTGGCATGTTGGGGGATCTGTGCGACTCAAACTGTCTTACCCTTCCTTGCCTTCAACCCCATCTCTGCCGGATGCAGAGGCAGACATATTCATCAGCAATTTTGGAAATATTATATTTGATATCTTCTGCGGACATTAAGATGTGACCCATATTAACCCTTTGAGAGCCGGAGGGCTACCTCTCCGGAACTCAAAGGTCAAAGGGTTAACGCTCACATCTTTGGGGGCTTCTTTTTTGATGTTCACTGAACACTAATGTGTTTTTGTTTGTTTTTTTAACAGCAAGAAAAAAGACAGACGACTGAAGCTAAGAAGAAAGAAAAGAAGAAGACCGCTGTGACCCCGCTGGACATCAGGATTACTGGTAGGTTTTTATTTGTAGGGAACTTTCTAGATTAACCCTATGAGTTCCAGTGAGGTATGCAACGCTGTATAATGCATTGCATACCCCACTGGCACTCATAGGGTTAATCTTTTTCTTTGTTTCAACCACAAGTATGTGTGAAAAGTGCAGTCCTGTAATTGATGGCCAGTAGGTGAATATTTCACAACCATTGGACATTTTTGCTTGTTTTTTTGTTGTTGACATCACAGTTTATAGAAATGTAAACTGTGCTGTCAAAACCAACATCGCTCGTTGTAAAAATTATCAGTGGTAATGGTATCAAGCCCTTGAATGTCACATGACTTGTGCTGTTCCATTGATGTGAATGGGAGAAATCTTACCAGCCGTTGTAATTTTTTAGAGCACGTTAGCTGGTCACAACACAGGTAATAGAATATCAAACTGCACTTTCTAAACTACAGTCACTTATATTTTCCTTTTACGGTAGTAATTGAATCAAGCCCTTTGTACATTTTTTGGGATGTCTTCTTTACTGTCTGTGCTTAAAAAATGACATGTAGAACTCCCTTGCACACCCTTTTTGTCAAATACCAGCAAGTAATGTTTTAAAATAAATGTTCACTGAAATAGTAAATGCAGTATATGGGTCAGTGTCCTAAGCAGAGTCTGCAGTGAGGTCATCCAAAGTTCAAAAACAAAAATGAAAAAAAAAAAAAAGAACCAGAGTCAGTGTTAGCAGAAACCATAACAGAATGCAGCAATCTAAGGCAGTAGCCTGCAGTTCCCAATTTCCCCACTGGAGCAGCTATATGAAGTAACTGGTTGCAATACTGAAATCATTCTGCACCTCCCTTCCTGAAGTCTTGTACTTATGATGCTCCTTGTACTGTTTCTTTATGTTATCTTAATTACTAATTAGATTGCAAGTTCTTGGAGCCAATGTAGGATTTCCTTTACTGCACTTTTTCCTCCACTATTGATGCAATGATCATAACCTGATGCTCATAACCTTTTCCTGTATTTTTATTGTACCTGTATGGTGCTATATAAATAAAGATAAATACATACATAATGTTGATCTTCCTAGGCTTGTGAAGGCAACTCTTTAAATAAAATTCTCTGCTGCGCAAATGAGGTATCGGTCTTTTAGGCAACAGCACTGGCTTTGTGGGTGCCCACAAACCGTAATGGTTCCTGTTTGTGACATGATGGCTGTGGAGACATAAAGATTGTCTGGAGAGATGTGAGGAACTTTGTATTTCTTCCTATGGAAATGTATAGGGAGCTATATTCCTCTTTACAGTAGAAATTCACGTAGGGAGGAAATGAAGGCAAAAGTTACTTCCAGAAGTTGCAAGACCTTCAGGAACCATGTCCATGTGCTGAGTTCCAAAAATTCTTGTGCCATGTTTCTGAAATGTCCATGTTGATGTGACAAAATACACATGCATGGATTATGACATGCTTGTCATACTCACACACATGGTCATACACATTTATTTCTACTGTGTGGAACAGGTTTGTGGAAAGGGCCTTTATGGGGTGTTCCTGCGAGAGTTGGAAGGCAGTGGGCACCCTACTAGGGGTGGGTGAAAATTGAGAACATTTCCTGCTTGACTTTTCAAGATTTATGGATGATTTTTCTCTTTTTTTGTGAAAGTTTTCTCCTTTTTTCCGGTGCAAATTTGTCCTCCTTTTTGCATATTCCAGCAAAAGTTTTCTCCTATTAAACACATTTTTCTCCTGTGTTTCCTATGGTGCAACATTTTCCAGCACAATATTACTTCTTCTGAGGACTTTACTGGAGAAATAAGTAGCTGAAAGTCAATGAGTCCTACAGCAACATATACCTTGAAATATTTGTTAGCATGCGGAGTGCATTTGTCCTTTTCCCACAACACTAGCTTCCTGCTCAGTGACACTGGCACATATTCATGATGATGTTAAGTGACAAACTGCATCTACCTTGGGAGGAGAGGGATCAGCATAATTTATTGCACATGCTGCAGAAACCATTGCTGCAGTCAGTTTTTGAACTACCACTTTACTCCCACTTCCCTGCTCTATCCTTCCCCTTGCCCCTTATGTGTTTGCTGGACATTACTCAACTACTGTGTGTTTTTTTTCTCTCTACAATACACAACTGATGGAGTGCTGTGTCTTGCCTTATTCCTCAACAACATTCTCAATTTGTCTGTTGTCAATCAAGTCTGCCTCCATCACAGAGCTCTCCTCAGGCTCCCAGTCAGCTGTCTGTCACCAATTATATGTATGTGTTTAATTATGTATGTATTAGTTTTTTATTTTTTTAGTACTTTTTTTAAGTTGTCCACCCTATCTTATCACAGTCAGTCCAAAAAAAAAAACTTAATAAAAAACAAAATCAACAACTTCATTCCCCAGACTTCCCCAGCACAGAGACAATAAAAGCAAGATCAGCAAGTAAGTTGGACCCTAGCTGCCAGTGTCTTGCCAGTCAGTCACAATTAATTTTGTGGTATTTGGTATCAACCTCCTTCCTCCCTTCTTTTTCCCCCAGAGTGCCCGCAAACTCTCCTAATACACAGAACAAATGTTCTACCTAAAAGACTCCCTAAATCGAGCTTCAATTCCCCTTTATTTGCCTATCTTCTCTAGCTCAAAAACATGCTGTTTTCTCCTGTCACAAACAGAATGACATGCTGTGAGAGCCTGACAGCCTTTTATATGGCTGTAGAAAAGTAGAGAAAACTTTCATGTGATGGAGAAAAACATTTCTTCCATTGATTTCAATGCAATGAGCTAGGTGAAAAAAGTGGAAAAACTGCCATTTTCCACCGATTTTGGTTTGAGGCAAAAGTTTTTGCACTACACACTGCCCCTCCTCCATAGTGACCCTGGAACCATTGCTGCTCAGTTAATGACTGGCTTATTGTGACTGTGCACTTTCCTGTATTTAATGCTCTCTTGCCATCCTGCCTGGGCACAGACATCCTAGGAGAGAGCACTAAAACTATTTGAGTGGTCCACCCTGTCTCAGACAGTCATTGATCAGCCTTGTAAGCTTCTGCATTTGCTTACTCAGCTTGTAACAAAACTGAGACAGTGACAGACAAACCTTAGGTGGTCTTGGAAAGAAGTAGGGTCAATAAGATGTCCGGGTAATGTTAAGAGGCAGCTACCTCACTGCTCCACGCGATGCAGTCTTGTGTCGCCTCACTAATGTGATGCAATCATGCGCAGTAGAGACTGCCCGAACGCGGGCAGTCTCTACTGTGCATGACTGCATCGTGACAAACATCCTAGCAAATTATTAAATATGATAGGGACTACCCAAACACGGGCAGTCTCTACTGCACATGACTGCATCGTGACAAACATCCTAGTGAATTATTATATGGGATGTGGCTGTTAACCACATGCACTAAGCTCTGATAGCAGCCTTTGCTGAAGGAGTCCACAGTCCCAACATCACCAACATGAGGTTGGCGATGTTACAATCTTCCTATAGCTAAGTATTGAGCCAGAGGACAGTTTGCTGTCTCTGCTAAAGAGCAGAGACAGCAGTTGCATTCTCTTAACCGTTTCAGTGCAATAGAGATGTGGATTGCATGGCACTGTGGCACTGAAAACAGTTCTCTAATTTTGGAACCCTTTCAGTACCATATGGGTATGCAGACCACAGGCACTGAAAGGATCATGTGAGTGAAACCATTTATGGTGCTGAAGTCCAAGTGGATCCACTCTCCACTCCCCACTGCGTAAGTAAGGGAGCAGAGAGGATGCTCTCAGACTTAAGGGTTGTCAAACTGTGGGAGGGCATCCCCTCCATATCACCAGCATTAATACATTCACCCATTGTCCCCTTGTATCACTAATTCTTAATGCATATGGTGATGTATACCTCCATTGTCAAGGTGATGTGCTCATCGCCAGATACATTTTGCCATAGCATTGCCCCTTAGTGCATCTTTCACCTGTTCATCTAGTGGGTGAATTACTATACAAATACTATATATGTATAAAAAGAACCACTGACAGGCAGAGGCATACACTCTGGGGTGGTGTGTATCTAAGGTATTGCATGTTGACAATTGCCATTTCTGGTTAAAGATATTAAAACAAAAACAAAGACTGATACCTTTTTACATAGAAGACCCATTTCAAGACTGTTGCTACCCCCCCAAAAAAAAGTAATTTGCGCATTCATGAACAGAGCACTGGGGTACGCTCTGTACTTAGTGATAACTACTACGAATGCCCATTCTCCTGCTTAGATGCTTTTTGACAGTAAATCAGCCACAAAGCAGGTTTTTTTCTATAGTAAATATCCTTCATTACATTGCACTCCTACCACTGCACATTCATATAAGCTGGCATAGATAGGTAGGTAGATAGACAGGTAGATAGATAGATAGATAGATAGATAGATAGATAGATAGATAGATAGATAGGTCTCTCCCTGTCTCTCCTTCTCACTCTGTTACCATAGCAGGTAGGAAGAAGATTCTCCTGCAGTATATGGGTTATCAATAGCTTCTTGCAGTGTTGTTGGGGAGAAATGACACAAGAAGGCATTAGAAACAGCAGCACCACCTAATCACTTGGAACAATTCCAGCTGTAGTTTGACCCAATAGTCTCTTCTGAATATGAATTCCTGCTATCTGATTCGCTTTCTTTCTGTCCCACGGCTTTTCTCTTAGCCCAGAAACAGTTGAAATCCAATTGCAGCTTTGAGAAGAGCAAAGTAAAAAGGAGGGGGTGGGAGGGCAGATAACAGCCAAATATAATCAGCATTTTATTACCGTCCTTAGAAAAAGGGAATAAGAAAGAAAGTTGATGCAAGAAAAGTTAAGTACTGTGATATTTCTTAACAGAAAATTACAAAATATAAGACAAAGAAATAAAGTGTGTTAAAAAATGCTAGAAACGCTCATGTTTCATTGTATGTGAATTCAAACCCTCACTACAAATGCTAAAGCACTGGTTTGCCTTATGTACAAAAGAAAAGCAATTTTTTAGTAAATCAAATTAACAATAGGTGAGAAATAATAATAACTATAGATTTAAATTAGACTTTTAACCTTTTGCATTCCAGAAAGGTATCCAACACATTGCAGCACAATGCTAAAGTTATCTCTCTGGCACTCTTGCTGTAGAGGTCACTGAAAGCTCAGTATGTTGAATGTAAGAATCCACATGCACATATCTGCTGGTGTTAGTTTCCAGCTCCAGTGGCTTTACTTTGAGACATGCCCTAAAGCTTTTGATTTCTGTTGTAATTCAGTTGCACAGACTCTGCCATTGTTAATAGCAACAAGCCCAGCATTCCTGTCCTAAATCATGTGCAGAAAAATGGCTTAGTTACACTCATTTCTACTGTGCATTCTTGGTAGTAAATCATGCTTAGAATGCCAGAGGATCTTTTAAACTAGGAAATGGAAGGAAGGGTAGAACTAATAAAAAATGGGGTAGATAGCGTAGCCACAAATTCAGATGTAGGAAAAGATAAATAGTGAGTAGAATACATACTGAAAACAACACTAATTGTATGTTGGTGAATGCAAGAAAAATGGAATGCAAAACATCACAGCTGGAATTGTGGTGGTTAATGAGCATTTAGACATAATTTGTATAACCAAAACATGGGATGATACTCATGATTAGGCTATAAATTTAGAGTAAGGGTGAGCAAAAGGTCCTGTTGTGTTTCGCAAAAAAATTTGTGAAAACCACCTGGTTGCCTGCTTTTTTCGCAGGAAAATCCACTTTAATTAAATCCCTTAACATCTTCGCCGTTTTTGCCTATTACCAAAAATGTTTTTCAATGTTTTCCAATGGCTACAAACTTTTTACTCATTTATTTACACGTACTTTGTGTTTTCGTGCCACAAATGTGATATTTCCAGGAAGTGAAGCATAATACAAGCAGCTAGAGAGTGAGAGAGAGAGTTCTAGGCTGTTGTTGTGTGAGTTATTTAGTGACATTGAGGCAGGAGAGGCTCATATTGACTGCAGTCACTATGAGCACCTGGAAAACAAATAAAAGGAGGCACTGAAAGGACCTTTATGCTTCCAGAGAGTATGAGGAGGAGGAAGTGATTGCTACCAGCATTGAAGAGTCTGGATGCCCTGATTCTCCAGACCTAATGATGGCCAGTCCCCCCTAAATCACCCATAGGGATCCATGGGAAAATAGTGTCACAGGCAGAGGAAGAAGAAAGTAGCAATGTGAGCTACAGTGTGCCTAGGGATTTTCAGGAGGGTGAGGAGAAGGAGATTATGCCAAGTGTGACAGCATGGGACACTTGCCATCCCCAAGAAGTCCCACTATTACTACTAAGATCCATTAGCTAGAGACTCAGGGCTAGATTTAAAGGCAGCCATTAAACGAGCCGCTAAGTGAAAAAGGCACATTGCTCGCAAATAAAACATGAGTTACGGCAGATTCAATATGTACTCTACGAGAATAGCTATCGAGCGTAGGCACACACAAAACACATAACACAAAAGCCGTTGTCGCTCATGTTAATGCACAATGGGCGGCCAAATCACACGATAACATCGCTCAAAGCAACATGTAGCATAACGGCTGCCGTTGTCTAGCAACCATGATAGATGCAAAAACAAATTCAAACACACAGCCAATCACAAAGCCCCAATGTATCAAAAAACTTCAAATACACCTATATATACCCAAAAATAACCGTCACACACTGTCTGTTATCGAGTTCTTCAGAGCCAGATATCAGGACCCAGGAGCGGAGGATAGTGATTAGAGAGAGGGAGACAGGAGCATTCATTGGAGGTAGAAGGAGATTTTGGAGTTTGGAGAGAGGTGCACGAAATATACACATATCACACTTTTGCACATATTACATACACACATACATACACATACATACACATAGTCCTTTTATTTTATAACAACACCTTACACATTTTACTTTTTATTTTGACAGTGTGAATCTGTGAGTGAAAGTGTGTGACAGAGAGTGAGTGGATCGAGTGTGTCTGTGAGGGCCTGTGGGAGTGCCTGGGTGTGAGTGGGTGAATGATGGCTAGGAGAGGAGGACAGGAGAGAGGGATGGGGAGAGTAGTGGAGGAGGAGGAAGGTCAGGAGGGTATGTCTCAGCAGAGCAGGGGTGGGAGAGGGAGATCCGCAGGGTGGAGGGGGACCCGGCCCACAAGAGCAGGCACACGCAGGACAGGGACAGAACCTGCAGTGGGACGAGGGGTAGTTGCTGGGGAGCACCCCACACATTCAGGGTCAGACCAGACAGGGCACTACGGCTCTGAGTCATCCCATGCCGGAGGTGACGACGGCAGGATCAGGGACCCCAAATACACAGAGGAGGAGAACACGGCTCTCGTGGAAGCTGTCCTGGAGAGGCAGAGTGTTCTCCACCCGACAGCACAGGTCCCTGGCCTGTCAGCGAGGAGGAAGGCAGCCTGGAACCAGATATGCAGCCGGGTCAACGCAGTGGCTCCATGCAGGCGGGACGTGGAGTCCATCAAAAAGAGATGGGGCGACTGCCGGAGGGTGGTCAAAAACAAGATGACCAAGCTCGCCAAGCACGTCCGAGGCACTGGAGGTGGACCAGCCGTCCCTATCACCTTCTGCGGCTGGGAGGAGATGGTGTGGCAGACCATGTCCCCGACCCTGATCGAGGGGGTCGTTGGAAGAACTGACACTGGGGATGAGAGGAGCCTCCACACTACCGGTAAGCGCAACACTACAGAACAACACACTACAGCAACCAACACCAGCTGCACACACAGTCACACCTCAACACGTGTCCATCACTCAGCCATACAACTGCACCAACACAGCACCCTGAGGGTTAAAAAAAGGACACAACACCAGGACAAATGGCAAGGTCCAACTTGGGACAAACCTGTCAAAGTCCTACTTCAACCCTCCTGTCACTGTGCTCATCACACACAATACACAAACCGTTATGTTCAAAATGTCGTCTGTTAAATATCATCACTGTTCACACACAGTGTCACCCATGTCACCACAGGTAAGTCAGCACCTAACCCCTTGAGTGCTAGAGGGATCATCAATGCATCGATCAACAATGCGTTGGCAACCCCTCTGGGACTCAAAGGGTTAACCAGACAACAAACAAGTCAATAGGCCAACGATCACGTGCTACACAGGGGACATTCACTAAGAGGTGACAAAGAGATGGTGGACACAAAGTAACCCTCACACACCCTCACTTCACCAATACCGGTGTTAGTCTGTGTAGAATATGCAAAAACAAGAATCAAGTTCATAGGGTCCCATTGTACAGACTCCATGAAAAACACTGGAAATGGGGAAAGGGGATCACTAGAGAAGTCACCATCATGTTCACTTCATCAGTTCAACATCACCGCTTACTGAATCACAAAAAGGGTGCATCAGGTCACACATCACAGTGCCCCAGAGAATAAATGCTTGAATGTGCAACACACAGGCTGAAAACTATTCCACAGAATTAAAGGTGGATGAAGTAGGCCTTGGTGTTGTGGCTGCAATCATTTACTGTAACTTGAAATGACATATCCCACATCTGATTCCCACATGGATCCACAGGGGTGCTGATGCCATGGATGGATGGTACACCAGCCTCTCTTTGCAGGATACACATGGGAAACAAATAGCAAACATTGTACCTTTGTCACCAACAGGCCATGACTGATGGATATCTATGATTGAGTACGGTTGCCTCACACAGAAGGATGGATGGGCTCATACACAGAGTAAAATAGGCCTCAATCAAAGATATCCCTCACTACTGGCTGGATTGTTTCCCTTAGGATTCAAATGTTACTAAATATGTTCCAACACAATGTGAACACAGGGATCAGTTCACTGGATGTGATTGCCTTACTGGCCGGATATGTACACCCATCACAAATCAACCTACATTGCTACCATCCAAATACACATACATAGTATATCACACTCGACGTAGATGGGATATACGAGGTATGTTCATATCCATCATATCAATACAATGTCTTGTTGGATGGGTGCACATGTACAGCCAGTAAGGAAATCACACCTACTGAACTGTTCTCTGGCTTCACATCTTGGAAGGATATTACTGTATCCATATGAAGGGTACATATCCACATACATATATGACCATTTCTACTTGTGTGTGACTGTAATGGGATAGCAATGGGTAATGTCATCATGATGTCATATCATTGCCATCGTTAAAAGATGTGTCTCGATCTAAGTCCCATCCCTCCAACACTTATGGTTATACAGATATTGCTCTATGTGACAGGTGGAGATATCTGTCATTTGACCACATGGAGGCTCTTCAGCAGAGCCAAAGTCGCAACATTTCAAAATAAATACCTCTTTGGAATGGTGCACAGAGTGTGCTTGCAAACCATGTACAATTAAGTATTGTTCTCTAAATGGGGCAATTTGGTCTCTGCTGAAAAGCCCTCGTGTGGACAAATGACTGAAATCTACATCTGTCACATACAGCAATATCTGAACAACCATGAGGGTAGGAGGGATAGGACTAACAGGGAACAACATCTGTTTTCACAATATCTACAATCTGACATCAAGGTGAACTTAACCTTTGCCATCCCTCTGGAGGGATAGCCATCCCTACAAGTTGTGAAGACATATGTTGTTGGATCCCCCCCCCGAGTTAAACAATGGTATTCCTACTGCTGAAAGGTGTGTTGATTCAAAAGGTATCACAGCTCAGACATGGATATGTCAGGGGCAATATCCCAGTGGCCTGAAATTGTACAGTGGTGCTGTTACTACACTATCATATGGACAGCTCTGGTACAGGGACCAGATATCTACATGGGAGGGTGTTGCAACAGCCCCACTGTACTATTTCGGGCCACTGTGATATTGCACCTCAAAATTAAACCTTCACCCGTAATAACTCAAACAACACCTTTCTGCAGTGGGAGTACCTTTGATTACCCAGGGGGATTAACCCAAACACATATATATTTTGTCACCACATATCAGAGTATAACTGTCTCCACAAACATATGGCTAAGGTCACTAATCACAACATCTTATTTCTCCACACAACTTATGGCCCTCAAGCCCAGCGGGAGACAGTGGAGGAGGCAATGTCACCCCCCAGTGAGGAGTACACAGAGGAGGGGACCATCCCATCCAACACAGGCTGCACCACCACCTACTGTACCCTTACAAGCTGGACCACCACAGGCTGCACCTTTACAAGCTGGACCACCACAGGTTGCACCCCTTCAAACTGCACCTCCCCAGTATAGTGGCTGGATGCCACAGGAGGAGAGGTGGACCTATCCAGCCACCTCCACCAGCTACTACCCTCCATCAGCAGCACCACCACCACCACCAGGGAGGCAATGACTGCCAGGGACTGTGGCCACCACCCAATATGGGCCATTTGACTCCAACATCAACCCACCCTCCTGGATGGCTCCACAGCATGCCCCAAGGTATGATCCCAGGTGGGGTCCCAGGACCTACCAATGGCTACCATATGACCCTTGGCCACTGGACTACCCACACCTGGGCCTGATAGGTGAGCCCCAGCACCCCTACCCAGGGACATATTCACACCTCCACCAGCACACACATCACTGGGCAGCTCGGGATCACTTGATGTGGTGGGCTTATGCCCATAATCTGCACCAGCCACTCCAACAGCTGTCACAGCAGCCACAGCACCTCCAGCAGCAGCAGAAGAAACAGCACCACCAGCAGAAGCAGAGGAAACAGCACCCTCAGCAGCATCGTTGCAAAGAGCACCCTCAGCAGCAGCAGAGGAAACAGCACCCTTGGCAGCAGAGGAAACATCACCCTCGGCAGCAGAGGAAACAGCATCCTCGGCAGCAGAAGAATCAGCACTCTCGGCAACAGAGGAAACAGCAGCACCAGTGACACCGGGTACATCCACCTCAAGCACTGCACACCTCACAGGGATGGAGGTGGAGTGTATGGCCCTTCAGAGGAGACTACTCTGGTCGAGCAGGAGTACTGACAGCACCATCACAAGGAGCAGGAGGCAATCCAGGAGGAACATTGCCCAATTGGAGACCAGGATCCAAGCCCTGGAGTCAGAGGTGGCCAGGGGGAACACACTACTCCACCAGCTCAGGACTGGTCTCATGGACATGTTAACACAGGTCCTTGTGGAGTTGAGGGAGATAAACCACAGGGAGAACCTGAGGATGGAGAGGGAGAACTTGCATTCCACTGAGGGGTCTACTGCAACCACCACCCCCTCCAGTGTTACCCCTGAAGCCACACCTAGGGGGCAGAGGGTTACCAGGAGTTCAACAAGGGCATCCACCTTTGGCACCCAGGCTAAGACCCCCCACCCAAAAAGGAAAAAATGAAAGGCCCAACCTGTCAACTTCCCCCTCAATAAAAAAGACTTTTTTTTGGATTCCTGTCTGATCTGTTGTGTCTTCAGTTATGGATTGGGTGGCAGGGTTGTCTCCAATGCATTGCCATACAATGCAGTGAACACAACCTCTGCCTAAGTGAAATGTTTGTGGGATGCTACCACATAGGTTCACACACACACACACACACACACACACACACACACACACACACACACTGTTGTACAAATGCAACTTGAAATACATCCCTGGAGCCATATTACACCACTGTGTTATATGGTGATGTTGTGTGTTGAATTTGAACAACAAAACATACCCCTTAGCACAACAAATAGTACAACATTCAACATTCGTCTACATCATATGTTGTTTTTAACCCTTTGAGTGCCAGAGTGGTAGGCAACGCATTGCAAATAAATGTGTTGGGGACCACTCTTGCACTCAGTGGGTTAATGGGATAACCAAACAAACAGCTATGTGACTTAGCGGGGACATAACAAGCAGGACAGATAAATGGGACATGTATCAATATCGTTTGGGATTCAAACACTCATTGTGCAACTGACTTACTGGGGAAGCTAATGTTTTTAACCTAGGATTTCAATGTGTAGCACACACATTGATATCCTGGGGTGAGCATTGGGGTCTCCAGTAAGTTAAGTTGCTGTTTCCCTAAGGATGTAACAGACTTCACCAGTGATAACACATGTACACTTAGACTGGTTGTTCGTTGATGTAGCCCATGCACTGAGATATGTCAAATTGGAGCAAAATCTCAGAACATTGATTATACTGAGCAATACAGAAACTGTGGACAGGTATTCACTGTGGAAGTATGTCCCCTGTATCACCTCTTTATCACCCCCACAACACATTGGTGCATCACTGCCACCATCATCTGTTTGCATGGATACATCACAGAGTCCACTCACTGGCAAACAAGTAGTGGACTCTTGTGATGTGGATGATGCCTTTCCATGTATGGGGGATACTCTATCCTGGGTGTAGTTACGCATTGACAAATGTGTTCTCAAATATATCCTCATACAGGCACAGATAGAATGGTGATGGTTCATCTTTATTGTGTCTCAAAGTACATTAGAAAGTACACGTGTTTTCTGTGTGTATTGCCTATATACATTGAACACTTGTATGAGAACACTAATTGTACTAAACTAAATCGCACTACTTTAGTAACACTGCTGCCCTGCTCATGTGTTGTCCACAAGGTTCGACAACTCTGTAGCTGAGTATCCTAACTGTACAGGTTATAACACTCGAAAATTAGTGTTTTCTGTGTCTATATGGGAATGTTCCAGTAGAGGTTTGTGTGAACCTCAGGTCAAACATTGCATCACCAACAACATCACCAGAAACAGCAAGGGGTGATCTTCATGAAGGTGTTGTCAAGACATCAATCCAGTCACATGGAAGATCTTCAGTTCAAGGATGGATCATGTTATGGATGCCTGTGGGACAAGAGGACAGGATTTGGAGCAGTAGACCTGAACTGATCATCAAGCAACAACAATTTAGTCTTTTTAATCCCCTCAATTTTCACAATTACAGGTGAGTACACAAACCATTGCTTGACAATGTGTTGTGTACTCATCTGTAACCAATTCTGTGGAGAACTAAGGACATGTGCACCAGCCCTATGGATATGTGCCCCTGACATGTATACACACATTAACAAGTGTTTTGAGAGCTCCATGGAAGTAATGACATTGTGCTGCCTCTGTGAAAGTGACAGTGGCAGCCCAATGTCATTTGTTCCCTGGAACTATTAGGACATATTTGTTGATGTGTGTATTCATGTCGGGGGCACATATTTCTGCACACTCACAGGTCAGCCTGGAGTCCCTGGTAATCTGATCTACGTTTCATGACCTCTACATTGTGTGACAATACCACTGTACATCCACCCCTCTGCTGCTCTTCTCAGCTCTAACACAGTGCAGGTCCCATATTGGAGGATGGTTTTTAAATCCACACACACAATTTGCCACGTCCATGGTATGGTTGATGTTTGGGGCCATGCTGCTGCCAGTGCAGTGCTGTGTCAATGTTCCTGTGGGGTGAGACAGAACATAATGTGCAGTGTGGTTAATGTCACAGGACTGATGGGGGACTTGCATGGATTGTTTGCATGCCTGTGTTATACTCACAGGTGAAGTGTTCCGTGATGAGCCTGTCTCTGATCTGTGCCCCTCTCAAGGTCTCCTCCACATGCCTGATGTCCATGGGCACTTCATGTATGGGGGGCCCTGGATGTGATCCAGCAGCCTGGTGTCCACTGCGATGTTAGCAGGTGCATACTGCAGTGCTCCCCCAGAGTGGTCCAGACATCTGAATCTTGACTTGAGGAGACCAAAGATCCGCTCAATAGCATTCCTCGTTCTGGCATGAGCCTGGTTGTACCTTTCCTGGGCATGTGTTTGGGGATTGGCCACAGGGGTCAGTAGCCAGGACTTGCATCCATAGCCAGCATCACCTGAGTAATGTGAGTGACATGGTGAGACAGGGAGCACATGGTGTGTGAATGATATTTTGTGTGGTGGACGTACTAGTTGTGGGTCAGGTGCATGCTGAGCAGCGTTGTGTGTACGCCTGTGTATGTGGTGTGATTTTGTATTGTGAACTCACCCAAAAGCCATCCCCCTGTAAAGGTTCCATTCTCGAAATCTCTGTGGACTGAGGAGTTTTGGAGAATGTATGCATCATGTGAGCTGCCAGGATACTTTGCACAGACATTCATGATCCTCATGTTGCTGTCACACACCATCTGCACTTTGATGGAGTGGAAGTTCTTCCTGTTGATGAATAGCTGTGCGTCACGTGCTGGGGCCTTAATCCGGACATGGGTGCAATCTATAGCACCCATGACCCTGGGCATGCCTCCCCTTGCGTAAAAGGCCTACTTGAAGTGTATCCAGTCCATGTCGGTGGTGGGAAAATGTATATAGGTACTGGCCTTGCTTTTGAGGGCTGGCAGGACCTGGGCCAGCACCCTGGAGAATGTGGCCTGTGACATGCCAGATGCGTAACCCTCAGTGGACTGGAAGGCCCCACTTGCCATGAAGTGTATGGCACACAGTAGTTTCTGCAGGCCAGTTAGGGCATGGTTGTGGATGTAGATGGGATCCACCTGATCTTTGATGACCTCATACAGGCCAATGATGCTGTCAGGCCTCAACCTGTAGCGATCAATGACCTCATCATCAGTCATTCCAAAAAGGGTGACCCTTGGGCGGTATACCCTGGTCCTTGTTGGTTGACTATACATCCTCTGCTGCTGTGGAGCATCCTGTTGCTGCAGCTGTGCATGTGCAGGCAGGTGCTGCCCTCCAGGTGGGGATGGACTCCTGTGTGGCTGCTGAGCCAGAGCCTCCTCACTTGAAACAGGTGGAGGCTGTTGATCAGGCGTGCCTGGAGGTTGCTGATGTTCCCTAGCTCTCTCCCTTGCACGCCTTCTCCGCAGTCTTCGCAACAATATGTAACCCAACATACTGTTTGCTCTCTCTATCTCTCTCTATCTCTCTCTATCTCTCTCTCTCCCTGAGTGGAAAACAAGCCACAAGTGAGTGTGGTGAGTTGTGTCTTTAAGTACTTGATAGGCGTTGTGTATGTGTGGTGATGAGATGAGTGCTGACCAATGGAGAGTTGTTTTTGCCCAGGTAAGTGCTTGCAGGTGTGTGTGTGTGTTATAAGATGTGGTGTGTACTTGTTATGTGTCTGCCATATGCGGGTGTGCAGTTGTGGGGTGCAGGTCGCGTGTTGATGTTGCACAGGTGAGCTTGTATTTGCAGGTGTCCTCTTTGTGTGATATCCCCCATTATTCCGTGTCATGTTGTGTTGTTGTATTTTTGGGTGTCGCTGTCCCTGTGGTGTTGCTTGTTGTTGTGTGTGAGAGTGATTTGTGTTGTGTGTCCATGTTTTTGTGTTGTTTTGGCATTGCACGGGTTAATTTTTCCATTTACATGCTTGTGCGGTAAGCATTTTGTGTATTTTCCTATGTAACGGGTGTTTTGTTTTGGCCGTTAAGTGTCTAGCGTCTGAGAAAAGTGGGTCTTCACTTTTTGCCGTTAGGTGTGTCTTTTTTTCAGCCGTTATCAGTACCGCAAGCCTTTGAATAGCTCTGGGGTATGTTGTTCCATGCATCTGAATGCACGTAAGTGTATCGGCCGTTAGGATTCTGCAACTGCCGTTAGCTGTTCTTTAGACGGATCTTTGAATTGCTACATGAAACTTAACACACCTGTTAGTGATTTTTTTACTAACGGCTGCCTTTAAATCGAGCCCTCAGAGTGTTAGCAGAGAGGGAGGGGGTGATACTAGTGAGGAAGACTCAGAGACTGAAATTGATGTGCTTGCTGTTAGTGATATTGTCCCTAGCCTCTATGTGCTCTCTCTCCTTCCGTGACTGGAGATCCCCTCCTCTCCTGCTCCTCTCCTCATCCCTCTCTATTCCTTTCCTCACCATTATCCACCCACTCACACTCAGGCACTCACACAGGCTTTCACAGACACACTTGATCACATTTACTTCCTACTACTCACTGATTCACATTGTCAAAATAAAGGTAATGTGTTTTAAATAAAAAAAACGATGTGTTTGTGTTTGTATGCATGTACAGAAAATGTGCAATGGTTTATTATGTGTAGATATAAGTGCAAATTTCTCTGCTCCCAAATACTTCTACCTGCCTCCAATGTACACTCCTCTCTCTCTCCCTCTATCACTATCCTCTGCTACTGGGTCCTGTGCTCTAGCTCTCCAAAACTCAAAACACAGGCAAGGTACAGTGTGTCAGTTATTTTGGGGTGTATATATAGGTGTATTTGAATGTATTTATACTTTGGTGTGTTGTGATTGGTTGTAAGTTTGAGCTTGTCTTGACAACAATCAGCTTCACTAGATAACATTGAATGTTATCTTTTTCCTTGTCATCAAACATATTTTACCTTAATTATTTACTTATTGGGACGCACAGTGAGGTGAGAAAAGGTGTAGCACAGGTTTTTGAGTTACGTGGATTTGTTGGGCTTATGCTCGTTAGCCATTCTTGTAGACTATGTATTGAATTTGACATAATTCAAATATTATTAACAGTCGCTCGGCTCTTAGTCTCAGTTTTACCGGACTCAATTGAATTAAGGCCATAGACTGGGATGAATTATTAAAATGAAAAATTATTAATGAAAAATGGTCTGAATTTAAATTTAGGTTGCAGAAATATAGTTAACAGTACATACTACTTGGGAACAAATGCAAAAGATAACCACATATGTTGTATATTAAACATATAGAAGTCTGAAAGAACAGAGAATTCTTTCTTGAAATATAGAAACACAGAAGTGCAGAAAAGTACACTTACCTAAAAAGGACATTTGAAACAAGAGTGGATAAAGTAATTTTACCACTATACAAATTTTTAGTAAGACCTCAAATATGATGTGCAGATTTGGGTTCCAGTTCTAGAAAAAAAAAAAGAGCAACAAAATTCATGGAATTGTGGAATTGAAGTCTGAAGAACTTCTGGCCAAACTTGGTTTATTTAGTCTATAGACAAGATGGGGGTCTTATTAAATTGTATAAGTATATGCAAGGTCAAAACAAGGATCTCTCCAGTGAGCTTTTCATTCCAAGGCCTGATTAAATAATTAGAGGCCACCTCTTAAGATTAGAGGAGACAAGATTTTACCTTCAGCCGAGCAAGGGTTATTTTTTTACAGCAAGATTTGTTATGGTTAGGGATGAGCGAGCACCCCGATGCTCGGGTGCTCGGGTGCTCTGACCGAGCACCCCCTGATGCTCGAGTGCTCGGCCGAGCACCCGAGCCCCATTCAAATGAATGGGAGCACTCGAGCATTAAACCAGGCACCCCCTGCTCTGATGAGCGGAGGGTGCCTGGTCAATGTCCCCCTTCATCTCCGCTATGCCCCTCTTCCACAATGTCCCCCTTCATCTCCTATGCCATAGAGGAGATGAAGGGGGACATTGTGGAAGAGGGGCATAGCGGAGATGAAGGGGGACATTGTGGAAGAGGGGCATAGACTCTATGCCCCTCTTCCACAATGTCCCCCTTCATCTCCGCTATGCCCCTCTTCCACAATGTCCCCCTTCATCTCCGCTATGGCATAGGAGATGAAGGGGGACATTGTGGAAGAGGGGCATAGCGGAGATGAAGGGGGACATTGTGGAAGAGGGGCATAGCGGAGATGAAGGGGGACATTGTGGAAGAGGGGCATAGAGTCTATGCCCCTCTTCCACAATGTCCCCCTTCATCTCCGCAATGCCCCCTTCATCTCCGCAATGCCCCCGTACCTCCATTCCCTGGTGGTCCAGCGGAGCGTCTTCGGATCTGTGCCTCTTCCGGCACAGATCCTCTTCACCCGAACATGTCGGGCGAGCACATGGCGGTACTCGTACGAGTACCGCCATGTGCCGAGCAGAGCGATGCTCGAGCCGATCCGAGCATCGGCCGAGCACGCTCGCTCAACACTAGTTATGGTGTGAAATTTGTGCTTATTTGTCTCACTGTCAGATACAGCAGTTGGTTAAAGGAGCAGTAAACTTTTTTTTATGAAAACAGATATTTTATAGAGCTTTTCCTGCTGAATAAAACAAGGTCACTCCCATCGTTGTCAGATGTTACATTCAAAATGTATAGCAGATTAAATAATCAGGAAGTGAATTTACTGTTTACTTCCTCATAGTTCTGACAGGAAGTGACAGGCAGTTTCTATCACATTCTATGGTGAACTGTATATCACTGACTTTTCTGACTTTCCTCTCCATGAGAATCTAACAGGAAATCTAATTAGAATTTGACCACAGCTAATGTTAAAAAAACATGGGTTTAAACTGTAATAACTCTGGAAATATAAATATCTCGGCAGTGGGAGTACCCTTATTTTACTCAATAGGAAAATCCCTACAATATATATTATTTCATAAAAAAAGTTTACTGCTCCTTTAAGCTGCTACACCTTTTTGCACTATGCCATCAAAACTGGAATGCAACTCATTGTTGTCTTCAATGTTTTAGATGGTTTAATAATAGTACTGCAGCTGATGGAACATTTAGTTGGACTTTGACAAACTGCATACTTCTGAAGAGGAGTGGGATCACCATCATTTATTGCACACACTGCAGCAAACATGGATGCAGTCAGTTTTTGGACTACAACTTTACTCACACATCCCTGCTCTGCTCCTAAACGTTTCACCTTTCCACTGCCCCCTGTGTGTTTGCTGGACACCCCCTAACTACTGTGTGTGTAAAGTGCACAATACAACTGATTGTGTGTGGTCTTGCCCTTTACAAATTAATCTCTCTCTTCTAGTATCAGTTTGTCACAGTCATAGCTCATCTCAGGGTCCCTGTTTCTCTCACCTATGAAACTTAATTTTTTTATTAACTGCCCCCTCATCACAGTAAAACAAAACAAAACATAAAAGACACACTCCCTGTTTAGCTGTTTCTTTCCCAAAACTCCAGAGACTTGAACAACACAGAGAGATATCACTTAGATCAGGAAGAAACTTGGACCATGGCTGCCTATGTCTACCCAGTCAGTTACATGGGATTTGGGGTAAATTTCCTTTGCTCTCTTCTCACAACCCCACAGTCCCCTAGCACACAGTTAACAGCCAGGTCAAGAAGGAACTTGCATCATGGCTACCTTTGACTTCCCAGTCAGTCACACAGAAGTTTGGGGTATTTGGGGTAAATCTGTTTTTTTGCTTTCTCACAACCCCAGACTCCCCTATCACAGAGATAAAAGCCAGAGCAGGAAGAAACTTGGATCATGGCTACCTGTAGCTTCCCTGTCACTCTATCACACAGAATTTTGGGGTATATGGTGTAAATATACTTTACTCCCTTCTCACACCCCAGACTCCCCTATGACAGAGATAGCAGACAGATCAGGAAGGAACTTGGATCATTGCTGCCTGTGTCTTCCCATTCAGTCACACAGAATTTTGGGGTCAACCTCCTTTCTCCTTTCCTTTCCCCGACAATGCCCCCAGATTTCCCAAACACAGAGAACAGATCTCATGGATACAAGGCTGCCTAAACTAAATGTCAACTCCTCTTTATTAGTCTGTCATCTCTATCTAAAAAAATACATGGCATTCTCTCTTGCTAACAAACACAGAGTGGCATGTTGTGGGAACCTGACACACCTTTAATACTATGTTTGTTTGAAAGAAGTGAAATTTTGCACCACTGATTTCAATGCAATGAGCTAGGGAAAAAAAAGTGGAAAATTAACACTTTTCATGAAATATTCCCTGCTCAGCAGGAAGTGCCATTTTTGACTTCTCTCATTTCCAAAAAGAAATTACAGGATAAAATGTGAGCAAAATATTGGTCTTTGTGATAGATGATGGAGTAATTTATTCTTTACTAAAATAATCTACTTGTTAGGGTAAATAGAGTATGGCAAATGTCCCTGGGTTTATGAAAAATCATGAAAACATGGTGAATCAGATAGCTTGATCTGTGTGGAACCATTAATGTATACAGTAATATGTTATCCCTTAAAAGAAAAAAACAAGAGAACAGTGCAAAAGCCCCTCTAAGTGCAGACTGATAGTATTGGTAATTCTCCCACTTGAACCTTCCTCTAGCAATGGGTACTCAATATCGTTGGAGGCTTGACCAGCCTCTGAGTATTTTAGAACATCTCTGAAATACCACTCCATTGTCTTCGGTCTTTCCAAGCTTCCAACTTACTCCTGCTGGGTCCATATCTTGTAAACCCAATAGACTACAACCATGAGTTGGTATTTAATGTACTCCTTTAATGGAGATGTAACAAATAGGGATTGGGGAAAATTTTCGCCTCAAACTGAAATCAGCGAAAAATGGCACTTTCCACTTGGTGAAAAATTTCCAGCGAAAAGTGCCGAATTTCCACTTTTTATCAGCTTTTTCCCCCTAGCTCATTCCATTGAAATCAATGGCAACATTGATGTTACACACAACATAAAATAGATATTTAATTTCCCAAAGGCATAGTATAAAAGGGGCATGAGGATGCCTGTGTTGGTGGGGTGTGGGTAAAGAATCAGTTGAGCAGGGAATGTTTTTTTGGGGGGTTGTTTACTGGGATTGGGGAGCACTTAATAAAAAAGAAATCCTAAATAAAACAAAATAAAATAAAAACCATAAGACATGGTATAAAGGGGTCTGAAGAGGGTGATTGTGTTGGTGAATGAATGAATCCTTTGAACACAAAATTTGTTTGGGGGGGTTTCTTGACTGCTACTGGGGGGACAGTTAATACAAAAATAAAATGAAACATTTGTATTTAAAGTTATACAGACAGGAAACCCTTGACATAAGCTGCCACTGGGGTGGACTGATTCCTGACTTGATAGATTATTTCGTAGAGGATAATTTGTTAGATTTGTTGTTAGAGGACCAAGTCCTTAGGAAACATTGATTTGTAAGACTTAAGATTGTTTGGCACAAGCCCTAAGGAAACATTGATTTGTAGGACTTAGGCTTGTTAGAAACAAACCCCCCAAAATTGTTTATTTATAGGACTTTGTTTTTTTAATTTTTTTATTTTTCAAAGCACAAGCCCTAAAAAAAAAAAAAAAATGCTCTACTGACCTTATGCCAGGAGGTCATGTTGGCCAGTAGCCACTAGCCATTGTCAAATGTCCTCCTGAGTCCTGAGTTGCAACTCCTGTTCGTACTGCTGCTGCTGAGTTGTTTAAGCAGCAGGATGATTAAGCAGCTGAAATGGAATGGGATCAACAATAGTAGTAACATGGAAGATGGATGATGAAGGTTCCACTTGCCACGACTGGCACCAGTGATGCGCCTGAGGCAGTAGCAGAAGAATAAGTAGCCCCCAGTATATGTGGACAAAAGAAGAAGTTGGCCATTAAATCTTCTCCACCTGCCCCTCCTCCAAAATCATGGGTGTGTTGTCATTAGAATATATATTTGTCCATTGAGAACAGGATCTGTGGCTTCCATCAGCAACTGCAATGTGCACAGTGTGTATGTGTGTGGTAAATAACATCTGGAGGCACAACTGTATCCAAACACCATGACACCCAAAACCAAGTACTACCAGTATCACTGTACCCCTTATCCAGACCCCACTAAGGGCACATGACAACTTGCTGACAGTTTAATAGTAATGATGAGCCCTCCCTACCATAACCTAGCATATTCTGTGGGATGGAATCTCCTCAGATGCCACCTGATGACCTGGTATCGATTCTCCTCCACCACACTGGCATGTGTGGCCAGTGCACCACACAGTGTGCAATGGGTAGAGATGAACTGCCATATCCTAACATCAAAAGAGTGGCTATCATTTGGTGGGGGAGGTAACGATGAATGAGGTGGATTGGCAGGAGATGTACTTGTTACCCTAGAGGAATAAGGTGATGTTGATGGCGAGCTAGTTGTTTCACTCATCATGGAACTTCCAGTGTCTGTCTCGGTTTCTTTATTCTTCCTCCTCTTTGATCTTCACCTTTCTAGAGAGTCAGGGGGTACAGTAACAGCGGTGTTAGATTTCTGTAATGGGTGTTTGGCTTTAACGTGTTTGACATAAATGTCATGGTGTCTGTGTTTCATGTGTGTTATCAGGGAGGTTGTGCCAAGGTGTGTTCCCTCCTTTCCCCTTCTCACTAACTTGTCACAAAATTTACACTGTACCATTGTTGATGATGACTGCACTGTGCCTGCTGGAAGGGAATAATAGTCCCACACCCATGACTTCTGGGGGGAGGGATAGGGAATAGGTGGAGAAGAATTGCCTCTTTCTTCTTGTCCTCCACATTCCCCTTCACTTTTTTGTGGCAACGGATAATGTTGCTGCTACTGCCTCCGATTTAGCACTGCAACTAGGACCAGGAGTATTGCTGGCACTGGAAAGTGGAAGCTGTCCTAGTCCCGCATTACTTGTTGACCCCATTCCCACTGTGTCCATGGTGGTCTGTGGCACACTAGCCTGTTCCTCAGCACCCTACTGCCCTTTTATCTCAGGAGCAGCAGAAATTAGAGCACTTGCAATTTCCACAAATTCCAATAGCTGATTGCTAGTGGTGCTGGTGGGGATGCCTATCCACATCCCTGTCTCCTGTTTCTGATAAAAAGGGCACCCCTTCCACCCCAGCTTCTCCACCACCACCACCGCAAGTCCCTACATGATGCTGCTCTATTCCAGACATCCCACTGCTTCTTGGAGGAGGTGACGAGCAATGTAACAGAGGGTCCCCTGCTGTTTGGCATCATTTTCTCCTTACCCTTATGAGTACTACAAGAAATACTAGCAGCAGGCAAAGTATTGGTAGCAGCCGGTTCAGCACTGGTAGCAGGTACAACACTAGTGGCAGCATATCTGTCATCAGGTACAACACTAGTGGCTCCAGGTACAGTAATGGTGGCACTGGCTGCAGGGGCAGCACGTCTTTCAGCAGGCACAGACAGCTGACCTGTCCTGCTCTCTCTAGTACTACCCATTTCTCCCTCCCTTCCCATTCCCTTCTCTCCCTTCCTTCCCATTCTGTTTTCTTCTTTTCCATTCCCTTTTACCCCTCCCTTCCCATTAAATTCCCCATTATCCCTTGGGGTGATTTAGGGGGACTGGACAGCATTGGTTCAATAGTGATCACTTCCTCCTCCTCCTCAGATTCAGTGGACACATAAGGGTCCTTCCAGCTCCTCCATTGATTATTTTTCACCTTTCCCATAGTGATAGCAATCACTATGAGCCTTTCCTGCCTCAATTTTTGCAAAACAGCACAGCATGTCTATCTCACTCTGTAGCTGCTTCTATTGTGTCTGCCTCCATGGAAAATGTCACATTTTTATAGCAGAAGTGCGAAAACAATGTAAATCAATGGGCAGAAACATTATAGCCATTGAAAAAAATGGCCGAAAATTTTTGCCAATGAATGAAAAATGTGAAAATTTTAACCACTAGTTTTAAAGCAGATTTTCCCATAAAAAAGAGGATAACAAAGTGGTTTTCGTTAAATTTCCCATGGGAACACGTCAACTGGTTTCACCCACCCCTAGTAACAAGTACAAAACTGGCATATATCGAATAAAGCAATAATATTTAGAATAATCCCTTTGCTGGATATGGAGTTCTATTTGGAATTGTGAAGCAAGCAATGTGTTTAAGTTAAACAATAAATGAATGCTAGACAAATGAGGAGTATAAGCTGTTCTCTATAATATAAACTCCAAGGTCCAGCAGTTGGCTAGTTGGAGATGATGATGATGATTCCCAACCACTGAAGTGCCAAAAGATGCCTACCACCGTTGTGGATCAAGAAGAGCAATAAGCATTAGTATTGTTTTAACACACTCAAAGATTATATATAAGCAAGACTTCATATAATTTTCTTTTATTACATGATGAACATTTCTAGAGTATATTTGCTACAGCTCATAAATGCAACCCTATGTGCATGAGTTTTGAATTACCATGTTGTTCCTGTTGTAGTGATTTTACATGGTTCTGTATTCCTATAAAACTGTCAGATGTCAGTGTTTTAGAAGGTTATTGCAATATTAAGCACAATGTTCTCATTTTTCAGAAAGTCATGAGGATTGAATTTCAACATAAATATTATAATGTCTATCATATAGACTTTAAAGAATGCACAGCAACTACAAAGCTTTTCAGTCCTAAAATCTTATGAACCAATAAAATGATTCCAAAAAAAAAGAGCATTGAACTAGCAGTGAGGCATTGTTAGAAATCCAACCAGAACACATCAGAGAAATTGGGTTACCATCAGATAATATGGTATAATAGTTATAAACGTTAAAGATGAAGGGATCCATTGTAATCATATCAGGCAGTAAAGAATGAACACTATTCATTGGTACTTGAACAGAACTACAAGCCTAGTTATTTTAAGTTAATAGTAAGATGAAAATATACATAACCGTTTTATTTTTGCATCAATGTGATAAGCTGAAAAAAGAGAAATCTATTAAATCATTAATTGAATTAAGGGGGGTTTCATAAATGGATGCACTATTTAAAGGAACAGAGCTAATAAACTAGTATGTTCTCTACTCACAAATTACATGAAAGCAACTACAGTGTGTCTTCCAAAATGGATAAAAGGGACACCTTACTCCTTCATACAAAATTACAATATACACAGAGCTTTCATTCTACATTTTTGTTGAACATGTGGTAGCCAGAAAACCATAAAAGTAAAGATATGCTCCGCATTTGCTTGGAGTGATTCAAGCATCAGATTTCACTACAAGTCACCGCCTGGGTATGCTAAAGGAGCAGTACACTTTTTTAAGGATAATAAATATATCTATAATAAATAGTACAACATTTTTTTTTAATTAAACTGTTCCTTTCTATTGTCATCAGATGATGAAGTTCCTATCACTTAAAATGTAAAGCCTTAGTCTTTGACTAATAACTGTTGCTAGTAGTTTGATTTTTAAAACTAGTTTGAATAAAAAAAAACTCACTTCATTGGGAGTACCCTTTTTTACTAAGTATAAAAA
Source organism: Rhinophrynus dorsalis (assembly GCA_037306005.1). Classification (NCBI taxonomy): domain Eukaryota; kingdom Metazoa; phylum Chordata; class Amphibia; order Anura; family Rhinophrynidae; genus Rhinophrynus; species Rhinophrynus dorsalis. The sequence goes on from CM074723.1 coordinate 188,628,714, forward strand.
ATGCACTATAACTGCTCCATTACAACAGTGTGGATTATATTTTCTGTTGCTGAACAAAGTATTTTGTGTTAGAAATGTTTCTTTATTATGTTTGTCTCTTTGAAAATTTGCTGTCAAGGGGTGAAAAATGTGACATGAGGAGGTTGCCTATGTTGTTGGGTGGTATCTGGGGAATTAATCAGTTGAACAGGGAATTTGTTTTGGTGGTGTTCTTGACTGGTATTGGGGGTACAGTTAATAAAAAAATAAATCAATAAAATAAAAAAAGACATTTGTATGTAAAGTGATAGAAACTGGAACCCCCTGACATAAGCTGCCACTGGGGTGAACTGATACTTGACTTGATAGAGTATTTTGTACAGGATTATTTGTTAGATTAGGCAGCAGGAAATGAAATCAATTATAGCAGTAACATGGGTGATGGATGATGAAGGTTCCACTTGCCACAGCTGGCACCAGTGATGTGCCTGAGGGAGTAGCAGCACAATAAGTAGCACCTAGTATATGTGGAGAAAAGAAGAAGTTGGCCAATAATTCTTATCCACCTGCCCTTCCTCCAAAAACATGGGTGTGTTGTTATTAGAACAGCAAAATATTGGTGCACATCCAAATTTTCATCACCATTAACTCTTTACTCTGTGGCATTGTGCCTGCATATCACTACTATATTAAAGATGTGGATTTGGTCACATCATATGGCCATAGAATGCTAAGCTTGCCACCAACGCCAAGGTACCTCATTTTTGGCAAGTATCTAACCTTAATATGCTTTGTCTTATTAGCTGAAACTCTCCTGCTTTAGGCATTTACTAACCTTAGTTTACTTTATCCTGAGAGCTGAGTCTTTGTCAGATTTACTCATTAATGGAGAGAGACTCTCTGACAGTCATTATATAGTGTCCTAAAGACTGAGCATTGTACCTGGGGGCTGAGAGAAGTGCTTAAACCAATAGAAGCTGGACTGGAATTGTTATTAGAATACACATTTTTCCCTTGAGAGCAGGAATTGTGCCTCTCATCAGCAACTGCAAAGTGCACAGGGTGTGTGTGGTAAATAACATCTGGGGGCACAACTGTATCCAAACACCATGACACCAGAAACCAAGTACTGCCGCTGTTTCTATACCCCTTGTCCAGAACCCACTGAGGACACATAACAACTTGCTGACAGTTTAACAGTAATGATGAACCCTCCCTGCCACCATCTTAGCATATTCTGCAGGATGGAATATCCTTAGATGCCGCTTGATACCCTGCTTGCGATTCTCCTCCACCACACTGCCATGTGTGGTCAGTGCACCACACAGTGTGCAATGGGTGGAGATGAACTGCCAAGTCCTAACATCAATGTCACAGTTTTCAGGCAAAGAAGGACAGACACGAATATAAAATATAAATCTGCCTTTATTTAATAAGTATGTACCCGGAGCTGCACACTGTGCTACGCACTGCACTACTGTGTGATACCAGAGACTAGGACCGAGGTGCGGGTGGAATACCAGAGGGAACGGTAACTGAGGCACACGTTTCCACCCTGGTTCACGCAACCAGAGGCAACAGGGAGCAAGAGCAGACCTGAACCATGAAACACTGATACTGATGGTCAGGTAAGTTCGGAGAGTACAGAGCAAGTAGCCAGCCAGAGCCACAGGTCAGATAAGCCGGGGACTATATGGAGCAATAGGCAGTAAGACCCAGAGGTCAGACAAACCGGGGATTACACGGAGTGAGTAAGTAAGCCAGAGCCACAAGTCAGAACCGATGTGGGTAGTCAGACAAGCCGGGATCATACATGGAGCGAGTTTATCAGCCAGAGCCACAGGTCAGAACTGATGTGGGTAGCCAGACAAACTGAGGTCATACACAAAGTGAGTTAGTCAGCCAGCGGCACTAGTCAGAACTGATGTGGGTAGTCAGACAACATGGGGTCATACATGGAGTGGAATTTCAGGACAACACAGGTCACAACGGAGTGCAAGAGACAGTATCGGAACCACCACGTAAGGGCAATGACTCCCAAGCCCAGGGAGGTTTTTAAAGGTGCAGGGACCCAATTAGACCACACAGAATAGACCCATAAACAGGTGTCCTACCCAGTGCCTGTTTCATGATGTCAGCAATGCAAAGGTGGCCACAACAATTCCGGCCAACACACCACAGAGGAAGAAAGCACAGAATAACTAGGTCTCTAAGGTAGACTGTGATACATCACAGAGTGGCTATCATTTGGTGGGGGAGGTAATGATGGATGAGGTGGATTGGAAGAAGATGTAGTTACCCTAGAGGAAGAAGGAAATGGTGAGCTAGTTGTTTCGCTCATCATGGAACTTCCAGTCTCTGCCTGGGTTTCTCTACTTTTCCTCCTCTTTGATCTTTGCCTCACCTCTTGTTGCCTTTCTGGAGAGTCAGGGGGTACAGCAACGGCGGTGCTTGATTTCTGTGGATGGTGTCTGTTATCAGGGTGGTTGTGCCAAGGAGCGTTCCCTCCTTTCTCCTTCTCATTGACTGCACAGTCCCTGCCCCAAGAGATAAATAGTCCCACACCCATGACTTCAGGGGATAGGGATAGGGAAAAGGTGGAAAAGAGTGTTTTCTTTCTTCTTGTCCTCCACATTCCCCTTCATTGTCAGTGCTGGAAGCTGATGATGTTGCTGCTGTTGCTGCTACTGCCTCAGAATCAGCACTGCAACTAGGACCAGGAGTATTGCTACTGCTGTCCTAATCTGGCATAACTTATTGACCCAATTCCCACTGTGTTCATGGTGGTCTGTAGCACCCTAGCTTGCTCCTCAGCATCCTACTGCCCATGCAACTCAGCAGCAGCAGGAATTAGAGCAGTTACAAATTCCAAAAGCTCACTGCTGCTGGTGATGCCCATCCTCATCCTTGTCTCCCATTCCTTCTCAGTTTCTGCTGAAAAGGCCATCAATGTGTCTTCCACCCCAGCTTCTCCACCATCATCATCACCACCGCCACTAGTCCCTAAGTGCTGCTGCTGCTCTATTACAGACATCTCACTGCTGCTTGGAGGAGGTGACGAGCAATGTGACATAGGGCCCCTAATGTCATACTTGGCATTTCTTTTTGACCAGAAGATGGCAGACTGGCAGCAGTAGCAGCAGACACAGGCAGCTGATCTGTGCCCCTGCTGGTGGTGGTGGTAATAATTCTGTGCCTGCTCTCTCCAACACCAGTTCTGACCTCTTCAGGATCATGTTCCACTTGGACACTGTAGTGAAGGGAAGGGGAGGAGGACTCCCAGAATCAAAGTAATGGTGTGGGCTCCCTTGACCGCTAGTCTGGACAATCTCTAATGCTTCCACTACCACTCCCCTAACACTAGTCCCATGGGTTGCTTCACCATTACTGCTGCTACTACTAACACAAACCACATCAAGTTCAGCCAAAGAGTCTTCCTCCTCACAGTCACTAGTAATATCAGGATATTGATTACCTGCTCCTCCACTCCTAACACTAACAAGCTGGTGGACCCTCTTAGTACTAGCACTGGCAGGACTGTTTGGGGATGTCAAGTGTGACTTAGGGTTCCATGCTGTCACACTTGGCATCATCTTCTCCTTCCCCCCTCCTGAGTATTACAAGACATACTAGCAGCAGCTTCAGCACTAGTGGCAGCAGCTTCAGCACTGTCAGCAGGAACAGCACTGGTGACACTGGCAACATGGGCAGCACATCTGACAGCAGGCACAGTATTGGTGGCAGCAGGCACAGCACTGGTTGCAACAGGACCAGCACATCTGACAGCAGGCACAGCACTAGTGGCAGCAGGTTCAGCACTGGCAGCAGGCACAACACCAGTTGCAAAAGGGGCAGCACATCTGACAGCAGGCACAATATTGGTGGCAGTAGGTTCAGCACTGGCAACAGGCACAGCACTGGCTTCAATAGGGGTAGCACATCTAAGAGCAGGCACAGCACTAGTGGCAGCAGGGGCAGCAATGGTGGCAGCAGGGGCTGAACGTCTAGCAGCAGGTGCAGGCAGCTGTCCTGTCCTGCTCTCAATAGTACTACCATTGTCTCCTTCCCTTCCTATTCCCTTTTCTCCCTCCCTACCCATTAAATCCCCAGGATCCCTAGGGGTGATTTAGGGAGACTGGACAGCATTGGTTAAATATTACTCACTTCCTCCTCCTCCTCAGACTCAGTGGACACATAAGGGTCCTTCCCATTTCTCCTTTTAATATTTTTAAACCCGCTCATAGTGATAGCAGTCACTATGAGCCTCTCCTGCCTCAATTTTGTCTCAAGATCCCAGCAGAATAGCACAGCATCACATTTTAATAGCGAAAAGGCAAAACCCACATAAATCAAAAGGTGGAAACTTCCTAGACAAAGAAAAAATGAGTAACAATTTTGGCCAATGGGCGAAATATGCAAAAATGTTAATTGCTAGTTTTAAAGAGGATTTTCCCATGAAAAAGCAGAAAACAATGTGGTTTTTGTGGAATTTCTCGCAGGAACACGGCAAGAGATTTCGTCCACCGCTAGTTGTGAGCTTTTGTCACAATAGTAAGTTTAAAATGTTGGTTGCATCAAAATATAGCATTAAAAATGTCACTAGTACTGACTGTACCCCCAAACTATCTTAACCTAACTACTACCCTAGTTTATCTACCATAACCTAACTGTCCTAAACATTTTTAACTCAAACCAAACCCACCTCCCAAACCCTAATAACTGTACTCCATAACTATCCTAATCTAACTACCCTAAACCTATCCTCATGTAACTAACCTAAACACTGCACTGTGGTATAATGTTGGACACAGTTAATATTTTAAACTGCAACATTTCAAATTAGTCATTTTGACTGTATCGGCAGTTTAAAAAAGCAGTTCACCATTGGAATAGGATGCCAATTTATAGTACCCATTGGTCTGAAATAAAGGAGAGGAAAAAATCAATACTGACAATAAGGACATTAAAGTAATTTACTATAAGCAAAAAAAGGACAATATTCTTATCATTTGTACAGACGCTATAAAGATATTTCCCTTGGTTGCAGGACTAGTGGTGTACATTTCTCTCTTCACCAAAGCTTCTTGAATGTATCAGATTCTTGGCTCAAGGCCCATTACAATTATTTCACATGTCCAGAATATAAAGTTACTTTAATAAAGTCCTGAGTCCATTATACACCCACAAAATTAAACTGGAAATTGATATGTTACTGTATCATATGGTTTGCTCAGAGTGCTTCAGTTCCTAAATAAATGTGCAGACTATGCACACACATTGCTCTTTTGTTTCCTATTTACATGAATTTCAATTATTAATCTTCCAGTGCTTAGGAGGCAGAGGTAGCCACATACCTAACAAAATCTTAATATAACAGCTATGGTGTACACTAGTCATTCACACTTTATTTGAATGTTTATTTCAAAATAAAAAGGCATTAAGGGCCCTATGTTAAAAAATGGATGTAAGTACATTTTTAGAGCCACTTGTTTTTAGACTGGGATTTTTAAAAGCATAGGCCCACTTTTAAAAATATGATTAACTCTGTTTTGTCAGTAGATTGAGGAAACAAGCATTCTGTACAAAGCCAGATTTTGGCCTCATTTACAAAATTAGATGAAGCAATTGCGTGGAAAAACAACAGCACCATAAGTAATAAATATTAACTTAAAAGAAATCATATGTTAAAAAAGATAGCATTATTAACTGTTATTAACTCCAGGTTTACCTCAAAAAATTCCCGCTAAGTGGAGTAACTCTGGGGCAAACCAGCCACACAATATGGAAGAAATAAGTCTCCAAGATCCCCATGGATTAAAATTGATCTTTTACCCCTTGAATGTTAGAAAGGGACTAAAATACTTTGCTTCCCAATGCACTAACAACTAGAAATGAGCGAAAAATGTTGCCTCAAACTGAAATCTTCGAATAATGGCACTTCCCACTTGGTGAATTATTTCCCGTGAAAAGTGCTGATTTTCTGCTTTTTTGCCTAGCTCATTCCATTGAAATCAATGGGAACATTGAATTTACACACAACACATAACTAATATTATTTTATTTCCCAAAGGCATAGTATAAAAGGGGCACAAGGGTGCCTGTGTTGGTGGGTTGTGGAGAAAGAATCAGTTGAACAGGGGATGTTTTTTGGCGTTTTTTTGTTTACTGGGATTGGGGGCAGTTAATAAAAAAAATTCTAAATACTATTAAAAAAAAACCCATAAGACATGGTATAAAAGGTGTCTGAGGAGGGTTCTTGTGTTGGTGGGTGGAATCTGGAAAATGAATCAGTTGAACAGAAATTTGTTTGGGGGGTTTCTTGAATGGTATTGGGGAGATGGTTAATAAAAAATAAATAAATAAAATAAAATAAGAAATTTGTATGTAAAGTGATAGAGACAGGAATACCCTAACATAAGCTGCCAATGGGGTGGACTGATACTTGACAGAGTATTTTGTAGAGGATGATTTGTTAGATTTGTTGTTAGAGGCACAAGCCCTGAGGAAACATTGATTTGTAGGACTTAGACTTATTAGAGGACTGAAGAAACATTGATCTGTAGGACTCAAGCTTGATGGCACAAGCCCTAAGGGAACATTGATTTGTAGGATTAGGTGTCACGGAACCCACTGGAAAATATGATCAGATGCAGGAATGCAATCAAATAAGATTTTATTAAATAAATAATCAAGTAACAAAATCGTAAATGAACAGACGCGGGAGATAGTCCGCAGTGGTCAGAAGGTAACGGGATAGTCGACCAAGCCTCAGGGTTACTCCAGTAATAGGCAATTCCAAGGACCAGAAGACTATAAGGGTAGTCAGCTGAACCAATGGTCAATAGCTCCAGGAGGCAGTCGACCAAGACAACGGTCAAGCCCACAGAGGTAATAAACCAAGGCAATGGTCTATAGCCCAAGGATGATCAGCAAAGCCAATGGTCAAGCCCAAGGAGGTAGTCAGCCAATGCCAATGATCAATAGTCCAGGAGGTAGATAGACAATGTCAATGATCAAGCCCAAGGAGGTAGTTAGCCAATGCCAATGGTCATGCCCAAGGAGGTAGCCAGCCAATGCCAATGGTCAATAGCCCAAGAAGAATGGTCAACAAGCTTATGGTCAGCCCAAGGGGGTAGTCAGCCAAGCCCGAGGTCAATAATGGATAGCAAATAGTAGAGTCATGGAGCACACTGAGAAATGGTCCACACAGGAGCACTACGGAAGAGCTACTGATGCAGAGATCGGATCGGTGGATAATGAGCCGGCGTGTGGGCGGAGGCAAAAACCTCACAGCTGGGTCCACCAATAGGATGAGTGTGTGTGCAAGAAGTCCAAACCCGGAAGCAGCACTGCGGCAACGGTCAAGCCCACAGAGGTAATAAACCAAGGCAATGGTCTATAGGCCAAGGAGGTTGTCAGCCAATGCCAATGGTCAATAGCCCAAGGATGATCAGCAAAGCCAATGGTCAAGCCCAAGGAGGTAGTCAGCCAATGCCAATGATCAATAGTCCAGGAGGTAGATAGACAATGTCAATGATCAAGCCCAAGGAGGTAGTTAGCCAATGCCAATGGTCATGCCCAAGGAGGTAGCCAGCCAATGCCAATGGTCAATAGCCCAAGAAGAATGGTCAACAAGCTTATGGTCAGCCCAAGGGGGTAGTCAGCCAAGCCCGAGGTCAATAATGGATAGCAAATAGTAGAGTCATGGAGCACACTGAGAAATGGTCCACACAGGAGCACTACGGAAGAGCTACTGATGCAGAGATCGGATCGGTGGATAATGAGCCGGCGTGTGGGCGGAGGCAAAAACCTCACAGCTGGGTCCACCAATAGGATGAGTGTGTGTGCAAGAAGTCCAAACCCGGAAGCAGCACTGCGGCAATCTCTCGTCTGCCGCCGGGTGTCTAGGCTCCAATACAGAGCTGTGAAAATACCCCCTCTTAATGACCCCTCTTCCTAGGAAGAGGACCATGTTTAATGGAAAACGTGCATGAAATGTCCAAAGGGGAGTGGAAGCATGAACGTCCATAGCGGGAACCCATGAACCTTACTCCAGACCATAACCCCTCCAATGAATGAGGTATTGTAATTGACCCTGTACTCAACGAGAGTCCAGGATACTTTATACCTCGTACTCCTCGTGATTGCCAACTCTTGTACGACAAGGTCTAGCAGGCACAGAGGTGTATTGATTGCAAATCAACGGTTTGAGAAGGGAGACATGTAATACATTGGAAATTCGCATATTACCCAGGAGGTCTAAGGTGTAGGCTATCGGATTGATTCTGTGGAGGATCCGATAAGGACCGATACAGCAAGGTGCCAGTTTTCTACATGGTACTCGAAGGTTGAGGTTATGTGATGATAACCATACTCTCTCCCCCACCTGATAAGATGGAGTGGGTAATCGTCTGCGATCAGTCTGGCATTTTTGCTGTTGCATGGATCTCCGTAGGGATCTTTGAACCTGTACTCATGTGGAACGGAGTTTCCTAAAATGTTCATCAAGTGCCGGAATATCACGTGCCCTGAAAGATTCAGGCAAGAGAGGTGGTTGAAGCCGTAATTCACCATAAACGGGGACATCTGCAAAGAAGAATTACAGCACAATTTCGGGCAAATTCTGCCCAAGGTAACAGGCTAGCCCAATTGTCATGGTTATCCAAAGTGTAGCAACATAGAAAATGTGTCACAGCTTACCTATATCCAGCGTCGCTGCTTCGGCTGGCGCTGGACTTTTATCACTCTTATTGACGATTCTGCGTCATCTCACACATTGCTTCTTGGACTGGGCTTGAGTGTGCTTGGTGACAGTAGTGGACATCCATGTCCCCGCGCTAGGCATATCTGATGCGCTATATGATGCAGCTGTGGTTCTGGTGTGCGAAGCATCTTGCGGTGAGATGCGTCAATTATGGGCACAAGGAGGTGTGTTTGACACAGGCCATCCTCTTATACTTTTATATACTGGGTCCTCCTATCTAACTCCTGGTGCCTTGTATTTAAAGGAAACTGGATTTTCATACAGTTACCCTTACATTGATGTTCTATACAGTCCTACTTTTACTCCTGATCTCTGTGTATGACCTAGGCTTGTCTGAAAATCCATCCTGGTGCTGACCTGTGGCTCTGTCTGACTACTCTCTCGCATTACCTCTTTGTAGTGAACACCCAATCTGGTGCAGACCTGTGGCTCTGGCTGACTACCTGCTCCGTATATGACCTAGGCTTGTCTGACCATCCATCCTGGTGCTTACCTGGGACTCTGTCCAGCTAATTTCTATGCTTCCTCCTGTTCAGCGGATATCCTGTCTGGTGCAGACCTGTGGTTCTGGCAGACTATGACAATACTGACTGCAGGCGTGAGTCAGTAGGTTCGATGGTTGTCTCACCTTCAGGCAACGGTTGTCTCTGGTCTGACTGCAGTCGTGAATCAGTCACCTTCCGAGTTATTACCCTGGGGAACCGCCTGGCCTATTCTTCCTTTCTGATTTAGAGACTACAATTCTAGGCTTACTCTCTGCATTATTGGGATCTGGAGACAAACTGTCGCTCGGTTACCCTCTGCTCTTTCCTGAGTATTGCATTATTCCTCTTACTTTAATAAACATGAATTTTACTTTACTGTCTGACTCTTGTCTTTGCTTGCAAACCGTGACAAAATGTTACAAGGCTTGGTTGGACCATTCAGCATCTCCATTAGACTGGGGGTGGTACGCTGAGGAGAAGGAGAGCTGAATACCCATTTGGGCACAAAACGAGCGCCAGAAGTGCGAAACAAACTAGCTGCCCTGAACCAAGACTATGACCTTGGGTAAACCGTGGAGCCGAAAAACATCCCAAGCGAACGTCTCAGTCAATTCTCAAGCTGAAGGCAGCTTTTTTAGAGGTATGAAATGGGCCATCTTTGAAAAACTGTCAGCAATCATAAGGATGACAGTATGGCCTTGTGAAGCAGGAAGATCGACCATAAAATCACTTGACAAATGTATCCAAGGGTGCTCCCCATTTGGAATAGGTTGTAACAAACCCACTGGAAGGTGCCAGGAAGTTTTATTTTGAGCACAAGTAGTACAAGCAGCTGCTCTGAGTTTAGGCCACTAGAAGAGGTGGGAAACAGACCATACCAACTGATCTCTTCCAATGTGCCCGACTGCCTTGTTAGTATATGTGTTGAGCAATTTGATCCTTAGAGCCTCGGGTTTAAAACATTTAACATTAGGTGTTTTGGCCAGAGAGCCGGCATGAGCTGCCAGGATCTCCTCCCCAAAGAAGAGGTAATACTCGTACGGATGGCAGCTAGTATTCGGTCCGGAGGAACAATGGGTGTAGGAGGTATGTCTTCCTTGGATGCAGTGTTGAATTGGCGCGATAATGCATCCGCCCTAACATTCTTGGAGCCAGGAAGATGAGAAACTACAGTTAAATAGTGATAGGAACAGGGCCCATCTAACCCGCTGAGGAGACAGGCGTTTGCCTTCCGAAAGGTATGTTCAATTTTTTGTGATTTTAATCTCTGCTTTCTCATGAAATAGCAGACAATAACATGGTTTTCGTGGGATTTCTCAAGGGAACACGGCAACAACTTTCGCCCTTCCCTACTGGCAACCCTTCTAGCATGCAACGGTTAAAAGCTCTGTTTTAAGGACTAATATTCTTCCAGTACTGGCATTGCAACAATGTCATGTCTACCCTTTTTCTGCCTGTTCTTGTGATTTCTTGTCTGTTTTTTCATTTGGTTCTTCTTATTTGTGGGATCCTCGTTCCCTTCCTACTTGTGTGCTTTCCCTGAACCTTTATCAACAGCCAGTACCTCAGTGCTGGCACACGATCAAAGAATTCCAATTTTTGACCTATAGTTAATGTTTAGTTCCAGAATGTGGACCTTGTGTCTTGACCTGGGTTTATCTTTGATATATTTCCTGATTTGGTACCATCCCTGTCTGTTTGATATCCTGTTACTGACCTTGGATCTGTTGTTCAGCTACCCTTCTGTCTGCCACCTTGTATTGCTTTGCAGACCTGTTACCGACCTTGGCTCCATTGTTTGACCATTCTTCTGCCTGCTGCCTTGTACTTCTTTGCCTGTCTGTTATCAATCTTGGCTCCATTGTTTTAGTCAGATTCCAACCACCTGTCTTCTTAGTCAGTGTGAAACACAAAACAAGCAGCTACGGGGGGGGGGGGTGCTAGGCTGTTGTGCTGTGAGTTTATAGCAAAATTGAAGCAGAAGAGGCTCATGGTGACTGCTATTACTATAAGCACGTGGAATAATAATAATAAAAGGAGCTGCAATGTCCGTTATGAATCCAGTGACCATTACCAACATGAAAGGGTCTGGATGCCCTGATTCCCCAGATCCAATGATGACCAGATCCCATACATCACCCCTAGGGATCTTGGGGAAATTTGTTTCATGGACAGAGGAAGAAGAGGACAGTAATGTGAGCAGGACATGTCAGCTATCTTTGCCTGCTGCCATTGCTGAGCTGCTAGGGTGTCTTGTGGTTCTCAGTAGTGCGGGAAGGAGGAAATGATGCGAAGTGTGACAGCAGGGAGCACTAAGTCACCCTTCCCATCCCAAGCAGTCCTGCCAGTACAAGTACTAAATCCAGCAGCTACAGACTCAGAGTGTTAGAAGTGAAGGAGGGGTGATCATCATACTACTAGTAAGGAGGAAGACTCAGGGACTGAAATTGATCTCATTGGTGTTAGTAGTAGTAACAGTGATGGTGAAACAGCTCGTGGGACTACTGGACAATCATTACTACAGTAGATCCTCTGCTTGATGCTGAAGTGCTAGAGTAAGTACTATAGAGTGGCCAGACTAGCAGTCAAGGGAGCCAACCACATTCCCCAGACCCTGGATGTCCCTTTCCCCCTACGGCATTGTCCAGATGGAATATGATCCATATAGCAGCAATAATATCACCATCACTATGAGCAAAAATCAACTGTCTGTGCCTGCTGCTGATGCTAACAGTCTGTCATCTGCAGTTTAACAAGAGATGGCATGTGTGACAGTAGGGCACCCTTTGTCACATTTCTCATCACCTCCTCCAACCATTGAAATGTCTGTAATACAGCAGCAGCAACAAAGAGAGATTTGTGGTGATGATGGTGCAGAAGCTTGGGTGGAAGAGATATTAATGGTCTTTTTATCCCAAACTGAGAAGGAATGGGAGACAGGGAAGAGGATGGGCATAACCCATGGGCATAAAAGGGGCGCTCCTAGTGTAATAATTCCAAAAATACATGTACCACCACCGTTTATTCACCAAACTCACAATCAGTAAAACCACTACTTAGTGGTCAGCCAAACGAATGGAGGAATTCGGACTGCCCCCACTCAGTCGCTCCAATTACAGTTGTAAAATGCTGCTCCCAAAGAAGAGAAGGGATCTTGGAATGGACCCCTAACAATACAGAAAAAAAGAAACCAGAAGGGGCGGAATACCAAATAATGAATAAATAATCCCCAATCACAGGAATAAATACTCACAATATATGGATCACCCACTTGAATCCACTTACAACCGGTATAGCAAGCAGGGATTTATTATCCGCCCTGCTTCAGATATACTGATCTCTGAATAAGAACCAAGTCCAACGATAACAATGAGGATCTAAAAATTAGGTCAAAGTGAATCAAACACTGTGGAAAAATAAATTACATAAGTCACCCCTCCATAGACATCACCGATACCAACGCGTATCACCCCAAGGCTTCGTCAGGGCATGTAACGGTTGCTTGTTTGTAGGCAGTTTAAATTCAAGAAGGGAGTGAATCAATATCAAACCTCAAGTCCCACGGTAGTGTTCCTCCAGTCAACAACTGCCTAAAATAATGGTATACACGTGATGAATTCATGTGATACCTGTATTCCAACTGGCAAAGATACACCCGGAGGTGACTGGAGTTGCACATGCGCGGTATCTTAACCTGAGGCAGGCGAAGAAACTGGCTATACAAAAACCAATGATACGGTTATACTCCTAAGTTATACTCACTGTTATAAGGAGAATACATACAAATATATCATAAATATGTAAATGCCAATATATAGATGAATTAAAAAGACACAATATTTATAATAGAATGTAACAGGAGTATAAATGAAAATAGTAAATACCGCAAAGCAGTTAGGCTAAGGTATGCCCATAAATAAATTAATTAAATGACACAATAAAAAATATCATAAAATATATCATTATAAGTGAGAAAATATAATAAGTGCCACAATACGGAAAAGACTGAAATATATTGGCTTATAAAAAGAAAGGAAGAAGAAAAAAAAATGTAATATAGAAAAAATATATTAAAAAAGGATATAATTTTGAAAAAAGTATATGGTGAAAACATGATTGATCATGGATAAATCTCAAAAAATGTGCACATGTAGAGAATGAATCTAGTTAGAGTGTGATAAATACATTGCATCAATATATCAAATTTTAGAAGTAATGAAAACAGTCGAAGATCAGACTATAATAATCGTGAGATAGTTAAATTATTATAAATATACATAAATGTTCCTAAAGATAAAAAGAACTAAACTTCAGTGGTATTACAATGTGTATAATGAATGTAGCCATTAAACTGGACACAAATTTGCATCGATTGAAGTATGAGACCTGATGACACCTAACCATACTAAAAGATACACACACACACATATATATATATATATATATATATATATATATATATATGTCAAATTCGGATCGGTAGTCACATTAACGCCTGGCTGCACATCCAAAAACGAAGCGATACATCCAAAGTTGCAAATGCTAGACAGACCTTATATAGCTTGTCCCTTATATAGCTTGTAATGTGGGGAAGTAGGGGTTGTAGATAAAAGTCTACAAAACAAACGGTTGTGGTAATGATTCTCTTGCTGAAATTATAGGATGTCCTGGTGGGGAGGTACTATGCTTATGTATTTTGGGTAAGGTATAAAGCACAGGGATCTTAGGGTTATCTGTAGTCAAATATTTAGCAGTCTGAATGTCGATCCATCTGTTTGATGTGGCAATACTTGTTTGATCTATGATTTTTTTTTTTTTTCTGTTATTTTGTACCTTTTGACCTTTTTCTCTGATTTTCCCTTTTTCAATTCACTCATAGGGACTGCCTTGCATTAGATTTACTCTACTGTTTTATATATTTTTAACAGATCTATATGTTATTTTGTTGTTATACACCCAGTATCTATTTAGTACGACTATTGGTTAATACATTTGCCATTCATTTCACACCTCTTACCTTTCACCTGAGGTTCTAATTGGGTTAATTAGTGTGTTTTGGTGCCTTTGTAGGTGCTTTGAATGTTCATTTAGTATTTAAGGGAGTTCACTGTTGGTGATTTGTTATCTTGATAAACGCTATGTAATATAGCCGAAACATCGATCTCAATAAACACAGTTTGACTTTCTCATTATATATACACACATTGATGTCTTTTCCATTATCATACAAAGTGTCCCCTCCTATGGGCCAATCCTCCTGAAAAAAACTGCAACAGCTAATATATTTTAAAAGATACACATTGTGATTGTAGTATATAAATCATGGCCTAGAACTTTAACACATCCATGTCCCACAGATATGCCAACATAAGAAACAGCAGGCATGTCTGTAAGGACATAGCAGTAAGCTGGAAAAAATGTATAGATAATATATACAGAGAGAACAAAACATCTGTTAACATCAATATTATTGATTGTCTGAAAGGTTCTTTGGTTGTGATATCATAGTTGTCACATAGTAGACTGGATCAGATGGAGGAGGCAACAGTAGATGCAAGATTTCGGATGAGTAGCAAATGCTGTGGCACAACCTGAATAGAGGATATATAAAAGCAGAAAAAATAATGTTAGTTTAGGTAATATAGCTACCGAACCACATATTCTCATTCAAACCACGTGGTTGACAGCATTGCAGCATATAAATCCACCAAATTTTCCTGGCTGATAAACGTTTGTTGATATTTCCTCTCCTAATTCCTAGCTGAACTGTCTCCAAGCCAAAAACATGAGATCCCTTAAATGAGCATGCATGTTTATCAAGATAGTGTTGTGCTACTGAAGTTAAGTTGGTACCCCTACCTTTGTCTCTTTGTGCATTACGTATTAGAGACAGATGTTTTTGAATGCGTATCTTCAACATCTGGTTTGTTTCGCCCACGTAAATCATTCCGCATGGGCACCTGATAACGTAAATACAGTTCTCAGTCCAACAATTGATGAAGCTTCTCATAAGGAGATCTCCACCAGTTACCGGACTGTGAATCTGTTTAACAGGGTGAACAAATTGGCAAATTGAGCATGCACCACTATCACAGTGCCTGTGATCCTTTCTGCATGGCGACATTGTTACTTACGGGTTTCTCTCTGCACGGTTGTTATCGGCCATTGGATTCTGACTCTGCCCAGGGCTAGCCCTTTTATACCTGGCCCTGTCATTCTTTCAGCTCCCTTTCATGGTGTACCTGTACCTGGCGTTTGAGTTGCTGCATGTTCCTGCTCCGTGTTTGACCCGGCTTGCCTGACTAAGCTTCTGTTGTTCTTGAGTTGATACTGTTTCTGTTGCTGACTAGGACTGGCTGACTACCTCCGTGTGTAGCGAACTGGCTTTGGCTGAGAACCCGCTTCCTTTGCCAACTAGGACTGGCTGACTACCTCCATGTGTACCAAACTGGCTTTGGCTGAGAACCCGCTTCCATTGCTGACTAGGCCTGGCTGACTACCACCTCGTGTACCGATCTGGCATTCTGGCTTCTGACCCTTCTGTGGGCTTTACCTTGAGCTCCGTTACTCTCGTTCTCATTACCACTCAGCAAATTCCGCTACAGCGCCTAGCTTATGGCCTGCTACTCCCTAGTACACCTGGAAGACTGAGTTGCGAGTAGTTACCGTTGCTGCTACTCCGATCCGGTCACATGCTGGTATCCCGTCTTTGAGTTGCCTCTATCTCCCTAGCATTCTAGGCATCCGGTCACTTGTCAGTGTCGGTTTGGTAGATTTACCTGTGTTGAGAAGTGAATCTCTAGTTGTAGTTTGAGCTCTTTGGAATCCTCTCTTGAGACAAGATCTTGGGTATCTCCTATCTCGAAATCGATCAAACAGCTGATTCGAATGTTGTACGAAATCTTCATCCATAGAACAAGTTTTCCAAACTCTGAGATAAAAAAAAATATAAGAGGGCATTCACTGATGTTGGTTTTCTATATAAATCCGTTTGAATTGTGACATCCAAAAAATCAACTGAGGAGGTAGAAGAACAGTGTGTCAAATGGATATTAAAATCATTCTCATTTACTACCTGAATAAATGCATCACATGATGCAGGGGAACCAATACTGATGAAGATGTCATCAATATAGCTGTACCAAACCAGAATGTAGTCCGTTCAGATATCCATAAGTTCTCCAAAGACCACCTCCTTCTCCCACCACCCCAAGAAGAGATTGGTGAATGATGGGGCACACTGTGCGCCCACTTCAGTAGCATGATCTGTAAGAAAAAATTCAGCATTAAAAAGAAAATAGTTATGCTGTAATACGAATTTTAGTAAATCCACCAAAAAAGGACAAAAAATCTTGTCTCCAAACAGATTAGATTGTTTTAAAAAGTAAAAGACCGCTGAGATACCCTGCTTGTGACCTATACTCCATTACAAAGCCTCCACATCACAGGTCACGAGCAGGGTCCTCGTCTCCATCGCCACTTCTCTCAACTTAAAGAATAAATCCACTGAGTCATTGAGATAAGAATTTAAGGACAAAACCAAGGGCTGTAGAAAGAAATCAATAAAGGTACACACCTTCTCACACATTCCGCCTATGCTGGCCACAATCCGTCTTCCAGGGGGTTTTGAACAGTTCTTATGAACTTTTGGCAGGACATAGAAGGTGGGTTCCACTGGATAGTCCACTCGCAGAAAGTCAAACTCCTTTTTGGAGATCATTCCCGAATCCAAAGCCTCTTTAAGTTTATTATCCAGAAGAGACTTATATGCATCTGTAGGGTCAGCTGGTAAGCTGTTTTGTTATGCAACTGTCTATAGACCTCAGCAGTGTACATATTCCATGGCCATATCACCACATTCCCTCCTTTGTCGGCCTCCTTAATTACAACTTCGTCCCACAGAGAGATCTCCTTGAACGCTCGTTGCTCTGTTTTTGTAAGATTATTAGCATAGGCTGAGTGGGATGGTAATTTAATGATATCATCACAGTTAAGTTGAAAGAACGTTCTTACTTGAGGACACAGGTGCATTGTGGGAGTAAAGGTAGTACTAGGTTTGAAATTGGTCTTGCACATGTTATTGTTCTCTGAATCAAGGTAGCTTTCCTTCCAAAGGTCCATCAATTCCATATAAAGATGTTCCTCCAGATCTTCAATGTCACCAGTAGTAATAGGAATATCAAAGAATTTTTTGAGAAGTAGTCTTCTGCAAAACAGAAAGACATCTTTAGTTAACATGAATTTATCCAAATGTTGCGATGGACAGAAAGAAAGTACTGTTTCCAAAACAGACCTTTGTGCTGTTGTCAGAACACATTGGAACAAATGTATAATGATCATTTTGTTCTGTTTCTCTTCTGTCTGTTGTGAAGTTGGTTCAACTGTATGGTTTGTGACCTGCACCCCCACTGCAAGCGATCACTCAATTCTCTTTTACTTCTATGGGTACAATTGTAGGGGCATTTACTAAAAAAGAAGTGGAAGAAGGAGGGATCTGTCCCAAAATCTGTTCTTTGTCACTCTGAGTATCAGTTTCTAATCCTGATTAGGTAGAACTACCCAATTCTGGTGTTGGTGTCACACTATCTCTTTGTGAGGACACACGAGTTCTAACTCGTCGTTTGTTCCCAAAGTGTCTCCACTTATAAATCCTCTTATTAGCAAGATCCTTATTATCTCTTTCAAACTTAGATTTTTTATTCTCTACTGTGTTTAGTTCAAATTTATCCACTTAAATTTTTAGCTGTGTTTGAAATGGTGTGACATAGGTAATCACATCATAAGACAACAGTTTCGTGTTGAGAGACGATATTTCTGTCTTCACTTCCATCAGCAAAGTGCGGTCATGTTCAGTAAGGAGTCTCATTAAATCAAATGATATGGGAAAATACATCAATGTGTATATATATATATATATATATATATATATATATATATATATGTATCTTTTTGTATGATGTCATGAACTCAAGAACGAGAACTGGACCAGTACTGTAGGTAACACAATCTTTATTAGGATCTACATGTACAGAATGAACGGCAACAGCAAGAACACAACACAATACAGAAGACTTCAGGAAGGATAGTACTGCTGTGGTGGTACCGAACTGAGGTCCAGAGGGTAGGCTAGAGATAAGCCGCCTCAGGTCCGCACCTGAGGAACTACTGCTGGTCCACACCTGAAGAGACAAGGTTCTAGAGAAGGTTACTGTGCCACAGGTCTGCACCTGTATAGGCGTGGACAAGTAAGGCTACTGCGTACAGGTCCGCACCTATAAGATAAGGTACTGTGTAGGCTACTGTGTACAGGTCCACACCTGAACACCACAAATATGAAAAGAGACAAGGAGACATCTGCCAGAACCATCAGGAGTCCCCCACAAGGTATCCACTGGAGCATTGGTATGCTGGGTGTGCAGTGGACAACCCCAGATAGCTCCAAGGTAGGTTGTCTGACAAGAAGGAATATACACGGAGCAAATATAAACCAGTGGTGCAGGTCAACACCAAATAGGTGTTCGGATAGCCAGGGTCATACACAGAGCGGGTAGTCGGACAGAGCCGCAGGTCCACACCAGAAGGAATGTCAGCCAAGCCAGAGTCATACACAGAGTGGGTAGTCAGACAAATCAAAGGCTGGCACCAGAACGGGTAGTGAGATGAAATGAGTCATACACAAAATTTTACAAAGTTAAAAGAAGCTTTAAAGGATATCCAGTGGGATGTAATTTTCAAAGATAAAAATGCACAAGAGTCATGGAATGTATTTAAAATGCTCTTGGGCAAATATACACGTCAATATATACCATTGGGGAATAAGCACAAGAGAAGTAAAGCAAAACCAATGTGGATTAATAATGTGGTTAGCAGGGAAATGAGAAATAAAAAGCAGGCTTTTAAGGTGTTTAAGTCAAATGGGTCAGATGCATCATTTAAAAAATATAAAGAATGTAATAAAATCTGCAAACAAGCAATTAAGCTAGCTAAAATAGAAAATGAGCGAAACATTGCAAACGAGAGCAAGAAAAACCCTAAACAATTCTACAAGTATATTAACAACAAAAAAGTTAAGGTTGATATTGGTCCTCTTAGGACTGAAACAGGTGAATTGATTAGTGAGGATAAAGCTATGGCTGAGACCCTAAATACGTTCTTTGCTTCAGTATATACAAAGGAAGCAGAAATGACAAGCTATGGGCAAACAGACAAAACCATGGAATTTCCTCCAACATCTACATGGCTTACTGAGGACAAGGTCCAAAAGAGACTGGAAAGGGTTATAGTGAATAAAGCGCCTGGACCGGACGGTATACACCCAAGGGTACTTAAGGAACTTAGTTCAGTAATAGCAAAACCATTATACTTAATATTTATTGATTCGCTTTCATCAGGCATAGTGCCCTGTGATTGGAGGAAAGCTGATGTAGTTCCATTGTTTAAAAAGGGAGCAAGATCCAAACCAGGAAATTATAGACCTGTGAGCTTGACTTCCATAGTGGGTAAGATACTAGAAGGGTTATTAACTGATAGTATTCAGAACTATGTGAAGACAAACAATATCATTAGTAGGAATCAGCATGGTTTCATGAAGAACAGATCATGTCAGACTAATTTACTTGCATTTTATGAAAGAGTGAGTAGTAATTTGGACAGGGGAATTGCTGTTGATGTAGTATACTTGGATTTTGCAAAAGCCTTTGACACAGTGCCTCACAACAGGTTACTGCATAAATTAAAAGGCTTCGGTTTGGGTGGTGGTATCTGTACATGGATTGAGAACTGGTTAAATGATAGATGGCAGAGAGTTGTTGTAAATGGAACTTTTTCAAATTGGTCTAGGGTTATAAGTGGGGTACCGCAGGGTTCAGTCCTGGGCCCAATGCTTTTTAATTTGTTTATTAATGATCTAGAAGTGGGAATTGAAAGTAGCATCTCAATCTTTGCTGATGACACTAAGCTATGTAAGGAAATACATACAGAGCTCGATGTTTTTTCCCTACAGAAGGATTTAGATAAACTAAGTGAATGGGCAGAAAAGTGGCAGATGTCATTTAATGTAGATAAATGTAAGGTTATGCATTTGGGTTGTAGAAACAAACTTGCTACATATACTCTAAATGGGAAACAACTTGGGAAATCCTCATTAGAGAAAGATTTAGGTGTACTGATAGACAATAGTCTTCACAGCAGTGTGCAGAGTCACTCAGCTGCAGCAAGAGCAAATAGAGTACTAGCCTGCATAAAAAGAGGTGTAGAAGCAAGGGATGCTAATATTATCCTACCTCTGTATAAATCCTTGGTTAGGCCTCATCTAGAATATGGAGTACAATTTTGGGCGCCTGTTCTAAAAAAAGACATTACTGAACTGGAAAAGGTGCAGAGACGTGCAACAAAACTGATAAAGGGATTGGAGGATCTGAGTTACGAAGAGAGACTAGCCAAACTGGGTTTGTTTACATTAGAAAAGAGACGTCTAAGGGGTGATATGATTACCATTTACAAATACATTCAAGGCCAATACAAAGAACTATCCAATGAATTATTTATGCAAAGAGCTGAGCTAAGAACAAGAGGTCATCCATTAAGACTTGAGGAAAGGCGCTTTTGACTAAAACACAGGCAGGGATTCTTTACAGTAAGGGCGGTAAGGCTATGGAATTCTTTGCCTCGGGATGCTGTGCTTGCAGATAATGTAACTGCATTCAAAAAAGCAATGGATGCCTATCTAGCACAGAACAATATTGACAGTTATGACAGATGGCTTCAAAGCAAATAGGATATTGAGCCGGGGAACTATTTGACACACTCACACACACACACCTACATTGGAAATTGCTCCAGAGGGCTTTTTTGTTGCCTTCCTCTGGATCAACAGGGGTGTTATTGGCATGGGCTGGACTTGATGGACGCATGTCTTTTTTCAGCCTTATCTTATCTACTAAAATGCAAGCCAACTGCACAAGACACCACGAAAGGGTGAATGAGAGTGGTGTCCAAGAAGTTAAGTACCCAATGACCCAGAAATAGGAGGAGCAAAAAAGTTGTGCTGTCTCTTTAAATAGAAGGCGCGTCCCAGCTGGACATTCACCAACATGCTGCTGTAGGGAGCCGGAAGGGACCGGAACCCTGCTTAAGGATGCGGCTGAGCCGCCAGTAACCCCTTCGGTCGATGAAGGAGACAGAGGGTGGACAAATTATGCAGCTGGAGCCGCCAGAAGAGAGCTGTGGCTTGCTGCCGAGAAAAGCTGCAGTTGGCTCGGCAGCCGCCGCCAGGTGCGCTGACATATGATTAGGTGTCATCAGGTTTCATACTTCAATGCGAATTTGTGTCCAGTTTAATGGCTACATTCATTATACACATTGTAATACAACTGGAGTTTAGTTATTTTTAACTTTAGGAACATTTATGTATATTTATAATAATTTAACTATCTCACAATTAATATAGTCTGATGTTCGGCTGTTTTGCTTTTCAATACCTTACTTCTAAAATTTGATATATCGATGCAATGTATTTATCACACTAACTAGATTCGTTCTCTATATGTGCACATTTTTTGAGATTTTTTTCAAGATCTATCATATTTTCACCATATACTTTTTTCAAAAATATATTTTTTTATATATATTTTTGTATATTAAATTTTTTTCTTTCTTTTTTCTAAACCAATATATTTCAGTCTTTTCTGTATTGAGGCACTTATTATATTTTTCTCACTTATAATGATATGTTTTATGATATTCTATTATAAATATTGTGTCTTTTTAATTCATTTATATATCGGCATACCTTAGCCTAACTGCATTGCGGTATTTACTATTTTCATTTATAATTTATACTCCGGCAGAAAAGACAGCATACAGTGCTAACTCACCTTAGTGCATAGAAATATATGTGTATAGATGTGTAGTGCATTATAATTTTTTTTATATTTTTTATGACGTGTCTATTGAGAAAATTAGGGTAACTGAAGTGTGCAGCAAGGAATGAGAAGGTTCTCCAGACCCCCAAACAAGTGCAAACACAGAACATACAAACCTGCACTCCTCCAGTATAGTAGTGACTTGTGCGCCCTGTATTAGGCATATATAATAACACTGTGAATAAGTTTGAGACATTTGTGCCAACCTTTTTGGCCAAAAAAGAGGTATACCGTAAAATCTCAGGTATAATACGCACCTGCCCGCATCGCTGCTGATACAGAGCTGGACGCTCCTTCAGAGCATCTAGCTATGTATGAGCGTGGCGCGGGCAGTCTCTGCTGCGCATGACTGCCCCGTGATCGGCTGGCAGTGGCACTGTGGCCCGTGTAACGGGCTCTTCAACTAGTAGTGTATAAAAAACCATTAAATGGCCACCTTGATAACCAGGATTCCCCCTCTGTACTTATAGGCAGCAGTCAAACAGGGACAGCGGGCGGCATTCTTGCACTAGCCGCCCGCTTCTTCCTCTCCCCGAACTCCTCTGAGCAGCCCTGTCAGGACCTACCATACATTCAATGCACATACGTGTGCACATTGAATGTATAGTAGGTCCTGACAAGGACAAGGAAACACACCTTGGCACAACCTCCCTGATAACACACATGAAACATAGACACCATGACACTTATATCAAACATTTTAAAGCCAAACACCCACCACAGAACTCAAGTACCGCTGTTGCTGTACTCCCCTGACTCTCCAGAAAGGAGGCGATGTGGAGATCAAAGAGGAGGAAGAATAGAGAAACCCACACAGAGACTGTAAGTTCCATGACGAGTGAAATAACTAGCATACCATAACTTTCTTCTTCTAGGGTAACTACATCTTCTGCCAATCCACCTCATTCATTGTTAACTTCACAGTCAAATGATAGGCACTTTGTGATGTTAGGACTTAGCAGTTCGTGTCCACCCATTGCACACTGTGTGGTGCACTGACCACACATGTCAGTGTGGTGGGGGAGAATTGCAAGCAGGGCATCAAGCAGCATCTGAAGATATTCCATCCCACAGAATATTCTAAGATGATGGAAAGGAAGTTTCATCATTACTATTAAACTGTCAGCAAGTTGTCATGTGTCCATAGTGGGATCCGGATTAGGGGTATAGTGACAGCGGTAGTACTTGGTTTTTGGTGTTGTGGTGTTTGGATACAGTTGTGCCAGGTGTTATTTACCACATACACTGTGCACATTACAGTTCCTGCTCTCAAGGGAAAAAATTATATTCTAGTAACAACACAACCATGACTTTGGAGGAGGGGTAGGTGGAGAAGCATTATTGGCCAACATCTCTATCTTGTCAAGGATTCGTCTGTCCCAGTCACAACTTACATCAGGAGGGGTCCCTGTCTCATTACATACCAATTTTTTTTTATTTTATTTCATTTTTAATTGTATTTATTTATTTTACTAACTGTTCCTCCAATACAAGTCAACAAAAAAAAAAGTCATGTTCAACTGATTCTTTCCACATCAGCACAGGCACCCACGTACCACTTTTATATTTGGGAAGTAAAGTAACATTTGCTATGTGTTGTTTGTAAATTCAGTGTTCACATTCATTTCAATAGAATGGCGAAAAAAGTAGAAAATGGCACTTTTTACCAGTAAATTACTCGCCAAGCGGGAAGTGCCATTAAGGCAACAATTTTCACCCATCACTAATTTTAACCATTGAATGATAGAGAGGTCTCCAAAATAATGCTTTAGAGACCTCTGTAACATTTAAGATATTAAAAGCTCCATTTAAATTAGTAGCTAATTTGGGGACTTTTTATCTGTCCTATTTGGTGCAGTTGGTTTGTCCCTTACTTCACTTTTGTTTTTGGAGGTAATTTAAAATTGGAGTCAATAAGTACATTTTGTGGAACTTATGATATTTTTTGATGTTAAGTTTGACTGTGTTCACTTTTAATACGAAAGCTCTAAAATTGTCTTTTATGGTGTTAACTATTTCAATATTTGTCTCTAACTCTTTGAAAATTTGGTGTTTTTAAGACTGCTCCTAACTCTACTTTTTTGAATGTCTCATCCTAAAGACATAGGAACCAGGGTGGCTAGGGAAGACAAGTGCCCCCCCACCACCACCACCACACACACACATTTTTAAATGTTCCAGGCTTTTGTGCAGAAGCTGAACTAGTGGCAATGTGAAACACGGAGTCCACAGATATAGAGGGGCCTGTTGCAAGTCATCTCAATATACTCTAAGTAAGCTTGGCCCCTGTGAAATTTCAGTCAACCTTGTCCACCTCCACTTCCTGCCTCCCACCTCCCCCACTTCCTGTCTCTCTCACAATCAACTATGTTGTTTAATTATGTAAGTAAGAGTGTATCGTGCCTGTGCAAAAAGCTAGTAGTTGCATCAAAACACTGATCCTTCATGGCACATTATCATAATACTAGTTGAAAAGCCCGTTTACACGGGCCACAGTGCTACCGCTACAATCATGCTTAGTAGAGACTGGCAACTCTATGTTTGACAAGTAAGGTCCCAAGACCCTATGCACAGACAAGGAGCAATTCTGGACAATACCAACGGCACTGTAGAGGAGGAATACATATTCCCTTTGGAATGGGTCTTTTAACCACTTGAATGATTTAGAGGTCTCCAACACATTGCTTCACAATATGTTACAACCTAGCATTCAAGGCTTTAAATGAGCATGACCATTTTAAACCAGTGGGCATTAGGAGACTTTTTATTTCCTTAAAACTGAATAATCTGCTATAGCAAAAGTACATATTGAGGCTTCACACTAAAAATAATTGTGGTACAAAACCATCAGCGCCATGGGGGATAATTAAACATTCCCATTGATTTAATAGAGATTGTATCCCGTCGAATGCAAGGGTACGGATTTTATATTGCAGGTGATAAATGTTACCACCCATTTTATCAAATATTTTCCTAATGAAGTCTATGGGGAAACCTGGAGATAAAAGCAGGGATAAAATTAGCACCTGCAATAGAATCCAGCCCAAGATGTCTTCAATGCATTGCAAAGCAATGCATTGGAGACATCTCTAGCATTCAAGCATTGTAATGCTCCATTTACATCAATTGTAATTTGAGGAATTTTATCTGTCCCCTATTGTGCAGCTGGTTTGCTCCAGTTCTTAATATATCATCCTCACTTCAAAATTAATAGGATTCATGGCAGAAACATATTTGTAAGTTGAAAACAAGTGATTGAGACAAAGATGATGGAGCCATTTAAACAGTTTCATTAACCTTTCACTGAAATGTGAGAGATTTTATTGCCACTAACAGCTAGCAGTTAAATGCATAGTATAATACTTAAGTCTGTGTGACGTCTGAGCAAGTTTATTTTCTTTCTACTAAATGGATTTAGTCCTCCAACAGAATGTACAGTGCAGCAATTTACAGTATAGCTGTAAGACAGGTTTGACTAAACAGGAGTTCAGCTTAGGATACAGAAAGTGAGAGGCAGCGGTGGAACATGTACATTTCCACACAGGGAGATATCCTCAAGTGCACTCAGGCAGACTGACTTCATTAGTCAGCTATGCTGGAAAATATAATAATTTAAATGCCTGTTTGACAGAAAACTGAAAAGGACCATGTCCTCAGATGCTCTCTTGGTTCTATAGCCATTATCACTTATAGGACATTGTTAAGAAAGGCGGGGATATGTGTACTGCATACCTTTGTGTCAGATGTATTTTTCAATGTCAAGTGTGGCCTGGTATTTGTTTCACCACAAGCATAATCATTCCCTACATCTATGTTTAACACTGACCAATAAAGTTATATTTTATGCAGGGTTTTTATTACTTTACCAACTCATACAATATCTCTGTTTCTCTCAATGTTACCCTGATCATATCAAATACTCAGCAATAATGCAACAGTTACACAATAAGAATATAGTAATGCAGTATATATACCTCTGAAAATGCAGTGAGGGGTATGTACAAATAAACATCTGTGCTTCAAACCAAAAAAAACATGAAAAGCAGATAATTAAAATATTTTAAATAATAAAAAATGTATTCAATTAAAATAGTCCTAATAAAATTGCTCCAGAGAACTATAAGCAAACACAAACTTAACCCATTAAGGATCATAGAGGTGGGTTATGAATTGTACATTCCTTTTGTCCTTAAGAGGTTAATACTAAATTTAATAAAATGTCCCACTTATCACAAAACAGAATTGAGTTAGTGATGTGCTGTATTGTAGAGAAGAGGCAAATTACATTCACCCCAGATGCTTCCAGGAAGTATATAATAACATAACTAGAAAGTCCAAGTCCAGTGATCTACAGCCCCATGATATATATGTGGGAAAAAAATTATATATATTTATCTTCAGCCATTGTCAGTCCACCACAGGATGAAGGTCTCCTCAGTAAGCGTCCAACAACTCTGGTCCTGTGCCTTTTGTTGCCTTACCAACAAATTTGTAATTTCATCTATACATCTTGTCTTTGGTTTTCTTCTTGGCTATTTAGGTTCAATTGGAATGTATTCCAAAATGTGTTTGATCCATATACTGACAGATCTTCTTGCCATGTGGCCTACCCATTTCCATTTCAGACTCATTACTCTTTCAAAGATTTAATAGACCTTTGTTTACTGACAAATCCATGCACACATTTTACTGTAGTTCAGCAGCCCCCCTCCATTTGCCACCCAAAAGGATAACATCAATGTAACAGGGTGTTTATACATCAATCATAGAGTACTTTCCTATATGGCTGCTCAGTTATTAGAACCAAAATTCCTCGATTTCAAGAGCTCTCAAAATAGGATCTCCTCAAGAGAGCAAAATATCATAGTTGGGCTTTTTAATGTGTTAAAACTGTACTAGCCTTACTAACAATTCTATAACTGCACAGTACTCTCGGTCTGTGTATGGTTTAGATCTGTCCTGCCTGGTCTGAGATTTATATCATACAGCATGACTAATTTATGTGGCAAGAGTTTGATAATTTGTGATGCAGGAGTTGGAACCTAGGAGAAGTACGAGTCTGTAAAAGAACTGCCAGGTAGAAGGGAGGGGATCCAGAACATTTTATTTTGTAGGGAAGGGTTGTGTCTAGTTGGGTTCCAATGGGTGTCTTGATGAGAGTTTACTTTATGATAAGCCTGTCCTTGACCTAGATTCAGTAAACATTTTGTTATAATTTTAACCACTCCTATACTGAAACTTCTCAGGATGCGAGTCTACTTTGCATAAGCTGTTGATGTCATAACAAATATGAGGAGGCAGGGCTAATAACTAGAGTGTGCGTCCTTTCGTTAGGAAATGGCCAAGGAGAGAAAGGGTGGCCTAAGAGAGGAAATCAGAAGATGCAAGGCCCAAAAAATTCTGAATGTTCACTTCTTTGCTACTGATTGGCATTCATCCCAGGGAAAAGTGGTGCCCTGCTCTTCACGTTAACTAAAGAGATCTTCCTGAATTGATTTGTATAACTATGTTGTTATTCTAATGTGTATCCCTTAATTTAGAGCCCCTTGTTTGGTTTTTGCCATCTGCTATATATATTAATCTAATGTATTACATTTCTATCTAAAATTAAGGGCTTGATGCAAATGTTATTGTGGGCAGAAAAAACTGTCAACGTTGGTTTTAAAAGCAAGATAAGCCATGCAAATGTTCTGTCTAGGAATAACTAACAACAGTTCTGAAAACATAGCGGATGTGAAAATATTGCCTATTGAGGCCAATGCAACAGCTATCCCCAGAGCCATGCAAATGTTTGCGGTAGAGACGAGTGATAAATGATATTTACTGGCAGAAATTTAAGACCCACTTTTCTAGGTAGACACCACACAACGCAGAGTAAAAACCACCGTCAGAGAAAAGAAAACAGAGAAACAGCAGCTCATACAACACAAGTACATAACCCAAGCAAACAAAGGTTGGAATTAACCCCTGCAAAGCCAAGCAAACACACCAACAAGGCCTAGACCAGTGGTTCTCAATCTTTTTCACTCAAAGGACAGCTAACATGCAATGTGAATTTTTCAGGGCACCCGTTGAAGTTATAAGTAATTTCTCAAGGGCTCAATGAAAGAAAAATACATCAATATATTATTAGGTTTCACAGTGGGAATGACAATAAGGAGAAAATCGTGCATAATAATTCCCATAAATTTACATTATAAAATATGTATGAAAATAAATGTTATCAATTTTGTTAAAATATTCATGGGAAAAGTGAGGTACACTGAGCTGGTGCTCATGGCACACTAAAGTGCCACGACACCCTGGTTATGAACCACTGGCCTAGACCATACAAACAAGACTCAGACAAACAACAAAAACACAACACCCCACAGGGACAAGGGTAACACAAAGCAGCACAACAGAAGCCATCACAACATACCCTGAAAAAACAGGGGTTAACAAGCAACACAATAAGCACACCTGTTACTCAAAAAACAAATCAAGCTCTCCTATGTAACATCAACAGCCAATGGAGAAACAACATGCACCTCACAACATCACACACACATACACTTGACAGGTACATAACAATTATAATAAATCATACCACCAACCACAGACACACCAGCAAACACTTACCTGGAGTACATCATTCACATAATATGTAATTCTCATATCACCATGTCACTCACTGTCCACAGGTGATTTTGGCTATGGGTGCAAGTTGTGGCTGCTCACACCAATAGCCAATCCCCACACACCTAAGCAGGAGCGCTGTAATAAGGCACATGTCAGAACCAGGAAGACCATAGAGTGCACCTTTGGCCTGCTCAAAGCCAGGTTCCGTTGCCTGGATCACTCAGGGGGTACTCTACAATATGCACCTGGTAAAACATGTGACATCATCCTGGAGTGTGATCTACTACACAATATTTCTGTAGACACATGTCTAGTTGATGATGTTAAGCCACAATAGCCCATGGAGGTCCCTTTTTCCATTGATGAAGATGAAAATACGTTGTGTGTGATGCAGTTGTGAACCAGGCTCATCAGGAACTACCTCACCTGTGAGTAAAAAGCATGTGTGACCATGGTCATGCTTGTGGAATGCGTGAAAACACACTCACACAACACATAGCCATGTGTTCTACTCCACAGGATGACCCATCAACACAGCCCTCTGCTCTGACAATGGCATGTCACGGATATCATCCTTCAGCCTGGGATCAATGGGACACCAAATTGGCCATGTTCATCATATCCTAACTTGAACTGACAGAATACCACATCTACATAACTGACCGTAGCCATAACACCCTTTAACCCTTGGAGTCATAGAGGGATATCCAATGCAATGACATGCAATGTATTGGATACCACTCTGGAATTCCATGGGTTAAACCTTTGAGTGCCAGAGGGGTAAGCAAGACATTGCAAAGCAATGCATTGCACATCCCACTGGCACTCAAAGGGTTAAAGGGGTAATGGAATTAGCATGTGTGGAATAGTTGGGCAATGACTAATGGAGCAGAATAGGGATGCTTATAGTGTGTTGGTGTTGGCTACAGTATTGGAGTAACAATATATGAGTCAGGTTGCAAGGCCCAACATACTGACCTGTTTGTGTTTGTGTGTAGCACAGTGTCAATGCCACTCCATGGCTTGGCAATGTGTTGTCTAGCCATCATGAAGACATGAGGTTTTAATCAAGGGGATGGCAAGCAGACATATGTATGTGTGAGCTGCACACTGAGCACACACATCCACAGTGTGTGAATCAATACCCGTGAAATAGATACTCTGTTTTATGGGTCTTGGTTCACATACTGAGGAGCAGTTTGCTCAGGGTTCAAGTCACAGGTACATATGTCTGCTTTCCATCCCCTTGTTTAAAACCTCATGTCTTCATGATGGCTAGACAACACATTGCCAAGCAATTGATAGTCTAATCCTTTTAAAATACCAAAGGTTAACCCGTTGACTGCCAGAGAGGTCATCAATGCATTGATGAGCAATGTGTTGTGTACTCCTCTGGCACTCAAAGTTATGATAAGGGTTCAGCAATAGCATTCACTTCCTACAGGCATCCATCGCATGACCATTCATGGTCCAGAGGTATGTCCCAGTGAGATGTTGAGTCCACATCCATGAAGATCACCTGTTGCTCTTAAATGTCAATTAAAACCTATGAGCATCTGTAATTTTCTGGTTTAATTGATCACTTTTCCCTCATCAGTGTTTTCGTTCAGATCATATATTTGATTTGATGATCTATTAGGTGTTCAAGTGAAATTCATGGAAAAACCATACCTTCATGTTGTTTGGCTTTGCTATGTGGTCTGTGAGTTGACCTTGTACAAAAGTGTCTATATGTGATTTGTGTGCTTACCCATGCTGTAACACCCTGATACGCCATTGATTGTACATGAGTTGCTTTTACTGCATTACTTTGACATCTCTGCCACAGTATATGAGGTGTGTATGCCCTCCTATTGTTTAATACCTTAAAACCAAGTTAGAGTTGCATTCACTCCATTGCTTTGCAATGCATTGGAGACATCTCTGCCACTCAACCTGTTTGGACACTAAACATACATGGACAGGAATGGGATAAATAAGTGCCTTTTTATTGGGGGACCCAAAAAAATATTGGGATTATTTTTTTATTTTTAGGTGGGGCTTTGGGAGGGGCTGCAGGAGTGGAATCTCTCACACTCTTAGGGGGTCTGGTGGCAGCATTTGCCCCAGGATGTCCAGCATGTCGTTCTGAACTGGCACAGTTCTGTTGTTAGCACAACTTGTTGTACCTCAATGGCTCTCAAGCTCTCGATGGTGTGCTCCGAGTTAAGCTGCAGCTGCCTGAGGGATCACACACCTCCTGGCCTTCTGGAGCTGCCTCCTCTGGATTGTCAAGCACGCAACATCCAGTACTGCTATGTGAACAGGTATGACTGGTGTAGAGGGTGTTGAGGCTGGTGGTGTGGATGCCACATGCATGGGTGATGAAGGTGATGGTGGTGTTAAAGGCACCTGGAGACCTCATCATGGAGAGCGCCAGTGTGGAGGGAGTGTGGGGACATCTCCAGCTCATCCCAGGATGCCTCACTCCAGTGGGATGTAATTCCCCCTTACTGCATGGGTAACATTGATGGTGGTGTTGGTGGTGGCAGTGAGGTGATGTCATCCCGGGCCTGGGGGCGCTGTGGTTTGCCTATGAGCCCCACATGCTCATAGTCCAGTGGCCACTCAAAGGATGCTCCCTGGCTGGATTCTTGCCAAATGTGTAGCTGAGGTCTGGCTGTTGGCCTTTATAGGCTATGATGTGCCTTGCCATGGTGGTGGTGCCTGGAGGCCAGTGAACTGCTGCGGCTGCTGCTGTTGTGGTGGTTGGGCCTGGAGGCCATAGTAATGCTGCAGCTGCTCCTGCTGCTGCTGTGGTGGTTAGGCCTGTAGGCCAGTGAACTGATGTGGCTGCTACTACTCCTGCTGGTGCGGTGGTTGGGCCTGGTGGTTGTAGTAAAGCTGCGGCTGCTGCTGCTGAGGTGGTTGGTCCTGGTGGCCGGTGAACTGCTGTGGCTGCTACTGTTGTGGTGGTTGGGCCTGGTGGCTGTTGTCAGCCCTGCATGGTGGTGGTGGCAGCAGGTGTGTAGAGGTGGTGGGCTCCTCAGATGAGGTTTCCCCAAAGTCCTCCTCACCCTCCTCCTGCAGCTGTGCAGGCATTTATGCTGTGTGGGGAAATAACATGATGTAATTAGTGATGTAAGCTATGACAGGAGTACTGCAAGGTTATGACATTAACATGTGAACTGTTGAGTGGCAGGATGGTATC
This sequence comes from Rhinophrynus dorsalis, assembly GCA_037306005.1. NCBI lineage: Eukaryota > Metazoa > Chordata > Amphibia > Anura > Rhinophrynidae > Rhinophrynus > Rhinophrynus dorsalis. Next base: position 188,660,676 of record CM074723.1, read on the forward strand.
CATTGCATTGCTTTGCAATGCATTGGTTACCATCCTAACACACACTGATTGCTGAGCTTGACATAATCCCATACATTGATTCCACTAGCCTACAGTGGTGTAGCGTTGGTTATCGTGTGTATCCTGAGGAGTGAGGATTGCAAGGCACACCTCCTTGCAATCCCCATTCATCAGGATCATGTAGTGAACAAAACTAAACCATCACACCTTGAATGATACAAATCCATTGCATGTACAACACCTGGGCCTCAACAGCAAACACACTAGGGCCTATGAACACATCAGTGCAACAGTGATGACCAATGACTACAGAGTCCAACCATTCATGTCAGCAACACAAACAGAAACAGCAAGCACACCAACAAACATGAACTGTAACAGCAACCCAATCAGCTGGAGGACACATCGAACACACTCCAGGAAAGCCAAAAACCGAACACACAGCAAATATGGAGTGGGGTTATTCAGTAGTATTGGAGATTACGTCTCTATTTCCTATTTTATGCTATGAAGCCTAAGCACTAAAATGTCCCAAGTTGGTGAAATTGTAGTGCATTGATTTTACAGACTAACACAGGGAGTGCAGAAGTGATATAACTGGAGAAGTCATCTACAAATTCTCACCTCTTTCTTCCCCCTTAGTGAATATCCTCCCTGGCATGGCTGAGCCTTGGGAATCACATATATCCTGCGGAGTGCTAATGGTGGTTAATGCCTCCTGCCAATCCACACTCTTCAGGCTACATATGATACAGAAAGCTGAACCTTGACTATTAGTGTTGAGCGAGCATGCTCAGCCGATGCTCGGATCGGCTCGAGCATCGCTCTGCTCGGCACATGGCGGTACTCGTACGAGTACCGCCATGTGCTCGCCCGCCATGTTCGGGTGGCAGGGATCTGTGCCGAAGGAGGCACAGATCTTACAGACGCTCCGCTGGACCACCAGGGACTGGAGGTAGGGGACATGTGGAGATGGAAGGGGGCATTGCGGAGATGAAGGGGGACATTGTGGAAGGGGGACATTGTGGAAGGGGGGCATTGCGGAGATGAAGGGGGCATTGCGGAGATGAAGGGGGACATTGTGGAAGGGGGGCATTGCGGAGATGAAGGGGGACATTGTGGAAGGGGGGCATTGCGGAGATGAAGGGGGCATTGCGGAGATGAAGGGGGACATTGTGGAAGGGGGACATTGTGGAAGAGGGGCATTGTGGAGATGAAGGGGGGCATTGACCAGGCACCCTCCCCTCATCAGAGCAGGGGGTGCCTGGTGTAATGCTCGAGTCCTCCCATTGAATTCAATGGGGCTCGGGTGCTCGGCCGAGCACTCGAGCCTCCGGGGGTGCTCGGTCAGAGCACCCGAACCCCCGAGCATCGGGGTGCTCGCTCAACACTATTGACTATTCCACTTGGACAAACTACCTACATGTACAAAGAAAGGCCTGAATTTATTTGCCTCCAACATGATGATGTACATTGATTTTGTACTGTGTGGTTGATTTAGACAGCATCAAGGGGGTTAAACAGGGACTTGACCATTCACTTTTGTGCCGGGTTTGTCATGTATTCTGTTGTTCATTTGAACCCCCTCCAAGCCGGGTTGTTGTGTGATGTGTATATAGGCCTAGATTTGCTTACCGGTGGTCTGGAGGATGCTTTCCTCTCTGGTGTTACTCCCTACTGGAACACCACTCACAGCTGTCACAAACATACTCCTACACAGCACATCCTCCTAGTCTGTGTAATGTATGTGCAGGGGGGTCCAACCCATTTTTTTTTACCACGCGTTTGCAGTCCACCCACCTCTTCTTTATAGATCCCAGGTAGCGGTTGCAACTGGACTCTGCATTAACGCTGGTCACTACTTCCCTCCAAATGATAAAAAAAGCTCTTACCTCTGAAAATAGGCAGGTATATATTAAAACAATGTCCATGTTTCAGTGTCGGCTCGTATACTTCAACGGACCGGTGGCAAGTGTTGTGTTGTCCGGAGCGATACGGGAAATTCTCCACTAGATCCCCAAAAGACTTGACTTGTATCCAAAATAAATCGCTAACACAGACAGTCAGCACTCTCGAATAAAAGCAATATATCCTTTATTGAAATGACAAATAAAAAGATACCTTGACAACATCGCGGAGAAATGGAACAATATCAGAGAGACTCTCGTGGAGGATCACAATATTACCCACGTAGCAAACATAAACTTCAGTCTCCTACCGATCAACGCGTTTCGCGCGACTTGCGCTTACTCATGACCTAGGATTCTAACCGTCTACGTAGGAGCTTTTGAATCAGTCCAGACCTATCAGCAACGATCTAATTGTTCAAACAACCAATCCCTCTGCACCTCGGTATCAAAACAGACAATACCCCCAAGGCATACAAAACAAAAAATTAAATTAACCCATAAAAGGGATCAATATGTATCCAAGGTTTGCCTCATCAGTTTGAAATAACAAACCGAAAGTTATAAGGTTTACTTAATAATCTATTGTCCGATGTGCAATGATATCCAGCACAATAATGATCCGAGATCGCAGTGGGACCGACTAAGAACCTCCTACACATATCTAGTCTATGTCTGGACCAATTCATAACCCCAATAGACCGTAGATTCCAATTATTAAAGGTAAACAAATACACAATATTAAAAAATACAAATATAATCAAGACTGAAGAGAATCATGTAAAACATGGATCATTCTAAGAACAAGCTCCCCAAGAGGATATTTCTAAAATATAAATATAGATGTGAGAACATCACACTCAAATAGTTAACCAAACCATATATGATCATGTATAACAACTCACATCATATTCTTTATTCAGACCACCTGGATGTCTAGTTCCTAATTCAAAAATCCAGAAGACTTCTCTTCTGGATAATTTATCATCCAGAGAGCCCCTACGTGGTCCCAATGTAACTCGTTCTATACCTTGTACAAAAAAGGTCGAATTACTACAGCCACCGGTTTTAAAATGAGAGGAAACCCCAGAGCGAAACTCTGTACTTCTAATGTCACTAAGATGCTCATTCATCCTTTCTCTAATAGATCTGGTGGTTTTACCAACATATTGAATTCTGCATTTAACACAAGTCATAAGGTAAATAACCCCTCTTGTTGTACAATTAATATATCCTCTCATTTTATACACCCTATTGGTGACTGTAGAGCTAAAAGTATTGGTTACATTCATTAATCTACAGCACCCACACCTAGTCCTGCCACATCTATATGTACCAACCACTTCTATCCAACTGGATGTCTTCTTTGTATTACTTTCTGACATAAACAAGCTAGGTGATATTTGAGTAGATATAGTCGGAGCTCTCCGTGATACAAACTTAAAACCATCCTCCAGAGCTCTGTGTAATCCCATATCTGCGTATAGTATTGGAATGTGTTTTTTCACTAGTTTTACTATATCTTTAAATTCCACACTGTAAGCAGTTGAGAAAACAACCTTGTCCAACTGTGGATTCTTCCCCTTGTTCGTTGGTACCTCAACCAAAGCCCTGGAGGATGATTTATAATGTAAAAGTTCTTTTCTGTTCTTCCGTCTAGCTTTGTCCCAGGCCTTATTTAGAACCCATCTTGGATATCCCCTTTGTAAAAATCTGTGGAACAGCTCATTCGCCCGTTCTTCAAAAAGAGCATCTGTTGAACAGATGCGACGTAGGCGAAGGAACTGTCCCACAGGTATACCTCTTATAGTGTGGCCAGGATGGCAGCTGTCTGCCCTAAGTAGGCTATTACCTGCAATCGATTTACGATATATATCTACTGATACAACTCCTGTATTCCCATCTCCACACAGGTTCAGATCCAAAAAGGGAATTAAATTAGAAGAATTTTCAGAGGTGAAAGTTAAATTTAAGTCGTTGTCATTGAGATATATCACAAACTTATGTATGTCCAAAAATGATCCTCGCCACACAAACAGGAGATCATCAATGAATCTACCAAACCACACTATGTGATCTCTATATGGGTTTAAATCTCCAAAGACGCGGGACTCCTCCCACCAACCCATAAAAAGGTTGGCATATGTGGGGGCAAACTTAGCCCCCATTGAAGTCCCGCGTCTTTGGAGATAAAAACATCCATCAAACATGAAAAAATTGTGAGTAAGAAGATATTCAATACACAACAAAATAAATTCAATCAGCACCTCAGAGTAATGACTATATTTAGTTAGATGATATTCAACAGCTCTTAAACCTAAACTATGTGGTATGCTAGAATACAATGATTTGACATCACAGCTTATCCAAGTATATTGTCGTAACCATTGTAATTGACCCATTTGCTGTATTACTGCTGTACTGTCCCTAAGATAACTATGTAACCTCAGGACTAGTGGCTGCAATAAATGGTCAACCCATTCCCCAAGGGTCTCATTTAAAGACCCTATACCGGAGACTATTGGTCTGCCCTCTGGGTTCTCCAAAGACTTATGTATTTTCGGTAAGTGATGGAAGATTGGGGTAATGGGATCCAAATTGAATAACAACTCCGCTTCCTTATGAGTTAATATACCCGACTTCACACCACGATCAATTAGAGAACCCAGAAGGCGAGAGTACTCCCCAGTGGGGTCCCTAGACAACCTACTATAAGCTTCCTTGTCCTCCAACTGTCTGGCGGCTTCTTGTTTATAGTAAGTCACATTTAAAATCACAATAGATCCCCCCTTATCTGCTGCCTTTATTACTATTGCCTTATTTTGGGAAAGGGATCGCAATGCATCTAATTCTAGCTTACTCAAATTTGACTTAAGCTGTTTCTTATTAAGTTTAACATCATTACTTAAAGCAATAAGATCGTGTTCAACTCGACTCTGAAAAAAATCCAATGTCCCACCTCTGACAGCTACCGGATAAAAAGATGACTTTTTCTTATCCACTACTTCCCTCCAGGCAGCCTTTTTCTTTAACCCCATGCCAGTGACCCTCTGCCTGGGGAACAGGATCTGCTCTCATGCCAGTATGGCCTCCACCAAGTCCCTGTTTTCCTCAGTGGTATACTTTGTGTCTCATAACCTCTCCTCCTCAGCACCACCATAAGATATTTGAGAGCCTTGACTCTGGCTCTCGGGCCCTTCCTGCTATGTCCCTGGCTGTGTGGGGTGCTCCCCATGCACTACCCCTCATCCCACTGCCAGCTCTGCCTCTACACTCTGTGTGCCTCCTCTGATATGGGTACCCCTCTGCCCCAAGGATATCCCTCTCCTACCCTGACCAGGGATGACCACCTTCACATCCTCCTCCTCTCCTCCTACTGTCCCCAATCCCCTCTCCTGCTCTCCACTCCTCTCCAGCTCTCATCCACTCACACCCAGCACTCACTCAGGCCCTCACACACAGACACACTCACAGACTCAAACCAACAAAAAAAATATTAAATGTGTGTGATGTGTTAAAAAAAGCTATCTGTGTGTATGTGTGTTTCTGTGTGAATGAGTGTATTGGGTATGTGCAAAAAAAGTGTATTATGTGTCGCAAAGTGTAATATAGATCTCTCCAAATCCTTCTACCTGTTCTGTAAGCTCCCTCACTGTAACGATAACCTCCGCTCCTGGGTCCTGTGATCTAGCTCAAAAAACTCAAAACACAGACAAAGGTGCGTCGGTTATTTTGGGTGTACATATAGGTTTTTCGAATGCACTTGATGCTTTGGGGTTATTCCAAGAGAATTATGTGCTCATATGTCATCATACATTTAACTCCAACTAGTGTTGTCTCAGGTACTCACCGGTAACATGGGTGCCCAGTCAGCTCTGTCCTCCCGATATCGCTGATCCTTTGTGATAAAGTCACAAACAAATGACTTATTTGAAACTCTTCATTTATGTATAAAATCCAACTCTTTATTACTACACTTTTACTATTACTACGCTTCTATTTGCCGCATGTATTCAATAAACAGCTGTCATGTTTCATACAAAACAATGCATGATTTAAAGATTAAAAACTCACCAGGCTTGATGCCATTTTGCAGGTCCAGAGCTACTCCCGACAGCCCTGGCCACAGGCTCCAACAAACAAGATGACACTGGTTGGAAGAGAGTCACAGACCAGCAGGAATCCAAACAGCCAGCAAAACTGCAAATCCTGCAGTTAACAAGTCTTTTTATTATACAAAAATAAGTGCGACAAGCATGAAACACGTTAGGCGGTTTATGCACAGATAGAGTGTCTTGTAAGAACTGTTTCTACTATGCAATAGATTTGCTTTTATTTTGTATAATACAAATACTTTTTAACTGAAGGATTTGCAGTTGTGCTGGCTGACTGGAGAAAACAGTTGGATCACAGGAACAAGAAGAGAGGTCGCAGACAAAGCCAACATCAGGAAGCCAGATATTCAGATACACGGAGTTCAGGCAAGGGTCACCAGGAATCAGGAACACAGGTAAGCTTGCTACACAGGTACTAGGATGCTGAGCACAGACCATCCGAGGGCGGAGAGCGTAGGAAAGTCCCGGGCAAAAGTAGGCTATGGACAAGTGTATGAGTTCTGTAATCAGGAGTGAGACCTCCTTGAGGGAGAAGAAGCAGACAGGTTTGTGACAATGCTTAGCTATCGCTGAATATTTTCTTTTCTACTTGATATATGTGTTCCCTAATCTTCTCTTTTAAATTGCGTATCGTTCACCCCACATATTGGATTTTGCAGCTCTTACATGTAAATAAGAACACAACCATTTCAGAATTGCAATTTATATTGTAAGTAGTTGCATCCACAGTGCACATAAAAGTTTTGGAGACACTTACATACCTGCAGCATTTACAATCAACTGCACCACAGCAAAAAAAGTCTATATGTTTTAGCCATGTAGGAGTCGATTTATCACTCCTATAAAGACTGAGTGATACCTGATTCCAAATTGTCCTTCCCCTCATAGCCACGAAATCCCAGCCCTTCTTTAAAACAACATCCAGTTTCTCATCTGTATGTAAAATTGGTAAATATCTTTTAATAATACAACAGATGTTGTAATATTAAGGGCTGTATGCGGTGACAAATCTTACAATCCCACCAAATGGTGCTCCACCCTTATGACACAAATAATCCCTTAGGAGTTCATCCCTTTATCTGCTTTTGGCATAGTTATAAGCCTGGATAAGTAGAGCTCGGTCATAGCCCCCTCTTCAAACCTCCTTATAAGATCCAATGACGCTTGATCAAAGTCTTCTTCCCAGGAACAGTTCCTGTGTTGACCCTTAGGGATGTTGCGGACCTGAGGCCATGGATGCGCCGATTTGGCATGGAGGAAGCTATTCCCCGAAATAGGTTTTCTGTATATTCCAGTAACCACCCATCCAGAGATTAGATCTCATGTAAAGGTTAGGTCCAAGAATGGGGTACACAACTCCTGATAATCAGAAGTAAAATGTAGATTGCAGTCATTGTCACTGAGAAAGGACACAAAGAAATCCGCTGTGACCCTGTACCCTCCAGACAAATTAGAGGCCATCAGTATACCTCCCTTACCACACAATATTGCCCCAATGGGGATTCCCATGCCCAAAGATGTGGGTGGCCTACCACCAATGTATAAAAAGTCTGGCAAGATAGAGGGCAAAACTAGCCCCCATAGCCACGCCACACCTCTGGAGTTAGAAAACCCCATCAAAGGAAAAAAGTTGTGGCATAGGAGGTAAGAACTGCCTGCATCAGAAAAACAACCAAATCCTCCCTGTAATTGGAGAAAAGATACAGATGATATTTAAGAGCCTGTAAACACAAACCATGGGGTATAGAAGAATAGCGAGCAGATACATCTGCGTTAACCAAGAATAACCACATTTCCATTCCAGAGTGGACAGTTGTATTAACACTTGTTTTGTGTCCCTTAGGGACCCTGAAGCCCATCCACCAATGCCTGAAGGTAGAAGTCTACTAGGTCTGACAAAGGCTCATTGAGTGAGCCAATGCCGGACACTATTGGACGACCAGGAGGGTCAACCAAAGACTTATAGCACATTCAGCAGGTGGTGGAAAATGGGCATAATCTGGCCATCCAGGACCAGTGTGCAGCCTTCCGGCTTAGATACAAATACCATAGAGACACCTAATTGAATCAGATGACTTAATTCAATTTTGAAGGTTAAAGTAGGATCTGATAATAAAATCTCATATGTATTCTTTCATTTAACGGCCTCAAAGCCTCCATCTTGTAATATTCCGCATCAAGGAATAACTATTGTTCCACCCTTATCAGACATATTTATGACAATTGTCTCATTATTCTCTAATTGAGTCAGGGTATCTCTTTCCCTGATGGAAACATTACACTTATGAGTACGTTTGGAATTCTTATGAAGTTCACAGAGATCTAATTCCACCATTCTTTGAAACAGGTCCAACTGATTTCCTTTGCAATGCAAGGGAAAAAAGGTAGCGGCCCGTTGGAGGCCAGTGTCCAAACACTTGATTAGGTCACCGGTCTCCCCCCAGCCGACTTCTTTCTTAGACTCTGAAGATCAAAGAAGGTGCAAATATCACGGATCTCCTTAGGTATATTATTAAACCTACATACACCTTCTCTAATATTGACATGGATACTGAATCACTTGAGCAATCTTTATCACAAAAACATTTTTAACTATAAGTGATCTCACAAATGGATTGACATCCAGAATGGTGTCAAATAGATTGAATTTCTGCTCAGGTACAAAACTGAGACCCTTCTATAACACATTCAGCTGAGAGGATGTCAGAGAAACTTTAGAAAGATTAATAACTTTCAGCTTGTTAGCTACTTCAATTTCCTTCACAGTTGGTATCCCCCGTGATCTTGCTCGCCGGCCTCCCCTCCTACTGGACCTCTTGGATCTTTGCTGGCTTTTTTCTTTTTGGATTTCTTTGTGGCTCCACATATCTCCATATATTTCTGATTGTGAAAAACTGACCCTCCTGTTTCCATTTTTCAATATAGACCTATAGGATGAGGTTGATAAAGAGCAACTTCTGGGTTTCTTCCAAACATAAACACTCTCTTGTTCATAATCCAGTTTGTCTCTTAAGAACTTTTTCTGCTTAAAATGAAATAACTCTTATTACCGTACTCCTGAAACTCATTAGATGCCTTATGTTCTTTTAGGGCAGTCTGTATTCAAGTGATATCATCCTTAATTGTAGATTCCATTTGTTTATATTCTATGATATAGCTAATTCATTTTAAAGAGCATTCACTTAATATAGCATTCCATTTCTTAATAAATTCAGGATCCCTTACTTCAAAGGTAGGGAATTTCTGAAGCTTCAACCCCCTGGGAATGAGTTGTACCTGAATATTTCTATTAAGAGTGGTAATATTCCACCATGTCTGTAATTCTCTATTCAGAGCTCTCCAAATTGTGAAATAGTGTTTTGATGTTGAATCCATCCATACCTTGTATAGAATCCAGGATATCACATTCATAAAGTTCCTTGGCCCGTTGCTCCAGGGCATCCACATCCAGACAATCATCCAGGGCAAAGGCCTCACTGCATCACCACCAGCCATCTCCATGGATAATAAACCAGTGAGATCCATACCTTAAAATATTCAAAGCAAGTAAGTATGGCTTGAATTAAAGAGACAAACACACAGGAATGTGGGATGCAATGTTGTATCACTATACCACAAGAAAAAGCTTTGGGGTGCTGTTATTGGCTGTGGCACTAGGTAATGCTGGACTTTTGCTTATTCCCTTAATATTGTCACATTGTACGTTATTTACCGTATGTTTTTACACAGAGATGAGGTCAGAATTTTATGTGATGCAGGTTTAAGATGTACGTGTATTTTGTTGGCCTTCGCTCGTTAGCCATTCTGATTAATGGAGATTTGAATCTCTTGTTAATCAGTCTTGGCTTAGTCGTGACTGCCTTATTTTTAGTTAACAATGGTTTTAATGTGAACATTTGCATCAAGCTCTGTATCTGTAACTTTCATCTAATAGTAGAGCTGTTCAACAATCCTTAACCCAGTTTAGGTACCTCTTGGGTTCTTAAGAACATTGTAACCTCTCAGGAGTGTTGTTGATTTGTGAAACACTCTATTACCTGTCTCTCCACATCATAATGGCATTATATTCTTGCTGACCACTGGACAGTTTTCCAGCCAAAAAAACCTCTTAAGGAACATGAAGTGATCAGTACATCATTCACCCCAGCACTAGCAGCAAAATTGAAAGGATGGATATGCCTTTAGATATCTAATTTCCAAGTGCCTGTGGGAGCTTCTGTTAGCACTGACTTATGCCTCTTTAACCTGACAAAGAGGAATATGAAGGAAAATGGCTAAGAGGATTAACTTTATGCCTAGAATGATTAATTCAAAATAAAAATTGGATTAATAGAAGATACAGATTGTCCATCAAACCTGTCCAGGGTATGTTTATATTTTATCTAACAATACTGTATATAGCAGCATTGTAGGGAACTTGTGCCATACAATATCACACAGACCTGCCTCTGATAAACAACAACATGGAGAGAGAGAGAGGGAGGGCGGTATGCAGCATAACTGCATAATTGTGTAACTCCTATCCTTACATGTAAGACTGTAAAGTTTGGAACCAATTGAAGGCTATGCAAAGCTCCACATTTGAGGTGCTGGTGAAAGAATATCTACAGTTGTATTGGACCTGTGTTTAAAAGTTATTGCAGATTTAAAGTTTAAATAAAATGTTATGTGAACTATTTTAGACAGCATTTATATTTTAATAAAACTAGAACTCTTACAAACATTGTAGTACAGATGAACCATGAAAATGATACACCAATAAACCAACAAACACATTTGTCTGTGGAGGTTATAGATCCCATTTTCTATGTGAAAATGTCAAACAATGGATGCTGCTTCTATGCATCTTCAATTTGATAATATAAAAAGTAAAATTATTTTAGTTATTAAAAGCAAACACTTTATAAATACATTGTTTGAGAGTGTGTAATCCCATGTCCTTGCTCCTTGGAATCTTATGGGTTCATCCATAGCTCTGCTATAGTAGTTATCAGTGTGATCCTCAATATTTAAGGAAGTCATCATCGGTGGCATACAAAGAAGCAGGAAACCAAAACAGGGGGAAGTAAAGATCAGAAGAGGGAGATCTGAAATGGTCAGACCATTCAGATTTCAGGTAGAGTAGTTGAGTGTCAACTTACTTGCAGTTAGAGGGAGAATAGGGTGTACACAGTCTATCTAGGAGAGGAAAAATGTTCTGGGATGGAATCAAAGGTCCAAAGGTTTTTGGCAAATATCTTCCTCCAGTAGAAGTTGATACCCTGGACTTGTGAGCTTCCTGGTCTTCTGAAAAGTGAGCACAATATTAAATTAAACAAGAAAGGTGATATATGCCAGTTTTGATACTAAACTGTAAGCAGGGATCCTTTGTGAAGAGTGGGATGGGGAACAAGTATTGAAAATTATTTCTAAGATGTGTGCTGAAAGTATAAGTTAAGTCAAGTAGATTAGTAAATATACAGCTAAGAGTACAGTATATAAAGAATATATATGAGACAGACAAGTAGTAGAGTTTAGATAAGTGTTTCTCAACGTTAGTCCTCAGGGTACACCAACAGTGCAGGTTTTCAGGTTGTTCCTGCTTAATCACAGGTGAGTAATTAATGGCTCAGTCATTGTGATTTATTCACCTGTGACTAATTAGGGATATCTTGAAAACATGACCTGTTGGTGTGCCCCGAGGATTGGAGCTGAGAATCACTGGGTTAGTTAAAAAGGTTAAAGGGATAGTAATACTTAAAAATTACTAATCTCTATATTGCAGTCATGTTAAAAAGAAATGAATTGCCCCCATTGTCATCTCTCAAACCTTTATGGTTTGAGAGATAACCGCTCTGCAGCACAGTCAAGATCGCGTTAATAAAAATATAATCTTTCATTGAAATGGTCTTCTACGTGTGCTTGGTTTGCAAGCACACATAGAAGACCGTTTTGGTCAAATATTTCTGTTTTATTAATGCGATCGCGGCTCTGCTGCAGAGCAGCATGATGATTGTAAGACCGGATTTCCCTTCAGTCAGCTACAACTCTGAGTTCGGGTAAAGGGGGGGGGGACTTTAGGAGAGATTACCTCTCAAACCATAAAGGTTTGAAAGATGACACTGGGGGCAATTCATTTCTTTTTAACATGACTGCAATATAGGGATTAGTAATTTTTAAGTATTACTATCCCTTTAAATTTGGGACAGGAGAAAAAAGTCAGAAATTACAAACAGAAAGTACATCAGGCAACAAAACACCAGAAAAGACTAACAGAAGGGAAATAAAAATCATTATGGAACTTGAAGGCTTAATAATTCATTCAAACCACAACAGTAGCCCAAAACCCTAAATTTGACAGAGAGTAGTCTGATTGAATCAGCTTTATTAAACGAGTAGAAAACTGTATTCCATGAACTCCAAAATGACAAAAAAGCATATCATACAATTCTCTGTGGAGGTTCTAAACATACAAACCTCTATCTTTCAAAAAAAGTACAAGCAGGAACACTCTGATCCATTTCAGCAGCTGTCAACCATGATTGTTACAACTAGGGGACCCTGTAGGACAATTATTTTGTATTAGGAAGGTCGCTTCAACTTCAGACACTTTCCAAGCAGGAGACAAACATTGTTCATTTCACCTGCATTACTGAAAAACAATATAGGAGATACACTCATTTTTTATCCAAAGTACTTGTTTATAATAAGTACATTTAGAGAAAGGAGCCACAATATTAGAAAGAATAGGGTCTGCTTTAATCATGTTCCAGTGTTCCTTTGTAATATCATAAATTTGTCTGACATCATAACTTGAAAGTGTTTATGAAATGTGGTTTATCAGAATAACCAAAACTGCCTCCATTTTCCCTTCTAATTAAAACATTACCAGAGTGAAATAATGAATCACCATATTTAGACAGAGCACACCCTTAGACATAAAATAATTATTTCATACGTCCTTATATTGTCTATTAAGCCTCTGCCCGCAACCCTGTGTCAGACACTGGCTATTCCTATATACAAATATTTACAGCAGTATCACAGATGGGAGGGAATCCCATTTACTTGATTTTATATTTAAATCTACTCTAACAGATTCCTCAGGTGTACGTATCCAATTGCCTGTAATATCTAGCTAGATTTATATTTTGAATTATTGTGTTCAGCTTTTTTTGAGCTCCAACAGATTTTTATATTTTTTATTTTTTTATGCATTTCCAGATATTTTTAAATCTTTTTTTTCCGGTGATATCACTTATTGTATTTATGTATTCTGACTAGATAATTCTAGTATTAGCGCTTACATTTATAATATATTTTATGTGTAAAAAATTGTTATAGTGTTATTCAATAGATTGATATTATCTTTTGGCTATATAGTGTTATTGATCATATATAGATTGGGAAATACAAGAGGGATACTAGCGCTCTCCCCATACTGTGTTTTTTAATCTATTTTTCATTATTGCTCTGCACACTAACAGGGTTGGGGGATAGAAGTGATAGTAATCTCTTTTATTATTTACTCTGAAGTTGGGTGGGCGCCGTATATCCATTTACTATTCTGTATATCATTTTTTTTTTTTTACAGGTTCAACATTAAGTTTAAAGAAGAAGAACAAAGAGGAGCACAGAGGAAGAAAGGAGTGGGAGATGACACATGAAGACGGAGTTGACAAATGAAGATGATAGATGAAGAAGAAGAAAGAAAAAGAAGATAGAAGCTTACAGAAGAACTGAAGGATGAGGCCTGGGTTCAAAAGACCCCGCTGGACATCAGGAATACAGGTGTTGATTTTTTTTTTTTTTTTCTGATTAACCCTTTGAGTGCCAGTGTGGTTTGCAACACCGTGTTATACCCTACTGGCACTCGAACAATTGATTTTTTTTTTTTTTTACTCACACATTTTTAAAATCCTCTCAGTGCCAGAGGGGTACTCAATGTTAAACACTGTGTTGTATACCCCTCTGGCATTTAAATGTTACTTATTTTTACATTACACACGCTTTTTTCATACTTTTGATGTATTGAAATGCAGCTTTGGGCCCCATATCAATACATCCTTCAGACATTCTACTTTTTTTGTTTTTTTATACTGCAATTACACACCAGTGGCTAGGCACATGCGTTAGGGGACTCTGCGCCAACTTTTTTTAAAACGGAAATGTATGGCGATAAAGTTGAATCCTGTAACCTGTTACTAGCCACCACATGTACGTACATCACAAATTCAACTTATTTTGCATGATTTCATATAGGCGCACATTTCGCACCCGAGGTGAATTTTTAATGTTTGGTAGTGTGTCACATCTTAGGTAATTGCATACCTGACTGTGACTTCAGGCTACCGACTGTACTTTTTTTTGCTCTATGAATTGGATTGAGCCCTAAGACAGATGAAATGTAAGATTTTAGAACACATTTCTTGTACAGAACATAACTGTTTGTCTTCAGCTCTTGCTAAACATGTTTGGCCTGCATGTGATGGTAACTCTCTTGTCTTTACTTTCCAAGGAACTAAATGGGTTCATGGAAACAGTAAAAGAGGAGTTCCAGTAAAACTCATTCATAAAAGAGTAGTCTGGGGGGTATATGAGCTCAACACCAAAAAACTCATTGGCTTGAACCATGATTGGAAATTCACTCCTTACTTTTAAAGCATTAGGACAATGGTATGTGTGGACTTGGATACTTTCCCATACTGGGTTCCATTATGTGTTTTTTGTAGTTGTGTTTGTGTCTGTGTCTATCACGGTGCCCGTGTATTGCTGACGACATTTTGACACATTGTTTCTAATGCCTTCTTATTGGCTAGTGTGAGATTGCTCCACCCAGTGGTAGCTTTTAAGTACTGTTCCCTGTCACTCATGCAGGTCCCTTTCATGGTGTTCTCATTGCTTAGTGCTTGCTGTCGTTATTGTGTGAATCCTGTGTATGACCCAGACTGCCTGACTACTCTCTCTGATTCTGTTCCTGCTCCGTGAACCGACCCGGTGTCACGGTTTTCAAGACACTCAGACCAGTGGATAAAAATAAAATGCAATTTATTTAAGAACAAAAATAATGACAGATATCGCACACTAAGGGAAGCACTGTGAAACAGCGGAATAGCAGTAGTATGCACAGTATACAATAATACAGAAATGAACAGGCACTGAGTACTGGTATACAAATGGTTAATAGAATAATCAGTCTGTCTCAGTTGTGTAGTTTGGCATGCCCAAGGTGTAAAAGGTGGAGAATACTCAACACCCACAGTCTGGAAAACTGAAGAAAAATGTCCAGCAAAGAGAAGCCTGCCTCCCATCTGCTGTACGGCAATGGTAGCCCCCACGGGTGTATGAACAGAGCGAGTAGACTGCCAGAGCTTTGAGAGAATAGCCCCCACGGGCATAACGGAGATGACTGAGTACCGGAGCTGAAACCACTAGCCCCCACGGGCGTCGTGGATAGAAACTGGATTCCAAGAGCTTGGCCAATAGCCCTACGGCCTATGGAGATGACTTGTTACCAGAGCTTGAGCTTATAACCCAAACGTGCGTGATGGATTTGCAAGAGCTTATGCCAATAACCCCACGGGCAAAATAGAGAGACTGGATTGCAAGAGCTTGGATCAATAGCCCTACGGGCGTAACCACAGAGACGTGCACAGAAATAGACAGAGCCGTGCGCCACCGGGCACTGAAATGAGCTACACCGAACTGCAAGGAGAGAACTGGCTCAGCACAAGGCAACTCTCTGTATGGGCTGCACGCCCTCACTGGAACACAGCTCTGCACGGGTTAATGGCAAATAGTTGTAACACAGCTCTGCACTGGAGACAGCATGATAGTAGGAACACAGCACTGTACGGGTTAACAGCTCAGAAGTAGGAACGCAACTCTGCATGAACTGATAGCTCGGTAGTAGGACACAGCTCTGCAAGGGGTTAACAGCTCGGTAGAGAAAAACAGCTCAGCAGTGATCAGCTCAGTGGCAGGAATCAGCAAGGCACGGAGCCGTAATGAACAGTAAGAGCACAGTCACTATGTCGCCGTTGCGGCAAGGCAGGACAGGAACGGAGACCGGCCTCAGAGACCGGAACAGGAACGTCAGCAAGCCGGGTCGAATCACGGAGCAGGTACTCAGGCAAGCCGGATCAGGAAAATGAGCAGGAACGTCAGCCAGGCCGGGTCGAATCACGGAGCAGTTTCTCAGACAAGCCGGATCAGGAAACGAGCAGGAACGTCAGCCAGGCCGGGTCAGATCACGGAGCAGGAACACAGTATCGTAGTCAGGGATAGCCAAGTTGGTAACCGGATATCAGGAACACAGGAATACAGCACAGCAAAACTGGCTCAGGAACACCACGAGAGGGCAAATGACAGGTGCCACTAGCCCAGAATAAAAAGGTCACCAGGGGCGGGCCAAACAGGCTCAACCAATCGGAGCGCAGCACAAGTGAGAGTGACAGCATGAGAAGCTGCACCGTGATACCCAGCCTGGCTGACGTTCCTTCTCCGTGTACCGACTTGGATTGGCTGACGTTCCTGCTCCGAGAACTGACCCGGCATGGCTGACGTTCCAGCTCCGTGTACTGACTTGGATTGGCTAACGTTCCTGCTCCGAGTACTAACCCAGCCTGGTTGACGTTCCTGTTCTGTGCATCGACCCGGATTGGCTTCCGTTCCTACTCTGTGTGTCTCTGGTCCAGTTCACTACCATGCCCAGTATTCCTTTAGAGAGTACTTTCGAGTGCTCTGTATAGAGCGTGCTGACCCAGTTGGTTGCCTCGAGTGCTGTTTAACCATTCAGCTACTGCAACCCATTTACGTTCCTGTGCCTCGTATCTCCATATCCCAGGGGTGAAGCTGATCTCGTTTGCTCATTATATGCTTGGCTTGTTACTGCTCCCCTACTGAGATTGGTTTCCTGGGCACCTCAGTCGTCTCTACCACCTAGCAGTTGCCATCAAGCCTGAGCGTCTATTAACCCTTGCGGTCCGGTGCTCACCCGGGTAGGAAATATTCTCATTGGCACACCATACTCTTGGCCTGTTACTGCTCCCCTACTGAGGTTGGTCTCCTGGGCGCCTCAGTTGTCTCTACCACCTAGCAGTCGCCATCAGGCCTAAGCGTCTTTTTACCCTTGTTGTCCGGTGCCATTATACTTGGGCCGCAGTACATGCAGATTCAGGTTGGCATTCCATTGTTCCTCCGGTTACAGCACTGTCCGGTAGTCCGTGATTCCTTCAGGGCCTCGCTCACCCTTTGAGGACTTAGTTGCTATTGTGTCACTCTCCTGTAAAGAGTGCTTCTTGGGCCTCGCTATTAGGGCCTACCAGCCTCCCAGCCTAATAGCACCTTCACATCGTTATCTCACTGATTCTCACAAACTGTAACCTGACCTGTGTCAGTATATGTATTTATTCGCTGATATATGTACTGGACCCATGTGGGTTAACGCTATTTAGTAACCTGTCCTGTGTCAGTATTAAGTGTGTACTATTGCTGGACCCGCGAGGGTTACTTTATTCTGTCTGGTTTCAATAAAACTCTGCTTTACCAAACTGCCTGCCTCTGAGTGTACTGAAAACCGTTACAGTGTGACACTTATGCTTAGCTGGGCATGTGCACCTTAGATTTCCAGTAGAAGATTGCCTTCGGGGAGATATTTTGCATTATTCTGTCCTATTTTATATTAACAAACCCTTTTTTTTTACCTTGATGATGACCAGAAACAATGTGTGTGTCCAATGACTTGTCTTGTACGATGAATAATAAGGACAGTGTATTATGAGTCTACTACTTCAGTTGGCTAGGTCAGTTCAAATTAATGTGTGTGTGTTTGTATGGATACTTCCATCAACATATTTTATTATATTGTGGATGAGTTTAAATAGCTTGCCCATCATTGGGGATATTTATCTCCTATGAAGCAGTCAGTAGTAGTAGTGTGAAATGTGTAAGGGTTGTAAATAAGGTAGCCCCTAATGCTTTTATATGACCCAAGTATGTTACTATACTCTTCTCAGTTTGTGGACTTCAAGATTTATATTATGATGTAACAACAAAGTTATGCTTTTACTTCTCATATTGCCCACCCACTCTTTCTTATTCTCCACATTTTGCTATTTTTTTGCTGTGTTTGTTGCCTTACACATATGTTTTTCAATTATTTGAATTCAGCTGGTCTGGAAAAGTCTTTTCATGGCTGCAAACCAAAACCAATGAATTACTTGACTAAGTTAATCATATGCCAAGATCAAAGTTAGGTAAAAACAAACGTTTGGGGGTACTTTTCACAGGGAAAAAACAGTTTGCCTCTTTTTTTGCAGAAATTCCCATGCATTGAAAATACATAAAAATATGTCTTTTAACTATCACCAATGAATTTCCTTTATGAAATTTGCTGTTTTTATCCTATGCTTTCACTACTGCTCATTATTAGTTTACTGTGTCTGGTGCCATGAGAACTTGTTTTTCAACAATCTGTCATCAGCTGGACTTTGAAGGTCTTTTCAAGGCTGCAAACTGAGTGCAATAGAATACTTGACAATGCCAACATATGAAAGAGTAGAGATGGGCAAAAAGTAAATTCCCAGATACAGAAAATACATAAAACGTCTGCCTTTTCATCACCACCAATGACTTTTCTGTAAGAACTTTGCCATTTTCCACCTATGCTTTCTATGATTGTGAGAATTATTATTAGGGATGGGTGAAAGCTCTCACCGTGTTCCCGCCAGAAATCCCACACAAACCACATTGTTGTTCAGTTTTTCGCAGGAAAACTTGCTTTAAAATAAGCTATTAAAATATTTGCCTTTTTTGTCATTGGCCAAAATTCTTCGTCATTTTTTCAATGGCTAGAAAGTTTCCAGCCATTCATTTACATGGTTTTTGCCTTTTCGCTATAAAAGGACCCTTATGTGTCCACTGAGTCTGAAGATGAGGACGAAGTGAGCACAACTGAACCATTGTTGTTCAGTCCCCCTAAATCACCTCTAGGGATCTTGGGGAATTTAATGGGAAGGGAGGGAGAAAAGGGTAGTACTAGTGATAGCAGGACAGGTCAGCTGCCTGTGCCTGCTGCCAGTGCTGAACCTGCTGCCACAAATACTGTGCCTGCTGCCAGACGTGCTGCCCCTGTTGTAAAATGTGCTGTGCTTGCTGCCAGTGCTGTACCTGCTGCCACCAATACTGTGCCTGCTGTCAGACGTGCTACCCCTGCTGCAACCAGTGCTGTGCCTGCTGCTAGTGCTGAACCTGCTGCCATCAATACTGTGCCTGCTGTCAGATGTACTGCCCCAGCTGCAACTAATGCTGTGCCTGCTACCAGTGCTTAACCTGCTGCCACCAATACTGTGCCTGCTGTCAGATGTACTGCCCCTGCTGCAACCAGTGCTGTGCCTGCTCTCAGTGCTGAAACTGCTGCCACCAGTGCTGAACTTGCTGCTAGTGTGTCTTGTAATACTCAGGAGGGGTGAAGGAGAAAATGATACCAAGTGTGACAGCACGGGACCCTAAATCACACTTGCCATCCCCAAGCAGTACCACCAGTGCCAGTACTACTACTAAGGTCCAGAATACTGTGCCTGCTGTCAGACATGCTACCCCTGCTGCAACCAGTGCTGTGCCTGCTGCTAGTGCTGAACCTGCTGCCATCAATACTGTGCCTGTTGTCAGATGTACTACCCCAGCTGCAAATAATGTTGTGCCTGCTACCAGTGCTGAACCTGCTTCCACCAATACTGTGCCTGCTGTCAGATATACTGCCCCTGCTGCAACCAGTGATGTGCCTGCTGCCAGTGCTGAACCTGCTGCCACCAATACTCTGCCTGCTGTCAAAAGTGCTGCCCCTGCTGCAACCAGTGCTGTGCCTGCTCTCAGTGCTGAAACTGCTGCCACCAGTGCTGAACATGCTGCTAGTTTGTCTTGTAATACTCAGGAGGGGTGAAGGAGAAAATGATACCAAGTGTGACAGCACTTGACCCTAAGTCACACTTGCCATCCCCAAGCAGTACTACCAGTGCCAGTACTACTACTAAGATCCAGACGCTTGTAATGTTAGGAATGAAGGAGGGAGTAAACAATATCTTCATATTAATAGTGACTGTGAGGAGGAAGACCCTGGTGCTGAACTTGATTTGGTTGGTGTTATTAGTAACAGTAATGGTGAAGCAATTGATGGAACTAGTGTTAGGGAAGTAGGAGGGGAAACATTTGCAAGCATTCAGACTAGCGGTCAAGGCAGCCCACACCATTCCTCTGGCCCTGGGAGTCCCCTTCCCTTTACTATAGTGTGCAAGTAGAACATGATCTTGAAGAGGCCAGAAATGTTGGGGGATAGTAGGCGCAAAAATAATAATACCACCAACCACAGGAGCACAGATTAGCTGCTTGTGCCCGCTGCTACTGCCGCCAGTCTGCCTTCTTCACATCACAATAAATGGCAACTTTAGGGGATCCTCTGTCACATTGCTCATCACCTCCTCCAACCAGCAATGAGATGTCTGTTATAGAGCAGCAGCAGTGGTGGTGGTGGTGATGATGATGATGGTGGAGAAGCTGGGGTGGAAGAGCCATTGACGGCCTTTTGTCACAGTTTGGCTGAACTGCTCTGTGCTTTTAAACTCTGCCTTTTCTTTTCCTGTGTCTGGCTGACTCAGCTGTTGAATAATGATCTGCCTTCACCCCTCTGTTACTATGGTTACTCACCTGAATGCTATCAGCCAACTCCTTCCTGGCTATTTAAATCAGCTAAGCCCATTTCCTTCTTGCCCTTGTGTTGTTTCTGGCTGTAAGTGCGTTATCCTGAGTTCCTGATTATCCGTGCATGACCTGACTTTCTCTGGTGTCCCTTCTGGCTCCTGACTCCTGGCTTGTTCTGACATCACTGACCTCCGTATTCCTGACCCCAGCTTGTCTGAGTACCCTTCTTGGTTCCTGACCCTGGCTTGTCTTTTGGTTTACGCTCCTGGTTCACTATTTGGTTTTGTTTATTTCAATATAGGTGTTTTGCACATCACATTTTTCATCTGTCTAGTTCCTGGTCCCAAACACCTTTTTAGCAGAAACTGAGAAGGAATGGGAGACAGGGTTGAGGATGGGCATCAATGCCACCACCACAGCAGTGAGCTTTTGGAATTTGCAACTGCTGTAATTCCTGCTGCTGCTGAGTTGCAAGGGCAGCAGGATGCGGAGGAGCAAGCTAGTGATGCAGGACTAGGGCAGGTTCCACTATTTTTCTCCTGGGGCAGGCATAGTACAGTCATCATCAAAGGCACTGTGCACAGTTTGAGACAAGTCAGTGAGGTGGGGAAAGGAGGGAACGCGTCTTGGTACAACCTCTCTGATAACACACATGAAAAACAGACAACACAACATTTATGTCATACATGTTAAAGCCAAACACCCACCACAGAAATCAAGCACCACTGTTGCTGTACCCCCTGACTCTCCAGAAAGGCAACAAGAGGTGAGGCAGAGATCAAAGAGGAAGAAAAATAGAGAAACACAGGCAGAGACTGGAAGTTCCATGATGAGTGAAACAACTAGCTCACCATTACCTTCTTCCTCTAGGGTAACTACATCTTCTGCCAATCCATCTCATTCATCATTACCTCCCCCATCAAATGATAGCCATTCTGTGATGTTAGGGCTTGGCAGTTCATCTCCACCAATTGCACACTGTGTGGTGCACTAACCATACATGGCAGTGTGGTGGAAGAGAATAGCAAGCGGGGCATCAAGCGGCATCTGAGGAGATTCCACCCTGCAGAATATGCTAAGATGCTGGCAAGGAGGGTTCATCATTACTATTAAACTGTCAGCAAGTTGTCATGTGCCCTTAGCGGGCTCTGGATAAGGGGTGTATTGACAGAGGCAGTATTTGGGATCTGGTGTCATGGTGTTTGGATGCAGTTGTGCTCCCAGATGTTATTTACCACACACACTGTGCGCATTGCAGTTGCTGATGAGAGCAACAGATCCTGCTCTCAAGGGAAACATTTCTATTCTAATAACAACACACCCATGATTTTGGAGGAGGGGCAAATGGAGAAGAATTATTGGCCAACTTCTTTTCTCCACATATACTGGGGGCTACATATTGTGCTGCTACTGCCTCAGGCGTATCACCGGAGCTTGTCATGGCTATTGTTGATCCCATTCCCTTTCAGCTGCCTAATCATCCTGCTGCTTAAACTCAGCAGCAGCAGCAAGAACAGCAGTTGCAAATTCTGCAATTATGGACTTAGGAGGACATTTGGCAATGGCCTGTGGCCACTGGCCAACATGACCTGCTGGCACTAGGCCAGTAGGGCATTTTTTTCTCAGGGCTTGTGCTTTAAAAAAATGAATACAATAATAATACTACTACTACTACTACTAATAATAATAATAATAATAATAATAATAAAAAACATAATAGTCCTACAAAAAAAAAATAAACAATTTTTGGGGTTTGTTTCTAACAAGCCTAAGTCCTACAAATCAATGTTTCCTTAGTGCTTGTGCCAAGCAAGCTTAAGTCCTACAAATCAATGTTTCCTTAGTGCTTGTGCCAAACAAGCTTAAGTCCTACAAATCAATGTTTCTTCAGGTCTTGTGCCTGTCATAAGCCTAAGCCCTTCAAATCAATGTTTCCTCAGGGCTTTGGCCTCTAACAAGAAATCTAACAAATAATCTTCTACAAAATACTCAAGTCAAGTATCAGTCCACCCCAGTGGCAACTTATGTCAGGGGGTTCCTGTCTCTATCACTCTATACAAATGTATTATTGTATTTTATTTTACTTTTTTATTAACTGTCCCACCAATACCAGTCAAGAACTCCCCAAACCAAATTCCATGTTCAATTGATTAATTCCCCAGACTCCACTCACCAACACAGGAATCCTCCTCAGACTCCTTTTATACCATGTCTTATGGGTTTTTTTTATTGTATTTAGGATTTATTTTTTTTATTAACTGCCACCCAATCCCAGTAAACAACCCCTCCCCAAAACAATTCCCTGTTCAACTAATTCTTTCTCCACACCCCACCAATACAGACATCCTCATGCTCCTTTTATCCTATGCCTTTGGGAAATAAAATAATATTTGCTATGTGTTGTACGTAAATTCAATGTTCTCACTGATTTCAATGGAATGTGCTAGGCGAAAAAAGTGGAAAAACTGCACTTTTCATGGGAAATTATTCACCAAGGAAGCGGGAAGTGCCATTATTTGCCGATTTTAGTTTCAGGTGACAATTTTCACCCATCCCTAACTGCAATAGTACTGCTGCTGAGTGCTGAAGCTACGAAATCCATAGTTGAAAGTAAAAGTTGTTAGCAGGCTGACTCCTACAGCAGCATAAGCCTTGAAAAATTGTTATCAGGCTGAATCCCTTTGCCCTTTTGTCGTTAACCATCTGCTTATATAAATCTGGCATAACTGCAGCTTGGGATATGCCAGCAGGGTGCAATTCATGACATCAGTTCTTTAAAAACTTTGTTTTCAGTAAAAGAATAGGGCAGCATATTAACCACCAAGATTTTGGCAATTACATTCCACATATATACATTTGGATTATTTTTGTGTATTTTTAAATCTTTCTAATAATCCAGTAAGTAATGGTGGTCAGTATATAGTGGTGCAGGTGGGCCTGGTTGTGAGTGTGGGGCTCTATGACTCCTTCCACCTCCAACTAACTCAAGTGGAATGTTATTCAAATCCCTTTCCAAGAGTACTGCGAGCCCTGTTGTTTCTTTCACTTCATATATTTCACTCTTTCAGGCACAGTTTAAGCACAATGTGAAAGGATGAGCAAAACATTCTACTATTCATACAAACCAACTGTTTAGTAAAACCTGAAACATTCCCCAAAATAATAGTCTTGGGTAGCTTTTTCCTTTACTATTTAATCAAATTGCATGAAAATATTCTCATTGCTGATAAAACAAAGTCAGTTATGCACTCACTCCCTAGGTCCTTGTCCTGGTCACTACTCATCTGAACAAAGCTGGAGAACTGCTGGAGTGGGTTATTATCATTTTCTGTGTGAACCAGACAGGGCAATGTTAGCATTGCAGAAACAAATGCAGTGAACGCACAAATAGCCAGTGGCTCACAGGCTAGGAAAAACAGTACATTTCCCTTTCTCAGACATCCACATTTTTAAGTAACCAGACTTATACAATAGTTCTAGCATGTAAGATGTAATATTAAGGATTATGAGTTCTGTATTAGCTATACATGGCCTGCTACTAACCCAAATGCTTCAGAAACAGGTTTATTACTCTGTATGTATGACTTCCCCATGTTTTACTTCACCAGGAAGTGGCTGTATTTAAATACTGAATTTGTGCCAGGGGCCAAAGCTGTCATTTTGTACATACAAACACACGCACACCCATACACACACACTCTTACACAACTCACTACCACACATTCACACATTCCAACACACAGACACTATTGAACCCTATGACATTCAAATTTTCACCTCAAACTGAAATCGGCAAATAATGATTATTTTGTTGCCTTTCTGGAGAGTCAGGGAGTACAGCAACAGTGGTGCTTGATTTCTATGGTGGGTATTTGTCTTTAACATGTTTGACCTAAATATCATAGTGTCTGATTTTCATGTGTGTTATCAGAGTGGTTGTGCCAAGGCGCGTTCCCACCTTTCCCCATCTCACTGACTTGTCGCAAACTGTGCACAGTGCTGTTGGTGATAACTGCACTGTGCCTGCCCCAGGAGAAAAATAGTCCCACGCCCATGACTTCAGGGGATAGGGAACAGATAGAGAAGAATGGCCTCTTTCTTCTTCTTCTCCACATTCCCCTTCACTGTCTGTGCCAGCGAATGATGTTGCTGCTGTTGCTGATACTGCTTCAGAATCAGCACTGCAACTATGACCAGGAGTTTGGAGTATTGCTGCCGCTGTATAGTTTGATGTTAGTCATGTGTACTGATGTCCTCATGTGTGTTGCTTTTATGTATCCCCTTTTTTGTTAGCCAGTGTCCATGTTATTCAGTTGTGTGTCTATGTGTTTTCTTATAAACCATAGACAGAAGACAACCCTTGGCTGCTTCATACAAATTACCTAAATGAGAACCTGGTGTATACCATATATTCTACCAACATATTAATTCCCTTATTTCAAAAATGAGAGTTTTGTCTCATAGTTTGGCCAAAATATGTTTAAACTCTCTTGCTTTGCCAAAGTATCCCCTTTTAAGTGAGTCCTATCTAATACATATTGCTGTCTTTTATGGCTTGCAAAATGCTTTATATTAAAAGCTGAGTCAAACACCCCCATGGCTGAACAGAGATCATTTGTCCATGGAATTAATATGGGAGTCTGCTCCTTCCACTTTTACAAACTACATGGATCCTCTGTAAAATAACTTTCCAATATGTATTGAGTTTTTTCATTTCATTTACTCAACTAGGCAAACTAGCTAAATAATGCAATGTACTATGCATGTAAGCCATGTACTGTATGTTCCCAGTGGAATGTT
The DNA here is from genome assembly GCA_037306005.1 of Rhinophrynus dorsalis. Taxonomy (NCBI): domain Eukaryota; kingdom Metazoa; phylum Chordata; class Amphibia; order Anura; family Rhinophrynidae; genus Rhinophrynus; species Rhinophrynus dorsalis. The sequence goes on from CM074723.1 coordinate 188,686,174, forward strand.
TTCTCAAAATTGGTATCATTAGTTATTACTGTATATTATGTCTCTGAAGGCAGAGAAGATTTTTTTTTGCAGTACGCCATAAACAATGATGTCGGCCTCCAGTACAAACTAATGATTATAATTTTGGCTAAATATTTCACTCAGAACTTATTCATAGCAACCTTTAGTATTTTTTTTCTTTACCAAATTAAGGATTTCAGATTTAGGTCAGTGCCCACAGGTTGGGTCCTATATCAGGCAGGACCAGCACCCAAATTCCCTTTGGGCTACTTGATTGGTCTCACTCATGTGAGTATCCATTTATTTTTCAAGCTAGAGTGGATATTTTTATTATACTTATGTTATAGTTATTAATCATTCTTATTTTTGCTTAAGGTGGATTTTAAATGAAGTTTGAAACAAGAAGTCATTAAATCTAATTATAAAAATAATCTTAAATCACAAAACATATTTACATCCCTTTTAATAGAACATTAGCTGATAAAGATGTAATCAATCACGTGTATGTTTATCTTGTACTGAACAAGCTATTTTTCATCTCCAGAACCAGATAAGATATTATAGATACGATGAATTATTTGTAAGACTGACTTTCACCTGGAAAACAATTTTTTATCTGCAAAACCTGATATGCTTCTGACATTTCTTCACTCTTTATTAGCTGACTTGTAAGTTATTAAACTTGACAATAGCCAGGCCATTTTTCTATATAGGACTGGCCACTGATATTCTCGTCAATACATAAACTCTTGGTCCAAACTGCTCTGCCAACAAGTTTCTCTATCCTAATATTTACCTGAATATTCTAAATAAATGGACACTGCTATAACAGAAGTAGGAATACACAAACACATACATATTAGAGACACGATTTGTGTGTTTGGAGGCTTGTTAGCACAATTTATAAATTCCTATGCCTTTCCTGTAAAATATGTACATTTTAACTACTTCTATGCTGAATCTTTGGTCTGTCTTCTAAAGATATCCCAGTGCACGCCATTTAATAAAGAGCATAACTGATATATTTTATAAGATTTTTATTATCTTTTTATTATTCTTCATAGCTTTATCAGTATTTAATTTCCTCAAATCTGTATTTTAAAATAATGAAAACACTGTGCCTAATATGTTGTACCTGGTTGTTGATTAGGTATATGCAAAACTTTTTGTCTCAAAAGTTAAACATGCAAAAAAAATTTATTTTCCACTAAGCAATAATTTTTACATGAGGTTCTCGATTCAATAATGTACGTTTTTTTTGTTAAACAGAAAACCAATCCCAAACAATAACCAAACCTGTGTTCCACAGCTATTCAATAACTCGTCTGGAGTGTAGGCCTCACAAATCCATGTACTTGATAATACGCATTGCATTTTTCTCCTCACCGTGAGTTGATTTTGTTTGCTAAATAACATGAGAAATATCAAGTTCAAAGGAAAGTAACTAATGCTCGACATCAACGCTAAATGTTGTCAATACAAGTTCAAAATGTTAGCCAATCACCACACGCCAAAATAGCAAATAAATGTATAAATATCCAAAAATAACTGAATGTTCTGCAAGCTACAACACAGGGCCCAAGAGAAGAGGACAGAGATCGCAAGAGAGAGAGAGAGAGAGACAGGCACACACACTGGAGATAAGTCGGAGTGGGTAGCAGAACAGAGTGAATTGCATACAAAAACCACATAACACACTTTTGCACATACTGCAAATATAGCACCTACACACAGACATACACACACACACACACCGTTTTTTGGACACAAAACACATTTTATGTTTTTATTTCATATAGTGTTATTGAGAGGCAGAGAGTGATTGTGATCAAGTGCCAGTTTGAGTGCTAGGTGTGTGTGAGGGAGGTAGAAGAGGGGTAGTGAGATGGCAGAGAACAGATTGGAGATTGGAGGGATGAAAAGAGCCACAGAAGAGAAGAAAAGAGAGCAGGGGATCTCTGATCAGGGAAGGAGGGGGAGAGGGAGAGCAGATGGGCAGAGGGGTACATAACAACAGTCAGGTACATATCAGCCAGGGATCGACATGGCAGAGGGAAGAGGAGGGGATTTGTGAGAGAAACACACACATCCAGGGAGAGTGCAGGCAGGGCCTAATAACTAGGGGTTGGCAAAAGATCTTGCCATGCTCATATAAGAAATCCTGCTAAAACCACATTGTAGACAGCTTTTTCATAGGAAAATCCACTTTAAAACCAGTTATTACAATCTTTGCATTTTTCACCCATTGGCCAAAATTCTTCACCGTTTTTTCAATGGTTAGAAAGTTTTTGCCCATTTATCTATGTGTTTTGTCTTTTTTCTATAAAAACGTGATGTATTCCAGAAAGTGGAACACAATAGAAACAGCTACAGAGTGAGGTAGACATGCTGTACTATTCTGCTGTGATCTTTTTTGCAAAATTGAGGCAAGAGAGGCTCATACTGACTGCTATCACTAATAGAAAAAGGAGGAAGTGGAAGGACCTTTATGTGTCTACTAAGTCTGAGGAGGAGGAGGAAGTAAGCACTACAGAACCAATGCTGTTCAGTTCCCATAAATCACCTCTAGGGATCTTTGGGAATTTAATGGGAAGGGATGGAGAAAAGGGTAGTACTAGTGAGAGCAGGACAGATCAGCTGTCTGTGCCGCTGCCAGACCTGATTCCCCTGCTGCCACCATTGCTGTACCTGCTGCCAGATGTCCTACATCTGCTGCCACTAGTGCTGTGCCTGCTGGCATTGCTGAACCTGCTGCCACCAATACTGTGCCTGCTGTCAGATGTGCTGCCCCTGCTGCAACAAGTGCTGTGCCTACTGCCAGTGTTGATCCCTCTGCTACCAATACTGTGCCTGCTGTCAGATGAGCTGCCCCTGCTGCAACCAGTGCTGTGCCTGCTGCCAGAGCTGAACCTGCTATCACCAATACTGTGCCTGCTGTCAGATGTGCTGCCCCTTCTTCCAACAATACTGTGCCTGCTGTCAGACATGCTGCCCCTGCTGTTACCAGTGCTGTGCCTCCCACCAGTTCTGAACCTACTTCTTTTGTATCTTGTCATACTCAGGAGGGGGAAGGAGAAGATAATGCCAAGTGTGACAGCAGGGGACCCTAAGTCACACTTGCCATCCTCAAGCAGTACTGTCAGTGCTAGTACTACTAATACTAAGAAGGTCCAGCAACTTGTTAGTGTTAGGAGTGATGGATGTGGTAATCATCATACTACTAGTGGCTGTGAGGAGGAAGGATCTGGGGCTGAACTTGATGTGGTTGATGTTAGCAGTAGTAGCAGAAATGGTGAAGCAACCGGTGGGACTAGTGTTAGGGAAGTGGTAGGGGAAGCATTTGAGAGCATCCAGACTAGCGGTCAAGGGAACCGACACTATTCCTCTGGCCCTGGCAGTCTCCTTCCCTTCACTACAGTCTCCCAGTGGAATATGATCCTGAAGATGCCAGAACTGGTGTTGGGGGAGAGCAGGCGTAGAATTAATACCACCACCAGGAGCAAAGATCAGCTGCCTGTGCCTGCTGCTACTGCTGCCAGTCTGCGTTCTTCACATCACCAAGAAATGGCAAGTGTGACATTAGGGAACCCTCTGTCACATAGCTTGTCACCTCCTCCAACCAGTAGTGATATGTCTGTAATAGAGCAGCAGCACGTAGGGGCTTGTGGTGGTGGCGATGATGATGGTGTTGAAACGGGTGTGGAAGATAGGAGTTGGCGAAAATATGTCTGTAATAGAGCAGCAGCACGTAGGGGCTTGTGGTGGTGGTGATGATGATAGTGTTGAAACTGGTGTGGAAGATAGGAGTTGGCGAAAATTGTGAAAAATTTCCTGCCTGACTTTTCGCGAAAACATGGCGATTTTTCGCTCTTCCCGTGAAAAATATTGTCTTTCCACCTATGCAAAAATGTCCTCCTTTTCACCTATTTTAACAAATTTTCACCTACATTTCCCACTATAATATTACTTCTTCTGAAGGCTGAAGTTTTCAAATAAGTGTCTGAAAGTCAAAGTTGTGAGCCCTACAGCAACACATTGCTTGAAAAATATGTTAGCATGCAGAATGCATTTGTCCTTTGCCCACAACTTCTTGCTTAATTGACACTGGCACATATTCATGAAGATATCAAGTAATAAAAAAAAATAAAGTACAACCTACAATGTTGCAGATGTTTATGGTAGTGGTAGTGGTGGGAGAATGGCATGGTGTGATTTGTGTATGTATATTGTTTTTAGCATTGCTATATGCTATCCTCTTTCTCAGATTATTGACACACTTTACTTATTGGTTATAGCAGTGGTCCCAAGTGGGGTAGATGATGGCAACCTTTCTTCACATCCTTCCTCCACCTCCTCATCTGTGATGCTGTTAATATGTTTGTCCTGGCTTTCTCTGTCATGTGTTGTTTCTGCTACCTGATACTCAGATGGCATGAGATTTAGTTCATTTTTAAGAATGTTAGTTCCCAACATTGCTGCTTGATAGCTGTGTCCTGCGGTCATTGACAATATAACCAGCCACACTGAAAACCTTCTCAGACTCAACGCTTGCTGGAGGACAACTAAGGGTTTCCACTGCAGTACGTGTCAATGCTGGCCACACACACTGCTTTGTTTGCCAGTATTCCATGGGGTCCTTGTTTCTGCCTAAAACATAGCTATCCTGCAAGTATACAGAAACCATCTCACATGTAGTGAGATCACTTCTAGGAGCTACATGGTGTTCCTGTGTGTCAGTTACCAACCCATAATCAGGGAGCAAGTCCGAAAGAGATGTGCTACCACCACCACCACCAATGTTGGGTTTTTGCCACCCCTGCTGAGACCCATGATGAATTGCCCTGTGTTCCGAAAGGGATATTCTGGCTGATGATGTAGCTGCTTCTGCTGATTGGAATTCTTTGCTCCCTTCCTTTTCACTATACTGCCTTGACGTTTGTTGTGCCCTCACTTTCTTCCTCTCATCCTCCACAATGCAACCCTCCACTCAATCAAAAACCATATCTCGATATTCCTTGGCAAAATCTGATTCCTCAGAGAGTTGCTGCTGATCGCCTTGACTCCTTGTTGTGACAAAGTGCTGATGTCCCTTTGGCAGAAATTCAGAAATTTTGCGTTTAAAGTGAGGTTCCAGCAAAGTGGCAATAATTAGTGATGAGCGAGCACCCCAATGCTCGGGTGTTCGGGTGCTCTGACCGAGCACCCCCTGAGGCTCGAGTGCTCGGCCGAGCACCCGAGCCCCATTGAAGCCAATGGGAGGACGCGAGCATTACACCAGGCACCCCCTGCTCTGATGAGGGGAGGGTGCCTGGTCCATAGGAAAAGGGCAGAAAAGGATGGAAACACCACAGAAATGGTTCAGGGACAGCATAGGGAGGATGTCTGGATGCATCTTGGACTCCAACATCGCTGCTGGGAACGATCTTTCGCCCGTAGTACGCCATTTTTACAGACTGACCATAAAACACACAAAAAGGAAAATAAAAACGACTTTAGGCGAAAAATTGTTACCAAACAATATTTGCTGTATATTTACTTGTATATCATCTGCAAATTCTCCCAAAAATTTCCTTGATTTTCTGAAGTGAGGCCATGATTAAGAGGGAAACGTGCGCAGAGGCAAATTCTCCCAAAAATGTCCTTGATTTTATTGAACTGAGGCCATGATTAAGAGGGAAACGTGCGCTGAGCTGACCATCTAAAACATTATGGGTGAGGGTCTGCTGCAGAGCTGACCATCCTAAACATTATATGCGAAGGCCCGCTAGTGAGCTGACGCTATAAAACATTATATGCGAAGGCCCGCTAGTGAGCTGACGCTATAAAACATTATATGAGAGGGCCCGCTAGAGAGCTGACCCAATAAAACATTATATGAGAAGGCCCGCTGGTGAGCTGACCTATATAAAAATTGTCAAACAGGGCCCGCTGGTGAGCTGGCCCTATATAAAAATTGTATCACAGGGCCCGCTGGTGAGCTGGCCCTATATAAAAATTATATCCCAGGGCATATGGAAGAGGAGGATGAGAAGATTAAGAGTCAACCATATACCTGTTTTTTGGGTGGAAGGGGTGAATGGGAATACAGAGTATTCCCATCATTGTAAATAATATATGTAAAGTGAGTTTATGTTCCCCCGGGGCTTTCCTCCAGTGGAGTGGAGAAGTCAGGGGAAATCCAGGCCTTGTTCATTTTTATAAGTGTCAACCTATCAGCATTGTCGGTGGAAAGGCGGATACGCTTATCTGTTATGATGCCACCAGCAGCACTAAATACCCGCTCAGACAGAACGCTGGCGGCAGGGCAGGCCAGCACCTCCAAGGCGTAGAGTGCCAGTTCATACCACGTGTCCAGCTTGGACACCCAGTAGTTGTAAGGCACAGAGGGATCATTGAGGACGCTGACACGGTCTGCTACGTACTCCTTCACCATCTTCCAAAACTTTTCCCTCCTTGTGACACTAGGCTGCGCATCAGGGTGAGGGTGCTGGCGGGGTGTCATGAAGGTGTCCCACGCCTTGGAGAGTGTTGCCCTGCCTTTCTCGGAACTGCTGTGTGCTCCCCTTTTCTCCCCTTCTCGGTTGGCCAAGGTAGCACGTACTCTGCCGCCAGCGTTGTCAGATGGAAAATTTTGGAGCAATTTTTCGACAAGAACCTTCTGGTATTGCACCATTTTGCTTGTCCTCTCCACCGGAGGAATGAGAGATGAGAAATTCTCTTTGTAGCGGGGGTCCAGAAGGGTGAACACCCAGTAATCCGTGTTGTCTAAAATGCGTACAACGCGTGGGTCATGGGAAAGGCAGCCTAACATAAAGTCAGCCATGTGTGCTAGAGTACCAACAGTCAAGATATCGCTGTCCTCACCAGGAGGATGACTCTCAATATCCTCATCCTCTTCCTCCTCTTCTGCCCACCCACGCTGAAGAGATGGAACTAAAGTTCCATGGCTACCCTCTGTAGCGGAGGCAACCGTGTCTTCCTCCTCCTCCTCCTCCTCCTCCTCCGCCTCCTCCAATTGTCGCTGAGAAGACGAAGTGAGGGTGCTCTGGCTATCACCTTGTGTAAGCTCTTCCTCCCCCATTTCCACCTCTTCCACATGCAAAGCGTCGGTTTTAATTGTGAGCAGCGAGCGTTTCAGTAGACACAGAAGTGGGATGGTTACACTGATAATAGCGTTATCGCCGCTCACCATCTGTGTCGATTCCTCAAAATTGCGTAAAACCTCGCAGAGGTCTGACATCCATTCCCACTCCTCACTTCTGATTACAGGAAGTTGAACGGAGAGGCGACGACCGTGTAACAGCTGGTACTCCACTACTGCCCTCTGCTGCTCACAAAGCCGGGCCAACATGTGGAAGGTGGAGTTCCAGCGCGTGCTCACGTCACACAGCAGCCGGTGAGCTGGCAATTGTAAGCGCTGCTGCAGCTTCAACAGGCCGGCCGAAGCTGTAGATGACTTACGGAAATGTGCACACACGCGGCGCACCTTGGTCAAGAGATCATGCACATTGGGGTAGGTTTTTAGAAATCGCTGAACCACTAAATTAAATACATGCGCTAGGCATGGTACGTGTGTGAGCTTGCCAAGCTCCAAAGCCGCCACCAAGTTACGCCCATTATCACACACAACCATGCCTGGTTGCAGGTTGAGTGGCGAGAGCCATTGCTCGGTCTGGTGACTAATCCCCTGCAACAGCTCTGAGGCCATGTGCTGTTTGTCCCCAAGGCAGATCAGCTTCAGCATGGCCTGTTGACGCTTCCCCACTGCAGTGCTACACTGCTTCCAGCTACTGGCTGATGGGGGAGTGGCGCTGCGTGTAGAGAATTCGGAGGTGGAAACGGAGGAGGAGGAGCCAATAACGTAGCTGCTGGCGGAAACCCTGATGGAGGTAGGGCCCGCAATCCTCGGCGTGGGTAGCACCCGTGCCATCCCAGGGTCCGAGTCGCTCCCAGCCTCCACGACATTCACCCAGTGTGCCGTCAGGGAAATGTAGCGTCCCTGGCCACAAGCACTTGTCCATGTGTCAGTCGTTAAGTGGACCTTCCCAGTAACTGCGTTGGTCAGGGCACGGGTGATGTTACGGGACACATGGTGGTGTAATGCGGGGATGGCACACCGGGAAAAGTAGTGGCGGCTGGGGACCACGTACCGAGGGACAGCTGCTGCCATCAGGCTGCGGAAGGACTCAGTGTCCACAAGCCTAAATGGCAGCATTTCGATGGCCAGTAATTTGGAAAGGTGTGAGGTTAGTGCTATGGCCTGTGGGTGGGTGGCTGGGTATTTTCTCTTGCGCTCAAATGCCTGGGGTAACGACATTTGGACGCTGTGCTGGGACAGGGAAGTGGATGTGGTCGCTGATGGTGCTTCAGATGGTACAGGTGCAGGGCGGGAGGTATGCGGGCCTGCGCCTTCGACAGGCGATTGGCCGGCACCGAAAACAGGGGAAGAGGAGGCAGTGGTGTGGCCTGCAGACACAGATGGGCGATCCAGGCGTTCCTCCCACTTACTACGGTGCTTGGATGCCATGTGTCGGATCATGCTGGTGGTGGTGAGGTTTCTAGTGTTCATGCCTCGGCTCATTCTGGTGTGGCACAGGTTGCAAACTACAATTCTTTTGTCGTCCGCACTTTCCTTAAAAAAACGCCATACCGCGGAACACCTACCCTTTGGCAAGGTAGATTTACGCAAGGGGGTGCTCCGTGGAACATTTGCGGGCCGGTTTGGTGCGGTCCGCCTTCTTTCTGTAGCCACACCACTGCCTCTTCCAGCCTGTTGCGGTGCTGCAGATGGCTCACCCTCAGGACTGCTGTCATCGCTCGGCTCTACACCTTCCCAGGTGGGGTCAGTCACCTCATCGTCCACCAAGTCCTCCTCCACTTCCTCACTCTGATCATCCTCCTCATGTCTTGATCCCACCACATACTCAGTCATTGACAACTGTATAACATTCTCCTCAACAAGGTCTTGAGACGGAAATAGTGGTTGATTTAATGGCAACTGTGTCTCATCATCATCATCATCATCCACTACTTCCTTTGACCTTAAATGCCGTTCACATCTGTCATCTTCTTGTGATTGGGTACCCTCTAGAGGTTGTGAATCAGGGCACAAGATGTCATGTTCCTCTGCAAGCGTGCTTGGAGAGAGGGTCAAATGAAGGATTGGTGATGAGACGAGCTCCTCACTATATCCCAGTGTGGGATCACTTCTTTGACCAGACCGTGTATGGTGGGAGGAAGGATGATCAGAGTGAGGATTATGTTGACCAGACTCTTGGCTACTGAGAGTGGACTTGGTGGAAGACAGGGTGGTGCTTAACCGACTGGAAGCAGTATCAGCTGACATCCAACCGACCACCTGTTCGCAGTGGTCGGACCTCGAGAGTGATGTCCTGCGATGCCCTGTGAAATGAGACATGAAGTTAGGTATGGTGGATGTCTTTCTTTCTTGTGCTCTGGCACCAGGCACAGTTTCTCCGCGTCCTGACCCGCGCCCTGAACTATCAGGATCACGTCCACTTCCCCGTCCCTTTTTACCCGCCTTCTTCATCTTACACGGAATATGTGACTTTAATATTTGAGTTTGAAAACTTAACAGTATTTCTTCCTATTCTGCAACTGTGCAGAGTACACAGAATAGGCTGCTAAACGGCGGTGACACACACTGAATGGAATATGTGACTTTAATATTTGAGTTTGAAAACTTAACAGTATTTCTTCCTATTCTGCAACTCTGCAGAGTACACAGAATAGGCTGCTAAACGGCGGTGACACACACTGAATGGAATATGTGACTTTAATATTTGAGTTTGAAAAATTAACAGTATTTCTTCCTATTCTGCAACTGTGCAGAGTACACAGAATAGGCTGCTAAACGGCGGTGACACACACTGAATGGAATATGTGACTTTAATATCTGAGTTTGAAAACTTAACAGTATTTCTTCCTATTCTGCAACTGTGCAGAGTACACAGAATAGGCTGCTAAACGGCGGTGACACACACTGAATGGAATATGTGACTTTAATATTTGAGTTTGAAAACTTAACAGTATTTCTTCCTATTCTGCAACTGTGCAGAGTACACAGAATAGGCTGCTAAACGGCGGTGACACACACTGAATGGAATATGTGACTTTAATATTTGAGTTTGAAAACTTAACAGTATTTCTTCCTATTCTGCAACTGTGCAGAGTACACAGAATAGGCTGCTAAACGGCGGTGACACACACTGAATGGAATATGTGACTTTAATATTTGAGTTTGAAAACTTAACAGTATTTCTTCCTATTCTGCAACTGTGCAGAGTACACAGAATAGGCTGCTAAACGGCGGTGACACACACTGAATGGAATATGTGACTTTAATATTTGAGTTTGAAAACTTAACAGTATTTCTTCCTATTCTGCAACTCTGCAGAGTACACAGAATAGGCTGCTAAACGGCGGTGACACACACTGAATGGAATATGTGACTTTAATATTTGAGTTTGAAAACTTAACAGTATTTCTTCCTATTCTGCAACTCTGCAGAGTACACAGAATAGGCTGCTAAACGGCGGTGACACACACTGAATGGAATATGTGACTTTAATATTTGAGTTTGAAAACTTAACAGTATTTCTTCCTATTCTGCAACTGTGCAGAGTACACAGAATAGGCTGCTAAACGGCGGTGGCACACACTGAATGGAATATGTGACTTTAATATTTGAGTTTGAAAACTTAACAGTATTTCTTCCTATTCTGCAACTGTGCAGAGTACACAGAATAGGCTGCTAAACGGCGGTGACACACACTGAATGGAATATGTGACTTTAATATTTGAGTTTGAAAACTTAACAGTATTTCTTCCTATTCTGCAACTGTGCAGAGTACACAGAATAGGCTGCTAAACGGCGGTGACACACACTGAATGGAATATGTGACTTTAATATTTGAGTTTGAAAACTTAACAGTATTTCTTCCTATTCTGCAACTCTGCAGAGTACACAGAATAGGCTGCTAAACGGCGGTGACACACACTGAATGGAATATGTGACTTTAATATTTGAGTTTGAAAACTTAACAGTATTTCTTCCTATTCTGCAACTCTGCAGAGTACACAGAATAGGCTGCTAACCGGCGGTGACACACACTGAATGGAATATGTGACTTTAATATTTGAGTTTGAAAACTTAACAGTATTTCTTCCTATTCTGCAACTCTGCACAGTACACAGAATGTGCTGCTAAACTGCGGCGAAGCACACTGAATGGAATATGTGACTTTGATATTTTAGTTTGAAGACTTAACAGTATTTCTTCCTATTCTGCAACTGTGCACAGTACACAGAATGTGCTGCTAAACTGCGGCAAAGCAAACTGAATGGAATATGTGACTTTGATATTTTAGTTTGAAGACTTAACAGTATTTCTTCCTATTCTGCAACTGTGCAGAGTACACAGAATAGGCTGCTAAACGGCGGCGAAGCACACTGAATGGAATATGTGACTTTGATATTTTAGTTTGAAGACTTAACAGTATTTCTTCCTATTCTGCAACTCTGCACAGTACACAGAATGTGCTGCTAAACTGCGGCGAAGCAAACTGAATGGAATATGTGACTTTGATATTTTAGTTTGAAGACTTAACAGTATTTCTTCCTATTCTGCAACTCTGCACAGTACACAGAATGTGCTGCTAAACTGCGGCGAAGCAAACTGAATGGAATATGTGACTTTGATATTTTAGTTTGAAGACTTAACAGTATTTCTTCCTATTCTGCAACTCTGCACAGTACACAGAATGTGCTGCTAAACTGCGGCGACGCACACTGAATGGAATATGTGACTTTGATATTTTAGTTTGAAGACTTAACAGAATGTGCTCTAATCTGCAACTTTGCTCACTAAACAGAATGTGCTCTAATCTGCAACTTTGCACACTAAACAGAATGTGCTCTAATCTGCAACTTTGCACACTAAACAGAATGTGCTCTAATCTGCAACTGTGCACACTAAACAGAATGTGCTCTAATCTGCAACTTTGCACACTAAACAGAATATATATGTATTTTTTTTTTTTTTTTTTTTTCCCCACACACAAAATAACCTGCTGCCCCCACACACAGTAGTCCTAAAAAGGACTTTTGTTTTTTTTTTTTTAACAATTTTGCTTTTTTTCCTCCCTACACTGACTTTCCCTTCCTATCCTCAGCTCTCCCTGGCTAAGACTGAGCCGAACTCGCTGGTCAGGTGCTATAGAGCACCCGACCACGGGTTCTGGCCAGCCAATCAGTGTAATGCCAGCAGCCAACATGGCTGCTGGCATTACACCGATGTCAGAGCCTCCCTGCACGTTTATTGGCTGCACAGCAGTCGCAAAACGTGCGGGGAGGAGACCCGAACATGGCGGGCGAGCACATGCGGTACTCGTACAAGTACCGCCATGTGCCGAGCAGAGCGATGCTCGAGCCGATCCGAGCATCGGCCGAGCATGCTCGCTCAACACTAGCAATAATGTATTCCTCATTGCTTTTAATTGACACTATGCAAGGATCTTGTTCAAAGCATGCTAACATGTCCTTTACAAGCTGGTGCATGTCTGTGTTGTCACTCTGGTAAGATTACTCAGCCATGCTCCTCATTTTTTTTCTGAAACAAAAATATCAGTGGTAGAATTTCACAAATTCCTGCCCAAATGCGACTCACCAGCATGGTTGCCTCCTCAAAGGATTTCAGCAGTTCACATCCATTGCACATTAGTTGCCATTGTCCAGGTGACAAAGCGGCTCTCTCCAAAGCCTTCCAGTTTTGCATGGTGTACTCACTAATGGCCTTATTCTGCTCATACAAACCCTCTAGCATGTACATGGTGGAATTCCACCTGGTAGGGACCTCCATTTTAAGTTGGTGATGGACAGGTTGTTCTTTTATGGAATATAGAGTGTTGCGTGCACTGTAGGAATGACTAAAATGGGCACAGATTTTGTGGGCAATAGTAAACATCTCTTTGAGGGTTTCAGCTTCTGCCAGGAATCTGGTCACAACTAAATTTAGCACATGGGCAAATCAGGGCACATGCACCATACCACCTATTCTCAAAGCAGCGATTATGTTGGAGCCGTTATCAGCAGACACAAAGCCAGCTTTAAAGGGGTACAAACCATTCCTATATCACCTGCTCTAGCTTACTTAGAACATCTACAGCTTTGTGGGACTGTCTCTCAAAAGTCTGCATGCACAAAGTGGCGTGATGATGGTATGAGCTATTGTGCTGCTGTCCACATATCTGTTGTCAGGTGGATTTCCTTGCCATACGCACTTTTCAACCCTTTGCCCACCACACTAACCACCTGCTTGTACAATTCAGGCACAGCATCCTGGAAAAATAACTGCAGCTTGGGATATTCCAGCATGGAGCTACACATGACATCACTTCTCTGAATCCTTGGTTATCTACAAAAGAATACGGCAGCATGTCAATTGAAAACATCTTGGCAACCTTGTCATTCCACAGAACAAGCCTGAAACTTTATTGCTTTAACAACACGACTAGAGGAAGTGGTGGTGGTAGATGCAGCAAGTGTTGGCAGTCTATGACTCTTGCCATCTCCTACGGCAAAGCCAGAGTCATCATACTCCTCTGCAGCAGGAGCCATAGGTGTTATTTGGACTGAACTAACTGTTGACACTGGCAGTAGCACACTCTCTGACACATAAATAACTTCACTACTTCTTTTTTCTGCCTTGAGCCCTTGGAACTTTTTAAAGTGCTTCTGCTGCTGCTAGTTGTGGCACCTTTGGCCTGCTGATAGTGTGTCTCCCAATCAGACCTGTGGTTGTGCTTCAGGTGGGATCTCATAGAGGAGGTGCCTAGGTGTGAGCCTGCTTTCCCCCTGCTTACGGGCTTTTTGCACAGACAACAGATAGCAACATGCTTAACTTGAGGATACTGTGTGAACTATCCCCATACTGTGGACTTCATGAAATGAGGGTTTCCTGAGATGGTGCTTCTACTACTACTATTACTACTACTACTACTACTACTACTACTAATACTGGGGCTAGATGTTGATGTAACTCTCCTGCCTCTACTACTAGGTGTCAAAGGTGCAGTACTTACAGCAGCAGTACCAGAGGTACTCTTCATATCTAACACTGTGGATGTTAACCTGTGTTGCTGTTGCTGGGTACTCAAAACAGGTGTGTGTGGCTGAGTGGGACTTGGACTTTGAAGAGGCAATGATGCTGAGGATGACTGATAGGGTGATTGTGTGCTTTTTGACATCTGTACTTGTCCAGGGTCAGACTTTCCAATGACTTTCTCAAACAGTTTATAGCCAGGCACAGTGTTCCTTAAAAGTGGTGGAAGATTCAGCCTTTGAGTTTCTGCTTACCTTATAGCCCTGTCATCATCCTCACTCTCAACTTCATCTGTATCTAAACAAGAGAAGGATGCTGGAGGGATATATACTGGATCTGCATTATCATCAGTAATCATTAGGTCATCCTCAGCAGCATCAGCATCACCTGACAGTTCTTGCCCACTACTACCCTTATATTCCTCTAAACTTTTGGAGGTCTCAAACTATTTCTTTTTACTTTTTGTCACGGAGTGACTAAGAAATAAAGACATTTGATGAGTACAAATAAAATTAAATAAAACTTTATTTTAACACAATGGTAGCAGCAATGATAATACACTTTCACTAGACCAGGGAAGAACAGTGCACACACTTTCTTCACCCTTTACTAGGCAAGTGTGATATGACTCACGTCTGTACCATAATGCTAGGGTAAACCCAGGCATCAGGAGCGAGGAGCTCCGGAACACTGGAGCAACACTATAGTGACTCAAACTCCACCACCTTCTCGAGGCCAGCTGTGATGACAGTGCAGGACACTTCCTCAACCCTTCACTAGGCAGGTGTAGCTAGAATTCGGAGGGCTTTAGTAACCTTCACAAGACTAGATAAGAGGAAAGTGCACGGCACTTCCTCAATCTTTCACCAGGCAGGTTAAGAATAGCTCAACTATACCCTACCACTAGGGTATACCAGAGGCAAGGGAAAACGGCACCTAGAATGCTAGGTGAGACAACAACCCAACCGGACTTAGACCACAGGAGGTCAGTGACACAGACTGACCGACAAGTACTACTACAGGGGTAGCGAGCACGGTGATAACGGTAGGCCCAGACAACCAGGATATCAATAGCCGGGGCTTGGTAGCAGAGGCTAGTAGTAAACAAGCCGGAGAGCAACAGAGGAAGAGTACTCAGACGGAGCCAGGAGTCAGAGCCAGATCGGGTAGTCAGATGAAGCCAGGTGTCCGAGCCAGATCGGGTAATCAGACGAAGCCAGGCGTAATACACAGGAACTAGCAAATGGACCAACACAGCACTAGGCTCAAGTACACCACAAAAGGGCACTGGTAACTGGAAATGCTGAGTCCTTTAAGGCCTAGTAGGTGGGCAGAGAGATGACATCACTTAACCAGTGACCTATAAGAACAGCGACTTGCATAGAGCGACAGCCAGAAAGTAACAAGGTCACTGTTACAACAAATAAACACTGGAGGCAATCACGGGCACCGTGATACCCTGCTGCTGCTGCTGGAAGTGCTGCACCTTTGGCAGCTAGTAGTTGTAGCAGTAGAATTGCATCAACATCTTACTCCAGTAGTAGTAGCAGCCCCTCAGGATCCCCTCAGTCCATAAAGTTCAAAGTATGGTGGTACTTCACTCAGGATCCAAAAGTTGAGCATGTTGCTTTCTGTTGTATGTGTAAGAAGCCTGTGAGAAGGTGGGAAGCAGGCTCACACCTAGGCACCTCCTCAATGACATCCCAGCTGAAGCATAGCCATAGATCTGACTGCAGACACACCATGAGCATGTCACAGGTGCCACAACTAGCAGCTGCAGAAGCACTCCAAAATATTCCCAGGGGTCTTTGGCAGATAAGAGAAGTAGTGATGTTATTGATGTGTCAGAGAGTGTGCCACTGCCACCAGTTACTTCATTCCAAATAACCCCTATGGCTCCTGCTGCAGAGGAGTATGACGACTCTGGATTTGCTGTAGAAGATGAGAAGAGTCATAGAGTGCCTACTCACACCACCACCAGCCCCGCCACCGCTATGCGGTTCTTCTACTATGTACTGCCATCCCACACTTACTATGTTCTTAGAAATAAATCAAAACATAATGCAACAGTGCGCCTATGGAATAGTAAACTTGCCAAAATGTTGGTGGTTGACATTTTCTATTGTTGAAAACAGAGGCTTTAAAGGGATAGTAATTCAATATTGTCAGAGTTGTGGTTCAAGAGTAATTGAATAAAAAAGTATCCCCTCCTGCCCCTTTTACCTAGTGTAAGCCACCTCCCCTCAGATGTGGAATCTGCTCTTAAGACCAAACAGCTCACCGCAAGGGACAATCGTCTTACTCTGAGAACAGTGAAAATCCTGCCCCCCTTGACAAGTTTTTCCTTACGCTAATTGAAGATTGTCCCTCCCTGCAAGCCATCTGGACACCACCTTTCTGTTCTGAGGTGAGCAGTGCTACATGAGTAAAAGGGCTGGGAGGGGAATATTTTATCATTCAATTACTCTTGAACTACAACTCTGACAGTATTGAAATACCACTCTCCATGGCCCTAATACTATGAAGATTAATTGGAGCTGCTTTTATTTTGAAACATTACTATCCCTTTAAAGAACTGATGTCATATATTGCACCCTGCTGGAATATCCCAAGCCACAGTTATTTTTCAAGGATGGTTGTGCCAATGTTGTTGTGGGCAAATCACTCAGCCTGCTCACAACCTTTTCAAGGCATTTGTTGTAGACACACAACTATTTATTTCTCCACTTCAGCCCTCAGAAAAAGTAATATTGTGGTGGGAAGAGGAGACATTGTTCAAAAAAAAGTGGTGAAAAAGGAGAAAACTTATGCAGTGGAGAAAAGAATAAAACTTTTGTGAAAAAAGTAAAAAAGCATGCAGGAAATTTTTCTGACTTTTCGTCCACCACTATACACAATAAATAAATATGGGTTATCACCGTTCATCATCATATCACCGTCTTTCTATATCTTTTCCAAGTATTATCCCTTCTGTCACTTCTTGAATATATGTCTAAAAGCATAGGGCTCTGGATACATAGTTTATTTTCTCTATAAAATATTATGTGCATGTTCTGCAAAATAAAACTGTATAAAATAAATGCATACTACTTAGCTTATGATTTTAGAAAGTGTAAGACATATCTCACAATTTCAACTTTCTTTTATTATTTCGTAACCTTCATAAAACTATTTTGTCTCTCAATAAGCAATTTTGTTTTATTAAAATAAACATATTCTGGGAAAAACATGAGGGTGCATGTTACCCTGTTGTTAGCAACACTGTTGTTATATAATTTATTTTTAATATTTCAAGTCTCTAAGCAAAAAGCAAATTGGGGATCTTAAACTGATTTTGCAAGAGCATAAATATTAGAATTGTAGACAGAAATGTCAAAAAAATCCATTACTGAGTCCCCTACTGATAAATATGAAAGTTAATATATATCCACTGGGTTTCTGCTTTCCTCAAAAATTGAGACTAACTGTGAAACTGTCTGTTATGTCTCATTACTTTTCACATTTTCTCCCACAAAATATATATTGCATTACTAGCTTGACATTAAGGTGACAGTAAAACATGCTTGCAGATGAACTTTTATAGTGGGAATTCGCTGTAAGGAAAACTTCTAGTCTAAACTAAAATCAAGTATAATGGGTTGTGGTAGATTATTGATTACTCCTAAAGAAAAGACACCAAGGGGGGACCCAATAGTGTGATACAGTGTACACCAAGTGAAATCACAGAGTATATTATCGTTCTACTCACATATGACATATGTATTTCCAAAATATAAAAGCATAAAAAATGACTTTCACAAAATATGGATGAATATCGGCTTATGCATTTTGCGGATAAACAGCTTTGTCAAAGTCATTAAATAATATTGTGCATATACAGCGCTATTGGCTATTTTAGCTATTTTGTAGTTTATTGATTATCCTCTAAATTACTTTAGATAATTCCTCTCCCTTTAGACATATGTTATTGACAGTTTATTATCTGATAACTCAATTAATAGTAAAACACCATGAGCAGCATCTTCTCCAGCTATTCAAACAATTTAAGGCCACCACCACTAGTAATGATTGCTTCCATGAGAATTTGGAGACTTTCTATTTGTCCCCTATGGTGCAACTTGGCTGAACAAGCTGGAATTCTGAGGCAGCCACAACAAAGCATTGTCCTCCTGGTTAGCTCCAAGAGACAGATATTAGTTAACCAGTCAGGGTATGGTGACATTTGCCCAAGGACTACAAAACGATAAACATATTTTATAGCCCAAATCCCCACCCTCAGGCCTGGATGACTCAATGTTTGAAATCCAGATATATGGTAGTAGTATAATGTAAGCACATGCACTGTGTTGTAATCAGAGAACCAGAGTACCCAGTAAATAAAGGTTAAACCCAGCACCCTGTTCCTTGCTGCCATTCCCTTTTACTGTGTAACCTGTGCTAAGTGTCTCCCCCTTTTCATTGTACCCTGTGTTACAAATTGGTGTATTTATCTGTGTTTCCCCTGTGTTATGTAGCTCTGTTCTTTATTTTCCTGTATTCATAGGATCCTGATGCCTAACACTATCAGTTAGTACTAGAGCTCGGCGCAAGAAGCTCCCTGTGGAGTGACAACAAAGAAACACTAATTGCTGTTAGAGCAGTTCTCTTTAAAGGACTTTTTCCTGGATTGAAAATGAGGACTCTTACTTAAGACTAAAGGGCTGTCTCTGTCTTTTTTTCCCTAGATGTACCTGAAGTGGTGTGGGGTCTTGTTATTGTGTTTCTGCTGCCTCAGCAATATAAGGGTTCGTGACAAGTAGGAGCATTATTGCACCACAGTCTAAGCTGGTGAGATAGCTCAGTGGTAAATGCCCTGACTACACAGCCTGTTCAAACCATAAGGTTGCAGGTTTGAATCTCGGAAGGGCCAACTCAGCCTTTTATCCTTCCAAGGTCGATAAATGGGTACCATTGATTGGGTAACAATAACATCTATTATTCAGCTGCCGATTCAGTTAATTCCAAGAACGTGTGCTGAAAGCGCTTTAAATCCCACTGGAAGAAAGGTGCTATATAAATGCTAGTTATTATTTTATATCAGTACTGATGATGATCCCATTCCCATGCAGCTGCCCGATCCTCCTGCTGCTTAGATGACTCACTGGCAGAAATTACTGCATTAACAATTGCCAGAATGTCACAAGTGGCATTTTCCACCACACCATCTAGTACTGCTAGCACTAAGCCAGTAGAGCACACAATTTTTTCAGGGCTTGTTTATATAAGCCTGAGGCCTGCAAATATTTTTTCTCAGGGCTAGTCTTTTTTGAAGCCTGCAATCAAATGTGCTCAAGCCTAGCCTCCTGTAACCTGCAAAACAAATATTTTAAGGATTTTCTTTCTGCAAGCCAGCAGCTATGCTTTCTAAAAACAAAATTTATGGTTACAACTGGCAATGAATGTGTCAGATGTGTATGGTGTTGGGGGATTGGTGTGGTGTGATTGATATATACATGTCATCATGATTCATAGATCTGAAAGCAAGAAAAATTATTTGCATTATCATCTTTGATTCTTTTAAGCTTTTTTTTCCTCAGACTATTGTCAAACCTTAATCAGATATCACAACAGTGGTCCAAACAGTGGTAGATGGTAGCAACCCTTCAAATCCCTCCTCCCCATCCTCAGTGATATTGTCAATAGTACATGTGCCTTGGGTTTGACTGCCATTTTTGGTTTTGTCCATTTCCGCTACCAGCTACTCAGGCGGTATCAGATATTGGTTAATTTCTGAGTAGCCCTGTCCTTAAATCATGGGCGTAGGAATATTTTTCGCTTAGGACAGGCACAGTGCTGTCATCAGCAACTTCGTCGTGAACTATTTGTGACAAGGTATGAAAAGGGAAAAGGAGTGGAGACGCCTTGGCACAACAGCACTCATTAAACACATGCAACATAAACACCCTAACATTTATGTTAAGCATGTGAAAGCCAGACCCCCCAAAAAATCAAGATGAACAAATGTCATTGTGCCCCCTGGGCCTCTAGAAGGGCACAAATAACATGGGCAAAACTCTCAGAGGAAGACTAGAGAAACTTAACTTGACCCAGGAAGCTTTATGCTGATTATAACACCTACATAGTCATCATCGTCTTGTGCTAAAGCCTGGGCATGGGAAGATGTACCAGGTGTCCCCTCCCCGGCACTCTCAGGTCCCTCTACCTCCTCCTCTGGTGTACCAGCTTTGTCAACATTACCTCCCCCATCAGCTGATAGTGAGTCTGTAAATGTGAGTATCTGGCAGTTCATGTCCACCCATTGCACATTATGTTGTGCACTGACCACACATGACAATGTGGTGGAGAGTAATTCGATGCAGAGAGTACCTGTGAAAATGCCAGCCTACTGAATTTGCTTATGTGGGGTCAGGGAGGATTCATTATTTATATTTAGTGTTCTCGTTATGGCAAATAGAAGCATCATTGTACCATTGTCTGTCTTATATCAGTGCTGCTGAATGATCCCAGTCCCATGGAACAGCCTAATCCTCCATCTGCTTAGACAACTCATCAGCAGCAGCAGTTACATATGCAGCATGTGCCATAATGTCACAAATGTCATTTTCCAAGAACACCATCATGCACAGCTGTACTAGGCCTGTAAGGCATAATTATTTTCTCAGAGTTTATATTTTGCAAGCCTGAGTCCTGCAAAAAAATATAACAGGGCTTGCATTTTGGGGTATTTCGGGTAGTTCTCCTTTGCTCCCTTCTCATACCCCCAGAGTCCCCTAGCACAAAGCTAACAGCCAGATCAAGAAGGAACTTGGATCATGGCTGCCTGTGTCTTTCCAGTCAGTCACACAGTCACACAGAATGTTGGGATATTTGGGGTAAATCTCCTTTGATCCATTTTCATACTCCTAGACTCCCCTAGGACAGAGCTTGCAACCAGATCAAGATGAAACTTGGATCACAGCTGCCTGTGATATTAATACAATGTGCTAGGTGAAAGAAAAGGAATGGAAAAACAACACTTTTTGCAGGGGTTAGATGTTGCTTCAATTGTACTACTGTGCAACAGCAGCAGAAGCACTCATCATAGCTAGGGATGTGGATGTTGATGACCTGTGTTGTTGATTTCTTAATGTGTGTGGTTGGGTGGGGATTGGACTTGGAAGTGGTGACTATGCTAATGATGAATGACAGGACGATTGTGTATTCTTTGCCATTTTTACTTGGCCAGAGTCAGGAGGTACCATTTTTCACCTATTTCCCACTTTAGATGAAACATTTCACCTGTCCCTAGTCAGGAGCAGGAGGATCATCATAATTTATTGCAAACACTGCAGCAACCATGACTGTAGTTTGTTTTTGGACTCCCACTTTTCTAACAAGTCCCTGCACTGCTCTTGTTCTATTCGTCATCCCCTTGTATGTTTACTGGACATTACTATACTAGTGTATGTATTTTAACAGTGAAGTACACAACAGAACTGATTGTGTGTGATGTATTGCCATTTAAAATGTACTCTAGCTCTTCTAGGATATGTTTGCCTCAGTGTTAGTCTCAGTTCACGTTCATATATATTTAATTTTTTTAATGTTCTCTTTAAGACTATTTTATTAACTACCCCTATCATTGACAAAAAAGGGGGGATATTTGCCCCATTCTCACACCTACCAGACTCTCCAAACACATAGACAGCAGCAAAATTAGGAAGGAACTTGGATCATAGCTTCCTGTCTTAATCAACCAAGATTGCCCAGAGATCCCAGACTCCCGTATCACAGAGAACAAATTACTTGCCCACTACTCTCCAACTTTGCTTTATTTGCCTCTCCTAACTAGCTCACAACATGTGGTCCATGTTAATATGCTGAAGGAGTACTAAGAGCGAGACACTGAGGTCCAAGCTATCTGTCTGACCAAGGACTACCAGGGAGAGGAGGACGTGGTTCCCAACTTGCTACCAAAGACCGACATAGACCCCCAAGTGCCCCCTGTCACTGTTAGTGAGAACTTGACTGACAGCCAGGATCAGCAGCTCAGGCAGGATTTGCTGTTGAGGCAACACCAAGTGCTAACCCCAGGGCAGACGGTGCTGAGGCAGACGGCTTATAGAATACCCAAGTCTGTGAGGGGATCAATTCGCCAGGAGATAGACGAGATGTTGTCCCTGGGCATGATTGAGCCCTCTCAGAGCCCCTTGGCATCACCTGTAGTGCTGGTCACCAAGAAAGACCGTAGCACTCGCTTTTTGCTTAAACAATAGGTGACTGAATGATATGATGGTGACAGACGCCTACCCCATGCCCTGTATTGATGAGTTACTGGACAAATTATCGGGGGCTAAGTACTTGACGACGTTAGATTTGGCCAGGGCTACTGGCAAATTCCTCTGGAGAAGGGGGCACAGGAGAAGTCTGTCTTCCTCACTCTGATTGGCCTTTGACAGTTTTCAGTAATGCTGTTCGGAATGAAGAACGCACTCACCACCTTCCTTCGGTTGGTTGACCAGCACCTCCAGGATTGCCACAACTTTAAGTGTGCATACCTGGATAATATTGCTATTTTTAGCGTATCGTGGACGGATCATGTTGTGCTTGACAGGATAGGGAGAGCAGGGCTGACCATCAAGCCAGATAAGTGCAGCCTTGCTATGGGAGATGTCCAGTATCTAGGCCCCTGGGTAGGGGGAGGACAATTGAAGGCAGACCTAGCCAAAGTGGAAGTGATTAGTCAGTGGCCCATTCCCCAGATTAAGAGGCAAGTCTTAGCCTTCCTGGGTACTGCGGGGTACTATAGAAAGTTTGTACCCCAGTATAGCGCCATTGCCAAGCCTCTGACAGACTTGACAAAAAAGAAAGAACCCAGACTGGTCACTTCGACTCCAGAGTGTGGGTCCGTCTTCCGACAACTACATGCCATCCTATGCTCCCACCCGGTGTTAGTTACCCCCGATTACACAAAATGATTAATGGTGCAAACAGATGCCTCTACTTATGGCATTGGGGCTGTTTTTAGTCAGGTGAATGAACAGGATACACAACACAAAGTACCGGGTCTTAGTGCTTAGTATAGCAGTTAGCTGGGCAGGTTAGCAAAAGAAACCCACGGATGATAATGTGACTGAACTGCTATACCTTCTGTGGCAGAGATGCCAGGGCCATATCGTCACAAGGCCCCACATTGCAGGAACAATATTGATAGAACATGTATATCAAACATGTGTTCATGTTAACAGGTAGTCAGTACAAAACAGAACATCATGTAACATTCAAATACATAGTGCGGCAGAAGGGGGTGCAGCCACGGCCACAAGGGCACCTCGATAGGAAGGGAGACAAGAAAGAAGAAATGTGGAGCAAAGATCTAGCACCCCTCCCACCTCCACCACGCACCACCAATCAACAGGTTAACCAAAAAGTGGCCCAACAGTGAGCACATATCTGTATATATAAGATGTAAACATCTTAAAGATAGTTTCCAAAATGAAGAAAAATAATATATATAGGATTGTAAGTACCGGAGTAACACAAAGTAGTAAACTGAGTTCTCAAAATGTAGGTTTAGCTGGCAGCTGTGATGCAATGTTCTCCTTTCATTGCCTAGTGGTAGGTTTGGGATTGAGGCAGGGGTTGTTCCAAACATTTTGTGGCCAAATCTCAAAGGGTGATACCCAAGGAGTTGCAGAAGGTAGTGGGATCCTCAATATCTCTTACTATCACATGTGTTGCTGTCAAGCTGAAGGGGAATCCCCATTTGTATTTTATGCCCAGGTTCCTTAGATAAGTGGTTAGCATTAGCAATTCCATGGATCTCCATAATTGGAAAGTACATGTGGACAAGTTCTGAAAGAATTGTAGAGAGCATCCAGCATAGGTAATATTTTGTTTTTTTCTGCTTTTTCCTCAGGATCATTTCTTTATCTGGTATCTTAACAGACAGCAAATTACATCCCTTGGAGGGTTGGTGGGCATTCCTTTGGGTCTAAATCTGTGAGCTCTCTCAATATGCACAGGAGGGTCTGGGGCCAGTCTCAGTACATTCCCAAAGATCATGGTTAAATTTGTAGGGAATTCTTTCACTGTTTTATTTTCTGGCAGACCCCTAAGTCACAGGTTTCAGTGGTAACTTCTATTATCTAGGTTGCTTAGTCTGAGTAACAGCATTCCAATGGTCTCATCTTGATCTGATAACAATTGATCTAGATTGTGATAATCCTTCCATATCTCTTCCATGTCTTGTTCCAGCATAAGGATTCCAAGTCTGTGTCCACAGAATATAATTTTCCTGAGTTCTGAAATGTAGGTCTTTCTTTGTGTCTTTGACCTCTGTCAGGAAAATGTTGTTGTTGTCTTACATGAAGAGCTGTTGTATATCCTCCTCTCTGAGGAATAAGGATCCTGTCTTCATGTCAATGCTCATGGGCTTCTTGGGGCACTCTGGGATGTCTGGAGAGCACTCTTCCATGTCTTAGACCATTGCTTCCTGTCTCCTGTTACCACTGGTAATGAGGTCAGTATTCAGAACAGATTCAGGAATCTCAATGTAGGGATTAGTAATAATGACTAGGCCTGACTCAGCTTGGAAATGGATTGGTATATACTCTGTAACACTGGAGAGCTGTTGCTCTTCTTTATCCATCTCCCATTGGAGGGATTAGAAGAATCTGTTCTGTTTATACTGGCAGGTTACTGTCACCTGTTCATGGTGAGCCGGTTAATCATGCCATGGAGAGGAGTGTTCAGCTTATGCGGTCATCTTATTGTGTGGTCACTCCACTTCCCCTTCCTCTAGGCTTTTCAAAGTCTTAAACAATTTAATTTTACTTCTCCCGTCTGGGATTTTCACAACATTTACAACTTTCAGGACAGGTGATATATTTGTTTGTGTCTTTTTTTAAATATAGCAGTTGATTGAACTCCTGCCCCTTCTTCCCTTGTGCCATCAATGCTAGAATGCCTCTCATTGTGATATTCAGTGTTCTTACATGGTTTATTAATATCACTACTAGTGGTGGTGGAACTTTTTATGGTACTATCATAAACAGCCTCCTCAGGAAATGAAGGTTCATCATCATTTACTGCACAATCTGCAGAAACCATGGCTACAGTCAATTTTTATACTACCACTTTACTAACACGTCCCTGCATTGCTACTACTCCTTTCACCCTGTCCCTACCCCAGTAAGTTTGCTGGACATTATTAAACTAGTGTGAATATTTTGAACAGTGATGTATACAACAAAACTGATTGTGTGTGATGTCTTGTCATTTTCAAAATACTCTGTCTCTTCTATTATCATTCTGTCTCAGACTCAGATTATGCTCAGGTCCTGTCTCTGTCACTTATTGTAATGGAAGTCTAAGTTCTTAGGCTGGCTTAGACCATCATTCTGGGTCTCTCCCTCCTGGATGCGGCTACAAGTGGGTAGTCTGGCCAGTGAAGCAAGATGAAAGACTGGAACTCCTGAAACACTGGAAACAGTCACTGACAAAAGTCTGGAACACAAGCTGGAAAGCTGGATACATCAATTTAGACCACTGGAACATCAGCTGCCTAAATGGGGGGCAAAGGGGCCCCTTTAAACCATTCAGAATAAGGACACTGTACTCCTTAGTTCTAATGACTAACATTTTATTAGTGAACTACATTAACTTGAGGGGCAGTGCAGGAAAACATAATACAATCCAGTAGATACAAAGGGACACAGCATATGGTGGAGACAGCACACAATGTACAATGTATAATGGTCTGTTGGTGTAGGGGCTTGCAATACCATGGGACCCCCTTGGGTTACTGTACACACCTGAACAAAGGGACAATACAGAGGCTGTGACAGGCAGTATGATTGATACAATCACCAACACAGTACAATGGGAACATGTGTTACATGCAGTCAGAACCCCAGACTAATCCCATCACACAGACAATAGTGGATATACAACAAAGAGAAGATTAGTAGGTGGAACCCTAATAAACCTCTGGACCAGACAGTGATACCATAAACCTTTGAAGTAGCATGGCACAAACATAAATAATTAACCCCTAGCTGCCCAGGCAGGATTGTAGGCCCAGAATTAACACAGGCCAGCGTATTATCCAGTCCCTTTAAAGCAAGCCAGACAGAGTTGTCCACCAGTATACTGTCTCAAAGTTCTACATAGCCTGTGACAATGGGCTGACAATCTATATGCCCAGAGAGAGCTTCCAGTAATGGACTGTGGTCCGTTACACCTAACAATCAATTTATTTTTAACTTTTTCTTTTTTTATATGTATTTATTTATTGTACCCATCACTGTTGATAAAAAAACAAAAAACTCCCTGTGCAACTGTTTCTTCCACCATACTCCCCTAAAACAGTGAGATACAGCCAGCTAGATGGGACTTGGTTTACAGCTACCTGTGTCTTTTCAGTTAGCCACAGAAGATATTTGGGTACTTACAATAAATCTCTTTTGATTCTTTCCCACAACCCTTAGACTTCCCTAACACACAGAACAGTTAGTTGGAGGGAACTTGGATCACAGCTGCCTGTGTCGTCTCAGACACAAGAGTTTTGTGTATTTGGGGTAAATCTCCTTTGTTCCCTTTACATACACACCCAGAATCCCCTAACACATTGTCATGGTTTGTTTGACTCACAGACACAGAGTTAAGATAAAAACACAGCTTTATTGAAAAAATAATAAAGAACCCTCACAGGTCCTGAACATCAACATATGTTACAGACACACAACAGGTTCAAGTGATATAGCATACAATGTATACATATATAGACTCTACCGGCCTCACCAAAATACCGGGTAAGGCAGCCTAGAAGATGGTGCAATAGGACTGAGGAGGCTCTACCGGTCTTACCAATATACAAGGCAAGGCAGCCTAAACTGGTACAGCAAGGAACTGAGGAGGCTCTACCAGCCTTACCAAAATACCGGGTAAGGCAGCCTAATCTGGTACAAAAAGGAACAGAGGAGGCTCTACCGGCCTTACCAAATACCGGGTAAGGCAGCCTATGACTGGTCTGACACGGTGTAGCGGGGGCCCTACCGGTGTTATAACGGAGGTAGCAAAGCAGCCGGTTAGATGGAGTGGAGCAACCAACTACTGTATACCAGCGCATTCACGGAGACAACACATGCAACTGGAGGTTCAGAGTGGCGCGAACCAGTGCCATAAACTGAGCAACACGGAGGCCCTGCCGGTGCTATAACGGAGGCAGCACTAGCAACCGGTGTCAGAGTGGCGCAAACCAATTACTGTATACCAGCGCAATCATGGAGGTAACACTTGTGACTGGAAGGACAGAGTGGAGCGAACCAGCACCACGTACTGGACAAATATGGAGGCCCTACCGGTGCTATAACAGAGGCAGCACGAGCAACCGGTGTCTGAGTGGAGTAAGCCAACCACGGTATACCAGCGCAATCACGGAGGTAACACTTGCGACTGTAAGGATAGATTGGAGTGAACCAGTACCACGTACTGGACAAACAAGAAGGCCCTACCGGTGCTATAAAGGAGGCAGCACTAGCAACCGGTGACTGAGTGGAGCAAACCAACTACTGAATACCAGTGCAATCACGGAGGCAAGTCTTGCGACTGGAAGGTCAGAGGGGAGCAAACCAGTACCACGTACTGGACAAACACGAAGGCCCTACCTGCGCTATAACGGAGGCAACACTAGCAACCGGTGACTGAGTGGAGCAAACCAACTACTGAATACCAGTGCAATCACGGAGGCAACTCTTGCAACTGGAAGGTCAGAGTGGAGCTAACCAGTACCACGTACTGGACAAACACGAAGGCCCTACCAGTGCTATAACGGAGGCAGCACTAGCAACCGGTGACTGAGTGGAGCAAACCAACTACTGAATACCAGTGCAATCACGGAGGCAAGACAAGCCTGTGGGCAGCGGTGCCAAACCAGGAAGGCACCGGAAGTCAGAATGTTACCGAGGCGACCAGAGTCAAAGCGGAACACAGCCAAGTCAGGATCCAGGAACAGGAACATCAGCCAGGCCGGGTCTGGATACCGGAGCAGGAACGTCAGCCAAACCGGGTAGGATACGGGAGCAGGAATGTCAGCCAGGCCAGAACGGTACACAGGAACAATACAGGAGAGTAGTCAGGCTATCCTGGTCGGCACACAGGCGCAGGAACAGGAGAGAAGTCAGGCAGGCCAAGGAAGTACACAGGGATCCACAGACAGGCATTGCACTGGCATAGAAATACCACGAAAGGGCAGTGAAAGGGTGCAGGAGCCCAGTCTTTATAGGCAATGCTGGGCGGGCTAACCCCAGGCAGCAAACTGAAAGCACCCATTGCTAACTGACAGGAAAAACAAGCAATCACGGGCACCGTGATACACATGTATAACAGCCAGATCAGAAATTAATATGGATCATTGTTGTCTGTCTCAGTAAACTAAGAATTTGACATGCTTTTTGGTAAACCTCCTTTCTCCTTTCATACTCCCCTGCCCAGACTCCTCAATAAATTTACTGAGGGCAAGACTCACTAATTTACACTCCAATTTTGTTTTATTTGCAGCTAGCTCAAAACTGTGCTGCTTTCTTTCTTGGTAACAAGTACAGAAATGACATGCTGTGGGAACCTGACACCCCTTCTATACTATCCCTGCAGGAAAAAAAATCTTACCATTAATGTGGAAATTCAGTCTTACCATTCAATGAGCTGGGTGGGAAAAAGCAGAAAATAAGCAATTTTCATGGAAAGTGCAATTTTTCCACCTGTTTCTTCTTTGAGGCAAAACATTTCACCCATCCCTAATACTGACCTCTTGCTTTGTCCTGCAGTAGCTATCGAACAGCACATACTGACCCACCAGCCTTGTTATACTGTACTGATAGCCATATAACCACACATTGACCCCGAGCCTTATCCCACTGAACTTGGAGCCATAGAACCACATACTGACTGACCCCCCGGACCTTGTCCTAAATCACTGGTAGATATAGCACCACACTTATTAGCCTAGTTCCATGATAACCTATAGAATGATGGGCAATAGAAAGCCCTCAAGGTAAGTCCAGGCTACAACTATGATCTGTCATCTGGCAAGAAATGATGGGAGTGTTAATCTGAAAACAGCTAGAGGATCTCCCATTGCCCAACCTAGCCTTGCCAACACTAAATGCAGAACTATGCATACTGACCCCCTATCATTGTCCCACTGCACTAGTATACAAAGTCCCATGAATGCTGACCTCCAAGGAGTCCCAGCCTTGTTCCCCTGCACTCTGTTACCAAGAGAACCACACATAGCTGTGGGAATTCTCACACATAGGTAGAAAATAGAAATTGTATGAAATGTATTGGGGTTATTAAAAAGCAGGACATTTTTATGGATTTTCAATATGCAGGACATTTTGTGGGAATAGAGGTAACAACATTTCAAGCAAAGTTCACACTGTTACAGCTTACAATATACCCACTAATGTGGTAGTATACACTGTATATATATATATATATATTTTTTTTTTTTCTTTTATAAGTTTTTTGTCATGACTTTTGATTTTTATGTGCCGTTTTTAGGGTCAATATAAGTATCAATGCTTACCCTGTGATTCCTATACAAGTATAGTAAACTAACAATATATGATTGTTTTGTTTACTTTACATTTTTATTTTCAAAATATTTTTAATAAGCATGGTAAATGAAGGAGGTACATGTAAATAGTTAGAGGGATGGAGTATATAAGTGCCAGCTTCATAGAATTT
Source organism: Rhinophrynus dorsalis (assembly GCA_037306005.1). Taxonomy (NCBI): domain Eukaryota; kingdom Metazoa; phylum Chordata; class Amphibia; order Anura; family Rhinophrynidae; genus Rhinophrynus; species Rhinophrynus dorsalis. The sequence continues at coordinate 188,716,028 of CM074723.1, forward strand.
GATTACTGATACAAATGTGCAACATGTGTTAAGGGTAAGCTGGTGTACACGTATAACTGTCTGTTTAGCTATTCTACCTATATAAAGAGAAATCAGATGACCAATAATTCACTGTCCTGATACATTGATATTGTATCACATAGAGTGCCTTGAAAGTCAAACAGTATGAGAGGGGGATAAAGCATAAGGCATAGAGGAGTAAAAAAAAAAATGTCACAAACTGTTCAGATAGGATAGTATAGTGGCTGAGGTGGTTTGGTCACTGTGACGAACAGGACTGTCACAGGTCACACGTCACAAGAGGTGGAGCCTCTCCTCTCCCTGGCTGGGATCACATGGACACTAATACTGAATACCTTCCCCTACTCAGAGGCTCAGAGCTGCAGATTACAGCCAGCTTGAGTGTTTTATGGTTCTGGAAGGGGGCTGCTAGGCTAAAATTGTCCACTTCCCTTCCCACTTTGTCTGAGATTCCTACAGGAGGTTTTATGGTTACAGCTATGCACTGGGAATGTATACAGGGTGGCTGCCAGGCTGAAAGTGTCCACTTCCCATCCCCCTTTGGTAAACTTTGTTTAATGTCAATGTGGAGACCGTCCCTTTTTCTCTGAACTGTAGAAAAATGTTGTGTTGTTGGAAAATAAAGGCAGTTCATGATTTAACAAGAAGGAGTGAGCTTGTCTCTCTGTTGTCCACTATAGAGCAGTTATTCATAGAGAAGTGCCAGGGGACTAGATAGATAGAATATCCTATAAGAACTGGATTTATCAGTGCAGTATATCCTTCATTGCCGGTGGATACACGACTTCAGGTACCGAGTCTTAGTGCTTAGTATATTGGTTAGCTGTGCAGGTTAGCGAAAGAAACCCACGGGCGATATCGTGCCACCTTCTGTGGCAGAGACGCCAGGGCCATATTGTCACAGTCACTATGACTGAAAATGTTAATTATTCGAATGTCAAAACCATGTAAAGCGCAACAGCCAAGTCTTACTAACTTCTCAACCCCCAAACAGATCCTTTTTAAATTTCAAACCTGGAGCTGGTAAACCCCTTGCAGCCATGTACAGCAAGCAGTGTCAGTGCAGTCCAAAGCTATATGCCCGGCTGGGAAACGTACAACTCAATCGAGTATCCTCTGCAACGCTTTTCACGCCAGTAATTGGTGCTTAATGAAGCAGTTTTATAACTGTTGGGGGACTGTCAGAAAAATATCCCAGGAGCTTTACTTACTGTCATCAAATCCCCAATAGATCACTAGGGACACATTTGAAAATAATATGTATGGAATGAAAAATGTATATTTCAGTTTCTAGCAATGGATCAGAACGATTGCAGTGGGCGTCCTTTTTCCTAACAACTCTCCAGCTGATCTGTCAGGGTTCATAATGTAATCTCAGCTTACTTGGCAATGGCAGGTCTGCAAATACTGGAACAGATATGGGGAGGGAAATATCTATTGTGATAATTTCCCTTTAAGATTAAGGGGGTGCTTAGATATTATAGAGCGTACATTACTTTCAATTACTTTTATAATGTAGACTACATTTTTTCATATGGTCACACTTAAATAAACTCCCAATAAATTTCCTATTCAGTCCGTTTCTTCAGCTGCCATGTTTATTTTTCTTCTGGCTATCTCTCAGAACTGTTTTGTCAGTGGTGGTCAATCAACTGTTAGTCAAGAACACTGGCTAAGGACTTAGAAGGGAGGTTAGCAGGTAGGAGAGTTCGCCAAGGAGTAGAGAGCTAGTCTTGGGTGATTAAGGAGACACTGCTAATTGGGCAGGGAAAAGAGAGAGGCAGAGTTCCATGCCTTTCCACGATAACTGTTCTGGGAAGAAACATGCTGCGAATGTTGTCTAAAGATAAATTAACCTATTTTTAATAAATGATAGAAATGAAGCACCTGTTCTGTCTTGTGAAACAACTTGTTTTTGGCAATAAAAAACTATTTATAGATCCATTTCATTTCTAGCTAGCAATTATTTAACAAGCAGAAGTACATGCTCTTATTCCTTGTACACTAAACAAATGATAAGGGATAATCAGTGGATCTCCTTATATATTGATGTTTCTATGATGTTTCTTTCATGCAGTTTGGTTAAAACACAGAAAAAGTTAAAGAAAATCATTGGTTTTGCCAACATTATTTTGCAATTTGAAAATTATGCAATTTTGTAAGAAACACATACTTAAAGGGATAGTAATGTTTCATAATAAAAGCAGCTCTAATTAATCATCATAGTATTTGGACTTTGGAGAGTGTTATTTCTATTCTGTCAGAGTTGTAGTTCAAGAGTAATTCAATGACAAAGTATCCCCCTCCCGCCCCTTTTACTGATGTAACACTGCTCAGCCAGAACAGAAAAGAGGTGCCCAGGTAGATTGAAGAGAGGGACGATCTTCAATTAAGATAAGGGGAAAAAACTGAAAAACTTGTCAAGGGGGGCAGGGTTTTCACTGTTCTCATAGGAAGAAGATTGTCCCCTTCTGTTATCGGTCTGGTCTATGCACTGCATTGCACATCTGAGAAGAGATGGCTTACACTAGGTAAAAGGGGCGGGGAGGGGAAACTTTACTTGTGAATATCTCTTAAACCATAAAGGTTTGTGAGATAAGACTTATATCGTTCTTCATGTTTTTTTAATGCCTACAAAATAAAATAAAGATGAAACAAAGTATTACTATCCCTTTAAAATCTTTCTCTCAATTTTAACTGTTCACTACCTAAAGCTTTGATCATTTTGTACATAGCCTATAGTGTAACTATGTAGTTTTATTTAACATGAGTCAAGTATAACCTTCATAGAAAATTATAAAACAATTGTTTGTATTCACTTCAATTGAAATTAATAACTGACAACTTTATTTCCTTATTAAAATACCCACACAGTGAAAATGTTACTCTTCTGAAACATAAAACCCCATAACCAATATAACATTTCAGTACAGAATGGTTAGAAAATAATGTAATGATACACAAATAATTTTATTGGTTTCCAGATTAATCTCCCATGTATATGGAAATCTTATTCTGAAGCATATCAATGTGCACATGTTTTTGTTGCTTTCATCTTATTCTTTCACGTCTCTCTTTGCACATAAATGTAGAGGGTGAAAGCCAGGTCAGGCTGACAGTTTGTGCCTAATATAAATGACTTACTAGGTAGCTTGCTCTTGGTTATTTCATAATGGTGATGTATACAACATAATGTTCCACTGACATCCTGGAGTCATGGTCAAAATTATTGTGTGGGAGTCTGAGTGATTTTCTGTTTCTTTCTCCTATTAGTCCCTGCACCTTAGTATGAGAGAATTCTTTTGACATACAGATTTACCTGTGATATATGTATACTTATCTGATTCTATGTGCCTGAACACACATTTCTTGGTTTAATTATCCTGGTTAGGAACACACTGCACTTACATGTGCACTGTACTATAAGCACAAACTGATATTTACTTGTATTGTTAAAGGTTTGAGTACATGCATGAAAATACAATATCTCTGTCATCAGAAAATCTATTTTTATTTCTCTACAATCACTGCATTAATTGAAAAGATAATTGAAGAATCCATGACTTTTATGTAGTGACCAAAATGTATCCTCATTTGTAGACATGAACTTTATACAAAACAATGCACTTACTGTATGTGGCCAATTCAGAGAAACAAAGATAAAATGATAATATTAGGAGCTGCTGGATAAAGTATAATAAAATGGTTACTCATGAATAGGGATGGGCAAAACTTTTAGCCACAAAAGTGAAACAGGAATAAAATGTCACTTCCAGATGAGTGGGAAATTGTTCATGAAAAAGTGCAGATTATCCACTTTTTCCCCACTTAGCTTATTACATTAAAGCCAATGGCAAGACTCAATTTCCCCTACCATGTGGCAAGCACAGTATAAAAGGGGGTGTCATGTTCCCGGAGCATGTCATTTCTGTTTTTGTGACACACACAGTCCTATAACTTTGAGCTAGTCAGGATAAGCAAATAAAGCAAATTTGGAGTGTAGTTTAGGGAATATTGCTGGCAGGCACCTTGTTCTCTTTGTTAAGAGAGTGTGGAGGTCTCTGGCAGACTGTGAAGAGAGAAAGGAGATTGGCCCAAAATACCAAAATAATCTTGGTTACATGAGACATGCAGCTATGATACAAGTTCCTTCCTCATCTGGCTGTTTTTTCTGTCCCAAGGGAGTCGGAGGTGTGAGAACAGAGTGAAGGAGAATTACCTCAAATATATATGCCATCTGTAAACAATGTTTTTATTTGTCTCTTCACAGTTTTTTTTATTTCCATTTTTTTTTCAATTCAGCAAATGCATTGCTTATTGCTTATGCTAATTGTTATGTATTTGTTTTATAATATTTATTTTGTTGATAGTAATAGGAGGGTAAAAGAAAAAGGAGTGTTTTGTTGTTTTATACATACAGTATTATAGTTGTGTATGATTTATACACTTTATTGTTAACGTGCTTAACTCACAATAACCAAAAAAATTGCTCTACTAAATTTAGGGCTAGACATACATTTTGTTTATATAATAGCCTACACAATTGTAAGCCTAGAAACATTATTTGTAGTTGGGAAACTTAAACCAAAATAAATATGAAAATATTACTCAGCTTGGCAGCAGCTGCATTCACACAAATTGTTAAAAAAAAAAACAGAACCAAAAAATTTATAAAAATAATTTACCCTCCCTGCTACCAGGCACTCATATTCTTCAGCATGCATTGGTCTTTGGTGTTTGATAGCTGCTTGAATATGGCAAGGGACAGAGGAGGCCTGATGGCTTATTCTTAGACCGGTCGCAGATATCACAGGTAGACACGTAGTGCATAATGTCTTGTCTCATGGTTGGCCAACAAAAGTCTCTCTGTAATCTCTTCAGTGTCTGAGTTATAGTCCCGTGTCCGGCAGAAGGGATGTCATGGAAGTGATGGAGTACGTCCTGACTGATAGGCTCAGGGAAGTAGATGTTGTCTTATTTATATAGAAGCCCACTTGTATATGTCAGGGAATGTCACTGTATCAAGGCAGGAGATGGCTTGGATTCCAGGCGTAGTTTCATTAATGGGTCACTAGTGAGGGCTAAGAAGTGGTGTGGCTGTAGAATGCTGTCTGGGGGGGTCAGAGGCTTGAACTGTAGGAGTGTGCATTCTGGATAGAGCATCTTCCTTTCCATTCTTTGTGCCAGGTCTGTAAGATTTGTAGGGAATATGGAGAAAAAGAGAGCCCAGTGGGCTTGTCTGGGACATAACTCTCGATCAGACCATAGGTAGGGAAGGCCAAGGATAACTGGGTATAACAGGGAAGGCATCAAATCAAAACATATCTCTTCTGTATGCAGGTCAGAAGACAGAAGATGAACAGGAATGGTCTCCAGCTTGATAGGACCTGACTGCAGGGGGCATTGGTCAGCCATCTGGTTCTTCTGTTGTGTAGGTATCCTCAATGCAAGGGCATATTCTTGGTTGATAAAGCAACTGTTTGCCCCTGAGTCGATCATGGTGGACACTTTATTCTGTTGGTTGTTCCATTGTAGGGAGACAGGAATGGACATATAAGTAGTGGCAACGGCAGACAAAACAGAAGGTGCAAGAGGTGAGCAATTACTAGCTGAATGAGGCCGAGGCCCCATGGGACAAGGCCACAGCAGGTGGCCACTTTCCTCGCAATGCAGGCAAAGATTCTGGAACATGAGGCTTTCTTTTGCATGGGCTCTTCCACAGCACTGGCAGGAGAAGGGATAGTGGTGTCCAAGGTGTTAGCAGAAGGGGCAGTAGGTCATCAACTGGGTGTTGGGGTCATAGCTAGCCATTCTCGGCATCGCTCCCTTAGTCGATGATCAATTTGTATATATAGATGAATCAAGTCTTCTAGACTGTGGGGCAAGTTAACCCTGGCCAGTTCATCTTTCAGGTTGTCTGACAACCCAAAGCGGAATTGGTCATACAAGGTCGTCTCAATCCACCTAGAATCTCTAGATAGATGGCGGAAGTCCGTCATGTAATTTTCCACCGGTCTTCTTCCCAGCATCAGGAAATGCAGATTGCTTTGGGCCAAAGCGGCTCGAAAAGGATCATCATATAACTCCTCCAGGAGTCCAGTAAACCTCTCTTTATGTGCAGAAGGTGATAAGCCCAGGCTTGCGGTTTGCAAGACAATAAGGTGTTTGCTGTGCATACCTTGACAAACTTTGCTGCATAGGTGATAGGGTTCAGGGAGAACAATAATTCGCAGGCAGTGATGAACGATCTGTATTTGGTTCTGTCTCCATCAAAACTATCCGGAAGGGGTATCCTGGGCTCGACGGGATGGGAACCATCACCACTTTGAGCCAGAAGCCCACTAGGGCCAGGTGCTGATGGAGCGGGAGAGACGCTAGATTGCAGGTCCTGTAGTTGCTGCTGCAAGTGTGTCTGTTTGGCTTGGAGATCTTGCACTGAGTGCGTAAGGGCTGATATATATGGTTCACCAAAAGATAACAAATGATATGGTATACATTTTCTGTCAGAAGTGTATTTTTCACAAAATTTCCATAGGGAAAAATGGGACTTTTAACCCATCCCTTCACTTGAATGTGGGTCTACCTAAAGAGACCTTGTAATAGAAAATGGAATTGTAGTCAAGCTCACTAAGGAGAAAAAATAAGCAAAGAACATGACTTTTAGGGGCAATTGTCTAAAATGTTCTTTATCTGGCTCTGATTGTAGTCAGTAATGTTTAGAATATGTGTATGTAGACTTTGCATAGCAGGATGAGTACTACTTGAACAGAACTAGGCATTGCTGATTAATGAGATTGTATTAAAAGAGTATCTGAACTCAAAAAAAGTCTTACTGGTAGACTTTAAAAAAATAACAATTAAGGAACTTCCCAAGTAAATCTGTATCTGGGCAATTTAGTTTACAAATAAGTATAATTGTTAAATCATAAAAAATAATAAAATACTTTTCTAAAACTTAACGTTAACAATACACATTGGAAAAACAAGGGTATTACTAGTTGTTACTATTTTACTGCTTAAAATGTAAATTTAAAAAACAGTAGCTATTTAAGGAAACATCTGAAATTGTTCTGAATTTAAATGAATAACCTGTAAAGTTAAACTAAATTTAATCAGAGGCATCTTATTCTGGAGTCCAAATTACCTGCATTAATTCTAATGTAACCTGTTTATGCATATAGAGCAGAGACTTTTCTTTTACTAAACTATCCCTAGATTACCTGTGTTATCAGGCTGTACACTATTTTTTGATAATACTGTATCACTTTTAGAAGCTTCCCCAATGAATAAATGCCAAGCACACAGCTTATGGTCTGTAATCCTGCCTCATTCAGGACAGATGGGAGTTTTAAATTCAAATGTGCAATCTGCTGTCCTATAAATTACAAATGTGTTAACCTGGTTCCATTTCAACAAACTATTGAGCACTCAAAACATCAGGAAGGGATGTTTCAATAAATGTGCCTTTGCTGGTATGTCTGGAGGGAATCCAACATAGTGTCCTCAACCCAGAGACTCCAGACAGACCTCATAACCATAAATAATTTCCAATTCAGTACACAAAATGTGACGCGTATTAACAAACTTTAATTAATTACCCATATAAACCTTGTAAGGTAATACTCAAGAGTTTTCATAATCCCCACACAACCAATATGGCCTGGCGGAAAACAGCAATCTTCATATACATCATACATCCTGGAGTCAGTAGCATATATATAACAGCAGTGTGCAAAGGTCTCGGTGAGATAAAGATGCAGTCTATCAATGATTTCACTTTCACTTTAATCTCGACTCATATTAATGCCCCATTGAAGATTCATGCTCAGTTTGACTTTATCCAACTCATTCACCAATGCCTTGTTCCTGAGTGCCGCAGGGGTATCCAATCCATTGTGTTACAATGTGGTGTATGCGCCTCTGGCAGTCAAGGGGTTAGATTTTAAAATTATGTGCATGAGTTTTAAAGTCATGTATTGTGTATTCAGCTTTCATTCTTGTGTTGCCTGAAAAAGAGACCTGGTTGTCTTGAAATCTTGCATCCAAAACCACTGGATTAGCCAATATAGTTATCATTTTTACTCTACTAGTCTCCTGGATTGTTCCTGGAGGTCACCATTTTCTCTAATGGTACATCATTTGATTTTGCATCCTTTTTCTCCAGCAAATTTGAATGAAAGATTGTATAATTTTTTTTCTGTTCTCAGGGTACCTCAGCCTTTTATAACTTATAAAAATTTATTCAGTGCATATGAGTGTAATCCAAGTCAGTTGGACTCTATCTCAAAACTGAACTTTCCAGTAGCTATGAAATCTTAGTCAGCAGCTACTCCATACAACAGTAAGAATGAAGAAAAACCTAAACTTTGATCAGGTTGAGTGGTATATAAAGTCCTCAAAGATCCCTTTGTAACATTATGTCAGGGAATGTACACAGTTATTGTGTGATCCTCGTAGAGCTATTATCAAAAACAGCAAAAATATAAACACTCTAGACCTGTATCGATATCTATTAGCAATACGCTCCTCAATTTAAAATTAAGATAAATTTAGGTTCAGCATGTAATAGTATATTGTTCAGGTATACACCAGCATATTTAATGACATATACATCTTGTCAGGTAAAGTAAATCAAATTATTCTAAAAAAATTGGCATATTTTAAAAGAAGAACCCAAAATAAGTGAAATTATAGGAGATTGTCCTAGATTAATTTATGAAAATAATTCTAAATTACAAGATAAAATTATACACATTTATTTTCAACCTATACTTAAAACATCTTGGTTAAAAAATAAAAGTACTGGTAACTATATATGTGGACATTGTGCACAACACATTGATACAATAAATACTAAATTTATTAAACATCTTTATAATAATACATTAATTTCTATTAGAGAGTTCATAAATTGTAGCACCAAGGGAGCCGTTTACATGCTCACTTGCCCATGTTCTAAGTTCTCTATATTAGCTGCACTGTGAGATCTCTAAGAGACTGTATATCACGGTGCCGTGATTACTTGCCTGTTGTGTCAGTCCAGTGACCAGAGTGTGCTACATGCTGCTTGCCTGATCCATCAGCTCCTAGGTAGTGGACTAGACACCGTCCTCATGTCTGTCTCCCCTTTGACTGAGGAAGTGTTTGCTATTATTATTATTATTGTTTTTCTCAATAAACTGGTTTAAATTCACTTGTACTGTTTTGTGTGATTATTTGCTCGAGTGACCATGACAGTACGAAAGGGCCATGAGTACTGAAGGTACAAATGAACCAGTTCAGACTATTCTTGTCAGAATGGACTCTCAGGATCAGCAAATCAATCAGTTATCCTTTGCTATGCAAACACTATTAAACTGAACTGCACATCTTGGGCAGACTCCTCGCCAACTGGTGGCCTCCCCAGATTTGGCACCGGCGGTACCTTCGAACCCTGAAGGTAGTACCAGACGAGGGTTGTCTGGTACAGCTCCTTTGCCTCAACGATACAAAGGGGAGCCTACATTCTGTAGAGTGTTCTTGAACCAGGTGGGCATTTTCTTGTAAATGGTACCGCAGGCCTTTCCTAGTGAGCAAAGCAAGGTCGGTTTTGTGATTTCCCTGCTGTCTGGGAGAGCTCTTGCTTGGGCTAATCCATTATGGGAGACAAGGAAACCTATTGTGGACAATTTCTTGGAGTTTGTGGGAGAATTCCACAGGGTCTTTGATGTTCCAGCCAGTGCAGTATCTGCAGCAAAACGGCTAATTACCATATGGCAGGGCACATGCACTGTGGACGATTTTGCTATTGAATTCCACACCTTGGCTGCAGAGGTGGGCTGGAACAATGAGGCGTTAGTAGCAGCATTTTCACAGGGTTTGTGTGACAATATCAAGGACGAAATAGCAGCTCATGAGCTGCCAGGAGAAATGAATGAATTAATCTCCTTTACGATTCTGATTGATATCAGGCTTAGAGAAAGACCTGCGTTCAGAGGTCAAGGTCATAAGACTTTGAGTCGACTAGCACCTAGCTTTTTGTCCCTACCCTGTCCTCCATCACCTCCCATGCCTCCTGGTTCTGAACTTGGCAGGATGGAACCCATGAAACTGGGCTTTACACGCCTCTCAGTGGAGGAGAGGGCATTTTGAAGGAGAGAGAGCCTGTGCCTTTACTGTGAAAAGACAGGACATTTGTTGCGCTCCTGTCCTACCCGTCCAGGAAATGCTCGCACCTAGGGTTGTGTAAGGGGCAAACCGTAGGTGGAGTGTCGCAGTCCCCAGATTCCCAGCTTGGGAAACCGATTATCGTAGTAGTAGTAGTGTCCTGGTCCACTTCATCTATCATGGCTTTTTCCCTGATGGACTCGGGAGCTGCTGGCTTCTTCACGGCTGCTGACTTTGTGGCTTAGCATGATATCCCATTGTTGCCTCACTCCTCTTCATTGGCTATTGAAGCCATTGACGGTAGGCCATTGCAGCCGTCACATGTCACTCATGACACTGTTCCGTTGTTCCTAAGGGTTGGGGAGCTCCATGTGGAGACCCTACAATTTCAGATCATAAAGTCTCCACACTATGCAGTTATCCTGGGGTTTCCCTGGCCCCAGACTCACAATCCCAGGATAGACTGGCAGACTTGAGATATTATGTCTTGGTCCCCTAATTGCACTGATACGTGTTTCCAGCAGCCTACCAGAATTCTATGTACCTCTCCTTCATTACCTGCAGTGTTCCAATCATTTAAAGAGGTATTCAACAAGGTACAGGCTAGCACATTGCCGTCCCACAGACCTTACGACTGTACTCTTAATTTGATTCCCGGAGTCATACCATCAAGGGGACTAGTGTATCCTCTGTCTGTGGAGGAGAACTGTGCCATGGAGGAGTATGTGTCTGATGTCCTGGCCAGAGGGATCATTCGCAAGTCCTCCTCACCTGCTGGTGCTGGGTTCTTTTTCGTTAAAAAAAAAGGATGGAGAATTAAGACCATGTATTGACTACAGAGGTCTAAACAAGTTGATGGTAAAAAACGCATACCCCATGCCTTTGATCGCCTAGCTGTTTGAACGAACTAAGGGCTCGAAAGTGTTCACCAAACTCGATTTGAGGGTGGCCTATAATCTGGTGAGAATAAAGAAAGGGCATGAGTAGAAGTCCACCTTTAACACTCATAGCGGACATTAGGAATATCTGGCAATGCCCTTTGGGTTATGCAATGCTCTGGCAATATTCCAAGAATTTTTCAATGACATATTGAGAGATCTACATCAGAAATGTGTAGTAGTATATTTGGATGACATTCTTATCCATTCACAAAGTATAGAGGCACATCAGACGGATGTGGTACAGGGCTTGCAACTCCTACGTGACAACAAGTTATTTTGCAAGCTAGAAAAGTGCGTGTTTCATAAATCTCAAGTCACGTTTCTGGGGTACATGATCTCCTCTGTAGGACTGGATATGGATCCACTTCAATTGTCTGCTGTCCTGAAATGGCCTCATCCGGTGGGACTAAAGGCCATTCAGAGGTTTCTGGGTTTCACAAACTATTATAGAAGGTTCATTAAGAACTTCTTGTCAGTGGTAAAGCCACATAAGGGGGCAGACACGTCCTTCTGGTTCCCCGAGGCCATCTGAGCATTTGATGATTTGAAAACTGCCTTTACTAAGGCTCCCATCCTGTCTCATCCCAATCCCGCCCTTTACTTTGGAGGTTGATGCGTCTGAGTCAGGAGTAGGTGCCTTCCTGTCTCAGCGCTCGGCTCCGAGTTAGGTACTACTGCCAAATGGCTACTTTTCCAAGAAATTGTCCAGGGCTCAGAGTGTATACAATATAGGGGATCAAGAGTTTCTGGCTATTATCCTCACGCTCAAGGAGTGGCGCTACCTGTTGGAGGGGACAAGTTCTCAAATCCTAATCCTCACTGACCACAAAAACCTGACCTATCTTTCCGAGGCTAAGAGGTTGTCGCCCAGGCAGGCCAGCTGGGCTTTATTCCTCTCCAGGTTTAATTATGTGGTATCGTACCTTCCGGGTATAAGAATGTCAGGGCAGATGCCTGTGGTAATACCTAATAGGAATGTACCTATATATAATAAATACATACAATTCAATGGTTCATTTTCTTTGAGCAATATTTACTATAGAAGTAAAAATACAGAGATTTACATTCAGAGTGCAATTCCTTCAAACTATACCAGGCAAACTATTTCCCTTCTGAAACCCCACAATCAAACCCAATGTTACCTGATATTCCAAACTATCCAGCAAACAGAGTGGATGGGAAGGCAGGAAATGGGGGAGGGGATAAGACACAAGAGGAGAGACACAGTCTGGAATTCACAGGATCAGAAGAGAACTCCCTTTGAGCAGCTGTGTGCTCTATCATTTAACAACTTCCTAGCCCTGCCCCTTATTTCCTATTGGCTAAATGATATGATGTCACAAAACACACCCCCATCCATTTTCATCATGTGGACAGATCACCACAATGCCCTCTCGAAGCAATTCAGATCAGATCCTGAGGCTGATAGTGTTCCCGTGCCTATTATTCCGACAGATCACATTCTGGATACCATTTAAACTAGTATTACCTCTCCCTTGGGGGAGGAGATCTTGGCTTCCCAAGCCACCGCTCTTTATGACAAACCTAGTGGGAGATGATTTGTCCCTGAGCACCTGCGAACTCATTTAATGTCTACCTATCACTCTTCTAAGGCCGCAGGGCATATTGGGAGCGACCAACTGATTGGTCCATATCTAGGCTCTTTTGGTGGCCGAGCCTAAGAATTGACTCCTCTGCCTTTGTAGCAATGTGTACCACATGTGCTCACAGCAAGACCCCCAGGTATCTTCCCGTGGGTCTGCTTCAGCCAGTACCAAATGGTGATCGTCCTTGGTTTCATGTATCTAATGACTTCATGGTTGAGCTGCCGGTTTCCAAGGGGCATACGGCCATTCTTATGATTGTCGACAGGTTCTCGAAGATGGTCCACTTTGTACCTCTGAAGGGTCTTCCTTCGTCCTAAGAGCTGGCTGAGATATTTTCCAGGGAAGTATTCAGGCTCCACAGAGTGCCCAGGGTGCTGGACTCAGACCAGGAGAGCCAATTCGTGTCCCATTTCTGGACGGCCTTCTGTGGGCAAATGGGCATTCAGTTGTCATTTTCATCAGCTTACCACCCCCAATCTAATGGTGCTGCTGAGAGAGGCAATCAGGGCCAGGAACAGTACTTACGCTGCTCTATATCAGCCCTTCACAGTGACTGGGTGAGCTTGTTACCATGAGCAGAGTTTGCCAGGAAAGGTGCCATTAACTCTTCTTCGCAGAATTCCCCATTCTTGATTAATTATGGCTTCCAGCCTGCTCTGCTACCTGACTCATTTGAAGCACAAGAAATTCCGGCTCTGGATGAGCATCTTAGGCAACTCCACTCCACTTGGGTTCAAGTTCAAAGATCCCTTCAAAGGTCCACTAATCACTACAAGAGACATGAGGACCATCCAGTGTTTCAAGTGGGGGATAGGGTATGGCTGTCTTCTTGTAACCTCAACCTCCAGGTGCCATGTAGGAAGCTGACCCCTCAGTTCATAGGTCTTTAACTGGTGCTGCGTAGGATCAACCCTGTCTCTTATGCCCTGGAGCTTTGGGCTGGTATGCGTATCCATAATGTCTTCCGTGTGTTCCTGCTTAAACCTTTGGTTTGCATCTGCTACACCTCTGTGCCTGTCCTGCCTGGGCCAGTTCAAGTCAATGGCCAGGAGGAGTACGAGGTGCAGTCTATTCTAGACTCTCGCAGAGTTAGAGGTCACCTTCAGTACATTGTACATTGGAAGGGGTATGGTCCCGAGGAACATTCCTGGGTGCCTAATGGTGATATTCACTCTCCTGCTTTTGCTCCTCAGATTCCATGCTCGTTTTCCCCTCAAGCCTGGTCCTCTTCCACTGGGAGGAGGTTGTTAAAGGGTGGGTACTATCATGTTGCCATGATTTCTTGCCTGTTGTGTCAGTCCAGTACACACTGCTTGTCTGATCCGTCTGAGGGCGCGTGTCTCTGAGGGCTTGCTCGCTATTTTGGAGCTTTCTGTTAATTGGCCGATCAGGCTCTGCCTTCGGGCAATGGCCTTATATGCTGGGCACAAACTGGGCTTAGTCACCCTTTCGAGGTGTTCTTGTGCGCATTCAGTTTGTTCATCTGACCCTTGCTTGGCTTACGTTGTCTCCTGGTGTTTGATCCCTGGCTTGTCTGACTACCCGCTCCATGCTGACCATAGCTGTGACTGACTACCCGATCTGTCTCCTGACTGTGGCCTGTCTACTGACGCTCTGTGTTGTCCCTCGCTCCTGTTTGACAACCACTGGGCTGATCTAAGGGCGCACTCCATTACCCTGCTGCTTGGCTATCAGGCTGGTATCTTTGCAGGCTGCCTTCTCTCGGAGCATTCCAATTGCCTTCGGGGCAATAAGTGCAGCTTAGTCTCTCTCTGCAGCCTTGTGTCTTGTTCCCTACTCTGTGTGAGTGACCTACTACTATTATCCTCCAGGAACTATTTGACTGTCATTAAGAAACAGTTCTAGTTCTGGACACAAACACACACATTCCAAATGAAATATATCTGTAATGCAAAGCAGGAAAGTAACCCTGTTCTGTATTTCTGAGCACAGCTGATTTTGCAGGTGTGAGGGGTCTCTGAGGTGTAGAAGGCATACATCCAGCAGATGAGAATGTTCAGACACATTCCAAATGGAGAATGAGAAAAATATGTGATTTAGAGCAGAAGAGTAACTTTTTTTATGGATTCACATTTGGTTAATTTGTATGGAACAGCACAGGATTGTTTTTGATTTTGCTCTAGGTTTTTTTAATGTTCAAGGACTTCCCCTTCATTCCTTGCTATGCTCTGTGCCTTATTCACACAGGTTTCTTATTTTTGCATATATATTATAAGTGTATATCATGGGGTGTTAGTGCTGCGAGTTTCTTCATTTTTGAAAAGTTGCTCTGTGAATCGTTGATGATGCTGTAAAAGGGGTCCATAAAATCAGCTGCTTTGGGGTTTTGACACAAAGAAAATTATGGAAGTGAATCACCCAGTAGATGAGAATAATGGCTATTCTCTTTAGCATATGCCATACTGTTTTTTTCTTTTTTGTTTAGTCCTTGTGATGAACAGGACTGTCGCTGGTCACACGGAGCAAGAGGTGGAGCCTCTCCTCCCCCTGACTGGGATCACATGGACACTAATACTGAATGGTATAGAGAGAATACCTTTCCCTACTCAGAGGCTCAGAGCTACAGATTACAGCCAGCTTGAGTGTTTTATGGTTAACGGCTATGTACTGGGAATGTATACAGGGTGGCTGCTAGGCTGAAAGTGTCCACTTCCCATGCCCCTTTAGTAACCTTTGTTTGATGTCAATGTGGTGACTGCCCCTTTTTTCTCTAAACTGTAGTAAAATGCTGTGTTGGTTGAAAATAAAGCAGTTCATGATTTAACAAGAAGGAGCGTGTTTGTCTCTCTGATGTCCACTATAGAGCAGTTACTCATACAGAAGTGCCAGGAGACTAGATAGATTGAATATCCTATACAAACTAGATCTATCAGTGCAGTATATCCTGCACTGCCAGAGGATACACGACTGAAAGTACCGGGTCTTAGTGCTTAGTATAGAGGTTGGCTGTGCAGGTTAGTGAAAGAAACCCACGGACAGTAATGTGCCTGAACTGCTTTACCTTCTGTGGCAGAGATGCCAGGGCTGTTTCGTCACAGTCCTCTTTAAGCTATTTACACTTCAGGCTATTGTTTACTCTGCAATGATTTTTAACCATTAATTGAGGGGATAGTGAACCAGAGCTATTTTTTATGAAGTCAGAGAGAAGCTTTCACGTGTTTTTTCTCACTTTTATTTGTGTTTTGAATCCACGTCTGTACGCTGAATAAGAAAATACATGTCAAGATGTTCCTTCTAAGTAACCTGCATGTGTTTGTACCAGGTAATACTTTGTGTTAAATTTGTGGCACTATCAATTGGACACTGTATGGAATATTTGCAGTTACAGTAGGTGTTTTCTGTATCATGACAAACCTTTCCTTCTGTGTTCTTTTGGATTCTAGCTTTCTCTGATGCTTTTGGATGTCTTTTCCTACATTATTAATCCTTGTCTGTTATCTTTCCTATCATTACCAACTCTGAGTATATTGTGTACCCAATCTATTCCTTTTTATTTTTTTCACATTCATAATAATGGTTTGTGTCATATTTGGTAATATTTTTCTCCACTTACCATATTTTTCTATATGTATATTACTACATTTAGTTTCTATCTTATTTGTTTTACATTTCATTTATTTATGATCTATAGAGTGATCCTGTACACATATGGATTACCTATACTGATATACCCTTAGGATGTATCTTCCTTTAGGGGATATTTTGGCTTATGTATAAGACATGTATTAGTGGGATTTTCCCAAATTTCTTTTGTGTATTTGTATCACTCTCTTTGTTTGTTATGATTTAAAGACATATTATAACTTAACAAAATGTATTTGTTTAAATATTATATACTCCTAGCCAATTTTTTTTATTTTACTTTTTTATGAAAGCTCTAAAATTAGTCATAAATGAATGGGAAAAGTCCCTTAAAGGGATAGTAATACTTGAAAATAAGTTTATTTTATATTGTAGCCCTTAAAAAAACATGACAAATGATATAAGTCTTATCTCCCAAACCTTTATGGTTTGGACGATATTCACATGTAAAATATAGTAAAATTCTCTTTTCCTGGCTGTTTCAGCCAAGTCTGCCATCTAGTGGACAGATTTGGAATTCGGTCCACAGAGCAACCGGCAGCTCTTTAGCAGTGCCGAGATCACGATCTTTGAAAAGAACTACTTAACTGGAACTATATACAAAGTGTCCCTGGCTTAAAAGCACACTTTGTAGACCATTCCAATTAAGAAATTATTTTTTAAAGATGGTGATCTCTGCACTTATGGAGAGGCACAACCGGTCCTGGACCGGATTCCAAATCTGAAGGGTGGAGCAATGACGTCACTCCAGGGGAAACTTTACTTCTGAATATCTCCCAAACCATAAAGGTTTGGGAGATAAGACTTATATCATTTTTCATGTTTGTTAAGGGCTACAATATAAAATAAACTTATTTTCAAGTATTACTATCCCTTTAAGTCATCAGTTTGGTTACACTTGTTATTAATCATGTTAAAAACCTGATATCAACTTGAGAGATAGTTATGTTTACATTTATTTTTTATTTTTGCATTGTACAATATTAAAGAGTGGGACTAATGTCTGTCACAATCTGTAATATGGAGTAGTTTAATATTACCCCCGCCCCCACCTCTTTTACTAACAATGGTCTTTCTACAATTAAGGGGCTTAACCCAGTAGAACAGTCGGTTCTCAAGATGTGATGAAAGGGCTCACAATAGTGCTCTTCTTAAATATTGGTTTTGAGCTTAGAAGAGCTCTTTCTTTTAAGTTCACACAAATTGTATCTCCTATTTACTTACCTCAGTCATGCATAAATTGCATTTATCACTCATTAGGTACTTGTATAAACAAACCAGAATGAAATCATCAGCATATATAAAGGAAATCAATTTGATATGTTCATTGCAAAGGCTATATATTACTTTATGGATATATTTATTACAGACAATGCTATAAAAGCACACAGTATATGATCTGTTTTCATGTTATGCTCCAATTAGCTTATACTAAAGCAACAAAATAGTTTATTTTATTAATTATATCAATGTTGCTACACATCTTCTAGTTTAACATATGTATATTCTTTTTTATTATTATATTATATTGAGGCAATAGATATGCAGTATATTACATCAATATTTATTAGCTTTCATATCAGACTCTTATCAGTAGGGAAAAATGAACACTCTTCATGCCCTTACAAACCAGTTAACTTAGTAAATTAATTTATAATCAAGAAATGCAATACCCTCCTCATTAATGCTGTATCTTATTTTAAAAATATAATTCAGCTTTAATTCAAGCTTTTATTCAATTAAATAAATAAGTGAATATAACTGTAACAGTCAATAGTTAAAGCTTCAGTGCTCACTGAAAGTTTATACACCGTCTGTAACTAGCACATCCAAACACTGGTACCCAGAGAGGTGGTGCATTTATAATGGACTAGTTTCACATAATCTTTTTTGGTAGCCGTAAATTACCTAATGCATCTATTAAATAAACACATACAAACAGCATCTATCTTTTAGTATTTGGTGGTAGGGGTGAAGTTATTGGAGTGCAGGGGTTGGTCTGATGTTTTGTGAAAGCACATTTAAGAGTATAGTAATGTGTCGAAGAAGAGCACTAAACCAATCTGCAGACTAAGGGCTCGATCCAATTTCACCTGTTAAGAAAAAAAGTACAGTTGGTAGTTTTAAGTCACAGTCAGGTATGCAATTATCTGTGCTGTGACACACTATCGAACACAAAAAATGCACTACAGGCACACAATATGCACCCATAGGAAGCAATGCGAATGTTTTTGAAATTGAGATGCAATTACATGTGGTGGCTAATAACATGCATTAAGAGAATCACTTTTATCTCCTCTGAAAAGATTTGTAGTTGAGTCCACTATCACATGTCCTTAGCCACAGATACCTAAGTGTAGTGTTAAAAAAACTATCAATAAATATTGTGACCCACGGATATATTGACATGGGGCTCTAAGCCCCATATCAATACATCCAAGCATCCGAAAACATGAGTGAACAGAAAAAAGTAACTCTTTGAGTGCCAGTGGGGTATGTACCCTTGTCTTCCTCTTTCCTTCTTCTTCTGTAAGCTTCTATCTTCATCTGTCATTTTCTTTCTTCATCTGTGCTCCTCTGTTTTCTTCTGTCAAAACTTGTTGCAAGCCTCTAATAAAAAACAAGTAGTTTCCAGTGTCACTGGTAGCAGCGGTGGTGGAGGAATAGAAGAAAAAGCCCCTCCTCCTGACACCTTTCGAGCCATTGCACAATACCAAGTAAGGGAAAAATTAACAGGGATTGCCTTTTATATGGCCAGTCACGGTTCAAATTTCTTCCCATGCTCCCAGTGGCTGAGATGAGGGTTTACGCAGGGCACAGAACATGCCCTACTAGTAACCTCACATCCCAGCCAATCAGCTTCTAGCTCTTTTCATCATTCCTCAAGCTAGAAGCTGATTGGCCGGGAGGTGTGTTTATTGCAGTGCACGTTCCATGCCCTGTGTAAGTCCACATCCCAGCCTATGGAAGAGTGGAAAGAAATATGAACAGGGACTAGCCATATAAAACACAGTCCTTGTTTGAATTTCTCTGAGGTGGCATCGGGAAATGGCCTGAAAGGTATCAGGAGGGGAGCCTTTTCTTTTATTGTACCACCACTGTTGGAAACTACACGGCTTTTTCATGATTTTGTTTTTTATTACAGGCTGCAATAAGTTTTAATGGAAGATTACAGAAGAGCACAGATGAAGAAGAAGATGACGACAGATGAAGAAAGAAGATGTCAGATTAAGATGGAAGCTTATAGAAGAAGAATGAAGGAGGAAGATCAGGGTTCTAGAGATCCCGCTGGACGTCAGTCATCCAGGTCAGTGTTATAGCTATGGGTGATAGGATAGTGTTAAGGCTAGTATTGGTATACTGTATTGTTCTTGTTAGGGGTATTGTAGGACCAAGAGGAGGGTTAATGTGTCAAACACCAGAGTGATAGCTGGTTTCCTTTGAGCTTCCTTTTTCTGATGCTATTTAGCGTGAGTTATGGCACTGAAAAAAACATGATGAACTTTGGACCACAATTTGGGTTCTGTGTCCCAACACTCATTGTAGTTCCTGTTGGTAGGGTAATTGCATTCCTATAGTAACACTGTGTGAGCACCGTTTGGTAATGATTTTGCCCTACCGACAGTTTTAGCTCCAAGAATTGGATAAGGGAGCTGGGAAAACTATAATACAACCCCACTCAAAACACAAAATAATTTTTTTACATTTAACATATTTAATATATTCTAAAACTAGTGCAACATACTGTAAGACAGGAGAGCCATGGCTATAAAATGCTTGAAGTACTGATTCTGGTGAGCAAGCAGTGGTGTCCTTGGTGGAACAAATATTGTGATATACAAGCAATGTGTAAGCCAAAGTAAATGTATCTCTGGATATAGCTAACTCACAGTAAAATAATGGATACAAAATGCTCCTGTGAGAAAATGGTCTTGGGTAATCCATCCCTCCCATGTGCGGAACATGCTGGAATAGGTTTGGTGTGGGAAGGCAGTAGATGACTAGGGGCAGCTCCTTGTAGCAAGCAGATTTAGCCAGTCAACACATATTCTGTTACTGCTGCAGTGTGACTGTTTTTGTCCCTCAGACAATAGCTCTATAGTGTCCCTGGGTGCATTACCAGTATTCCATGCCTTGGAACAGCAGCTGCTTCAAGTAGATTACTCCCTCTTATTTTTACATAGTGGAACAGAAGAATTACATATGTGTGATCAGATTAGCAGAGATAGGTAAACAAACAGGAAGGCTTGAGAGTATAAACAATTATGAAAGAGTAAAAAAAGTCCCACTAGCCTGGACATCCTACTCCATCATCCTACTCTTTCATACTCTATCCTACTCTTCCCTATTCTTTTTTACTCTCTCTTTTTTCTTTTCTTTTTACTTACTTTGGGCATGAACCAGGGCTGTTTATTGTGGGTTTGACGCTTTTTCACTTTTAGAAGGGAATGTCCTACCTAACTTACACCATTTGCCTAACGATCGTATGTCTCTTAGTACTGCAAAAGTTGCTTTACTGTTCCAGTTTGTGGGAGACTTTCTCTGTTTGTCTTTCTTTAGATGATATCTATTAATGTATATTATTGTTGCTGACTTATGTTGTATCGTAATCTTACTTCTCAATAAAAATATTTAAAAGCAAAAAAGTCCCACTAATCATGTGGAATGTTATCTTTCCAGTCATGAGGCTGTGGTGCACCGTTAAATTGCTGAAGTACTTTTAGGGGAGTACATCATTTAGCCCCCATTTTTTGTAGCTTAGGCAGTCAATATCAAGAGTAGGAATGGGTGAAAGTTTTCGCCTCAAAAGTGAAACTGGAGAAAAATGGCACTTTTTTGCCGACCTCATTGCATTGAAATCAATGGGAAGAATTTCTCCTCACCACATGGTGTTTCCCTTCTTTTCCCACAGGTCTAGTGTAAATGGGATGTCAGGTTCCCAAAGCATGCCATTCTGTGCTTGTGAGAGAAAGAGAGAACATACATTATTTTAGCTAGAGAACACAGGCTAATAATGAGTTGAAGCTCAATTTAAGGATTCTTGTAGGCAGGACATTTGTTCTCTGTATAGGGGAGTCTGGGACAGAGATAAAGGAAGTTCACCCCAAATATCTCAAATGTCTATCTGCTGACTGGAAAGATACAGGCAGCCATGATCCAAGCTCCTTCTTGATGTGGATATTATTATCTCTGTACTGGGGGAGGGGTTGAGGGTGTAAGAAGGGAGCAAAATGAGGTTAATCCCAAATACTCCAACATTTTGAGTGACTGGTTGGAAAAAAGCACAGGCAGCTGTGATCCAAGTTTCTTCCTGATCTGGCTGTTGTTATCTCTGTGCTGGGAGATTATGGGGGTGTAAGAAGGGAGAAAAGGAGGTTTATCCCAAATACTCCAACATTTTTTGTAACTGATTGGAAATATACAGGCAGTTGTGATCCAAGTTCCTTCATGATATTGCTGTTATTATCTCTCTGTTAGATGTGTCTAGGGTGTAAGAAGGAAGCAAAGGAGAGTGCTGCTAGTGAGCAGTGCTGGCAGGAGTAGATAGAAAGATGCAAGGATAACACAATAAAAACATGCCCACTGGATAACTAAGGAGAAGCTCAGTAGGTGAGAAGCTAGGGAGTGCAGTAAAGAGAGCTTAGCTGGCTGCCGTGCATGACCCCTACCACATTTGTGCTGTGTCCTAGGCCAAGGTAAAGATGATAGTCATAAGGCTAGTTTAGTGCCAACCTGAGGAGCCAGCCCACATCCAGGATAACTGTGTAAGGATAGGTTATACCCACTAGAGATGTAATATACAAGGTTACAACAACAGCAAAGAAGTATCTCGTGGAAATACAGAGTTGAATCACTGCTGCACAGGATCTGTAGATGGACTAATGGTCGAGGCGTCGAACACCAACTGACCAGACACTGACAGTCGAACTCCAACTAAGCTGACACTGGTAATTGAACTGCAACTGAGCTTGAACCAGAAATGGACTGATATTCGATGGATGTGAACACTGACAGAGTGGGAACAGGAAATCGACTAATGGTTTGAAAGTTTGAACGCTCACTGAGGAGGAACAATGATTAGACTGATAGGGAAGGAATCGAGCACCAAATGAGCTGTAACAATGATTCGACTGATAGTTTAAGGAGTCGAACACCAACTGAGCTGGTATGTGAACTGACTGATGTTTTGAAGAGTTAAATTCAGATTGAGCAAAAAAAATGAAGATGGATGGTCAGACTAGCAGGGCCGGCAATGGAGGAGCAGAAGAGGTACAGAAGGGTAGTGAAATAGGAGAGCCTTGGTCAAAAATGGGTAGTCACAGTAATAGAGGTGAGGTACAGGCTGAAGGATAGACAGTAGAAGAGCTTGTGTTGGCAACAAGGTATCGCAAGAGAGCATAGGTAACAGGAAAAGAGGAATCAAGGACAGAGACTGAACTAGAACACTCACTGAAACACTACAAGTACAGTACAAGTGAATTTAACCAGTTTATTGAAGCAAATAATAATAATGATAATAGGAGCGAACACTTCCTACCCTGTGGGGAGACAGACATAAGGACAGTGTCTAGTCCACTACCCAAGAGCTGACACTGAACTGAACTCGGTACAGTAGATATAAAAGATACAGAACTAGACGTGGCTCTAACCGACAGATAGGAACCTGGAACGCCAGGGATCAGTAACGGAGCTTACCTGGACAACCTCCAGAGAGGGATGTCAGACAACAGCTTGGGCAGCTATAGTTCCAGAGTAGTACAGAGCAGAGACCACAGAGCAGAGGCTCACTAGCAGACTACCAGAGATGTAGTTGTAATAGCACAGTGTGGAACTCAGTGAGCACTAAGTAGAGACAGCAAGGAATGGTATATGGTAGTGTACCAGAGGCAACAGATCGAGAGATAACAGGCAACACTGCCAACCTGAAGGCAATAGGATCACACAGTGTGGAGGCAACATGCAATGCTACCAGCAAGGTAGCTGTTGTACCGGATAGGTAAAGCACACCTTCTGCTATACCTGGAGATGAGTAGTAGTCAGACAGGAGTGGGAAGTCACACGGAGCGTAAGTCAGACAAGTCACAATCAGGAACCGGATTGGGTAGTCAGCTACAGACTAGGTCAGCAGAGAATGAGTAGTTGGACAAGCCAGAGTCATACATGGATCAGATAGTCAGACAGAGCCAATGGTCAAAACCGGAACGGATAGTCAGAAAAGCCAAAGTTCGAGCACCAGGAGATATCAGAAGCCAAGCAAGAGACAAACGAGCAACACTGGAATATGCACAGAAACATCATGACAGGGCGATAAAGCCCAGTTTGCAGGCAGATTATAAGGCCACCACCAGAAGGTGGAGTACAATCGGCCACACACAAGAAGCTACAAAATAGCGAGCAAGATGTCAGAGACGAGCGCCCGCAGATAGCGGCAGAGTAGAGGGTGAAGCTCTAGTCCCAAACCACCAGACAGGAATGCAGGCAAGCAAATCACTGGCACCGTGATAACAGTAAATCAGTGTAAAATTCTTTTTTCTTAGGCATGCTATTTGGGTAGCATTATGGCTTCCTCTTGTTAGAAACTTTAGCTGGTGGAAGTCTCAAATGTGTATACCAATATATACGAAAGGTGTCTGTACAAAAGCAAAGGTACTAGATTTTAAAGAATAAACAAATTAGCTGAGCAAATAACTCATCCAATCCTGTCAGATCTAGTACCCGATCACTGAAGCTAATGTACTAACAAAAACAACTGCACCATATGGAACCAATATAAAAATTCCCTAATATGGCTTTTAGCCCCCTAAATGGTAGCGAAGTTTACAAAACACTGCAAAGCATTGAGCTGAGACTTTTCTTGGATTCAAGTGGTTAAAGACCCTTTTTAAATGAATGGGAATGATTATTCATTCCCTGTGGTCCATTTGGATTGCTCCAGAATTGCTCCACTTTCCTTATTACATCAGCTTTACTGGGTACAGAGTACAACTTAAGTGAGCTACATGTTTAATTACTTTTTTAGTTATTTATTTTCCTATTTTTTATTTTGTTTGTTTATTTATTTATATTTATTTTTGTACTGGGGCTGCATTTGGTACAAGTGACCTAAAACAACGGGGCAGGATTCCTTTTCATTGCTAAGAATTTGAATTTATATATTTTAAGAGCATTTATGAGTCCAATGTGTAAAATCAAATTATAATGTGAGAATAACTTAATGCTATAATTATAAAATATAAAATGAAGGTCAAATGTAGCTAATCCAAGGTGTAAAATTTTAAGTGTGCATTATAAAATCATATGGTTAGAACAAGATGTAGGAATAAATGTAGTGCTTCACACATACACCTTAAAAATTAAGGAGAAAAAGTAAGAAAGGGTGGATTCATTCATGCAGCAACTCATAATAAGTGTTCTGTAGATCAAAATCATTATGAATAAATCCCAGTGTATGAATAATTAATGTGTAAACATTGCTTTCAAGGAATTATTTAGCTGTAGATTTAAATATATATTTGAAAGCAAACATCAGTGTCTACCAGAGCATAAAATGATGGGTTGGAAAATGGCATGTACATGTTGTCAGAAATTACTTCAATACTGAGCTAAGCCTAAGTGCTTGAGGTGAATTATTTGAATGTCTACTATTGCCTGCCATATCAGCTTGTCATCCAACTTCATTCCCTGCAAGAGATTTGTGGGATTACATTTAATTTAGAAATTTTCGTAGTAGACCCTGTGAATATTCTGCTACTTCTAGTATTTTGGAACAGGTCCTTTTGTGATAATAATGTCAAGTGATTGTGCATTATCATTCTACATCATCATCTTCCCACTATCACTTCCTCCCTTTCCCGTTCTGACTTTCTGGTGATCTACCTGCTCTCATGGCAAATTTCTTTCATTTAGTACTTCTTCACTGTTAAAACTGAGCAAATGCATATAAATAACTTCATAATAAATGCAGATCCTTTAAAAAATATTTTAAAGCTCCTTAACTATACTGTGAAATCTTTATACAATCCAAACATTAAAATAACAATTCTAAACAAAGCAAAAAAGGAAAACATTTTTTTTGACTCAAGGAAATTCATACAACCTGAAACATATCCACCCCTTCATTTTTTAATAGTAACAGTAGTGATAGTAACAACTCCCCTGTCTCACCCACTTCCTTATAAAATACATTGGCACCATACCAGAGCAACATGGTTTGAAATAGCCGTAGTTTTTATTGGAATCACCCATTCCACATTTGAAACAAACTGCAAATATATGAAGATATTTCATTAATAATAAAACAGCCCTCCGCTAAAGATGTAAAAATGTTAAGATACTAATTTCCCAGACTTATTCCACTGCATTGGTAAGCAGCAAGAGAACCACACAAACTGACCCCCAGATTCACCACACAGGAGCTACAGAAGCACACATTATCACCCACAGCCTTGTCTCACTGCACCGGTAACCATACAAGGGGGAGGGCACTTGAGACCCTCTAGCTGCTGTTACAATACAACTCACAACTGCTGGTGGGGAATGATGGGAATTGTAGCCTGACAGTAGACAGGAGGGTCATTGCCCACCATGTCCATAAAGCACAGCTACTGAGCCTCAGCTTTGTCTCCATGCACTGGTTGTCATCCAACCACACAAGTTACTTTTACATTTGTCTCCTGCACTTGTAGCCATAGTACCACACATTCTGAGTCTGACCCTATTATTGTAACAGGAATTCTCAGGCATAGGCAGAAAATGGAAAAGTTATCACAGGAAAAAAAATATATTTTGGAATCCATTCCAAAATTCGTTTGGTCCATCTACCATACCATCTTCTTGCTGTGTGGCCTGTCAATTCCATTTCAGGTGCTTTACTCTTTCAATTACATCATAGACCCTTGTTTGTTGAAGAATCCACGCACACATTTGTCTGTCTCTATTTGTTATGTTCAGAATTTGCCACGCCATACTCAGTGTAACCTTAAGTTTTTGTATGGCTTTGGCATTCAGTGTTTATCTTTCAAAGCCATTCGTAAGGACTGGGAGGACACACTGTTCAAAATCCTTTCATTGTGGCAGATTGGTAGATTTGTCTTAAAGACAGCACTAATAAGCTTTCCAAATGCTTGCCATCCCAATATTATTTGTAGCTCAATTTCTATCATGGTGTTTCCATTTGTTGACATGTTCTGTCAATTTACTGTGATTTTCCTTGGTATGGTAAATTTGTTAATCATAATTAGCATTTTGTTGATATTATATCAATGTCTCGGTCCCACTTTGGACCTTAATCAAGATTATTTACAAAGAATGTGTGAAAAGACTAGTCCTTTAATACAAAAGAGTTTAAAAAATGGTGCCTGTGTGACATCATAAGTATGGGGAGGAGTTACCAAATAAAAGTGTCATAATACAAAAAAATACTAAAGAATAAACTCCTTACAGGGTAAAACATAGAGAAATAAAAAGTTTTTATTCCTGAAATATGGAGAACATGTGCCAAAGCAATGTAGGATGCCCTGGGCATACAACTAATCACAACTGAGACATCAACATAATTTTCAGAGGTAAATGTAAGAGTAAATTACATATGAGGATCGCTAAATATGGTTAAATTAGGGACTGAAATGGCACAAAAGATAATCATATAAACTGTCCTATTTAAAATATATTATAGCATCAACACTGAAGGGATAAGAAAATTAGCATCCAGCTCTATATTAGTGTAGAATATATACCAGGAACAAAAAGAGGGAGATTGTACATAACAGTATAACCGAACAACCACCTCAAACACAGTGTTGTGCATCATAATGAATCATATCAAGATAATTAAGTCTATTTGAGAAAACTAGCCACAAGAGGAAACGATCACTTAGCAATGGAAATACCAAAGGGGCGATGTTAGAATATGCAAACAGGTCATCATAACACAATGAAACGGAAAAGTCACAATGTGTAATTAATAACTCAAAGTATGGTCATAAAAGAAGTGAATAATTTGCAATGATGTAAAGGAAATTACCAAGGCTATGTCCAGTCCATTTGGAGCATGCAATATATGGCACTCCAATGCATTGCAACACTTGAAATGACTCGTTGAGTCTTAATCGAACATAACAGATGAGAGTTGGTACCATTAGCCATAGAAATACAGGAGGCAAATATAGTTGTTGATACCTTTATTGGCTAACTAAGCAGATTTAGGATGCAAGCTTTCAAGACCTCAGACATGTTATACAGATAAATATGAAAACATCTCTAATATACAAGTACACATTGCATTGTTTAGAATGGAAATCAGATAAGAAAACTCAGTCCAGATCCTGATACTTTGATTGATCAGCAAATGGTAAATTGCAGTCTTCCTCTGAGATGTTAGAGGTATTTATGATCCCAGTGGCACTGTTGGAAAGGTTAATCCACAATGTGATAATGTTAGAAGAATTCTCTGTCTTTATTCAAACCATTATGATTAGCATTAAACTTTAACATTAACGTAATCTCCCATACTTTTCTGTTCCTCTGAGTGTGGAACATTCCCATCAGTGCAGCTAATTTAATGTCCCTGACACTGTGTCCATTTTGGCAAAAATGTTCTCCCACTGGTGTCTCTGTCTTTTTGTTGTTGTCACTGGATCTGTGGGAATTAAACCTTTTATGTAACGGTTGTCCAGTTTCTCCCACATAAAGAGCTATTGGGTAGGGATGGGCAAACTTTCCACCTCAAACTGAAATCAACGAAAAATGGCACTTTCCGCTTGTCGAAAAATTTTCTGTGAAAAGTGCCTATTTTCCTCTCTTTTCTGCTTTTTTCGCCCATTGAAATCAATGGGAACATAGAAGTTACACACAACACATTACAAATAATATTTTATTTCCCAAAGGCACAGTATAAAAGGCGCATGATGGTGCCTGTGTTGGTGGGGTGTGGGGAAAGAATCAGTTGAACAGGGGATGATTTTTGGGGGGTTGTTTACTGGGATTGAGGGACACATAACAAAAAAGAAATCCTAAATAAAATAAAAACCATAAGACATGGTATAAAGGGGGCTGAGGAGGGTGCCTGTGTTGGCGACTGAATGAATCATTTGAAAAGGGAATTTGTTTTGGGGGGGTTTCTTGACTGCTATTGGGGGACAGTTAATAAAAAAATAAATTAATAAAATAAAATAAGCAGTTTGTATTTAAAGTGACAGAGACAGGAGCCCCCTGACATAAGCTGCCACTGGGGTGGACCGATACTTGACTTGATAGAGTGTTTTGTAGAGGATGATTTGTTTGATTCGTTGTTAGAGGCCTTTGTAATACTTAGACTTATTAGAGATCCAAGCTCTGAAGAAACATTGATTTGTAGGACTTAGGCTTGTTAGAAACAACACCCCCCCAAAAAAAAAAAATTGTTTATTTTTTTGCAGGACTAGTTTTTATTTATTTATTTATTTATTTATTTTTATTTTTTTTTTAAACACGAGCCCTGAAAAAAAAAAAAATGCCCTACTGGCATAAAGCCAGGAGGTCATGTTGGCCAGTGGCCACTGTCAAATGTCCTCCTAAGTCCTGAGTTACAACTGCTGTTAGTATTGCTTCTGCTGAGTTGTTTAAGCAACAAGATGATTAGGCAGTTGAAAGGGAATGGGATCAACAATAGCAGTAACATGGAAGATGGATGATGAAGGTTCCACTTGCCACGACTTGCTCAATTGATAAGCCTGAGGCAGTAGCAGAAGAATAAGTAGCCCACAGTATATGTGGAGAAAAGAAGAAGTTGGCTATTAAATCTTCTCCACCTGTCCCTCCTCCAAAATCATGAGTGCGTTGTTATTAGAATATATATTTTTCCCTTGAGAACAGGAACTGCGGCTTCCATCAGCAGCTGCAAGATGTGCATCTTGTATAATTTTTTGTGGGATCATCTTGTAATTTCGCATAGTATCTTTCATCAGAGAGTTGCCTATGTGCTTCTTGAATGTAGTCCACAGTGTTCATAATAACAACAGTTCCCCCTCTGTCTGCAGGCTTAATAATAATGTTCTGGTTATTCTTTAGTGACTATATGGCTTTCTGTTCCTTGTGGGTTAGGTTGGGTGTTGGTTCACATTGTTTCTCTAATATTTCTGTAGTGACTCTGTTCTTGAAGTTCTCTATGTATCTATCCAGTGCAGGGTTACTTCCTGTTTTTGGAGTCTAGGTGGATCTTTTTTTGAGTGCATTGACATTATGATGTTGCTCTGTGGTGTTGATATTGTCATTATCCATTTTGTCATGGAAGAATTTCTTGAGTCTGAGTTTTCTGAAAAACTCCTCCATGTCACTGCATAGTGTTACCCTTTCCACAGGTTTAGTGGGACAGAATGGCAGGCCTTTTGAAAGTACAGATATTTATTCTCTGCTTGGCTTGTGTGTGGAAAGATTCAATGCAGTTCTTTTCTGGTTGATTTACAGATTCTGTTGCGAAACCTGCTTTGTATCTCAGTCTCTGTAGTTTCTTCCTCTTGGTGTCAATGACACCCCTTATGTTGTTCTTTGTAGCACAACAGATTGTTTCTTGGTATGTAGATAGCCTTCTGTATCTGACTGACAATAATCCTTGCAATGTAATACTGTTTTATAAAGTCTCCTCTGAGTTTCTGGAGGTGCTTGTCACGATCCATCATGTCAGAACAGATGCGGTTATATCTGATGGCCTGGTTGTATATGATGGAGTCCTTTGTGTGTTTTGGGTGGAAGCTATTGTTTTTCAGGTAGGTTGGTCAGTCCATTGGTTTGCAGTACAGGGATGTGTGGATGGAGTTCTGAAGACTGATAGTTGTGTCTAGGAAGTTAATGTTTCTGCGTGAGTGACTGAGTGTTAGGTTGATACTGGGTGGAATGTATTGTAGTTCTCATGGAATTTGAGATGTTTTAGTATAAAGTGGATGGTTTAACCCCCTGTGTGTTGGAGTGGCATGCAACTTCCATAAAGCAATGCATTGCATACCTCTCTAGCACCAAGAGGGCCAAAGAACAAACCAGATGGTCAAACCTGAAAAGACAGAGCCTAGAGCCACAGACTTATCATAACCATAGATCAAATTGGTAATAGCAGACATATTAAGAGCACTATTACACCAAAGTTATTCACCATTGGTGCACATCATTGTGTCCCCAAAGTGGAGAGATGATATGAAGTAACATCAGGTGGTACATAAGGTAATACTGTTAAGTTATAATAACTAATATGGTGCCAAGAACATCTATTAAACTATGAACTGATTGGGCAACGCTCCTATATCTCATTCCTGTTGAGACAAATTGGGCCATATAAGTCTAGTATAGAAATACTAAATCAAATTAAGTAAAAATCGTACTGGATGTACATCAGAAAATACCCATACAACGTCATGTTGAAGATGATAAAATAAGATATAGTGAAGAACAATGTCCAATAGATAAGTGTCCATGGGAAAAGATGACTAATATAGTCCCAACAGAATTATATTTGTAAATAATGTATATAATGCTAGTCAATAAGCAAGACCTCACCTCGAATATGTGGTGCAGTTTTGGGCATCTGTTCTGAAGAAGGATATTGTAAAACTAGAGAGAGTACAGCAAAAAGCAACAAAATGAATTAAGGGAAAGGAGGACTTGACGTATATGGAATAACTAGACAAAAGGTTTATTTACTCTAGAGAAAAGATGACTAAGAGGAAATATTATCAGAATGTACAAGTATATGATAGGTCAATACAATGATATCTCTAGTGAGCTATTTATTCCAAGGACAGATCAAATAACCAGGGGACACCCCTTGATATTAGAGGAAAGGAGGTTTCAACTTCAGCAGAGAGAGATTTTTTACAGTAAGATCTGTTAAATTATGGAAATCCTTGCCCAAGAATGTTGTTATGGCAGATAAAATGGATACATTTAAGAGAAAATTAGATACATTTCTTTCAAAAGTGAAAATACAGGGTTATTTACTGTGTATTTGTAGGCAAAACAGAAAGGTCTGATAAAGACTAAATTATTTGTCAGTAGGAAAGCTATATAATTTCTCATGCCTCTGGGTTATGAGGCAAAGGTTGAATTTGATGGTCTTGTGTCTTTTTTTGATATAATTTACTATGCTACTGTGTTAAGCCACTGTTAATGTCATCTGAAATGTTTGTACTGACAAAAATACATTGTTAATTGAATAAAAAAATAGTCTGTGCAAAATCCAGCTTGTAAGATGAGAATAAATTTAAAGTAAAGTAGACTACCTTGCTATACTGTTACCATTGTTTTCAGTACAGAACCTGTATTCAGACCTCTTGCACTTTGGATACTCTCCTCTG
Source organism: Rhinophrynus dorsalis (assembly GCA_037306005.1). Taxonomy (NCBI): domain Eukaryota; kingdom Metazoa; phylum Chordata; class Amphibia; order Anura; family Rhinophrynidae; genus Rhinophrynus; species Rhinophrynus dorsalis. Next base: position 188,747,666 of record CM074723.1, read on the forward strand.
TTAGTTTGGGCAATCCCTGGGTTATCTGGAGAGGTTCATCCTTGTCTGGATCCAAGCTTTAATGGGGCTGGCTATCTGGCCTTGCACCCGGCAACTGTACCACTGGTTTAGGCCTCAGCCAGGACCCTTCAGTTGCTACCTCCTCTTTCCAGTCTGAACTCTATTCTATGTACTCAAGCATGTGGTTTCCCAACTACTCTAGAGTGCATATATAGAGACTTGACAGTACGATCAAGCCATATATCATGGATTCAGCAGAGGGTTATTGTCTTCAGTATAGACAAGAACAACAGGATCTGATTTTATCCTCCCATACATCACATCTCCAATCCCTTGATCATAAATTGGATACTATCCTGGAGATGCTACACTCCACCACTGTTTCCCCCTCTACCCAGAATCCTTCTGCTCCCACTGGGTCTGCCGGTTCTGGTCTACCACAGGGTTACACACGACCCAAGATTCTGCTACCTGAGTGCTTCTCTGGGAGGCCTTCTGACTTCTGAGGCTTCTTAAATCAGTGCCAATTTCATTTAAGAACTTTGCCCCGGTCCTTCAGTACTCAGGCATCCAGGCTAGCCTTCCTAATTTCCTTACTGAAGGACAAGGGCTTCACCATTGGTGGAAAACGGTTCACCATTGTTGAACTCTAATGTGTTCATCACTGCTTTCTGGACTGTGTTCAATGTTCCTGGGTGCAGAGTACAGGTGAGCGAAAAGTCAGAAAAACTAACAATTTTTTCTCTTTTTTCGTGAACGTTTTCACCTTTTCTCCAATGCAAAATGTTGCTCCTTTTAGCCTATTCCAGCAAAGTTTTTGCCTATTCCAACACATTTTGCTCCTATTGTAACACATTTTTTACCTATTCTAACACATTTTTCTCCTATGTTTAATAGGGTGCAACATTGTCCAGCACAATATTTCTTCTTCTGAGGGCTGTAGTGGAGAAATAAGTAGCTGGAAGTCAAAGTTGTGAGTCCTACAGCAATATATACCTTGAAAAATGTGCTGGCATGCAGAGTGCATTTGTCCTTTGCCCACAACACTTACATCCTGCTTAAGTGACACTGGCACATATTCATTATGATGTTAAGTGTTTAAAAAAAATAAAGTACAACCTACAATGTGGCAGATGAGTATGGAAGTGGTTGTGGGGGACTGGCGTGGTATGATCGTTGGGACCTTCACAAACTGCATCCACTCCGGGAGAGGGATCATCATATATTGCAGATGCTGCAGCAATGATTGCTGCAGTTAGTTTTTGAACAACCACTTTACTCCCACATCCCTGCATTGCTCCACCTTCCCCCTCCCACTTGTGCATTTTCTGGACATTACTCAACTACTGTGTGTATTTTTACTCTCTAATAGATTCGGAATTCGGACGAATAAGGCGTATTCGGCATCATTCGGACCTTTCCGAAAGCCAAGGTCCTGTAACGGTTTGTTCAACACTCAGACACAGTGGTTTAGGATAAAACACAGTTTTATTGAAAACACAGTGATAATTACCCTTCATGGGCTATAGCGTATCTCAGTAGAATTATACAGGTGTAATACAGGACTTAGATACATATGCATACACAGGCCCAGATTGAAGCAAGGGAGTTCATATAATGACACAGGTCAGGCATGAGAGGGTGAATACCCAGAGTAGCAGCACAGCATGAGTTAAAGTCCCAATAGGTATAATCAGTCTCTGTTGCAGAGAAGTCTGTGGTGAGTTCTCTAGTAACGCCCAGTATGATGGACTAACAACGAGTAGGAGACTGTAGTGCTAGAATGGAGACAGAGCACTGGTAATCTGCCAGAGCAGAGCTGAGGCTACACCCACTGCTGTAGCAGTAAACGGAGGCAACAATGATACTCTGCAAGAGCTAAACGAAACGCAGCCAATGGCACACTGCCGTAGCAGTAACGGAGGCAACAAGGTACTCTCCAAGAGCTGAACAGAAACACAGCCAATGGCGCACTGTTGCAGCAGTAACGGAGGCAACAAGGAGTACTGCAAGGGTTAACGGAAGTCTCATCCAATGGCTCACTGCTGTAGCAGTAACGGAGGCAACATTGAAGCTCTGCAAGAGTTAATGGGAGGCCCAGCCAATGGCACACTGCCGTAGCAGTAATGGAGGCAACAGTAAGCTCTGCAAGAGTTAACGGGAGGCCCAGTCAATGGCACACTGCCGTAGCAGTAACAGAGGCAACAGTAAGCTCTGCAAGAGTTAACGGAGGCTCAGAAATATGTACACTGCCATAGCAGTAACGGAGGCAACACAGAATACTCTGCCAGGTAGGCCCAGTCACAGCGGAAGTCAGAATGTCGCCCAAGCGACACAACGAAGCAGGAACAGGAGAGCTGGGTCGGATTACGGAGCAGGAACGTCAGACAAGCCGGGTCAGGTCACGGAGCAGGAACGTCAGCCAGGCTGGGTCGAATCACGGAGCAGGAACATCAGATAAGCCGGGTCAGATCACAGAGCAGGAATGTCAGCCAGGCCGGGTCGAATCACGGAGCAGGAACCAGAAGCAGAGTAGTCTAACGGGCCAAGTTGGTACACGGTAACACAGCAACTCAAATCAGCACTGGTACAGGAACACCACGAAAGGGCACCAGACAGGTGCCAGAGCCCAGTATAAAAAGGCCATACTGGACGGGCCAAACATAGCTCAGCCAATAGGAACGCATCACACAGAGACTAACAGAAAACACAGGCACCGTGATAGGTCCACCCACAAAATAAAATCAGAATCTGAAATGGACCTAGTCTGAAATTTCGGTGTAAATTTCTGAAATTCGAACGGCGCTTTCCCGTCTGAAACTATTACAATGTTGCTACATGCTACTAAAAATAGATCTGGTAAAACAGGCGCTTTACAGTTCATGCAAAGTGCAAATATTAACCACATAAGGACACTAGCAATTTTGGTATTTTTGCTATGTGTGTGTGTTCAACCATAGTTCCTATCTTTATTGCACAAACTCATATTATATACCATTTTTTAAAGGGCAGAAAGGGTTTTAATTTGATGTGACATATACATATGTAAGTGTTTAGGGGTTTATAATATACCCCTTCCTGTCTCATTAGAGATTTAATATTATTATTAATTTAGTTTAATGTATTTTTTTTTATTTGTTTAATTTACATTTTTTATTCAATATTAAACTTTTTTTTTTAAATTCGCCCGAATAATTCGGACTATTGCCTAATTTCGTCCGAGTTGAACACGTCCAGTCCAAAATTCGGAACCTCCGAATGGGAGAAAAAAATTCGTCCAAAAACAAATTTTACAGAAATTTTTTGCCATGCACAAGTCTACTCTCTAAGTACACAACTGATGGTCTGTGATGTCTTGCCTTAGCCCTCAACAATATTCTCAATGTAGTCTGCTGTGTATCAAGTCTGCCTCTGTCACATGATCACATCAGGCTCCCAGTCAGCTGACTGTCACCTAATATATATATTTAATTATGTATTCATTTATTTATAACTAAAAAACAAAATCAACAAGTTTTTCCCAGACTTCCCCAGCACAGAGACAATAAAAGCAAAATCAGCAAGCAAATTGGACCCCAGCTACCTGTGTATTACCAGTCAGTCACACCAAATGTTGGGGTATTTTAGGTCAACCTCTTCCTCCCTTCTTCTCTCCCACTGTGTCCCTAGACTCCCCTACTACTGAGAACAAATGTCCTACCTAAATTACTCCCTAACCAAGCTTCAATACCCCTTTATTCTGCTCTCTCCTCTCTCAAACACAGAATGGCATGATGTGAGACCCTGACACCCTTGTATATGTCTGTAGAAAACTAGAGAACACTTTTGTGTGGTGGAGACAACATTTCTACCCATTGATTTCAATGCAATGAGCTAGGCAAAAAAAGAGAGAAAACTGCACTTTTCACTGGAAATTTTTTTGTCAAGCAGAAAGTGCCAATTTTTGCCAATATCAGTTTGAGACAAACATTTTCCCATCCCTAGCGCAGAACATTCACTGAGGTTTCCCTATTGAGCTATGACAGGGGTCCAGGCCTGTCGCTCAGTATGCAGTTGAATTCTGCACTTTATCTTTTGAAACCAATTGGAATACCGGAGCTCTTAAAGCTGCATTCAACAGAGGTTTAAACAAACGGATGAAAAATGCTTTAACTATTAGAGAGATTCTAGACAATCTGGAGGATCTCATCGTGCTGTGTCTAGAACTGGACAGACTTACACAAGAGTGTCAGCCGTTATTATTTTGACTGAATTCCTCAGTCTATACCTTCCTCTGAGGGCTCCTTGTCTCAGGAGGAGCCTATGGAAGTGGGTTTAGTAACTAGGATTACTGAGGAAGAGAAGCACATTGAAGAACCCAAGGACTTTGTCTCTATTGAGGACTAAAGGGGCACATTCTCGTCAATGCCTGACCCGGCCAGGAAACTCCCGGGCTTAGGGAGTTTTGGAGATGCCTCCTTAAGCCATGACCTTGAAACTGTCCTGTCCTAATCATTTATTGATTCCTGTTTATCTATGTTGGTCAGGAGGAACAGTCTACAATCAAGTTTTCATAGACTCTGGTGCTGCCGGTTTGTTTAAGGACACTAACTTTCATAAAAGGAAAAATTGAAAGATGATTCATCTATAGTTTCCACTTTCTGTAAGCTTTTTCTTTTGAGTAGTGGTCTTTTTCTTTTATTGGTAAGTCAGGTGTGTGGATACGTGCCTGTTAACTATTTGTAAACCCGGTTTCCCTAGTTATTACTTTTCATCTTTTCAAACTTTTGATTTTTAAATCTGTTTATTTTTTCTTTGTAAGTTTTTCTCTGGTTTTCTAATTTCTCAGTCTATTTACTGTCTTTGTCAGTCCTAAGTCTGTCAATGTTAGCAGTTTCAAAGGCATTCAGTTCCATTCTTACATTATTCTGATTTTTGTAACCTCTCAAATATATATGTGTGACTAAGATATATATATATATATATATATATATAAACCCTAAACAAATAATAACTGTAATGGTACCTTTATATATCTGTGAAAGCTTTATAAGTACCAAAAATAAGTAATGTGCACAGAAACAAAAATAGAAAAAGAAAAGGGAGAGCGCTAGTACAAATAATTAATTAATTTAATAAAGAAGATAAAAATGGGATAAAATAAACCTAGAATAACTTCTAATATATAGTCCATTTGCATCCAAAATCAAAATATGTATATAATACACAAAGTTCACCCCAAAAGTAATGTGCAACTTCAAACCCGTCTATGTTGAAATAAATATAGGATGTTATATTCCAATGAATCCAAGTGGGCAGGTGTTGTATGTTTAAAGCACAATGAGTTTGGAAGCTTGTGTTGATTTCCTCCCTCCCGACTCTAGAACTGTGTTCACAGGATCTCGGTCTCAGACTTGTTGTTGTCTTGATCCTTAGTTAGTAGCAGCTTGCAGGGATCTCCAGCTCTCAGGCAGCCATATGATTCAAAACACCCGTCGATAGGTCAATATGTAGCAAAGCAATAAGGATATTCCTGAGGAAGTATATCTTTTATACGAAACACGTAGGATTGGATTTTATCACCCCGCTGGGCCTATTGACCCCCTATTGCTTTGCTACATATTGACCTATTGACGGGAGGTGTTGTGGACAAAATGGCTGCCTAACAGCTGGAGATCTCTGGATCTTACATTTTATGCCAACTTAGATATTTGATCATGTTGGTATGTACTCATTTTAGCTCTACCGCATATTTTTGTGCATCGTTAACTTATATGTGTCAAACTTAGGGCCCCATATCAATGCATCCACTGGGGACTTAGGTTTGTTTGCTTTTAATAGCTGTGTCGGCTGACTAAAGGTCCGATAAAGGACTTTAGTAAAAAAAAAAACAAAAAACTGGGTCTTAAATTTGATGCGCGATTTTTATTTTCAACGTGTCAAAACTCATCCAAAGTTTTTGATGGCATTTTTTCATAGCACTGATCTTTAAATTGCTTACCGTGCTTGAAAAAAATGCAGGAACCTGTATTAACTGCCTTTAAATCTGGCCCTAAATCACTACTTCAATTTCAGTATGGGGATTTTTCATAGTCTGCAATAAAATCCACCTTCCAGTAAAAAAAATGTGACATTGATATAAGAAGCCTCCCTCTTTTGGAATACTACTTGCTTCAATACTGATTTAATTTATTTTGGTTATTTCACTATTTGCAAGCAAAATTTAAAAGAATACGGAGTTGAATAGAATAATGGTGCAAACATTCCTTGGTGTATATCAGTCCACAGTTTAGAACTCCCAGATCTTTCTGTCCCATTGTGTCTTAAAGTTTCCCACCAGTACAGTGGCCCTATGATTTTTTATACTGTATCCACTTCCCTCAGGTGTATCTTTTTGTTATTTTTATATGATTTTTATTTTAGAAGATCTTTATTCATAATTAAGCAGACACAGCCATACAAGGAACAGAGATGTTATTCTTTTATACATAGGTGACCATCAGAGCACCAGAACAGACACTGAAAACATGTTATACTTTTGTAAGAGATGGCGCTATATGGAGACAAATTCTATATCACTAAGTAGCTGCTGCCAGATATGTGTTTCCTGCTACTGGATCTTGAAAAATACAAAGTTAATTACAAATTTATCTGGCACTTCAATCAGTGATTACCATTAATAACGATATTCTTCTATATTTATGTAAAACATTTATTGCAATCTCATTTTACTCCAGCAACAAGTTAAACATATATATTCTTATTCCTACTGTCAATATCAAAGAAATTGTACGATCCCCCTATAAATGTTGGAAATGTGATTGTCACTGATGTCCCGATTCCAATATGTACTCTAAAGCATAATACAAGCTATATAGGGCTTATAATTTGAAGTCCTTTGCTACTAGCCAGACCTGAAAAGTTACTCACCACTGCAAGCCATAACATACCCACCAGGGCTGAATTTCTACTCACCAGGTCTAAATTTTCACTTGCCATTGGCTAGATAGATAGATAGATAGATAGATAGATAGATAGATGTAAAATAACAAACAAAATCTTGTAATACCTTTTTTATTGGTCTAACAGAATGTTGGATTGACAAGCTTTTGGGAGAACCTCCCTTTCTCAAGTCTAAAGCATATCTGAGCAAAAGGACACAGAATTCACAGTGATACATACAATTAAACGTTTACCTGTGTGTTGGGTTAAAAAAACATGACTACAGATAAGACAAGAGACTCTACACTCTTCTTGCAGAGGGTCATAAATACCTTTTGTAAGGATTGTGGGGGGGGGGAGAAAAAAATGTACGAGATGGTAATGGAGTGGAGAGAGTTAAAAAAGTTTGCACATGTAAGAATGCTAGAATTCTCATCCAACAATCCAGCATGTGCATGCAGGCCTATATACAACATGCGCCCATATGTGTACATACATACACACACACACACACACACACACACATATACACATATAGATATATATATATATATGTATATATATATATATATATATATATATATATATATATATATACAAACACAATATGTACACACACACACACACATATATATATATATATATATATACACACACACACAAATACATATATATATACATATACATACATATACACATACACATATATATATATATATCCATACATACCTGCACACATACATCTATACATACACATACAATTTGTCTATATACACACTCTCAAATATATATGCATAAAGTATATATACATATGTACATAAACACATACATATGAGCAAACACATTAACACAAATGCATACACCCAAATATGTAGGAATACATACTAAAACATACGTCCAAACACAAGAGCCTATATATATATATACTAATACATGTACACATACACAAACACATACATACATGCATAACTACATGTACATATATGCACATAAACCTATATACACATATAGAATAGCACACCCACATATATACCTACATGTATTGGAGTATGGGGAAGCATCTATCTGTACGCCATGCTGATATACTAATAATAATATAGAAGCTGTAATTAGAATTCATTTTAACGTGTGATACATATGAGGAGTAAGATACTGATAGAGGAGTCATGTGAGACTTTGATAGTGGGACAGGAAACCCAAATCAATATTTAGTCCTCTGTTCTTGCTGTTAAAAAATATGATCATTCTGGCTTCAAAAGTTTTTTCTTTCTTGGGTATTTCTAAAGTTCCCTTTGAGCACTTTGATTTTTAGGTTTTTAACTGAGTAGTCAGGCTGGGTAAAATGGTGTCCCACAGGGGTGCAGTAGGATCCTTCTTTGTGATGTTTGATGGAGTGTCTGAGCATGTTCATTCTGCTATTTAATTGCTGTGTGGCTTACCCAATGTAGCACCCTAGGTGGCATTTGGTGCAATGTATCATATATACCACATTGCTAGATGTGCGGGAGTATGATTTTTTAATGCTGTAGGTTTTGTTGTTGTAGGTGGCTTTGTTGTCTGGGCATATATGCTGGCACAGTTTGCAGCAAGGTTTCTTGCATTCTCTGGTACCTTTTTCTGTATTCTCCTCATCAGTGCGTAGTTTCCTGTTGATATTGATATATATATATATATGCTATGAAGTCCACATACCGTGTCTCCAAAGCATACTTTTTTATTCTACAAAAATTCTTAACACCCTCCATAACCCTCCGGTACTAGTGCGCATGTGCCACGGTCAAGGATACTCCGACCCTCTCCTTCAGGGGTTAAACCAATCCATTATACATTCACATCAGTCATACGGGATAGGTGTAGAAATATTCGAAGTCCTATGAAAAACATACAGGGGAAAATAACATAATAGAATTGATATTCTACTGAATAACAATTTAAGTAAATGTTCAAGAGAGAGAAAGGAAATAGAGGAAAAAAAAAGAGAAAGTAGAAAGGAAAAGAAAGAGAGAAAGAGGGAATGGGTGGGGGTGAGTAATAGTCCCAAATCAGTTTGTTGGGCATTGTGCTCGATAGGAAATCCAAAGTTTCCAGATTTCCTCAAACAATGTAATTGTGCCCTGAAACATCGTCTGAGATGCTGCATGAGACGGATATCAGAGACCTGGGTCTCCCACTCCTTCAAACTTATAGGGACGAGGAATCCCAGTGCTTGGGAATCAGACATTTGGTGGCATTTGTAAGCTGTATATAGAGGTTCCTTAACTTCATGTTAGGAAGGGGGTCAGGTATATTAAAGGCAAAGAGGACCACTAGAAGATCAAAAGGCAAATGGAGCTGTTGCAGATCATTAATAGCTTGCAGGATGTCCCTCCAAAAATTGACTCATTCTTGGCATGACCACCAGACATGAAGTAGGTTTCTTTCTTCAGTATTAAACCCCAACAAGGTGGGGATTCCTGTGGGTAGTAGGAGGAGAGAAGAAAGGGAGTTCTGTACCATGTAGTCAAGCATTTATAATTACAGTCCCTGGTTTGGTCATCTAGTGCAGAGGAGAGTAGAAGCTTATATATGGAAAGCCATTGGTCAAAAGTGAAAGATGTATTCAAAACCACATTCCAGGAAATCATGTGCAACTGTTTAGGCTGCAGGGATAAGGTAAGAAGAAAACTATGCTGACTAGATAATGGTGTACATGGCTGTGAATGGTCTACCAGAAGCCCTTCAAAGGTTGTAGGACGGTAATAACTGTACCCAGTTTGTAGAATCTCCCATGGCCGTAGAGATAGCTCAGTTGGTAAATGCACCAGCTGTAGAATCTGTTCAAGCCACAAGGTTGCAGATTCTAGCCCTGGCAAGGTCAGCTCAGCCTTTCACCCCTCTGAGGTAGATAAAATGAGTCCAGGACATACTTGAAAATGAGAGACAATCTCAATGTATTCTTCCCGATAAAATACTTTCACAAAAAAAAAAAGAAAAGAAAATGGGAAAGATGTAAATATTGCAAGTGATAGCTCAATGTGAGATCATGATTACTTTGCAAGTCCTCGAAAAGGATTATGGAGATCAAGGAGTCCAATGTCACTAGTTGTTTGAAGCACCATGTCAAGAAGGAAGAACCCTGTTGGCCTGGCTGGAATGTGAGATTCCTGCAAACCAAGAGGCGAGGAGAAGGGAAAGGTATCAGAGAGTGGTCACAATTTAGGGTCCTCCAGAAAAAAAAAATGTGTTCAGACAAGGGGGAGGATAACTATACCAACAGAGGCATTGTAAGTCGATCACTGGAGCAGCAAGCCTTAGTCATTGGACCCACTCCTTCAGGTCTGGAGTGTCACGGTTTTAATGAACACTCAAACAATTTGGTTAAGGTAAAAAATGCAGCTTTATTAAATAAATAATAAAGAACAGAAATGCCCTTCAACAGGTCCAGACCCAGACAGGGAATAAGCTCTTCTGGATCTGATACAGGTCAGGGCACAAACAGAAACAGGTATATACAATAACTGTAAGGCAGAGTGTAGAATCTGGAACAGGAACTGGAACAAAACCTCAGCAGTACCAGCAAGGAGGCAACCTATGCGATGGTAAGTACTGCAGGGCAAATCCCCAGTGGAACAGGGGGAACAGGCGAGGCCACCGGACTTTCCCAGAAGACCAGGTATAGGCAGCCTAAGTGACAGGCACAGACACACGTACACGGAGGTTATGCCCAGAGGTAATCGGAGCAGGCACAAGTAATATAGGCAGCCCATGTGACAGGCACAGACACACGTACTAGGAGGTTATGCCCAGAGGCAACCGGAGCAGGCACAGGCTGTATAGTAGTGCAACCAGAGGCAATCGTAAGGCACAAGCTGTATAGCAGAGCAACCGAGGCAACTGTAAGGCACAGGCTGTATAGTAGCGCAACTGGAGGCAATCGTAAGGCACAGGCTGTATAGTAGCACAACCGGAGGCAACGGTAAGGCACAGGCTGTATAGTAGCATAACCGGAGGCAACCGTAAGGCACAGGCTGTATAGTAGCGCAACAGGAGGCAACGGTGAGGCACAGGCTGTATAGGAGAGCAACTGGAGGCAACGGTAAGGCACAGGCTGTATAGGAGTGCAACCAGAGGCAACGGTAAGGCACAGGCTGTATAGTAGCGCAACTGGAGGTAATCGTAAGGTACAGGCTGTAAGGTATCGCTACCAGAAGTGACCGCAAAGGCACAGGCTGTATAGAGCGCAACCGGGGCAACCGTAAGAGTATAGGCTATATCAACATGAGACTGGAGACAACAGAGGGCACAAGTGGAATAGCAAATGCTAGAAGTAATAGCCAATGCTTGAATCAGTGCACAGAGAGTGAGTCAGCTCAAGCTTGGATTGGTACACAGACAGCGGTAATCAGCCAAAACCAGGATCGGTACACAGAGAGCGGTAGTCAGCCAAAACCTGGATTGGTACACAGTGAGCGATAGTCAGCCAAAGCCTGGAGCGGTACACAGTGAGCAGTAGTCAAACAGAATCAGACACAGGAATCGTAGTCAGGCAAACCGGGTCGTAACGGAATAGGCAGCGGAGAAGGAAGCAAGGTCAGACAAAACCGGATCATACATGGAACAGGATACACAGCAACAAACATCTGGTCAGGAACACCACGAAAGGGCACCCAAGATAGTAAGAACAGGGTTTAAATAGGCGATTGCTGAGCGAAGCAAAGCCCAGAGTCCAATCAAGGGCAGCAAGCACTGACAGGAAGTAGTAATGTCGACTGACAAGAAATCACGGTACCGTGATATGGAGCTGTCAGTTCCTTGAGTTGTGCCAAACTGACTTCTTTATAGTATAATTCTAGATTAGGTAAACCTAATCCACCATGTGTAATAGGAAGGACCAAAATTCTACAAGAGAGTCTAGGTTTCTTTTATTGCCATGTGAAACTCTCTATGAGTCTCTGGAGCGTCTGGATATAAGATTTAGGGATATGGAGAGGGAGAGCATTGAAAAGATAAAGAATCTTTGGCAGGATTAGAATTTTTGTTAAATTAATTATACTAAACCAAGAGATACAACGGTTATTCCAAAGGAAGAGATCTGAGTGGACTGCATTTATAAGTGGTTTGAAAGCATTACTAATGAGATTGCATCTATTTCTTCTTAACAATGAGCCTGTGCAAATATATCAGTCTGCTCAAACTTTGTCCTGTCTCACCTACATGTAATACTGTGCTGGGAAATTTCATGATGAGATTTGATAATTTGCAGGAGAATGTGCCCTTAATGTTTTGCTTTTGGATGGAATTTGGTATAACCACCTTGTCTGTGGTATGCAAAAGTGCACAGGTTTCACATCAAATTTGTAGGCAAGGAGAGGTAAAATTTTCTGTTGTACTGTTTAAATAACTCTAACATTTGTTTCAGTTTGAGAGCTGTTTATAGGAGAAAAGAGGATGTTTTGGAACTATTTTAGTTTTTCATCTATCTATTGATATTTTGCACAGAACATCAATTTGGGGATGTATGTCACAGTAAATTCCACCTTGTTATCTACCTGTGGTTGTTTGTATTCCAGGAGATCTCTTCTGGGTATACTCGAGCCACCATGAATTTGAGTGTCTGTGACCATGGCATTAGTCTCTTGACTAATTAAATCTCTCCTGGGATTTTTAAGATGCTCACCCTGGAAAGTAATCTCAGAGCTGATGTGGTTATTCCTTAGAGTCTGGCTATAAATAATAGAACTTTGTGTGAGCTTGGGATGGAAACTGTGTATCAAGGCACATTTTCATGTGCCCATTATACCTGTGCTGTGTAGGTATAGGTTTTGCCCAAACAATAAGCATTTGTGTGTTAGTATGAAATGTAAGGACTGCTTTGTGAGTTGCAATGGGTGATGTTAAGTTAGAGAGATTCAGCTTCAAAGGAGTTATGTCAGAGAGATTTTGCTAAATATTGGTGGTGTCCTGAATGTAGCTGGGTACATTTTAACCATAATGTTCTCCAACCTTCTAGAGATTGTATGTCATTATGCCACAGTTCCAGATATTAAAGATCTTTGAGAGATTCCTTCCATAGGTCCTCAGGAATTAGGCCTTCCAAGAGGTATTTAATATTGGAAGTTATCCCTTTCATGATTTTTAACTATTTTGTATAGCTAGATTTGGGATTTCCTATAGTTTGTTTTAGTGTGTTTCAACAAACAGTGAAAGTGATGTTTCTGGTTATAGCACCATGAATACTACATACAAATTGCTTGAGCGCCGCTGAAAATCTTGCTATCCTGCACTTCTAATAAAGCTTTCAGTAACATTAAACAAAGACAAATACAGCCTGACTATAGGATCAAAAGTACCTGTCTAAGCATCCTTGATGGCTTGAAAATCAAATAAGAGACAGGAAAAAGCTCTGAAGAAAAATTACTTACCTAAATGGTTCATGAAACATATCGCTATGAAACATCTCTGGAGACACATATCCATTCGGATCCTGATCCAGCAGTAACAGACAAGACTCATAGTGGTGTCCAGTCTATATATTACAAGCAAATTGCAGCAGAAGTCAGGAAGGCTATTATTCTTGATATTGGCAAACATTTGGAGAAAATACAGATGTCATTTGATGATCTCACAGAAAAACTTACCTCCAACACACACACAGCAAAATACAAGACTTAGAGGAAAAAATCCCAATTCTTCATGAAAGACACTTGCCTGCAAAAAACAGACAGAATAGAAGACGGAAAGAAGGGCTTACAAGCAAAACTAGCTTATCTACAAATAGATCATGATTCAACAACATACGGATCAATGGACTACCTGAGCATGTAAATTAAAACATTCTGAATTACTTGTTAGCCAGCTGGTTCTGCACTCAACTAAAGATGGATCCTAATACTATTCCCTTTAAAGTGAAAGGGTACATTGGGAGTTTTGAGAGAGGAAAAAAAAGCCATCTCCCAGATCCATAATAGCTATGTTTGTACTACAATGACAAGGATGCACTGATAAGGGAATTCCAGCATGTTAATATTCCTAGAATATTGTCACTGTCACTTTTACGTGATTGCTCTTACAAGATCATAAATGTTTATGCTGTTAAGGGAAGCAAATGCTATTTATTTAAAGCTTTACAAAATTATTAACTAAAACTAGACTCCCAACTAACTATGGGCAAACTTTTTGACTCAAAAGCAAAACAGGAGAAAAATGGCACTTTCCACTGAACAGGAAATGTTTTCAGAAGAGTGCAGATTTTCCTCTTTTTCCCCCTAGGTCATTACATTGAAATCAATGGGAAGATTGGTTTTCCACCACCACATGGCATGGTATAAAAGAGATGTGATGTTACCACAGCAAGGAAGAGAAAACAGAGAATCTTGCAGTTAGATAGGAAAGGCAAATAAAGTGATTTTTGGAGTTTAGTTTAGTTAGTTTTGTTTGTTCTCTGTGTTTGGATAATCTGAGAGCAATGAGAGGAATGGAGAAAGGGGGTTTACCCCACATACCCCAAAATTCTATGTGACTGACTGGGAAGATACAGGCAGCCATAATCCAAGTTCATTCCTGATCTGGCTGTTATCTCTGTGCTAGGGGAATCTGGGGAAAGAAGCAGTTGAAAAGGAAATGTATTTTTTGTTTTTGCTTTTTAGGAATGGGGACAGTTAGTTAAAATTCATTAAAGAAGGTTTACTAGGTCACAGAGACAGGGGAGGTCTCAGAACATGGGGGACCATGACTTGAGCTGTGACTGAGGCAGACTGATACTAGATGAGACATAGTATTTTGTAAAGGGCAAAATACCACACACAATCAGTTCTATTGTGTACTTCACTGTAAAAACACACACAGTATTGGAATATTGTCCAAAAACACAAGGGATAGGGTGAAAGAAGTAGTAGAAGTGCTAGTAGTCCAAAACCTGACTGCAGTCATGGTTGCTGCAGTGTGTGCAGTAATTGATGGTGAAGATCCCTCTCTTGAGTAAGGAGTTTGTCAAAGTCCCACCACCACAGTACTATTGATAAACCATATCAAAACTAGGGAAGGGTGAAACTTTTCGCCTCAAACTGAAATCGAAGAATAATGGCACTTCCCGCTTGGCGAATAATTTACCACAAAAACTTTTCCCTCTTTTTTCTCCTAGCTCATTTAATTGAGATCAATGGAAACGCTGAATTTACACACAACAAATACTATTTTATTTACCAAAGGCATAGTATAAAAGTGACATTAGAGTGCCTGTGTTGGTGGGGTGTGGAGAAAGAATCAGTTGAACAAGGAATGTTTTTGGGGGGTTTGTTTACTGGGATTGGGGGGCAGTTAATAAAAAAATAAATCCTAAATACAATTAAAAAAAATCATGGTATAAAAGGGGTCTGAGGAGGGTACCTGTGTTGGTGAGTGGAGTCTGGGGAATGAATAAGTTGAAGAGGGAATTTGTGTTGGGGGGTTTCTTGACTGGTATTGGGGGACAGTAAATTATAAAAAAAATAAAATAGGAAATGTGTATGTAAAGCAATAGAGACAGGAATCCCCTGACATAAACTGCCACTGGGGTAGACTGATATTTGATGTGATAGAGTATTTTGTAGAGGATGATTTGTTAGATTTGTTGTCAGAGGCCCAAGCTCTGTGGAAACATTGATTTGTAGCTCAAGTTCTGAGGAAAAAAAATGCCCTACTGGCCTAGTGCTGTTCTTGCTGCTGCTGCTGCTGAGTAATTTGAACAGCAGGATGATTAGGCAGCTGAAAGGTAATAGGATCAACAACTGCAGTAACATGGGTGATGTATGAGGAAGGTTCCACTTGCCATGACTAGCTCCAGCGATGCGTCTGAGGCAGTAGGAGTACAATTTGTAGCCCCCAGTATATGTGGAGAAAAGAAGAAGTTGGCTAATAATTCTTCTCCCCCTGCCCCTTGTACAAAATCATTGGTGTGTTGTTATTAGAATAGAAATTATTCCTTGAGAGCAGGAACTGTGGCTCTCATCAGCAACTGCAATGTGAACAGTTTGTGTGGTAAATAACACCTGGGGGCACAACTGTATCCAAGCACCATGACACCAGAACCAAGTGCTGCCGCTGTCACTATAGCCCTTGTCCACACCCCGCTAAGGACACTACTGACAGTTTAAGAGTAATGATGAATCCTCCCTGCAAACATCTTAGCATATTCTGCTGGATGGAATTTCCTCAGATGCTGCTTGATGCCTTGCATCTGATTCTCCTCGACCACACCGCCATGTGTGGTGAGTGCACAACACAGTGTGCAATGGCTGGATATGAACTGCCACATCCTAACATCTACAGAGTGACTATCACTTGGTGGGGCAGGTAATGATGCATGAGCTGGATTGGCAGAAGGTGATGACGAGCTAGTTGTTTCACTCATCATAGAATTTCCAGTCTCTGCCTGGATTTCTCTATCCTTGCTCCTCTTTGACCTCCGCGTTGCCTCTTGTTGTCTTTCTGGAGTGCTGGAGGGGGGCAGCAACAGTGGAGCTTGATTTCTGTGGTGGGTGTTTGGCTTTAACATGTTTTACATAAATGTCATGATGTCTGAGTTTCATATGTGTTATCATGACGGTTGTGCCAAGGTGTGTTCCCTCCTTTCCTCTTCTCACTGACATGTCACAAATTGCACACAGTGCCATGTTGAGGACTGAACTGTGCCTTCCCCAAGAGAAAAATAGTCCCACACCCATGACTTCAGGGGATAGGGATAAGGAGCAGGTGGAGAAGAATGGTCTCTTTCTTCTTGTCCTACACATTCCCCTTCACTGTCTGGGGCAGAGGATGATGTTGCTGCTGTTGCTGCTACCGCCTTAGAATCAGCACTGCAACTAGGACCAGGAGTATTGATGCTGCTGGCAAGTGGAACCTGTCCTAGTTCCACTTCACTTGTTGACCCCTATTCACACTGTGTTCACGGTGGTCTGTGGTACACTAGCCTGCTTCTCAGCATCCTGAAAACTCAGCAGCAGGAAAGTGAGGAGTTTGCAAATTCCAAAAGCTCACTGCTGGTGGTGGTGCTGATGCCCATCCTCATCCCTGTCTCCCATTCCTTCTCAGTTTTGGCTAAACTGTCTCTTCCACCCCAGCTTCTCCATCATCATCATCACCACCACCAGTAGTCCATATGTGTTGCTGCTGCTCTATTACAGACATCTCACTGCTGGTTGGAGGAGGTGATGACAGAGGGTCCCCTAATGTCACACTTTCCATTTCTCGGTGACTTGAACAAGGCAGTAGCAGCAAACAGAGGCAGTTGAACTGTACTCCTGGTGGTGGTGGTGGTATTGTTGCTGCACCTGCTATCCACCACCAGTTCTGGCTTCTTCAGGATCATGTTCCACCTAGACACTGTCATGAAGGGAAGGGGAGGAGGACTCCCAGAGCCAGAGGAATGTTGTGGGTTCCCTTGACCGCTAGTCTGGACACTCTCAAATGCTTCCCCTTCCCCTACACTAGTCCCACCGGCTGCTTCATCATTGCTGTTACTACTACTAACACCAACCACATCAAGTTCATCTCCGGAGTCTTCCTCCTCACAGCCACTAGTAATATGAGGACACTGATTACCCCCTCCTTCACCCCTAACAGTAACAAGCTGATGGACCTTCTTAATAGTAGTAGATGGCCAATAGGTGAAAAATTTGAAGAATTTTATTGATTGTTTTAAAGCGGATTTTCCTGTGAAAAAGCAGACAACAACAGGGAATTTCTCATGGGAACACGGTGAGAGCTTTCGCCCACCCCTACACAAAACACTGAAACTGACAGGGAGTCATATTCTAGTGTTGATGGCATAGTGGAAGAAGGTTGCACCTGACACTGAGACAAACAAGCACAACACCTGTCCTGAAAGTAGTAGAGAACTTTGTGAAAATCCCTCACAGGGGAAAAGTAAAAAGAAATCAAGAACTGTAAAAGCCTAGCAAAATATAGAAGTAGTGGGGAAGAAGCAGCAGGCAATGCTGATGACCTAATGACTGATGATAATGATACAGATCTAGACTACATCCCTCTGGTATCCTCTTCTTCAGATACAGATGAAGTTGAGAGTGTGAGAGATGATGACATGGCTAGAAAGTTTGAAAGTTAGAAAGGCAAAGGCTCAGTCTTCTAACACTGAAAAGGAGCAGTGTGTCTGTCTATAAACTGTTTGAGAAAGCAATTGTCTGACCCTGGATAATCAAATATGCCAAAAAAACAGTCATCCTATCAATATCATAACTACTTCCAAGTCCAAGCCCCACTAATTCCCACACACTAGTGATGAGTAACCAGCAGCAACAACAACACGGGTCATTAACATCCACAAACGTAGTCATAATAATTGCCTCTGCTGCTGTTGTAAGTGCAGCAACATTGACACCTAGTAGCAGTACAATTGCAGCAATATCTCCACATTTTATGAAGTCCAAAGTATTGAGATAAATCACTCACTATCCAAAAGCCAAGCTATCTATTGTCTGTGTAAAAAGCATTTGGGCAGGAGGAAAGTAGGCTCACTCCTAGGCACCTCATCCTTGAGATCTCACCTGAAGCACAATCACAGGTCTGACTGAGAGACATACCATCAAAAGGTCAGAGGTGCAACAACACTGGCAGTCATGCTCCTAAATGTTTCTGGAGCTCTGAGGTACATAATAAAAGTGTTGCTGATGTGTCAGATAGTGTTCTAAGATTTCTGCTCTTGCAGCAGAGGAGTATGACTCTGAGTTTGTTTTTGGACTGAGAGACACACCATCAACATATCAGAGGTACCACAACTAACAGCAGCATAAGCACTCTTAAAAAGTACTAGGGCTCTGGGGGCACAGAATAGACATTATAATGATGTTGAAGTGTCAGATAGTATGTCAAGAGTTTATTCATTGGAAAGAACACCTATATGGCTCTAATTTTGTTGCAGGAGATGACAAGAGACACATGGCACTGCCACCTCCACCAGTCATGCTGTTAAATCATGCTGTTCAATCAACAAAGATACTAAGTTCTTCTGCCAACCTATACTTACAACATTTTTGAGAAGGGGTAAAAAATGTTTACAAAACAATACCAATACTGTGGAATGCTAAGGTTAACAAGATGTTGGCAGTTGACATGCCTCTGTATTTTTTTGTTAAAACTGAGGTTTTCGAGAACTGATGTCATGTGGAGCTCCACACTGGCATATCCCAAGCTGCAGTTAATTTTCCAGGGTGGCTATGCCAAAATTATACTAGCAGGTGGTAGTGTGGTGGAAAGGGGTGAAAAACTCATACGGCAAGACAATCAACCTGACAACAGATATGTGCACAAGTGGGCAGAGTACAGACTATATGACTTTCACTGTTCACTGGGTTTCCCTCCCACCACCATTGGGCAAAACTGGCTTGGGCCTAACACAAGTCTAAGTCCTACAAATAAATGTTTTCTTAAGGCTTGGGTCTAAGTCTTCCCCAGTCACAGCTTAGGTCACGTTATAAACTTACGTACCAATTTTTCATTTTATTTATTTGTCATTAACTGATCCCCAATTCAAGTTAAGAACCCAAAAAAATCCCTGTTCAACTGATTCTTTCTCCAGACTCCACCAACACAGGCAGCCTCCTCAGACTACAATGCCAGTAAACAAACCCCCCCCAAAAAAAATTCCTTGTTCAACTGATTCTTTCTGCACACTCCACAAACACAGGCACCTCAGACTCCTTTTATACTATGCCTGTGGGAAATAAATTACATTTGCTATGCATATGTCACATTACCAGGAGCTGACACTGAACCTAGCCAGACTGATGAACAGGCTTGGAGCGAACCAGTAGAGAGAGCAAAACCACAAAGGTAGTGATAGTGGAAAGCGTGCTCTACAGCGGAGCGGAAACTGGAGACCCACACCCTAGAACTCTAGGGTTACCGAAACACCACACATCCTAGAATGCTAGGGACACAACAATCCCTGGTAGGACTAGGCGCTACTGAACTATGTACAGGTCTTACTCAACCAAGAACTGAGACTGAGAATCTGCAAGGAGGGTGCCAGGCCTCAGGGAGTGAGAGAGAGAGACAAATAGCCAAAGGTCAAAATGATTGCTGCTGCCAGGCAATCACAAGGAAGCAATTAGGCAAGCAAAAGCACCAGAATCACAGGCACCGTGATAGCATTGCATGTAAGTTCCATTTTCCCATTGATTTCAATGTAATAAGCTAGGTGAAAAAAGAGGGAAAATGGAACTTTTCACAGGAAATTATTCACCAAGTGTGAAGTGCCATTAGTCACTAATTTTGGTTTGAGGCAAAAATGTTCTCCCATTCCTACTCTATAGCATGCCTGACATAGAGACCTAAATGGTCTTGAAAGCTTGCAGTGTAATGCTACTCAGTTAATCATTAAAGGTATCGCAACTGTACTGTTCTCTTGTTTTATCTGCAGCTAACATACCTTCCTTTACCTATCTAGTTAAAGATGTTATCTATTTAAATATAAAATGACCCGTTTTAGAGTGCTTTTTTCCATTTTAAGCACCATATTACTCTCTGATTGTGTTATGTTGTACTATAACTAGTTGTAAATGCCTAGGCAAGTGGGCATTTTATAGATAGATTGTGACCTTAGGAGCCTTTATGATCTCATTAATTGGATACTGCAAGCAGAAAGATCCGATAAAAAGCAAAACTCATTGCCAAAATGGACAAATAAGCAGTAACACAGCCAAAGATTCCACAGGAAAGAAATCACTTAAAAAAACTAGAATGCTTTCAAATTCTGGAAAAACCATTAGTCAGGAAAACGATAAAAATATTAGTAATATATTTACTCATCTGTTAAACAATGGTTTGCACTGGCTCTCTTTTGTCATAGATTTATTGTTTCTTTTAACTTCTGGACAAAAAAAAATCTTTATATTTTAAACTATAATACATGACCAGAATAATAATATAAATTAAATTCTACTTTTACAGTGCTTTTCTCCCAGAGGCACTCAAGGCATTTTATAGTTACAAAATAAGATCAAATGAAAAAGAAAAACAACTGAATAAAAGCATAACTGGATTCTGATTATAATTAACATTTTGGGTTCATGGTTCATTCATGTGTTATCTTTTTTATATAATAATGTTTTAACACAAAAAGTATGCAGTCTCCGCAGCAATCTGAATACATGTAAGCTTCAGTATATGTTTATAAATATGATGCGCAATATGAGTAAGGTATGCTAAGAAATCTGCACATTGGTATCATATGTGATGAGCAGTTTGTGCATGTGTGTGAAATATAGCAGATATGTGTAACATGAAAAGCAATTGATATATGTGTGTTTACGGCTTTACTTAAAATGTATCACAAGTGGGTGACATTCATGTAATTGTATACTGCAACTGTATAATGTAATGTTGTCAAACTATACAAAATAATCATCAGGGTTTCTAAACTAGGATATCTAAGACACTCTATAAGACCATATCATACCCAGGGTTCAATCTATTTTATCTCATAAATTTCATACATAGAGAAGAAATATCTTGAAGGACATCATAATAATCTTGTGATGATGGCAATCCAGCCACAAACTGCAGGAGAAAAAAATGTGTTGGAATAGGCGAAAAATTTGCTGGAATAGCGAAAAGGAGGAAAATTTTGCACTGGAGAAAAGGAGAAAACTTTCGCAAAAAATGAGAAAAATCATCAATTTTTCTTGAAAAATTTTCTCAATTTTTGCCACCCCTACAAGAGACACACATAACCAGGATTAAAGTCTGAACGCATAAGTAGCCTTGGTTGGGTCATCACTACCACTCTACTTTTTCCACTCACTCATGTGGGGTATCGGTCCTAATAAGTAATGGGGTCTCCTTTGTACTTGCTGATGTTAAGACTGATTCTAGGGGTAGATATTTCTTTATTGACTGTAAACTATGGGGCACTCTATCATACTGTTAACTATCTATATGTTGCCACCTTTAGTGCCAGAGATACTGTAGGAAGACCTTACTTATATAACTGCTAGACCTGGGTATCTAATATTTTGTATGGGGGACTTTAACATGATGCTACATTCAGACCTAGAAAGAATGGGCAGGATGACCTCTAAACCCAAAAGCTCCAGGAACAAACTCTTGAGTTTAATGGAGGATTTGGGCCTGATTGACTCCGAGTGGATCATGCATCCAGAGGCCAGGGAGTATTCCTGCCAGTCAGCCACCCACAAATCCTTCGTCAAGTATTGATCACATCTAGGTCTCACAATGGGTACTTCAGACAACCATGTCCTGTATCTACCTACCTAGAGTGGCATTGGACCACTCGCCTCTTCTATTAGGTGTGCAAATTGGAGGAGGGCTGTCCTACTAGGAGTTGGAGACTGCAATCATACTGACTATCAATGAATTCTATGGCAGATAGTCATGGGGGGACGATCTCACCACCATACACTGGACTTTGGTTAGATTTGGTCTACATATGGTATTAGCATGCTATGCCAACTCTACAATGGGATCATGCTTAAAACTTTCAAACAGCTAAACATGGAATTTGGAATTCCTCATAGATTTTTCTTCACATACCTGTGATTGCAACATGTTGAGATATAGGAAGCTGCCCTGGCCTCTCTCAGGCCCATATCCTTCATTTATTCATGGTTAGAGGTGAATACCCTGACCGACAAAACTGTTCTAAGACACAAATGAGAGGCTGACATTGGCAAACTTGAATAGGAATGATTTTGCAGCTAGAGCAGTGGCGGTTCCCTTTGATGCCCAAGATATGTTCACTATTTGTACTACCTGACCAACTTAACTGATAGATTATATTCTGATTAGGCACTTGTTATGGCATGGAAGGTGGTGGCAATGGTATGGATGGGAGTTAGGCCCCCTATTGTGGCTTGCTGGAATAACCAACTAACTAAAATCCAATCTTCATCACTACAAAGGGCTTTACTTACATGGAGGGACACCTGACAAATTCTGGAAGATTTGAGGGTCTACCATTTAATTGCACAATGCTGACTGGACAGACTATAATGCATAAAGTGGTGGGAGGAAGGAAGGGAGGGGATAATTGTTAAAGATGGGATA
Organism: Rhinophrynus dorsalis; assembly: GCA_037306005.1. Classification (NCBI taxonomy): domain Eukaryota; kingdom Metazoa; phylum Chordata; class Amphibia; order Anura; family Rhinophrynidae; genus Rhinophrynus; species Rhinophrynus dorsalis. The sequence goes on from CM074723.1 coordinate 188,770,625, forward strand.
AGAGATGGGTAAGGAAAGGAAAAAAAACAAACAAGGAAAAACAAACTATATGTTGCCCCATGCAGTAAATGCTGAGAGTATCTGTTGCGATGGAGGCATTGTCTGCTTGGTAGACAGGCAGTGGAGAGAGGATTCCCAGTGCCCGTTTTCTGTCATCATCTTCCTAACACAGAGATATTAATCTAAACAAGCATATTTGAATAGTTGCCGTGGAGTGCACTGGGTCCCCCTTCATGTCGGTGACTGGATGTACTTTTCCACTTTCTGACACATCTGCACACCCATATACACTAAGTTTATATTGTTTGGTGCTCGGCTCCTGTGTACGTTTGGGGGGATCTGCCTTGTCTGCATGGGTATTGGATCTTGGGTATGGGTTAGTCTTTCTAAATTTCCTGTGTGGCTTTGTGGGACTGTCTCTTAAAACTCTGCATGCACAAGGCGAAATGCCATTGGTACGGGCTAACCTGCTGCTGCTGCCTTTTAATCACGCTGCCAGAATCAGAGGCAAGATTGCTAGCTGTCACCTGAGGCTGCAAGCTAGTAGTGTTTCTTACTGGTGGTGGTGGGAGGGAAACCCAGTTAGCAGTCACAGTCATATAGTCAGTGCTCTGTCCACATGTCCACATATCTATTGTCAGAAGAATGTTCTTGCTGTACAAGCTTTCCAGCCTTTTTCCCTTCACATTAACTACCTGCTTGTACAATTCCGGCACAGCAGTCCTGAAAAAATATCTGTGGCTTGGTATATGCCAGCCAGAAGCTACACATTGATTCTCTAAAACCTCAGTTTTCTACGAAGGAATACAGCAGAATGTCCACTGTCAACATCTTGGCAATCTTGCCATTCCACAGTTTTACTTTGTGTTTGTTTTTGTGAAGTTTCTCACTCTTTCCTTTCCCCCTTTAGTGAGGGTGGGTTGGCAATACATGGCAAAAGAACCCTCTAACTTGATAGCTTTAACAACATTACTAGAGCAGGTGGTAGAGGTGGACGCAGCATGGGTGGGCAGTCTATGACTCTTGCCATATTCTACAACAAACTCAGAATCACCATACTGCTCTGTAACAGGAGCCATATGTGTTATTTGGAAAGAACTAACTGTTGACACACTCTGACAAAGCAATAACATCACTACTTCTATTATCTGCCCCCGAGCCCTGGGAAATTTTAAGAGTACTTATATTGCTACTAGCTGTATCAGACATGTGGTTGTGCTTCAGGTAGGATCTCATTCAGGAGGCATCTAGGTGTGAGCTTGTTTTCTCCCTGCTCAGACAACAGATATCAGCATGCTTAACTTTTGCATCATGGAACTGTGGACTTCGTGGACTGGCAGGGTTCTTGAAGGGCTGCCACTACTATGGGAGCTAGATATTGATGCAAATTTACTACTACTACTAGGTGTCAAAGGTGCTGCACTTGCAGCAGCAGCAGAAGAGGCACTCATCATATCTAAGGTTGAGGATGTTGTTAATAACCTGTGTTGTTGTGGCTGCTGGTAACTCAGTGCTAATAGTATGTGTGGCTGAGTGAGCATGAAAGTGGTGATGATGCTGCTGATGATGACTGACAGGATGACTGTGTATTTTTGGACATCTTTTCTTGTCCAAGGTCAAAGTTTCAAATTGTTTTGTCAGAGTCAGACAGTTTATAAACAGGCACAGTGCTCCTTTTCAGTGGTGGAAGACTGAGCCTTTGCCTTTCGGCTATATTTCTGGCCATGCCATCATCTCTCTCACTCTCAACTTCACCTGTTTGTGAAGAAGAGGAAGATGCTGGAGGCATATATTCTAGATCAACATCACCAACATCATCAGTCATCATTGGGTCATCCTCAGCATCGCTCATCGCTTCTTGCACGCTACATTTATATTCCTTTTAGAGGTCTCTTCTTAGGGTGATGTTGGTATCTGCGCACACAACTTCACACAGATACATGCCTCTCAAGGATACATTTACTAGATGCTTGTGTGCACATTACATCTACTGATCGCAATATGCTGTGTGTGTGTCATTCTGCCGACATACTCTCCTGTTTGCTGGCTCTGTCCTCTCCTTTTCCTGGTACTTGGAATGGCTCTGTGCTCAAGGGTTCATCACGTCATGTGACGGTGATGTCATCTGTTGGTTCCTACATCCATGCACACTTCCAGATGCTCGGTGCACTGACACAGTGTTCCTGTGGCATCTGGGCTCCCTGTTCAGGTGCTAGCATTCTTCTTTGAGGTCCAAGGTCCTGTCCAAGGTCCTGTTGCTTCTCATATGTACTGAACTGGCCTGTTTTACCCTGCTACTGCCTGTCTCTTTGGAAAGACCTTAATGACCATTCTGCTATACAGGTCTGTACCTTTTATTTGGGGTTTCTGCTGGGTATTGCCCTGGGGAGTGTTAGCTACACTGTTGCCTACGCTCTCCATCCACAATCCCTAGCCTGTGCTCTCTAGCCTTCATTTTCCCCTGCAGGAGAGATTGTACTGTTTGAAGTGAGACCATCCTGGTCAGCGTCCCAGCTCAACCAGGATCTGATATCTGGCTTTGCCGCCAGCACCTATATGTGGCCCTCACCGCAAAACAGTCTTGCTGTAGATAGTCACTGTGCTGCTAGCACCAAACACAAGTGAAGCTCCCTAGCACTCCCTCTCTTGCAGATCTATACCTTCTTCGGTGGTCTGGTGACAGTGTGCATGTGTGTGTCTGTCATATTATATATTACATAATTCACTACGATCACCCTCTTCCACTTTTTTGGTCTGTTTACAGATTTTCTACACAAGGAACACAAGATTCCTATGCACTAATCAGCACATGGGAGAAGTGTATTTAAACAGATTCAATAAACACAACACACAATTATTTTTTAAACAATATACTTTATTCACACTCCATATACACACATGAGCAACTTTGTGTTCAATTTGATAGCTTAGATATGTCTTTCAAATCGAATTGGTCAGACAGAATGTTGGGGTATTTGGGGTCAACCTTCTTTCCTCCCTTTATCTCGATTTTAAGTGGATGGACCACCACATAGATTAGAAAGAGAGAGGATGGCTGTATTAATTTGAAGATATGCTTACTGTGAATTTTATTTGCTCCCTGTAGTGCAGTTGGTTTGCCTCAGAATAATTTTACTTTTGTCTTTATATGTGTACCCCAATATGTATTGCTTCAATACTGACAAAGAACTAAATAAGCTAAATTAGTATTCAAAACAGGATTGGACAATCAGTATCTTTAATGAGAAATTGCTAGGCGCCAGAGGATTAATATGTTATTAAGTGCTATATATCATTTCAGTTGAAAGCGTGGCTTTTTTATTCCACTTCACATATAAATTCAAGATACTCAGGCCAATGTAAAGAACATGCCTTATGGAACAGAACAAAAGCACTGTGCATGGTTATAACTCATCCCTTAGGCACCAATTTACTAAAATGGATTAAATATACTATTTATTCATAACCTCTTTGATCGTAGAAATTCCAATTTTCATCCTTTTTTCTTTGAACTCTGAATAAAGATTTTTAAAATGAGTAATAGTTCATTTGAATCAAATTAACTAAAAAAAAATCCCATCGGTGCCATTTTCCTACAGAAACAGAAGTGATGCTGTAACATAAAGTATCGATATATTAATATAAGAGGGGAGCACCCGTCTGCATTTATTAAGGAAATCAGGTAACTTTATCATGTTTCTGTCCTGGATAGACCTAAGACAATAATAATGACCACAATACCAAAATATTGTCTTGATAATGGTCTGTTCAGGACCAGGGATGGGTGAAAATTTTTGCCTCAAACTGAAATCAGCAAAAAAGGCACTTTCTGCTTTGTGAAAAATTTCCCGCAAAAAGTCCTTTTTTCCCGCTTTTTTTGCCTAGCTCATTGCATTGAAATTAAAATTTGGTGTGACTGGCTGGCAAGACACAGGCAGCTGGGGTCCAAATTGCTTGCTGATTTTGCTTTTATTGTCTCTGTTCTGGGGAAGTCCGGGAAAGAAGTTGTTTATTTTGTTGTCTTGTTATATTTATATTTTTTTACTAACTGTGATAAGATAGGGTGGACAACGTAATAAAAATGAAATAAAAAATAAAACAAAATTTAAAAAATACATAAATAATTAAACAAATAAATATATTAGACAGCTGACTGGGAGACTGATGTGAGCTCTGTGACTGAGGCAGACTACATTGAGAATTGTGTTGAGGGGCAAGGAAAGATATCATAATCTATCAGTTGTGTACTGTAGAAAGTAGAAACACACACAGTAGTTGAGTAATGTCTAGCAAATGCACAAGTGGGAGGGGAAAGGTGGAGCAGTGCAGAGACATGGGAGTAAAGTGGTAGTACAAAACTGACTGCAGCAATGGTTTCTGCAGCAGGTGCAATAAATTATGATGATACCTCTCCTATAAGGGAGGATGCAGTTTGTCAAGGTCCCACCAATCACACCACGCCAGTCCCCCACCACCACTCCCATACACATCTGCCACATTGTAGGTTGTACTTCATTTTTTTAATCACTTGACATCATCAAGAGTATATTCCAGTGTCACATAAGCAGGAAGTAATTGTTTTGGGCAAAGGACAAATGCACTTTGTTGCTATAGGACTCACAACTTTGACTTCCAGTTACTTATTTCTCCACTACAGCACTCAGAAGAAGTAATATTGTGCTGGGAAATGTTGCACCATATTAAATATAGGAGAAAATGTGTTAGAATTGGTCAAAAATGTGTTGGAATAGGAGAGAAAGTTGTTGAATAGGCAAAAAATGTTTTGGAGAAGACAAAAAACATTTGTTGGAATAGGTGAAAAGGAGGAACATTTTGCATTGGAGAAAAGGATAAAACTTTTGTGAAAAGGAGAAAAATGGTTAATTTTTCTCAAAAAGTCATGTGGGAAATGTTTCTAATTTTTCACCCACCCCTATTAAGGACTGTGTCATCAGTAGTTTGTGACAACAAGGAGTCATGATGATCAGCAGCATCTCTCTGAGGAATCAGATTCTGCCAAGAAATATAGAGATATGCTTATTAATTGAGTGGGGGTTGCATTTTGGAAGATGAGTGGGAGAAAGTTCCAAAGAACTTCTAGACAGCATAGTGAAAAAGAAGGCGCTGTTCAATGCCATTTCTGTATATTACACATTTTTCAATTTTTTTCTGACTGTACATATTCTTCTTCCTATTATTATTTGTGATCACTGATACCCCCTTAGGACAAAACTTCTCCCACACTGTGTCCTATATAGACACCCGGTTCCCCCAGCAGATAGCTAAGTTATTTTTTGAGTGTCCTCATTAGGGATGGAAGAAAGCTGTCATCATGTTCCCATAAGAAATTCAGTGAAAACCACATTATTGTCAGCTTTTTCGTGAGAAAATCCGCTTTTAAAACAACAAGTACATTTCTGCGTTTTTCGTCCACTGGCCAAAATTCCCTGCCAATTTTTCAGTGGCTAGAAAGTTTCCGCCCATTGATTTAAATGTTTTTAATTTTTTCACTATAAAAATGTGACATACTCAAGGAAGTAAAACACAATAGAAGCAACTACAGAACGAGGTAGACATGCTGTGCTGTTCTGCTGTTATTTGTTTGGAAAATTGAGGCAGCAGAGACTCATAGTGATTGCTATCACTATAAGCAGTAAAAGGAGGAACTGGAAGGACCCTTATTATGTGTCCACTGAGACTGAGGAGGAGGAGGAGGAAGTGAGCAGTACTGAACCAATGCTGTCCAGTCTCCCTAAATCACCCCAAGGGATCTTGGGGAATTTAATGGGAGGGGATGAAGAAAAGGGAATGGGAAGGGAGGGAGAAAAGGGTAGTACTAGTGAGTGCTGGACAGGTCATCTTCCTGTGCCTGCTGCAAGAAGTGCTGCCCCTGCTCCCAGTGCCACCATTGATGTACCTGCTGACACCATTGCTGCCCCTGCTGCCACTAGTGTTGTACCTGCTGCCAGACATGCTGCCCCTCCTGCCACCAGTGCTGTACCTGCTTCCAGTGCTAAACCTGCTGCCAGTGCTGAACCTACTGCCACCAATACTTTTCCTGCTGCTAGTGTGCCTTGTAGTACTCATGAGTTGGGAAGGAGAAGATGATGCCAAGTGTGACAGCAAGGGACCCTAAGTCACACTTGCCATTCCCAAGCAGTCCCACCAGAGCTAGTACTACTAGTAAGGTCCAGCAGCTTGTTAACATTAGGAGTGAAGGGGGATAATCAACAACAATATCCTTATATTACTAGTAGTGACTGTGAGACTGAGGAGAAAGACTCTCCGGCTGAACTTGATGTGGTTGATGTTAGTAGTTGTAGCAGTAATGGTGAAGCAGTCGTAATGGTAGGGGAAACATTTGAGAGCATTTAGAATAGTGGTCAAGGGAGCCCACACCATTCCTCTGACCCTGGTAGTCCTCCCCTTCCCTTCACTAAAGTATTCAAGAGGAAAAGGATCCTGAAGACTAAGAGACAGGAACTGTTGTTGGAAGAGAACAGGCACACAATTAATACCACCACCAGAAGGAGCACAGATCAGATGCCTGTGCCTTCTGCTACTGCTGACAGTCTGCTTCCTTCATGTCACCAAGAATGGTAAGTGTGACATTAGGGGACCCTCTGTCACATTGCTGGTTACCTCCTCCAATCAGCAGTGAGATGTCTTAATAGAGCAGCAGCAGCACATAGGGACTAGTGGTGGTGATTATGATGATGGCGGAGAAGTTGGGGTGGAAGAGACATTAATGGCCTTTTTAGCAGAAACTGAGAAGGAATGGGAGACAGGGATGAAAATGGGCATCACAACCACCACTAGCACTGAGATTTTGAAATTTGATGAATTTACAGTTGCTCTAATTCCTGCTGCTGAAATGCAAGGGCAGCAAAATGCTGAGGAGCAAGCTACTGTGCCACAGACCACCATGGACACAGTACTGTTGAATGGGGTCAACAAGTGATGCAGGACTAGTACAGGTTCCACTTGCCAGTGCCAGCAATACTCCTGGTCCTAGTTGCAGTGCTGAATCTTAGGCAGTAGCAGCAACAAATAGTGAGGGGGAATGTGGAGGACAAGAAGAAAGAGGCCATTCTTCTCCATCTGTTCCCTCCCCCTTAAAGTCATGGGTGTGGGACTATTTTTCTTTTGGGTCAGGCACAGTGCAGTCATCACCAACTGCATTGTGTACAATTTTGACAATTCAATGAGAAGGGGAAAGGAGGGAACACACTTTGGCACAAGCACCCTGATATCACACATGAGACACCATGACATTTATGTCTTACATGTTAAAGCCAAACACCCACCACAGAAATCAAGCACCACTGTAACCCCTGACTCTCCAGAAAGACAACAAGAGATGAGGCGGAGATCAAAGAGGAGGAAGAATAGATCAACCCAGGCAGAGACTGGAAGTTCCATGATGAGTGAAACAACTAGCTCGCCATCACCTTCTAGGGTAACTACATCTGCCAATCAAACTTGTCCATCGTTACCTCCCCCGCCAAATGATAGCTACTCTGTTGATGTTAGGATGTGGCAGCTCGTCTCTACCCATTGCACACTGTGTGGTCACTGACCACACATGCCAGTGTGGTGAAGGAGAATCACAATCAGTTCATCAAGCGGCATCTGAGGAGTTTCCATCCCGCAGAATATGCTAAGATGGTGGCATGGAGGGTTCATCATTACTATTAAACTGTCATGTGTCCTTAGCGGGTTCTAGACAATGGGTATGGTGACAGAGGCAATACTTGGGTTCTGGTGTCATGGTGTTTGGATACAGTTGTGCCCCCAGATGTTATTTACCACACACACTATGCACATTGCAGTTGCTGATAAGTGCCACAGTTCCTGCTTTCAAGGGAAACATTTATATTCTACTACACACCCATGATTTTGGAGGCGGGACAGGTGAAGAAGAATTATTGGCCAACTTTTTATTTTCTTCACATAGAGTGGGGGCTACTTATTGTGCTATTTCTGCCTCAGATGCATCACTGGAGCTAGCTGCGGGCAGCAAGTGGAACCTTCATCATCCATCACCCATGTTACTGCTATTGTTGATCCCATTCCCTTTCAGTTGCCTAATCATCCTGCTGCTTAAACAACTCAGCAGCAGCAGCAGCAAGAACAGCAGTTACAAATTCTGCAATTATGGACTCAAACTCAGGAGGAGGATATCTGACAATGGTCAGTGGCCACTGGCCAATATGACCTGCTGGTACTAGGCCAATAGGGCTTGTTCTTTGAAAAAAATAAAAACATAGTCCTACAAAAAAATAAACAATTTTGGGGGGTTTGTTTCTAACAAGCCTAAATTCTACATATCAATGTTTCCTTAGGGCTTGTGCCAAACAAGTCTAAGTCCTACAAATCAATGTTTCCTCAGGGCTTGGGCCTCTACTAAGGGTAAGTCCTACAGATCATTATTTCCTTAGTTCTTGTCCCAAACAAGTCTAAGTCCTACAAATCAATGTTTTCTCAGTGCTTGGGCCTCTAACTTTAACAACAAATCTTACTGATTATCCTCTACAAAATAAAATAAAAGTATGAGTGCACCCCAGTGGCAGCTTATGTCAGGGGGTTCCTGTCTCTATCACTTTAAATACAAATTTCTTATAATTTTTTTTTTATTAACTGCCCCCCCAATGCCAGTCAAGAAACCTCCCAAAACAAATTCACTGTTCAACTGATTCATTCCCCAGACTCCACCCACCAACACAGGCACCCTCTTCAATTCCCTTTTATACCTTGTCTTATGTTTTAATTGTATTTAGGATTTATTTTGTATTAACTGCCCCCCAATCCCAGTAAAAAAAAAAAAAAAAAAACTCCCGCCAACACAGGCACACTCATGCCCTTTTATACTCTGCCTTTGGGAAATAAATAATATTTGCTATGTGTTGTATGTAACTTCAATGTTCCCACTGATTTCAATGGAATGAGCTATGCAAAAAAAGCGGGAAAAAGCGGAAAATCAGCAAGATTATTCGCCAAGTGCCATTTTTCACCGATTTCAGTTTGAGGCAGACATTTTTGCTCAGCCCTAGTCCTCATGGAGTATCAGCACTAGGGGTGGGAGAAAGGTTTTGCCATGTTTCAGTGAAAAAATCAGTGAAAACCAGGTGTTTTCTTTTTTTTCGGGGGAAAATCCAGTTTAAAAACAGCAATTAAAATCTTTGCATTTTTAGCCATTGGCCAAAATACTATAAAAATGTTACATTTTCATGGAAGCTGAACACAATAGAAGCTACAGAGTGACATGCTGTGCTGTTCTGTTGTGATCTTTTTTTGAAAATTGGGACAAGAGAGTCTCATAGTGACTGTTAACATTATGAGAAAGTTTAAAAATAATTAAAGGAAGAACTGGAAGGACCCTTATGTGTCCACTGAGTCTGAGGAGGAGAAAGTGAGCACTACAGAACCAATGCTGGCCAGTCCCCTAAATCACCCCTAGGGATCTTGGTGAAAGTAACGTAAAGGGAAGAAGAAAAGGGTAGTAGTGAGAGCAGGACAGGTCAGCTGCGTGTGCCTTCTGTCAGACTTTCTGCCCCTGATGCCACCATTTCTGTGCCTGCTGTCAGAAGTGCTGCCCCTGCTGCCACTAGGGCTGTGCCTGTTGTCAGATGTGCTGCCCTGCTGCCACCAGTTCTGTGCCTGCTGCCAGTGCTGAAACCTGCTGCCACCAGTACTGTGCCTCCTGTCAGACATTCTTCCCCTGCTGCAACCAGTGCTGTGCCTGCTGCCAGTGCTGAACCTGCTGTCACCAGTGCTGAGCCTGCTGCCCTTGTGTCTTGTAATACTCAGGAGTGGGGGAGGAGAAGATGATGCCAAGTGTGACAGCAGGGGACCCTAAGTCACACTTGCCAACCCCAAGCAGTCCCACCAGTGCTAGTACTACTACTAAGAAGGTCCAGCAGCTTGTAAGTGTTAGGAGTGAAGGAGTGGGTAATCACGATATTACTTAGTGACTGTGAGAAGGAAAACTCAAGGGCTGAACTTGATGTGGTTGGTGTTAGTAGTAGTAAAAGTAATGGAGAAGCAGTGGTAGGGGAAGCATTTGAGAGCATCCAGACTAGCAGTCAAGGAGCTCACACCATTCCTCATTCCCTGGGAGCCCCCTCCCCTTCATGGCATTGTCCAGGTGGACCCTGATCCTGAAGAAGTCAGAACTGGTGGTGGATAGCAACCGCAGCAATTATACCACCACCACCAGGAGCACAGATAATCTTCCTGTGCCTGCTGCTACTGCTGCCAGTCTGCCTTCTTCACGTCACCAAGGAATGGCAGGTGTGTCATTAGGGGGCCCTCTGTCAATTTTCTCATCTCCTCCTCCAACCAGCAGTGAGATATCTGTAATAGAGCAGCAGCAGCATGTAGGCACTAGTGGTGGTGGTGATGATGATGGTGGAGAAGCTGGGGTGGAAGAGACATTGATGGACTTTTTAGCCCAAATTTATAGGGAATGGGAGACAGGGATGGGGATGGGCATCACCACCACCAGCAGTGAACTTTTGGAATTTGCAGAATTTGCACCTGCTCTAATTCAGGCTGTCTCGGAGTTGCAAGGGCAGACCACTGTGGATACAGTGGGAATGGGTATAACAAGCATTGCGGGACTAGGACAGGTTCCACTTACCAGCAGCAGTAATACTTCTGGTCCTGGTTGTAGTGCTGATTCTGAGGCAGTAGCAGCAACAGCAGCAATATCATCCTCTGCCCCAGACAGTAAAAGGGAATTTGGAGGAGAAGAAGAAGCCATTCTTCTCCATTTGTTCCCTTTCCCTTTCCCCTGAAGTCTTTAGTGTGGGACTATATTTCTCTTGGGGCAGGAACAGTGCAGTCATCACCAACGGCACTGTGCACAACTTGTGACAAGTCAGTGAGAAGGAGAAAGGAGAGAACACATCTTGGCACAACCGCCCTGATAACACACATGAAACACAGACACCATGACATTTATGTCAAACATGTTAAAGCCAAACACCCACCACAACAATCAAGCACCATTGTAGCTGTACCCCCTGACTCTCCAGAAAGGCAACAAGAGGCAAGGTGGAGATCAAAGAGGAGCAAGAATAGAGAAAACCAGACAGAGACTGGACATTCAATGACAAGAGGAACAACTAGCTCGCCATCACCTTCTTGCTGTAGGGTAACTACATCTTCTGCTAATACAGCCCCTTCATCATTACCTCCCCTGCCAAATGATAGCTAATCTGTAGATGTTAGAGTGTGGCAGTTTATGTCCACGCATTGCACACTGTGTGATGCACTAGCCACACATGGCAGTGTGGTGCAGGAGAATCGCAAGCAGGGCATCATGTAGCATCTGAGGAGACTCTATCCTACAGAATATGCTAAAACGGTGGCAGGGTGGGTTCATCATTACTATTAAACTGTCAGCAAGTTGTCATGTGTCCTTAGTGGGTAGTGGACAAGGGGTATAGTGACAGCAGCAGTACTTTGTTTCTGGTGTCAAGGTGTTTGGATACAGTTGTGCCAGATATTCAGGACCCATACAAAGGGCTCTCCAAAGACCTGTTCAATAACAGAACAGTACAAAGGACAAGGGTCACCCACTTAGACTTGAGGAAAGGGATTCTGTGTAAGAACAATAAAGGACAATAAAGGTATGGAATTCACTGCCTGAGGAGATGCTTCTATTGAATGCATTAGATGCTTTAAAAATGGCTTGGATACTTTTTGAAAAGTGCAGAACATAGAGGGCTATGTATGTTAGTGTTGGGATTAATATTTATTTAGTGCTTGTTGATCCAAGGAGAAATCTGATTGCCATTTGGAATCAAGAAGGAATGTTTTCCACCCATTCAAAGCAGAATTTGAAATTGCTGTATTGAGGGTATTTTTTGCCTTCTTTTTGGATCAACGATGGTAAACAGGAATAGGAAAAGGGTTGAACTTGATGGATGTAAGTCTTTTTTCAACTATGTAACTATGTTATTTACCACACACACTGTGCACATTGCAGTTGCTGATGAGAGGCACCGTTCCTGCTCTCAAGGGAAAAATTTCTATTTTAGTAACAACACACCCATTATTTTGGAGTAGGGGCAGGTGGAGAAGAAACACTGGAGAGAGCTATATAAATAATATAAATAATAAAAATAAAATAATATAAAAAAATTTCTATCATAGGGTTGGCAACGCTGCCCCGAAGAAGTGCCGACAAAACGCACGTTGGCTAGTGCTGCTTACCATTCTGCCTCTGTCTTGCTCTCTCCTTTATTTTAGAACATAGTGTGCACATATGTGGATGATTTCAGGGAGTTAGAACTTCAGCAAGTTATCTCCCCCTTTATCACCCATTCATATACATCAATCTGCATTGGTGACTCGTAGTGCAATTTGGATTGTAGCAAACCTCTCGGGGACTCACCTACATGTTTAAGTGCAGAGCGGTTACATATGTTGCAAACAACAGTTTAGGATACTTTAGTAGAGAGATCAGAGGCAGTTTATTTGTACTGCTTTATTGTAGGACTCCTTAGATCTATATTCATTAGACTCTATCTTGCTTTCTTGTATGATTAAGTGAGGATAACATGAAGATTTTTCATCCAGTGTTTAATAGTGAGATTAATTTGTCTCTGTCTCGCTTTCCTCTTAATCTTTCAATTTAGTTTACACATATGTGGATGATTTCGGGGAGTTTGAGCTTTAGTAAGTTCTCTCCCCTCTTTTCACCTGTTTTATACATATCGCTCTGCATTTGTGACTCGCAGTGCAATTGGATTGTAGAAATCCTCTCGGCAACTCACTCATATGTTTTATTGCAGAGTGGTTACATATGTTGTAATCAACAGGTTTAATAGCGAGATCAGAGATAACATTATGTTATCTATTATTAGAATTTAAGATTACATCTTTCTGCTCTATTCTATTAGAAAAGGCTATAGAGCTGTCCTCAGTATAGCAGACTCTACTTACCTTTGATTGTTTCTATTTTGAGGAGATCAGCTGAGAGTATCTACTTTCTATCTCTGTGACCTCAGTTTTGGATCGCATCAACTTAGTAACATCAGGTGTTAGGATTTATTTTAATTCCTTATTTAAATTCCTCTTTTTCTTTTTGTATATATTTTTTAACATTAATTCAATAAAGGTTAATTTTTATTGTGTCCATCCATTGGATACTTGGGGAATATTTAAACTTTGTAAGTGTGCTATTTCTGCAGAGTTCTTTTTTCTTTTTTTCTTTTTATTCTATCATAGGGATAGATACAGAACTACAGAGCTTCTCGACACACACACGCACCGCACCTCTAAATGCAGGACTCAGTCCGTGCACAGGAGCACAGTCCCCATACCAAACAAAACTATCCCTATAGATATCCAGCAGATACAAGATAAAGTCCAATAAGGCAAATAACCCAAGTACAAATTGATGAAAATATTAATTTATAATCTATAATAACACATTCATAAAATATTGAATGTATATATTGACATAAAAACTGATTAATAACATCATTTGGGATCACATATAAAATAATTAAAAATAATGCATCTATGATCGCAAATGACCCCAACGTATACCTCCATCCGGTAAAATGATAGTACGAATAAACAAAATATTGTTCAAATATACATGTCTTTTGTTGATGACTGCAGGAAACAATGTAGCATTCCTGGTTATAGAACTGCTTCAATCCACAAAAGATAGAGCTACTCCAGATCACAGAAAATCTTAAACTCACCCCCACCATAATGTAGTTATACAGTTTGTAGTGGGGAAGCTACTGACCTCTTCTGGGACTGGGTGCTTGATAGATCTTCCCATATAATAGCGGCACCTACTAGATGTAAAGACTTCTGTTTCTATTCTAGTCTAGTTCTTACCCACTATGTGGGCGCCTTCGGATGTCTCAACTGCTTCACTACCATCTCACTGTAAGCTTTTCTTACACCAAAGTTCATAATGATGACCTTAATGACCACTCCAAAGCATTTTGTACTGGCAGCACTTTCTCAAGGTTGCTGATGAGAGCCACAATTCCTGCTCTCAAGGGAAAAATTATATTCTAATAACAACACACCCATGATTTTGGAGGAGTGGCAGGTGGAGAAGAATTATTGGTCAACTTGTTTTCTCCACATATACTGGGGGCATCACTGGAGCTAGTCATGGCAAGTGGAACCTTCATCATCTATCATCACCCATGTTACTACTATTGTTGATCCCATTCCCTTTCAGCTGCCTAATCATCCTGCTGCTTAAACAACTCAGCAGCAGCAGGAACAGCTGTCGCAAATTCCACATCTACATCAGGGAATTTGATAATGGCCAGTGATCACTGGCCAACATGACATTATCTGCTGTCACTAGGCAAGTAGGGCATTTTTTTTTCTCAGAGCTTGTGCTTAAAAAAAACAAAAAAACAATTAAAAAACAACCCATACTAAAAAAATAAAATGTTTTTGGGGGTTTGTTTCTAAGTCCTACTAATCAATGTTTCCTAGGGTTTGTGCCAAGCAAGCCTAAGTCCTACAAATCAGTGTTTTCTTAGGGCTTGTGCCAAACAAGCCTAAGTTCTACAAATCAATGTTTCCTCAAGGCTTGGACCTCTAACAACAAATTTAACAAAGCATCCTCTACAAAATCCGCTGTCATATCAAGTATCAGTCTACCCCAGTGGCAGCTTATGTTAAGGGGTTCCTGCCTCTATCACTTTACATACAAATTTCTTATTTTATTTTATTTTTTTTATTACCTGTCCCCACAATACCTGTCAAGAACCCCCCAAAACCAATTCCCTGTTCAACTGATCCATTCCCCAGACTCCACCCACTAACACAGACACCTTCCTCAAAACCGTTTTAAACCACGTCTTATGGGTTTTTTACTGTATTTAGGATTTCCTTTTTTATTAACTGTCTCCAATCCCAGTGAACAAACCCACTCCCCAAAAAACATTCTCTGTTCAACTGATTCTTTATCCACACAGACACCCTTATTCCCCTTTAATACTACACCTTTGGGAAATAAAATAATATAAAACTGCACTTTTTGTGGGAAATTATTCGCCAAGCGGGAAATGCGATTATTCGCCAATTTCAGTTTGAGGCGAAAATTTTCACCCCTAATCAGGACATATTTTTGTTTCCTAATGGAAAATTCATTTTGTTTTATTTTATAACTTTTATGGTAATTTTTGGAAAGTAGACATATTTCTTGAAGATTTGCCCTGTCCTTTATACTATTCTATTTAATTAAATTTCATACAACAATACAAAATGGCCTTTTCTTTTGACTCGGCTTTTTGAAAGACAGAAAGCACAAAAGTCATAAGAAACATGTGAGGGGTTAACTTTAATATAAAATGAATAAACCTAAAAAACTTTGCTTATTTGTCTGCATACTTCTGCAGAGGCAATACACATATGGTAACATTACAGTCTACAAGATTATTTTTTCCTAAGGTTGCAGTGAGTACAAATGTATCCAAAGGTAACTCAGGAGATATGGTTGTTTGCACAGTTTACTATGTTTATCTATCTATCTGTTTGTCTATCTACCTATCTATCTATCTATCTATCTATCTATCTATCTATCTATCTATCTGTCTATCTACCTATCTACCTATCTATCTATCTATCTATCTTGGTATATATATAATGTATATATGTAAGATAAATAATAATAAGTGAAAATAAGTATTGATGATTTGACACCACGCAACATTATAATAAAAACAAGCCAAAATCAATCTAAACCATAAATCTGACCACAATAAGATGATGTAAAGGGCCAGTAATATAAAACAAGAAAAAAGCAACAGTAAATATCTATATATGAACTAATATCCATTTGTAGACATAGAATACGACTTTTGATTAACCCCGTCAGTGCAATGCACCGGATACCCCTGGGGTACCCAGAGGGTCAAATGAAATAGAACCAACTATAAAAAATAAAGAGCAGACATGTGAATAGCTCTGTCTGGTGGGAATAAATACGTGTGGAAAAATGATATGAAAAAGAGACCATGTATATAGTAATGAAAAACTGTGTACAATAGGTAATGAGTAAATGAATATGTTGAAATACATCATATACTGATGCATAGAGGGGAGAAGAAAGGAAAAGGGAAAATGCATAAAAAAACCTGTCAGGGAAAAACACCTCCAAGATTACAGAAAAGCCATAAGATCAAAATCAACGTGAAGTCTTGATGGATTTAAGATTTTATCCAAAAGGACTGTCTGTCTTAACTTTAGTAAAAAGTTTTTCCTTATGTGAGTGACAGAAACATGCTCTATGCCAGTAACAGTAATGTCTTTATGTTGTCTTACAGTGCTTACAAAGACTGTGTGATTCCAGAGCATGATAGATGTTTCTTATGTGTGCACTGAATCTGATTTTGATTTTCCTCTTGTTCTGCCCATATACTGGAGTTCACAGTTGCATGTGATCAGATACACTACATATATGTTACAACAATTAAAAAATCCTTTATTAGATATTGTTTCCCTGTAACTGTCAATGTAAAGGATTTTTGCTTCAACAAGGAATATGTATACACATTAGAATTGTTTTTTCCACTACTGTACATTTCCTGTGCCGTTGGAGAAAAAAGGTGAATATTTTATTAATCTGTGTTTTATGATGCATGTCACTGGGTGCTACTTTATCTCCTATGTTGCTGTTTTTCTTAAAAACAGCCTTAAAGGGATAGTAAAACTTAAGATGTAAAAAAATAAATGTTGTAGGTTTTATGTCCCCGAATAAAACAAGGGTACTCCCACTGCTGAGAGATATTTTTATTAAAAAATTATAACAGCTCAAACTTGAATTTTTAGGTGCACTATCACAGTGGCCTGAAAATGTACAGTGGCGCTGTTGCTACACCATGCTATGGAGATTTATGGTCTAAAGACCAGAATAGTCCATAGAATGGTGTAGCAACAGCACCACTGTAAATTTTCAGGCATTTTAAGTGTTACTATCCCTTTAAGTCTGCTCCCCAGTTCTTTGTATAATATTGTATCCTGAATCAAAATGTGTCAGTGTTTTTCTAAAATGTGTTGAACTTGAGGTGCCAACATTTTCTGCTCCTTTTGCAGAGGAGTATGATTCTGATAGCTTTCGAAGCCCTATGACTGGATGTTGTTCTGAGTGTAAAAGGAGGCTCTACCTACTACTAAGGCTACTACTAGGCTTCTTATTGTATATTCTTTTTACTGGTTTCCTGGTATTAAAAAAAAAAGTGAAATCTTATTTTTTATTTTTCTAAATACTCTGTTTAAAAGTGTGTCATGTCTCATCAAATGTCATTTAATCAATTATGAGTTTTTACAATGACAAGATATGTGTTATAGACCAGTTACAGATAAAAAGATACAGGGATAATGTCTTAATTCTTTGGATACAATATAAATTCTTCTTACAGTTTTCTTTTACAGTGTTTTTGGCAGCATGAAATAGCCCTCAGTTATGCTTTTAAATTGTCCTCGGTACTGTCTTATATAAGAGATTATTAATATATTGTGAATGATTAATCTTATTTATTTATTAAAGTAAATTTTATATGACTTCAATAATCTTCTCTGCGCCTTGTCTTTTAATAACTTGCTCTCTGCATGAGAGAAAATTAGTGATGTATTGCTAATGCAAGAGTAAGTGCAAGGTGACTGTCAAGATAGACGAAGGCTTAGATTCAGTTTCACAAAAATGGATCTCTAGCTGAGAAAAGAGAGCAAAAATTAAGAGTATGGGCAAGCGAATTTGAAAGTATCACTGATGTGTCACTGACTGTAAAGTGAGATGTGCCAATAAAATACTTGATCATCAGAATATTGCATTAGTGAGATTTCTATTTTACTTATTATAACCTTCTTTCCTTGCCTGAATGGATTAAAAGAAAAAAAATATGGGCTACATTCACTCCATATTTTTTTTATTAGTTTTCAAAACACAAAATAATAAGAGGTCCACATACTCCAAATTAATTATTAAATACATTATTATGGGGTCCATAGACCCCATATCATTTTATACAAGGCCCAAGAAAGTGGTAACTGGACCTTTTCCTCTACTCTCCCACTGGGAGAAGAGGAACTAAAATATTAATATGGGGCATGTATACCCATATTAATCTATGTCTGTGCCCTTCCTTTACCTTCCCCCAATGTCAAGGCTAAAAGATGAAAATAAAATACTAATATGGAAGTGCAGGGCAATCATATTTATGATTGGTGTATCCAATCCCTACCCTTCCATTCTGTCCATACCTTTATTCTACTTAGGTCATACCATCTCATCCCTTGTATGCAGTTATATCTGCCACATTATTTCCCTTCACTCTACATTCTCATTTTCTTACTTTCCACTATAGTTCTTGGTGGAGTATAACTACGGGTTCTAGGTCACATGGGGTAGGTTATCATGGACACTCTTGTGTGGGTTGGTCTGACATTTTTATAACGCCCCACAAGCCCTGAATACTACTCCAAGTTCTATGGTTATTTACGTAAGCTAATTCCTTCAGATCTTTTACTCTGCTGCACCTGTTGCCAGACATGCTGCACCTGCTGTAAGATGTGCTGTGCCTGCTGTCAGACGTGTTGCCTCTAGAATCACTTAGAAAATGATGGCTAGTAAGTTTTAGTGTTGAGCGAGCATGCTCGGCCGATGCTCGGATCGGCACGAGCATCGCTCTGCTCGGCACATGGCGGTACTCGTACGAGTACCGCATGTGCTCGCCCGCCATGTTCGTGTCTCCTCCCCGCACGTTTTGCGCCTGCTGCGCAGCCAATAAACGTGCAGGGAGGCTCTGACATCGGTGTAATGCCAGCAGCCATGTTGGCTGCTGGCATTACACTGATTGGCTGGCCAGAACCCGTGGTCAGGTGCTGTATAGCACCTGACCATCGAGTTCGGCTCAGTCTGAGCCAGGGAGAGCTGAGGATAGGAAGGGAAAGGCAGTGTAGGGAGGAAAAAAACAAAAATTGTGAAAAAAAAAGAACCAAAAGTCCTTTTTAGGACTACTGTGTGTGGGGGCAGCAGGTTATTTGGTGTGGGGGGAAAAAAACAAAAACAAAAAAAAAAAATATATATATTCTGTGTAGTGTGCAAAGTTGCAGATTAGAGCACATTCTGTTTAGTGTGCACAGTTGCAGATTAGAGCACATTCTGTTTAGTGTGCAAAGTTGCAGATTAGAGCACATTCTGTTTAGTGTGCAAAGTTGCAGATTAGAGCACATTCTGTTTAGTGTGCAAAGTTGCAGATTAGAGCACATTCTGTTAAGTCTTCAAACTAAAATATCAAAGTCACGTATTCCATTCAGTGTGCGTCGCCGCAGTTTAGCAGCACATTCTGAGTACTGTGCAGAGTTGCAGAATAGGAAGAAATACTGTTAAGTCTTCAAACTAAAATATCAAAGTCACATATTCCATTCAGTGTGCTTCGCCGCAGTTTAGCAGCACATTCTGTGTACTGTGCAGAGTTGCAGAATAGGAAGAAATACTGTTAAGTCTTCAAACTAAAATATCAAAGTCACATATTCCATTCAGTGTGCTTCGCCGCAGTGTAGCAGCACATTCTGTGTACTGTGCAGAGTTGCAGAATAGGAAGAAATACTGTTAAGTTTTTAAAACTAAAATTTAAAAGTCACATATTCCATTCAGTGTGCTTCGCCGCAGTGTAGCAGCACATTCTGAGTACTGTGCAGAGTTGCAGAATAGGAAGAAATACTGTTAAGTCTTCAAACTAAAATATCAAAGTCACATATTCCATTCAGTGTGCTTCGCCGCAGTTTAGCAGCACATTCTGTGTACTGTGCAGAGTTGCAGAATAGGAAGAAATACTGTTAAGTCTTCAAACTAAAATATCAAAGTCACATATTCCATTCAGTGTGCTTCGCCGCAGTGTAGCAGCACATTCTGTGTACTGTGCAGAGTTGCAGAATAGGAAGAAATACTGTTAAGTCTTCAAACTAAAATATCAAAGTCACATATTCCATTCAGTGTGCTTCGCCGCAGTGTAGCAGCACATTCTGTGTACTGTGCAGAGTTGCAGAATAGGAAGAAATACTGTTAAGTTTTTAAAACTAAAATTTAAAAGTCACATATTCCATTCAGTGTGCTTCGCCGCAGTGTAGCAGCACATTCTGTGTACTGTGCAGAGTTGCAGAATAGGAAGAAATACTGTTAAGTCTTCAAACTAAAATTTAAAAGTCACATATTCCATTCAGTGTGCTTCGCCGCAGTGTAGCAGCACATTCTGTGTACTGTGCACAGTTGCAGAATAGGAAGAAATACTGTTAAGTCTTCAAACTAAAATATCAAAGTCACATATTCCATTCAGTGTGCTTCGCCGCAGTTTAGCAGCACATTCTGTGTACTGTGCAGAGTTGCAGAATAGGAAGAAATACTGTTAAGTCTTCAAACTAAAATTTAAAAGTCACATATTCCATTCAGTGTGCTTCGCCGCAGTGTAGCAGCACATTCTGTGTACTGTGCACAGTTGCAGAATAGGAAGAAATACTGTTAAGTCTTCAAACTAAAATATCAAAGTCACATATTCCATTCAGTGTGTTTCAACGCCGTTTAACAGCCTATTCTGTGTACTCTGTACAGTTCCAGAATTATAAGAAATACTGTTAAGTTTTCAAACTCAAATATTAAAGTCACTTATTCCATTCAGTGTGTTTCAACGCCGTTTAACAGCCTATTCTGTGTACTCTGCACAGTTGCAGAATAGGAAGAAATACTGTTAAGTTTTCAAACTCAAATATTAAAGTCACATATTCCATTCAGTGTCTTTCACCGCCGTTTAACAGCCTATTCTGTGTACTCTGTACAGTTCCAGAATTATAAGAAATACTGTTAAGTTTTCAAACTCAAATATTAAAGTCACATATTCCATTCAGTGTCTTTCACCGCCGTTTAACAGCCTATTCTGTGTACTCTGCAGAGTTGCAGAATAGTAAGAAATACTGTTAAGTTTTCAAACTCAAATATTAAAGTCACATATTCCATTCAGTGTCTTTCACCGCCGTTTAACAGCCTATTCTGTGTACTCTGCACAGTTGCAGAATAGGAAGAAATACTGTTAAGTTTTCAAACTCAAATATTAAAGTCACTTATTCCATTCAGTGTGTGTCACCGCAGTTTAGCAGCCTATTCTGTGTACTCTGCACAGTTGCAGAATAGGAAGAAATACTGTTAAGTTTTCAAACTCAAATATTAAAGTCACATATTCCATTCAGTGTCTTTCAACGCCGTTTAACAGCCTATTCTGTGTACTCTGCACAGTTGCAGAATAGGAAGAAATACTGTTAAGTTTTCAAACTCAAATATTAAAGTCACTTATTCCATTCAGTGTGTGTCACCGCAGTTTAGCAGCCTATTCTGTGTACTCTGCACAGTTGCAGAATAGGAAGAAATACTGTTAAGTTTTCAAACTCAAATATTAAAGTCACATATTCCATTCAGTGTCTTTCACCGCCGTTTAACAGCCTATTCTGTGTACTCTGCACAGTTGCAGAATAGGAAGAAATACTGTTAAGTTTTCAAACTCAAATATTAAAGTCACTTATTCCATTCAGTGTGTGTCACCGCAGTTTAGCAGCCTATTCTGTGTACTCTGCACAGTTGCAGAATAGGAAGAAATACTGTTAAGTTTTCAAACTCAAATATTAAAGTCACTTATTCCATTCAGTGTGTGTCACCGCAGTTTAGCAGCCTATTCTGTGTACTCTGCACAGTTGCAGAATAGGAAGAAATACTGTTAAGTTTTCAAACTCAAATATTAAAGTCACATATTCCATTCAGTGTGTTTCAACGCCGTTTAACAGCCTATTCTGTGTACTCTGCACAGTTGCAGAATAGGAAGAAATACTGTTAAGTTTTCAAACTCATATATATTAAAGTCATATATATCGTGTAAGATGAAGAAGGCGGGTAAAAAGGGACGGGGAAGTGGACGTGATCCTGAAAGTTCAGGGCGCGGGTCAGGACGCGGAGAAACTGTGCCTGGTGCCAGAGCACAAGAAAGAAAGACATCCACCATACCTAGCTTCATGTCTGATTTCACAGGGCGTCGCAGGACATCACTCTCGAGGTCCGACCAGTGCGAACAGGTGGTCGGTTGGATGACAGCTGATACTGCTTCCAGTCGGTTAAGCACCACCCTGTCTTCCACCAAGTCCACTCTCAGTAGCCAAGAGTCTGGTCAACATAATCCTCACTCTGATCATCCTTCCTCCCACCATACACGGTCTGGTCAAAGAAGTGATCCCACACTGGGATATAGTGATGAGCTCGTCTCATCACCAATCCTTCATTTGACCCTCTCTCCAAGCACGCTTGCAGAGGAACATGACATCTTGTGCCCTGATTCACAACCTCTAGAGGCTACCCAATCACAAGAAGATGACAGATGTGAACGGCATTTAAGGTCAAAGGAAGTAGTGGATGATGATGATGATGATGAGACACAGTTGCCATTAAATCAACCACTATTTCCGTCTCAAGACCTTGTTGAGGAGAATGTTATACAGTTGTCAATGACTGAGTATGTGGTGGGATCAAGACTTGAGGAGGATGATCAGAGTGAGGAAGTGGAGGAGGACTTGGTGGACGATGAGGTGACTGACCCCACCTGGGAAGGTGTAGAGCCGAGCGATGACAGCAGTCCTGAGGGTGAGCCATCTGCAGCACCGCAACAGGCTGGAAGAGGCAGTGGTGTGGCAACAGAAAGAAGGCGGACCGCACCAAACCGGCCCGCAAATGTTCCACGGAGCACCCCCTTGCGTAAATCTACCTTGCCAAAGGGTAGGTGTTCCGCGGTATGGCGTTTTTTTAAGGAAAGTGCGGACGACAAAAGAATTGTAGTTTGCAACCTGTGCCACACCAGAATGAGCCGAGGCATGAACACTAGAAACCTCACCACCACCAGCATGATCCGACACATGGCATCCAAGCACCGTAGTAAGTGGGAGGAACGCCTGGATCGCCCATCTGTGTCTGCAGGCCACACCACTGCCTCCTCTTCCCCTGTTTTCGGTGCCGGCCAATCGCCTGTCGAAGGCGCAGGCCCGCATACCTCCCGCCCTGCACCTGTAGCATCTGAAGCACCATCAGCGACCACATCCACTTCCCTGTCCCAGCACAGCGTCCAAATGTCGTTACCCCAGGCATTTGAGCGCAAGAGAAAGTACCCAGCCACCCACCCACAGGCCATAGCACTAACCTCACACCTTTCAAAATTACTGGCCATCGAAATGCTGCCATTTAGGCTTGTGGACACTGAGTCCTTCCGCAGCCTGATGGCAGCAGCTGTCCCTCGGTACGCGGTCCCCAGCCGCCACTACTTTTCCCGGTGTGCCATCCCCGCATTACACCACCATGTGTCCCGTAACATCACCCGTGCCCTGACCAACGCAGTTACTGGGAAGGTCCACTTAACGACTGACACATGGACAAGTGCTTGTGGCCAGGGACGCTACATTTCCCTGACGGCACACTGGGTGAATGTCGTGGAGGCTGGGAGCGACTCGGACCCTGGGATGGCACGGGTGCTACCCACGCCGAGGATTGCGGGCCCTACCTCCATCAGGGTTTCCACCAGCACCTATGTTATTGGCTCCTCCTCCTCCGTTTCCACCTCCGAATTCTCTACACACACCGCCACTCCCCCATCAGCCAGTAGCTGGAAGCAGTGTAGCACTGCAGTGGGGAAGCGTCAACAGGCCGTGCTGAAGCTGATCTGCCTTGGGGACAAACAGCACACGGCCTCAGAGCTGTTGCAGGGGATTAGTCACCAGACCGAGCAGTGGCTCTCGCCACTCAACCTGCAACCAGGCATGGTTGTGTGTGATAATGGGCGTAACTTGGTGGCGGCTTTGGAGCTCGGCAAGCTCACACACGTACCATGCCTAGCGCATGTATTTAATTTAGTGGTGCAGCGATTTCTAAAAACCTACCCCAATGTGCATGATCTCTTGACCAAGGTGCGCCGCGTGTGTGCACATTTCCGTAAGTCATCTACAGCTTCGGCCGGCCTGTTGAAGCTGCAGCAGCGCTTACAATTGCCAGCTCACCGGCTGCTGTGTGACGTGAGCACGCGCTGGAACTCCACCTTCCACATGTTGGCCCGGCTTTGTGAGCAGCAGAGGGCAGTAGTGGAGTACCAGCTGTTACACGGTCGTCGCCTCTCCATTCAACTTCCTGTAATCAGAAGTGAGGAGTGGGAATGGATGTCAGACCTCTGCGAGGTTTTACGCAATTTTGAGGAATCGACACAGATGGTGAGCGGCGATAACGCTATTATCAGTGTAACCATCCCACTTCTGTGTCTACTGAAACGCTCGCTGCTCACAATTAAAACCGACGCTTTGCATGTGGAAGAGGTGGAAATGGGGGAGGAAGAGCTTACACAAGGTGATAGCCAGAGCACGCTCACTTCGTCTTCTCAGCGACAATTGGAGGAGGCGGAGGAGGAGGAGGAGGAGGAGGAGGAGGAGGAAGACACGGTTGCCTCCGCTACAGAGGGTAGCCATGGAACTTTAGTTCCATCTCTTCAGCGTGGGTGGGCAGAAGAGGAGGAAGAGGATGAGGATATTGAGAGTCAGCCTCCTGGTGAGGACAGCGAAATCTTGACTGTTGGTACTCTGGCACACATGGCTGACTTTATGTTAGGCTGCCTTTCCCGTGACCCACGCGTTGTACGCATTTTAGACAACACGGATTACTGGGTGTTCACCCTTCTGGACCCCCGCTACAAAGAGAATTTCTCATCTCTCATTCCTCCGGTGGAGAGGACAAGCAAAATGGTGCAATACCAGAAGGTTCTTGTTGAAAAATTGCTCCAAAATTTTCCATCTGACAACGCTGGCGGCAGAGTACGTGCTACCTTGGCCAACCGAGAAGGGGAGAAAAGGGGAGCACACAGCAGTTCCGACAAAGGCAGGGCAACACTCTCCAAGGCGTGGGACACCTTCATGACACCCCGCCAGCACCCTCACCCTGATGCGCAGCCTAGTGTCACAAGGAGGGAAAAGTTTTGGAAGATGGTGAAGGAGTACGTAGCAGACCGTGTCAGCGTCCTCAATGATCCCTCTGTGCCTTACAACTACTGGGTGTCCAAGCTGGACACGTGGTATGAACTGTCACTCTACGCCTTGGAGGTGCTGGCCTGCCCTGCCGCCAGCGTTCTGTCTGAGCGGGTATTTAGTGCTGCTGGTGGCATCATAACAGATAAGCGTATCCGCCTTTCCACCGACAATGCTGATAGGTTGACACTTATAAAAATGAACAAGGCCTGGATTTCCCCTGACTTCTCCACTCCACTGGAGGAAAGCCCCGGGGGAACATAAACTCACTTTATATATGTTATTTACAATGATGGGAATACTCTGTATTCCCATTCACCCCTTCCACCCCAAAAACGGGTATATGGTTGACTCTTAATGTTCTCATCCTCCTCCTCCTCTTCCATATGCCCTGGGATATAATTTTTATATAGGGCCAGCTCACCAGCGTGCCCTGGGATATAATTTTTATATAGGGCCAGCTCACCAGCGGGCCCTGTGATATAATTTTTATATAGGGCCAGCTCACCAGCGGGCCCTGTTTGCCAATTTTTATATAGGTCAGCTCACCAGCGGGCCTTCTCATATAATGTTTTATTGGGTCAGCTCTCTAGCGGGCCCTCTCATATAATGTTTTATAGCGTCAGCTCACTAGCGGGCCTTCGCATATAATGTTTAGGATGGTCAGCTCTGCAGCAGACCCTCACCCATAATGTTTTAGATGGTCAGCTCAGCGCACGTTTCCATCTTAATCATGGCCTCAGTTCTGAAAATCAAGGAAATTTTTGGGATAATTTGCCTCTGCGCACGTTTCCCTCTTAATCATGGCCTCACTTCAGAAAATCGATGAAATTTTTGGGAGAATTTGCAGATGATATACAAGTAAATATACAGCAAATACTGTTTGGTAACAATTTTTCGCCTAAAGTCGTTTTTATTTTCCTTTTTGTGTGTTTTACGGTCAGTCTGTAAAAATGGCGTACTACGGGCGAAAGATCGTTCCCAGCAGCGATGTTGGAGTCCAAGGTGCATCCAGACATCCTCCCTATGCTGTCCCTGAACCATTTCTGTAGTGTTTCCATCTTTTTCTGCCCTTTTCCTATGGACCAGGCACCCTCCCCTCATCAGAGCAGGGGGTGCCTGGTGTAATGCTCGAGTCCTCCCATTGACTTCAATGGGGCTCGGATGCTCGGCCGAGCACTCGAGCCTCAGGGGGTGCTCGGTCAGAGCACCCGAACATCCGAGCATTGGGGTGCTCGCTCATCACTAGTAAGTTTATAGAAAATATCTAGCAACCACAAGTGTTAATAAATCCCTGAATGCCAAGGGCCACTGTCACCCCTTCAATCCGATCTTCAGTTCCGAAACTTCAGTGTAACAATGTAAAGTTTGGGGGAAAGCAAATATAGGGCCTAATAGTGTGGGGTATCAGGCCGAAGACAACCATATGCCCCAGACACGCTCAAATTGACGTAATGAATTAGTAGCAATCGCGTGACATTTCTCCATGCATATAAGGGAATCTAGTCTTTGGAAGCATAAATTTATTGAAGGAGGCGTAACCGATTTGCATAAAGTTGTAATTACTGCCTTAGCATTAAGGAGCTGAAATACGGTACAACCTTGAAAACGCCCTTTAGGAGCAATTTGAGGTTGGAAGAAGGAAAACAAATAGAGCAATGGATCCAAGGGGTTGTCAACCCCAAGCTTCTGTCTTAAATAGTCCCTCACCCCCTCCCAGTAGGGAAAAATACGTGGGCACTTCCATCATATATGAAATAATGAACCTACCTCATTGGAACATCTCCAACAGAGAGGTGACGAGTTTGGAAATGTTTGGGATAATTTACAGGGAGAAGTATACCATCTAGAATATAATTTATAATTCATCTCCCTTATTCTCGTGGACCTAGCATTTTTAAAATTAGATCTGAATATCCTGGCCCATGTAGACATTTCCAGCGAAACTGAAAGATCTTTCTCTCAAAGTATCAAGAAGTAAGGCTTTGGGAGGTTCAAGACTTCACTAAAAAGGGAGTATGAAAAAGACAACGGATGATCAGTAGATTGAGGAGAGTTAAATGCAGCCTCCAGAGTCGTGAGATCCCTTGTACATGTGCCATCTGCTGTATACCGTTTCACCCAATCTCTAACCTGAAAAATTTCCCACCACGGAACTGTGCCACCCCCCATGGCTGAGCTCAAATCCTCCATGCTGAGAGGCTGAGACAAATGAACTAAAGCTCCTAAAGTTGCACATCCCTCAGATTTCCAAAACGAAAAAGGTGTGGGCAAAAGGCCGGCTGAAAAGTCGGGATTCCCCACTATAGACAGCGGCGGTGATGGAGGAGGGGAGAACTGGCAAGAGGCATTAGCATCGTACCACGTATTAAGAATATGACCCAGGACGGGATGAGCTAGGAATTGCATGGGTACTCGTGATTTACCAATCCAAAGCAATTGAGTTGGATCTAATTGTTCCATACTTTTATCGATAGTCTGAATCCACCGTTTCCTACCCCATTCAGTGAAGTCAAATAATCTGGATATCGCCAAAGCTTGATAGTATCTGTGAAAGTCTGGGAATAAATTTATAGTTTTTAATACAGTGGATTAGCGTACATGTTTATAAAGCACTTGGTCACTTTTTTATTCTAATTGTCATTTTGTATTATAGATTATGCACATTTATGTCAGTATTTGAAATGTCTTAGCAAAATAGAATGCTTATTGTTGTATCAGGGTCCTCTATGCTAATTATTGTCTGGCATTAATATATAAATAGGTGAGGAATTTTTTGTTGTCTCCTGATGCTTTTAGCCATTTGAAAGCCCCCAGAGGAGTGTCCAATTCATTGCAAACCAAAGCATTATACACCCCTCTGGATCTCAAAGTGCTGAATTGTTGTTTTATTGGATCTTCTACTGTATGTTCACATAGATGTATCTGATAAAATATATTCTCACTTTATGATTTTGTAAAAGGGGGTTTCTTCTTTTGGGTATTCACTGGTTTTCTTTTTCCTGTCAGGTCTCTATATATAGTGTATATGTCCAAAGAGGTGAACATGAATATTACTAGCATGGCTTTGGACCTCAAACTCTGTAATATTTTTTTTTGTCTATTAAATATACAGTGTTGAATGATTGTGTGTTTTTTAACCAAACTACTGAGGCCCTACATTATCAGTTTTGTTTATGAAGAAAAACAATTTTCATCAGGTTGTTCTTGTACCAAACTAGCAATGTATTTAATTAAGTTAGTTTGGGTTGAACTAAAGGGCATTCCTGATTAGTCTGGTCTAAAAAATTTCTGGGGTAGTGTTTGAGATTATTTGGCAAATTTGCATTGAGGTGAGGTGAAGTGGGGAGGGATAGTAAAGTCACCAGAAAAAGTAATATTTGATTATCCATTATCATCTTTTATATAATTCACTATACCATTTTAAATGTCTACATCATTGTATTCTCCTTGTAATTTTAGTAGGACGTTTCCCCTACCACCCCCCTTTTCCCTTTGTCATTCATAGTCTCCTCAAATCTTAAAGCTGGTCTGGATGGATCTCAGTGACGGACAATGTTGTGTCAGCATAATGAAAACCCTGCTTCCCTTCATCAAGGGTGGCAGGGTTTTCCTTATAGAGACACACAAATTATTGTCCCTCATTGTGATCCATTTGGTCAAGCTTGACCGGCTTTCAGATCTAAGGGAACTAAGACTGACATAGTGGAAAGGGGTGGGAAGATGGAACTTTCAACTAAAATTACAAGGAGAATGCAATGATATGGACATGTAAAATGGTACGATGTAATATATAATATTTTAATGAATAATCAAATATTAATTTTTATGGTGACGTTACTTTCCCTTTAAGCACTGTATGGAGGCTTATTGCAACAAAAATGTAACTAACTAGAGATCTTACATATATTTTATTTATGCTCTCAGTTAAATATTAAGCAGATTACAGATTTCTAAAGAGCATGACAATTATGAGTGAATTAATATTTCTTTTCCTCACTGCACTCTCCAAGTTGCAATAGATCATCAGTGAAATAGGCTTATTTAGATTCTATTACACTGTCCATTGTCTCTAATGATGGTAGAGAAGTACTTGAGTAAGAGATTACCTTCCAGGAAATTTCTGATGCCATAGACATGTTGCCTATTAAGAAATCTACCATTATCACATATTTCTTTCTGACTTGAATTAATTATTTAAAAATCAATTATCCCCATATCTGCTTCAGCTACACCCAACTAAATTTACTTGAGGTAAACTGTCAGACCTTCTGATGGAAGCATCTATTATTCTTCTATTTAATTTATGTATGTATATGTATCTTTATTTATATGGTGCCATGCAGTGTATGTAGCACTTTACATCAGCAGCATGTTACAATAAATTAATGGGGAAAAATAAGTGTTGCAGTCATAGAAACAATAGGAAAGAGGTTGTTGCTCCAAGGAGTTTACAGACTAAATGGGTAATAGGAGACAGACAGCAGGGTATGAGAGTGTCAATTTCTGTGAGTTAAAGTGCTGATTTTTGTCACATAGTGATAGTGCTCCAGAAGACAGGATTTCAGGTAGGGGGGTATAGTTCCGGATGTAGGAAGAGCGGCATGGAGTCCCAGAGATAAGTGAAAAAAGTTGGACCCTTTCAGTGCCAGAGGGGTACACAACGAATTGCAAATCAATGCATTGTGTACCCGTATGACATTCAAAGGGTTAAGACAGGAGGGGGCAGAGCATGTGGATGGTGTAACAAGAATAGAGTTGTGTGCTGAGAGAAGAAGGCGACTGGGAACATAAGTGGAGATGAGAGAAGAGTATAAGGAGGGACAGAAGCATAGAGAGCTTTAAAGGAAAGAAAAATGACCTTGCAAATGATACAGGGCTGTATAGGGAGCCATATGAGATATCTGAGAATGATGTGAGCAGGTTTGGTTTTGGGAGGGAGTGTGGTGATTTGAGTGGGAAGCCAGGAGGCCAGTTAGTAGTATATTGCAATAGTCTAAGTGGGATAGAATGATGGCAGTTTTATACGTTTTTAACCAAGGATTTAATGTAAAAGGTGAATGCAAGGGAAGAAACAAATATGGCCCCTAGACTGCATACTGAGCTGTCTACATGAATATCAAATCCATCAAATATAATTCTGAATCTGGGTGATGGGTGACATCTTGGAGGGAAAATAAGAAGAGGAGGTGGCCAAGAGGAAATGGCCAAGATGAAGTCTGACATGTATACCTTAATTTAAAGCAAAAGTTCAGAAGTGGACATATACATTTGGGTATATCATAAGAATATAGATGATAGTTGAATCCAAATGAATTAATAAGTCCACCCAATGAAATGGAGAACAGTAGAGGACCCAGAATGAAGCCTTGACAGACAGAGGGACTGTAGAGGAAATGCTATTGCAAGAAGACACAAAAATGAATGGTGTGAGATATAGAAGGAAAACCATGAAGCAGCTTGATTGCTTGATTGTGGACAATCTAAGCAATAAGAGAATGTTTAACTGTATCAAAGACAGAGGATAGATCAAACAGTATGAATATAGAGAAGTCTGCATTATCCACTTTACAGTTCAGTGTTCACACTTGAATATAGCCTGTAAAGGCTCCAAAACATCATTTGAGTTCAGAAATGTTATTATTTGGGAGAAAAAAGATGCTCTAAAAGTTTTGCAGTAAGAGGTAGAAGGGAGACAGGTCTATAGTTAGAGGAGGTAGCTCAATAAGCCTTGAAGCCCCAGGACAGATGCGTCATCAATATAACAGTTAAAGTCACACAGAATAAGGATAGGATTGCCAGTACAAAGAAAGAGAGACAGGATTTGAAATCTGAGAAAAAGCTTGAAGGAGAAGAGCTATTTGCCTAGATATGAAAGCCAAGAGCACAGAGGATGATAGAGCTGGACTGCAAACACTTCAAATTAAAAAAGGGTATTAACTGGTGGGATTGAATGGGGCACCAACATCCCTCCTCAACCATATGCTGAACCCACTATAAGAGAGTGCAACCCCCACAGCTGTGTAATATACAGACAACCAAGTTTCTGTTATGGAAAACAGATGTAGTGATTGCTCACAGAAAAGACTGGGAATGAATGTTGATGCAATATATTAGCTAGGGAGTAGGTGTTCAAAAGTGAACAGGAGGAGAGGAGAGAAGATGCAGGAAGAATGAGAATATTAATGTGACTGGAAGGGTTGGAACCCTTCAAGGAGCTGTAGGAGGATATGGTAAGTTGAGGGTGATAGTAGGTGGGTATGGAGTTAGGGCCAGGTTTGGGGCAGTTTCCCCAGTGTCAAGAAGCAGGATAAGGGAAAAGGCAGAAATATATATGGAAATGGGATTTATATTGAGGTTCTGGAGCAGGGCTTGCTTGTGGGAGAAGAGGCTAAAATCTTAACAAGTGAGTAAGTGCAAGCAGGTGTAATGGGGAACAGGGAGATATGAATGCAGTTTGGACAGTCAGGGAGAGCGTTGAAGCTAAAAAGGATCTTAGAGAGAACTGGGCATGTATCAACTGAATAGATAACAAACACAAACATGATAAGAAGTGAGATTTTGGTGGCAGAGGAAAAAGTCTTTACTGTGATCTTCTTACACATGCTCTTTACAGGTAATGGAGTTCTGATGTCTTCTTTGTTGTCCTCAGTGTTGAACTCAGTTAACATATCCATCTCCCTTTACAAACCCCATTTTTCAGTGTTTCATTCTCCTAAGCAATCTTCATCCTGTGTTGTCCAAACCCTTAGCCACTTTCACCCTTTGAGTGCCAAAGTAGTATCCAACACATTGCTTTTCAATGCGTTGGATAACTCTCTGACACTCAAAGAGTTAAGTAATTTGTTCACATACACCAAGGGTTGGCAAGAGTTCAACCAGTAGGTCGACAACCATGCCCCAAGCACCACTAATTCAAAATAAATTTCCCCCATCTTTGGCCATTTATTTTCCAGTTAGCTCCATGCTCTGCTTGTGTCTTCCTAGCTATCACTGTAAGCAGTAATGTTATGTACAGTATACATTGGAGTTGTATTTGGTTCGAAAGTTCGAAAGTTCGAAAAAAACTGCATGCGCCGGGCCTTGAGCTCTCAGTTGCCTCCCCAGCATGATCACAGATTGCCACGCATAGTTTGTCGAACATCATGAACATATGTCTGTCACAGTCTAACCTTCATAGCTTGTCGAACATAACCCACCCTACATAGTTAGTCGAATACAAATGAAGCAAACATCCCCAACCCATTCATGTCTCCGCCTACCATGCACAGCTTGTCGAGCAACCCACATCTGTCACTTCCTGCCCCTGCTTAGTTTGCGACATTACATTATATCTTCCTCAAATCATATTGGATATATTGAGATGTCATTGTACATTCCAGCTCACGCTTTTGAATACAATTGACCCAAGTTTCGAACTCTTAGCATTCCCATTGCTGGTTGGCCAGGTGCCTTACTAGCAATGCAAAAAAAATGAAAGATGACTCTATGACCTGGAAAAAAAAGTGGGGAGTACCCCCAAGCAAGAACCAACCCCCAACAGACACCATCTTGAAGAAGAGGACTGAGTGCAGACCAACAGCAGTAATGGCCAGAAGGAGAGATCTACCCTTCAGCATGGAGGAGAAGGAGGCACTAGTGGGGGCACTGCAGGGTTGTTTTTCCCCACCTCTTTGGCCCTTTGGCAGCTTCCACCGCAGTAGTGGATAGGAGAGAAATGTGTGATACTGTGGTGGAAGCTGTCAATGAGGTGGCAGTGTCCTCACACACATCAGACAGGTACAGGAAGCGGGTTTACGATATGAGAAGGCAGGTGCTGTGGAAAAGGGCAAAGATTGAGGTAGAGCGGTCATCTGGGGCCTCCAGTAGACCTGTTCTATTCCATCATTATGAATAGGTCCTGGATGGCTTCATTGCAGCATCTGAGGCAGAAGCTGCTCCTGCTTCAGGTGGTGATGAGGATGTTGCTGGTCCATCACATGCTGGACCAGCTTCCATCACCCCTGTAGCAAGACCAGTGGAATCCTCAGATGCTAAAGATGACCATGCTCCTGCATCTTCCCATTCCCCTACAGCACCTGTCTTCCCTGTCCACATGCCCTCTCCTGTTCATGCTGATGTATGTGCCCATTCTCCATCAGCTGGAGGAAGCAACTCTTCTTCTGGTCTGGTGAACTGCACCAGTTCCTCCAGGAGAAGTGGCAGTGACGTTCCCTCCCTGCAAACCTCAGAGTTGGGTACTCCAGCGCCAGACATTCCCTCAGCTGAGGAGTCAGGGCATAATGGCGTGTTTTCTGGTAAGTAATTGTAGTCTGATGATTGTGTTCATGTAATATTGTTAAGTTATGTTAACCCTTTGAGTGCCAGAGGGGTACGCAATGCATTGCATGTATGTCATGGTTCCCCAGAATAACTCAGGAGTCAGTACGATATAGTTAAAATGCAATTTAGTAAAATAACAAATAAGGTAGCACACAGAGGTAAATAGCAGGAACAAGTAGAGAGTCATAGCCAGCAAGTGCTACTTCCAGATATAGTAAATTGCCAAGGTGGATCACTCTACTAGAGACTAGGCCATAAGCCATTGGTAGGAACAGGAACAGGAATGGAACAGGAACATGAAGTCTTGATCCGGAGTAGTGAGGAATCTACCAGACTCACGTCTGCAGTCAGAATAGTAGTAGCAGATACTTGACTCATGCCTGCAGTCCGTATGGAGGAAGCGGATACTTGACTCGCGCCTGCAGTCAATATAAGAGCTAGTCTACCAGATCCCCAGGTCCACACCAGATTGGGTGTCTGCTAGGTACAGGAGACAAACAAGAGGATAGTCAGACAGAGCCACAGGTCAGCACCAGAGAGGGTAGTCAGACAAGTCAGGTCATACACAGTTCAGATAGTCAGCCAGAGCCACAGGTCTGCACCAGATTGGGTGTCCAGTATAATAGGATAAGGAAGAAGAATAGTCAGACAGAGCCACAGGTCAGCACCAGATTGGATAGTCAGACAAGCCAGATCAAACACAGAGCCCAAGGTAACAGAACTGCTTTGTACAACAACGCAAAGGCAACTGAGTCAAGACTCAGTCTGCCGAAGGCCTAGACTAAAAACAAGACCCTGCATCATTCTGACGCATCTCATAGCCTTGCTACCATTCTGCTCCACGCTGTGTCATATAACGACCGTGAGCCCGAAAATGATGGGTCAATCCAGCGACACACAGGCAATACTACCATCCAGCCTGAGGCCATGGACGGTTACTGACACCACCAAGTGCACACAAACCCGGGCCATGTAGAGACACCTGGAACTCAGTAGAAGTGCCAAGACTGAGGATACTTCTCCAGCGTTGCCTAGAACGCAACGCTGGAAATTAGGTACGCTAACAATGTGTTGTGTAGCCCTCTGGGACTCAAAGGGTTCAATATCTACCACTGAGCAGATAGGTGTGCAATGTATGGGAAAGCACTGCAAATCACACATATCTGCTCTGTGTAACTTAATCCTTTGTAATGCAATGTCCATGTGTGTGTACTGTAATGTAGTACTTTGTTATGCAATGTCCGTGTGTGTGTAATGTAATGTAGTACAGTTTGTTATTCAATGTCCTTGCGTGTGTGTACTGTAATGTAGTACTCTGTTATGGAATGTCCATGCGTGTGTGTACTGTAACATGGTGTTTTCTTCTCATTACAGATAAACCTGATGGAGTACCTAGCTCTGGCAGGGAGGGGGAAGAAGAAGTCATCACCCTCTATCAGGAGCCGGTCACTGCCACAGCTCCTACCAGTGTGGAGGAAGAGGAGGCTGCTGGTAAGTTGTTTTTAAGATGTCTCCCTCACGTGTGTGTTTAGTCATGTTAAATTGTTCCATATGTGTATTAGCAACTCCAGCTTGCTTTAGCCTTAATCTAGTTTATATGAATATTGCATTGCTACAGGGGTGAGCAGAAGCACATTGCTAAGCTATGCTTTGCTCACCTTTCTGGCACTCCAAGGCAGGGCCAGACTTAACTACCGGGATACCGGGAAAATTCCTGGTAGGCCGCCTGCACTGGGCTTCTCTGAGGCTGCTTCAAAATCAAGAAGCAATCCACGGCCACGGTCCTGTCACCTTGTGGCCGCGGATTGCTTCTTGATTGCAGGAGTGCTGGCCGCGGCCACAAGGTGACAAGACCGTGGCCAGGAGATGTGAAGGGCACCGCAACATGCTGAGGTCTGTGCTTTCTTCAGCACAGACCTGTAGCAGCTGAGCTCCCTAGTCTGATCTTTAGTAATCTTGAGTGCTGGGAGATGACATCATCTCCCAGCACTCTGCATTACTGAAGAGAAGACAATGCGGGAGCAACAGCAGTAAAGAGGCACAGACCTCTCATGCCACACCGCTGGACCACCAGGGAGGTAGGAAATGGACACGGGGGGACAATGTAGAGATTGTGGCAATGTGGAGATTGGTGGGCAATGTGGAGACTGAGGACAATATGGAGTTGGGACAATATGGAAATGGGGGCAATGTGGAGATTGGTGGGGCAATGTGAAGACTGGGGGTCAATGTGTAGACTGAGGGCAATATGGAGATGGGGGGACAATGTGGAGATTGGGGGGCAATGTGGAGACTGAGGGGTAATGTGGAGACTGAGGGGCAATGTGACGACTGAGGGCAATATGGAGGTCACCCAGTGACGTCAGATGCAGCGTGAAGAAGAGCACTGCGTCTGCGCACCGGGTCGGCCTCACCGCAATGATATGGGGCTGGTAAGCAATTTTTTCCAGGGCTGTTTTTTATTCCCAGTCCGGCCCTGCTCCAAAGGTTAAATATCCCAATAATGCACATATAGAGCACATGTAAGAAACGTTTGGCATTCTCCTGCCATTCACATGATGACATTGCAGGCATGATGGACACAAGTTAGTGCACAGTTAGGTTGTCTCGGTATGTTGAAGCCCTGCCATGCATTACAGTGATGCTTCATAGGCCAAATTTGCCTCTCTGTTGTTGAGTAAATCCTGATAACTAGGTTATCCCACCTTGGTGCAGTTGTTGGGAATCTGAATGCTTACACAACTGAAGCATTTAATGAAGTCAGTGTTTCTCATCACATGTTATTTCCCTCAATATCCAAAATAGGTCCAGCTGACATGCCGGAGGAGGTGGAAGATGGTGGTATGCAGGCCCCCGTTGGTGCACCTGGGGACCACCATGTGCAAAGGGCAGGTGAGGATAGTAAACTGTAATATGTCCTCCAGCAAAAACATGTACATCTGTTCAATGTCTTATATGTCTTTTGTTGTGTGTTGTTGGTTTATGTTTGTGGAAAGGGTTCTGAGTTTTATGTTTCTGATTGTTGTAACCATTTCAATTGCAGAGGGGTACCCAATGCATTCTCAAAATTATTGTGCAATGCGCACCCCTCTGGCACTGAAATGGGTTAAGACCCCATACAATTATCTCACCCTTGTGAAAATGTACTGTATCTCCTCAGGGTCATCGCAGGCTGTGTCTGGTGAGGAGGAGGATGAACAACCTCTGGTGGTGTCTGCCTCTACTCCTGAGGCTATAGAAGGGGAAGCGCATGGTAAGTAAAATCCTAAATCTGCTCTCCCATGTGTGTTCAACCAGTCTCCCCTTCCCTTACAAAAACCCCAAAGTCCCTGTAGTGATCTGTGCTCTTGTCACACATACCTGTGACAGTATCATGGCATGAACAAATATCATTATGTGATTTTTGTTCATGCCATGATCTTATCATACACGTATGCTTGGCTCCAGGCCATAGCACACACCTACAGTTCCTGTTTGCAGGCTAGCACTAATTGAGTGTTGATGGATCAATCACAATGACAGTGATGATCCACCGGTGTCCAATCAAGGCTAAAGGGCAAACCTGACCTGTCAGTTTGTTCATAGCAGGGGTAGTCAATCCTGTTCTCAGGCCACAACAATGGCATATGTTTGCTGAGTCCCCTCAAATTAAAGTGGATGTGTCACCTATTTATAACATAGCCTAAATAATTAGGCTACATATCAAATACTTCTAAAAAGTTATTACTTTTTTTTTAAGTTTTATTTGTTGTAAATTTAACTTAGAAAGTCTGTCCCCTACCTACTTGCACATAGACTGCTCTGCTTCTGCTGTCCACCCTCCTCCGATGACGGAGGCTTCTGTCTGTAAGCTGGAGTGGTCTCACTGGCTAGATATTGATCTCTGCCAATGATACTGCTCCAGTTTGCAGACAGAAGCCTCCACCATTGGAGGAGGGAGGAGAGCAGAGGCAGAGTTATGGACTGCGGTTACAGAGCAGGTAACCGCAGTCTATATGGAAGTAGGTAGGGGACAGATTTTCTAAGTTAAATTTACGTCAAATAAAACTTAAAAATAAAAAATGAATAATGTTTTAGAAGTATTCAATATGTAGCCTATTTAGGCTATGTTATAAATAGGTGGCACATCCACTTTAACACATTATGTGCGGTGATTCTCAGCAATGGTCCTGTTGTCTAGGATGCACAATCATGTCCTCTAACCACCCCAAC
Organism: Rhinophrynus dorsalis; assembly: GCA_037306005.1. Lineage (NCBI taxonomy): Eukaryota > Metazoa > Chordata > Amphibia > Anura > Rhinophrynidae > Rhinophrynus > Rhinophrynus dorsalis. The sequence continues at coordinate 188,808,242 of CM074723.1, forward strand.
AGTGCATTTTGTCACTTTAACACAAGTGAATGTCAATACCGCTTGTGTTTAAGTGAGCACATCCTGACAACATGCACTGTTGGTGTGGTTAGAGGACATGATTGTGCATCCTAGACAACAGGACCATTGCTGAGAATCCCCTGCTAAACGCATCAAACATCTGTGTGCCAGAGAGGTACTCACTGCTTTGCATTTCTTCTTTCCCCACAGCTGCATCTGATGAAGAACAACAGCAGCAGCTCCCTTCCAGCCAGAAGTACGCAGAGCCCCTGGGCGTCCTATACGGGATCTCAGCTGACATCAGGGGCTTATGGCGGCAGCTGGGATATAACATGCGCAGTCAGGAGGCTCTGCTGCAACAAACTGAGGCGCAGAATAGGATGTTGCTGGGCCTCCTGATGGAGTATGTCGTGGGTTCAGGGCCAGCCCCCTCCCCCAGCACCTCCTCATCAGACAGCAGCCTGGCATCATCTGATGCCCTGCCTGCTGCACATGGTGGTAGGTGCCACCTACCCAGATGGGGGCCTTGCACAAGGGGAGGAAGGAGGTGTCACAAAAACAGAGCAAAACGGTCCAGGGGACTAAGGGAATACCAGCTTGTCATGGGAATAGGACCATCCTGCCTGTTTAAAGGACACCAGCTTTTGGATTTTACCCAGGTTGCCCTGGGTGGCAAGTTTAAAGGAACCCCATGGACTTTACATGGAGAAAAGTAGGTGTCACCAGATGGAGAGATTTAGGACTATAACATTTGATATATTGCTCATTGTATTATATATTGTGTGGTATAATGTAATAGTGTGTGGTGTTATATACAGTCTAACAGGATGTGGTAACTGGAAGCTAGAAGGCAGAGATAGTGGGGGTTGGGAGTTGCTTCCAATATATTGCTAGAGTGCAGAGATAGTGGGGGTTGGGCGTTGCTTCCAAAATATTCTAGGTCTGGGCTAAGGAAAGATTGGAATGTTAATTGATTCCTGCTGTGCTTCCTTGACCAATCAGGGAGGTTATTTATGATCCAATGAGAAGGTCCCTTTTTCAAGCCCTAATATGCATGCTTATCTTGATAAGGGTGCTGGTGACTGATTGGTCAAGCATAGAAACACTGTTCCAAGTCCTTGTTTGCATGCTGATCTTGATAAGAGTCTCTGTAGTGTATGTAAGCTGTGTGTTTGATTCAATAAAAGAGAGTACTTCCCTTCATCAAGTCTTGGCTGATGTTTGGGAACAGGAGGTTCGGTATACTATTGGAGTGTTATTCTGAGAGAGAAAGGAACTATAACAGAGGTATCCAGCTTATGATACAAGGTGTCACATTACAGGAGGCACCCCCACTGACCCCATTTATATAATTTTTATTTTTCAATTATTCTTATTCTTATTATTTTTCTTCTTATTATTACTATTACTATGATTATGTTGTAATTTGCAATTCAATTGTCTGCATTAGCTATGAAGATCTGATAAGGGAATAAATTTATTGCAGGAAAGTTAAGACCTACTTTTTTCTGACTTGAGTCTCTTATCGCATCTTCAAACAGCTGACACCGAAACTGTGGGTGTATTGATATGGGACCCTAAGCCTTACATCAGTATATCCAAGCAGTCCAAAACAATGTCAAATGTTAGTAGAATTAACCCCATGAGTGCCAGTAGGGTATAATCACCCTGCCGGCACTCATAGGATTAACCCAACTAATTAAAAAAAAAATCACAATACAAGTAAAACTTACCATTAATCCTGATGTCCAGCAGAGTCCTCAGCATACCAGTCCTCTTCTGTCCTTCTTTCTTCTCTTATATCTTCTTCTCTTCCACATGGGCCGATGCCCGTTCCACTCTGAGGGAACTGGAATTGAGGCTGCCCTTAGATATGGGCAGTCTTACCTCCAAATCCCTCACAGCCATTGGCTGGGATATGCTTATGCACTTCCCTGCCAATCCACTTTGAGCGGGCTGTGCTTTAAACTGATTGGCTGAGAAGTGCATAAACATATCCCAGCCAATGACTGTGAGGGAATTGGAGGTAAGACTGCCCATATCTAAGGGCAGTCTCAATTCCAATTCCCTCAGAGTGGAATGGGAATCAGCCCGTGCGGAAGAAGGGGGGGGGGCCTTGCTGCATGATAGTCTCCACCTCAGCCTCAGAGGCCGCACACAGTGAGTAATGTTAAGATAAGTATTTTATTGGGATATTTTATGATGGCATTATAAGTGACTGAATATCTTATTTGGCTTAACATTTAATATTCGTATAGGAAAGTAATACATACTTTAACCCCTTTGAGCCCCAGAGAGGTATGAAACACATTGCTTTGCAATGTGTTGTGTAACCCTCTGGCATTCAAGAGGTTAAACTATGTATTAGTGTGCTGGATATTGCATTGGACTTACAGGATGACAGGTAAGTGTAACACTGATTAGTTAATGATCAGTGCTTGGCAGTATGTCAGGCACCAATCGTTAGCTTTTTTTCCTTTGACGTTCCCAATACTGTCACTATTTTGCGGTGTTGAAAATTATTCAAACAAATGACTTATATTTTTACAATTTTACACAGGGACAAAGGTGACTCACCCTGTATGCCTATACAACTGTCGTGTCAATCTGAAAAAAAATTATTCAGACAAATTATTCCAAATATTTTTAATATTGTTTGTTGCATGTGCCATTTCTGTTGCAGAGGTGAAATACAATATATATAGCATGATCATCTATCATTTACCGTCTGTATCAAAGGTAATACATTACACAATATGTAGCATGTTCATTTACTATATGTAGCAGAGGTGTTTTATACATATGGATGTAGCTAAATTAGAAGGAAGAAGGAAAAGTGAGGATGACTGGTGCGGTATCCTTTTGAAATGTCGCAAAGAACAATATAGCGCTGCTAGAAGCCGATTTAACCATTTTGCTGTGTTTAAAATAACAACATGAAAACCTCGCGCAGCATAAAAGCGCTAGGTTGTCATGTTGCATAATTAAACACCCCTTTGTACTGGCCACAACTCCCAGCATCCTTACCTTGCGTTGCCCAGCTCTCTTTAAAGCAGAACTTCTACCTTTTACAAACATGGCCCCAAATAATTACCCATCTGGCGACTAGCTGCTCAGCAGCGCTCGTCGGCAGAATCATTACCGCGTTAAAAAGAATTATACACTGCTCCCGGACTGACAGGCAGGAAACTGCACAGACATCTTTCCATAGTGACATCTGTGTGCCTGCGTTGTCAGTCCCAGCCTGCTCCAGGAATCGTTGCTAGGAGCAGTTTGGCTCCAAAATGGACTGACAGTGCAGGCATGCAGACGTTATTATGGAAAGATGTCTGCACGGTTTCCTGCCTGTCAGTCCGGGAGCAGTGTATAATTCTCATTAACAAGGTAATAATTCTGGCGACTAGCTTTACTGAGCGGCTAGTTGCCATATGGGTAATTATTTGGGGCCATGTTTGTAAGAGGTGGTAGTTCCACTGTAATGTGACAACGTTTCAAAAGGGAACTGACTGTTGTGAGGCGGACTCAGGATGACAGCAACACTGGTGGAGATGTAGCCGGCAGCAAACCGCAGAAAACTGGCAGGCAGGACTCAGTCAGCAGATGGATACAGCAGCAACAGAGGAAGACTGGCGTGAGGCAGACTCAGGATGACAGCAACACTGGAGATGTAGGCAGCAGCAAACAGCAGAACACTGGCGCAGGCAGGACTCAGTCAGTAGATGGATACAGCAGCAACTGAGGATGACTGGTGCAAGGCAGACTCAGAATGACAGCAACACTGGAGATGTAGCTAGCAGCAAACCGCAGAACACTGGAGCAGGCAGGACTCAGTCAGTAGATGGATAAAGCAACTGAGGAAGACTGGTGCGAGGCAGACTCAGGATGACAGCAACACTGGAGATGTAGGCAGAAGCAAACAGCAGAACACTGGAGCAGGCAGGACTCAGTCAGTAGATGGATACAGCAGCAACTGAGGATGACTGGTGTGAGGCAGACTCAGGATGAGAGCAACACTGGAGATGTACCCATCAGCAAACCACAGAACACTGGAGTAGGCAGGACTCAGTCAGTAGATGGATACAGCAACTGAGGATGACTGGTGTGGGGCAGACTCAAGATAACAGCAACATGGATGATTGTAGATGTTTGAAGTCCTTTTTGTTTTTCTAATCTGCATCGAACCTGAGAGCAGGGTAACCCAGCTTTGGCAAGTTGACTTTTAAAAGTCATTTGCTCCATGAGCTGGGGGGGCCAATTGAGAGTGCTGGGGGCTATGTATATTTCCAGAAAAAGGAAAATACCCGCTCACTCTGGACAGTGGTTGGGGGTAAGAAAGCAACTCCTGGGCAACCAGAGACAATGTAGGTATCACGGTCCCCGTGATCCTTCCTGTCACTCTCAGCTATGCTGCTCCCGGATTGGTTGAGCTGTGTTGGCCTGCCCCTGGTTATCCGTTTTAATCCGGCCACTGGCACCTGTCAGGTGCCCTTTCGTGGTGTTTCCAAGCCAGCGTTGCTGTTGCAGTATTCTAGTATCCTGATCTACCGTGTACCGACTAGGCTTGTCCGACGACGTTCCTGTGTTCCTGTTCCATGATTGACCCGGCCTGGCTGACTTCCTGCGTGTTCCTGATCCGGCTTGACTGCGAATCTCCTACAGCATCTGACCCAGCCTGGCTGACGATCCTTCTCCTTTACCAACCCGGCTTGTCTGCGAATCTCCTGTGTATCCTGACCCGGCCTGGCTGACTACTGAACACTCATTGCACTGTTCTTGCTATCCTGACGGACGATTCCCGTGGGCGCCTCGGCGACATTCTGATACTGCATAGTGTGTCTGAGCCTCCGCTTATCCGTTGCTGAGCCGTTGCTGAGCCTTCCATTATCTGCCTTTCGTGTGCTGAGTCCAGACCTTACTGTGCTGTGTCACTTTCTGCACTTGAGACACTGGTGTTGTTCATCCGATTACTGCTACTCTTCCACCTATTGCCTCAGCCTGTTTCGCTGTTTCTGTGAGCCGGCCGCTTGTGGGTCTCAGTAGTCAGCGGCTCTCCGTGACAGAGCAGAGGTTCCGTTACGACCGTTGGCTGTTGGCAAGCAGTACCCAGTGGTCTCCGTTACGCCCGTGGAGGGGCTATTGACACAAGCAATCACAATTCTGGTGGTCTCCGGTTACGCCCGTGGGGGCTATTGACTCAAGCAATCACGATACTGTAGTCTCCGGTTACGCCCGTGGGGGCTATTGGCTCAAGCAATTACGATATTAGTAGTCTCCGGTTACGCCCATGGGGGCTGTTGGCTCAAGCAATCTCCATACTGGTAATCTCCGGTTACGCCCGTGGGGGCTATTGGCTCACGCAATCACAATACTGGTAGTCTCCGGTTATGCCCGTGGGGGCTATCTCCTTATCACTTGCAGTTCCCGTTCAGTAAGAACTTTATGCTACAGCTCCACACAGTGAATGGACTTGGGTGCTATCTTACAGCACATATAGCTATATGCAGCACCAAGGGCGTGCCTAACACCACACTTGAGACTGATAACCAGTACTATTAACCTCTTGTGTCCTGTTTTGTGCTTCCATACTTTGTGTAGTATTACCTGTTGCACCAGGTATCTCTGCCTTTATTCTGCTTATGCCAGTACCGCCCCAGTGGCGACCTTGTCATTCATTTTGCTTTAATAAAACTCTATTTGTTTTATCTACCACTGTCTGAGTGTCTGAAAACCGTAACAGTAGGCCACACAGCCGTCTTGTTATCCCAGAAAGTCAAGGGATCGGTACTTGGGGCCAAAGAAGGTTCCGCAAGTTAACCTCAAGCTCACCACTTTTTCTATTAATGGGAAGCTGTTTGTTTTGTCTGAAGCATAATCTGTCCATTGCCTCAGCATAAAAAGCAGCAGCTGCTCCACCGGAAGAAGATGAAGTGCTACTGGTGCTGCTACTAATAGGTCCCTGAAGACCACCACACTCCTCCAGCTCATCTTTGGAATCTTCTCCCGCCTTCTGTGACTGCATTCTAGTTTTTCTTTTCCTCTCATGCACCCTCGCTATCAACTGTTCCCTCCAGGCAGTGAGGGAATTGAAACAAAGTGCCATCTTGCCTTTGATTCGAGGATCGCAAATTGTGGCAAGCATTAACTCGGGACAATTGTCCATGCGCTCTTCCATGCGCCAAGTCAGTTACTTCTTCAGGCTCATTAGAAGGGCAGCAACATCGGGAAATATATTACCCTCAGCACCAGGCAAGCGTTCCCTATGGGAAAGGAAATCGTCCAGTTTTAAGGAGACCTGCATGAAGAGGGGAATGACTTCTGCCAGGCTAGCATTCTCTTTGCTCAAAAGCTCCATCAAAGCATTGAAAGGCGTAAGGACTGTCACTACCTGTTCCATCAGGGCCCAGTCAGCCCTGCCCAGTGTTCTGTTACTGCCAATGAAATGGTGACATGACATTGCATGAATGGCCTTTTTCTGCTCCAGGATACGCTCTAGCATATCTAAGGTGGAGTTCCATCTGGTCCCATCATCTTGTTTTAGGCGGTGCTCTGGGAGGTCTGCCTTTTTCTGTTCCTCCCTGAGTAGCTGGCTATCTTTGAAGCTCCATTGGAAGTGGCTACGAATTTGTCGGCACAGTTCCAGAAGTGCTTCAACCTTCCAGTGTTACTGCCATCCTCAAGAGCAGTCTTCAGTACTAGATGCAGAACATGAGCTGAGCAGCGCACACCCACAAATCTGCCATCCCAGAGAGCCTTGATCATGTTAGCTGCACCATCAGTAACCACAAACCCCATTTAACCTGTGTGCCTTCCTGTTCCCCTAGCCACTGCGCCACCATGCTCTACAGTGCTTTGTGAATGTTATCTGAGGTGTACTGCTGATCCATTACCTCAGCATGGGGGAGGAAAGAGCGGTGCCCTGCCTGCTTGGCTACTGCACCTGAACTTGTTGTTGCTATTGGTGTGTCTTGCAACACATTGGGCTGCCACCAATGTGCCGTCATTGACAGGAAGCCATGCTGGCCACTCAGAGCACTCCATAAGTCAGTGGTAAAGTGCACTGACTGTCCAGCAGCCTTTCCTAGCAGGTCCTTCAAAAGACCAACGCATGACTGGTACAGTGAGGGCACTATTGTTCTACTAAATGTGGTGCAGGATGGAATTTTGTATCGGGGTGCGACAGCCTCCATAAGTTGATGGAAGGGTTCCCCATCCACCAAATTAAAAGTTGCACCCCCAATGAGCTGTGCAATGAGACATGTAATTTTCTTGGACTGCTGTCTGCACATCCCCTTGGAATAAAACCCACCACAATCTTCCGGTGTGGCCTGTATTGACTTTGGGATAGGCTGTGACTGTCTGCTGCTTTTATTAGAACCAGATGTGGCATGATCTCCCTGCCCTTTCTCCTGTCTACTGGTGGTGAGTGTGACATTGGTAAATGTAGTAGTGCCACCATGAGGCAGGTGTTAAGTTTTCATCAATAGAAGACAGAATTGTAGCTGGATAAACAGGAGGAGTACTATGGGCAGCAGTTGAAAAATGAAGCTCAGGAGAATAATCAAGGTCAATGGAAAAATCAAGCTTAGCAGGCCTTGGTCCCTCATATTCTTCTTCTACCCCTTGTAGGTTTGGACAGGAAGAAAAATCATCATCAGCAGATTATGGGGAGAGCTGATGATTTCCCTCTTCTGTCTGGCGGCTTTAGGGAAATGGTAGACTATCTCCCTCAATAACCTTTTTTGGAGAAGATATGCTCTCAGTGTCAGTGACAGTGGTGGCAGGAGAAATTTTCTCAAAATACTCCAATAATTCAAGATTGGGCTGCTTAAACGGACGTTCGCTGTAAAACTCCCGCGTTGATACTGCCCGCAGTCTCCCATCAGTAGTGTTCATGTTCAACTTGCTAGGTGTCCCCAGGTTTATAGAACTGGCTGTAGTGGAGGTGGTGAGGGAACTGGCAGTGGCAATGGTCATTGTTCAAGTGGTTCTGTGAGAATAATCATGAAACAGCTGAGGAGAAAAGTGTGACGGCCACTTCATGGTCTTAGAGGAGGAACTGGACCTCTCTACCCTGCTAGTAGAGGTAGAACGACCAGCAGTTCCCTTCTTCTTTCTAGTTTTTGGTTTGGACTGCTGCTGCTGAGTATGACTAGTGCTAGCTCTACTTGAAAGCAACTGCACTGTGGTGGTGTTGGTGGTTGCTTCAGCTGGTACCAGGACAAGGAACATCAGGTTGTTCACTAGGACTCAAATCCATTACGGATAGGTAGTGAACTATTATAGTTTTACAACTTTAAAACCTGCCCACATGACAACTGTGACACTGGCAGTCTGACGCTGAAGATTATTCAAACAAATCACTTGTATTTTGAATATTTTTAATAAAACCAACACATGGGACTCTCCCTTGCGGTGGCTAAAAGGCACCATGCCTGCCTATACAACTGTGACACTGGCAGTGTGACTCTGAAGATTATTCAAACAAATAACTTGTATTTTTTATACTTTTAATAAAACCAACACAGGTGACTCTCCCTTGCGATGGCTTAAAGGCACCCTTCCTGCCTATACAACTGTGATACTGGCAGTGTGTCTCTGAAGATTATTCAAACAAATAACTTGTATTTTTTATATTTTTAATAAAATCAACACAGGTAACTCTCCCTTGCGGTGGCTTAAAGGCACCCCTTCCTTCCTATACAACTGTGACACTGGCAGTGTGATTCTGAAGATTATTCAAACAAATAACTTGTATTTTTTATATATATATATTTTTTATATATATATTATATACAGATGACTCTCCCTTGCTGTGGCAATAAGGCACCCTGCCTGCACATACAACTGTCAGACTAGCTGATGTGACACTCTGAAAACTATTCAAAGAAATCCCTAATATTTTTGATATTTTGCACAGGAACAAAGATGACTCTCCCTTGCAGTGGCAATAACTGGCACTAATGCTGGCTGCCTGCCTATGTCTAGCCTAATGCCACCTGCCTGCCTACCCAACAACTGGACACTCTTTAATCTCTTCATCTCTCTCTGAGCACCAACAACGCAATGAGGAAATGCAGGCTGTCTGCCTGGTTGACTGTGTCATTAGTCCAACCCCCATCATGAAACAAAGAAGCTTATTGGAATACAGACAAAGAGGGAAAGTAGTGCATGAAACGGAGAATGGAACTGGACTAGAGACATGGAGGGAAAATTATGGAGGGAAAGTAATCGAGCGTGCTCAGGTAGTACAAAAAAGGTCCTGGTCGAAAGTAGACAAAACTTTCGGAAATTTGTCGAATGTTGAAACTTCCGAAAGATTCGAGGACTTTCGGTCCAGGGCTGCTCGGAGTCGAATCTTTTTTGTCGAACGACCCTTGAGTGTCGGATGGTCCAAATGTCTCCGAATGACCCCATTTTTGATGAATTACAAATGTCTCCGAATCAATTTGCACAAGTCTAAATAACACAGATGTCATGCAATAACTCAGTTATTAAACTCTTCAATGCACTTTAGAAATTGGCACTTAGGAAATGGGCACCAATGCCTCACCTCCATTTAAGGTGTATAATGATATACTAGCGCATGATACAATCTGTTATCAATATTAAACTTAGATATTCAAATATTTGCCAAGATTCTTGCCATAAGAATGAATAAATTCTTACCAAAAGTAATCCTTCAGCATAGAACAGACTTTGTACCTGCTAAGTCTATGAATGAAATCTGAGGCAGATCTAACCTATTATACATATCTTCTATAATAATGTGTCCCTCAGAGCTGTAATATCCTTAGATATAAATATGGAGTTCCATTCTGTAGAGTGAGACTGACTCTAGGCTGGATTTAGATACCTTAACTTTTGACCAAACTGTATAAAATGTATTTGACTACTGTACACTGCCCCTGAAGCCCCTAGTACTAGCATGGTGGTGGGGGGGTTAAAGCACAGACTATATGACTGCCACTGCTGACTGGGTTTCCCTCCCACCACCACCAGTGGACAACACTAGCTTACAGCATAAGGGGTCAGCTAGTAATCATGATTCTGGTTCTGGCAGTGTGATTAAAATGCAGCATCAGCATTGTCCTAGATCCCAAGGCATAGATGCCCCTTCCTTTAAATAGGTGCTCAGGCTCTTTTCCCTCCTGAACTGGGGATTATACTTGTATGTGTATAAGTGTACTCTTCAAACTGGAATTCTTTTACTGTGATGTGTATGTTCTTCCTTTTTTGAAAATGTTGAATAAAAAGACAATCCTAAATCAAAAGGCAGCATCAGGATAGCACATACCTTTGGCACACCACCTAGTGCATGCAGAGTTCTGAGTGACAGTCCCACAAAGCCATGGATGTTTACAGTAAACCAGAGCAGGTGATGGAGGAATGGCTTGTACCCTGATTCTTAAAGGCTGGTTTTGAGTCTGCTGATAATGGCTACAACATTATTGCGGCCTAGAGAATAGGTGATATGGTGTATTTCCTCTGCTTTGCCCATGTACTAAACTTAGTTGTGACCAGATTTCTGGCAGAATCTGAAACCCTCAGAGAGATGCTTACTATTGCCTTCAAAATTTGTTCCCATTTTAGCCACGCCTACAGTTTATTCAACGCTCTATATTCCATGCAATGGTGTAACAGCCTGCCCTATCACCAGCATCAAATGGAGGTCCCTACCAGGTGGAATTCAACAATTTACATGCTAGAGCATTGGTACAAGCAGAATAAGTTCATTAGCAAGTACACCATGAAAAACTGGAAGGCTTTGGAGGGAGCCTCTTTGTCACCAGGCCAATGGCATCTAATGTGAGATGTATGTGAGCTGCTGAAACTCTTTAAGAGGGCAACCATGCTGGTGAGTCACATAGGGGTAGGAATTAGTGAAATTCTACTACTGGTATTTTTATTGTAGAAAAAAATGAGGAGCATGGCTGAGGAATCTTACCATAATGACAAAACAGACATGCACCAGCTGGTCACTTATATGTTAATGAGATTTGATCAAGAACCTCACATAGTGTCCATTAAAAGAAATGAGAAATACATTCTTGCAATTTTGCTGGATCCCCACATTAAGCAGAAATTTTCAGAATTTCTACCAAAGGGCCAGCAACAGTTTGTTACAACAATGAGTCATGAGGATCAGTAGCATCTCTCTGAGGAATCAGATTCTGTAAAGGAAAACAGAGATATGCTTATGGATCGAGTGGAGGGTTGCATTGAGGCTGATGAGAAGGAGAAAGTTATGGCACAAAAACATCTAGACAGCATTGTGAAAAAGAAGACAGAAAAGCATTTCAAACAGCAGCAGCAGGAGCACCTACATCACCAACCTCGAACATCCCATTCTTAACACATGGCAATTCATGGGTCTCAGCAGGAGGGGTGGCAAAAATCCAGCATTGGTGGTGGTGGTGACACATCTCTTTGAGGCTTGCTCCCTGAGTATGGGTTGGTAACTGACACACAGGAACACCATGTAGCTCCTAGAATTGGTCCCACTGCATGCAAGATGGTTTCTGCATTCTTACAGGATAGTTATGACCCCATGGACTACTGGCAAACAAAGCAGTGTGTGGCCAGCATTGACACATACTGCAGTGGAAACCCTTAGTTGCCCTCCAGCAAGCATTGAGTCTAAGAGGGTTTTCAGTGCAGCTGGTTACATTGTGAATTACCGTAGGACACGGCTATCAAGCAGCAATGTTGGGAGACCAATATTCTTAACAAACAACCACCAAAGAACAAAAGCACTCTGCATGCTAACACATTTTTCAAGGCATATGTTGCTGTATGATTCACAAGTTTGACTTTCAGCTACTTATTTCTTTGCTGCAGGTCTCAGAAGAAGTAATATTGTGGTGGTGTTGTATTTCTGGCCTGAATTATGAATATTAATATGCAAATATTAATATTCTAATTAGGATATTAATCACAACATTAATATTTTTTTGATTTGCAGTATATCAGTTAATTATGTGGAAGGAATACGCAGGAAACAGTTATTATATAATTTAGCTATGACTTTCACTGAGATCATTTGCACCATTCATTACACCTTGCAGTCACTCTGTAGATCTCATGTAACCCTCATTAGTCCTTTAGCTTTATAGCTGGCTGCGTTGTTTGTGAGTTCCCACTCACATCTCTCTCAGGCTTCTGCACCACCAACACTGCTTTATCCACAGCATCTGTCAGTCACTTCCACACCAGATCCACTTCTTCACTCATTATGTGGAATGAATACACAGGAAACAGTTGTAGTATCTGATGATATACTTTACCATAACATCTGCTGTTAAAGCAATATATCTAAAAAAGGGTTATTACAACAAAGTTACAAATTAATACAGAAATACAGTGTTACAATTATACTTAGCTTGATTTATACTGAAAATTCAGCACATACAAGCATTTCTCTTTGTCCAAGGGAACCCTGCAAGTCATCTCTTTGCTGTGACTCTTGGACAGCAAAAGGCTTTTGTTCATCCTTCACTCTGCATCATACCTCCCAACATTTCAAATTGCCAAAGAGGGACACTTGTGTTTTAGGGAGTGTTGCCAAGGGCGTGTCTGGTGGACGTGGCATTACCAAGAATTTTTAGGCTATTTCATGACCTAATGACACCTACTTGTGAAACCTAATAAATGATTTAGAACAAGACCAAAGTATTTTATTTACACAGACTAATTTATAAACACACATACTGACATTTGTAGAAACAGCAATGTGAGTTTTATTGCTGTAAAGCAATGTGATACACTTATATACACACCACACAGTCTGATCTCCTAAAAAGAGGGACATCAGGGTGGGAAAGCGGGACAAAGGGATTTGGGTCTAAAAGAGGGACACTTGGGAGGTATGCTGCATGGTGGGTTCTAAAAAGCCATGGATGCCAAGGCCTAATAACTCCAACCACTGTCCAATCAGGTTACGTGAATAAGTCACATGGCTCCTTTGTTCCTGGCCACATGGCATAGCTAATACACAGGTGGTCAGGATTCCCAGAATGCATGTCTGCAATGGCAGCCATTACACATGTGCTCAGCCACTCATAAACACTGCCCCTTGTGGTATACATTCAGAATGCACGTACCATATGCAAATATATTGCTTTAATTGTCTGTGTGAAATTAATCATATACAATACAATAAATCATATACAATTCATGTGGGAAATGCAGTATAGGAAACATAGGCAAAAAATTTGTGGGCAGTGGCAAAAAGGAGAAACATTTTGCATTGACAAAAAGGAAAAACTTTCTCTAAAAGAGCAAAAAAAAAAATTGTTGGTTTTTCACCAAAAATTTTTCTGAATTTTCACCCAGCCCTAAACAGGAATATTCAACACGTTGTATTGCAATGCATTATGCACCTCTTAACCATTTGAGTACCTGAGGGGTGGAAAATGCATTGCAGAGCAATACATTTCCCACACCTCTTTCATTCAGTGGGCTAAAGGATTAAGAAGGCACATTCATTATACCTGCTTCAGTAGGAGAGTACTGTCAGTCTTTTTCATGTCTGCCTCCATGGATATGACATGCAGGACCGATTAAAGATGTTATATTGGCCATAAGGATTTTCCAGCCATAGTAAGGAGAATGGGGAATTTATTACTAGGAGGTATTAGTTATCCTTTAAAAGGATAGTAATGTTTCAAAATAAAAGCAGCTCCAATTAATCTTCATAGTTCAAGAATAATTGAATGATAAAGTATACCCCTCCCACCCCTTTTACTGATGTAACACTGCTCAACTGGATCACAGAGAGGGATAATCTTCAGTGAGCATAAGGAAAAACTGGAAAAACCTGTCAAGAGGGGCAGAGTTTTCCTTATGCTGACAGCAAAAAGTTTGTCCCTTGCTACGACCTCTCAGGTCAAGAGACCAGATTCCACATCTGAGGGGAGGTGGCTTACACTAGGTAAAAGGAATGCGAGGGGGATACTTTATCATTCAATTACTCTTGAACTACAACTCTGGCAGTATTGAAATAACACTCTCCATAGCCCAAATACTATGAAGATTAATTGGACCTGCTGTTTTTGTGAAACATTACTATCCCTTTAAATACTATTTTATTTCAGTTCGAAACAAAAGATGACTATAAAAGAAGAAAAGCAAACAAGCATGTAGTAAAAGTTAGACTGCTGTGAGAAAACAGTGGAAGACTTTTTTTAGTTGCATGTAGCCAAGTTTTTGTGATTTTAAAGGAGTCAAGAGAAATGGTGGAATAACAAAGTAAATGATAAATATGACTTTTGGGATGCAAGATGTGGCCAATCCACAGTGCAGCTGTTAGAAAGATAAAATATCTTGACTAGCATGAATAATTGGACCTTTTTTTAAAAAAAGAAGAATACATATTTCTAAAGAAAACCAATACTATTCTAGATCACTAGAGGCTGACATTGCCTGAACAAAAACAGCAGGTATATTAACAAGAATTAGTGAACAGATTTGAAAGCAATTTTACAAAAGAAAAATGGTGCATTTTTGGAGCTATGTAAACAATGCAGTAAAAAAGGAAAGGAGGATACAACTTTTAACCCTTCAAGTTCCAGAGAGAGAGAGGTAACCAACACATTGCAGTGCAATGCACTGGCTACCTCTTTGGCACTCAGAGGGGTAAAGGGATAGTAATGTTTCAAAATAAAAGCAACTCCATTTAATCTTCTTAGTATCTGGGCCATGGAGAGTGTTATTTCAATACTGTCAGAGTTGTAGTTCAAGAGTAATTGAATGATAAAGTATCCCCCTTCTGTCCCTTTTACCTAGTGTAAGCCACCTCCCCTTAGATGTGGAATCTGCTCTTAAGACCAAACAGCTCATAGCAAGGGACAACCGTCTTTCTGTGAGAACAATGAAAATCTTGCCCCCCCTTGACAGGTTTTTCCTTATGCTAATTGAAAATTGTCCTCTCTGCAAGCCATCTGGACACCACCGTTCTGAGGTGAGCAGTGCTACATCAGTAAAAGGAGTGAGAGGGAAATACTTTATCATTCAATTACTCTTGAACTACAGCTCTGAAAGTATTGAAATAACACTCTACATGGCCCAAATACTATGAAGATTAATTAGAGATGCTTTTATTTTGAAACATTACTACCCCTTTAATGACCGCATATTTAATAAAAAAAACAAGTCTTAGGGAGCATTGCACACTTTTGTATTTAAATGTGCTGTTGCCTATCTGCAGTCTAGGAGGTTGATGAAGAATTGGAATGAATCTGCTGCAAGCCATCTGCACTATAGGGGACAATTCAAAATTCCCTGATGGATTTATTGAGGATTTTAACTTTTTTGAGAGTCAGAGAGAGAGACCTCCAACACATGCAAAACAATGCTTTGGAGACCATTCTAGCATACAAGGGCCTAAAACCCTGCTTAAATGAATGGTCATTTTGATTTGACCCCTATGGAGCAGTTGATTCGCCCCACATTTACTTTACTTCTTCATAGTACATTAAGCTCTACTAATCTTAAAACTATCATTTCTAAACAGGCTATCAGGAACATTTTGAAAGGTCATCTTTTCTTTACAAGCTGTTATCTAAGGTTGGCACTAAGGTTAGTGCCAACCTTATTGTATTTGTTGTACTAAGATCCATTAGTGAAAAAAGTGGAGCATCAGCATCATAGAGAATAAATACAGATTTCAGTGCATTTAAATTTGATTTTAACTCCTTGAATGCACTGAAGGTCTCCAGAACAGTGCAGTTAACCCTTTGCACAGATTGCTGACATTCAAGGGGGAAATTACCAATTTAAATCAATGGGGATTTTCGGAATTTTTTGTGTGTCTAATACTGTGCAATTGGTTTGCCCCTGAATTCTTTCATTTTCCTTCATACATATGGTCTTAAGGCTTTGCCAGTGATGTACAGAGCAGAATGTTGCTTGTTAATTATGAAAGTATTTTACCAGGAAAGATACAGTGAGATTGTCTCTCCTTTTCAAGTATGTCCTGGGTACTCATTTTATCTACACATGACAGAACTAGAAACTGTTACTCTGAGCTTTGAAAATAACCTAAAGCTTGTACATTAACCAGGGAATGCATCATTTTTGAACTGCTGAATAAAACAAGGTTGCTTTCACTGCTGCAAGATGTTTATTCAAACATTATGGCTTCTCAAACTTACATACATGTTGCAGTACCTCAATGGCCTGAACTTTTATAGGGAACTAGTTGAAGAGACCATTACACAGTCCACAGTGCCACTGGCACCAGGTCGCGGGGCAGTCATGCGCAGTAGAGACTGCCCGTGCCATGACTGATACAGAGCTGGACGCTCCAAAATAGCGGAGCATCCAGCTCTGTATCAGCCGCGGCGCAGGCAGTCTCTACTGCGCATGACTGCAGCACGCGCAGCAGTGTGTATTGCACATGACGCGGCGTTACACACGTTTTAGCGAATTATTATATAGGATATGTTGATAAGCTACCTTTGGAGGGTTTTTGCCAATGACATTATGTGTACTTGGATTACAGCAGCAACAGCATCAGCATAATATTTCCCGCCACAGAAATACTGCACCCCAAAAAGTATAAGTTTAAGCTTCATTAACTTTAGATTAAAACAGCTCTCAGCAATGGGAATACCCTTGCTTTATTCAGGAGGATATATCCTGCAATACATATTTTTCTATATCAAGCAATGCTATAATTTAAATAAGAAAATAGCACAAATACATAGGGAAAATATAAAAATCAGAGCAAAAGGGGTGAGTGACAATAAATCACAAATCTATGTAATCAGGTGAAATTGTTCTCTTTAAAAGATGATTGATGTCCAACCTATTTAAGATGAAATATCAAGAGAAACTGTACAATTTCAGGGGCAAACTGGTGGTCTAGAAAGGACAAATAAAAATTACAATTAATGTAAATGGGACTTTTAAACCCTTGAATGCTACAGAGGTCTCCAGTGCATTTGTAAGTAAGGCTTTAGAGACCTCTCTACCATTCCAGTGATTAAAAGCCCGATTTCCATTAATGGGATTTTGAGGCATTTTTGGTGAAGTTGGTATGCTTCATAATTGCATTCCATTTCTACTTGTTACATCAACCTTATTCCTTTGCAATGAGTGGAAGAACATTTGAGCATCCTAGAGGTTTAATTAATTGCATACAGGTCTTGGTTTCCCAAAGTGGCAAAGTAGGCAACCGCGTAGAGTATTTTGAATAATGTTTCAATTGTGCTGGCCACATCTTTGTTTTGATGTGGCTAGAACCATTATAGTGCCTTTGCATGAGCTATCTGCTCATGGTTTATGATGGCTGGTTTACTTACCAGTGTGTATAATCTTTGCTGCTTATTATTTATCACTTTAAAAGCTAGAATGGTCTCTAGCAACCAAAAATATTTATTTTGTGTTTATGTTATTTATTAGGCTATACTCTGTGCTAGATATCAGTGGGTGAAGCTAGGAGTGGGGTCATGTGAGCAGTGTAAGTATGACCAAAGGCTGGAGGTAGGTAACCTAGATATACATAAAATGTAAATCCAGCTATAAGTGAATAAACAGATCTCATAAAATTACAGTTCTCAGATTTTCATGTATAATGTCCTATGTGGATGTTTTATGGTCTGTTTTTCTACATGTAGCTTTCATTTGTATTAGGTCAATAATTTTCCAAATCTGACATATTCTCATTCCATCTGAGGAATTCAATCCTTAAAAAGAGTTTTGCATGGGCATGCCAATTTTTTTTTTATAAAATATAACTTTGAACATTTTTCACAAAAGATTGAATGTAGAAAGCCCTAAAGGAAAATGTATAATTGCAGACCACTGTGGCAAATACCTGAAACATTGCCAGAATTTTATGCACTACAGCTGTATAATGCTGTTGGATAAGATTTGTGACCTGTATCCTTCAGATTTTTGGGTCTTCAAACAAGCATAGTAAGGACTCTATGATTAAAAGAAAAGTGAAGTATTATGGGGCAAACCAACGGCACTGAAGGGGAGACCTAAAAAATATCCATTCATTTATATGGGGCTTCAAGCCCCTTGAATGCTGTAGAGGTCTCCAGAGCATTGCTGAGCAATGTGTTATAGACCTCTCTAATAGTCAAGAGGGTTAAAACTCCAAATTTAATTGAACAAAAACTTTGGGAATGTTTATTTGTCATCTAAGGTGCAGTTGGTTTGCCCTACATTTCGTTTGAACATACAGACCTAAGAAAGAGAGTTTTTGAACCTACAGCTATTGATAAACCAGTTATGACCTGGATTCTAGTGCAGTTGTTAACTTTAACAGGATTTTCAGCTACGCATTTCTCCATAGACTTCATTAGGAATCTGATAATACCAACTCATAACCTTTATCAACTTTAATGTGATCTTGGCATACTTTTGTATATTCACATTGTATATGTTAAAGCAGGGGTTTCAAACTTAATTTATAATGAGGCCACTTTGAGACTTTGAAATCTGACAGACCTCCTCATTTTATGAGTGAATAGTTCGAATAGTGCATGCGCACCTCTGGTAGAAATTGTTTATGAATTTAATTAAATAAATTGACCATGTATTGATTATTAAATGTTATTTTTTATTAACAATATCACTTAAATCACGAAATAAAAATAAGAAATATTGGTTTTCTGTCAGGTACTGTTGAAGGCCTAAAATGCATACACAAACTTTTCCAGTACTATAGAAGTTAAAAAAGGGGTGTCCACTTTTACAGTCGTAGGACATATGATCTAAAAGCCATACATGCGAGGGCTATTTTTTAGTGATAAAGATGGTGAATTATAGCTATTCAGTAATATGGATTTATGTATTTATTGATTAAAGCAATGGCAATGCCAAAATTTAACAGATAACTATTCTTGAACTGTATGGTACTGTCCAGCAGGGGGTTCGGTCTTACTGGTGTGCTAGTTCATATGTGCTGATTAAATTAACATCCTCCTAAGTGTCCCTGTTTAGGAGGAACAGTCTTTCTTTGAGTCACAAATCCCTCTGTCCTTCTTTCCCAACCTGGTGTCCCTCATTTTAGGAGATCAGTCTGTGTAGTTTGTGTATATATAAGTATAGAACATTATTCCACAGCAATAAAACTCACATTCTTGCTAGTTTAAACTTCAGTATATGTGTCTATTAACTAGTTAATAAAATAGAAAATGAATTAGTAAATAAAATACTTTGGTGTTGCTCTGCAACATTTATTCAGATACACAAAGAGGTGTCAATACATCATAAAATAACCTCTAAATTATTGGTAATCAGCTGCCCACCAACATAAAATAAAAGTGTCCCTCATTTTAAAATGCTGGGAGGCATGAATTATTTATAAAAATAGTTTTTAAAAATCTAAGGCGGGCTGCTCCCTGAGATCAGGTGGGCTACATTTGATCCACAGGCCATTCGTTGGGCAGATATGCGTTAAAATGTTATGTTAATACAACTATTATCACTGGAATTAAAGCACATTCAATAGTTCTCGGGGTTACTGCACTCAAATATCTATGTATTAAATACCCCAAAATTCAGTGTGATTTACTAGGAAGGCACAGGCAGCCTTCGATCCAAGTTCCTTCCTGATACATTGTTATCTCTGTGCTTGGGCAGTCTAGGTATGTGTGTGAGAAGGGAGCAAAGAAGATTTACCCTAAATACCCCCAAATTTTGTGTTATAGAATGACTGGGAAGACACAGCCAGCTGTTATCCAAATTCATTCCTGATCTGGTTGTTATCTCTGTGCTAGGGGAGTCTGGTGGGTGTGAGAAGGGAGCAAAGGCGATCTATACCAAATGCTCCAAAATTCTGTGTGACTGACTGGGAAGACACAGGCAGCCATGATCCAAGTTTATTCCTAATCTGACTGTTACTAGCACCAGTAATACTAAAAAACCATCTAAAACACTGAACAAGCCATCGAGTCACATTCTAGTATTGATAGCATAGTGGAAAAAGGTGTAGCAGCTCAACCAACTTCTGCTTCTGTCAGTGAGACAAACAAGAACAATAACAATGTCCGGAAAGTAGAAGTAAATGTTGTGAAAATCCCTCTGAGGGGAAACGAAAATAGAAATTGTTTGAGACCTCTAAAAGCCTAGATTAATATAAAAGTAATGGGGAAGAAGTGGCGGATGATGCTGAGGATGACCCAATAATTACTGATGATGATAATGATGTATATCTAGAATATATCGCTCTGACATCCTCCTCTTCTTCAGACACAGATGAAGTTGAGAGTGAGATGATGACCTGGTGTCACCTCCTTCTCTCCCGTGTTCAGGCGTGGACTTCATCTCACCGCTCCAGCTGTCTCTCCGTGCTCTCTCCTGCGGGCTTCTTCCCGTCTCTATGTACGTCTTGTTCCAGCAGCCTTGCTTGCTCTCGGTGAGATGCCGAACTTCCGGGTTTGGCAGAGGACGCGTCATCACCCAGTAATGTCATTATCTCCCGTCTATATCTGGCAGCGTTCACAGCCGCTCTGAGCACTTTCACAGTGTTCCTTAGGCTGTGCAGACCTGGTCCTTGGCATCAGTGCCTGTCCTAGTCAGCCCTTTCTTTTCTAACCTTGTCCTGCTCTTGTCTCCAGCATAGATCTCCTGTGTATGACCCTTGGCTACTCCTCTAGACCATTCTCCAGTATAGATTTCCTGTGTATGACCTTTAGCTATTCCTTAAAGACCATTCTTCTGATTGATGAACTGTGTATGACACCAAGCTATTCCGACTATCCTATTGTATTCCACCTTTGGAGAGTTGTGGATATCTTCAGCCAATGGCCCCAAGCCACGTACCCAACTCCTCGCACCCCAGCCTTCACTCTCCCCTGCAAGAGAGATTGTGCTGTCAGTAGAGGGGCTATTCAGGAATTTTCCTCCAGCTGTGCAGCTGGTCCCTACCTTTGGCCCTTCATTTGGTACAGTCCTTCTTCTGGCAGCCAATGTTTCACGAGCTCCGCTCTCCAGCATTGCACCCCAGCACTCCCTCTCTTGCAGGCTACAGCCTACGTTTGACACCTGGCCAGAAAGTTAGCTGAAAGGCAAAGGCTCAATCTTCCACAATGAAAAAAGACCACTGTATCTATAAACTGTTTGAGAAACAATTGGAAAGTAGGACGTTGGACAAGCAAAGATGCCCAAAAATACAGTAATTCAGTCAGTAATAATCTGCATCATCAATGATTCCATGTCTAACCCCCACCCAGCCACAAACACTTATTTTGCATAACCAGCAGCAACAGCAAGGTTATCAGCATCCACAACCTTAGTTATGATGAGAGTCTCTGCTGCTGTTGGATGTGCAGCACCTTTGACACCTAGCAGTACTACAATTGCAGCAAATCTATCCCAAGTAGCAGTAGCAGATCCTCAGGAACTCAGCAGTCAATGAATTTCACAGTATGGAGATACTTCACTTACAATACAAAAGTTAAGCATGTTACTTTCTGTTTTCTGTGTAAAAAGCATGTAATCAGTGGTAAAGCAGACATACACTATGGCACATAATTATTGATATCCCACCTGAAGCACAACCACAGGTCTGACTAAGAGACACATCATAAACAGTTGGGAGATGCCACAACTAGCAACAGAAGAACATAAGGGAAGCAGTGATGTTGATGTGTCAGAAAGTGCACCAAAAATGTGTTCATTTGAAATAACATCTATGGCCCTGCTACAGAGGAGCATGATTTTGAGTTTGCTGTAGGAAATAACATGACTCATAGACTGCCCACACATGCTGCCACCATCTACACCTCCTCTAGTCAAGTTGTTAAAGCACAAACGTTACATGGTTCTTCTACCATGTACTGCCAACCCACTCTTACTGAATTCTTGGGAAGGAGTCAAAAACTTTAAAAAAAATCCCAAAATATTCCTATATGTATGTATTTATGTATATCTTTATTTATATGGCACAAAACAGTGTACACAGAGCCTTACATTGTGGAATGGAAAGTTGTCATGCTGCCATATTCTTTTTTCAAAACCAAGGATTTAGAGAGCTGATGACATGTGTAGCTCCTCGCTGGCATATCCCAAGCCGCAGTTATTTTTCAAAGATGGCTGTACCAGAATTGTACAAGCAGGTGGTTAGAGTGGTGGGCAAAGGGGATGGAAATCTCATTTGGCAACTACAGATATATAGAAAAAGTGAGCAGAGAACAGACTATATGACTGTCACTGCTCACTAGGTTTCCATCCACCACCAGTGGGCTACACTAGCTCGAAGCATCAGGTGATAGCCAGTAATCTTTACTCTGTATTTAGATCAAAATTTCCTAATCCTATTATAAGGGTTTAATTGGTTTGGGGGTACTACTTCCCTCTTATTAACACTATTCCATTTTAGATTTTTATTTTTGTTTTTGCTTCTATTCTTACTCACTGTCCCTATATTGCATAGTGATAAACCTATATTATCCATGTGGGTACATCCTGGAATAATTTCTTCCAGTGGTAGTTTTATTTTGGCAACATTTGTATAAATTGTATCCATCTTCTTATTAAACTCCCCTTTTTAATATAATATTGGCTCTTGGTTGTATACTCTTTTGAAAGCATTTATAGTTGTCAAATTGCTAGGAGCTTCTTGTAAGTATTTTTAGATACTGTGTATTTTATCATTGTAGAGCACCTCCGAGAGGAAGTCAGTTCCAAGCTCCATTTGTATTTCTATCCCTGGAATAATCATGCACTTCAGTGGAGAAACAATTTGTGCCTCTAAAAGACATCTTAAACCCTATGTAATTTCCTATAATCTATTTGCTCATACAGATCACAAGGGAGGGACGATGTTGGGGGACTTGGCCTCATTGGGTCGGGGAATATGGGCTCCCAGTCCCTTTAGCACTGTATGTATGTATGTAATTATGTATGTTTTTATTTATGTAGAGCCAACCTGTGTACTTGGCACTTTACAGTTTACATGTAGTATAGAAGGGGTACAATAAGTGCAGTGATTAAGTGCTTATAAAGACAATCATAATGGGAACAACAGGTTAATATACATTAGGATAAAAGGTCCCTGCCTCATAGAGCGTACAATGATCTAAGTGGCGATGGTGGTGGCACTGCTAATGTTAGTGACACCTTTTCCTCATTGAGTAACTATCCTCAGGGTCCATCCATCTTTTTTTGTTGGTTGTCATAGTCAGCCAACACTATGAACCAGTTAGTAACCACTTTTTTAAATATTTGGTTTCAGTTTATCTCTCTCTTTCTCTCTCACTCACTCTGTCTCTTTCCACTCTGTCTTTCTCCTAAAATACACCACAGTAGAGTGCAGGAAATTATGTATATGATCAGGAGTTTTGTCTCGTTGAATAGGATGGAAATGGATACATTTTCATTAATTTTTCTGTGTTCCTAGTGAAAAGGTGGTAAATCTACATGTTTCTCTATGGGAAAAACATTTTTGTGAAATTTCCCATAGGAACAAAATGGGGCTTTTCACCCATCACTACACTGCTACTTGATACCCATGTGCATTGGTCATTTACTTGTACAATGCTGGCACAACAATCCTTGAAAGTTTACTGCCAATTTGGATATGCTAGAGAACAACACTTGACATCAGTTCTTTAACTCTTCAGTTTTCAACAATAGAATAGGGCAGCATGTCAACTACCAAAATTTTGACAACTTTGATATTCTTCAACCTTACGTTTTGATTATTTTTGTGAAGTTTTTACTTTATTGCTTTATCAACATGTATTGTGGTGGTGTTGGTGGTAACAACATGTGTGGGCACTCTATGACTCTTGACATCTCCAATTAACTCAAAGTCATAATTCTCTATATTTTGCATTTGCAGAACAGCAGCAGGAGCTGCAGGTGTTATTGCAAAGGACGGAAAACTTGGCAAACTCTGTCACACATCTACAGAACTAGTATTATGTGCCCCAGTTGCCAGTGATCTTTTAGAAGTGTCTTTAATGCTACTAGTCATGGCACCTCTTACATGTTGATGGTGTATTTCTCAATAAGACCTGTGTTCGTGTTCAGGTGGGATCTCAGTGAGGACATACTTTGATGGGATCCTGCTTCCCCCAGCTCCCATTTTTTTTCACAGTGAACAGATAGCAACATGTTTAGCTTTTGGACCCTAAATGAAGTAAATACATACTGTAGACTTCATAGACAGAGGGCTTCCTGAGGCACTACTAATACTACAGTCAATGTTCCAATTGTATTACCCATGGCTGTTCATGGCATCATTGTTAGGGTTGTGAATTTTGATGAGAATCTGTGTTGATACTTTTTGAACAACAGTGTGTGTGGCTGGGTGTGGATGAACTTGGAAATTATGATGATAATGATAATTGGCAGAATAATTATGTAGTTTAAAGCATTTTTACTTGTCCATAATCAGACTTTCCAATTGAGTTTATAAACATAGTGTTCTTTTTCAGTGGTGAAAGATTAAGCCTTTTCCTGTCAGCTAATTTTATGCCCATATTATTACCACACTCACTCTCAACTTCATTTGTATCAGAAAAAAGGGAGGATGCTGGAAGGATATATTAAAAATCAACATAATCATCATCAATAAATAGGTCTTTATCACCAGTGCCCACCACTTCCATCCCACTACTTTATTATTCTTCTGGGCTTATTGAAGTCTCAAACAGTTTGCTTTTACTTTTCTTCTTAGGGAGTTTTACAGAACATTCACCATTACTTTGAGGATGGGTTCTATTACTCTCAATGACAGAAGCAACAATTGGTTTAACTATTAAATATCCCTCTGCTATGCCATCAACACTAGAATGTGACTTGTTTCATGTCATTTTTACAAACAGCCTCCTCAGGCAGAAGAGGATCATCTTCATTTATTGCATAAGCTACAACAACCATGGCCACAGTGGTTTTAGAGTACCACTTTGCCACCACATCCCTGCACTGCTCCTACTCCTTTCTCCTTAACCCCGCCCCTAGTATGTTTGCTGGACCTAATCAATGTAGTGTTGATTTTTCCAGTAATACACATAATAAAGTATCACTGGGAAGTGATGCCTGTCCCTTCTCAAAACAATGTATCATGTACATCTCTCTAGTATTTTCCTCACTCACAGCTCATGGTGAGGTCCATACCTGTCACCTATAATTTAAATGTTTTTTTTCTCTTAAATAAACTGTGCCTGTCTGTGTCAGTCTACTCTCCACTAAAATGCACACATACGTTCCTGCAACTGCTACTTATTCTTGCCCTTTTTGCATGTGTATCTGTTTGCACATGTGCCTACTGCCAAAATGTCAGCAGCAGTTTTCCCTCTTTCCCAATGCCACTGCAGTTTATACTACAGTATGAGGATAGATCTGTGTTATATTCTGAATCAGAAGTTTGAAGAGGAAACATTGGAACTGCTGTAAGGCTAGTGTTTGGCTATTATCAAATGGACATTCAAGGTTATATCGCCCTGTCTCAGGTAACATATGCTATACCTTTGTGTCATTCAGTTTTACATTTTGATAATCTAGGACAATTTACCAATTTCCTTGATTCTCTACCATGACCAAGCTTGCACTGGGTTATTAGTGATATTATAATTTTTTTCCATAATGTTTTCAGACATATCTGCTGGATGGCTCTAACCCTCCTTCTCTGTCATGATTTTTCCTGCTCTTTCCTTCCAGGTCACCTCTTTCTCCCCCCCCCACCCTTGTTGGCAGAGATGGGCGAACATTTTCGCCTCAAACTGAAATCAGTGAAAAATGGTACTTTGCGCTTGGTGAAAAATTTCCTGTGAAAATTTTCATTTTTCCCACTTTTTTTGCCTAGCTCATTGCATTGAAATCAATGGGTAGAAAAATGTTTCTCCACCACCCTTACTGCCATATAAAAGGCTGTCAGGCTCTCAAAGCATGCCATTCTGAGATAGAGAAGATAGGCAAATAAAGGGGAATTGAAACTTAGTTTTAGGGAGTCATTTAGGTAGGACATTTGATCTCTGTTGTAGGGGAGTCTGGGGACACAATGGGGAGAAGATGGGATGGAGGCGGTTGACCCAAAATAACCCAACATTTGATGTGACTGACTGGCAAGACACAGGCAACTGGGGTCCAAATTGCTTGCTGATTTTACTTTTATTGTCTCTGTGCTGGAGAAGTCTGGAAAAAGAAGTTGTTGATTTAGTTTTTTAGTTATATATTTTTTTTGGGGGGGACTAACTGTGATAACATATGGTAGACAACGTAAAAAAAAAAAATAATTAAATAAAAACATAATTACACAAATAAATATATTAGCTGACTGGGAGCTCAGTGACTGAGGCAGACTTGATAGACAGCAGACCACATTGAGAATTTTGTTGAGGACCAAGGCAAGACATCACACTCCATCAGTTGTGTACTGTAGAGAGTAAAAACACACACAGTAGTTGAGTAATGTCCAGCAAATGCATAAATGAAAGGGGGAAAGGTGGAGGAAGTGCAGGGGCGTGGGAGTAAAGTGTTAGTGCAAAAACTGACTGGAGCAATTGTTGCTGCAGCATGTGCAATAAATTATGATGATCCCTCTTCTCCCGGGGTGGATGCAGTTTGTCAAGATCCCACCAATTATGCCACGTCAGCCCCCCACCACCACCACAATACGCATCTGCCGCATTGTAGGTTGTACTTTAGTTTTATTTAATCACTTGACATCATCATGAATATGTGCCAGTGTCACTTCAGCAGAAAGTTAGTGTTGTGGGCATATGTTTCTGTGGGTCTCACAACTTTGACTTTCAGCTAATTATTTCTCCACTACAGCCCTCAGAAGAAGTAATATTGTGCTGAGAAATGTTGTACCATATTTAACATAGGAAAAAAATGTGTTAGAATAGGAACAAATGTGTTGGAATAGGAGAAAAATGTGTTGAATAGGTGAAAATGTGTTGGAATGGGCAAAAAATTTGCTGGAATAGGCAAAAAGGAGGAAAATTTTGCATTGGAGAAAAAGAAAACTTTTGCGAAAAATCATGAAAAGTCATGCGGGAAATATTTTCGCCCACCCCTACTTGTTGGTACCCTTCTCTTTGTCCCACTATTACGGTTTTCTGATACTCAGACCAAGGTTAGAAATAAAACACAGTTTTATTAAAAGAAAATAAGGAACAGTGCCCCTGGGGGCCAGATTCGGTATTACAGTGAGGTAAGCAGTGGACAATGTACAGGCCCAATATAGCAGGAGCAGGTAGCATATAGCAGAAACACAGGTAAGGGTTAATGCTCAAAACAGGTAGTCAGTCTCTGTGGTGGTGATTTAGCCAACACTGTGCATAAACAGTCCCAGTAGTAGTAGTGCAGCTAGCAAGCTCAAGCAGTGCAACTGAACTGAATCACAACCAGATAGCTGTATCGTAATGCCCAATAGTATAGTGAGGACCAACTGGAACTGGAGCCAATACCCTACCCCTACTTGGGTGTAGTAACGGAGGAGAGACACTGCCAGAGCCAATGGAGCCAGATACAGGAGCACCCCTAGGTGCGGTAACGGAGGAAACACTGCGTGTGCAAAATGGACCGGAGTCAAAAGCACCCCTTAGGTGCGGTAACGGAGGAGACACTGCCCAAGCCAATATACTGTGAGCCTAACGCACTTCTAGGTGCGATCTGATGGAACGACACTGTGAGCGAGAGGAGACCAGAGCCAAGGCACCCTTCCGGTGCCGAAAAGGAGCACACATTGACAGAGTACCGGAATGCCCAATAGCACCATGCGGTGTGACAACTCCTGGGAAACGAGCACCTAAAGAAAGGTACTGCTCTGCAGTGGTAACGGATAGGCTCAACAAGTGTTAATACGGCTCAGGATGGAAGGCAACAAGCTTGGCAAGTGTAGACGAACAGGCTGGGTAACGGAGGAAACCAGCACAGCAAGTGTTCTCCAACAGACTCGGTAACAACGGCAATAGCTCTCAGACTGGCTCGGTAACGGAGGCAACCAACGGGCTCAGTATCGGAGGCCACAGTAACACAGGAGATGTGATCAGTCAGTGCAAACTGCGAGCAGGCTCAGAATGTCACCAGGCAGGAATGTCAGACAGGACCGGATGAATCATGGAGCAGGAACGTCAGCCAGAACCGGGTCAATCACGGAGCAGGAACATAAGCCAGGACTGGGTCAATCACGTAGCAGGAAGTCAGCCAAAGCCGGGTCAATCACGGAGCAGGAACGTCAGCTAGAACAGGGTCAATCAAGGAGCAGGAAGTCAGCCAGAACTGGGTCGATCACGGAGCAGGAACAGCAGAGTAGTCAGACGAGCCGAGTCGGTACACAGGAACACAGGATCACAGCAAAAAAGGCGCAGGAACAGGAACACCACGAAAGGGCACCTGACAGGTGCCATAGGCCCAGTATATAAAGGGACACCCTGGTCGGGCCAATCAAGCTCCGCCAATGGAAGAGCACCACCACAAAGAGTGATAGGGAATCACGGGGACCGTGATACCCACTTTCACTCTATTTTCTTCCTTCCAGTCTTACATATATTATTCCCCCTTCCTTCTGTGCCTCTGTGATTTGTTCCAGATCGGTTTGGAATGGAATTAATTTTTTCCAGGTTTTCTGAATTGATCCATGAAATTAATCATAGGCATTTTTCTCACCTCTACATACTGACAATAAATTCACAAGAAAAAAAATGTTCTTTGGGGCTTTTTAGCGATTGAAGCCATCACATTCTGGCAGTTCATTGTCTTCAGGAGCACACTTCTGCATGATTGCTATCAAAGAAAGGAACCCATGAAAAATGGCCATTTTAGTTATTACATTCCAGCCAATCAGGAGTTCTAATATTAGTTATTTTCCAAATCTGACAGTAATTTAAGTTAAAGAAGTGGGTTAAGTGGGAGATTAAGTTTACAAGTCTTGATTACAATATTAAAGAATGCCACAAATCTGGTTCATTTTGATGTTTAATATCTTGTGACCCTCTTCGGTGCAAACAAAGAAGAGCAATAGGTCTAGGGCAACAAATTTGAGATATGTTAAACAGATTTGGGATTACATGAGTATTAGCATGATTGTATGTCTAACTCAGTGTACAAGCTGCCATATGTTTGCACACCTTGAACTACACTCAAAGGTTCATGCCTCTGTGGCAATTGTGAGCAAAAAGAGTCTTTGGAAATCGAAGTCCAATCTGGAGAGGCAAGTTGCAATATTGAGCGAGACTTGGGAGGGGTTTGCTGTTTATTGAGCAGAAGAAAGCTAGCATAGGAAGTGCTGGGGAGGAGATAGTTAGATGGGTTATAGTTAGAAGTAGCCAGGTAGGGTAGAGGAATAGGGTGGACACTTCTGCATTTACTCACCTAAACAGATTTGTTACATTGATTGATGAGGTATGGTTACAGGAATGCCCTTGCTGGAGAGGACTGTTAACAGCTAGGAGAACAGTGCTGATAGGATCTGGGACTCAGACAAACTTGGATAGATGGAGGTGGTAGCAGATTCTATAATTAGAAAGACAGTTTCAGTAATCTCTTACAAGGATGGCTTCAACTGATGAGTTTGCTGTCTCCCAGGTGCACAGGTCCGACATATAGTAGATCAGGTTGATAGATTGCTCAGAGTCACAAAGCAAAGACAGTGGGAAATTGAGGTCTGTTAACCATTTGAGTGCCAAAGAGGTATCTCTACAATGCATTGAATATCTTTCTGGCACTCAATGGGTTAAGAAGTATTTCAGGGGTTTCGCTCACCAGCTTAAGCAAAGGACCTATACTGTAGTGTTTTCTGATATACTACTTCTACAACAGAAAGGTAATGGAAGATTATAAAAGGCAGTGGTGGGGTTCACAGGTGCGTACAAATTCTTAAAGTATTAGATATGAATGCCTCAAATCTTAGGGGTTAGAGGTTTCCATGACTCCTTTGGAGATATCTTCCCTACTACAAAGAGTAATGAGCCATTATTTGAAGACAGTGACACAATATATACACTATTTAGACAACCAAATTCTAACCTTGTAAATTGTAAAGATGTCTCTAAAGTATTACAATCACCAAAGAGTTAAATAACTATTGCCCATGGTGTTTGGTTAAAGAGCTTGGTGCATGTTGGCTAGTGGGGGAGGTTCAAGTGCTAGGCAGGACTACAATTTAACCTCAAGTAACTTCCTGATTAGGGGCTCGATTTCATCAACTCCATTATGACAACTTAACTACAGTAAATTTGCGACCATTGAGAGTAATGAAAAAGCAGATGATTTTGCAATTCAATTACATGTGATGGATAGTAACACGCGATAAGGTACTCTCTTTTATGGACACTTCTATTAGCTGGGATATGGGTTTACACAGGGCACATAACGTGCCCTGCAATAACCACACCTCCCAGTCAATCAGCTTCTAGCTGGAGGAGTCACGAATGTGTGTTTTGTTATCCCTCCAGCTATTCAATGATTGGCTAGATGGAGGGATGACAAAACATTCCATTTGTCATTTATGGGTATATTACTGATCATATTAGCAATAAACTAGTGTTTCAATTTATTTGATACAGTTATTTTTCTAAAACGCTTCTTGCCTTCAAAATGATGCAGAGACTGTATCTTCATTCTTTCAGGCTCCAGTATGTCTGTTTCAGAAAAACACAGCATTGTTCTGTGTGAAATATGCTATGGATCTTTTTTCCATGTGCAGGAATCTCTGAGATCAATTCAATTGATTAAATACCATGAAACCATTAATATGATATGTGAAATAAACCAATTAGACTGATTACTTATTTTTTTTATTCCGTAATTTTTTTATTATTCTTTACACACATTACCTTTTGTAATTAATATCCAATCCTACTATTTGACATTCTTTTTGCTTGTTTTATCTTTCTAGGAAAAAATAAATCAGGCAAACAACCCCCCCCCCCACACATACACACAAAATTAGAATGCATTCTGAATGCATATATAATGTTATTGCATTAAACAAATGTTAACATTCTTATGATTTTCTAAGTAAATGGTTACATTTTGAGTTTAGAAAAAACTAGAAACAAAGCAGAGAAAAGGAAATTATTTTAGTTACAACAAAACTGCTTTATTTTAACCTTTCAAGAGTGTCAGAATTATTTAAAGCAGTACTTGTTTGTTCCCTTTCCAGCTGAATTTTAATTTAGGTTTTTAAACTAATAAATTAATTCAAGGACAATTATAGAAAATCTCATGGTATTCTAAAATACAAAATGTAATTTGCAGTTAGATGTCATATAGTTATGTGTTGATTCATGAATAAAAAATATATATTACCAGCAAAAGCAATTATGTACCAATTTCTATATCTCTTTATGTTAATGAGTCCTCAGCTGTACCCTCTTTGGATAAATAATTTAGTCTGTATGCAACAGTAATATACTGTGACTCCAGTCACAGGAACCTTGTGCATTGTTTTGTGTTTTTGCCCGTTTCTGATGGTCTACTAGGGGTGGGCAAGGCTTTTGGTCAAGTGGATCAATAAGAAT
The DNA here is from genome assembly GCA_037306005.1 of Rhinophrynus dorsalis. Classification (NCBI taxonomy): domain Eukaryota; kingdom Metazoa; phylum Chordata; class Amphibia; order Anura; family Rhinophrynidae; genus Rhinophrynus; species Rhinophrynus dorsalis. The sequence goes on from CM074723.1 coordinate 188,839,675, forward strand.
ACAATAGGCAGAGAGCTCCTGAATTGACTATTCTTCATCCACAGTAATCCGATGCCTAACAATATCTGAACATTCCCAACTCTACTGAAATATTGTTGTGTGCTCTCTCACCTTCTTTTTGAGGCTACTTTAGCCTGTTAAAACTTCCTTTTTGGCTCAAAACAAAGTCATGCCTATAGGTTGTTGCAAGCAGTGGGGTACATTTATACACAGGACTGCTAGGAAAACTGGTGAACACGGAGAATAACCAATGCATTAAACAAAATATCAGTAGTGTAGTGTATGAAGTAACTGGAAAACACAAATTTCGTTTCCCCCCACAAGAGAAATAAATGGAGGAGACTTGATAGTAACCAGTGAAACTGATCATATCCTACTTTGATCTCTCACATGGGTTCATATTAAACACTGTATCACCTACAAAGTCACTTTTCTTACTTTTGAAGTCCTCTGTTCAGCTGCCACTTCCTTATATTTCTACCCTTACTAATATTCATGGTTACCTCTAGGGATGGGTTAAAATTTTTGCCTCAAACTTCCTGCTTGGCAAATAATTTTCCATGAAAAGTGTTATTTTTCAGATTTTTTCGCATAGTTCATTCCATTGAAATCAATAGGTACATTGAATTTACACACAGAACATAGCAAATTTTATGTCCTGGTTGGTGGAATATGGGGAAAAAATCAGTTGCAAATGGTATGTTCTTTTTTTGGGGAGGTTGTATAGTGGGATTGGGAAGACAAAAAAATAAGAACTAAATACAATAAAATACAATACAAAAAACTCCATAAGACATGGCATAAAAGGGGTCTAAGGAGGGTGTCTGTGTTGGTGGGTGGAGTCTGGGGAAAGAATCGGTTGAACAGGGAACTTGTTTTGGGGGGTTGTTGACTGGTATTGGGGGGACAGTTAATAAAAAAATAAATAAATACAATTAGATTTGTGTTAGGCCCAAGCCCTGAGGAAACATTGATTTGTAGGACTTTGACGTATTACTAATAAGCCCTGAAGAAATATTGATTTTTTTGTAGGAAATTAGACTTGTGTTAGGCCCAAGACCTGAGGAAACATTGATTTCCAGGACTTAGACTTGTTTTGCACAAGCAGTAAGGAAACATTGATTTGTAGGATTTAGACTTGTTTGGCCTAAGCCCTATGGAAACATTGATTTTTTGGACTTAGACTTGTTTGACACAAGCCCAAAGGAAACATTGATTTGTAGGACTTAGGCTTGTTAGAAAAGAAGTAACCAAAAATTGTTTATTGTTTTGTAGGCCTCTGGGTTTTTTTGTTTTTTTTTTTTGCTTTTTTAAAGAACAAGCCCTGAGAAAAAAATGCCATATTGGCCTAGTGCCAGCAGGTCATATCTTGTTGGGCAGTGGCCACTGGCCATTGTCAAATGCCCTGATGTAATTGCGGATTTGCGACTAAGAAGGCCATTAATGTCTCTTTCACCCCAGCGTTTTCATTACCACCACCACCAGTCCCTCCATGCTGCTGATGCTCTATTACAGACATCTCACTGCTGGTTTGAAGAGGAGACAAGAAACCTGTCCCCTAATGTCACACTTGCCATTTCTTGTTGACCTGAAGAAGGCAGACTGGCAGCATTGGCTAGTAGCAGGAGGCACAGTCAGCTGATCTGTGCTTCTGGTGGTGGTATTATTGCTTCTAGGCAACAATTCTGGCTTCTTCAGGATAATGTTCAACTTTGACAATGCCAGGGTCAGGGGAATAATGTGGGCTCCCTTATCCACTAGTTTGGACGCTCTGCTTACGCTAGTCCCACCAGCTGCTTCACCATCACTGTTACCACTACTAACACCAACCACATCAATTTCAGTCTCTGAGCTTTTCTCCTCACTAGTAATATGATTATCACCCCCTCCTTCACTCATAATACTCTGTACAAGCTGCTACTCCTTATTAGTAGTAGCAGTACTAGTGGCAGGACTGCTGTCACACTTGGCATCATCTCCCCCCCAAGAGAGTTACAAGAAACACTGCAGCAGGTTCAGCACTGTTGGCAGCAGAGGAAGCACTGGCAGCAGGCACAGGTAGTTGACCTGTCCGGCTCACTCTACTACCCTCTTCTTCCTCTACCCTTGACAAAAATGTCCCTAAGATCCCTAGGGTTGATGTAGGGGGACTGGCCAGCATTGGGTCTGGGGAACCTGGGCATCCAGACCCTTTCATGTTGGTGGTAGTGGTCACTTCCTCCTCCTCAGACTCACTGGACACATAACGGTCCTTCCAGCTCCTCCTTTTATTGTTATTAAACTTGCTCCTAGTGATAGCAGCCATTATTAGCCTCTCCTTCCTCATATTTGCTATTAATTCACAGAACAACTGCCTAGCATCTCTCTCTCTCTCACTCTGTAGCTGCTTGTATTGTGTTTCACTACCTGGAAAATGCCAACTTTTTAATAGAAAAAAGGTAAAAAACATGTTATTAAAGGGGTGAAAAATTTCTAGCCATTGAAAAAATAGCAAAGGATTTTTGCCAACTGACAAAAACGGTGAAGATTTTTATTGCTTTATTTAAAGTGGATTTTTCCATGAAAAAACAGACAACCCCGTGGTTTTCACTGATTTTTTTCGCTGAAACACAACAGGACCTTTCACCCACCCCTAGTTATCTTGTTCACTAGAAACATAGCTTACCTCACATTACACTATATACACCCACTGCCCAGTGCCCTCTCCTGTCTCCAACTTTTTCATTCTCTGTTCTTTACCTCTGGAACTCCATATCTCTCCCCTAAATCTAGAACTCTTCTTCTCTTTAAAACTACCATTAGTCTTTGAGAGCACTGTCATCACACACAGTATACTGACAAAATCAAATATAAGTCATAGTACTTGAGACCCTCATTCTTGTCTGTTCAATCTCCTATTGCCAAATGACACTGTAAACAGGGTTCCCTCTAAGTTAAGCAAATGTGAGCAACTCGGCATGGAAAGAGTTAAAACTGAGCAGGGCTGCATTTTGCATCAGTTACTCCAATGCAGTCCTGCAAAAACAGTCTTCTTTAACTCTTTAAATGGGGTTGCTCATCTGTGTTTACCTTAGAAGCAATACTAAGGCCTTGATTCAATATAGGCTGGTAAAAGAGCCACAAAATACAAATACACCCGAGTCGATCCCACAGTTACTGGATTCAATTTATACTGGCATAACTCTCAGGAACTTGGGGCAAATTAGGTGAGTGCCCCCCTTGGATTAAAAGCAGCCTTGGTTGGTAGCCATTCTGTAGTGGCCGTACGAACGGACCGGCAGTTACAGGGCGTGTGGTGGTGAAGGTTATCACCACGCCCTTTAAATGACTAGCTTTTGATTTCGGGAAGGCACCGCATGTGTAGAATTATGTGAGATTGCTTTATATTTTATATATAATTAAATATTGGAATTTTTATTTCATTCAATGGAGCCATTATTCCTCTCGACATTTGGGATATATATTCGAATTTCAGAGTAAGGAATATCAAAGTGGAATTTCTGGAGGCGCAGAACTGCAGTAACTTTAAATTATTGTTTCTCTGTATATATTGTGAGAAGTTTTGAGAATACAATACAGTAGTTACAGTAGTCAGGAGCATCCAAGTAGAATTCTTGGTGATATAGAACTACAACAGTCTTAAATGTGAGTGGATATATGTTTTATTATATTTAGAAATTGACACTTTGACTGAAATATTGTCTCTCTACACATATTTTGTGAGATTTTTGAGAATACAATACGGACTGCTAGTATATTTTGTGGAGAACGGGGGTAAGAAGGGCTTTATGGACTGACATCAAGCCCGGAAATTGGAGTTGAACATTGGATGAGAGGATAGTCTGACGGACATTTGACGAAAGAAGTTAAAGTATAAGTCGATATTATAGATATGTTGATTAGGAAATTTACCTTTTTTTGATTGGACTTTTCCTTTTTTCCTTTTCATATTAATTGAGGATTTGGAAGGAAGTATTTGAAAGACTTGAAAGAACAATACATTGAGTGAAGATCATATTACAAGTTCTTGAGAGTTATGCCAGTATAAATTGAATCCAGTAACTGTGGGATCGCCCGGGTGTATTTTTATTTTGTATTTTTGTTGCATACCTATTGGAGTAAGGTACTTATTTGGGCTGAACCCTAATAGTTATAATTCATGTGTATACATATACACTTAGCGCCAATTATTCTATATTGGTGGTAAAAGAGCCATTAGGGCAATATTGGCTAATGGCCCATTACTGAAAAGTGATAGCGAGCTATTCAATTGCCCTACCAGCTGAAACCACAATGGAAGTTATGCTTCATTACATATGTGCCGCAAATATAACTCAGACATATGTACATATTTTAGCCACCTGAGTTACAGAGGAAGTATGTAGTACATTGCAAAGCAACGTTTGCATACCTCTCTGGTACTCAAGGGGTTAAGCAATACATGTATGTCTGAGTTGAACTTGCCAAACGAAAATACAAATGGCCCCATTGTTTTTCCTAATATGATAAAGTCGTTTGCAAAGAGAAAATAAGCATGTATGTGAAAAAAAATGTAGAGAGTATTAAAAAGCCCCCTCTGCCGCTTTTGGTGGTGGTGGCTGTGGTGGCGGCAGGAATAGGAGAAGTCTAATGCCCCCTGTCTTGTACCTCATGGCCCAATACCCTATCCAGTAGGAGGGAATATTGAACAGAGACTGCCTTTTTATATGGGCAGTCTCTGTTGAAAATGACTGACAGCCTTTGGCTGAGATGTGTGCTTCCGCACCTCCTAGCCAATCAGCTTCTAGGGTGGTGATCACTGAACCTGCTAGAAGCTGATTGGATAGGAGGTGTGTAAGTACGCATCCCAGCCAATGACTGTGAGTCATTTTGAACAGAGACTGCCCATATAAAAAGGCAGTCTCTGTTCAAAATTCCTTCACACTAGATTGTGCATCGGCCCGTGAGGTACAAGAGGGTGGGTTTGTCTTCTCCTATTCCTGCTGCCACTGACAGAGACCGCAAAGTGGGCTCTCTATATTTTTTTCACATACAAAGTTATTTTTTCTTGGAAAACTAATATATAATAAACTGCTCCAAAAACAACACAATGTAACTCGAAGTCAATCACACTTCTGTGAAATCACACTGTCCATCAGAAAGCAACACTGATTAACAATCAATTTCACATGCTGTTGTGCAAATGGAACAGACAACAGGTGGAAATTATAGACAATTAGCAAGACACCCCCAATAAAGGAGTGGTTCTGCAGGTGGTCACCACAGACCACTTCTCAGTTCCTATGCTTCCTGGCTGATGTTTTGGTCACTTTTGAATGCTGGCGGTGCTTTCACTCTAGTGGTAGCATGAGACGGAGTCTACAACCCACACAAGTGGCTCAGGTAGTGCAGCTCATCCAGGATGCCACATCAATGCGAGCTGTGGCAAGAGGGTTTGCTGTGTCTGTCAGCGTAGTGTCCAGAGCATGGAGGAGCTACCAGGAGACAGGCCAGTAAATCAGGAGACGTGGAGGAGGCCGTAGGAGGGCAACAACCCAGCAGCAGGACCGCTATCTCCGCCTTTGTGCAAGGAGGAGCAGGAGGAGCGTTGCCAGAGCCCTGCAAAATGACCCGCAGCAGGCCACAAATGTGCATGTGTCCACTCAAACGGTCAGAAACAGACTCCATGAGGGTGGAATGAGGGCCCGTCATCCACAGGTGGGGGTTGTGCTTACAGCCCAACACCGTGCAGGACATTTGGCATTTGCCAGAGAACACCAAGATTGGCAAATACGCCCTGGTGCCCTGTGCTCTTCACAGATGAAAGCAGGTTCACACTGAGCACATGTGACAGATGTGACAGAGTCTGGAGACGCCGTGGAGAACGTTCTGCTGCCTGCAACATCCTCCAGCATGACCGGTTTGGCGGTGGGTCAGTAATGGTGTGGGGTGGCATTTCTTTGGGGGGCCGCACAGCCCTCCATGTGCTTGCCAGAGGTAGCCTGACTGCCATTAGGTACCGAGATAAGATCCTCAGACCCCTTGTGAGACCATATGCTGGTGCGGTTGGCCCTGGGTTCCTCCTAATGCAAGACAATGCTAGACCTCATGTGGCTGGAGTGTGTCAGCAGTTCCTGCAAGAGGAAGGCATTGATGCTATGGACTGGCCCGCCCATTCCCCAGACCTGAATCCGATTGAGTACATCTGGGACATCATGTCTCGCTCCATCCACCAACGCCACGTTGCACCACAGACTGTCCAGGAGTTGGCGGATGCTTTAGTCCAGGCCTGGGAGGACATCCCTCAGGAGACCATCCGCAACCTCATCAGGAGAATGCCCAGGCATTGTAGGGAGGTCATACGGGCACGTGGAGGCCACACACACACTACTGAGCCTCATTTTGACTTGTTTTAAGGACATTACATCAAAGTTGGATCAGCCTGTAGTGTGGTTTTCCATTTTGACTTTGAGTGTGACTCCATATCCAGACCTCCATGGGTTGATAAATTTGATTTCCATGGAGAATTTTTGTGTGATTTTGTTGTCAGTTCATTCATTCAGATCTACGATGTGTAATCTTAGTGTTCCCTTTATTTTTTGGAGCAGTGTATTAGCGAAAACAATGGGAACATTTGTATTTTCGTTTGGCAAGTTCAGCTTGGACAAAAGTGCATTGCTTAACCCCTTGAGTGCCATAGAGGTATGCAAGACAGACAGTTGCTGACCAGGATGCTGAAGAATACTCTGGACATCAAGATTAATTGTAAGTACTTCTTTTCAGTGCTGTTGCATTGTAACTTAGTCTGATTAACCTCGTGAGTGCCAGTGCAGTAAGCGCACCCCACTGGCACTCATAGGGTTAATTCTGTTAACATTTGACATATTTTGGCTGTGCTTTGGATGTATTAATATGGGGCTTAGGGCCCCATATCAAAACATCCACTTGTAACTTAAGTTTTTCTTAGGCTTTTTTGCACATTCAGGGCTAGATTTAAAGGCAGCCATTAGTAAAAAAAATCACTAACGGGTGCGTTAAGTGTCATGTTGCAGTTCAAAGATCCGTCTAAAGAACAGCTAACGGCAGTTTCAGAATCCTTACGGCCGATACACTTACGTGCATTCAGACGCATGGAACAACATACCATTCAAAGGCTTGCGGTACTGGTAATGGCTGAAAAAAAGACACACCTAACGGCAAAAAGTTAAGACCCACTTTTCTCAGATGTTAGACACTTAACGGGCAAAACAAAACACCCATTACATAGGAAAATACACAAAATGGTAACCCCACAAGCATGTAAATGGAAAAATTAACATGTACAATGCCAAAACAACACAAAAACATGGACACACAACACAAATCACTGTCACACACAACAACAAGCAACACAGGGACAACGACACCCAAACAAACAACACAGCATGACACGGAATAATGGGGGTTATCACACAAAGTGGACACCTGCAAATATAAGCTCACCTGTGCAACATCAACACGCGACCAGCACCCCACAACTGCACACCCGCAAATGACAGACACATACCAAGCACAACACACCACATCTTATAAAACACACAAGCCTGCAAACACTTACCTGGACAAAAACAACTCTCCATTGGTTAGCACTCACCTCATCACCACACCTACACAATGCCCTATCAAGTACTTAAAGGGACAACTCACTACACTCACTTGTGGCTTGTTTTCCACTCAGGGAGGGAGAGAGAGAGAGATAGAGAGATATAGAGAGCGCAATCAGTATGTTGGGTTACATATTGTTGCGAAGACTGCGGAGAAGGCATGCAAGTGAGAGAGCTAGGGAACATCAGCAACACCCAGGAACGCCTGATCAACAGCCTTCACCAGTTGCAAGTGAGGAGGCTCTGGCTCAGCAGCCACACAGGAGTCCATCCCCACCTGGAGGACAGCACCTGCCTGCAGATGCACAGCTGCAGCAACAGGATGCTCCACAGCAGCAGAGGATGTATAGATGACCACCAAGGTCCAGGGTATACCACCCAAGGGTCACCCTCTTTGTAATGACTGATGATGAGGTCATTGATTGCTACAGGTTGAGGCCTGACAGCATCATTGGCCTGTATGAGGTCATCAAAGATCAGGTGGATCCCATCTACATCCACAACCATGCCCTAATTGGCCTGCAAAAACTACTGTGTGCCATACACTTCATGGCAAGTGGGGCCTTCCAATCCACTGAGGGTTACGCATCTGGCATGTCACAGGCCACATTCTCCAGGGTGCTGGCCCAGGTCCTGCCAGCCCTCAAAAGCAAGGCCAGTACCTATATACATTTTTCCACCACCGACATGGACTGGATACAAGTGAAGCAGGCCTTTTACACAAGGGGAGGCATGCCCAGGGTCATGGGTGCTATAGATTGCACCCATGTCCGTATTAAAACCCCAGCACATGACGCACAGCTATTCATCAACAGGAAGAACTTCCACTCCATCAACGTGTAGACAGCAACATGATGATAATGAATGTCTGTGCAAAGTATCCTGGCAGCTCACATGATTCATACATTCTCCAAAACTCTTCAGTCCACATAGATTTTGAGAATGGAACTTTTACAAGGGATGGGCTTTTGGGTGAGTTCACAATACAAAATCACACCACATATACAGGCATACACACAACGCTGCTCAGCATGCACCTGACCCACAGCTAGTACATCCACCACACAAAACATCATTCACACAACATGTGCTCCCTGTCTCACCATGTCACTCACATTACACAGGTGATGCTGGCTATGGCTGCAAGTCCTGGCTACTGGCCCCTGTGGCCAGTCCCCAAACACATGCCCAGGAAAGGTACAACCAGGCTCATGGCAGAACGAGGAATGCCATTGAGCAGGCCTTTGGCCTCCTCAAGTCAAGATTTAGATGTCTGGACCACTCTGGGGGAACACTGCAGTATGCACCTGCTAGGGTGTGCGACATAATTGGGGCGTGCGCAATACTGCACAACATCGCAGTGGACCCCAGGCTGCTGGATCACATCCAGGACCCCCCCCATACATGAAGTGCCCATGGACATTGACCATGTGGAGGAGACCTTGAGAGGGGCACAGATCAGAGACATGCTCATCACGGAACACTTCACCTGTGAGTATAACACAGGCATGCAAACAATCCATGCAAGTCCCCCATCAGTCCTGTGACACTAACCACACTGCACATTATGTTCTGTCTCACCCCACAGAAACATTGACACAGCACTGCACTGGTAGCAGCATGGCCCCAAACATCAACCATACCATGGACGTGGCAAATTGTGTGTGTGGATTCAAAAACCATCCTCCATTCCACTCTCCATGTTGACATACAGACCCCAAGGATATCACGTACACCCCCAGGAGAAACAAGGTACAACATATAACCCATGTTCATCACCTTACAGGGTTTGATTGACAGCAACTGGATATGCCATGATCATAGCCTGAGCAACCATGCTAGCCCAGTAGCGAAAGAGTATTATCCAATGCTATGCATTGGATAATACTCCGGTACATCAGGGGTTAAAGGGCCATTGGACTCAATATGGGACCTGTACTGTGCTAGAGCTGAGAAGAGCAGCAGAGGGGTGGATGTACAGTGGTATGGTCACACAACGTAGAGGTCATGAAACGTAGATCAGATTACTAAGGACTCCATGCTGACCTGTGAGTGTGCAGACATATGTGCCCCCGACATGAATACACACATCAACAAATATGTCCTAATAGTTCCATGGAACAAATGACATTGGGCTGCCACTGTCACTTTCACAGTGGCAGCACAATGTCATTACTTCCATGGAGCTCTCAGAACACTTGTTAATGTGTGTATACATGTCAGGGGCACATATCCATAGGGCTGGTGCACATGTCCTTAGTTCTCCACAGAATTGGTTACAGATGAGTACACATCACATTGTCAAACAATGGTTTGTGTACTCACCTGTAATTGTGAAAATTGAGGGGATTAAAAAGTCTAAATTGTTGTTGCTTGATGATCAATTAAGGTCTACTGCTCCAAATCATGTCCTCTTGTCCCACAGGGATCCATAACATGATCCATCCTTGAACTGAAGATCTTCCATGTGACTGGAATGATGTCTTGACAACACCTTCATGAAGATCACCCCTTGCTGTTTCTGGTGATGTTGTTGGTGATGCAATGTATGACCTGAGGTTCACACAAACCTCTACTGTAACATTCTCATATAGACACAGAAAACACAAATTCTCGAGTGTTATAACCTGTACAGTTAGGATGCTCAGCTACAGAGTTGTCAAACCTTGTGGACAACACATGAGCAGGGCAGCAGTGTTACTAAAGTAGTGCGATTTAGTTTCAAAGTACATTTAGTGTTCTCATACAAGTGTTCAGTGCATATAGGCAATACACACAGAAAACACATGTATGTTCTAATGTACTTTGAGACACAATGAAGATGAACCATCACCATTCTATCTGTGTCTGTATGAGGATATATTTGATAACACATTTGTCAATGCGTAACCACACCCAGGATAGAGTATCCCCCATACATGGAAAGACATCACCCACATCACAAGAGTCCGCTACTTGTTTACCAGTGAGTGGACTCTGTGATGTATCCATGCAAACAGATGATGGTGGCAGTGATACACTAATGTGTTGTGGGAGTGATAAAGAGGTGATACAGGAGACATACTTCCACAGTGAATTCCTGTCCACAGTATCTGTGTT